>OX335676.1:15949221-18349221 GCA_946894065.1 Acleris literana
CAATCGGTTTTGAGGTGTTCTGAAACTCTCAATCGGTTTTGAGGTGTTCTGAAACTCTCAATCGGTTTTGAGGTGTTTTGAAACTCTCAATCGGTTTTGAGGTGTTCTGAAACTCTCAATCGGTTTTGAGGTGTTTTGAAACGCTCAATCGGTTTCTCTGAAACTCATAGCAGTTATTTTATTAAGTTGTAATTGATTCGAAACGCCTTTGCGTTCTTTGATATATTTGGTTCATAACGTTCAATCGGGTTTACGTGTCGCCTCACGATGTGCCCGTAACACATCATACAAAATTGAATGCGTTTTCACCATGCTAAGTCGTAACTTACTTTACATTTGTATTATTAAGTAAAATAACAAAAGCTTAACACAACACACACACTAAGTTGATCAGGCTCAGCATGTATGCAAGGGTCCAGGACCCTCATAGCGCACCGCACCGCTACGGACGGACTTGGTTTGCTAAGGTGTTTTCACAACTTGCTGCGAAGGTGATCAATCTCCACAACAAGGACGAGCCACCCGGGATGCTATAGGTTCCCAGTGGTCTTATGGCTGCATTTTACATGAAGGTGGATTTGGGGGCCTTCCACCAAGGCGTGGGTCATCTGTACCTACCACCGCATAGGCACAGAATCTCCTCAAGTTCAAGGATAACAAATTCAGCGGTTAGTAGCAAGGGTGATCAGGCCGAGCCACAGGTTGCTGGTGCACCCTACCATTCCGCCGGTCGGTCACGGAAGGTGGGAGCACGTCGGTTACATATTTTGTGTTTTATTTATATCAACCAAGTATAAAAACTTCGTTAGCGCGATGTAGACCTGAGCCTGCGATTGGTTAGTTTCTGTGACGTAGTTGTGACGCTAAACATACAATTATCAATGGCAAAAAGTTACTTGAAATTTAAATAAGTTATTACTCTACAAATTACTCAACCTGATTTTGTTTCTTTAACTGTACAAGTAAAGTTTACAATCAGTTGAAGTGTCATTTGATATGTTGCCTTAATAAATTTTTGCATATTCACAATTTGCTTATCTATCACTATGCGACACGGCTATTAAATAATTAATTGTTTTGATGAAGACGACAAAATAATGTACTTAAGCAGTGTTTACATGGTACACAAAATATAATTATAATGGTTTTGAATAGAAAGAAACAATTTGTTTAAAAAAAAAAATGTTTATTTTAAACAAATTAAGATAACAATATCAAAATGTATGTATGTAAACTCTTTATTGCACATAAACAATTACAAGACAATAATTGTAGTAATTTTATGGTTTTGAATAATATCGAGAATCAAAAGTTGCATAACGAAATTTATTAAAAAATTGATTATTTTAAATGTAGTATATATGTATGTAAACTCTTTATAGCACATAAACAATTACAAGACATAATAATTATACTTAGTAATTTTGTTCAAGGTAAGTATTAAAATATGAACTTAATAAAATCTAATAGCTAACGTCACTTAGTCTTTTCACAATTCGGCTAACTAACTCTTCCGTAGCACTTAACAATTCATCGTAGTTATCTTGGACGACATACTGCACCGTCGTCGTCAAATCCTCACCTTGTTTCGACTCGAGGTTCGCAATAGTAATCTTTATTACTTGCTTCCCCTTGTTAGCTTTTCTAATTACATGCGAGTTTAACCCAATATCTGATGTTCGAGTCCTTCTTTGCAGTGTTTTCTTCTTCAATGTTCGTTTTGATTTTTTCGGAGAATTTGCTAAAGATGTATCCTGATTTTGATTTATACATCTTTCCTGGTACTTCAAATAGGAATCCATGTCTTGGCAATAGGAAAATGGTTCGTCGAATGATGCAATAGTCTGAGATGAAAAAAGTGGGAACTGTTCATCGATTTCTTTCACGCAGTCAATGGGTTGAGAACTCGTCATACTCTGCAAAATAAATGAATAGAATTAGATTTATAACTACCTAACCATTTTTTTTTTTTTTTTTTTATTAAAAAGTAGTACATAATTGAGATAGCTGTACTTACTTATTTTGTAGATACAGGAACTGAAATTAAACTACGCCTGTCTAAATTGACGTTCAAAGAAGAACTACACTTATTTTTTAGATACAGGAAATGAAATAAAACTGCGACCGTCTAAATTGACGTTCAAAAAAGAACTAAAATACGAGTATTAAATTGTTGCAGTAACATTTTTCCTATGCTAAATAAGTACACACTTCAAATACAAGTTTAAACAAGTCTTAATTCATGCAGTGTAAAATGAGCCTTAGCGAAGTTCGCGACTACTTTGTAAAACGGCGGCTTCTTTGATTGCAACATAATTAACATGATACTTTTGTTTGTTACACATTTGCTTATTTTGCAAATTGACGCCTGAGGTATTAAACCTTTATAAAAACCATTATTGTTCGTATTTTGTAGTAGCACTGTTAATACAAATCGAGTGTAATAAATATTGAAATGTTGAGAACTTCTGTATTGTGGTGTAGGTACCGATAAATTTATTTTTTATGTTGTAACGCATAACTTTATTAGACACCGTTGCAGTCAATCGTTCTACAGTGAATCAATCATCTTTACTCTACCTACACTGCACTAAAACAATGTTCGTAAGTTTTTAATACATTTAATTACATTGTTATTAACTTTTTTTACACAATATTAATGTTATACTTTGTTTGCAGGTCTGATACGGAATACTGTCAAGTTGAGCTCTCCAAAAAGACTCCCTCAAAAAAGAAAATCGCGCTTCCTGAATCTGAGGACGAAGTTTCTATACCGCGGTAATTATATTTTAAACAAGTATAATGATATTAAAATCTTCTAATGTGTTTTATAAAACGTATAATTTGTTTTTTATAGGTCTAAGAAGCTTAAACTCTCCAAAAAGGCTCCCTCAAAAAAGAAAATCTCGCTGCCTGAATCTGAGGACGAAGTCTCTACACCTCGGTAATTATATTTTAAACAAATGAAACATTGAAACCTTCTAATGTGCTTTTAAAAATGTAAAATTAATTTTTTATAGGTCTAAGAAGTTGAAATTATCGAAAACCCTGCTTCCCGAATCTGAAGAAGAGGTTCCAACTTCATGGTGAGTAATTAAATTACCGTTTTTGAAACTGAATTAAAATAATTAGCTCAGTATGTACCTACCTATGTTCGTATTATTAATTTTTGGTTTCGATTTACAGCACAAAAAAGTTGTCGCAGACGTGTCAACAAAAATATCCGCCTGCAGGCTGGAAAATTGACTCCGATAGCGAAGACGAAGACTTGCGTGTTCAGCAAAAGGAAACGGTGTTCCCGTCTGTTTTGATACGGCAAGTTCCTGGCGGCAGGGTGCGGCGAACTGCACAATTGTCTGGTAATCTTTTTATTGAGTTAAAATTGTATAATGTTGCTGACATAAAAACTGTTGCGGTAGAAGATCGATGGAAGAAGGCTTTAATTAACTTAAAACTTCAGGTAGATGCGGATTCGCAAGAGGTATCAAATATTAATAAAGTTTTAAAATTAAGTAAGGAGCACTTCATCGATGATGGAGTGTTCTATCGCGATTTAAAATAATTAGAATTGATGTGATAGGTACCTTTGTTTGTAATATTCACCGTAATTTTTCTTTTTAAAAATGAGTCTTAACTCAATATTTTGTTCTGTTTGCGAAACATCTGTTGCAAGTCGAGCTTTTTCTGCCCATTTACGAAGTACCGTGCATAAAAATAATATATCTATAGATAACGGTGATGGTGTTGAAAAAATAGCTAGCGCCTTTCGAAGTAGGATAGCGTCTTACCGCGTGCGAGGACACGAAGACTGCCCAGAGCAAACTAGTCCTCCTGCCGAGTTTTTACACAGTGTTCGCGCCCGCGTTCGAAAAATTTTAGATGCAAGACAATCAGTCTTTAAGAGTGTTAAAGTTAACTTTGAATTATTTGCAGAATTTTCTTTACTTAAAAACGATACATGCGACGTTAAGTCTTTTGCGACTCAAAATATAGTGATACATCAGACTTATGATTTCAATGAAATATTTTCAAATCTTTTACACTCTATTTGTCGAAAAATTGATGAATTTCAAGACAGGGATAGTGGTTGGGCTTTTATGCGCAATTTATACCTAGAGGTAAACATCAGTAAATACAACCCACTGCGAGCATCGAGATTCATAGATTTGCCTAAAAATATTAAACTTAAGCGTGCGTGCATCAATATTCAAAATAAAGATAATTTTTGCTTTTTGTGGTGTGTGATGGCTGCACTATTCCCCGCTAAAAGTAATGCTCATAGGGTATCTTCATACCCTCATTATGAAGGTGTTCTAAATAGCGCGGACATGACCTTTCCTGTAGGATTATCTGACATCAAAATATTCGAAAAAAACAATCAGAATATAAGTATTAATGTGTATGCACTCAAAAATAAAACTGAAATTGTAGGCCCGCTTTATAAAACCGCATGTCGGAAACAACATCATATTAACCTATTAATGTTAGAAAACGGGCGTCAAACACATTATTGCCTAATAAAAAATTTAAGTCGTCTGCTTAAACTTCAATTAACAAAACATAACGGACAAATATTTTTTTGTGATGAATGTATGATATTTTTTAATAGTGAAAATAAATTAAATGCTCACGTATGCGGGGGCGTTAAGACAATTTTACCTGAACGGGGTGCGCAAATTGAATTTAAAAATTTTGAACGAATGCAAGATATGCCTTTCATAATTTATGCAGACTTTGAATCATTATTGCAGTCAAATACAGACGAAACGCTTAGTTCAAAATGTACTACAACATTACAGGAGCACGTGCCAGCTGCATTTGCGTACTACATTGTTTGTTCATACAATAGCTCGCTAAACAAATTCGTTTCTTATCGTGGAAAAGACTGCGTAGATAAATTTCTCGAATATTTGCAAATAGATGTATGTAGAATTCATAAAATATATTCTAACCAAAAGACAATATCTATTACAAAGGAAGAAGATAATGATTTTTTAAATTCTCAGTATTGTTTTCTTTGTCGCAAGTTATTGCTTGGCGACTCCGTGAGAGATCATTGTCATTTAACGGGACGCTATAGGGGGGCAGCCCATTCTTATTGTAATATTCGATACCGCTTACCATCATTTGTGCCAGTATTTTTTCACAACTTATCTGGATACGACAGTCATTTGTTTATACGTCAGTTGGGCGAACTTCCTGGTCAAATCAAAGTTATTGCAAAAAACAAAGAAAATTACATATCATTCACGAAATTTTTCATTACAGATCAAAACGGATATATGCCTGTTCGTTTTGTAGATTCATTCAAATTTTTATCAGCAAGTTTGGAAGAACTTGTAAGCACCTTAAATAAAGAAGATTTTATTCACCTCTGTCATTTCTTTCCTATAAAACAGCATTTTGATCTATTGAAACGAAAGGGTGTCTATCCATACGAGTATATGACTAGTTGGAGTCGCTATAAAGAGCAATGTTTACCGCAGCAACATTATTTTTACAACTCAATAAAAAATGACAGTATTTCAAAATATGACTATGAGCATGCGCAACTTGTATGGAAATCTTTCGATGTAAAGAGTTTAGGAGAATACACTGACCTGTATCTTAAATCAGATGTATTATTACTAGCTGACATATTTGAAAAGTTTCGTCAAACTTGTAAAATTAATTATAGATTAGATCCTGCTTTTTACCTAACCGCCCCAAGTTTAAGTTTTGATGCTATGTTACTCATAACTGATGTGAAGTTACAACTCATTGATGACCTTGAAATAATTAGAATGATTCAGAAGGGTATTCGTGGAGGTGTATGTTTATGTTCTACTCGGTATGCAAAGGCAAATAATAAATACATGCCGAATTTTGATTCCAGTAATCCATATAGTTTCTTATTGTACATAGACTGTAATAATCTATACGGTTATGCAATGTGTGGTTTTTTACCTTATGCTGATTTCAAATTCTTACCACAGCATGCAATTAATGAACTTGATATTCTAAAAATCTCTGATAATTCGGATTATGGTTATATTTTGGAAGTGGATTTAGAATATCCAGAACATTTGCATGACTTGCATAATGACATTCCATTCTGTCCTCAAAAATTCACACCTCCTGGTTCGAAGCAACCTAAACTTATCCCAAATTTATATGATAAATATGAATATGTCATCCATTACATGCATTTAAAAATATGTCTTAAACACGGTTTGATATTAAAAAGAATACATAGAGTAATCAAGTTTAAACAAGGTCCATTTTTGAAGCAATATATAGACTTAAACACGCAGTTAAGACAGAAAGCTAAATCCGTGTTTGAGCAAAATTCATGCAAACTATTTAACAATGCTATATTTGGAAAAACGTTGGAGGACCCCGAAAAAAGGTTAAATGTCATGTTAGTTAATGCATGGCGAGACACTACAAATAAAACAAAAAAGAAATATACAGCTGAGCAGCTAACAGGGAGACCCAATTTTCATAGTTCAACCATTTTTACTGAAAATTTTGTTGCCATACAAATGAAGCCAGAATCGATAACTCTCGATCGACCAATTTACATTGGATTTACTGTTTTGGAAATATCGAAAACTCATATGTACGATTTTCACTATTCTGTTATGAAACCATTTTATACATCTAATCTGAGTTTGTGTTATACTGATACAGATTCCTTTCTGTATTCCATAAATACAGAAGATTTATATGCAGATTTAAAACTAAAATTTCACCACTATTTTGATACTAGTAATTACTCAGACAGTAACGTATTTGGTATAACTCGTCAACATAAAAAAGTACCAGGTTTGTTTAAGGACGAACTTGGTGGAGAAATAATAAACGAATTTGTAGGTCTTAGGTCTAAATTGTATTGTATAAAAACTGAAAACAATCAAATTAAAAAGGCTAAGGGCACAAAAAAACATGTATTGCGAGGTGTGGATTTTGAGGAGTATAAAAAAGTACTTTTAAATAAAGAGCGGATAAGAAAGAGGAATATTGTATTTAAATCACTAAAACATGTTATTTTTACACAGTCTTTAAATAAAGTAGCATTGTCGTCAAATGATGACAAACGCGTTATACTAAAGAATCAAACCTCGACGTTATCTTGGGGTCATCAATCTTTGTTTTAATGTAAACAAGTTAGATTTAAGGTGTAATATTGTAAATAAAGGTGATCATTACTGAATAAACGTTGTTTTTTAACAATCTTGTTTTATTTTACTTCGTGTATCATAATCATAATATTCGCACGTTAAATATATCAATGTCACTATTGAAATGTTTGATTAAGTATGAAATTTATTTAGTCGTCACGTCACTGTTAGATTTAACGTACGAATATATATGTGTTTGCAATAGGTCCTAAAATAAAAATGCAATGATTTAATAGCAATTATTTATTTATTTATTTATTTTCTACAGAATATGATAAATTATTTTCAGAATACCATTTTTTAATACATATTACATTTTTTAACGCACATGTTTTTTTATGAATCATACAATTATATGTACTGAGATCTTTACAATATTTTTGATGCATAGATTGAAAATTAGGCAAACCTTTTTCTCCTAAATCTATTACTGTACAATTAGAACACAATTCTATTACCCATTTAACTTTTTCTAATCCTTTTACATATATTTTCTTATTTTCTAAGTAACCATGAATCATTCTTTTAAATTCTCTATAGTCAACATATCCTTCACGCCATAAAATTCCGAGGTTTTTCTCAATCCAGTTCACCTGACGTTTTTCATTTTCCGATAAAGTAGAAAATGCATATGGGGGTTTTATTGAAAATATTTGCGTGTATTCATCTGTACTGTATGCAAATTCCTTAACAATAAATTCATTTTTATACGATTTAAATCCCTGAAGATCCACGAACAAACGGTCAGTCATCATGATATTTTCTTTGTAATGTTGCTTAACGGTTTGTATTCTACAATACTATCATTCAGAATTAGACAGTACGCCGCAGTATTATCGGGAATATCCTGTTCACACTCTAATTCTAGCCGTACATCTATGGCACCTGTTTTTAAGGTTTCGTTTTGATGAGAACAGTCGAGGACGAAGAGAGGGGCTTTCTCTTTAAATTTTTGCGGACTTAACAACGGTGCTTGACTACGTCTATAATAAGACTGTTGAAATTTAGCGTACTGTTCGTATAATAAAGCGTACTTTTCGTCTCCAAAACTTACATTTAAACTTTCATATGGAAAATAGTTTGAGTTCAAAAAAACTTTGACGTCTCTCAAATGACAATGATCAAAGCATGTTATATCTTTGTTAATCATATTTTTTCGGTCCGTTTTTAATCCAATTATAACGAATCGTGGCTTTTCAATTTGAGATGAAGTTTTGATTGACCAAGAATGTTTAGAGGTTTTAGGCAAAAGCGGATACTCATAAAGATCCCAGTTCCTAAATGCTATTTGAATAGCGCGATCTTTTTCTAAATGTTTTAATAAAGTTAATCTTTCCCGATCAGAAACTTTAATATGAGGCATACGCCATACTATTTTAGATATAGTAATGTTGTCTATGTATTCATTTGTATTTAATATTACGCTATTTAAATTACTATTGGATCGTAAAAGAATAAGTTCATGTTTGCAATTAATAATTATTTTATTATAATCCTCTGCGAAACCAAGAATTTTATTTAAAGGCACAGATACAGAAAATGATCCATTGGTAATTTTTGTGCCATCAACGTCCCAGCCCCATAATTTTGACATCGAAGATTCGAGTTCATTCATAGATATAAGAGATTTCATAGTAGTCGTAACCCCGGCGTTTTTTATTTTATCTATTTCTATCCCATTCAGTTCATATCGAATATCTTGAAACATATGTAGTATAGGGTTATTAGTAAACAGAACACTGTTCACCTGCGCTTTTGTTTCTCTATTGATTACTTTAATAGTACCCTCTATGTATAAAGTACTCGCTGATGGTAATACGTAAAGATCTTGTTGATTAATAGGTATACGGATTTCATCGTTTAAATTAAAACTGGTTACGTACGGTTTATATGAATGATATTCGAAACTTTCAATCGTGTTATCATAGCTCAATGGATCTATTAAGCTTAGTATACTCATTTTAACAAGCCTATGTTTTTTAAAAATTGTTTATTATCTTTCGTTAGCTTTGTAAATTGCTCTATAGGTCTTCTTTTCTTGATAGCACAGTGATTACTAATACGTTTATCGTGCGAGACTTTGCTTTTATTGAAATCTATCATTTTTCCGAAGATGTAAATATATTTGAATCTCTTCACCTCGTAAATTAAGTAAATTATTATTTGCGTCTAATATTCTTATTTTAAGTGAGCTTAAGCTTTTTTGGGTAACCGGGAAATAGATAACGTTTTTCGGTGTTTCTATAATCCTATATCCTGGAGGCACATTCGGAACAAACTCATGAATAATGTGGCTTGGTCTTCCGTTTACAAATGATCCGCTCACTATGTCACATTCAACTCGCACTATAGTTGTAGACAGAATGGAGACAGGAAAGGGGGACTCTGTTAATATATTAGCTTGTACAGTTTCTTCACCGAAACCTAGTAACTTGCCAATCGAATTTTCTTTATTAAAGTATACATTTTTAGAACATACTATCGAAGTCTTTAAGGTATTATTATTACACGTCAGTGAAAATGTGCATCCTTGCAGATGTCTTTTGAAGTAATCGTCAAGGTCTTGAAGTTCGTATGACCCTTCAGGAATTTGTACTACTTCGTTTTTACCATAATAAAATTTATTGTTTCTGTAGTCTATATTAGGTATAGAGTTAAAAGTTGACATGTATAGCAACCCACATTCATATTCACCATCTAGTTGAAGAGCTGGTGAATGATTCGTAACCAGGGTAGAAGAGGTTCCAGTTATAGACAAAGTGAAAGACATCGTGTGAATGATAAGGTTTTTATTGCACAGAGACATTTAAACGGTCGCTCCAAAATTGTTTTAAATATTTCAAACATAAATGTCCGCAATTTACAGTGTCAAAATTTTGATAAGTGTTGTAGTTATATGAAATTTCATGATTTTTTAAATACCTTATTAATTCTAACGGTGGTTGAAGATCACCATAACTATTAAAATATTCACAATAATTATTATCTTTAACATAGGCTACCCAGTGAGTCCCCTGGTTTTTAGAACTGTCTAAATTAACGATTGCACATTCTACTCTGTTAGGTCGCTTTGGCAAATTATCTCTCATATAAACACCACGAAAATGAGGAATATCTGTTGAGTATTTTAAAAGATCTATATTAGTGAGAGCTCGTCTAGGTAACCTTTTATTTAGTTTTTTGAACTTTTTAAACACAATCCTTTGCCGTTCTTATACGGTTTTATATGTAAACCTTTTCCTAATGCAATAGATTCCATCATTTTGTTATGGCGTTCTGATTCGGTTAAGTTTTTCTTTGCAGCTTTGTAATCAGCAACAGCTTTTGCGATTCCAGCAGCTCCTCCTGCTAACGAGCCTAACGCGGAAAGTCCAGCAAAAATAGGTATCAGTGGTAAAATACCTCCAGTTTTTGGGATCGGTATTAAGCGAGGAACTCGTAATTTACTCGTATTGTTATTACGGAATACTTTAATTGCAGCTGCGAAAGCTTGGCTAATTGCAGTGCCTTTATTTTTAGATTTGTTTTTCTTTAATTCAGCACGTATTTTAGATGTAAACTGTTTAAATGTTTTTATCCCCGCACCGATTTTTATTTTAGATTTCATTAGTTTGCTAACTAACCATGATGCAAGTTTTTCGCCCTTTCCAGCGTTTTTCGAGTTTAATCTTTGTTTAGCCATTTTATAAAGTTCTAAATCTGCACGGTGTCGGTCATCTAGATTAGAATGTTTATCGTAAGCAATGTCGTGCTGCATACACGCTTCGTCCAACTCATTAATTCCCTTATCACCCCTTAGCAACCGTTTGTGCAATTTTGTACCTGGTCCACAATAATTATACCCAGGTAAGTGCAGCTCAAATGGTAAGTGATTAATAGCACTGTTTAAAAGTCCTCTCCCTTTCATATCCAATATAATAATGACAATTTTGAATACAATAAAGTTAATAAATATACTCATACAATGGCATTTCTATCAATCCAGCTATTTTCGCTATCATTAAGCCCTAACCACTTTACATACAATTTTTCTCCCCTCTTTTTGATCACCTTTTCTATGAGGTAAACATCAGGATGCTTTGTTTTCTGAAGTTCTTGTTCGTAAAATGAACCGAGTATTGTATTTTTTCGTTGATCTTCAATAAGGTAAGTAACTGGACGAGTGTGATTTACATGTTTAATAGTAAATATTTCTGTCGACCAATTCGGTGTATAACCTTTATGAAAAGCACTTTTATACTTGCTTATGCGTACATGATCTCCTATATTAAATTTATTTGATTCATAACCTAGATTGGATTGCGCGTTTTCGATGTTTGTCTTTACTTTGGACTCATTATCAAAATTAACATCAAAAGGTTTAAATTTTGTTGTATGATGCATAGTTTGATTATAGGATTTAACTATATCATTCAAAGGTTTTCCAACCCATTTATAATTTCCAATGAAACTAAAATATTTGTATAGTTTATTTTTGAGCGTTTTTATTAACCTTTCAACAATAGATGCTTTTTTAATTGAATACGTGGAATAATGATTTATTTTTAAAAAATGTACATAACGACCAAATTCATTATTATAAAACTCTTTCCCTAAGTCTGTCTGTAAGTTTATCGGTACTCGTTTTGATGATTTAATAATTTGTTCGAAAGAATTTTTAACTTCTATTTTCGTTTTAGATTTTGTTGGAATACACCACGCATACTTTGAAAAGGCGTCAATTACAACCAAAATGTATTTATATCCTCTATTTATCTTATGTAAATTTTGTAAGTCAATCAAATCTGCTTGCCACAAATCATCAATTCCTTTTAATATAACTGCTCGTCGCTTAAAGTTTTTTCGAGCTGATCTGTGTATCTCGTTCACGACTTGCTGCTTTGCCATTGTTTAATTTGTTGAAAATATCGTCTATTTCCCTTTTTGAATAAAAGTTCAATTTCAACTGATTTGCCAACTGATGAATTTGAGAATTTATGTCATCAAACATAGAATCTAGATACTTCTTCTGATAAAGGTTCTGAACGAGCTGATCGACGTACTGCTTATTAACTGCATCATCAGGTGACAATGGATGTGCAAGTCCCTTTAATCTTAATGATTGTAAATCGAAATGTCCATCATCTGATCGGAGCAAAGCATTATTTTTAAGTTCAGAAACTTCAGATACACGCAGGCGTTTATGAAGATGATGACCGAATTTGTCTATATTCATTTTATGTTCTATTTGCACGTCAAAAGTTCTGCCTCGACTAACGATAATAGTAAAGTAACTGTTTTATATATTGACATTGTTAACTAATCCTGCTTCTTGCAGTTCTTCAATAACAGATATGATTTCATTATCCAATCCTGTATTACCAGCTTCACGAGAAGCTATAAGCAATTTTAATCTTTCAACTAATTCGTTTGGGTTATCCCAATATACATATGATACATCGGTTTTAACTTTTTTCATGGTCGATAATCCTTCACCACTTATTAAACGTTCTTTAGCTAATTTAAAAAGCGGTCTTATTACGTATAAATATTTCATGCCTTTGTTGCTTTTAATTGGTTTATTAGGATTAAAATCTCTTCTATGTGCATTAGTTTCTAATAATAAGATTTTATAATTGCGTTTATCATCCTCAGTTACAATATTTAAATCCGGTACTTTCTTATATAGCAATTCGTTTAAACCTGGCGTTAAATAGTAAGTATGGGCATTTACTTTTAATTTTTTATCATGTGTTGTGTATACCGGACAGGATCCCAACATTAGCTTGTCCCGTTCCGTTCGAACACCAAAAGGTATATTTAAGTTGGTAATATAATTCTTTTGAAATTTAGGATCATCACGAGGAGATGCGAAAGAATCTGTCGTCTTAAATGAAATATCATTTATTGAATCCTGATCATTAGTTTGTTCACTTTCCACTCCATCGCTTACATCACTTTCATCGTTGTTTGATGTGTTATCCTCTTGATCTTCATTATCAAGACTCGATTGAGAAGATTTCCTCACAACCGTATAATCATGAATAGATTGCCTCTTTTCTTCACTAGGACTCAATTTTAATCTTTTTACTGACTTTCCCCATCGAAATCCGTCATTTAAATCATCATCATTAGTATTTAAGTAATTATTCTCATTTTTAACTTTAACTATTTCATTAAGTGGTTCTGTTATTGGTTTCAATACTGATTCCAACATCATATCATTATCAGTTTTCATATTACGAATCAGACTAACTTTCTTTTTAACGGCTTCGACAGATTTAAGTACTTTTTCTTTCAAATTTTTCTCGTCATTGATTTTAAGATTCATGTCTGATCTTGATGGTTTTCTATGAAGCAATAAATGTTTCATAATAATGCATCATGTATTATAGTTAATCCATAATGATAAATGTGTCAAAACCCATTCTATAACATCCTGAATTACGAGTAGAATCTTTATTTATAACCAAGTAACTATATGGCAGTTTCCATACTTCAGCACACATTTCTCGAAACTGTGACCAAGACATATCGCTTCCAACGTGCTCATCATAAACATGACGTAAATTAACATCATCTTGCTTAAATAGAATTATTAAGTTAGCATTATCTCTTATTAATTGTTTAGGTATTTTACTATAAGTTTGATTAAGGTAGAAGCTATCAATATTTTTATGACGTCCCATTGCAAAGTAATCCCTTATGTTGTTTTGATTTTCACATGCAACATCATCAAATATAATAATTGAGTTAATGTTAGCTTCATGTGGACTTAGTACTTCATCATTCTCACTATATTTTTTAAATTCGACTGATGGAACCAACATTAGTATTTTTTCTAAATACTGATACATAGGTTGGAAGAGAGTTTTAGAATAAAGATAAAGGTTTTGAAATCGTAGCCCCCGTTCATGCAGCAGAAGACCGACCATTAAATTAGTTTTACCACAGTTAGAAGGACCACAAATGATACTTCGAATTGTGTTCGGTAAAAGCTCTCCATGACGTGAATTGCGATCGTGGCGAACTGGACAAACGACTTCTAATTGCAAGTTTTGAAGTTGTTTCACAAACTTCATATTTCCAAATATAAAAACAATATTACTACCTACGTGTTGTAAGCATGAAATGTCTGTACCCAATGAGAGTAGACCTTCAAGATATTGAGTAGTTATATGTGAATATGTTCAGGTTTTTTAAAACTGTATGAACTTCTTAACCGATTGAGCATTTCAAAACACCTCAAAACCGATTGAGAGTTTCAGAACACCTCAAAACCGATTGGGAGTTTCAGAACACCTCAAAACCGATTGGGAGTTTCAAAACACGAAACACATGAAATGTGTTTTGAAACGCCCAATAATATACTACTTCTGTCACTTTCTGACCAGTAAGTAAGTGCGAGACTGACGGATGCTTTGTCCACCGCGATAAAGGCGACCATAATACGGGCCCAGTACCTAAGTCAATAAAATAACGAAAGCCAATAAAACCACAAATGAGAAAAGCCTTCATTTTATACCATTCACATGGAATGAATAGGCTATTGATTTTTAATACTCGTAAAATATATTCCATTCCATTACCATAAGCCCCTATCTTTACGACTTAGTGTTATTTTAGGACGAAATTGTTCGCAGGGTATACCCAAAGGGAATTTAATTAGTAGGTTAGTTATAGCTATAACTCAAACATAAATGTTTTCTTTAAGTATCCCTCGGAAGGGTTGTACTCAGTAAATATAGGTAGGTACCTACATGCAAGAATATCATAACCACGATAGTTTCAAAATAGTTGCGATTTTCATATTATGATACAAAACGATAGTAGTAGGGCCTTGTACAGGGTCCGTCCGGATTGCTACCATCATCTTATTCTTCAACTTACCACCAAACAGCATTATTTGCATTATTGTGCTCAGGGCCCGTATTATGGTCGCGTCTATCACGGCGGATAAAGCATCCGTCGCTCTCGCACTAACTTACTGGTCAGAAAGTGACAGTTGTTTTATCCACGCTTATCCACGTCGATAACATCAACCATAGGCTCGCTGGTGTAGAGATAAGAAAACCTATAATATTACTAGCATAAAGGCATTCCATCTTGGTTCTGAAGGTTGGTAAGGTTGAGATTGTTGTCTAAAGAATTCAAATGTCTATGGGTCTCAGATTCTACTTACCATCAAGTGACGTGAGTACTCACATTAAAAAAATTTAATGATACTGGGAAAATGCTCACCCATTTTACTAGACCACTACTATTTTACCAAGGCTACCACAACTTTTCGACGATAATTTTACCTAATTAAAAGTTACTAATTAAATTCCAAAGTATCACAAAGTCATATTCAGTTCTATAAAAAAGCTGGTTTAATTTGGCATTCTTAATTAACAGGACGTCTTTGCCAAGGTTCATTATAAAAGTCTTAACTATTTGTAGGGGCTATTAATATTAATATTGTGGGTGACACACAGACGATGCTGATAGCTCAGCTTGATGAATGGTCGTAGAAATGACCTCTTTTTTATGGTACGGTGAAGATAAACGAGCTCGCAGGCCACCTGATGGTGGGTAAGCCATAAGGCCCATGGACATTGGCCATCACAAATTGCAATCACCTGGTTTGTTACTTATTATACTGAGCACATAGATAAAATGCCTCTATGGTCGTCGTTTCGCCGACTGTCTCACGCCTACACATGGCCGAATTCAAAGTCATTTTTTTTTTACAATATGCATGAACACGTTTGCCTCGCAAGTTTTCCTCTCAAAGGTTAATTAAATCGTCTCAAATGACCAAAATAATAATATGCTTGGCAAAAAAAGGTCATTCTTAAAAATCGTGGATATAATATAATAAGGCGACCAAAACCATCTAAATTAACTATTGTTTAGGACAATTTGAGCATGTTTAGATATTTTTGAACAACTTATCATGCTCCAATATAATTGATGGCGAGTAGTACGTGTGGAGCCCGCCATCTTGGAATCGCATAGAAAGTCACCAAGTAGCTCCGTCGGATACTTTCGCAATGTGTTTTCTCTTCAAAAGAGTAAGCCGCAAGTCAATAGACGATACACAAAAGAAATATCCTCTTTTCTTCGGCAAATTGAGGTTCATCATTTTCAAGAACTGTGTAAAGGTTTTTTCTTTAATATGTCGATGTCTTTAATCTGTCTACTGGAGCCTTTTATCCTTTTATTGCCTGTATAAGTTAAGTGTAATATAAAACTGAATAAGAATTTAAATTTATAATGATAGCCTTATAATTCGTGAAAAAAACTTGCCTTTGTTTACGCTGTAGAACTTTTTTAGATGTCGTTAGTGATCTGCAACTCTTAAATTAACTTTTGGGGATAAATCTCTTTTTCTATAATAATGACTCGCATGCACGCCAAAAATCGTTAAAAATACATTATTATTATTTATTAATTTATTAAAAACAAACAACATGGTACAATAATATTAAAGACCCTGCAAAACTGTTACAACAGTTTGACTGTAGGAATGTGTCCGTGAATAAATGTCTGCCTATGTCTGTCTAGTGTGGAAGTGACTAATAAAAAAATATTGACTAGCCTCTTAAATCTACGTATATTTGGCTCCTGCCGGATGGTTTACTCTGCATCCTGTTGCAGTTTCCTAAGCCAAAAGGGTTGCCAAATATAATATCAAAACCAAATTTCGATTTCTGTTTTCTCTTATTAGTAACGAAGATGCATAATTGCATTGCATATCCTTAATGCTCCAAGAGAGATGTCGCGATTTGATTACGGAGAGCAGCAGCCACAGCCATATCGCCTCAAATCACTCATTTTCCAACAAATGCATGCGTTGGATATGACATGTCGTGGCTTGTTACATCCTCCACGCTGAGAGAAGTCTGTGACCGTATGCGCACGTGTTACACGCTTTCCTGTCCTTTTTAAGAAGGCGCAACCAAAAAGTTGGCTTTGTACTAATTTCTAAAATAGGTACTGCTATACTATGAAATTAGATATTACTGTTTTTAAAAGACCACTCAATATTTTAAAAATTATGAGTCTCAAATTTCTTATTATAATAATAAAATATGATAACTCCAGTAAGTAATATTTTTATGACATGAATGAAAAAACTCATTTTCCAACAAGTGTATGCGTTGGATATGACATGTCGTGGCTTACATCGCCCACGCTGACAGAACTCTTTGACCGCATGCGCATGTGTTACACACTGTATTTTAAAAAACAAAGGTGACATTAAAAAGTTTGTGCTGAAGTAATTTTTCAAAACTAATACTACTGTTCTTTAAAGTCTACTTCATATTTAAAAAGTTTTTGGTCTCAAATTTCGAATTATACCTAATAATGATTATGATTATTTCAATATGTAACATTTTTATGACGAATGAAATACTTCTGTTATCGCGTGTTACAAACACGTCAGAGCTATGTACTTAAAAACAGGTTTTTTTATAAGAAGCCCTTAGTCGGTAATAAGCCGGCTGGTAGGTAACAATAACGGTAAGCAGCGGCGAGTGGTGTATCTGTTACGTAGTAACTTGTATAACTGTACATAAAGGCAGATAAGCTTATTGAAGTAATACACAAGTCAAAGGCAAGTTGTGCAAACTTCATACTAAAGCTCATAATAAGGCATCGGAATTTCTGGCGCAAAATTGAATGGAATTGAGGAAATTGGAAGGGGGTTCCTATATCGATAAACTCACTTATCGATGGTTTTGCCCTGAACTAGTGATCGCTCCCAGTTCTGTTTATAAAAATAAATTTACTCTAAGGATATTTCTTATTATTATCCCTTTATCAAACCTCTTTAGATAATTAAATAGTAAACTGCATTTTCGAAATATATAGTGAAGAAGAACACAATAATAAGTGAAGTTATACAAATCCTTTTATAACGAAGAAGCGGAGTATTACTTCAAACTAACTTTTTGTACGGACTGTGTAATTATATTTTAAACTGGCAGCGATCGCTAGTATAGGGACAAGTGTCGATAAATGGTTTATCGATAAACAGACTGTCATTTTATTTTGCCTCAAATCTGTCTAGTTATAATATTCTTCGCCAATCTTGTTATCTGTGTGTCTCTGGGCCCCCAGCCGCGGGTTGTCACTGCTAATTTGCAGACAATTGTTCATCCCAACTGAAAGTCAGAAATAAGAAGGGAAATGCAGTCTGAATTCAATGTGACTTGGTGGAGGCCGGAATAAATTGTATTGCTTACTGCGTTTTAGGTATGTTATGATAAAAGATTAGGAGAATTTAATAATTTAATTAGAGAATTTACTATAATGGGTTAACGTCGATTATCGATAAATATAAATACCAAATAACACACACATTCATTTCTATACTGATTATTATAAACGAGAAAATAACTGTGTTTGATTATTTGTTGACACAGGCACTCACGCCACCTGATGGTAAGTGTGATCTGAGACTCCTAGACATTTGAAATCTCAAGAGCACAATCTCAAGAGTGCAATCCTGCCATCGATGACGACAGATGGAATGTCTCTATACTAGTAATTTCAACGGTTTACACTTTCACAGATTTTAGAGATTTTAGGGTAAAGAATTAGGATGAAACATGCTGCAGCGATAGTTTTAACCCCAGGAAAGCACGTAGGGTACCTACTTTTTATTCCGGAATATTGGGGTGTTTTTGAGGGAATTGCTATATTAAAAATAAAGATAAAAATTACTTCTACGCGGACGGACTCGCGGGCAACAGCTAGTACTTAAAAAGGTTCATTCATCAAAATTCATTCAAAAGCATAAAAAATTTTCTAGCCTGTATGAGTTTCCCTCTGCTGGGCATAGGCCTCTCCCCTTGATCTCCATAAGTTCCTATTTGGTGCTTCTTCCAGCGAGTTGGCCAATAACATACCTAAACATACCGAATAAATATCAATTATACTATAAACTAACAAAAATCGAAATCTAAATAACTAACTAACCAAAAACCCCGACGATTCCAATTAACGCAAGCCACAAAAGATTTTCTTTTAATTAGATGCCGAGGCGAAGATAACTCGCTTACAGCCAAATCGTCAGCTTGTTGCGTGACTGGAGTACGATTTATGACTTAATAGCAACGTCCGCGTTAAGTAGGCCTTAGATAAGGCGCTTCTAAGTGATTGTCGGGGCCCACAACAATCGTAATTACTCGAAACTACTATCTATGCTACTCAACACGCGATCTGCTTCATCGCCCAACTGAAATGCTAATTGTTATCATAGTTTATTTGCGATTTAGAGCGTTTATAGAGAACGTTTTGCATTACGTAAAACGAAACGTATTTTACCACACTTATCGAGAAGGTCTAACGTTTTGATCTGTATGTGTATCCATACTTTTGTATTATAAACCTGCCCTAATACCAAAGAAGGGGTAGCCCCCTTCTCTGCACTGCATAGTAATATTACTCGTATAAGCTCTATACTCGTATCTATAATTTAAGAGGGTTGTGAAGCTAAAAAAAATAATACAAAATGCGATAACGTGTTTTGTCCCTTAAACCTATTCAGATTTTTTAGATTTTTGAATACCTATGTTGTAGATATTATGAAAAACCAGGTCCGTACGTTTTCACTTCTAAGAAACTATTTCTTGGAAAGAAACAATAAAAAAAAAAATCATATCAACTAATAACATAGGTATACAAAAATCTTAAAAATCGGACTTGATTTAGGGGGTGAAAGACTTTATCACCCGGAGCTAAATTTGTATGAGAAAACTTTGACTGCTACGCGATTTAAGCGTTGGTTCACAATCCTCTTAATGTGATTACCAATAGATTATAGAACAATCCGTCTACTATATTTCAGGTAGCCGCCGCCTTTGATATTACGGCTGAAATGTGAATGTAACTTTGTTTGTCTGTGACGCTTTCACAGCTCAACCGAAGAAGGGTTCTACGTGGATGAAGTCACAGGCAACAGTTATTATGGTTTTCATGATATTCCCTTGTAGAGGTTGACTGGATGGCCAGCGGGCCTATTGCCTAACGCAATCGCAATCGACTTCAAAGTGGAACAATTATTTTCATTTTGTATGCAGACTCGCCTTTGGACTGACAACACGAAAACGATTGCGATTGCGAGTGCGTTAGGCAATATGCTTGCCAGTTTCGAGAAACAAAGATTGGTCTTAGCATGTTTAATGTCACTTGGTATTTAAATAAAAAACCCTAGCAGTGAAATTGAAAAAGCTTGTTTGCAGCTTGTAAAGAGATATCGATTGACCAATATACTTAACTCAGTTTGATATAAAAAAACTGTATTATTTTGCTACTCCGACGGCTGACCAAGAAGTGAAACGATACTTTCAGCTGTTTGCAAATTCTACGCGGACGGAGTCGCTGTAATCTCGTCGGGTCGCGGAAACTGTCCCCTTTTCCGAAATAAAAAGTTCCTACTCTCTGTCCTTCCTGAGGTTCAAACAATAAGAGTGACTAACAAACAAAGAATAAGAGTTACTATCGCATTTATAATATTAAGTTGATTAAATGGTATTCAGTTTATGTGTACTGGGATGGTTACAAAAATAATAATTATTAAATTTAGTACTATTGATTTTCCAAGAAGTAGGAATCAGAATAGACTAAATGGTTATATTTGGTTGTTTTTAGAACCTCGTTCCGGTTGCTACCAGTCTTATCTTTCAACCTACCGTCAAGCAGCAGTGTTCAAATTGTTAAGATAACACTAAGAGGAAAATACTAGCATACGACAACGCATTTACAGTCTTAGGGCCGTATTAATAAACTCATCTTGGTTGAGATGTCAATCACAAGACACGTCAAAAATGACAGCTTTCTATGGGTTGACGTTTACTTTGACGTCTCTCGAGATGGGTATGACAGTCAAGACGAGCTTATTAATACAGCCATTAGGGTTGCAGTCTTGAGAATGCCTTTTTATATGGTGCCTAATCCATCCAGGTGACCCGTAAAGTCGTTCAAATCAAAATTTCTTTATTTGCTTAAAATGTGGGTCTAAGGATGGTAGTTACATAGTCATAAACGGGCACATTTCACCAGCAGCGCTGGCATGCAAAACATAAATCAAACAACAAACACCATTATTTTAAACAGATAACATGTCAACGGCGTACAATACAATCAAGGTTCAATATTTCAATAAGTAGATACTTTCAATTAACTAAAATACAAGAAACACATTGAGACCTATTCTATAATATTCCACATGATCAATATAAATTTAAAGTCAGGCTTATACATATAAAGTGTCAAGACTATACTCTACCAACCTAATCCAAATTCCCAGGCCAATAAGTATATATTTAATGTCAGGATAGTAAAAAATAGATGTCCCGAGAACTATCCCGAAAACAAAATTGATTGGAGCTACCTATATTTAAATCTAACTTCTCTTTGCCAAAAATAAATAAAAAATTGGATTTTAAGTACGATAAATTATTCCAGTCACTTAAACTAGGAAGTCCTACATTTAATTGTCTCTTTTATCTAATAAAATTGTATAAATAGGAAACAATTAAATAATAACATTAGTGAATCAGTCACAGGTGTTTTAACAGAGATGTTCGCATTTCAATAAATAAAAGCAAATGGACAATATTGCCAAATAAAGGTCTAATTATTTGATACACTTAGGGACAAATGAAGGAAAATGGATATGGGTAACATAACATTATGGTTCGCCTAGTTGGTAGGTTGGTTCAATTCCCCGTATGGGCAAATGTTTGTGTGTGTGATGCGCGTGAGTACCTATTTTGTTCGTGAGTCTTGGATGTTTTCCATGTATTTAAGTATGTGTACTCCCCATAGTTCAAGCCTAGTGGTTAGTTTGGGACTACTAGGTCAATTTGTGTGAGATTGTCCACTATATTTTTTTATTCAAAATACTCCAGTTCAAAAAACATTATTTTATTCCATCAACCATTTTCCTGGCCAACAGTGTACATTAATACATTAACAATGGGCAGACAGTGACGTCTAAAGCCCGGTTTATCTGTAATGCGTCCCGCCGGTAGTCCGAGCCGGTAGCCATCGACTAAACAATTAGACAATTAGTCAGTTTAGCACTTAACGCCAAATGGTCCATTGAAGCGAATTAATTAAGGAAGAACTGTGTTAGTATTATTATTTAACTTTCAGAAAAAATACAAGCTTCTCAGTCAAATATTTTGCAAATATTATAGGGATACGTACGTACATACACACATACATGAAATCACGCATGTTTCCCAGAGGGGTAGGCAGAGACCACTTATTAAATATTATAGAGATACGTTCGGGCCAAAAAAGACGTTTCTTAATTATTTATTTGAAAAGGAAAATGTTCTATATTTTATAACTTTTGTGCCCCAATATGTAATTATTTGTTATAGTGTTAACGTACAAAAAAAAACAAAAAAATGCATTGCAATAAAACTAATGCGTTTTTTTGTTCCTCCAATCATTTTCCTGGCCAACAGTGTACATTAATACATTAACAATGGGCAGACAGTGACGTCTAAAGCCCGGTTTATCTGTGACGCGTCCCGCCGGTAGCCCGAGCCGGTAGCCATCGATTAAACAATTGGACAGTCAGTCAGACAGCCAGTTTGACACTTGACGCCATGAACTCCCTTGACATGACTGTATAGGTATTATGGAGTAATTGTTTCCATTATCGTGTTTTCAATCCGTGGAGACGCAACGAGTAACTTTGTTTTATGTTGGTGAATTGTGTTATTTAACAATGTAGTAGTATTGTTACACAATCGTCGTGATTCTGAAAATGGTGTAGTTTTTTTAATTTATTGACGTCCCTAAAATTACTTTGTAGTTTGGTATTTCGTTATTAAATTTCATCGGTTAAATCACTACATAGTATAAAACAAAGTCGCTTCCCGCTGTCTGTCTGTCCCTATGTATGCTTAGATCTTTAAAACTACGCAACGGATTTTGATGCGGTTTGTTTTAATAGATAGAAAGATTGATTGATTGATGATTAATTGATTGAATCATTCCTCTTGAGGAAGGTTTTTAAGTATAATAAGTTTTGGATTATGTACGGGTATTACAGAAAACTGGCATAAACCGAAGCGTAGCGAGGGCGGGTCACTAGTGATAAATAAATATTAAATGGATAAAAACTCTTGATACATAGGCAACTTTTACATTTACACTTAATAATCAATCATATTTTTAAATAAATATTAATATTTTATTAACCTTAGCTAAGAAGTATCCCAAAAAAAAGATTTCCAAATGACTCCATCCACTTGGAAGCTACGCTGTTACAAACAAGCACACAGACACAACATAGATACAAAGATATATAGGTACGTTAAATTTACAACGACCTTGTTTTGTCTTTAGGGGTTTAAATAAAAAATGTGATTGCATAAATTCCATTACTTACAGCAGTGCCTAAAAGACGCTGCGATATTATTGAACGCGTAAAATTTTACATTATTTATGTATATTTAGAGATTCTTTAAACCAGCGGTTCTTAACCGGTGGTCCGTGGACCACTAGTGGTCCTTGGAAGCATCTCTAGAGGTCCGCGAGCCATGCCAATAAATAAGTGACAAGAGTCTAAAAGAATCCTTTATTTACTTACATTTAAAGATTTTTAAATTTAACACAAACGTCTGTTACGAAATCCTAAACTATATTAAAGCGAAAAAAATTCGTCGGTCTTAGGCAGGATTCGAACCTATATCTCCTCTGGCTCTCCGGGCCGATGCAGGCGCATTACCAATTATGCCACCAAGACCTACTTAATCCACGAAATTAGTAATCGATAGCTTTTTCATACCCGGAGGGTACGCTGACGCCATCTATCGTTGTTTATTAACAAACGACACTCATGTTTCAAGTTACATTGAAATTAGCTTGAATACAATGGGCCACTTTATTCTAAAGATTTTTAAATTTAACAGAAACGTCTGTTACGAAATTCTAAACTATATTACAGCGAAAAAATTTCGTCGGTCTCTCGGTAGGTTCGAATCCTGCCTAAGACCGACGAAATTGTTTCGCTTTAATATAGTTTACTTACATTTACTAACTGAATATTACCGCCAAATCAATAAACCAACTGGGTGGTCCACGGCATAGCGGAAATTTTGTCAAACGGTCCCGCACAGGACTAAAAGGTTAGACCACTGCTTTAAACCATTATAAGAAAAACCATAAATGGCCGCTGAAAAACATAATAGCAATATCAAATTGATCATACAAACTTACCCAGTGCCCTTTAAAACCTTTCGTAATTAAACCTAAAACAAAGCTAAGAAAAGGTATCCTGCAAAAGAATAGCAATCAGACGGTTTGTTCGTTGGAACAAGCTACCTGACGGCTTCCTCCCTCCTTATTTCCTGGATGAGTTTTATCTACGCAGTAAGAATCCTTTCAGATCGAAAACAAACGTCAGAAAAACGAATGGCTTTGCAGAAAGGAACTTGTCTAAATGAACGGAGCTATTTTATTTTGTTCGCGTTTGTTTTCTACATAAAACAGTAAACTGAGATTTATTATGATAAATCTGGACCTCTATTCAACACAATAAAAACCATACTGTTTTTGACCCGTTGTCGTATTGTCAACGTTTTGATAGCTCTTATTGTCTTGACAGTAATGGCGGCTGACGTCATAACAATACCATAACAGGCAAACTACGATATCGTTTTTACCGCCTAGAATAGAGGCGCTGTTATCGTATTGCCATCGTTTTGATAGCTCTTATTTATTTGACAGTAATGGCGGCCGAGTTGAAAACAATACCATAACAGGTCAAATACGATACGGTTTGTACCGTCTTGAATAGAGGCCCGGTTCCCCTTATTTGAATGGGTTGAAAGTTGGACTACACATATAAACCTGATGACAATGAAATATTATGGTATCAAAGCGCTGATCTGATGATGGAGTCAGAAGGTGGTGACAGGATCTCCGCTATACTTAACGAAGACCCACCGTGTGGGACTCATTAGTTTGGTCTTGATAAGCAGATAATTACTTTGCAAAGAAAAATAACAGTCGGCTACAAAAGCTTGTCCCAAATATGAAATTTTTGACAGAAACTTATTATGGTAATATCCCCGTCATGCATATGTATATGATTTGCAAAGTCGACGCAAAAATTAAATTCAACATTCCGGCAAAAAGTAGTCAAGTAAAATTTAACCCAGTTACTCGTAACAAATACGTACGAAATCCTTTATTTCCTTAACACTAAAGTAATTACATGCCGACAAGCACGCATTATCAATCTTTGTTACGGTTACCTGTTTTTTTCTTAATTAATGGCTTTGACTCCTGGTTTTAACAAGGGTATTTCACCAATGTCGAGTTAGAGACAATTACCATGAATTTATTAGAGAATTATATCCGTGGATATAACACACGAAGACTACCTTCTGTTTGGTTAAAGAGTTATTCTGCACATGGGGTTAACTCCGAGCGCTTCTGTCAAGTCCTTTTTTTTACCACCCCATTACAGTTGTTCCATAACTTTTAGTACCTATTACATCAAATTGACAACGTCAAATTATAATGACGACGTCTGTCAATTGAAAAAAGCCCATTAGATATCCAATAAAAATCGCCAAAAAGTTTCAAGAAAAAACGCGACGTTGAAAGCTTTCGACAAGTCTGAAAGGCAATTTCACTAAATTTTAATTGACACTTTACATTTGAAACCGAATATAAAAAAACGCTGCCCTGGTAGATTCTGAAAATAGCAAAGTAATGAGAATATTCTTTCGCTGAAAGATAAGGGGTTTTGGAGGAATTACGGTTTGTTATTGATCGATAGATCTGAAAGATTGTTAAGATAGCAAAATGAAAAAAAAAACAGTTATTAAAAATGTTGATAACCTTTGAATTATTTCAATGAAAAATCATGAAAACCAGCTATTAAATACATTCACCGCCAGCCACTGCTACGAGTGCTACGCTGTAGCCTGTAGCAGCATTTTTCCGCTACGTAGCGAAAATCTGCTACGAGCAGCGGATCCGACCACCAGAGGGGCTATTGCCTAACGCACTCGCAATCGCAATCGTTTTCATTTTGAAAATCGAAGGATTGCCTGCACACAAAAAAAAAAAAAATCCGACGAATTGAGAACTTTTTTGAAGTCGGTTAAAAATGAAAACAATTGTTCAATTTTCAAGCCGATTGTAATTGCGAGTGCGTTAGGCAATAGCGACACGGGTCGTTGGCACGGAACGATTTTCTCTTCTTACATAACTTTATAATATAACATAACTTTAACAAAAAGCAAGCTTTCAAAACCCGACTGTTGCTAACCAACTTTAAATCGTTATAAATCCTAAATGATCATTCAAAATGAAAAATGATGAAAGAAACCTAAAGATGATTTTTAAATCCCTATTCAATGATACCCTACTTGTCATACTTCGTCGATTTTTTTTTTTTAATTTGTACAATATGGCGTCTGGTGGCTGCCATATTGAATTTTGATTACTGTCATACGTATCTTCAATGACACTCACCAGATTAAGAAAAATCGATTGACATAAAAATCATCAAAATCTGACAACGGGTTTAGTTTTTATAGTGCCACAAAGGAACAAACATACATATATAGGCTGTGAAACACATTACCCTCCTTCGATAGTCGGGTAGTAAAAATCAATCTTCACCTACTTTATACATACTAAATGGCCACGTTTCCTTACTCTACGAGTATTTAGTATTCAATAGTTCAATAAAGAGTTTTTATATTAATTGTATTGTATCGTAACATAATAAACTGCCAAAAGCATTGACTTTGTTAAAACAATTCGATTAAAATGTCGTAATAAAAAAAAGAACAAAGAACTACTTAACCCTAAGAGCACACAGATCGAAGTTTACCTTGCTAACGTAAAAAGATAGTAATCCTTTTAATAAAATGAGTATACTAACCCTTTTGCAGCTGCCGGCCGGCAATGGGTTCTATTGTTTCAAGTAGTTAGGTAAAAGGAATCCAATTACTACCCCTTATTTTATTAACCTATTGACTTTAGCGTGAAAGCGCTTTTATAGCTTTAACATTTTAGGATTCTTGAAGTTTTTACAGTAACTTCTAAGTTTCATTACCACTCAGCTCTTGTTTTGGAATTATTAGAAGATTATTAGCAAAAACATAACTTTAGTTATGAAAAGTCGATCATGAAACTCTTTTAATACTATCCCACTCTATTCATAGGACGATAAGGTCAAAAATTGGTGAAAAATTTCTTAGGTGAAATATACGTCAATTGTATTTTGTAGCCGTCCTTAGCATTGAAAAGTTACTCGTCGGTACTTTATTAAGAAATTGTGAGAGTTTGTTGTGAGAAATCTTCTAAAAATTCCCTAATGTTTTGTATGGAAAGAGAATAATGCTAACAGATTAAGTAAGTTCTGCCCGGGAATTCAAATTGCCCTTCATAGAAGACATTGGGCAATAATCGGAAATTACTTATAAATGCTTGGGCAGGGCGAGGTTAAAAAAGCCTTGCTACTGGAGATAATCTGCAACATGCACATTGCAAACAGCCCTATCTCTCATCTCCAATAGTGTATTTGCCTGATATTAAATTTCATATATTAATTTGGATAATATATCAATATACGTAGTATGATAAAATAATTCAAAATCAAATTTGAAATTGGTAATAAAATAAAAAAGTTAGAGCCTTTTAAAGTTTTTTGTCTATCTCTTTCTCACGAAACGATGTTTTGCGTGTAATTCATATGGCGTTTGAGTAATATGACGTCATATTACTGTATTTTCCTCTATGTCTAAAAGCAAGTTTTAAACATTTATATCTTTCTTATTTTTAAAGATATTAAAAAACTATTTATTATAGGCTATTCGGAAGGTAAAAAAAATTCAATTTAAATACTAATAAAAAAATTGGCAAATACCCTATTGATGTTTTTACAGAAATCCGCTATAAAACTAATACTTTGGTTTAATGGCTAGTTCACTCAGCGAATTATTGTTAAAGGTTAAATATATGGCGTCTGTAAGCACATAATATTTAATTTTAAAGGTTTCTTTACCTATAACATTCACGTGAAGTGGTTGATTGCTATGAACGACAGTTTAGGCGGTAAAAACACCAATCCTGACATGTTGCACAACTATGAAGCTTCCGAATATTGATAATGTCGATTACCTACAATAAATAAAATAAATGTTTTAAAAAACAAAAAACCGCCTTCAAAAACGCAAAAAATAACTTCTTTAAAATTGTAGGCACCTAATAGGTTAGTCCAACTGATGTCGGCTTTTGTTGAAAATTTTGTGGTCGCCGACTTAAGTTGGACTAACCTATTAGGTGCCTACAATTTTAAAGAAGTTATTTTTTGCGTTTATGAAGGCGGTTTTTTGTTTTTAAAACATTTATTTTATTTTATACTTTTTAGTGATCATAATACGCTGTTACGTAGTCCCACTTCTTAGTTGAAATGAAACTTTAAGTTATTTCAATCGCGCCGCAAGCAACGCCGCGGGAAAGTCATAGTCATATTTCAATGACCTCCTTTTTTGAAGTCGGTTAACAAGTAAATATTCTTCGTTGTAGTCGCTCAACTATCTTAATCGAGATATCTTATCGCCGCCCTTGAAATCGGTACCGTTAAGGAGTTCCGGTGGCCATCTGTGGTCTTCATCATCAGTTCCACTTCACCAAATGATACTTTCTGAATGCAAATGCTAGACTTGTTACTAAAAATACTAAAATCGCTATATGTTTGCCTACAATATTTGAGGAGTTCCCTCAATTCCTCACGGATCCTCTCATCAAATTCAGATTTGGTGACAATGGGACTATTTCGAAAGTATACTCTATCAAACCAAAAAAAAAATTTGAAATCGGTCGACAATTGACGGAGTAATCGGTGAACATACATAAAAAAAAAAAACATACAGTGGAACGTATAACCTCCTCCTTTTTTGAAGTCGGTTAAAAAATGGTGTTAATACTGTTCCTTCACAAGGAACAAATAAGTTTACCATTGTGTTACTGCTGTCTACATTATCAATATTCAGAGACTTCAGGCTCGTGTAATGAGTCAGAATAGGCTAGTGTCCTAAAAAATCTAATTAGTCCGTAATTTACATTATCAAAAAATATTGAACACATATTTTTTCTTTTTTCAATTAATCAAAAAATGTCGAAAATACAGTGCGTTGAAGTTTCGCGTGACGTCACGCCGTGGCACACTTTATACCACTTTGTGACGTCACGAGCCCCCACTCCCGAAATTTGATGCGCGCTATATTTGTCAATTTTGATCGATTTGAAAAACCAAAAAATACGTGTTCAATATTTTTTGATAATCTTACTGACGGACTAATTAGAATTATTTTTTTTTTTACCCAGGACACACCCCTATTGATTTCTTATCTGCGTGGTACGGTCGGCCAAGAAACTGCTCTTCCAGTTTTGAAAAAGTTTCTGTGAGATCTAATTATCTCTAAGGTTAACACTAACTTGTCATTTTCATAATATTATTGCAAGGGAAAATCGAACTTGTTGTACCATGACGTGCAAATGAACTTCAACCGTAGGGTAGTAGACCACATTTTTGGCCGACTGTACGGTCACGGAAGTTAATTTGCTACCATTTTCAAAGAAAATCTGCTTGAAGATGTCATTGTCAATAGAGATGTCAAGTCATTTGTAATTGACAGGAAACTCAACCTTATTGCTGTAGAATGTCAGATTGACTTTGGACCTAAGGTGGGTCACAAGTTAAATTCCTTGACTGTACTATAATCGAGTCGTTCGTAACACTAGCCGACCAAATACCACGCCTAGTTTTTTTTTTGTTAGTTTTATACACCGCTAGACAATGTTTAGATAGTGATTATGTTACATTATGTAAAATGCGTTTAGGTGTATTAATGTTTTTTAGCACATGATTGGATGGCTAAATTGCTGATGAACAATCGTTGTTCGGCGACGATTGCTGGTTTACGAACGCTTGTGGGTTAATTATTTAATGTCCTCGAACCTCAACCAAACTTTACTGTAGCAAGCATATTATTTTTGTGTACAAGTAGTACAAATTCTTTATAAATAAGTGAGCAATTTCTCCCAAATATATTCTAAAAATACCAAGTATTTTTGAATTTATAAAACGTTTCGCTAAGAAATTTAAAAGAATCAAGAAGCCTGATTTGAGCCAAGAATTGCGTAATTAGGTTTAAGAAAAGTTAACGTTTTTCCACTCTTCAATGTTCACAATGAGAATCTTTAAAATTCCGAGGGAGTAATAAAAAAAAGATTTGTAAGAAGAAATTGGGCAAATTAAAGTGAGTATGCTCGTGCTAACTACTTTACTGAGTACTAACTTGTATACCGTTGGTAAAATAAGTGATCAGTTTCAGTGTGAACACTTAATATGACATAAAAATAAAGCTACTAAAATACGAAGTTTCTTCAAATATTAAGTTGTCTGTCACATCAAGGATGGCGTTCGATTGTACTTACAATAAGTTGGATAACACACACATCACTTTAGCTACTTTCGATCATTTAACTGTTTAGAAAAAATAATTACTATTACTGAAACTGCTTAGTCAAAACTTTTGGCCAAGTAGGTTTTAATCTAATTCATATAGGTAGGTTTAAGTTACAAAACTGACACACTATTCAGCAGGCCCAAAGGACCAAAGCTCAGGGAAATAGGGGCTCCGCCAAAGCGGAGCTCCGTTGATCCCTAGTATAACACTAAGTGGAGTAGGTATTTTTGCGTAAGCTATTAGATGATCAAACTACTTGTAGGACTGGGTAGAATAATGTTTTTTTCCTTCTGCTGAAAGCCGAGTCAAAATTGTAACACCACTTGTAACCGACTGTTGGTACTATCAGCCCAATGTTACCCACCATAGAACTGTGTCACAGTAACTTTATGATTCAAGTCTTAAGAAGTGTGAAACAAATTGTTTTGTAATGTCACTGTGACATCGTTCTATGATGGGTTTGGGTTCCATTGCGCTGATAGTACAGTACCCCAACGAAAATGTTAAACATTTTAGTGCGTTGTCATAGTAAACTTTAAACAGAACATTCAATGACACACATGATAATGACAATGATATTCAGAATGACAAGGTTCTAAGTATGCTTAACATTTTTATTAGGTGAATGTACATGCTTAGACACAAAGTATGCAAATGCAAAACCCAAGCAATTTAACAATAGGTAGTTTCAACATGTTTTCGTGTAAAGTTGCTCTATCTCGCCAGCCTGCGCCAAAAGGGGCGGGGATTCTTGTCAGAGGGTAGTTCATGTCCAGAAGCTAAGGTGGGTTGGCCACGTTGCTACAATCTAAAACAGACTTTAAAGTTCACTGATATTTTCAGGTTTGGTTTTAAAATTTGGATATTAAATTAGATTTTACACGTCAGTTTTTGTTTTGAGATAAATAAAATAATACTGTTGTATTTTGGTAAGGGCTAAGAACGCCTTTGTACTTGTATTTTGTACTACTTTATATTGCCTGTGTGTTGTATTTTTTTCTTGATTATTATAGAAGGTATTCAAAAATTACAACACGATGAGGGTAGATACTTCATAGTAACATACGGCGACTCCTACATGAAGGCCTAAAATTTTTTAAACGGCCCAAGCGTTTTTTCTAAAATCTTACCTCGTAAGGCCCATCATACGACAAATAGGGAGTTATTTGTGAACGGGAATTTGGATCTACCATCAAGGCAATAAAGTTCAATTAAGTTTGTTCGATAATGACATTTTCAGTTTATAAAGATAGGAAAATAAACCTTATAATTTTAATACAGTTCAAATTAAATTTGACTTGAATACATATATCCTATTACACACTGGGCTTTACGGTTTTAAGAACCAACCCTATTAAACTATTAAAAAAAAAACTGCGTCCGAATCAGCTTATCTGTGTAAGAGCTACGATTCTACACATATATGCCGATAAACACGTTAAACTTACACCACCCCTCTTTTTTGCATAAGGGGTTAAAAATGTAAACCCAAACCATACTAAGTGCGGCCACAGACGTGGACTTAATTATACACCCTTTCGTTGTAAAACGTTAGAACACTTTTGTAAAGCCATACGGCGTTACTTATAAACGTGGAATAACCGTGGTATAGCTAAACCATGCTTGGTCCTTATCTGTCAAATTCAAATGTCACAATGACAGATTTGGACATCAGGGCCCCCATATACGGAACGATCGGTCGTTACGATCGATCAGGGCCCTCTGACAAGATGCACTACGCTAACTAACGTTTCTATTCGATTCGTTTTTAAACCAATCGCGTCACTGGTAGACCACGTGACTTTTCGTATCACGACATCTTCCAGTGACGCGATTGGTTTAAAAACGAATCGAATAGAAACGTTAGTTAGCGTAGTGCATCTTGTCTGAGCCCTCTGAAATGATATCGTGACGATTCATATTTATATTGAATTTTGGACGCAATATTGCCACACACGTACAATCCGTCGTTCGATTTCAGTCTGAACCGACGGATCCTAACGACGAATCGTACCGTATATGGCGCCCTTTAAGCATGATTTAGCTACCACACGGTTATTCCACGTTTATAAGTAACGCTGATAGAGTTTAACCTTTATAGATAAGAGATAAACTAAAGATATATTATAAATGTCTATTAGTTACGCTTTCACGGATAAACCGCTAAATTGATTTCAATGAAATTTGGTATGGAGATGGAGTCGAGCGGGCCTTTGTCGTAACACACTCGCAATCACAATCGTTTTCATTTTGAAAATCGAAGGCTTGTCTGCATACAAAATGAAAACAATTGTTTTGTTTTGAAGCCGATCGCGATTGCGAGTGAGTTACGCGAAAGGCCTGCTGGGTGCATAGCTATATTTTTTTATTTTGCAAAATTGTTCCCTGCGGACGGAGTCAAATACACCCGCTACCGGAAAGTACGCAGAAAAGCATTTTTTTGTTCCAATGAATTCCTTAAGTTCAGTTTCGGACTTAGTCAATTTTTTTCGTGACCTGACCATTTTTCCGGGATAAAAATAACCGTATTTCCTTCGTCAGGGTTTAAGCTACCTCAAACGCAAAATTTATTCAAATCGGAAAAGCGATGGAATTGTGAAAGCGTAACGAACAAAAATATTAGTATCGCATTTATAAAATTACTAACTACCCGCCCTCGCTTACTTTCGATTTATGTATTTTTTCTGTAACACCTGTAAGTAAACCAGAATTTTGTAGACATATAAACCTTCCTTTTGAATCACTCTATCTATTGCTGAAAACTGCATTAAAATCTGTTGAGTAGTTTAAAAGATCGAAGCGAACAGACAGCGGAAGCGACTTTATTTTATACTATGTACTTAATATGGACGCAAAACATTCATTCAAAAATATCTGAATTTCTAGAACATTCCTAGCAAATGCTTACACTCGGCACTGGCCCACCGATAACCGATAGCGAGGCGAGGGTAGCAATCGGAAACCCGATAAAAACTACACGTTACTACTAAACTACACGTTGGTAGATAGCAGGCAAACATACGGAGTGTCTGGAGCGAACCCGTTTCATCTTCAGTAGGGTTATTGAGAAAATTCAATGAGTGATGTGATTGAGAGATTGAAATGTTCTATTGTTTCTTATTAATTGAGAAGTGGGAGAATAACAGCATAATTACGGTCACTAAAAAGTATAACATAAAATAAAAGTTAAAAAAAACAAAAACCCGCCTTCAAAAAGCAAAAAATAACTTCTTTAAAATGGTAGGTAAATAAGTCAGTCCAACTGTCCTGACTTATTTACCTACCATTTTAAAGAAGTTATTTTTTGCTTTTTGAAGGCTGGTTTTTGTTTTTTTTAAACTTTTTTGTTATTAAACTGCCGTAATACCGAAGAAGGTGGCTATTGCAATGTTGTAATCGAAGCATTATACAGGGTGGAAAATACGAACGCTACATGGCGGGCAACTAACTTGAATATTGGAAATAGCAAAGGAGGCTTACTTTTATTTTTGAAAACAAGAAACTGCTCTTCCTTAACCGGGAATGGTCGAAAATGACAATACAATAAAGTCGTGTTTAATGATACAGATCGAAAGGGTTATTGATAGATCATTGGTACACCTTTAAATTAAATAAAGACCGCAAAAAACCCTTCTTTATTGCCTCGTGTGGTTGCCGAGTTAGAATAGTGCCACTCCATGTCTTCCCGTGGATGTCGTAAGAGACGACTAAGGGAATAAAGGCTTGTAGTACTGTTAGGCGATGGGCTTGCAACCTGTCACTAATACGCTGGTAAACATCTTAGCCTAATTGTGCAAATTGTGGTTATAGAATTATCAACAAGTTTTTAGAGATGTTTGTAATTCTGTAGCTCTGCCTACCCCACTCCGGGAACGAAGGCGTGAGATTATGTATGTATGTATGTATGTATTATTTTGTCATATTTAAACTTTAACACCCTTCACGTTAGCCTATCAAAAAAGGGTTTAAAAATGGGTCACACTCAGACTACACGTCACAACTTGTCCCTCAACTCTTCTGTACACTCACCGTGATAGCCATCGGTATGTGTATTTAGCAAATTTGATATCGCGTATATGCCGCTTTTCGATTAGGGTCGACAAGCCTCCGCCTGTCACTCTACATGATGGATGGAGCCGCTATCCGATTTTGGATAGTTTTTTGCATATTATGTTTGCTTATGATCACGCGTAAGGGTATGGGTGTCAGTTGTCAAAGGGAAAGGGTCGCTTCATGTTTTTGGAGATGTGAAAGCTATGAAAAATAAAGTTGTTTTTAACCTCTGATAAAAAAGGGGGTTTTAGAAAGTTAACGTTTGTATCTGTGGCATTATAGGGTAACAGGCACCAGTAATGGATACTTCACTCTTAATTCTAATTTCATACGGTCCTGAATTGATTGTTGCAAAACAAATGAATAACCCTTATCTTCTGTAAAATAAGAATCAGGTGTCCATTACTGGTGTCTTGTCAATTACTGCTTCCATCACCCTAGCTCCCAAGTGGATGGGCCGATGTATACTTTTTAGGGTTCCGTAGCCTAATGGCAAAAAACGGAACCCTTATGGATTCGTCATGTCTTTCTGTCTGTCTGTCCGTCCGTATGTCACAGCCACTTTTTTCCGAAACTATAAGAACTATACTGTTGAAACATGGTAAGTAGATGTATTCTGTGAACCGCATTAAGATTTTGACACAAAAATAGAAAAAAAAACAATACATTTTGGGGGTTCCCCATACTTAAAACTGAAACTCAATTATTATTTTTCAGCATACCAACACGTGTGGGGTATCTATGGATAGGTCTTTAAAAATTATATTGAGGTTTCTAATACCATTTTTTTCTAAACTGAATAGTTTCCGCGAGAGACACTTCCAAAGTGGTAAAATGTGTCCCTCCCTGTAACTTCTAAAATAAGAAAATGATAAAACTAAAAAAATATATGATATACATTACCATGCAAACTTCCACCAAAAATTGGTTTGAACGAGATCTAGTAAGTAGTTTTTTTTAATACGTCATAAATCGTAAACCGCAATTTACCTTTCACGGAACCCTTCATGGGCGAGTCCGACTCGCACTTGGCCGCTTTTTTATTTAAAAAAGCTAGTTTTCGTGAAAATTGGTTGGGCCGTTTAAGAGGTATCGAGTCTAGAAGAAGGTTTATTATTAAATCCGGTGAGTTTTTTCTATAAAACAGTTAAAATATTAATACTTATGCGGTCATTAGGTAAAGCGGTAAAGTCAACGCGACAACATTTCAGAAAAAAAAATGCGTCGGTTGTGGCTTGAAATAAATAGTCGATTTTACTGTCAAGTGACTAGCTGGGTGTCTACTGGGCCTCTATTCTAGACGGTAAAAATATCGTCTTTGACCTGTTAAGGACTATTTCCACCAAACGGCCCGCAACGGATCGGAACGGAAAGAATTGTATGGTCTTTAAACGATATTAAATCATGTTTACAGTATTTAAAGTCTATATTACCAAGCCGCGCGCAGCAACTTGACCGCGGGCTCTTCTGTGGCATGCGATCGTAGCCGAACGTACGCTGCGACACGCGATCGGCTCCGTCGTAAATAGACAATAATAATTTTAATAGACGCGATCGGCTGTCGCCGCATCCGTCCGTATCCTTTCTGATTCGATGCGATGCGAGCTGTTTGGTGGAAATCATCCTTTATGATATATTGTTTTTAACTGAGCCGCCATTACTGTCAAGTTAATAAGAGCTATCAAAACATTGACAATACGATAAAGACGATATGTTTTTTACCGCATAGAATCTTGACTCTGACCTTTATGTCAACAATATGATTACAATAGAAAAGGAAGTTAGGTGAAAAATTTAATGAAACCTTGCATTTATATACGCAAACGAGAAAATAAATGCAGCCGCAACTGGGATTCAGTCTTGCGAAAAACGATACGGTTAGGCTATTTGACACTGTCCCTGCTTACGAAATATTTATGCGAAGAGTACGAGTATTTGTTGCAGAGTCTTGGATGTCTTCTATGTACTGTATTTTATTCCCTTTATAAGTATTTCAATTGTAAGTAGATTGCCTTCTGGCAGAAAAAATAACAATGGAAAAAATATATGTACGGAAGACGGGAAATTATGACAGTTTAATAAAGTTATGACATAGTAATCTGCGTTTGTAGCATAACAACGGCAGTGTTTCTATAGTATGTCTTTTATAACGTATCATAAAATCAAAATATACAGGGTATAACAGGAGGAGTGCTTCAAACGAAGCAGGTCGATAGAGGACGTCAAGATCTATCCGTTTCACCCACATGTATGTTCAGCGATTTTCTACTGTTTCAAAGTTGTTTAAGTTTATGGTTAATTTTACTAACATCTTATATTCTATATCTTCGCTAATTTAATCTTAATAATTGAATCCACAGCAGTGATTTATATTTCACTAGCGACCCGCCCTCGCTTCGCTCCTGTTAGTGAGAGTTTTCTGTAACACCCGTACAAAATCCAGAACTTATTATACATAAAAACCTTCCTCTTTAATCACTCTATCTATTGCTGAAAGTTACATTAAAATCCGTTGAGTAGTTTAAAAGATCTAAGCGATCAGACAGCGGGAGCGACTTCATTTTATACTATGTAAAGATGGGTAGTCGAATAATTAAAAATGTACAATACCTACAATTTACGAGATCCAATTCTGGACCCTTTGTAGCTTTATGTTGCTATTAAATGAAAATAAACGGTTAGGACGGTGGCACCAAAAACGGACACTTGATTCTTATTGTACAGAAGATAAGGGTTATTCATTTGTTTTGCGACAATCAATTAAAGACGTATGTAATTTGAATTAAGAGTGAAGAGTCCATTATTGGTGCCCGTCAGCTAAAAGTGTCTATCATTGGTGCCGTCACCCTACTAGGTTGCGTGCATCTTTTTTATATTTTCTCTTGTTTCATAATTCATGTTTTCGTATGACATAAATGTGTGTAACCTTTCGTGGTTTCACCTGATGGTTCAAACCGAAAACCAGCGCTGACTTTAATGCGAGCATTACGCTGACTTGGGACCATTTTCGTGACTGCATTTTTTTGTGCGTATTTCTCTGTCCTTTGTTGTTGTTGGGCACGAATTTATGTCTTCTTTCTATTCTTTTCTTTCTTGAGGAGTGTAAATTTACGCATAAGAGAATAGAATGTTCTAATCACTATAAAATTTATCTTATAAAAGGAATTAGGATGTGAGGACACAGCAATGAGTGCCAGATTTGCAAACTACTCTAAATTCGACAACAGAATCGCCAGAATATACAACCAAGCCTTTTCCACTCGAAAGTTTTAGTTAAAACTGCTAATTCTACAAACGTTTTTAAGGCAATAATAGCTTTGGTCGTGTCCCGCTAAACAAAATAGCAGCACCACCCACGACACAACTGCAGCATGTGCAATATTGTATAACCATTACTAGTGGGAGAGAATTGAACGTGCTTTAGATATGGCTTTTGTATTTGAGATTTTACCTCATGTCTGTTTTGGTTTTCCTATCCTTTGTTAATAAATCTATCTTTTTATAATATTTTTCAAACCTATTGATGTCTTTTTGGTAAATTGAAAAAAGAATCATCAAAATTCTATTGGGCGTTTTGAAGAAGTTAGTGAAATTTTGCATTAGGCCGGTCGCCCATTGGACACGTTTTCGTACGAAATATACTCGTCCGAACTCGCACGAAGCCGCGTGAACGATCCCGACCTTGAAAGTACTACGGAAGCGCGCTCACTGGATGCGAATTAAAAGATAAAAGATGTTTATTCAGTAAGTAGGCCGTACAGGCACTTTTACACGTCAAAAATCTACCAGCGCTTCGCAAGAGACCACTGCTGAGAAGAAACGCCGCAAGAAACTCAACAGTCAGTCGTTTTTTTAAAAAAATACTTATACAATTATAGAACTTAACCTAGCATTATATAAAACAATGAATTTAACATTAAAATATATATATCATGCGTAGTTGAGCAGGAAAATGTGTCAAAACTCAGTATGTTCAGATGAACTCTTAAATAGTAATAATAATTATATATATATATATACTTACCCATGACCGTGCAAAACAACCACATAGTTTTGATACATTCTCCTACAGAAACCGTGTCCCCTAGACAATAATTATACCTACAATGTTTAGATATTTTCCTGACTAAGCTATTACTAAGTTATTTAGGTGTTTAATTTAGGCCAAGCATTTTTATCTGTTAGATAGTCCTCGACCCTATAATAAGCTTTCGACATCAACGACTTTTGATCTTGGTCTTGTAGTATGTACACGCACGCGTAGGTGCGACGTCCGCATGAATCAACACAATACAATACAATACAAATACTCTTTATTGAACACCAAAAAAACAAAACACGTAACAGTACATTTTAACTACAGGTATACAACAGGCGGTCTTACCGCCTAATAGCGATCTCTTCCAGATAACCTTGGACAGAGAAATAAAGAAGACAAAAACACATGGCAGGCGGTGTAAACTAATTCCTTCAGAACTCAAACTAAACTACTCCGAACTTGACTTGAACTTGAATCCGGACTTGTTGGGATTTTTAATATGTTCGTGCGTTATTTGTGTGTTGTGTGTACAAATCACTGACATGTTTCACGCAGGTAAATTATATTCCGTGTGCGCACTCTATTCGTACGACCCGCATTGTACGTGTACGTACGACAGGAATTCGTGTCCAATGTGCGACCGGCCTTAAACTCAAACCCTAACTCACGACATTTATTAGACAAAAACCCATTGCAACACAACAAACATAATCACACAGTTTGACAAAAAAAAGGTACAAGAATAGAACAGAGATAGTTATATGTAAACAAGAGGTGAGTTTAAAGACGTTGAGCTGTTGTGAAAAAGACTGAGGCTAGACAAGAAGCTTAACGCTAACGTAAACAATGTTCGAAAACTGAAAATAGAATTGATATAAGCACTTGACGCGAACGTACGAGAGTTTACGTTAATCCTATACATTTTCGATATTGATAACGTTCTCACAATGCATCTCGTCTAGGGACACAAAAATTAACAAAAAAATTTAGGCTATTAACTTCATATAAATTTACTTATTTAGGTCTTATATAGGAGTTTAGGTAAGTAATCGCCTTAATCACGTACGAGTATATACGAAAACATAGCATGGGTAAGGTAAATACTGCCGTCATATCAAAGAAAGCCATAACTGCCTAGTAATAGTATGAGCATTTTAAATCTAATTTATTTACCAATAGAGTATAGAATGCTTTGACTACTACATTTTAGTTACCCGCCTTCTTTGGTAAATGCGGCAGAATACGAGATCAGCCCAACATAAGCACCCACTATGTAAATCGAGTACTTTACGGATTATTTACATATACACACATTTTGGGTTATTAAACACCCTGTCGCCTCAGCAACCATCGTAAATCACACAAAACTAGACGCTTCGCACACAAATTTGCTTTTCTAATTTGCTACCGCGTTTGTGTTTGGTTTTGGGATAATGTATATGCACGTACCTTTTGCTGTAGGTATTCTGTTGAGAGCGTTTCCACACCGTTTCGAATTAAATTTAAGCAAATGGTTTTTCTTTGTACTTTAACAACATATTAAGATCACGGATTTATTGCGCTACCGCTCATACAAAAAGTACAGGCGACGACATATATGTCTTTGCTGTCGTCTGTACCTACCCGACTCCTTCGGATAAAGGTACTAAATTTCTAGCACCACATTTTTTCAGATATGGCTCAGACTTTTTAGGGTCATACGAAAAGAAGTTAACGGGGTTGTTAGCTTTATATGTTTTGGAAAATAGTTGGATGTTGCAAAGAACGTGTTATTTCAATAAATCTACAAAAAAATCTATATAATTTTACTCAATCTCTCAGAAATACAATAATGTTTTAAGTGTTTTTATTATTATGACGTCAGTTTTGCTTAGTTTATGACTTTTATGAGTAACTGATTATGTAGTCCATATTTTAATGCCTCACCTTAGGGTAGACGATACGCTACAAGTACTGCAAATTTCTTGGAACAGCGACGCGTGTATCGAAGCGTCCCAGCGTGCAATGTCAGGTGCAGTGTGCGCGTTGAGTTTGCACGCTTAAAGCATGGTACTGACTAACAAGCCGTAACTGTTACTATAGCACGTAAAATCGTGATGTGTACGCGATTCGCGAGCCCGCTATCCCCTAGCTAGAAGCTCGTTACTGTAACTGCTAGGGTAACAGTTACAGCTTGCTAGTGAGTGAATTAAAGTATGATTTCCACCAAACGGCACGCATCGCATTGGATCGGAAAGGATATGTACGGAAGCGGCGACAACCGAACGCGTCTGTTAAAATTATTATTGTCTATTTATGACAGAGCCGATCGCGCGTCGCAGTATCCTTTTGGCTACCTACGATCGCGTGTCGCGGAAGACGCCCGCGGTCAAGTTGCTGTGCGCGGCTTGATAATGTAGACTTTAAATACTATGAACATGATTTAATATCGTTTAAAGACCATAAAATACTTTCCGTTCCGATCCGTTGCGGGCAGTTTGGTGGAAATAGTGCTTAAAACAACGCTCCGCTGAATACGCGATCCTTCCTAGTTTTTCGTCTTGAACGTAGTTTTCTAAGATATTCTCATAATCGAATACGTAAACGAGCTTTACAACCGTTCTCTAAGCATTATTAAATTATACACATAACGGTATCTAGCGTATAAATATACGTCGGAACCCTCATCGCACTACATAACCACCCTGTAATATATTCCCAGGTACGAGAGGAGACAATGCCTGGCATGCATGACTGAGCGTGATATCCTTCAGTACACTGCGGGTAGCTCTGAAATACAAAATCCAATATTTGGGGCTCTTTCCCTCTTAAACATAACCTTAAATGTGAGGTAGGGACTATGCTAACATGATTCTTAGATTGTAAGAGTAAGTATACTAGTGTGAAAAAGCGACGTAAGTCCTAAAAATCGTTATTTGTTTTTCATCACACTTGCTCGTAAATAGTGGTATAATATGCTAGAAAAATCGACCGTAAATCCAAAATACCTAGTCGGTTACTAAGTTCTGTACTAAGGTTGACGCAAAAAAAACTAACTTTTGTTTATTTTGAAATTAAATTTTTATAAAAATTAAAAGCTTAATTAATGTACATTTTAAAGAACAAATAATTATTCTTGTTAGTTGCCGCAATTTCCGACACGATCTTTTAACATTCACAGCCGGCATCGATGAAATTACGCATGACTTTTCAGTAAATTTCACTTTTTGAAAACGTTTAAAAGTAAGTCTTTGTTTCCCAAAGAACTTTTTTTGTATAATATTATAAAACAACCTATCTCTGTATATGTTTGAACCAAAATTATTTTTCTCAACATGAATTAATTCCAACTTATGAAACAAGAGATTTGGTGTGTTTTCGTATTTCTGCAAAATCACGTGAAATCGTAAAGTCGATTTAATGAGACATCAAGATTTACCGGTGTACAAGCGGATCTTTAGTTGCTTGGAATATATCAATATCAAGTCTGTTCAATATGTCACGCAAATTTGAACTCTCTACAAGAACTCTTACAAAAGTTGTGACTGTTATCAGTATCATCGTCGTGCGTGATTTGAACTATGATTTTCTCGTCCGAAATGGGAATACTTCAAGCTCTTACATCAAATAATTGCAATAGTTTAAAATACATTATTTTAATTTATATTCTATATAAATCAAAGTTTTGATTAATATACACGTTTATGCAAAACTCCGCTAAAATATTTTTTAAATTGTAATAAATCTTAGTAACAGAACTTAGTAACCGACTAGGTAATACCCGCGGGCCTTTTTTTACCATTACGCTCTATCGTGCGTAATAGTTTTTTTTTTAAATATAATACGTGGACTCAAACTATCATAATACGCCAGGACCCCAATACTTGTGCCATTCGATATGAAGTTTCATTCGAGATGAAATGTCAGTTGCATACAATTTTCTAAAAATCTCGCATATAAACTATTGATCTCGACTGTCACTAGAATCGGACTCCTGAATACGTTTGACATTATCTGTGGTAAGTCATAGACAATGATGTAGTCTGCCGCTAATTTATAAATACTGATTATAAACTGTGTAAAGTCTAAATAATAATTAAAACGGTGTCTTTGCGCACATATTAAAATTTATATATATCAATAAAAAACATGTTGTCATCAGAAGAAATGGATAATGCGACTCCGCCGGACATCACCAACGCGGCTTAAATTGTGAGTGAGAATCGTAAGTTAAAAATATGATCTTTTGTCTGATTTTATTTCATTTCCTCGCAATTGTGATGAAAAACATTGTATGTTACACGGGTGGTAAAGGAAATACAAAGCTAGAGTCATTAACAGACCCTTGTTTGTAATTCTGTCTTTACCACCCTTAATACACAATGTACTATTACGATTCTATTTGTGACGTCACTTTGACACTGACTTTCTGTGCACAGTTATATTGATATACCTCTAGTTATGTTATGGGCACTTATGGGACACGATTAAGATTGGATTAGTTTAGATTTATTGGCGTGGAGAAGGTATATAAGTACACAAGTAAGCTCATGATAAGCTAAAATAGCCCTTGGACGTATTACGCAAAATTGTTTTTTGGAAATTTAGTGGCACTAAAACGAAAGCAAACTTATTTACCAGTTACCATTAATGGTACAGTCGACTTATTTTATTTCAGGGCCACTATGGAGCTATTTCAAAATGACACAGTGAGTCAAATCTTTAATACAGTTTGTTTACCTATGTCATCTTGACATAGTTTCTTGGTGGCATATTACATCAAATTGGTTCACTCTATTGAACTTTACAAATACCAAGTAGGTAGATTCAAAATCCGAATTATTAAATTTACATCGAATCGAATGATGCTTATTTACAAACTGAATACTAAACGAAACCTGAATTAGTAATCCTTTACTGAACAAACTTTACTTCGCGATTGAAAAACTATTGCCCTAATTCATGGGTCCATATTGGCTCACCTAATTATTTTTACTCATAACGACTCATAAGTCCTAATTATCGCAACTCCTAACGTATTTATTTCAGCAACTGTTACATTTTCAGGATTTATATAAATCAAACCTAACCTAACCTAGTCTTATCTACTCATTAAATATTTCAGAACTTCTGAAAAGTTTACGGTTCCAGCGGTATAAAAATTTCATTTTCGGAGTTCCGATAATAGGAGTCGCAATTTTAGTTGAACTTTGGCGCTCCCCTAATTCATAAACTAACTACAAAGCTGTTTTCGGATTTTTACTTTGTGCTATAAGACATCATTTAATTCTAGCTCAACGGGAAGTAATCTATATATTTTGATTCCCTTGCGAGTGTCATAATAGGCGCCATTGACAGCCGTATATTTCGATTGCATTGACTTATACTTTGCTTTTTTTTTTCACAGCTCCAAAAAATTAAAGATCTAAGTTCTTGATATTTCTATTAACTTGATAACTATGTATTGCTGACGAAAGGATCAGGAGTACAGACAGACAGGCAGACCGACAGACGGATATTAACGTGATCCTACAAGGGTTCCTTTTTTCCTTTTGAAGAACAGAACCCTAAATATAGCCTAAGTATTTCATTCCTCAGAACAAAACCATAAACAAACAGCCTCCTTAGTCTAAACAAGACTAAAAAACTAATACCAAAGACTACAAACAGTTTAGAAAGTTCCCGCTGTTCCTCCAACTTGTTTTTTCCGACGCCTGCAATAAAGGCTTCGGCGTTTTTAAAGTTCCGTAGTTAAAATACCGAGAACCATAACGATGTCGCTCCGGGGCTTCCTGCCGACTCTTGTCGTTCAAGAGTCAAAATACGAACTGGAATTTAACGATCATAAGTATACATAAGGGTTTTGTTGATTCTAGGTTTGTTTAAATTGCTCTAGAGGTTCAGAGGCTCTATACAAGATGCATTCGGCGTTCGTTATCGCTGGCTAAAATGTATAGGATTGTCGTAAGCTGTCAGACGGTCGCGTCAAGCGCCTACGTCAATTCCATTATGTATAGGTAGGTGAAAAACTTAAGTAAATGAGCTATGGCATGTAGTTGTGTACAGTCACGAGATTAAATTTAGTACCCACCTTAGGTCCAAAGTCAATCTGACGTTCTACAACAATAAGGTTGAGTTCCGTATAAGTTACAAATGACTTGACATCTCTAATGACATTGACGACTTCAAGCATATTTTTCTAAAAATGGGTCCCAAATTAACGCTCGCGTGACCGTACAAAACTTCATATTAGGCCGACATTAGTCAGGGAGTTGCCCCCTATCCCGTTAGCCTAGTATAATCCATTTCCGAGATCGTTTCCAGTTTTGTTGTGACCTCCTAGTCTATATCGAAGCCTTCTGCGCCCCAAACTCTGTTCGGTGGGATCCAATCAGTAGTCTTCTTTGACGAAGAGTCGTTCAGTATGCGGCATACATGACCACTCTGACCAGCCACGTTCGTACCATTTTAGCAACAGTTGTACGTGTTATATAGGCCAACAATAATAATAAAGTATTCGTTTAAAATAACGAAGGTACATTTCGTTTTTAGCAACTTTGTGTGCCTCTTTCGGTTTGGCTTTGGTTTGTGTATGTAAAAAGTAGTTTATAGTCCATTCGCTTAGATAGTTTCGCTACACTCGCACGTACTCGTGGTCATTGTAATATAATACGAATATAATTCGAAGTATACAGCCAAATTCACTTGAGGCGTAACACCCGCAAGTGGATTTGACAGTTGACATCGAATTAAATTCGTATTTTATTACAATAACCACACGTATGTGTTAGTGAAGCCACACTATCTAAGCGAATGGACTATACTGTAGGATATCTTGTACATAAAAACTATTCTTATTGAACGTAAGAAATTATATTATTATATTTTTACGGTAAAAACAAGATACGTTTTATTATTCTTACAAATACATTTCCTGGTAGAACATACAATTTGTAAATAATAAAATTTATCAATAAAGAGTACGATTTGCTAAATCCTTTACATACACAATATTAAACCCAATATATTATTCAATAAACCTTCTTCCTTTTTTTTCCAGAATCACGGAAAAGCCAAAACGGATTAAAGAGTGGGGTAAAAGCTTCGCTTAAGGTCAAATTACACTGGTGAACTACAAGCGTTATCCTTGCGAAGTCATTTGTATGTATGTGTGTATGTAAACACTTTATTTTACAAAACACAAAAAATCTAATATAATATTTAGTAAAAAGTAAGATACAAAGGTGAACCTATCCTTTTAAGGGATCTCTTCCAGCTAACCTTTGGGTAATTGAGGGAAAAAAAAGAAAAATTGGCAACGAGTACCAATATCAACGAGACATAAGTATAAGAACAAGGATTACAGAAATTAAGAAATTACGTAAACAAAATTTGTCAGCAATTTTATTCAAATTAAAGTTATTGTGGTTTCCGGATACTCATAGTGAATAAGCAAAAAAGTAATTACCAGAGATCGGAATAGGTAGAGCTAATTTGCCTAAACTTGACGCATATTCATTCATGCGTGAGAGAGATGGGAATACATTATTGAATGAACATGCATCAAGTTTAGGCAAATTAGCTCTACCTACTCCGATCTCTGATAATTACATACATTCGCGCGCATTCGGGATAAAACCGCTGCGTGCCATTTGACAGATCAAGTCGCTAGCAATACGCTACCAAGACGTTAGTGTGATATGGGCCTTACATTGCTCTTTAGGAGGATATTCGGGTGGCGTGGTTTGTCCTGTTAGCAAGGTATGACACGCAAAAAGGACAATCTGTACATCAAAGGCCGTATTATGATCTATTAAAACCTGCCAAGGTCCAATCAGGGAAAGGAATAAAGCTATATGACTCAAATATCTATCATTTTATTTCACACAAATCTGAAAGAGATTATTAATGTTGAGTCTATGGTAAATTGATTCATTTTAAAATAGTTTGTTCAGTTTATATGCTAGTAATGATTGAAATAGCCCACTTTAAGCATTGTTAAAGTGTCTTAATCCTGTTAACAAGCAGCAATTTATAAATTTATTGATACAAAAATATATTTTTTAAGTACGTAAATACCCACAATTCCCTTTAAGGGCGTACAGCTGTTACAACAGCTTTCGAACTTTCTACTGTTAGCTCCGAACACGTGAATAATGTTTCAAACGGTATAAAACGACGCTTTCAAAATGGCTGACTATTGCACGTTTCCTTTGCAGTGGACGCTATTGACGTATCAAAGAGTCTCTTACGTATCGTTGCCCAATACCCGATTTAAATGCAAAATTTCACCTCAACTTGAGTTCTGGGCAGTCAATACGTTTACCTATTCAATGCGCGTGACACTTCTGGCGTGTTCAGTGTAAGTATAATTTCTAGTTTGTGGCGTTGAATTTCATGTTTCAGTGATACTCGTGTGCAGTTCGTAAGCGTTTTGAGGCGTGTTTATTAATTAGTACGAAGTTTGTGAAAAGTAAATGTTGACGATGTGATGCAGAAAGGCATGAAAGAGGTACATATTTGTCTGTATTTTACAGGTGAATTTATGTTTAGGGTTCCGTATCCGAAAAAAGCCTAACGGGACACTATTAATATCTACGCTGTCCGTCTGTCCGTCCATCCGTCCGTCTGTCCATCTTAATTTAAAGAGCTGTAGCTTTTAACCGTAATAGATAGTAAATTGTTTTTTTTTTTCAAATTAATTATGTGGTTATTGAGGCGTATTTACTTTTTTTAAAGCAAGTTAATATAAAAATGGGGGTTCTCGTACAAGAAAGGATTTTTTCAATATATGTTTTTTTTTTGTTTCGTAAAAACGGTACGGTCACGGACGTTAATTTGCTACCCATTCCAAAGAAAATCTGCTTGAAGATGTCATTGTCATTAGAGATGCCAAGTCATTTGTAATTGATAGGAAACTCAACCTTATTGCTGTAGTATGTCAGATTGACCTTGGAACTAAGGTGGGTCATAATTTAAATTCCTTGACTGTACAAGCCCTCAAGAAAAACGTAATACTAAAAAAGTTCAAGTGAGTTGAGCTCGTGCGGATTCGATTCGAAATCGAATTCAAATCGGAATATCGCACCTTTAGAACAATAATGACCTAATTCAAAATTTGTGCTTTCAAACTTCGAATCATAAATTTATTATCATAGAGACCTAACTCGAAATTTAAAATTTCTCAATTAGGTCACTGTTGTTCTGAAGGTGCGATATAGTAATTCCTACCTTATGGTGGTACGGAACCCTCGGTGCGCGAGGCTAACTCGCATTTCACCGGTTTTTTTAAACTTTTACTCTGTACGACACGAATTATTTGTGTTGTTATGGTAAATGACGATATCTGTCTCATGGCATTGATAAAATAATATTGCAATACAATAACTTACTCGTAACTAACTAAAGCCGTATATTTTTTTATCGTCTTGAAAAAGCCTTAATACTGCCGTCAAAAAAAATTATACTATAATGCCGGGTATTCACTAGCGAGCTGTAGATGTTACTGTTGCACGTAAAATCGTGATGTGTGCGCGCGAGCCTGTTCTCCACTAGAAACTCGTTACTGTAGAAGCTTAAGAAATTGTAGTCCAAACTACGCTTACTTCCTGTTTACTTCGGTTGGCAGTATTGGCATCAACTCGGAGCGTAAACGATCCTTAAAGCTAAAGCGGTTGTATCCCCTTGCATATCAACATGTCATGCGGGGATGATTGGCATAACATCTGCGGAAAATGCGTGAGATGTCGAGTGTGACGTAAAACCGTTTGAGTTATAGTCGTAAACATTAACCAATGATTTTCTTTTGGATAGTAAGCTAAAAGCGCAGGCTTATTCATAAAAATTACTGTTAAATATTTTGTGATAATATTAATTATGATTCGATCCCCTTCCTAAGAAGAGACCACTGTTTTAGAAAAATCACAAAATAATCAACAGTCCTTTTCAAAATACATAATGGGTCATAATATTTTTTTCCAATTTTGGGGTAAGAAGCAATCGCGTTGTTTTTATATCGAAGAGAAATTTGTTTCACGGTGTTATTATGAGCCTTTTATAAAACACTTAATTTGCACACGGTGACATAAAGGATGGTTCCTAAGGTGACTGTATTACAATTAGTTGGGAACTAGTAAAAGCAAACACTACAACTTTTTTTTTACTTAAGTTTTGTAATAAATGTTGTTGACATGCCTGACATGTCGACTAATATAGTTTAGTTTTATACTTTTTAATAATTACAATAATTTTCTGTTAAAATCGTTAAAAAGTATTGAAGTTTTCGATAAATAATGTGGTGTCAATTTATTCACCAAACGCTTTCGTTGATTTTCATTAAAAGTGTAACAATGGTAATAACAATGCTATAACGGCCATTACATAACTCTTTTTTTCATAGCATAACTCAGTAAAAACAGTGAAAAAAATCTTTTTAACAATACCTAGGCATCCATTATTGAATTTTTGTACGTCAGTCCAATTTCTTAAGCTCAGTCTTATTTGAACAAAGAGGGTAAGTAGATATAAAACCCCGAAACAATTCAAATTCGAAAAGTAATGTCTGCCGTAAATCCTTTTGCAATTGTAAGAAAAGGGATCGCTTTTGTACTTAAACTAAATTAGCCGAAAGAAAAGTAAGTGGGGTAGGTAGTCGGTAAACAAATATCTCCAGGTTAGGTTAGACTGAATGCTTTTATCTGAATTAACCCTGTGCCTTTATAAATCTACTTAATGGACTCAAAATTTCGTTAAAACAGAGAACACGAAGTAAATTATTACCTAATTGCTTTTTAAAACACTACCATTTGCCTGCGACTTTGTATGCGTTATTTAGAAAGCCTTTTTAATAGTCAATAGTATTCAAGACAATGTATTTCTTTGTTTTGTTGATAATAATAATAATGTACACCTATGTGCATATAATTATGTACAGTCAATCAATTTGATTCCTAGGCTACTATGGACTTTGTCAACGTGATGTTGTAAATAACTTCTTTTAAAATGGTAGGTCAGTCCAACTGCATTCGGCTTTTGCTTTAAAATATTGTGGGACGCCGACTTCAGTTGGACTGACCTACCATTTTAAAAGAAGTTATTTTTTGCATTTTTGTATGCGGGTTTTTGTTTTTTTAAACATTTATTTTATTTTATACTTTTTAGTGATCCTATTTATGCTGTTACGTAGCTCCACTTCTAAATATTAATGAGAAAATATAGAACATTTCAAGCTCGCCGCAGACAACGCCGCGGGAATGTCATAGTCATATTTAAACCTAAATGTTCTTCGTCATAGTCGCTCAACTACCCTAATCGAAATATCTTATCCCACCCTTGAAATAGGTACCGTTAAGGAGTTCCGGTGGCCATCTGTGTCTTCATCATCAGTTCCACTTCACCATAATTATAGTACTTTTCAAAAGCAAATGCACGAGTTACAGTGAAAAATACCAAAATCGCTATAGGTGTGCCTATAATATTTGAAGAGTTCTCTTGATTTCTCCAAGATCCCATCATCAGATCCTGACGTGTTGACAATGGGACCAACTAGAAAGTATACTCACTCAAAAAACGAAAAAAAAAATCAAATCGGGCCATCGGGTCTTCGAATAATCGGGGAATATACATAAAAAAAAAACCCGACGAATTGAGAACCTCCTCCTTTTTTTGAAGTCGGTTAACAAATCATAGGAAGTCTCTGACGTTTTGGCTGTCAACGTCACTTTAACATATGGACTATGTTAAAGTGACGTTGACAACGGTGGCCTAGAAATCTAATTAGTTGACTGTACTTATTGGTCAAAACAGAGTTCATTTTGAATTTGTTTTTTTTGTGAAATAGTCTCATACACGCTTGTACAGTCAACGTCAAAGAAATGTTTACATTTTTGAACCTTATTTCAATGGAATAAGGTAAAAAAAGTGTATATCTTTGACGTCGACCTTACTGTAAAACCACAGTGTTAATGTCTATCGCTGTTACACACTCTGGCAACTGACAGTATCTTTGTAATGCCAGAGTAGTCATGTGCCGTTCTCGATAATTCTCGGGAACCACGCTTCTTTTATTGTACCGAGAATTTTGAGAATTCTTGAGAATTCTCGAGAACGGCACATCACTGCCAGAGAGCGTGTACGGGAGTACTTTTTTTTTTAATTTATTTGGGTCAACAAACAGCCACAACAAGGAATTAATTACAGAAACAAACTTAAAGAGTAAGATGACATTTGTGTGACCAACACCGTTAACCACAATTAAGTACATATTTGATGAGCTTTCGGAGTATTACAGTGCCTATACTAAAGTATCATTACTTAACTATTATTACTATTGTTTCACTGTACTTTGGTTACTAAATAATAACAAAAATAGACATGGGTACTTATGTATCTAGAAATACATATAACTTAAGCAGCATTTCACCAAACTCGGAATAAGACTTACTTCAAGATTAGTCTATACAAATTGGGCGTTTAATCTAAGTATAAGACCTTTTTCCAGTTTGGTCGAATTCAACCTTAGATGGCTAAGACTCAGGACCTCATGTCATATTCTCGCTCATCGCACAAATATTTACCCTTACCGTAAATCGAACCCGGGACTTCTATTTTTAAAGGCAAAGTCACTACCAGCAAGGCTACACTCGTTCTTAAATATCCATAATGTAATAACTAATAAGGTAAGGTAAGTATTACAGAAATCTGAAAAATCTTTACAGAAGATTAAATATACGGTTCCTAAGAGAAGTCAAGTTTGGTACTTACAAAATGTGTCAAATTTTAACTCAAAGAACAGATGTAGTAGTAGTTTTCACATCGTTTTTTGTCGGATAAGTTCGTATTTCTGCCCTACTAAGCTAATGCAGTATCCCAAATTTAATAACCAAAGCAGTTTTAGTTCTCTTCTGATAGTTATAAGGTTGATATTGCTACAGGAGTGTTATCTGATATTCTGCATATTGGATTAGCAGGGCAGATTTATCTTGCTTTCTCAGTTAGCCCAGTTAAGCACAGTCAACAGCATAAATAAGTGATCATTTATGTACCTTGTCACTTTAACGTCGTGTTTGAAATGCCATACAAAATTGTGAAACGATTGAAAGCGACAAGGTACATAAATAATCACTTATTTATGCTGTTGACTGTACCCATCAATAAGCCTACTGAGAAAGTAACTTATCGGACTAAAAAAGATGGGAAAAGATCTGTATCAAAGTATCAAGCATTTTGACTACATGGAACGAGCATAAGTCAATGCATGAATAACTTTCTGTCAAAAATTTAATTTTTGGGACAACCTTTTGTTGCCGACTGTACTTTTTGTTGCAATTTTTTTATCTGCTTATGAATACCAAAATATTGAGTCCTAACACGGTGGTTTCACGTTAAGAATAGCGGAGATCCTGTCGCCACCTTCCGACTGCATCATCAGATCACCTCTTAGATACCATAATAATGCATTGTCATCGGGTTTACATACGCGGTTCAAATTTCAGCCTATTTCGTTAACGGGAAGTGGATTAAATTTAACTTGCAAGATTTGACCCGTACATACCTACAGTGCTACCATTCTGCTAATAGCTATCGGCAATCTTCGTTTTTCTATGATACACGAGTGACAAATATACTGTCAGGTGCGAGTGCAAGTGTGATAGCGATAGCCAGCCGAAAAATATTAAGAACCTAGGAATACTGTACATACATACATTGCAAGTTAAATGAAAGCTTGTAAAAGAGAGGCATCTGTTTATGTCATATTATTTTAATACTCGCAAAACTCATGCATCAAAAATACGGTATTCTCACAATAACAAAACTACACCAAGCAAAGTCTCTGCAAATGGTCATTCGGAACTTGAAACGTAGTCACGATTTGCTTTGTAAAGCATTTTCTCTAGTGTCCAACCCAATTAACACTCACACAAACGTACATGTATGTATCCCAGTATCGCTGGGATGCAGGTAGCCTGATCTCCACTACAAACGAGGTGGCCGACGAGATAAGAGCGCTCGCGTAAGCACCACCATTGTTGTTCGGAACAATAACCTACCGTTACAACCATTATCTACGTTCCACCCTAATGGATACCCTTCTGAAGCAATTGTTTTAATTTTCATTAAGTACGAGTAGCTGTCCCAGTTAAGTAGCTGCCGTTAAGTAGCTGTTATTCTTATTGTGTTCGCAATCAATTTGGTTATATTCGTTGTAATTGATACAAATTTTGGAGTTTAAGCTCGTTATAAAATTATTAATAATAATAATAATAAGATGTGGTTACAGAATTATCAACAAGCTTTTAGAGTTGTTGGCTATTCTGTAGCTCTGCCTACCCCAAACTGGGAATAAAGGCGTGAGTTTATGTATGTATGTATGTAATAATAATAAATAAATATCAGGGGACAATCCCACACCAATTGACCTACTCCCAAACTAAGCTCTAGGCTTGTACTGTGGGTACTAGTCAACGATATAAATACTTATACAGAGAAATATAGCGGATGACTCGTGGTCACACCAGTTTGTCACCCCAGTGCTATTCGCTTTAGTCGGTTATTCGTCAGAAATAATTTTTATTCCGCAAAAGTAGGTAGGTTAGGTTCGTTAGGTATCTTAAGATGCCCGAAGGGCAAATCGCTCAGAAATAGGAGCCCTGCCATAGGCAGGGCTCCGTCGAAAGGCACTGGGGTGACAAACTGGGGTGACCACGAGTCTGCACCCAGAAAAGAAATATATACTTAAATACATAGAAAACATCCATGACTCAGGAGCAAATATTCGCGCTCATCTCACAAATATCTGCCCTAACCAGGATTTGAACCCAGGACCGCTAGCTTCGTAGGCAGGATCACTACCAATTAGGCCAGCGCGTCGTCATTCAAGTTGCAATTCTAATTTCAATGTAGCAATGTCTGTAATATTTTGATTATTTGTAAGAATTAAAATGGCAAAGAGTCATACACACTCGAAGAAACAAAAGTTGTCTTTCCTGTAGTCAATAGTTAAAGGCGTGTGTGCATGTAAATTATGTTTTTACCCGATAGGACTAAAGTAGACCTGACGCCATTTATGCAGATATGAGTTCAGCCAGAAAATTAGGCCTTAAAAACGTTAACTTCGGGTATGTCCACAGGAAAGACGGTAACCTAAATCTGTGTATGACCCCAAAATCAAATTTATTAGGTACGCAATTTAAGGAATTTCAGTATACTTATATTATATCAGTGAATATTTTGTACTTATAAAATAAATAAAACATTTAATATAGTCTATGGTGGTGGTAAAAATATTTGGATAAGTAAAATGACAACATTTTACTTACAACTGTTATCTTTTGTTATCAGTAAAGGTTACGCAATTGATAAGGAATACCTATTTGATGAGTTGACGATCGATATTTAATCAGGTCCGGAAGATCCTGTTTTTATGTTTCAAATATCGCTTTAAAATTGAATGTTCCTTTTATTATTGTTCTTTCAGTATTCATAAAGCTAAACCTGAATCAAACAGCGTTAAAGCTCGCAACATACTCAAACCGGCACTAATACTTGGCAGTACTTTTCCAAATACTGACCCTACATCTCTCAAATTTGGCAGATGAATGGCAGAGGCAAAATGACGCAACAATAACTCTCCTTTTGACGCATCGGTCAAAAACCAGCCAAGTCAAGTCCCATCATAAGACATTTCCCACCCCGAAAGCGTTAAACGTACGGTACGGAGACCCTTATTAAGTATACTTAACTGGTACTCCAGTAACAATTCTTACCTACACGAGGTCACAGATTGCAGGATTATGTGTGTACCTGGTCAGACAAAGGGCGGTTATTCTCATACGTGGGAAGTCAAGCATGTTCAGATCGAGCTAGTTAACTCGACTCATGCTGCTATTCATGTCTACGACGCTAATTGGAAAAAGGAAGTAGAAGAAAAGGGAAGGGAAGTAAAAACTTTGAAGATTTCTGTACAAGTTTTTGATTAACTTGCAATAAGGTCAAATCTTGCAAGGAAGATATGAACCACTTTCCGGGGACCGATTGAGCTGAAATTTGGTATCCCAATGTAACAACGTGACGTACAAGTTAGGTCTTCCTTCTGCCATTTCAGGATGCCTTTAGTGGAGTAGGGAGGGGGACAGTTACTTTACGTCAACTGCAGAGGCCCCCACCCAAAGGCTGCCGACCCCATAAGGCAGCCGTGCCATTTTGGACCCTTAGCCCTCTATTAAAAAAGCAATAGGCAAAACGTTCAGGGGATTTTAGTCCGTGGAAATCAGACATATTCCGCCCAGACCCCAGCTAGAGCGGGTATAGCTATTTATACCCTGGGTCCGAAAAAAGGCGTTCGATCCAGCACCGTCCTTGCTGAACGAGAATAACACCAGAGACATTTCTAAATCCCTCTTAATTACTGCAAATACTCAAACAGACTGACCATTTTGCTTATTAGGGATCAGTGACAAGCAACCCTAAAATTTTAATTAAATTTGAATGTTTACAGTGTCCGAGATAGCACGTTATCTTAAGCTTGGATTTCTTGACATAATTTTGAATATTATACGGTTTTGAATTGACTCAACTGATAGGAATAATTTGAAACAGATTATTATCGAGATAAATAGGCAAAGTGACCAAAATTAACAAACAGTTTAAAGTCAAGCTTCATAAATACATTTTAAGATTAGGTTGGTACTTATAACCAGTACTTACGAACGTAAAATCAGTGAAAGAAATGGTATACAGGGTGTGAGGTAACTTGCTGATAGAGAGCACTTAGGATGTTATGATACAGTAAAATTAGGCGCAGTAAAAGTGCCACCGATTAAAAGTAATTTGAACTTTTTGATATTTCGAAAATGGGTACCAATATTTAATAGCCTGTGGTAATATTCTATTAAGATGGTTTTGTTTTCATTTGGTTTTGTTTTGTGGTTGCCGGGTTAGAATAGTGCCACTCCATGTCTTCCCGTGGATGTCGTAAGAGACGTCTAAGGGAATAAAGGCTTGTAGTACTGTTAGGCGATGGGCTTGCAACCTGTCACTAATACGCTGGTAAACACCTTAGCCTAATATTGTGCAAATTGTGGTTATAGAATTATCAACAAGTTTTTAGAGATGTTTGTAATTCTGTAGCTCTGCCTACCCCACTCTGGGAACGAAGGCGTGAGATTATGTATGTATGAATGTTTTCATTTTATGTTGTTTCATATTGTTGAATATTTTGAGTTATTAGATAGCATTGCATTTTTAAGATGGTAAAAATATTGCAAGGAAGAATTCCAGTCAGCCTTATAAGCAGCTGCACACTTTTTTACCTTGTCGCTTTAACGCCTTAGGCAGATTAATCCCGCAGTTCAAATATGAAGTTAAAGTGACAAAGAACTTAAGTGTGTAGCTACTTATATTGCTAACTGTACCACTTCTACTAAAACTTAAGAGTGTCCATTAGCGGAAAAAACAGTTGTGGTACTTATTCACTTTTTCAAAACGTTATAAGTGCACCCTATCCGCAGGTCACGGATTATCCACCTACCTCTACTGGGTGCCTTTACCCTAAAAAGGCAACGATCGATACTACTCGCTAAACTGAACTACTTTTGTTCTACAAAATTAAAAAATAACTTAAGTTTAGATAACTAATTGATGTGATAAGATAACTATCTTATGGTGCTGTGGAAGCCTGCAGTACCGGCTTCCTCTTTCTACGTTCCCTAACGAGAATAAAACTTTACTGGCCCTGATTTGAATTAAACTTCACTAAAACGATTCACTCCTTTTTATTTTCTTAATGTCTTCACTATATTATTACAGACTTCCTGGGCCGGTATTCTAGGCGGTAAAAACGATATCGTAGTTTTCCTGTTATGGTATTGTTATGACGTCAGCCGCCATTACTGTCAAGAAAATAAGAGCTATCAAAACGTTGACAATTCGATAACAGATCAAATACAATATTGTTTTTACCGTGTTGAATAGAGGCGCAGATAGGCTTTTACTATCCCGTAACACGTAAGCAACTGAAGTCGCACCTTAAAAGAAGACAATTCTACACCTTTACAAATTATCGTTTCGAATATTACTGACGTAATAACCAGCCAGTACAACTTAGATGTAGCCAGCACGCTACAAGTAGCGAACCTTCAAAGTACGGAGGCGAAATTTGCTTGGTACGAGGGCTAAAGGAAAATAAAGAATTGGATCGCGTACTTACATTAAAAATAACATTTAACTTGAATGCTGGGGTCCTAGTGAAAAAGGATATAAGTCTTCTGAAGATCAAGTGAAAAAGGGTTTAAGTCTAGTATACTCTGTTCATGTGTATACCCTTTTTTATACGAGTTAAGTCGACTTGTACCCTTTTTCACTTGGACATATTTTTAACAACGTACAGAATAAAAGAAGTTCAGTTTAAGGAGTAGAAACGATCCATGCAATAACCTGTCGTGACTCACGGGGTTTAGAGTGCTTTTTTGGAAAAAAATATGTTTTTATTTAAATTATTTTCCACAAATTTAATTTGAGATATGTTATCCTTAATCTTAATTAAATTTTCGGGGAAGAAAGAAAATCATAGATAACTTCAATTTTTTTTAATGAGGGTAAAAAGAGTGGGCACAAATTTGTGTCCAAAGTAGACGACAGGTTAAAGCTCCAAGGTCAGAGGCACCCTTTATAATCACACACTGGTCAAACCTTTCTGAATAAATTACTGTTTTATTAACCAATGTACGTAACACAAAGCCAGCTTTGAAAACTCGGTTGCCCTTGTAAAATAAGGATTCATTTGAAGTTCAGAGATTTAACAGTTCTATAAAAAATCATCGAGGTATCGATTTATACATACGCATTTAGAAAATCTAGAAAGTCACAAAGAAACCAACATTACTTACCCAAATACCAACAAACAGACACACACGCATACAAACACCGGTACTTACATATTATGTATGTTGTCGCCCGATCGTATAATTCGCCAAATCATGATATTTCTAGCAATATCATAAAATAACCTATCCTAACCTTATGCCTAGGAATTTAATGATCTGGCGAAGTAAACGCTCGGGCAACGACATATTACATCCGAAAAATCTACACTTGCGTTTAGCAATCAATTAATAATATATCAAACAACATAATTACACCAAATGTAATTATAAATCATTACACAGCGTAATATGTCACCTATTTACTCCTAATGCGACTTGAGGTCATTAAATACAATAGTTCTACTTTTTGCACGAGAATTCCCGACCCCAAAACAATGGAGGGACGAAACCGCGGGGTGAAACGGGCTATTATCCAACCGAAATACGAGTGACCACATCCCGCCTACTAGAATTTAATTCCGCAATTGTACCTACCGTGAATTAACATTGTAGACCACTGTGTATATTAGAGTTTGTCCAGGGGCTATTATATTCTGCTCAATAAAAACCACAGAATAAGAACATATAGCATAGGAACCGGACTATAAGACGTACTTTGCGTCAGCTATCTTTCTCTACTTTTTAGATTACGTATTACATGAGAAAAAATTAAACAAAAAGTAGGCTGTTTTTTCTTCTTTAGCTGTCATTGTCACAAGGTTTTACACAGGGACTTCTTTGTCCTTTCTATAGGATGGATTTGTTTTTCCTTGTCTATAGGTCCAAATACTATAGGTGCTTATAGGTCCAAATCACACTTGTGACGATGTACCAAATAACGAAAGAACAGCTATAGATTTGTCTCTTTCCAACTCACTATGAAAACAATAAGTAAAAAGAAGTGAACCATAATGTATTTTCTGCTTATTTAGTACGGTTTCTATGCCTTTAGTCTTTATTCTGTGATAAAAACATATTGTTTCTGAATTTTTATTGTATTTTCAACGTTACAATAGCTCTTATTTAGTAATGGCGGCTGAGTGAAAAGCAACACGATAACTTGTCAAAAGCAAATTGGCTTTACCGGGTAGAATAGAGCTCCAAGCGATTTTGTATATAGTCTGTTTCTATTATACGCCATGTTTTGTCAAAAACGCGATTAGCCTAGTAGATATAGACCTTGCCTACGAAGCTAGTGGTCCCTTGTTCGATTCTCGGTTAAGAGTGTGTTTGAGTGAATTATAGTTTTATTTTTCTATAGCAAGGAAAAGACAAACGAGTGTACAGTTCAACTGATGGTAAGTGGAATTTTAGAGCCATAATTAGAATTCCTAAGACCACAATCTGAAGACTGTAATCCTAAGACTAGGTACCACCACTATTGGTGCTACCTACACTAATTTACCGGACACTGATTGTATTTCCTGCTTCGGATTCGGATCTTAATTAAGTGTTTCCTATAATAATAACCGAAGTTAATTATCAAATGCCAGATCATGTCGTAGTTCAATGATTGGAAATTACAATTCGACTGATCACTTTCTCACACACATATCTTACATCAGAAACAATATAGACAATTGACTCTACCATGGTTTAGATAAGTTTCAAATTTCATGTAGCTATACCAGTGAGATACGAGCTTATGAAATTAATCAGTTGACTTGCAATTTCGCCATAGAACAACCGATTGATGCATCACGGCTCTGCCGCCGCGTGCCTTACTTCATACATTTCTATGCGTTTGTATTTTCGCTTAGCGACCGCTGTCGATCAAAGTCATGATCGTCTATTTCAGAAATTGATTTAACAGTATCGTGAATCGTTTTGATACGACAATGAGCTTTAATTTAGGTCGTATATATTCCATTTACTTTAACGACCTAGTATAGGCTTCTCTCACTCGCACAGTGTCATACAAATGACAAGGACAAAATATAGAAGCAGGTAGCCAAGTGGCCGGCAACAAACGATAATCTTCTTGACTCTTTCACAATGGTATTTGAAAATAAAAGATTAAGGAGACATCCGGAACACCATGCATGCATGCACACTGCGCTACAAAACACGCATAGCTGACGTAGGTCAAAAAACCGCCAGGCTTAAGTGGGATTGGGCCGGTCACGTCTTCTGCATGCACCCGGACCGGTGGGCCAGCGTGGCCACCAAGTATGTGCCGCAAAATGGGCGACGTAGACGGGCCAGACCTAGACGGAGATGGCGGGACGACTTGGACGCATTCCTCAACAACTGGCCGAAAGAGGCACCTAATGGAGATCAAGGGGAGAGGCTTTTGCCCAGCAGAGGGACACTCACATAGGCGAGAAAAAAAAGGAGACATATCGGTCGGTTTCATTACCCAAGTCACCAGTAAACGATAAACTAAGTCACAAGAAGGGAAACAAACGCGTCCGCACCGTACAGATGTAAGAGCCGACCGATTACTTGCTCGATTGTGAGTGCTGTTTTAGCGGATTCGCATTAGGTACCACCCAATCCCAATTAGTCCAATGTGCATTTGATTAAAGAAATTGGATGACTTCGTCATCTTTTCTAGAAAAACCTGCATTTGATCAAATGTTACGATTGACATTTAATTCAAAATGGCTACGCAAATAGTTTAAAAACTTGAACCAAGATATTGGATAAGTGGAATGGGCCTCCATCAAAGAAATTTGATTAAATATTGGATATAGAAATTGGACAAAGATATTGGACAGGTGGAATACCACCCTTATCCAATAACTTGCAACTGCAGTTTTCCAGTACTAGGTCGTTAAAGTAAATGGAGTATAGTATAGTAAAGTATGGTCTAAGAAAAAAAAGGTAGATCTTTAAAGTTCTGGGTACCTATTGTTTATCGAAGCACTTATCAACGAACGTATCAACACGTAGTGTTTTTATTTCATCAAAAAGCATTTCTCGCCGCATGAGTTTTTTTTTTAGTCACAAGTCTAACCTAACCTAACCTACGTAATTAATTTTTGAGATATCCTGAAAACATCTTGGTTTCAGCAGAAACTAGCGTTCGACGAAATGCAACTCGAAAAAATTATGGCTTACATTAATAAAATATTATTAGCTGTTTTGATTTTATTTGGTAATCACTAATCACACATTACACACACTTACTTTCTAGACCTTAAAACACAACATGCGTCCAACTCCTCAACAGTTCCCATTAAGACATATTTAGACAATATTGCTGTATACATTCCAAATCTTACCCTACAAATAGAAAACCACAGAAAACTATTAAAATCTACACAGCAGTAACATTAAATAGTAGCACAAAAAAAAGAATACCAACAAAACAAATAAAGGTCACGTACAGACAAATGATAAATAATTTTTTTAAACCATCTCTTGGCCTGCGACTGAGTCCAGTACAATTTATTCGTTATATTTATTACTATTCCATCGAAAACTGTCCAATTTTCGGGATAAAAATTTCCCTACGTCCTTCATCCGAGTTCAAGCTATCTTGAAACCCATTTAAATCAAGTAAGTGGTTTATCTGTGAAAGCATACACACAAATATATATATATATTTATCTTTATCTTTACATTGTATACAATGAAGTCGCTTCCGCTGTCTGTTCGCTTCGATCTTTTAAACTACTCAACAGATTTTAATGTTGTTTTCAGCAATAGATAGAGTGATTCAAGAGGAAGGTTTTTATGTATACTGAAGTCTGGATTATGTACGGGTGTTACAGAACACTCACATAAACCGAAGCAAAGCGAGGGCGGATCACTAGTTGATAAATAAATAAAAAGGAAAAGAGCTTGTTAACAACTCTTGCTAACCTAGTTATAATAATGAGTTACTTAATTATTAAAACATTAGTTACTATTTTCATTGATTAAATCCCATTTCTCGTTCGAATCATCATTCTACTGCAACGTTTGGCGGAGTTGTATGCTAAGCGTTCTATTTACATAATTACAGCTTCTATTAGCGTCATTTAATTTCGCATTATTGACGCGTATGTTTTAGAATATTACTGCACAATTAGATAAAAGGCCTATATTAACAGACGCAAGACAATTGTAAAATGTAATTAAATATAATAATGCTGTGAGTTGTATAAACATTAATGTTTTTTCTTTAATATTGTTATTATTTTACTAATATTATTATACATCTGTATAATTGCCCCGTGTACATTAAGTAGGTACCTACGGGTATTTAAATAAATAAAAGTATTTCTGCGCTGTAGTTTTCCATATAAAAGAAAAATTGATTTTTTTTTATTAATAAACGCCCACTAAGTCTTTTGTTTTTAAACTACCTCTTTATAGTAACCCTTATAGTTTCGCCATGTCCGTCCATCCGTCCGTCCGTCCGTCCGTCCAGCGGTGCGTCCGTCTGTCCGTCCGTCCGTCCACAGCTTAGCTCAGAGACTCTTAGCTCTAGAAAGCCCACGCCCACGAAGTGGTAAAATGATACCACAAAAAAAAATCCCTACACGTACCTAACGTGGGGATGTTTTGTTTTTCGTCTACCACATGGTGTGGTGTGTCGTTGATAGGTCTTTTCAAAATATTGCGCGTTTGTTACAACAATTTTTCGAGGGATGAAATATTAAGATTTAAGTGTCAATTTTTGTTAGATTCATGTGTGTATCCCCCATACAGCCATTTTATTAGTGTTAATACAGCCTCTAGAACATCTAAGACAGCACCAAATAACTTTAAATTTAGAATAAGTTCATACTTGTTGGTTTTTGGGATAGTTTTTGTGTGAAAACACGAACATCAATAAGTTATATTTATGAACCCGTAATTACCTAACATAACAAGCATGAGTCATTATTATGCGTAATTCCATATAAACCACAATTATTTTGCAATGTAACAATTTGTACATTATGACTGTGCGACGGTTTTTGTGGTCCGTCCGTACTTTGATGAAACCCTGATAGATCGCTCGTGTGTCTGTCTGTGTGTCTGTACATTTACACAAAGAAGCCCATTCTCTGAATGTACGAGCGGAAATATGGTGCAAATATAACGACGTTGAGAAAAAATATGTCATTACCATGCGATTGCCCCTTGCATTCTCCTTACTCATCTACTTCAAGGTTAGCTGGAAGAGATCCCATCTAGGTATAATTTCACGTTTGTACATTAGTTTTATATTAATATTGTAATATTCATATTCTAGAGTTTCCATACATACCTACATACTGTTAGACAGCAAAATATTGATTTTGAACATCACGAATTTCAGAACGCATTCCTATTGAGTTTGACAGATAAAACTCTCCCGTAGTTTGTTTTGGCGGCATTATGTGCACTTCATAATTATAATTGGTGTTTTTCCTTGTAAATCGTCTTTTAAGCTGAACCAAAACAAAAGTTGAAATGAATTCTATAATGTTTTGCTTCGTAACGAGAAACTCTTTTCACGCGAGACCGATTTGCCTTGGCCAATTTTTTGAGCATAAAATGTAATCGTGTTTCAATTATTGTCCAGTGGTTCAACATGTGTTTTCCCCTTATAAATATTCTACACCAATAAATGACAGGCCGCTGGATAAGGTGAAACTATAAGGGTTCCTTGTTGACTACGTAACTCTAAATACGAGCTTCACCAACTAAGACTTAATATTATTCCACCTTTGTCAAGGAACATTTATCCTTGAAAAATAATAAGATCTATGCTAATAACTGTTCGTGTTTCAAATAAAGAAATAAATAAGTAAATATATAAATTTAAAGGCCGAGTCCCAAATCGCAATGAAAATATCAGGATATCTATTCAACACGATAAAACAATATTGCTTTTGACGTGTTATTGTACCGCCAACGTTACGAGAGCTCTTATTTACTTGACAGTAATGGCGGCCGAGTTTAAAACAATACCATAACAAACAGCAAAATGGTTTTACCGTGTTCAATAGAGGCCCTGGTTGTTTTTAAGTCTTTGTCACTGACAAAGCGTAGGTAAATAATATTTTTCCTCCTTTACATGATAACGTATGAGACATAATAAACAACTTTAGTTTGTTTGATCCGCCAGTCTGTGCAGAACGTGCTTATTCGTAGCAAGAGATGATTCTAATGTGTAAAATAAAACTTCGGGAACCTCGAAGCTTTTACCGATCTGGGCAAACTATATCAGGTACCGTCCTCTACTCCGTTTTTAAACCAACTGAGTTTCTTTTCGCAACGCTAACTCTTCAAGGGAGGGCTATCACTGAATATCGTAATGGAAATGGCGACAACATGAATAAGGAAGAAATTATTTTCTTTAAATCACTAGACATTCTCCAGAAAGGAGTTTTACCGGCAGGTTATTATGGTTTCCATTTTGAATTCACATTGCCATACAAAATACCTTCAAGCTTTACCAGCCAGAACGCCAAAATCAAATATTACCTTGAAACTGAATTTTTCAAGTCTTTCCTCGGGATGGCCTCCCCAAGGAAGTTTACAGAACATATCAAAGTACATGGAATTGTTAAAGCTACTCCTTCGCTGGAATGCAGAGTATACAAAATAAAAAAAGTACTTTTTGAACCGTTGTCTACCAAACACATTGTGGATGTGAAAGTAAGGTTAAAAAAAACATTACTGAAACCTGGCGAAACTGCTAAATTAAAAATAAAAGTGGATAATGGCAGTTATATGAAGGTACGAGCCGTTAAAATTGAACTGATGCGCAAAGCAAGCTTCAAAGTAAGTACTCTGTTCTGTGATAGAAGGATGATCAAGAAGAAGCGAATAACAGAGTGCAAAACACAGCTCACAGACCCCGTGCCAGCCGGCACTAAAGCGAAATTTTCTATACACATACCGATACCGAAAGGTTTAAGTACAATTCAGAACTGTAAATACATTGTGATAAATTATTTCTTTTTAGTAACAGTGGAAATGAACTTCCCCTTTAAGAACGCAAGTGTGAATATACCCGTGGTTATTGGCGAGACTAGGTCTGATAGGAAAAAGCTCCTGGGTTCAAAGCATGAACCTGAAATGGGATTATTGAAGTCTGATAACAATGTTCAAGATAAAGATGTGGTTCAGAACGAGGCAGGCGAAGGAAGTTCAGATGTTGAACATGAATCTAGACCTAGTACAAGCCATCAAATATCTGATAAGAAAGTTCACGATGATCAGAATGATTCAGACAATGTGAACACGAATTCGAAGAGTATAACAAATTCACCGTCTACCGTAAAAAAATATGCGAAAAATGTAACTCGAGACGAATCATGCAAAGTAAATTTAAATGTGAAGCATGAATCTGTTCCTACTACAGGTCATCAACCATCTGATAGGAAGGTTAAAGGTTCAAATAAAACTGATATTTATTCAGTCGACTCAAATTCGGATAGGAAAAGTAAACGTGAACTTAAAACACCAAATATTAGCGAAAAAGCTATAATTAAAAATTTGACCAAGGTGAAATTGAATATCACTCATGAATTAGAACCTAGTGTAAATTTTGAAGCACTTGATAAGGAGATTCAATATATAAATAGCACTCGTTAAAGATAAAACTGTGAAAAAAAAATTGACCAAGGTAAGATTTCACCGTCATCTGATAGTGTAAATAATAAAATTTTAAAATATGGAATTAATCGACTCCAAATTCTTAAGGACTTCTGTAGACTTTCCGTAGATCCCGTGGTCAGAACTTATGAAAAAATTATCATTAAAATCGCTTGTATATTGTATTGATTTGTTTTTTTAAGTACTTTATACATTTCACGTATGGACATGCCAATTTTAATTTAGTTTTTTTGTTACTTACTCCTTTTTTAGAATAACTTGAGCAGTAGGTAGGTACTTTTCTTTAAATTCAAAGTTCTCCCTTCTGGGATTCCGTAACCAAAAGTCCGCTATCCGTCTGTATGTCTATCTATCTGTCTGTCAGCAGGCTGTATCTCATAAACCGAAATTACTAGGCACTTGAAATTTTACAGAGTGTATATAACAAACGAACTATATAAAAATAAATAATAAAAAAGGTGGAAATGCCCCATACAAAAAACGTGTGTTTTGCTCCGTCTTTATTATAAGGTGGTACGGAACCCTACGTGTGTGAGATCAAATCGCGATAAAGTACAAACAATAATTACATTATTTATCGCATGAAATAAAATACACATGTACAAAACATAACTTTGGTTCTCTAATACAACCACAATTATCACATATTAAAGGCTTAAGTGAAATTGAAGCGAGCTAGGGCCGTCTAGTATGAGCCGGACGTGGGTTAGTCCATTACGTTGATTACGGTCAAAATGGCCGCCCCCCGAGACTGCGGCTTACCGTCTTCCTATTGGACTACGGTTGCCATGCGTTCGGAGATTTCGGAAGATATTTGGATATTTTGTGCTTTGTCTGAAGTGCTGGAGGAATTCTAAGGCGTATATGAAGAAAACAAAACAAACATGAAGAGTTGGTAAATAATTTTCGATTTTTGTAATAAACTTTCATGTTTTAGGATTATTATTATATTGAACATTTCTTTACTATTGTAAAATGTAGCGGAAAACGATGGATTTAAAATAAAACGTCTGTTAGTGTCTATTCACTAATACCCTGCTGATAAATAAAATGTCTGAACTTTTCGCAAATATCGGGATTTCATCCGCGTTTTTTTTTTTGGTCTTGTAACCCTATTTTCAACTGAATAGGTAGACCAGCCATCAAATTTCTGAACCCATCTTTGATGGTGAGACGTGGTAGATCTCTTGCGATACGAGTAGATACGTCATGTTTTAGGATGATTAACGTTCGCGTGTTTGATGAGTTGGGTTAGTGTGAGGTTAATTTTTGTACGTTTGTATAAGTGTTAGTGATACTTTGAATGCTTAATTTTATTTAAATTTAGCATGTAGTTATATGAAACTTATTTGATTTAGGAACAAAGTTAATGTTTTTTACCATTTTAAGTACGTATAGGCAATAGTATATACAGTCGAAAGTACTGGTAAACGATGAATGCAAAATAAAATGTCTGTTTAATAGTTGATGAACCGTGCATTTACTTGTTATACTGGTTCATGCAATAATACTTATAACCTTGAAGATAAGGAAAATACCCGACATTTTTCGCAGGTATTTTATTCCGCAATAATTATTTTTGCTCTGGCAGCCCTATTTTCTACCGAATAGATGAATAAACTATCAAATTTCTGAATCCATCTTTGCGGTGATGAGACGTGGCAGATGTCTTGCGATATGAGTAGATACGTCATGTTTTAGGATAATTAACGTTCGCGTGTTTGATGAGTTGGTTAGTGTGAGGATACCTTTAGCACGTTTGTAAGAAGGTAATGAATTAAATGTTTTTTAAATGTGGAAATTAAGCATGGTTGAGACAAGAAATGAGTAATACTTTGACTATTGTGTAACTCAGTACGTAAGATAACCCGCAATTTTGTTTTAGTGGATTTATACAAAAAGTACATTAAAAAGTATTATAATTATAAACTTGTAATAAGTTTTTTTGATTTTGATGATCTGCTTAGAGTATTTACTTACGTACTATTGAAACAACAAAAAAATGATACGTAGGTACGTAACGTAACGTACGTAGGTAAGTCACTTCTATCGGACATGTACTTCTAAACTAAATTAGAAAACAACAATTAGGTATTTTGCTCAGGAAAGAAAAATGGCTAGCAAAAAAAAGTTGTAAAAAAAATCTAATTAAAACTTAGGGGTTTTTAAAGAACGTGCTTCAGGATCCCTTAAAGGTGCGTTTAGACCTAGCGAAAAAGTGCTCTAGAACATATTTTGTCACTATTTTTACAAAGAAAACGTAAAATTTTTGTTTGTTCGCTTCGTCGAAATCGGGCCCGAGGGCCCTGCCATGATGCATTGCGCTAACTAGCGTTTCTATTCCTATCGTTTTTAAACCAATCGCGTCACTGGTAGATCACGTGACTTTTCGTATCCCGTCATCTACCAGTTGGTTAAAAATGAAACGAATAGAAACGTTAGTTAGCGTAGTACACCTTGGCAGGGCCCTCAGATAAGGCACAAAGATGTACCTATGCAAAATTTCACTGTAAGACTTAACTTGAACCATAATCGTAACTACTACTTTGTTGGATATTAATTACTGGCTTTAATGCACGCCATAATTTACTTACACAGCAAATTGCAACGTAATAAGCTACTTTTATTAACGGGCCGAATTTAATCACCTTTTAATTAAATTAATTAAAATTTAAACCGACCAAACATGTGCAAACGTATTATAATGAGGCAAGCTCATCAATATCTTCATTTAACATGCTGTGTATCGGAAACGAGTAAAAATATTAAATCTGCGTACGACTTTATATGAAGTTTAATCTACTATTATAGTCAAGCGGGGTTATTCCGACAGAGGGGTAAATGCGTCACAATTTTTTTTACAAGGGAATTCAACGTTTTAAAACTATTTTTGCGTCCTTTTATAGTAGTTTATTAACTTCAATTTCTATAAAAGGAAGCATAAATAGTTGCCAATTTTGAATTCCCTTGAAAATAATTAGGTGACGCATTTACCCCTCTGTCGGAATAGCCCCGCTTGACCATACCTCTAAGTTTAAGTAAAAAATTGTATGTTTGCGTTTTGATCACGCCTAAAGGAATAAGTGGTGGTAGGACCTCCGAAGTTCCGTCCAGATAGCTACAACCATCTTATTCTTTAACCTACCGTCAAGCAGCAGTGTTCGCACTGTTGTGTTCCGGTATGGGAATATGACAATCGGTTAAATTACTAGCATAGAAGTATTCCATCTTAGTCCTCAGGGTTGGCAACGCCGCCGTTGCGGTCTTAGCGATAGAGTTCTACGCAGACGGAGCATGGTAGGTAGTTGAAAATAAAAAAAACCTTAAAATCTATGGAATTTGTTATCTGATTAATGGCCGCCTTTTAATTGGTTATCTCAAAAAAAAATACCCCTAGTTTTTATTTTATTTTCCGTTAAAATAGACTAATTGAAAACAGTAATTTCACGGTTTTTGCATTTAAATAAATATATTTATTTATTTTAATTTTTAAAGAAAATGGCTTTATGTCGTCACTACAAGTTGGTTTGTTTGAGACATGCTTTAAAACTATTGAATTCGTTTGGGAGTACTCGTTTCTGTCAGATCACGTAAAATGTCAATGTCAAGTCATGTAATTTCCCTCGGCCGTTTGTTGAGTTTGACAATTTCACCCACAGACACAAAACGGACTTGTATTTTAATCATTCCATTTTTTTAAAGATCTTACATTGTCATGTTTATATACAGTTAAAAATTGTCTTAATTTTAATAAGCGTTCAAATAAAACAGAAATAAATAAGACAAAATTCGATATACATTATTTATATATTACTGCATTTCGGACTCATATTATAGACATATGACATAGACACAACTTACCAATGAAGATCGTGACGTCACTACATTACAGGTCAAATAATGTCAAATGATAAATTAGAAATAACTATTTAATACTAATTTTGTAAAATAATCTGATAACAGGGAATGGTTTTACAACCCTTTTTCTCGAAATGGTTTTTGAATCACTATACATTACAAAATTATGGGATAACCCAATTGCAAAAAATCTAAAAAAAAAACCTACATAAGTATAAGTAGACTTATCATCCAAAGACGAAAAATAAAAGAAAGAATTATGTCTAAAATATCTAAACGAGAGAAAAAATAAGTATTGAAAGAACTAAAAAGTAAAAGCCTATTATTTATCCACAGAAAACGCTTTTTCAATAAAATTCTGATGTTTTAATTTTTTTATACCTTTCAAAATTTCCGTAATTTCCTTTCAACACCATAAACACTTACAAATTCATGACTAACCAACCGGCACAAGAGAATTGCGAACCAACTTCCCCTTAATTTCTAAGACGTTATAAGTTCTCAAGTTGCGGTAATACAATTATAACTTGCGGTTAGATCGCACGTGAAATGTGTTCCAAGTATTTGTAGCCCACATACTCGAGTTCAGGCGAGATCTTGAGATCCGCCCTTACCATGAGTTACAATTACCGTGCTCGCTAGCGAAACTAATGCTCTGTCCCTCACAGGAGGCCCTGCGAAGATGCATTGCGCTATCTAGCGCTTTCTATTCGTTTCGTTTTTAAACCAATCGAATAGAAACACTAGTTAGCGTAATGCATCTTGGCAGGGCCACTTGTATTCTCATAGAGTGCGAGGGACATAGCATTCGTTTCGCTAGCGAGTACCTACGGTAATTGTAACTCATGGTATGGGTACAGAACTAAACGGCGAACAATGTTCCCAATAAAAACTTGTATTGCAGCTAGTTAAAGTTTTTTATTCGGTTGAAAATAATTTGAAAGTGGTGAACTTTAGTATCATTTACTTTAATATCAGTAGCGACATACACTAAGGAGTTATCACCGTTAAGGATCGTCTTAAAAATAGCATGCAACCAAACCAGCATTAAAAAAAAAAATTATTATAGCATGATGAATAACAACAAGTCAAAACATCAGAAATAATAAATTCAACAACACATTAAATCAAAACATTTTAAATAACTTATGTAACTAATTATAAATTAAGGTCCATAAATTCTTTCACTGAGTATGATAATGGATTTTCCAATAAAAGGTTTTTCAGCCGGCGTCGTAGTTGAAGCATTCTATACTCTATTAGTAAGTATATAAAATTTAAAATGCTTATACTATTAGTATGCAGTTAGCAGCTTTCTTGGCTTTACGCAGCTTAGCGATTGTTATTTGGGAAATACCTTATTACGTACTCTTAAAAAGGTTAATATACATTACTAGCTTCTGCCCGCGACTTCGATCGCGTAGATTTCGATTATGGTTTTTCCTTTGGGAACTTTTAAAGTTTCGGGGATAAAAAGTAGCCCATGTGTTAATCCAGGATATAAAGGCCCAGCCATACCGCTTGCGTGACGTGCACGTGCACGTGCGCGTTCGCTTTCCACTGCGTTGTATAGTATGAATTCTCAGTACGACATGTCACGCAGTGGAAAGCGAACGTGCACGTGCATTTGCACGTCACGCAGGCGGTGTGGCTGGGCCTTAAATCACCACTTCAATTTCCATCCATATCCTTCCAGCCGTTGCAGCGTGAACGAGTAACAAACTAACACACACACACTCTTCTCACATTGAAAAACTCTGTTAGCAAACCATCCTCGTTGTATTGTTACAGACAATAAATACTGTAACACTCCTACCGCCGGGCTACATAGAACTGATAAAATATCCTACATTGTGTAATTAAATTAATTTGGCCTTGGACTAAAACGTGTGATCGTCTAGTTTTTAAATATAACTAAATCAGAACCCTCTACGCTGTAAAATAATATTATAAACAGAATTAACCTAAACCTATTTCAATCAATAAACACGCTATAAAACATAAATAAACCAAAATCAAGATAACACAAAATAAACAAACGAAAGTTATAAAATGGATACGACTCACCGAGAATCCTCTTAGATACCTGCACACTCAGGAATTGTAGTATCGAATACCCCTCCAGTCACTGCTCGTGGGGCCTCCGTGTACCGGAGTGCGTATTATTTAAATGTATTTATAAATAATTATAATATAAAATAATATTCCCTACCTGTATGTGTTTGTAAGACAATATCATATTTCCCTACTTAACCCCTACCTGAAACGAGGTCGGTTACAGCTAGAACCTATTTGATTAAGATTTAAATCTACTCCGTTATGTATATATGTAATAATGAATTGAATAAGAAATAACAATCAAATTGGTTCTTTCTTGGATGGGGATTGACCTCACTACACTACCTGCCACGCTAACTCGCTTCCTAAGTTCCTAACAAACCTACCCTAAAATAAAGTATATATATAAATATATTTAAGCACGCTCATGCAATTATGCTACTCGCTTATACTATGCTCTTAAAACTATGACACTACGCGTCCCTAATCCGAATTACCCAGCCGCGGTCTGTGACGACAACTAAGGGTATTGTCGGCGTGTTCAAGATAGTCTGAATATCACTGAGACGAATATAACAATTACTGTAAGTGAAACCCCATAACAAAGGATACAATACTGACCATACTTCACACTAAGCAGTTAGCCCGGGTCGTATAAAGGTCTGCACCTCAGAGCCACTAGTAAAGGTTATAAACACCTAAATGACCCAGGTCTTGGGTGAGTACCTAGTGCCTGTGTAGAGGTGTGACGTAAACAGTGCGTTAGTTAATGCAAGTTGTTTGAATTTAAATGGTGGCAAGAAAGTGGTATGGCAAAAGATGTATGTCTAGTGCTTGCAATGGAATTAGACAACCAGAGTCGCAAGGCTTTCAAGCCGCTATCTGGGCTGACCCCACGTGTGCTGCTTGTCAGTGTTTATAAATAAATGAATGTATAGTTACCACAAAAATAGTTATTTTTGTTATTAATCCTTAGCTGGTCACAAACATGACACAAGAACTTACTTAATAAAGCGCTATGACACACTCAATAAAATAAAGGTTAAGCAGATTAAAGATAATGAGTGAGATATAACTGCTCGTCCCTCTATTTCATAAAGTCTGAAATAACAAAAGCTTATAATCAATTAAGCAAGCAGAAATAAAATATTATATTTACCTAATCTAAATTATTCACTAAAAATAATTCTTGCACGCATACTATTCCCTTTCATAATTTGTTCGTCAAATTAGCTAAGATTAGATGATAACTAACGTAAAACCTTTCCTCGATTCCTAGTTGTCTAGACGACTTGAAGAAAACTATTAACCTTTACAAGTAATAATAAAGACACAAAATATAAGAACCCCTTCGCCCCTAATATTGAAAAGACATAAAAAAGAATCTTACCCAAACACAATTAAATAAATTAGATACTAACATTAATGACAATAAATCTTAATATATAAACAAAATGAAATATTCTAACCACAACTACTATTTATTATCTTTTAAAATTAAATGTCCATAAGTACACTAATCACAAAACCAAAACACTGAATCTAGTTTAAATTAATTGACAAAGGTGAGACTTAGGCTTAACCGTATGCGTACGATAAAACTCATGATATCTCAGTTTCGCGTCCCGGGGTTAACTATCCCGTCTTAAACACCTATCTTTCCTAAATCCCCAAATCATCCCTACTTCTCGCAACTGACGCCAACCCAATTAACCAATCAGGGCTAAGTCCAGCCAAACATTCTTTTCACACGCAACTTTGTGCACAAAAAATATGCAAACGCCAAGTGAGTGATAAATACTAAACATTTGTGTCATTTCTACGTAACAAAAAGCAAAATGTAGACAAAAACAACATTATCTTGGACCTTGTCTCAAGTGCTGCACTTAGATTGTGTTTCAACGAATTAGCAGATTTTTGTCTCAAACAGGTCATAAGTTACAAAATTTATGTTGACATAATAAGTGGAGTTCAAAATATTTTTTTACGAAAGTTGTCTCGCTTAGATTTGTTTTGGCGTCACTACCAAAAAAATAATATGGATAGGTATTACTTATTTTATTAATGGTTGATACAAGCGTGTTACAATACCTACCTGTTTTTTAATTCCACACAGCAAGGATTGTGAGGCACAGAAGGATTCTGTCACCTTAAACGTAGTTTGTTTCTAAAAAAAAAGTTGTAGATATGATGAAAAACTAGGTCTGTACGTTTTCCTTTCCAAGAAAATATTTCTTGAATAGAAAAGAATAAAATGAAATATACGAACCTAGTTTTTCATAGTAACTACAATTTCTACAATATATTCAAAATTTGCGGAAATTGGACTTGATCTAGGGGGTGAGAAACGTTATTCAAGCGCTAAACGCTACTTAAGCGTCCCTTTACGATCTTCTTAATTAACGCAAATGCAAATCATACTCTTAAATTTTTGTAACTTCACTTACGGGATCCCAAGATACAGGCTAAACCTAGTTTGAGTACCACAGATACATATTATTTTGTGCATGATGATTTTAATTTTGATCAATTACGTTATGTTATTTAATGAATTACCTAGTCAAATAAATGATCTATTAAACGTATCTACTAAAAATAAGTGTCTTTGTTTACGGCTCATCCTCAACAAAACACTTTTAGAAATACTGTCAGAAACGACTCATGTCATTTATCATGCAAAACCTTTTTAACTCAAGAGTAAAATCAATAACCAATAACAATATTTCAAAGCTCAGCGACTTCATCCAAGTATCAGACGAAGTGAATTTTCCTTCGACAAGGATATAGTACTGTTCATAACTTGTTCGAAAAGCGGGAGAAATGAGTGTCATTACTCAATGCGGCTCTCGAACATTCTTTACTTGTTACTTGATTCTAGTTTACATTCGGGGTCAGACCTTACTGATGGTATTTGTTGTTCGGCTTTTTCTGCACCGTTGGAATAAATCTTCTTTACAAATGAGCCGTTTAAAGAGAATCCTTGTTTGAAAATGTAACATCTTGCTTCCAACTTTCTGGAAAGCCGTGGAGATTTTTTTAAATTGACAAGCTTATTGTAATAATACTTGATCAAATCAAGAAGAAACATTATGTTTACAATGTAGGTATGTTCATTTATAGCTATTTCGAGGAATATAATATAGGCTGACTGACTGGCATACCAGCTGCCTGATAGGTCTTTTACATTAATTTAACCTGATTTTTTACATATTTTTTTGTGTGTTTAGGGCCTACACGTGTGAAAAAGATCTACATTTTCTTAGGATTTCTTTATTTCTAGATGTAGCCAGTTTGTTTCTTTTAATTAATTTGTTTAATAGGATATATGCGCTGTTTCCATAAAATATTTCTGAACCGAATCACGGACAACGTAAGCAATACGAATCTGCCGAGAACTCTATGAATAAAATTATCATTTTGCAGAATTGATTCCGTAGCCCAGTAAATTACATGGCCTGTTTATGCGTAACTACTCCGTTTTACACATTGTTATGATTTAAATAATTCAATGCCAGGAGCTCCGAGTTCAGTCCATTCATATAGAAATCTGAAAACTGGGCACTCATGTGACTGTCGAAATGAAAAGGGTCTCCGCGGCGGCTGGCAGTTACGACGTTTTGCCATTGATGTTAGTTGTGAAAAACATGGTAACTATTATCAAAGCAGCGTAAACGTCACCTTTCATTTTATAAATAAGGTTCTTTTTGTAAGAATGTGTTATATTACGAAAACAAAAGGGTGTCTCATTTCATTTCAGAAAAGGTTTTATTGTTCAGTTAATTTAAGGCTGATTCGTGAAAATTATTAAACACAGTAAACCTATTTGAGTTACCGTATTATATTTCACTTTCTTACAAATTAAAATGTCACAAAGAAAGATAAGGGCCAAACATATTTTAAGCACACTTTAGCTATTGCTCGTTTATGGATAAGAGGATAAATGTTTTGAAAATTTCGACAATTTACTATACATTAGGATATGAGTGTGTTGAAATGTTCTGGATCATTTTGGTCCAATCGATTTTTTTTCTGACATTTATAACTTTAGTACATTGTTACCCCAATTATAGGTGAATTTTTTTATGAAAAAGGGATAATTATTATACATGTACCTAAGTATAGCTTCGTGATAAAAAATGTATAATTTATGGTTTAATATAAGTAATACCGTTTAACACGTTCAGTTCAATTTTAGCCCACATCCACCTACAGGGTAACAGTCACGCCACTTCGCCCGGTCTCGTGCTAACGCCATCCATCTTTTACCAACTGTCTTCCAAACCAACGAGCTGATGGTCTGCCCACCGATCTATGTATGACCTAATCTCGGCCACCACTCTGTAACCACCGTCGACAACCTACCATCGTCTCGTCTAGCCAAGTGTCCCCCGTCTACACTTTAGTTGCTTTATCCTTTTGCCGACATCCGCAACTTCAGTCCTGCGCCTAATCTCAACATTCGGTACGTGATCCAGAACTGGAATTCCCGAAATAAACCGCTCCATAGCTCTTTGTGCAACATTAATTTGGAGCATACTTGCCTTTGTGAGCGTCCATGTTTCCGATCCGTTCGTGAGGATGAGGAGGGGACATTGGTCAAAAACTTTGGTTGACATTAAGTTACACAATATTTAAAAGCAAAAATATCTATGGTATTTCATTCCCAGGCTCGAATCTGGATAAGGGACAATATTTGCGTAGCTCAGTCTTATTTATTTGCTCTTTTATTATTTCCATTTTAAGCAGTAGTTCTGGACTGAGGATAAAACAACCAATTAAATGGACTGGTATAGATCGTCCTCGAGGTTAAGAACGCATTTTTTTCTCGAGCTTAGACCTTAGAGCCCAGATACCATCAGGTAACCAGGTTCTCTATTCCAGGCTTGACTGTCTGTCAAGTAATAAAGAGCTTAAGAGCATTTTTGAGATGTTATGGTATTATCAAAATTTTGTTGACAATACCATAACATCTCAAAAATGATATCGTTTTTACCGTATTATCAACGTTTTGATAGCTCTTTTTTACTTGACACAGGAATGGCGGCCGAGTTTAAAAACAATATCATAACAGATTAAATACGATTTGGATTTTACCGCCTAGAATAGAGGCGCTGAGCGTTCTTTGCCATAAATAAAGTTAGTTTGTTTATTTTTGTTTATTCTCTTTTTCTAATTTTACGCCATAGAAGGCAACGCAGTTCAAACGTCAGTTCATTAGTAAATCCCATTTAACGACGAAATAGTTTGCACACACGTATAACAAAAATCTGCATTTGCGTGTTATTGAAACGGTACTAAGCCGCGTACCGCACTGTAAACCGATATTAATCTGCTATGCATAAACGGTTAAAGAGTCAATAGAAATATTTATTAAATAAATGTTCTGTACTGTTTTGCTGCGTTTTCATTTTTCGTAAAAGCTTTTGTTGCCGACTGTACTTTTTGTTGCAAATTCTTTATCTGCTTATCAGGACCAAACTATTGAGTCCTAACACGGTGGTACCACGTTAAGAATACCGGAGATCCTGTCGCCACCTTCCGACTCCATCATCAGATCACTTTTTAGATACTATAATATTGCATTGTCATCGGGTTTACATACGTGGTCCAAATTTCAGCCTGTCCCGTTAACGCGATGAACATAATTATGATCAGACATAGTCTGATGTCTGATGATTATGATACATACTTACATACATTGCAAGTTAAATAACAGCTTGTAATAAAAACTAAACCCTTATTATGATCACTAATATGTCTGTCTGTCTACCTGATCGTCTTCATCGATTAAGTTGAAATTTGGTACTATAGTGCCCGGCCGAAAGAAGTCATTCCTGACACATTGCACAATCATAAAGGGCATTGGGTAAATTTGTTTGAAAAATATTGCCATTTTTTTTTTCAGCGGCCACGGATGATTTTTACATAGTTATTTAGAGGACCTCTAAATACACATAGATATATATAATTTATGGCGGTAAATAATATAGGAGCGGAGATTTTAAAGATTTAAGTATTCAGTTTTTAGTATAGCCTGGCCAAAAAGTCGAGCTAGTGGTGACAGCTGCAACTAAAAAAATTCCATACAAAATTGTTGCCATGTTTACGCATTTTACGTCAAAAATGTGACAGTTACGTAGAAAGTGGCGCCCTCATTTAATTTCTCGACTTTTTGGCCAGGCTATACAAAAGTACGCCCAAGTATGAATATTTAAATATCTCGGCTCCGATGCACTTTAGAGTATTACATTACATAACAAAATATGTTTATTTTTAATAATTCTATCATAATTTACCTCTTTTATGAATGGCCGCTCACCTTGAAAATATATGAACTTTACAAATGACAACACTTTTACCCAAACCCCTTTCTGAATATTGATAATGTTAGCAGCAGTAAAACAATGCTGTTATTACTATTCCTTCACACGTAACAAGAAACTATATTAAAAAAGTGCTTAAATAATAGCACAAACACAACTTAACGTACTTTTAAGTTGTCCAGATGCCTTAGAACATACTTACACAAAATTGTAGTGGGTAACTTTTAATCCTCCCTAACAAGATTTCTGTAGGTATCTTGTTAGATCAAGTGATTCCGTAATATTGCACAGCTTGGGGTTGCAATATAATCTAAGAAAGTGGAAGTCGTCAACATTATGAGGCTGTGCCGTAATATAACGTTATGAGACTTACAAGAGTCGCTTTCACATACGTGGTTATGTAGGTACAGCTTGGCTATACAGGGTGACATAACAACTTATATACCGGGCTGGACATTCTTTATAGAATCTGTGCAGTTGGAAGGTTACTGTCGAACTCAAAGGCATTTTAGAGACAATAAACTTGTTTATTTTTGAAACTTCCGTGTGTTTTTTACAAAGAAACGATTTAATTCAATAACTAACTCTGATTGGGCTGTTATTATAAAACAATACATTACAAAACACTATATCGAACACCACATATATCAAGGAACGGTTATAAAAAGAACTAGTTATTGCCCGCGACTCCGTCCGCGCAGAAAAATAAAACATAGCCTATGTTATTCAGGGATAATGTAGCACTCTAATGGTGAAAGAATTTTGGAAATTGGTCCAGTTTTTAACCGACTTCAAAAAAGGAGGTTATTGAGTTTATTCGTTACAAATATACAAAAATCTTTAATTTTTATTCTCTTTTACCTTACAAAGAAGAAACTAGCATTAAAATATTTTTCATTACTAGAACGATGTTTGCCATTTTTAACTTGTCGTCGGTGATTAAAACTAATTATGTGAATAAAATATGAGAGCGTAATTACACAGCTGCGACATTTTTCAGGTGCTTCGTTTTTAACGTGCTTTTTAATTCTTTTTCATTTTTGTACGTAGATTTTAAAAATCTACATCATGGCAGGATTTACATAGTAAGGGTAAAGCCATCATTTTATCGAATTTCACTTTATCGATAGCATCATATCATTGAATTTCATTTTAATAACCCTTCGGGTGGCAAGCAGCCGTATAACGGCTGCTGTCAAAAAACAATGAATAGGTACTTTATGACATTAACTCAAAATTCAAATTTAAAGTACCTATATTTTTCTTGCCGCTTGAAGGTTTAAATGCTATTTTCTGCTAAAACCATGATGTTTTCGGGATATCTTAAACATTAATTACGTAGGTTAGGTTAGGTTAGAATTTCACTTTATCGATAACATCATCATCATTGGATTTTATTTCATCCATCGCTATTTTCTGCTAAAACCATGATGTTTTCGGGATATCTTAAACATTAATTACGTAGGTAAGGTTAGGTTAGACTTGAATACCAATTATACCAATTCTTGCCCCATGATTTTTTACATGGGGCAAGAAATGCCTTTGGATGAAATGAAAATTCTGCATGATGATACGTATGTTGGAAAGTGTTTCCATTAAACAATAGGAACCCCATAGTTATTAGTAATATTCCCAAAATTGTATATTTATCTGTTGATAAAAAAAAACCGTAGCTTTATTTGATGCACGAGTGAATTCCATTGTTTTCAGGATATGACTACGCCGTTGTAAACAATCTTTGTTAGTGTAATGAACATGCAGTATTCACATGGTATCCGATGTTTCTATTGTATTCGTCTGCTGCGCGGTTCAGTATTGCCAGAATAATTGTTCTAGCAGGAGCGTAATTAAACAATACAAAAATTTAGACTGCACAGTGTCTAGTGGCTCCCTCAACGCTATTATTGTGTTTTCTTATAAACTAAACTATTGCCTTGAAATCGAAGGTTGGTTATATTACATAACTAAATAACAATTGAACTACGAATGAGTAACTTAACGAAAAAAAATTGGCCACCTTTTTCCGTTAAATTGACTACACGAAGGTTAGAGGTCATAATTATGTGCTATTTATTAAACATTGTGTGCTCCAGTCGCGAGGCGTTCATACAAGCCGATTATTTACGGCTTTACCAAAAATTCCTATGCATAGAGTAGGTATACATACAAACAAAACGTAAAACCAAAAATAACCCGGTATACTATAGCTTTACCTTGCCTTCATAATACGATGCATAACCAAAACGCAATTTATTTACTACTAAGCCGAAATCTATCGCAGTACTCGCTCGCACGTATTCACTTACCTACAAGAAAGAAACAATGCACACTGCGCGCGAACTTATTACAATCACAAAATAATTCAGGTCCTGCGGTCGCTTTTCGCCGGACTCGAACTTAACACATTGAAACATTTTGCTAGCGCTTCGAACCCACACACAGACACGGCGGCCCGTATAACGTATTAAAAATCAGAGCGAGATGGTGCATTAGTCCGCGCTCACCGAGCGGCTTATTTCATCCAATTTTAAACTTTAAGTGTATAGCACGCGTTCACTTTCTTTTCCCGAGGACGCCGCCACCGCCACCTACGACCTTCAAACTTTAATCATAATTTTGTATCCTTTTTTCATTACGCAATTACGCAATACGCGACGCCATTACTTTCTTTAGTTAGCGTCTTGTCGCGCAAAGACACACAGTGAAATTCTTGTGATAGTTTTTTTGAATTACCTATTTATTTAGTGTTTTATGATTCAAATAACTAGTAAAATTTAGCTCGCTAAGTGTTCGGTTCGTTCGGTGTTCATGTGCTGTGATGATTTGTTTGTAGTTACCTACTGTTTGGATTATTTGTTATTGTTCACGACGACGGAGGTTGGTGTTTCTATTCTATTTTACGTACGTTAGGTACCTATAGGTTTTACCCAAATCTTATTTAGGTTATATTCGTGGTTTTTAAATATTTTTGTCTGTAGGTACTCAAAGAACTAAATATGGCCGCATTGGTTCAAATTGAGTGTTGTCTTACAGATTACCTACTTAATGAGCTAACATGTTTTTCAAGGTTATCCTTTGAAAATAAAAAACATGTCATTAAGTTAGGACGCGCTCGCCCGGACCTAAAAATTGATTATAAGCGTAGAGATGGATTCTTCAAACACTTCCATAGTGAATTATATGATAAATACAATTGGCTGACTGGCAGCTGCAAATTAAACAAATTGTTTTGCTATTCGTGTTTGCTGTTTTCCGATTCTAGCAGTGTTTGGAATCGAACCGGTTTTGCAGATATCAACAATATATATAATTCAGCTAAGAAACATGTTCAAAGCGAGAAACATATACGGAGTTGTATATTATTACATGAGTTCGGTAACAGTAGAATAGAAACTTTTTTTGGTAATAATTTTGAGGCCCACAATCGTAAAGTTGAACGTAACCGAAATTTAATGAAACGTTTTATTGATACGGTCGTACTACTTGGAAAGCAAGAATTGCCTTTCCGCGGCCATGATGAGAAACACGATTCGGATAATCGTGGTAATTATATTGAGACATTGTTGTATTTGAGTAAATACGACTCCGTCATGGAATCTCATTTTGAACAGAGTTCATCTACTTCGCATCCAGTTTTTTCTGGTCTATCAAGTGACATTCAAAACGATCTCATAAACTGCGTTGCGTCGGTGGTTTTAGATGAGATTAAGAGTGAGATCAACAAGGCGAAATTCGTGTCCGTCATGATTGACGAAACTCCCGATGTTAGTCGCAGAGAGCAGTTGAGTGTTATATTTCGATATTTGACAGAGTCAGGGCTCGAGGAGAGATTTATTGGATTTTTCGACGTTAGCGAGAGGCGTACCGCGAACGTTTTAGCTTCAAAATTGCTAGATATTCTTGACCAATATCGGTGCAAAGATAAACTTATAGGTCAATCATATGACGGTGCTGCAGTCATGTCGGGCGAGCACGGCGGGGTTCAGGCGCTCGTTCGTAATGAGTGCCCCCGGGCGCATTTCGTTCCGTGTTATGCACATGTTCTCAATTTGGTTTTAAGCAGATCGTTAGAGCATGTTTCTGAATTAAAATCGTTTTTCGGCCATATTAATGGGCTTGTTCGATTTTTTAACAAGTCATCAAAGCGATCAAATTTATTAAAACAGATTTCCGATCGTCGCATGCCCGGAGTGGCAGAAACGCGGTGGCATTATCACTCGCGTATTATTAATGTGATATTTAATTGCAGGTTAGAAATGATTGAGACATTCAATCATATTTTAGAGGATCCGCAATCATGGGATGTCGATTCAATTTCATTATCCGAATCCTTTGTGAGTAAGTTAGAAGACATGCAGTTTTGTTTTCTCTTGCATGTTTTTTCCGATATTTTTGCCAGGACTGATATTCTTTTTGCTTTATTGCAAAGCAAACAAGTCGACTTAGAAGTCGCAATCAGGGAAATCGATTCATTTCGATCTTGGCTTTCTGAAGAGTTTTTGAATCAATTTGATTCTATTTACGACAGTATTCAGGAGTATTGCGAGCCACCGCGACGTCGCCGGCGACTAAATACGGACATCGACTTGAAAACTCAACATAGACGTGTGTTTGTTGAAATAATTGATAACGTTATTAGTCAAATTAATTCTCGCTATGCATCATTTAGCAACTTAACTTTCTTGGATTTGATAAATAAATCGAAATACGCTCAGTACATGACATGTTTCCCCGAGGCCAAAATAACCGCCTTAATGACGGAATTTCCAAATTTGTTTGATCCAACTGCTTTGAAAAACGAATTAAAAGTTTTGTACAGTTCTTCTAGTATTAACACTTTGGACGCATACGATCTTTACTTATATTTAAGTAATTCTGCTTTGAATGGGACTTTCCCTCAGATTTTGACTTTAAGTCAGATCTTTTTGACTCTGCCTGTGTCCGTAGCTTCCGCTGAAAGGTCGTTTTCGGCCTTGAAGCGAATTCATACGTACACACGGAATAGTCAAAATGAAACAAGACTGTCTAATCTGGGGGTAATTTCCATTGAAAAACATTTACTTCTTAAAATTCAAAAGAAAAGCAATTTCCATGATAACGTTTTAGCTCATTTTGTTAAAAAACCCCGCAGAATTATTCTTGAATATAAATAAGTATCGAACTGTACCTAGCGTATTTCAATTGTATATAATTATATATTGAGTTTTCAATCGGTTTCTATATTTATTTGCATGAACTTAGTTTAGGTTTAGTTGGATTGTTTGACGCTATATGCGTGTCATGGTTTTCTTAACAGGTACAGAAGGCGGGTACGGACGGCGCATGCCGCGGGCTGTGGGTTTTCTTTATTCGGTTGATTTTGTTGCACGAATTTGTAAATAATTTGTAATTAATTGGTTTCTGTGTGCAGACCTGCAGTGCATGTACTTAATTTGGTTTATTTTTGTTTTGTTTTTAACAAAGGACAACTTTTTATTTTGCATGATAGGTATAAGGCAAGCTAATTTTTACTGTGTTTTGATTTCTAACGTAAATTAACTATATATATTGTCTGTGTGTTTAACGTGTGCGTACGCAACTAACGGCTTTTTTCAAAGCCACTTTTGTCATACTTGACATACACTGTTCATGTAATACCAGTGATGTCATGTATGGCGAAGGTGGTGAACACTAACTGCAAGGATCGCACGTAGAAACAGTTACCGCACTTACTTCAGCACTGCTTTTTGGGAACTAAAAGATTTATTAAGGTAGGTATGTTTTTTTAATTAATGGAAGGGGCAAACACGTACTCACGCCATACACCTTTTTTTGCTCCGGCTTGTCTAATTATTTACGTGACGCTTCGCCACTGGTGTGCTCATTTGTAATAACAAAAAATATCCATCGATTTCAAGACACTACTTAAGTTTATTAGAAAAATCAATACTATTAATTAGTCGATGCAGTCTTAAAGGTTAACATAATAATAACCTTAAATAATATGACTTATGTTTATAGGAAACCTAGGTGTCTTTTTACAATGTTTTGATGTATCCCTGTTATATTTTATTCTCGCTTTGCTATGAAAGAAAAACAAAACACAGTAAGTAATAGTAAAGTGGAATATTAACTCTATTCATAAGAAGATGCCTAGACCAAATCGTAACGATGAACTTTTTAATTTTAATAGGGTTACCGTTATCTCCGTACCAAAATATAAAACAATTTTCACCATACAAGCTCTGGTTATTATATTTTAGCCCTTATTCCTCACATTCCGGTGTTCCTGTAATTTATTAACTTCACTATGTGTTCGGTTACAGGCACTGTTCCGGCGGTGTGTAAGCCATTTCGCACAAAACACGTTTCAGACAATGCCACCCATTGTTTCTAAACAATGGAATACACACCCTGTAGGTAGCTTTCGTTGCCTACCCTCATTCGTTTGAATAGCCATTCTTAACTTGCTATTAGTGTTTAATACTTCTTAATTAATATCTCAAGTAGGTATCGTTTGTAAAAAGGGATGGAATAATTGGCTTTTCGTTCATTAGGAAAAGTAGTACTTTAGGCGATCTGAGATATGGTAGGTTTTTGTTTGTACGTCTACCAGTTGTTTAAAATACGCACGTCTTTATTCCTCATTTGTTTTTTAGACGTGATACAAAAGCAGAGAAACAGGTCCTTTTTAATATTTAATTTAATTATTTTACATGCTTTGTTTGTATATCGGTCATTCCGGAAAATACTTTGTTCGCGTATCTGTCATTCAGATTCCGGTTCAAATCAGAAGTAACCCCGAAGTCAATGCAATAATATGGTACCTAACAGCTGATTACAGGATCTTGGCTTCGTCGTTTGTGGATTTGTTCAGTTAGTCTCGATAAGAAGATGACATAAAATAAAGTACAGTCGGCAAAAAAGTTTGTAACAAAATCTGTTTTTCTGCATGATTTATTTGATCCGCTCTATCCTATTCGACAAAACTCTATTGCTGTTGATATGCTATCGTAATGTTTCTACCTCGGCCGCCATTTTACTGTCACGTTTAATAATCTGAATTACCTATTTTAAGACTGTACCACCGACCGTCCAGTGGCGCCCTAGGGCGATTACTATTAATTTGTTTTTTAATAAACCTAAGTATTGTCTTGAAATCGAAGGATGTTTTTTTTGTACAAATGAATACACAATTTATAGTACCTATAGGTAAAAAATAACAAAGTTTAATAACCTTTAACCTTCGTGTTGTCCACTTAACGGAAAATGGTGGCCACTTTTTTACATTAAGTTACTGTGTAAATTTGTTATTAAATTACCTTATAAATTGTGTATTCATTTCTACAACAAAAAACCATCATTCGGTTTTAGACAATACTTTAGTTAATTAGAAAACACAACTATAGTACCAAGGATGCCACTGTACGGTCGGTGTCGTTTTAACGTTGAAAATACTATACCTAGTAAATAATGTCAAAAGCAATATTGTTTTAGCGAGTAGAACAGAGCCCCCGGTGGCATTATATTTACTACCTTCACAGAGTCGTTTTACTCACTTACGAAATAAGCTAACCAAGCAACGTCGTACCTTCTTACCCCATAACATTATTGAGCTCTCTTAAGTCCCCGATACAAGCGAATTCCGCGCAGGCAACAGCTTCATAATGGTATATTACGAACTGGCAGTTAATTTTTATTACCAAGGGCCGCAAATGATACTTTATATTTCCGCCAGCACGGCGATTGGGCGTGAAATATAAGTAATAAGAGACAAGCCTATAAGACCTGTAAAGCCCTGTGGGCCGCCGTTCCCGCTAAGCTCCCGACGCCGCACGCATCTACCCGCATTACTTCTAATTGTGATTTAATGGCCTTGGCCGCAAAACATGACGTTCCATGGTGAAAGTATAAGATCTTGGGAATGACTTGCTGTATTGATTTGATTGTATAATGAGTACTTATACTTACTGTACTTCTACTATTACTTTACTACAGTATCGACTATAATATGCCATGTAAAGGGCTAATGCCAAACTGAAGTAGCAACCTTTGTGTGATTGGATTGCATTAAATATTATGAATAAATAGAAAAAGAAACTTAATAAATAGTTTGAGACAAAACAATCTTAAAACTCACCGAATAACATAAATTGTTTTCCTATTTTTAGTCAATTATACTAGAGAGTAAGGAAACATTTTGTTAACTTACTAAACCTGTCTTAATCTACGACTTTCTCCAAGTAGCTCGTTTATTGTACTATGATTAAAATATCTTTTATTCTATTATTAACAGGAGTAAGTTTAATAATAATAGGTAGGAGCATGAAATAAATTAAAAAGAAGCAAGTGATTAAGTACTTTAACCTATTTAAGTCTTTTATTGGAGAGTGGGTCAAACTATTGTGACCCGATTTCAATATTAAAAATAGTCAATGTGAAAAAGTGACATTTGATTTGTGGCTAATAGAAAAAACTACTTACCTAACTTAATGTAAAATGCAATAATGAGCAGAGCGTGCGTTTTGCACAGAAATAATTTTCGCATAACCGTAAATTGAAAATAATGATAATAGAGTATGTGTAGTGCACAAATGCACAGATTCGAGTACAAATAGGAAATCACGGAATATTTGCCGATACAGTTTCTAGTTTAGAGGAAAACTTTGCTATGTTAAAATATGCTAATTGCGTATCGCTTTCGGTCTTTCATAATATGTTTTGTTCCTAGTTTTAACCGTTAGCTTCGTAGTATATAAACGCTTATGTACCTACCTATATATATAAATAATTAAAAACAAAGCCTAACAACATCTTAGGGTGTGTTTAGACCAAATGATTAAATGCTCTAGAACATGTTTTGTCTTTATTTTTACAAAGAAAACGTAAGAGATAATGCTATAGAATTCTTTTTCGTTCGCTTGGTATATACCCACCCTTAGTCTATTTTTGAATGTCGAGGAGAACATTTTAAATCTTACTGAGATGGTTAGTAAATCTAAAATGAGAATTCCAATAATCAGGGCTGAGATTCTACACGGTGAAACCTTACGGTGGGTTTAGACCAAACGAGCGAATGCTCTAGAACATGTTTTGTCTTTATTTTTACAAAGCAAACGTAAGAGATAATGCCAGAGAATTCTTGTTCGTTCGCTTGGTCTAAACCCACCGTAATGTTGTTGATTTCTTTCCGTATTGTCAACATTTTCATAGATCTTATTTTACTTGAAAGTAATGGCGACCGAGTTAAAATCAATACCACAGCACGTTAGAGACGTTAGAGTAGAGACTCTACTTGGTAAATACCATACCTATTGTCTTGCCCAGGGGGCTAATTTTTGACTTTCGAGCGCTCGAAAGTTTCATTTGGAGGTGAGCAAAATCTGTGAAACAGTATTTTTGAAATTACGAGCGATAGAAAATTTAAAGACGAGTGGTCCACACCATTCGTTTTCAATTCTACCGCTCGTATTTCAAAAAACGGTTTCGAAGATTTTGCTCACTTTCGAGTGAAACTTTCGAGCGCTCGAAAGTCAAAAATCGGCCCCCTGTGTGATTTAAAAGTTCAAAATTGTGGAAATTAAAATCTGCATTTCTAGTGAGCTTTCACTACTGAATGAGTTTCAAAAATCGACTCCAAGGTCTTCAAATGTCATAAAGATTCGTAAAGAAATTAAATAAGGGAATTATTCCTTATTAAATTTCTGAAATTGTCTAAGCATTAAGATAAAATTAGGCCTCTTTTTCCAATGGTCCTAAATTATTTTAAGCGATATGCTTTCTTATTCGCGTGTAGGCGGCCCTAATATAATAAGTTTCTGTCAAAAAATCATTTTTGGAATAAGCTTTTGCTGTAAACTGTACCTAGTTTTTTGTAAAGTCGTTATCTGCTTATCAGGACCAAACTTATGAGTCCCAACCCAACACGGTGGGTCTACGTTAAAAATATAGCGGGGATCCTATACCTCCTGACTCCATCATGAAATCATCTTTTATATACCTACCATAATATTGCATTGTCATCGCGTTTACATACGCGGTCCAAATTTCAGCCCATTCAATTAACGTGAACTGGTGCGAAATTGACTTGAAAATTCTCACGGACACCTTACAAACATACTTACATATGAACAGCGCGAGTTAAAGAAAAGCTTGTAAAAAGCAATTTCCAAAAACAAAGTCGAATAGACTCCCTGACCACTTAACCACTATTACCCTTTTTTTATATCCTTGGGTTTGCATAGACATTTTCAAATGGTAGCCATTGCTAACGTATACCTACTTCTGTATACCACAGTTAAAGTAATTACCGCTAAAGAGATCATAAATTAAATACGAAACATTACGAAACTTTTGCCTAAAACAAAGACAAAATGCGACAATTTCGGGTGAAATTATTTTGCGGGTAGAATGGCCAGAGTGCCCTCGTGCCGACCCCTCTAATTGTCGTTTAATGACAACTGAGTTTTTCTGATTTTGTACACAATGAAATTATTTACGTTGAAAATTTGCGTAAATTTCATCGGGAACTCCGCGCAAAATAACCAGTTTAAAGAAATTTATATCACGCACAAAGATAAATACTGAATCTCAAACAATAGTGAAATTATTGTTAAGCTCCTCTCTCAATCTTATATATTGTAGGATAGTTTTTCAAAAGTAATTATGTGTGATCAATTTTTAGATTCGCGGAAGCCATTGAAGTAAATTTAAATTCTGAAACTGCTATTTTCGCCATACCAGATACGTAGACAAACATTCTATAATCTAGTGGAGTCAGAGCTTCCTCCGAAATGGTTCCTCTGAAATATTATATTCCATAGCATCACAATTTACAATTGAAAATTAGACACCCTTATCCACCGGCGTACCAATATTTCGGGAATTTGTACTTTGTGATCCAATTAATGACATCGTTTCTGTCACAAATTTACCTGTTAATTTAATACAATAAATGACAACAGTCAAATACACAAGTGTTCACTTAATGATGCCTACAATCAAACCAGCAACTCCATTAAAGAAATACAAGCACTTAATTGCTCGGAACTAAAGACAAGGAAAACGGCATTAGATTTTGGGACCTCATTAAATATATTGCTGGTGTTAGAGACTCTCAGATTTATTACTTCAAATTTGGAATTGGAAGAGTTTAAATTACACCTCTAATAAGTTTACCGCCAGACGATTTGTTTTAATGTGACGTAATGCTACTCAAATTACTGGTAGATAGAATTTCATAAATCTTTCCGGCTGGGTTGAAAAGTGTGATTGCGAATCTTTGTTGAAATATCTATCTTTTTATACGCGTATCGGGGCGTATTCGATAGATTTCAATAGCATGTTCTTGAAGTCGGATGCTCTAGCAAAAAAAAAGTAACTATATAAAAAAATACACGGGAGCTTGAAAACTAAACATTGGGTTTAAAAAGAACTGTGTCTATAAATTGCAAGTTTATGATATTTAATGTACTTGTGGATTGTACTACGTTCTCATTTATATTTTTGTAGCGAGTTGACAAAGCAAAAACAAAATACCATTTTTTTTCATTATTTCATTATTTATTTATTTATTTATTTATTTATTTATTGGAAAACAAACAGCTTAAATATTACAAAACGAAATATAGAATAATATGGTTAATACAAGAGCCAAAACAGTTTTCACTACTAGTTAGCACAATTATATGCTGAGAGGATACAAATACGTGATAAGCAGAACAATAACATTACAACATTAATAATAACATTTATGAACGGACGGAGTTAGACAGTAAATTCGGTTTTTTTTTTTACAAAATAGACAAAAACAATAACAACAACTAAAACACTAATAACTAGCAACGATTTTCTGTATTAACTGATTTCACTGCGGAAATAAACTGCCCAAGGTGCATACTAAAGGGGTCAATGTACGAGTATTTCATGTTGTAGGTTGAGCATGCTCTGACGAGATAACAATTTTTTGCGTATTTTGTGCGACGGAAAGGAACAGAATATAAGTTATTATTCCGAGATCGGAAATTAGGACATCTAAAAGAAATGTTATTCGTGAGGTATTGCGACTCAATGGAATCATTTAGTACCTTGTATAAAAACACCTGGTCCTTATGTTCACGGCGAAGTTGCAGACTCACAACGTTCTCGGTGTTAAATGATTTAAATTTGTATTTCATCCACCTAATAAACTTATTCTGAATTTTCTCGATTGACTCGATGTGTACAGAATAGTGAGTGATTAGGTATATGAGAAGAGTGATTATATGGTGGAATGCAACGTAAAGTAGTGTAAAGTAAACATTATTTATTTCAGAAATAAATGAGGTTACTTTTGAACGAATAAACTAACTAATAAATAATGCCAAGACTAAATCTTGAAATTATTTTGACCGATCTTCTATACCAAGCCCACCCCTAACAACCCTAATTTCTTTTTGAAAAAGCAAATTGATTCTAAGCAGACGAAGTCACGGGCAGACCCTTGTCTCCAAAATATGATAATGCGTGAGAGGTCTGCTTTTTATGAAGGTAAGATAACCACCCAAGGTATGCCAATCTACCATTTCGCTTTCCGAACGTAGTGGTATCACTATCAACACGTCTGCGGTAAAGTACAAAAGAATTTTTATGCTCCACATCTTTTTGAAATATGCCGGCCGAATGACTCTTACGAAATACGGAAAATCCTGCAGGAATAGGAATAGAATGTAAATTGGAAATGCGACTTCAACGCACAAAGCCGGTCCGAGAATATTTTTTGTTAAAGTCGAGAGTCTGAGCCACTTTGGCTTGAATATTGAGAAGTAGGTATGTAAAATATTTTTCTGAAAATGCACTGAGTTAAAGTTAATACAGTTTGCGGCGTTTTTACGGTTTCACACCCCAACTGATGAAATAGTACAGTCAGCCATATAAGTTGCGGCACACTTTTGCACCTTATCGCTTTAACGCTCTTGACAGATTAGTGCAACATTGCAACCATGACGTTAAAGTGACAAAGTACTTTAGTGCGCAGCACATTATAAGAGCAACTGTAGCTTTAAAGAAAGATTTTAGCCCCAAGACAGAAATAGCTTTTTGTTTGGGTAAATCTAACAATTTCCGAATGAAATTATATGACAATTATAAATAACTTTTGCTGAGACAAAGTCCCACTACGCATATTTTACCAAGTCTTTCAATATTTAACTATAATATCGGGAGGTAAGCTCACTCAAATTGACCTAGTGCCAAACTAAGCTCTAGATATGTACGATGGGTGCAACGATATAAATAGTCATAATAGAAAAATAAATACTTAAATACATATAAATAATCCAGCATAACAATAAGTCTTGCTCATCGCACAAAGATTTGCCTGAACCTAACCTAACCTTCATAGGCTGCGTCGCTATTGTCTAACGCACCGCAATTGCAATCGGCTTCAAAGCGGAACAATTGTTTCCATTTTGTATGCAGACTTGCCTTCGACTTTTTAAATGAAAACGATTGCGATTGCGAGTGCGTTAGGCAATATAAGTAGTTGGATGGTTTGCCGTTTAGATGTTTTTCCTAAAATCACGCATTTGGATTCAATCCGGCGCGTGAATGGTCGTTGTTTTAGACCTACTGTCCACGGAAGCGTAGCTGCATATACACGTATTCCTCATACTACTACTTACAAAACCTCACAACTCTGTCGACCGAGCGGCAACGCCGCATGCAAGCTTCACGCCGCCAGCCGTACAGCATATCATACGCCGGGCTACATCGCAAGGAACAGCACGTTGTGTTTTGGTGAAATGGCAGGAACGGCTGCAAAGTTTGTAGGCTACAATACTTCGTAGATAACGTCAGTACGCCGGGCCGCATGGAATCTGCACGGCGTATATTTGCAGCGTCTATGCAGCTAGGTGTCGTGGACAGTAGCCCTTAGAACAAAAAACAATACACTTTCGTCCCGGAAAAATTGTATATAAGTCGGCAAAGTTACAAACTGGTTCTTGGTGGACTAAGTCTCCAGCAACGCCTCAAAGAGTATGTATTTTTTATCGGCTGGGAGAATGTTTCATCCTAAGCATAAAAATATTTCGTTTCAATTTATAAAAGTACTATCTGTTTGGGTGTTTTTTTTAGGCAAACTTTGTCCAGAAATTTACGAATACAACATTGACAGATCGGTCGAGCAATTCTCGTGTTTTTACGAGACTAACGCAATGCATATGGTGTTTATAGATAGATAGACAGAAAATAGGCATTTATTCAATAGCTGATATGACACGTAAGTACTAGGTACTTAATCGTTAAAAATATATTACTGAGATATTATTTAACACAGCCAGGCCAGATCAATCTCGTGAATGCACCGATTTTTCACACTCTTACAGTTGAAATTGCTACTCGGTGAATTGAAAATACTGTGGAATACGTCCTAATAATCGTTTTTCAATATTTTAAGCGTGAAATCTTACATTAGATAATCAATTGCTTGTTAATCGTAATAGAAAAATTCAGTCCTTACACTCCAAATAAGTGCCGGTGCAGTAGGCAGTTGAAAATTTAAGATGAAGAGACGTAACGATGCATTTAGCCTAGTTGGTAAATCCTTTGCATGTCCCGGGTTCGATTTCTAATATTAGGCTAATATTTGTGTGATAAACGCGAGTATTTTTTCCTGAGTCTTGGATGTTCTATATGTATTTCACTAGCAAAAAACATTCTTAAAAGATTCCTAACCCAATTTAAAGTCCAACCCGGCACAAAAACTATAAAGTTAATAGAAATTTCTACATACGGCGATCTTAGTTCACGGATAATAAAATTCAATTTTAGTGGAAGTATTTACGCGTCCCCACTGGGCGCCAGTATTTATGGAGGTCTGTAGCAGCCTTCCCAAATTGAAATACATTAATATTTTACCATAAATGCGACACTTTCTGGCGGCACATAACGTTATCGTAATTGGATTCTTCCCTCTGAGTTCTTAGTCAGTTGAACGTCAGATAGTACACATTTTTTTGAAAGCGTCAGAAAATATAGTAACGGCATAGTTTGGTAGTTGGCTTTCCGTGTATTGGCAATAATCTTCCTTATATTTTTTACATAGTATATTATATATATTTAGTAACTCATCCTGAACCACATACGGATTTTGATGAGTTTTTTAACAACATTTAGAATTTTTTGCACGTTCGGTTTTTATGTGGGAGGTATGATAATTTAAAAGCCCCTGTACACAATGGCCCATCATAGGCCAACGTAAGGGACGCATTTACAACTTAGAGCGAGCAACATATTCTTGCATCTCACGCGTACGCATCACTCCGTCCCTACGCTGGTTCCTGATGGGCTATTGTGTATAGGGGCCTTAAGTTTTGAAAACACTAATAGTCTCTGATAAACATTTTAAAGGAAATGAACTAGAAGCTCTGTGGCAGTCTCACACAGTTGACCTAGTCCCAAACTAAGCTCTAAGCTTGTACTATGGGTCCCTAGGTAACGATATAGAGAAAAATATTGGTGCGTCTCACGAGATATAACTACAAAATAAATAATTTCATGTTAATAACGTTTACAAGATATAATAAACGTTAGCAATAATAAGAAAATCAATATTTTTAGAAGGAATAACGGTCCATTAACATAATATTCATTGTATATAATATTTTCTTCTACTCATAATATGGTCTTATTTCAGTTCGTATAACAAACATGACATAATTTAGCAATCATAATACATATTATTTTTTAGTATAAGGATTATAAGATCTAATATCGTATGATACTCAATAGATAGGTACTGAAAGGAGCGGGTACAGTCGCGTTCATAAATATGTGTAAACTTAATTACCTTTTCTCTTTAATTGCTGTGACAATTCATATACTTATGGCAGTTTAAACATGACATTAAATAAATAGACAAGGTAATAAAGTGTACACATATTTATTAACTTGACTGTACCAGAAAGGTCTTGCTTATAATTTATTTGTTTTAACTAACCAGAAAATTCCACGAGCAAGACGAATCAGGGTAGAACCGACTCGGTTAGGTTAGGTTAGAATGCCAAGGGTTGTTTTGTTTTCTGCCCAGAAAATCGAGAAATCTGCGGCCATTAAAGTAAGTATTAAAGTCGCTATAAAGGCGTTTATATTAAACGTGCATTATGTTTTTTGATGTTAGATTCATTGAGTTATATATGTTTTAAATCTTAGGTGTCATGAACATTATACGTTTTAATAGTTATATTAATTGGTATTATATATTAATAACGTTATGCTTTATGGAAAAAGATATTTTGAAATTATAAATTTCGTTCATTATATCCAGTGAACGTTATACTAAACATGTTTATACAAAGTGAGCGTATATATTGTGAGTGTTTTATTATCAGTTCTTATATCTCGTATTACTTACCCGAAAAATATACTTGAATACAAAGAAATCATCCAAGGCTTTGGAAATACGTATCACACAAATAATATATGCCCTAACGGGTATCGAACCTAGGACTGCTAGCTTCGTAGGCTCTAGGTAGGAGTCACTAACACCTCGTCGTCAATTACGGAAGGCATCATTTCTACCCTACTTTATTATTGACTGATCTGACGGGGTTCCGTCCAAATCAAGGGTCGGGTAACTGGTCCACTGTTTTGATACCTGTCTATTCTATGATAATTTGAAGCCATGACTGTTTATCCTTCAATATTAGAACACCGTATCTGTTTAGTAGAATTATATCGATGAAATAAAAGTAGGTAACTAAATCTTGATATTTAGGAGTCCGTACCCAAAGGGTGCCAAATAACTTTTACTAAGCTTACCGTCAGTTTGTGTCTCCTATCTTTAAAGAGCTGTAACGGTATCTCTTGAAAATACTCTTTTACCGAACAATTGTCCTCGCGACTTATTTCTCCACGTCCATGGACCACCTTAACAAAAGTAAAATTAGGATAAGAAATTGATGTTCAGTATATGTAAGAAGCAATATAGGCTTTTTATATTTTAATTAGTGCAATGTTTACAATGCCCCACCCACTGGGTCCTTTTGCCGTTGTGTGGGCATTATGAATAGATGACATACATTTTTTATGAAAATATTATTGAGATTTTAAAAATAAATTCAAACCATTTCTGGAGAAGCAAACCTCAGTAAAACAATCTAAATCCTTGCAAAACTCAAATTGCACTCCATAAAAGTGGTATTGAACAACCAAAATCACCACACAAATAGCATTTGCAACAACATTTAATGCAGTTTACTGGAATTGGTTTTCGAAGCGTCTGGGAAACTGGACTGTGGAGCACTAGACATGTTTTAAGAAGTTAGGCGACAGATTTATAGGGTCGAGAGAACAAAATACTGGAACGTTCTACGATACTCGATCAACCAAACGAGTTGTTTGTAGCAGCCGAATTCGGTCATTTAAATGTTCAACTTGATAAACTGCGAGCCGAAATTGTTTTGGGGAATCGGCGGAATACGCGGGATCCGGGAACTTGGCTTGAAGGTTCAGTAGAATGTCTATTTAAAATGTTTTAGCATCTCTGCAGATTCTATTGCTAATTTTTGAAACATTTGTCAGAGAGCAGAAAAATTTGCAAAATTTAAAAAAAACTCGAAAACCTTTTAATTGACGTAATATTGTGATCTATCAACGCTACGCTAATAGATACTACTGACTTTGTTTTTATTGAACTCAAGTTAAAATCGTACAAATTCCTACTAAGGAACGAAAACTCACGTTTTTTTTTATTAATATTTTTTAATTGGACGTTGAAGCGATCGGCTGCTCTACTGAAGAGTCAGGACGAGAGCAGTAGGAAACACGTTGTTAAAAATAATATTTATAATGAAACTGACTAAAGAGAACTTGCCTAGCCTACATTTTTAGGCTAAAGTTTGTTTATTATTATTCGTTCATGTTTACCTAAGTATTTGTCATGAAAGCGTTAAAACATTTCTACGCAATAAATAATGGCCATCAAGACACGCATTTCAAAATAATATTAAAAGAATATCGACAGGCTCGAGGAATTCACCGCCTTGCTGGAATAACAACACCCTGTGTCGTTGGAATTGAATTGAAAAATGATTTATACCAACAATCTCTGGCGATACTCGTTTCTTACACTTCGATGCTCTAAACGCAAATAATTTCGTTAAGTGCTTCGGAAATTGATCGGTCTGGGTTTAAAACGAGTATTTGACGCACGAATCTTGACGTAAATGCAATCTTTGAGGGTGTTTTATTTTAACACCTGAACGAAATATAAGGGGTGTGATTATTTTGAATTCTTAGAAGACTTACATGCTGTTATTTTGCCCTTTGTTGTTCGCTAAGTTTTGTAAAGAGTTATTAACTCTAAACACAAGTGCTCGTGAGCATGTCTTTTTTAAATTTTAATGTATATTCGTTAAATTTCAATGTATAAATACATTTTTAGTTTCGGGTTGAGGTATAAGTAAGTGTTTGAGTTGAGAACCGCAAACTGAAAACACTCTCAAGTAAGCCCTAGGGGATGCAAAAAGTTTTGCAAAACTCTATTTTGTGTTCATTTGGTTCGTGTTTATAATTTTGAAATAGTAACATGTAGTTAATATTAATAAAAATGCACAAATGCATTGGTAATTTCATTTGGTACTTTTTTCATGGTATTTTTTATAGTATAGAGATAAATAAACATTTAAGATGGCTCTGAGTTTCATTGGGAATTTGCAATCTTTTTTTTACCCACCGTGAGCCACTATCATACCCTCCTAAGGCCCAACGAAAAATTCAGCATTTAGTCACTACAGCCCGTAGTCCTACCAGTAGTACTATTGTCTTATACTCATTCAGACCCAAGTACTAAAAAGACAAAATGGCGGGTTTTCTATTGAATCCTACTGGTAGGACCGTGGTACGCTATTGGCGGGTTTTCTATTAAGCCTACTGGTAGGACCGTGGTACGCTATGACTACACAACTGTCGAAGTAGCTGGGTCTGAATGACAAAGTCAATAAGTACTATGGGTAGGACCTTGGGCCTTAGGAGGATACAGAAAAGTGCAAACACTCCCGCATGGTTAAAAAATCAAGACCCTTTACACAAGGACCTAGCTCCCTCTTCAACATAAATATACAGTTTTCTCATAAGGTTTGGAAATGAACGTTGTAGTCACTGAGTTAGGGGAAGGTCCTAATAAGAATATCGATTAAAGCTCAATTAAATGGAAATTCGGTTGCTCGCGTTCCCCGTGGGGTTATTACTTAAATCTGAGAAAGGTCTTTAACCTTGATTGTAATATAAATTTGTTCTAACGTTTTAGAATACGATAATAATATGGATGAATCAGTAAGATCCGATATTGACTATCATGCACTTAAGGGTAATATAAAATACTAGCTTTTACCCGCGACGCGCGTAGAAGTCGTTTATCGCTGCTCCCTCGGTAACTGTCCAATTTCCCGGGACAAAACTATACTATGTCCTATTCCAAGACCTATGGACACACATATAGGATATATAGGATATGTATATATAGGATATATGTGTGCCAAGTTTCATCCCGATCGGTTCAGGGGTTGAAGCGTGATTGAGTAACAAACATCCAAACTTTCTCATTTATTAATAAGTAAGATAAGATAATATAAAATATTCAAACTAGCTTATCTAGTTGACAAAAATTCGAATTCTATGTGGGTGAAGTCGCTGGCAGAAGCTAGGAATAATTCAGCCCTCATAAGCCAAAAGGCGATATCTCCAACTCAATAGCCAAAGCAGATTCAACCCTCTCCCGTTAGTAATAAGGTTGCACTTACTATCGGAGTTATGTCAGAGATATCTCAATTTGTATTAGCATGGCAGAATTAAAGTGTTTGTTACTCTCAGTCGGTCGGTAACTGATTAAAAACTGAATATCTTCCTATACCTGTAGACTGTCAATACTCTTTGGCTGGCTCTGATGTCATTAGTATGATGGCCAAAAAGCACGACGTCAATTATTTTAAAAATAAACAAAAATAATCCTTTTCAGCAATTATTGTCAGTGGAAGGGTCATTAGTAAAATAATAGACGTTACAATTTCAGATTTTTGAATCAATTAGGCGTAATCCTAGGGATGCATTTCTTGTTTTTACTTTATTTTAAACTAGCTTTCGCCCGCGACTCCGTCCACGTAGAAGTCGTTTATCGCTGCTCCCTCGGGAACTGTCCAATTTTCCAGGATAAAAACTATTCTATGTCCTATTCCAGGACGTAACTAATATGTGAGCCAAGTTTCATCTCGATCCGTTCAGTGGTTCAAGCGTGAAAGACTGACAAACATACACACTTTCACATTTATAATATTAGTATGGATATGGATTATGAACTTTCTTATTGAGCCAAAATCGCTTTAATCAAAATAAAAATGATTTCTGGGTAAAAGATCAAAACATTATATTCAACGTCATTATTTTTACTTAGCATTGATGATATGCACTTGCGTCATGTAGGTAAGGCATGTTTTTTTTCGGGTGGGCGCTTGGATATGGGTCAATACCCGAAATAAACGCTATCTATCTATCTATAAGGTTTTATACAGGGTGTTATATTTTTATTTCGATAAAACGCCTATTTTACAAGATTTTTTTATATAAAAATGAAAATTCTATTCGACGGTTCTACTTACTGAAAAGCGGAAACTAATTTGTATTTAGTTCATTATTTTTCTTTACTCGGTTCAAGATGCTAATGCGCGAAACAACAGAAAATAACAAAACTAATCACCAGAGTAATTTTAACAAACTAACGTTTTTAAAGTAATAATATAATATTTTAATATTAATATTTTTATTTAACAACATCGCAGAAACCAGGTACAAATTTGATCATCAGTCAGTCACCGAAAAGAGCAAGAAAACTTTTTACTGGCTTAAATATAGGACACAATGAACAAGATTAATAACGGTCGTGAATTAGTCACAGGAAATTGCAGTTTCTTGTTTGGTAAATTCCTGGAGAGCGCTCGTACGGCCGGGACGAAATAAAAATTGCCTCTCTTACTTATTAAGATGAAGCGGGAGAATTAAGCACCATATACTCCGCCCTAAATCCTTATAATGTGTTGTTTTTGCTTTATTTTGCTAGTTTTAATAAAGTACGAGGTCTTCAAACATGCTATACATAAATAGGTAGCATACGGAAAGAAATAAACTTACTTTAAACGAGATTTTTAATATTTTGGCCACATTCAGATTTTTATCTTTTCATTTTTCTCTCTCTCTATCTCTCTCGTATTATTTTTGACATGTTTTTCTGATGAACTACGCATGATATTTGATATAACATTTAATTTAATATTTATAGCTATAATGCTAGACTAAGTAGTATCATTGTAGTATGAAATATGGTTTAAAATGTCTGACTGCTGAGTTTCTTGCGGCGTTTCTTCTCAGCAGTGATCTCCTCTTGGGAAGCTAATAGATTCTTGACGTGTAAAAGAGCCCGTGCGGCCACTTACTGAATAAATGTCTTTTATCTTATTTTATTCGAGAAAATAGGATACGAAATTTGTATATCAATAACCGGTTACGGTCTAAAATCTCGGAAAAAGTATCTCGTTTCATAATTATGTATACGGCAGTAAAATAACGTTATATCTATCACCGCCGACGGTATTGACTCTCACCAGTCAAATATGTAGCTATTATATACCTAAATACTGTCGCAGATTTGACAAAATACAGCTTTCCCAGCAAAATCCTTGACATTCTAAACCGATTAAAAATGTATTTTAAAATTCTCTTCAGCTAAGATTCTCAAAGATTTAAACCAGATTTTTGATAATTTATTTATAGCATTTGTCCCCGTTCAGCCAGCTTTTTTTATTCATATTTTCAAGCAGAAGCATTAGGGGAGGGGGACAGAACGCGTTAGCGCTTCCCGCTTGCATAATTAATACACGCCGGTCAAAATAAGCAATTTGGACACAGACACTGCTTTGTGGGCTCGTTAACATTTAATGTGTGCCGCATTTGCCGTGCACTCCACTTCTAATTAAACCCTTTGTATTTTACGCTTTAATAATACATTTTAAGTAATATCTGTACCTTAGACGCGTGAAATCTTTATTGAAATTCCAACACAAGCCATTTACTATTTTATATCACGCTGTATAGCATTACTAGTGTTTATAAGCTTTTTTTAGTTACAGTGTTATGCTTTTAAGGTACATTTGCTTTTACTAAAGCAAAAACAAGGTAGCATTTAATTTATACGCTAACGAGTTAAGATCCTTTACTTTGTGATTTTTAAATGAAACGGAACGTAGTTGGATTCTTTTATTTAAATTTTCACGCCTCAGAGCGCATGGCAAACAAAGGAATGAATTAGAAAAGCGAGCTTTGGTATTATTTTAAAGAATATGTACGTAACAAAAATGGTTAATATGTTTGAGATATTCCAGAAAAAAACCTAATTGTTTTAATATTGAGTATTAAATCTGAATATTTATAATTATAAACATTTTAATGCAATCTCAGGTATTAAAAATTACGCGGGCTAATTTGAATACTGAACAAAAATGAGTTACCTGCAGAATAGGAAACCGGTTTTTCTAATACGAACTAAAAATATAGAAAAATGATATTTATTTTAGGGTCGATATTGCCGTCCGGAATTAAGAACATGCTTACAAACTACTTTGAATTATGAACAGAATTTTATAACTCACAAAGAACTTCCGTTCAGTAACAATCTTATTTCTGAAAGTAGACCGAGCTACTGGCGTCTTGACTTGCTGTCATTTAAGTTTTAATTTGTCTTTAAATATCCTTATAGTTCTATTATTTCTAAAAGTAGAGTTCAAGTTTTGACTCTGTAGCGAATTACAAAACAAAGAATTTCTGCCCGTAATTTTATTACATGCAAAAAAAGTCCAGAAAAAAAACACGGCGATTCGTTCAGGTCACTTGCACAAAAAGATTAATACTGTATATTTTACCACTTAACCTATTGTTGATTTAAGACTGACAGTTCTATACATTTTAACATTTCTAAACTGGGGAGTGATTCTCTCAAAAACGCGGTCGGACGAACGAACGAGTGAATGTCGCAGCGGCGAGTTTAAGTAGTCTCGTCAGAGCGAACAAAACAGCTTTTAGCGCGTGCATTCTCAATTTGGCAGCATGGCTTTTGTCGATAATATCGAACGCAGGCTGCCTAATTGATAATGCACGCGCTAAAATGTGTTTTGTTCGCTCTGACGGGACTACTTAAACTCGCCGGTGGTCCGACATTCACTCGTTCGTTCGTCCGACCGCGTTTTTGAGAGAATCACACCCCTGTGATACGAGTTTCAGCTTAACACTAGTATCATACGGCCATAAGTTACTCCATTGGAAGGTAGTTGATACTTATAACTTGGGCTATTGCCTATTTTAAATATCAGTGAATCATTTTTTTGACAACAAGGTGTATTTATCATAGATAAGAAATGTTTTCAAACTAAACAAACAATTAATTAATTCATCCACTAATTCATTCATAATTTGTGTTGACCCTAGAAACGCTGCTAAGTACAATCCGCGCCTAGAATAACTAAAAATCACCAGCGCCTAATGGATCTCTAGTGTATCCGGATCGCTACCAATTATTTTCCGTGATTTCCGAGATTTTTTTACCACCACAGTCACTCTGAGTTAAAGCTGGGAAAGTGGCTTTAGCAGCGGCATTCGTAAATCCTCCGCTGGTCTGCTTCAGTGCTTTTCGGAAGCTTTCAATCCAGCGCTAATAGATAGTGCAGTTGGATGGTTAAAAAAAAAACTTGCAGGATGTATGAAACTTTACGAACAACTGACAATGTAATATCAGTAAAATAGTCTGAAACTACAATTTCAGTTGTGGTACCTTGAGATATTTTTTGCCTCACAATGTAAGTACTTCATTCGGTTCCGCATACGTTAATGTACACAAAATCCAAGTAGCCACTGCTCTTGTTTTACGCTTAGCATAGTACAAACAAGAAACTTTCCTATGAGAAATTGTCAGCAATTCCAAAAAGATTTTAGATTTTTGTATTGTAATTGGCAAAAAAAACAACGGTCTCAAATGGATTCAAGAAGGTTCTAAGTACTTTTTCACTTCCCATGCTCTTAAAATATTACTTTAGTCTCTGCACATCGGGACTAAACCTCTTTATTAATCTCTAGAGATTAAAGTAATTTTGTTTTAATTTACTTTGGAAACCCCTAAACAGCCAATCACAGTGTTTGTGAATGGAGGATTATTGCCTTTATTGCCATTTTCAGTGATTGTGTATGGACCATTTTTAGGCCATGGAAATAACCTCAAAATTACAACGAACGATTTAATTGCGTGAAACACGTATAATAATTACGAATATGAATCTATTTAATTATATTAAGGATGAATTCATTTTATTATGCATGGTGCAATTAGTACCTATTAAAATAGTTTTCAAGTTTGAACCTGTTGGCTAAATATGCAAGCATTTAAAGCGGCACTGTACAAAAAAATAACAAAAGAAAAGAAAAAACCACGGAACGAATTAGTAAGAAACTTTCTTATAATCAATATTGTAGTTTTGTATACTCGTAGAACGTCGCCAGTGCCGGATTGAGCAAGCACGGGGTCCGTAGCAAATTCTATAAAGAGACCCCGGTTCACTTTAGGTTACAGGTTGTGGCGGGCTCTTTTCTGCAACTGGGCGACTTAGACATGCGCCTATTTTGTGTTTGTTTTAGGTTATTCTGCTGGAGAATATCGACTGGATTATTCCTATCGTCAACCCTGATGGATATGAGTACACGCATACTGATGTAAGTACCAAAACAGGAGAATAGCGGCCTTTACACGTAAAGATCGGACCGCGGGAAGCGCCACGCGCCATTCCAATCTTCGCTCCGAACCGTACATTTTTACTATTTTCTATTACAGTTGCATTTACAGGTCGGTTCGGCAAGAAGATTGGAATGGCGCGTGGCGTTTCCCACGGTCCGAACTCTACGTGTACAGGCCGCTTTTTTAGAGGTCAGATGTGGGTGCGCACCACCCAATGCGCGGGGCACGTAGCATTTGCTACTCTTGCTACGTGACTAATCCGGCACTGAACGTCGTTTTTTTTCCTCGCATTCAAACTGAAAAGTAGAGTGTTTAACGCGAGACTAAACAACCATAATGACACTCGAACTATAGCCACTCTCACTCGCTCGCTCGCTCGCGTGGCTAAATATATCTTGTCATTATGGCTTGTTTTAGTCCCTTGTTGAACAATCTACTGTTATGAGTTGATGTTTAAAATTATTCTTAGAGATATGGAAAACTAACAGAGGTATTGATACTTTTTTTTCTAAATCATTATTTTAAATCTAGTATACGTTCGCTTTTGACCCAAGTCTTACCTGAACTTTTACTAAACTCTGATACTAAAATTAAAACCAACATTCCTGTTTTGTTCTGTAATAAGATATAAGCGTGGAGAAGTATCTCGGTAGAGTGGCTTGCGTTATTTCAGGATAAAAGGGTGTTTGCCGCAGGCGTATGTTAATATGGTAATAATAAACAGCTTCCTGTATATGACAAGCCTCTCTAAGATACCACCCTGTAATAATCCTTTTGCATTTGGGCGTAGTTTCAAACCATACAGATTATCGCGTTCATATTAGGCGCAGAGTCTGAGGCGTACCTACTGCCAAATACAAAAGTACGTTATATTTAAGATAAGGGGTGTTATTTTTTTTAACAGCTATCTTTGCAGTATGTAGTATTAACCGGCAAGTTAAAGTTGTCCCGCACGCTTGTAGGTACGATGATTTTTGACAAAACTAGTGACCAGTGGAAATACATGCACTAAAATGGTATAAATTGAATGGCACCTATAGTTTAATAGCTTCCCTAAATCAAAACCAAGTAAAGACGACGTCACTCAAATTAAAACGGCACTGCAGCAGATTTTGTTCAACACTTAATTTAAAGATAAAACAATACATGCGTACACTTTTGTATGCCTTACGGCGAGACATAGTGCCATGGTAGCACTCCACTTGGCCATGTTTACCAAATATTGATCTTACATCTCTTTCATTTGACATAATCAAATTAAAGAGAGGCAACGACAAATTAAACAATTAACAATCATCTACTATTTCTACTCTCTACATCTTACTGTACTAACTTATATTTATCAAATAAATAGATTTCATTTGCCTTCATTTAACTGCTGTGACAAGACAACTTAAACAGACCGGTTAATAATTTGTCTACAAAATAGAAGAGCGAGTTGAACATATTTAATGCCCAGAGCTCTATTTTCCATACAAATCTGACCCAAATAGTGGGACGCGGGCAGCTAAAGCGTGAATTACCTGACAGTGCCGCGCGAAATTCAATGAACTAAACAAACCGACGTTTTGCTGCAAATCGACCACCGATTTATGCTTATTGAGAGATTGGTCCGTGGTTCTATCAAGCAAAGGCCTTAAATCAGTAACAGAATACTGAATATTGTGTATAACTTCTGCCTGCGACTTTGTTTACGTCGAATTAGTAACTCCCCTAAATGTTTAATTTTTTAACTATCCGACTATATTTTGTGTTCCACTGCTAATAATTATTATTTATAATTCAACATACAGTGTGTAAATGGAATACGAGCAAACATTTAAACTAGACGTAGGTTATGGCTCTACAAGTCATGTAAATTTGGTTGATAACTCTAATACATAGAGCGCAATTAATTTTTAAATGTCCCATCGAGCAGCAATGTATAATGTAAACGAAGATCAGCCTCAGTTAATTGCACTTTAATTGGGCTATTTCTGATACATTGCGTAGCGAATTAATTTATATGAAAAAAAGGAATACCACTTAATAATAGTACATTATTGCCTAGGCATGGAAGTAGGCAATTGCGGGCCGAGTATTGGATTAAACGGACGAGCTTGCGAGTCGCAAGAAAAATGACAAGATTTTTTTTGTGTTCGAGTCAAATCTTCATCGCTTGAACTCATTTTTTGAATTGTATACAAACAGAAACTTCATGTGAAAAAACCATCACTCCTTACCGCCTTTTTGTTTATGACAAGGGGAAACGCAATTGTTGTTTTTAAAAAAAAACATAAGCTATTCCAGGCACAAATAAAAAAGTTATGTGTCGAGTAAAATTTGGATGTATAAGACTTGTGCCCTCATTTTATTATGGCCCTTTTCATTTTTTAAAAAGGTACAAGCTAGATAGTAATGGAATTTGTATGCAACATTGCGGGCTTGTGTAGCGAGCACGCAATGTTTTTTTTTTTAAATTTGAGAACTGTCAGTAAACTATGTACTTCGGGTCTCAATAATATGTAGATAGGAATGTCAACATTTCCGGACATTTTTGAGAAAATTATGTTAACAATACACATGTTTTTATGTTAATTAGGATGCATAATAACCGTCGTTAAAATGTTTGCTCGTATTTAGGGAGTGCAAATAACCGGTTTTAACCGATTTTAACCGGTTATTTTCATACAAAAACGGTTAATAACCGGTTAATTTGCATTCCCTACTCGTATTCCATTTACACACTGTATATTCAAAGAGATTTGTCAGGATCGTAGCAGGTGGAAAGAAGTGGTGTCTGCCTACCCCTCTGGGAAACAGGCGTGATTTAATGTCTGTATGTATATAATTCAACATATCAATTTAAACACAAGTACTTTGTAAATAATGTTTTCATTTGTCCGTATTTTCATATGTTTAAGATGCATTTTTTTACAAAAACCTTTTACTTTTGAGGATTTTAATAAAACAAACGTGATCTAACCTATAGGTGCTCTCAAATATTTATTAAAAATTCATGGATTAAAAAAAATGAATTTTTAACTTGCACATTTTCTGTCAAATGAACCAGATGAGCAAAGTTGTTTTTCTTTTAGCATAAAATGACTTTTCATTAAATTTATTTTAATTATAATTTACAAAGACAATAAAAAAGTTTATGTGCCACATAAAGTATAAAAAATATACTCAAAGAACATTGCGAGTGTCTAAGACTAAGTAATCAAGAATACTGAAACTGCGCGAAATAATAAACAAACAAAGCTTGTCTCACTAATGAGAGTCTTGAGAAAAACGCGTCAAGTCTTGTTAACTTTGTTTACTACTAAATTAGCATTTCCACGGAATTTGTTTAAACATTTAGCACTCCTGATTGAAAAACAAATGAGAGGTAAGGTAAGTAGGAGGTAGGTTAGAATAAGAAAAATATATATATACAGGGTGCCTCTGACCTTGGGGCTTTAAAAGCAAGGATCGTTTCTACTCCTGAAGCTGAACTTCTTTTGTTCTGTAAGTTGTTAAAAATATGTTCAACTTAAATTTTATTTTTTTCATACATGTTTATTGTAATTTTCAATGTACGCGATCCAATTCTCCATTTTCCTTTAGCCCTCGTACCAAGGAAATGTCGCCCCCGTTCCATGAGATCGTGATTTTATGGCCATGATGTAATACACTGATTTTACAACTAGACTTTAACATCAATTAGTTATCTAAATTTATGTTTTTTTTTTAATGTTGCAGAACAAAAGTAGTTCAGTTTAGTTAGTAGAATCGATGGTTGCATTTAAAGCACCAAGGTCAGAGGCACTCTGTATAATGTTGTAAGAGTGACGTCACACGAGCGTTCCCGGTGCGTTGCGTCGTCGCAACGCTGTGATTTCAACATAAAGGTCGCGTGGGATCGCGTGGCATGTCGTTCTAATTTATACGTAGAACAACGCAGCGCAACTCGCTCGCTCGTGTGGCGTTTCTCTTACATTTTACTCTCTGTACCCATTATCATTTCATACTACAGGAATTATCAGGAATAGATATAACAACCCCCAATGAATTGTAACCCCTGAGTCAGAGTTGATTACTCTTAAACTGTCCGACCATTTTTTTTTAAACCTAGCCAAAACTACTCTGGCTAAACTATCTTTCTATAAAAAAAGCGGGCAAGAACATGTCTGACCATACTCAGTGTAGGGCTCTGAAGCCGTAACTACACAAAAAATATCTCAAAACACTAGTATGCAATACTTAATTGACAACAATTCATATGTGCCAAGGTAGTAAATTAAAATACCGTTTGTAGATTTTACACTGCTGATTACACAGTAAAAAAATTTTTTGATTTTTTTATGCATTCGTCTTTTTTATATTTAGGAAAAACGGTAAAAAAGTTGGATTGTGATTGTTAGGAATACACTTATAGTGCCCTTAGTTAATTTATTACTATAGGAATTGAAAAAAATATACAACTGTCATGTAATTTTTCATCTGTCTGACGGATTACTTGATTCTAACGACACGCTTTCGATTCTCGTAATATGATTGTTTTGATATAAGCTATTTAAAATGAAAGTGACTAACGGATTTGTAAAAGCGGATAGCCGCAATCTGCCCAAAGTCGACGAATTTAATGTTGTTACAGTTGTTATTGTTGACAAGTGACATGACATGACAGTCAGTTCTGTTTTGTACTTTTTTATTTTATATCATGCTAAGATCACGACATCAGTATTCCTAACTTTGTATATACGGTCTTTTTAATGACTATTTCTTTCATAAATTATCAACGACGAATTTAAGTTAAATAAAAAAAACCGAGAAACACGGGTAGTCTAATTTTTACCCAGCTATTATAAACGCGAAAAAACAAAAACGCTTTTTATTTTGAAATGTTGTCAATTCTCTATTTAAAGTTATTTGGTGCTGTCTTAGATGATTTTAGTACGTATAAACACTTTAGTCACCTGTCTCCAATCAAGTCTACTTAGTCGTGAAACTTTTCCTTTAAAATTCATCTATGTGCTTTCATTAAATTTATTTTCAGTTTTTTTGTAAATTGGTTGTTTAGTAGTAAATATCTTAAATGAAAGCAATTTTTTTTTCTGTAACTGTCAATATTTCAGAATTTTTATAAAAACTAACCTGACACATAGGGTTTTACACGATGGTACTGAAATATTTAGTCACAGAAAAAAAAGTTCGCAAATTAAACGGTTGGGAAACGATACATTTTACCAAATGATTTTCGGCGAAAAGGCAGAATACCTATTTGATTATTGTGTAGTTTAAGGTACAGAAAAGTCGGCCATATGTAGCTGCGTACTTATTACTTTGTCACTTTAACATCATGTTTTAACTGTTGCACTAATCTGTCAAAAGCTTTAAAGCGACAAGGTACTAAAGTATGCAGCTACTTACAAGCCCGACAGTACACCACCATTTTTTATTCGTTACATTTTCCCGTTTGATCGCGTTAATTATTCAATTTCATCATTTATCAGACCGTCAGCAAGTCTACACGGACACTGTTCCATTTGCATTGAATACCTTTAATACTTTCACCTGGTATTCTGCTACTGCTAAAAGGCGTTACGCGTATACGTGTTTCATACCCGATAAGTCCTTTTTCTTTCAGACTGTAGTGTTTCCATCATCACTCATTCTATTGTCGTCGGCTTGGCTTTGTCTGGAACCCTTGTAATCAACAGCATGATTACAAATGTTGGGTTGACAGAAATTTGTTTATTAATTATATCGCCGCTTCAATGGTTGTCGTAGATTAGGAGATTAAAAACATGAGTGATTGGCGCCTGACCTGTTTTATTGATATGGCAATCGTTTTCTTTGTCTGTGCTTTTGTTTAATTTCTAGCGTAGCTGTATGAACGAAAGGTCGGATTGAAATGAGTTTTTATTATACCTATTGCCTATACTTTATTAAATGACCTATCAAATAATTGGGCCTCTATTCTACACGGTAATAACCAAATCTTTTTTGACCTGTTATTGTATCGTCAACGTTGTGATAGCTCTTATTTACTTGACAGTAATGGCGGCCACGTTAAAAACAATACCATATAGGTGAAAAACTTAAGTAACTGACCTCTTGCATGTAGTTGTAACACATCTGTATAGATCGTTCGACATTCTATATTTGAAATTTGATGTAAATTCCATATTATTATTAGTTTTGTACACAGCTACATGCAAGAGGTAATTTACTTATGTTTTTCACCTATAGACCGTTCGACATTCTATATTTAAAATTTAACGTAAATTCCATATTAGTTTTGTACACAACTACATACAAGAGGTCATTTACTTAAGTTTTTCACCCATAAACAGGTCAAATACGATTTGGATTTTACCGCCTAGATTATAAGCGCTGGTAAAACGTAATTCAGTTTTAAAAATTAAACACAGGGTGTTCAACTCAGAATAAAAATTGCTTTAAAATAAATACTGAGAACTTGCAATTATAGTGTTATGCATTATACTATCGAACGTAAGCGCAAATGTACTCGTATTAATTGGTAATTCTTTTCAGGTATTTATCGGAAAATTGGATACCTACGGGGTTCTTCAGGCGTAACATTAATTTGATACTCAACGCTTATCTTGAGGAAAAATTGTTTCTCGAGTACTGTCGAATACTTTCTATAACTATACTCCAGAACAATAGCAGGTTTAGGCCTACTGTTCACGGAAGCGTAGCTGCATAGACGCGTATTCGTCATTGTACGTTTGCTGTACACTTGCTTGCAGCCTACATACAAAACCGCACAACTCTGTCGACGGAGCGGCAACGTCGCGTCAGCGACGCTGCATGCAAGCTTCACGCCGCCAGCCGTACTGCATGTCATACGCCGGGCTACATCGCAAAGAACAGCACGTTGTGGTTTGGTGAAATGGCGGGAACGGCTGCAAAGTTTGTAGGCTACGATAGGCTTACGTTACGCTTCGTTGACAACGTCAGTACGCCGGGCTGCATGAAAGCTGCACGGCGTATATTTGCAGCGTCTATGCAGCTACGTGTCGTGGAAAGTAGGCCATTCCACAAAATATGTACGTATCAAAACTGAAACAAATTAAATTTAACTTACATAATAATTTATTATCTATTTTTATTACCTCAGCCCTAGAATAATGCTTAACGGGTTCTTACTTAACAACGATTAACCTATTTGACTTATGTATAAATAATTGGTTTCTATTGTTTTCTCTCAACTATATTTTGTACTTTAGTATTTGTCTATTGTTGGCTACATTTATTTTTCTCATTCGCTTAAAGTTTAAGCGGAAGAGATCTCTTAAAGGGATAAGGTCGCCTTTTTACTACTTTTACTTCAGTAATTTTCATATTTATGTAATTTATGATCAAGAACGTTAATTTGTGAACCATTAAAAAAAAAGGTTTAAAGTCGTCAATGTCATCAGAGATACCAAATCATTTGTAACTTATAGGAAACTCAACCTTATTGTTGTAGAACTTCAGATTAACTTTGGACCTAAGGTGGGTCCCAAATTTAAGTTCTTGACTGTACTTGTTTTAGCACAATTAAGTGTATTTGGGTCAATCAACTTTTCGCTGCACCTCGTTGCGATGGTGACGTCTCTTGGGTCACTTCTTAAAACTATGATTTCGAAGGATATTAGTCCACTAAAAATCAGTTTTTTGGCAATTACACACCCATTCTTTTATGGGTTTTCTCCTGAGTGTGTTAGAAGTAACATATTATAACATTTTTTCTATGAAACTCTATCACTGTTTTCCCCTGGCTTACGGGACAGAATAACAGCAACAAAAAGTTGATCCACCCATTTACATTCATAGATAATAACTTAAATAATTTCATAACAAGTCATACTTAACCTTGTTTCTATAAAATTAGTGAATAAGAATTATTCAGTAAAAAATCAGTATAGCTATAGAAACCAACCACTTTTTAAGTTTGCCCATAAATATTAATACGCCAGAAGCGTCACTTACCGGGGGATTTATTGCCTAACGCACTCACAATCGCAATCGTTTTCATCTTGACAGTCCGAAGTCAAGTCTACATACAAAATGAAAACAATTGTTCCAATTTGAAGTCAATTGCGATTGCGAGTGCGTTAGGCAATAGCGATGCTGAACCGCTTATAGCAAACGATAGGTCCTATAAGATCGATCGTCCCGCCAGATTTCATTAGCTTGTGTAGCAATGCTGCAAGTTTGTTGCCGTTTCTGGTAATTTGGCTGCGGCTATTTCCTCGTCTACCGTAGCTTGCGAAATTCTCCCTCACATATACTATCGCGATCGTTAATTTGTGACCCGTTTCAAGAAAAATAGGTTTGACGTCGTCAATGTCATTAGAGATGCCAAATCATTTGTAACTTATAGGAGACTCAACCTTATTGTTGTAGAATGTCAGAATGACTTTGGACCTAAGGTGGGTCCCAAATTTAAGTCCGTGACTGTACATATAACTATATGCCAGTTGTTTATCACACAAAAAACCCATCATCATTTCAGCCGAAAGTCGTTTATTGTATAGTATGTAAACTCTTTATTGCAGAAACAGAAAATAATAAACTAAAAAATTAACAGAAACACAAAAAATACATACAAAGGTGAACTTAATCCTTAAAGGAATCCCTTCTAGTTAACCTTTGAGCGATTGAGAGATAAATAAAACAACGAATGGCTTATTTTATAACAATTAAAGATACAGAAGATTAAATAAAAATAGCGAATAAATACGTGACTGTAAGCTTTGTAGGTTAGTATTTGAAACAATCTTATCTCTTTTCATTATTTCAAAGTTTATTAAAAATAACATAAGTTGAACTTTTGCAACCAAGCCAGTGCTACATGTTACAAGCGTAGCGCGTAGCAGAGGGCCCTGCCAAGATGCACTACGCTAATTAGCGTTTCTATTCGATTCGTTTTTAAACCAATCGCGTCACTGGTAGACCACGTGACTTTTCGTATCACGTCATCTACCAGTGACGCGATTGGTTTAAAAATGTAGTGCATCTTGGCGGGCCCTCCGTCTTCTCCCTTTCGTAGCGACAATTCGCTACGAGCAGTGCGCTCTTCGCTTAAAAGATCATCTTACAAAGTTACTCACATATCTGCATAGATTGCGCTGAAGTTAATAATAAGGTTTTTCTCGATTAAAAGCAAACATTTTAGTTTGATAAATAATTGTTTAAATAATTTGCAAAGGAAAAAAAACTCAAAATAATTAAATTATTTGATGTTTAACATAAAGTTAAATTTTAACCTCGGAATAATAAGTGAGAACAACCGAGATAATGGCAAAATAAATAACAGATTAAGAACAAAAAGAAAAATAAATTGAGTAACACTGAGTTGTTGCTTTTAATTTAAAATCAGGCAAAATAATGGTCCTTATATTAATCATCAAGCCTTGAACAAAGAGTTTGTTAAACGGTTAAGTGTCAATAGCCGATGCGGTCATTCATTGTTTGTAACTTGCGGGTCGATAAATTAAAAAAAAACATCAAACTCCGACCGGCAGCTGAAATTAAAATTCATTAAAAAAGTTTCAACGGTTTTGGTCAGAACCCTTTTCCGGGACACAATGAAAGGTAGCGAGAAAAGTTTAAATCGGTCGGAATTTACAAAAGCAAAATGTACGTTTATAGTTGTGCTGTAATTTTCTCTTGGTCTTTGCTATTATAATATAATAATTATGATAGGCGGAAAATCTTGCACAACTTGACCTAGTCCCAAACTATAAAATTTAGGCTTAGTGGGTGGTAAGACTTAGTGCAGAGTCCGTCCGGATTGCTAACACCATTTGATAGGTAAGTACTTTAACTTACCTCCAAGCACCAGTGTTTGCATTTTGTGTGGGGATAAAACAAGCGGTGAAATTACTAGCACAGAGACATTGATTAGTCCTCAGGGTTGGCAACGAATTTGCGGTGTTAGGATTGCAATCTTAAGATCGTAGTCTTGAGTATGCAATGTCTATGGGTTAGATCCCACTTACCGCCTATGTGCTATTTTGCCTTCTGAACGCCATAACTATTAACTACGGGTAACATAAACAACGATAAAAACATCTTTGAAAAAAAATTATATACTTGCGCCGATATTTATTTATTTTTGCCCTTATCGGGAATCGAACTTCAGACCGCTAGCTTTTTAGCCAGGGTCACTATTAACTAGGCTTAATGCCTATAACTACACATTTAAATTGAAATCTGATGTATAACTGTGGCATTGAATTATTGCATAATTCTCAATTGAGAATATATGGGCTATCGTATTCCAATTAAGCTAAGACCATCTTGCTTTAATAATTGTAAAAGATAAAAAGATAAAACATGTTTATGCAATAAGTAGGTCGCACGGGCACTTTTACACGTCAAAAATCTACCAGCGCTTCGCAAGAGACCACTGCTGAGAAGAAACGCCGCAAGAAACTCAACAGTCAGTCGTTTTTTAAATATTGCTTATGGTATTATACAATTATAATACTTAACGTAGCATTATAATCAGTCTCGTGCCCTTATCCCAACTTATTTGGGGTCGGCGCAACATGTATTTTTCTTCCATACATACTTATCATGTCATGTTGCTAAAGGATCTGGCTAAGTTTTACAGTCGGCCGCCCGCCTGACACCACCCTTATTTGGTAATGTTTTTTTTTTTTTGTTTTTTTTCTTAGGTACAAAAACATGATGTAGATCAAGACATTCATGACAATCTTAACTCAAGTAATAACATTTAAAAGATCACACCACAATTATATTCGTACACGACAATCTATTTATAACACCAAAGATATTCAATTTTCTAATACTAACATTAATACTAATACTGATATTAATACTATTATTAACATTTTTCAAGTAGCAGTTTCTTAACCCTATACTTGGCAAGACATTTTTTTCTGAAATGTTGTTGGTTTTTTTTATGAATCGTGTTTTTTGGGGTCTGAAGATGTCTGAAAAAATAATATAAAAAATCCATCGTTTTTAATTTGTGTTTAATTGAATGTATCTTTAAATGCACACCGCCATGTCGTCACAAATGTACATAGAAAAGTATATGTATCCAGGGAGAGACACCGTCATAAAATGAGTACTCAGAAAAATATTTTTAATATTACTTATCAAAAATAAATAAATGAAAATAGGCCTATTTAAAAGATAAAAACTATTATTTGACTTGCTCAGCAGTTAACGTAACAAAAATCTGTATTCAATGTGAAATTTTGAGCTTTTGCTTTATTTTTATAACCTTATTAAAGCCATAAGTAACGTTAGATTAAATATTAATATCAGTAATTAATTTTTTTTAGGACATATTAACTAAGAAATGAAAAAAAAACATAATTACTACTTTAAAGTGCTCTAACTTTATTAGATTTCGGTATTTCTTATTTCCGATTCTTAGACCTACGACTAAATAAACCACGTAGGTCACAATAAAAGCATTGAAACGCGAAATTTAAATTAACACATGTGAATATCTTATTTCACAAATTATTCCTAAAAGATAGATCTATGTATAATTTTCAGTAATTATGAGGGAATATAACTTTTTGGTGCATTTTTCCGCTTTTTGTCTGCTTCGCTGCAGAGTAAACAAAGACATTTGCGTGGACATGACTTAAAAAATGTTTTTTTCTAAAGTGTTAAGGTTTCACCGTTGAAGATTAGATAAAGAACACTCTAGCCTTCTTCAGAAAATATTTTTAGATGGTCTAGTTCAAAAGGTTCAAAGCTAGCCTTGAAGGTGACAGACAGAAGTGGCCGTCGACCAACTGCAGTCGGCGCAGTAAATGATACGGATGACTGAAATGCTAGCGCGAGCAGATAAAAAAACCGCATTCAAGACCATTAAAAAGCGGGGCAGTTAGTTCGTTGGTGTTTTTTCCACCTCATAGGAACATTTTGACAAGAATAAACATGTATGTCAATGGATGCTACATAGGCTTTCCGAAACGGTAAAAGAAGACCCGTGTGTATATACTCTTACAAATATACTAGGTCAAGATTAGGATAAGTCTAGGGTTAGACTAGGCTTTCTAAAATTTAATGGCGACAAAAATAGGCTCTTTTATAACAGTATGATTCGAAAAACGTGAAAGCATTATCGATATGAATGTTTTCAGACACCTGGTTGCAAATTTAACAGTAAAACACTCTGAACATAGGTTGACAATGGTACCAGCTAGGTATTAAGACACCAAATTATGAAATATAAAGCATAACTAACAGTGTATACGAACAAAAATAGGATTAAAATTAGTTTTTGTTAATCCGGAAATTGGCTGTGTATCCATAAAGATACATAGCTAAAATATAGCGTACCGGGTAATGTATCTTTAAAGATACATAGCAGGATGAACATTACTTAATGGTGTAGCTGGCGGTGTGCATTTATAGATACATATGCATAAATCCTACGTTAGAGGTCATTGTTATGTTGTTTTGATATACCAAGATTGCTATTGTGAATTGGAAATATACTTACTTATACCGTAATAACGATAAATTAGCATCATTGAAGCAAAAAATTAATAAAATTAATTATTTTTATGAAACGATGCGTAAACGCAGGTTTTCGGTCCGTTATTTTGCGTGCTACTGTCAAAATGGATTAACCTAGCAGTACAAAATAATATTACTCCGACTTATTGGAATATCAGTTAAAATAATGCGCGTTAAAAATAATTGCTAAGTCCTTAATTTCATCTCTAGATTTTTTAAAAGAGTAATGTGCATAAAAATGCACAATGTCAAGTATAGGGTTAATTAATCTATTTTTAAAAGCAAAAACACTGAGTTGAAAGATGTCTATGTCATAGTCTAACCGGTCATATATTTGGCACATTCGGTACAGAGTCGAAACTATATTATTTTTAGAAAATGGAAAAGTAAAAAATAAATGTTTAAAAAAAAACCCGCCTTCAAAAATGCAAAAAATAACTTCTTTTAAAATGGTAAGTCAGTTTAACTGAAGTCGGCGTCCCACAATATTTTAAACCAAAAGCCGAATGCAGTTCAACTGACCTACCATTTTAAAAGAAGTTATTTTTTGCATTTTATTTTATTTTATACTTTTTAGTGATCCTATTTATGCTGTTACGTAGCTCCACTTCTAAATATTAATGAGAAACTATAGAACATTTCAAGCTCGCCGCAGACAACGCCGCGGGAATGTCATAGTCATATTTAAACCTAAATGTGCTTCGTCATAGTCGCTCAACCACCTTAATCGAAATATCTTATTGCCACCCTTGAAATAGGTACCGTTAAGGAGTTCCGGTGGCCATCTGTGGTCTTCATCATCAGTTCCACTTCACCATGTAGTACTTTTCAAAAGCAAATGCACGAGTTACAGTGAAAGATACCAAAATTGCTATAGGTGTGCCTATAATATTTGAGGAGTTCTCTTGATTTCTCCAAGATCCCATCATCAGATCCTGACGTGTTGACAATGGGATCAACTAAAAAGTAAACCCATTGAAACAACGAAAATTTTTTTCAAATCGTTCCTGTGGTCTTCGAGTAATCGGGGAACATACATTAAAAAAAAATATCCCGGAGAATTGAGAATCGCCTCCTTTTTTTGAAGTCGTTTAATAACTTCTTGGATCTGGTCATCTTCCCAGTTACTCTAAGGTTAATACCACGTACCAGGTCGCAGTCGAGGTCGCCGACGATGGTCGAGATTTTGATGATGGTTTACAAACGCACCACCCGCTCGGGCGATGTAAGGGGCTAAAATTGTAAGCTCCCTTAGTCGCCTTTTACGATACCCACGGAAAGAAATGGTGTGGTGCTATTCTTTACGTCCGATACCACAGTACCTAGCATTATATAAAACAATACAGTTTGCGTTCTAGTAGCTCTTACTGTCGTGACCAATGTGAATGAAAGGCTCCGTAATATCATGAAAATGATAACAATATAAAAGCAAAATAGGCTAACACAAAGTAGAATAGAGGCTCGGTTTCAGAACTAATATGATTTGTCACTGATTCCTAGAGTTAGGACTTTTGGTGGGAAATCGTGGTTCTAGAATCCGTGGAGTTGCTATTTCCTATTTATTATAATACATACCACTTTGATTTTGACCTTCAGTATTTTAATATTTCAAAATTCATTTATTAATTAAACCGCTAAAACAATTTAAATGAATTTTGTTATGGAGGATATCTCTGCTGTGAAAGCGTTCAGCATCTCTGCTGTACTAGTATATGGCATGGGCATTCTATGTCAAAGTGACTTGGCTTGAATTAGAATGGATAATAATCCTCTTAGTTCGAATTTAACCCATATTGCTTTGACATACAGTGTCCATGCCATATACTAGTACGGTGTCGAGCACTCGGACGTTTACCTTATTAATAGGTATGGAATAACCGAACTAAAAATGAATTTAGTTCATTTTAAAATATGACCATACTGAAGGTCAAAATCAAAGAGTCATGTATTATAATAATTAGAAAATAGCGACTCCATGGATTCTAGAACCACGATATGCCACCAAAATGCTATCCCTACTGATTTCTATAAAACATTCCTAAGGACCACTTCGACAAAATGAAAACCAGGAAAACCACATTCCAATTTCGTCCATTTAATGGGATGCCACGGTCGAACACAAAGGGTGTCAAAATTATAACATTCCTCTTTTTGGTTAGGGGTTTCATTTTTATTACTAATTTAATTCTAATGAAATTGGTATCGACATACTACATTTGACATTGGCTTCATTTTTACTAATAGATATCTAAAATGCTAGGTTTTACTCATAAATATGTAATTGGGATACTTTACCTACACCTAAAAAAGTCTGCTCGCCTTTTCATTTTTATTCGAAAGAATAGTCTTTTATAAGGATTTTATTTAAAGCATTTCATGATTAAAAGTATTATTGTTATTTAAAATAATTTATTAAATAAAAGTAACCTTCCCTACTTACCGTTCGGATATATGTATATCTATTTCGGCGATTTATATTTATTTATATAGACCAGCGACCCGCCCTCGCTTCGCTTCGATGTATGTGAGTTTTCTGTAACACCCGTACATTATTCAGAATTTATTAGCTATTAATAAAAACCACATTAAAATCCGTTGCGTAGTTTCAAAGATCTACGTGTACATACAGACGGACAGACGGCGGGAATACGATGTAAAAATATAAACAAATTATAAGGACAACCCCGACTTTGAGAGTTAGTATAATCAAGGATCGGAAAAACGCCCGTCATTTTGAAAACATAACCCTGTTCCGTACAGGAGAGACTTCCTTCTGATGTTAATTAAAAATATTATTAGGTATTTTACATTTATTATACCATTATTTATATGTATTCAGCAAAATTATTATTAATGAATAAAACCATAATGGTTATGGGAAAAAAACACTTTCGCCAATCAAAAAGAATGTCTTTTTTTTAAATTTTCGCCTGTTATTCCATAACGACGTGAATTTAGGACCTATTTATGAGTCGAAAAACTTTGTTCACAGTTTACGGAGGACATTGCGCATTGGGGCAATCGTTGACATTGGTTTACTGTTTGTATGTGTGTTTGTGTTTTCTAATTAACATTTCGGTGTCATTCATTAATAAAATTGTTGCTAAGTATATATAAATTATTGTATAATTAATCTATAAAATACCTAATAATATTTTTAATTAATATCTAGGAAGTCTCTGCTATACGGTACAGGGTTATGTTTTCAAAATGACGGTCGTTTTTCCGATCCTTGGTAATAATAATTTAAAACCTAGCTTAGAACCATACCGATTATACAATATTTATTTTAAAAGAAACCGCGTCAGAATCAGTCTATCCGTTTGAGAGCTACGATGCTACACAGATAAATACACAGATATCCACGTTCAACTTAAAGTACACCTCTTTTTACCCGACTGCGCAACGCAAAGGAGTGTAATATGTTTATCAGCCTATATGTGTATGTTTGTTCCTTTGTAGCGCTCTCGAAACTAAACGCGTGGGTCAATTTTGCTGATTCTTATGTCAATTGATTTGTCTTAATCTTGTTAGTGTCAATAAAAATATGACAGTAATCAAAATTCAATATGGCGTCTGGTTGCCGTGAAAAAGAAAAAAAATAAAGTCGATGAATTATGTCATTAGGGGGTATCATTCATTTAAATGATCATTTAGGACTTATCACGATTTAAAGTTCACTCGAAAAATGAGATCCAACAAAGAGAGATTTTCACTTAGTTGACAAAAAATGAATACAATAGTTAAGATATCAGTTATATCAACCAAAGCTGATAGTAACAACAGCAATTTCTTTAGTGATTCAACTTACATCATAGTTGATGTATCTAACGTCTTAGTTGATGTATCTATCGTCTTGTCAGGCTCGTATGGGATCAAGACGCTTATGCACAATAATCACAATCTTGTTACCAGCGAACAATTATTTTTTTCAGTGTTGGTTAGCAACAGTCGGGTTTTTTAAAGCTTGCTTTTTGTTGCCTATGGGGTTGAAAAACAATGTATGCAAGACCATTAACACTCCTACAAAATGTAGCCTTGTTCATCGCAAGCGAGCCTCTTTGTCCTTTTTTATATAGCAGCCGGCTGAACTTTTTGTCCGTATTTAATTTCCTTTACGAGCTCACAATTGCCTTCATAATGGTATCGTACCTTTCATTAAGACTAATTCTGTGGCCCTAGTGAAAAAGGGTATAAGTGTTCTAAAATTCAAGTGAAAAAGGGTGTAAGTCTACTATATTCTGTATATTATACACCCTTTTTATTATGAGTTACTGCGACTTGTATCCATTTTACTAACTCGCCGGTGGAACTCATAATAGGTAGAAACGTTAGCGACTGTAACATAACCTTTGTCTTACTGTTAGTGCGGTTAACTGACCATTACCAGGCTTTTTGCACCATTTTCTTTGAAATTTAGTGTTTTATTAATGTTATAATGACACTTAAGCCCTTAGTGTGTAAGTTGTTAATGGAAAAAACGTGTCCAACTCGTTTGCATTTCTCATATAAATAACATAGACGCAAACGCGTGAACAGCAACTTACACTCAATGTTCTGAAACTCAAATTAGGGATTTAGACTTTTTGACTAGTTGTTGCCCGCGATTTCGTCCACGTAGATTTCGATAATCGTTATTCCCTCTGGGACTTTCAGATTTTTTCGGATAAAAAGTAGCTTATGTGCTATTCCGACTACTTATAATCTATCTCTGTGCCAAATTTTATCCAGATCAGTTCAGCCGTGATTGAGTACCTAAAATGCATCCGACTTTGCACGCGTTAAATTTGTTTTACCCCTATTTATTTCAAGTATTTTCTCCTCCTCTCTCCTTTTCTCCTCCAACTTTTAAGGTCGTAATCGGGCTCTCTGTTTTGGAACTACGATGCTACACCTGTTATGTTGAGTTGAGTGTGTATTTTCGAAAAATCTTTTCTTTTGTAGAAGAAAAAAGATATAAAAAGAGCGAGTTTCTTTCTAGAGGTAGGTAACCGGAGGAATATTTTCTCCAATGTTCTCGATTCAGTGGTTTAGGCTATGCGTTGTTCGTCAGCCAGTCACGAAATAATTTCATATGCATAGATAGAAAGAAGAAAGTATACTTATTTGTCATCATAATTATAAAGTTTTGATGACTATACTAGTTGCGCACGTGACCTCGTCCGCTTAAAAGTTCTTTAATGCTATATATCCTCGCGAATTGTTTGATTTCCCGGAATCAGACCCATTGGCCGTTTCCAGGCCATAAACTATATCTGCACTAAATTTAATATCGATCGGTTGACGCGTTGATCCGTAAAACCGGAGAAACATACACAAACAACCTATCTTTTTATAACATCTATTTTTAGAACCAACAAGGAAGTTAAAGAACTTGAAGTGTTCTTAATCGAGTTAACAAAGCTAATATGTATCTTTATGGAAATCAAAATAGAATTCTAAGAAGATTTTATAGAAGAGGAGTCGTGTTGTTTTTCTTAATATCAGTTGAATACATGTTTCTTGAAACATTATTAAACTCTTTTGTGACTAAATGACTGACAGCCTAAATTTCTGAACTAAGGAACTTGGTGGAACAGTTCCATGGGTACCCTTGAGGTGCACTAAGAAAGGAAAAATAACAGAGGGCGTAGCGGGAAAATAATTCTACGCGTACAAAGTCACGGGCATTTTGTAGTGTTTTTTTTTTTTGACTTCTCGTATCTGTAGAAACCGGTAGATTTCGTAACGTTCCAGGGATGGGTTGATTGGGCCCCTTCTTTTTTTTATATTTGTTGTTACAGACTTTTATTTAACTTTATTTCTATGTCCTGGAATTTTGCAAATAGATTTTGAACCAGTTCCCGTCAATGGAATGGGCTGAAATTTGGAATGAATATGTAATCCCGATGTCAATGCAATATTATGATACCATCGAGCTGATTTGATGATGGATAGGGAATGCAAATAACCGGTTATAACCGGTTTTAACCGGTTATTCTCATACAAAAACGTCTAATAACCGGTTAAAATGCGTTCCCTAATAATGGAGTCGTAAGGTGGCGACGGGATCTTTGTTGTACTTAATATGTACCTACCCGCCGAGTTGGGGCTCGTTAGTTTCGTCTATCAAGTCTGCTTCTCAAAGCAGATGATGTCTGACAGGAAAAGAGCATAGTCGGCAATAAAAGCTTGTTCCAAAAATGATGTTTTTGACAGAAACTTAGTATAAATATTTATAACGTCTACCTATTACGGCTCATGATAATGCAGTCCACTGACAGGCTGATGGACAAACGGAAAGCGGAGACTTAGTAATAGGGTTATCACCCTTCGGGTACATAATACGGAAAGCTAAAAATATTTTTTATTGTAATAACCTGTTAATTACTTTTAAACGATTTTTGTAACGTCGCAAGTAATAGTACCGTTGATGGCTTCCACTTCCGTACGCAATTAGCACTAATGTTTGCACCGAACTTTACACAAAACCCGACTGATTTCTTATCGTTCTAATGAGAGTTTCCTATTCACGCAGAAAATAACTTTTAGGTAATTTTTGGTTGTAAAAGAAAAAATAAGAGAAACGGTACCTACAACAAAAACAAGCCTTAATCTAAATAATTATATTTTTATTATTTTCATTATTTTATTATAAGGAGGAACAAGTATTTACGTATGTGTGTGTAATGTATGTTATGTTTATTTACTCGTTACGTATGTATGTCGGTATACATATTTTATTATTTATATATTATTATGTGAAATTAAAAAAAAAACAAGAAAAGGCTCTTGATTCTCTTAATAATAATTGGTTGCTATAGGATGGGTTTTTTTTTCAATATTAAACATAGTTGACATAAGTTTACTTAATATTATTATAGCCTATTTATAAGTATGTTTATCGTTGCCTAGTAGGTACTACGTCTATATATACTACAAGCCGAGAACTTACTTTCGGACTAGGTCAATTTGTGTAAGATTATTCCCCGATTTTTACTTACAGCCTTAGCCAAAAGTATTGAGCACCCCACTTTTTCCTTTGTATCTTATAAATAAAGTATTATTTTCTAATTTCAAAAATACACAAAGATGTAAAATATAAAAGGTGTTTGTACATGTGCAAATTATTAGTAGGTAGATTAAGTAGGTAGAAATCTGAAGCTCGAAAAAATCGGGTTTTACAACAAAATGATTAATTGTATATTTATCCACGGCATTACCCTTAACGTCAATAAACATGACTTTATTTCCGATAGATATACAACTTTCTATAATATAAGATATAAATTCACCTTTTGAAGTTTGACTTTTATATGAAAAACGCATGTGTGCTCAATACTTTTGGCCAAGGGTGTACCTATAGCCTGTAGCCAGTGCCTTTGTTTTCAATACTTATAGTATTGGTTAAATCACTACAGTGCGATAGCTCTTAGAAGATGCTTCGGGTTTGTATTTGTCTCTCACTCGCTCTCATACGATCTTATCAAGAGCGAGTGAAAGAGAAGTACAAAACCGAATGCATCTTCTAAGTGCACACAGATTGTACACTAAACTACACTACACTTTTTACACGAGCGGGCTGTGGACCAAGTGTACTATACTATCCGCAGCACCAAGTGGCGAGTCAGGTCATAAATCATCGAAATCGTACTATCTCTTTCGCACCTGCACGGCCTTATGGAGCGGGACTCACAATCGTAGTGCAGGTGGTATTACGACTACTAAAAAAATTAAACTGACTTTTATTTCCCGACTCGCCAATTGGTGCCGCAGATAGTATAAAAAGACGCTTAATAATAATAATTATTAGTCTTATAGCGAAGAGTCTCGACCAACACCTCAAGAGACTCTCGCTAGATGGCTGGATCAAGGGCCAGATACAGAAGGCAGTACTCCTCGACACGGCACGTATTGTGAGGAGGTTCCTCTCTCTACAGCCCTAACCACCGGTAGCTTCAGCCCTGCCCCGCTGCCGGCGGCACTCGTAGGTTAGGTTTTTATAATGTCTATTTTTTTGTATTAGTATTGTTATTTTACTTTTATATTTTAATATTTGTTATAAAAAACCTAATGTACAGAAAATTAAATAAATATCTAAAATAATAATAATTAAATAATTTTAATCCAGATAACTAGATCCATGTGTTAGTTATCTGAATACAAACATTTATTAATATTATTATTAATGCCCTGCGTACCCAGTACAACAATGGTTTTAGGATGCTGATGGGACTGCCACGCTATTGCAGCGCATCTGGAATGTTCGCGGGTGGGCGTACAGATAGCTTCAGTGCAATAATGCGTAAAAGGGCGACTTCTCTGATGCTTTGCTTACGGGACAGTTGCAACTACCTCCTACAACTGGTACCTATGGCGCACCATTCACAGGGAATACAGGGGAATGCTTATTTCTAATCATAAGTTGTACTAACATAGGCTAAGAATTTATGTTTAGTTCAGGAAATATGATTTGGCCGTCTGTTATCTACTTTGCGATCTTTTTGAAAAAACCTTCGTTAAAAAGAGACGTCTATATATGACCTCTTTCAACAGTGTACCACTTTTTAGGTTTTTTAGTATGAGTCACTCTGCATTAGTGTGCGTAAGTTTTCAGTCACTTAAACAATTTCAATATTAAATAGTTCAACTTAGATTAGTTGAAGTTATCACTTCTGTCGGGCGACGCACACGTTTCTTTTTCTACGTTAAGACTTACCGGACCTAACCTTAACCTTTCAACCCACTGCTGCTTGAAGAACGAGGGCATTTTTACGAGGTTCTCTATTAGATGGCATAAAATTGTTTGAAATAATATTGTTACGCATAATTGCTTTTAGCCGAAATAGCGATGTGCATAATCATCTTTACGCATATATTTTTAAGCTAAAAATTAAAAAGCATAAATACAAAAAGCATAATCGTCATGAAGACTAACGTCAAATAGCATAAATACAAAAAGTCATAATAATAAATTGGCATCATTACAAAATGCATAACAGTATTGTCATAAAAAATAGTCATGTACAAATGGCACAGGCAAAATTCGTAGACGTACTACGAGAAAATTTTAGTTCTGGTTTTATGGTTACATATATTTAGTAACTAAGGCAAGGTCGACGGAGGTCCGCTTCGCGGACCTCCTATTCTGCGTTGCTTGGGCGCTTCGCGCCTGGATATCATACTAACCTAACTCAACCTAATGTACCTAACGTGACCTAATTTAAACTTACCTAATATGTAACAACGAAACTGTATTTTATTCATTTAGAAAACTGAAATTATGATTAATGGCATATATAACAAATAATTATTAGCCCAAACAATAATATGCATAATGTGTATTAGTCTAATACAAATTAGTCCAACTGAAATTATTCTAATAGCGTTATATGCCAAAAAAGTATTAGGCCAAAGTATTATTATGCGACAGTACTATTATGCTAATACAAATTATGCCAAATCAATTATGCGAAACAATAATAGTCTAAAACAAATTATGCGATCCAAGGGGATCCCTTTTTACGATTACCTTATCTGTAATATTAACAAAAAGATCTTAGTGAAGATTACTGATGGTTCCTGAACTTTAACTTACACTATGGACTGTGTCTGAAATAAAAGATTTAAATTTAAATTTGAATATAACGTGAATCGTAAATGACTCAACCTATATAACGCGTGTCGTTACCAACTCCTATATACAGCTCAATACCCTTATTCATCACCGCACCCACACTGAACCTTCTAAATAGGTAAACTTTTCAAAAGGACGTCGTGGAGTGGCAAAGTCGAGACGTAACGCCGTCAGACGTTCGCGAAGAAGCGGCAAAGATGAATGGCTTTCAATATGAAATTGAATTCCGCGGTCCATTGCTTTTCAATTTGTTCGAGGGAACGTTTACCCCAATATACCCTCGGAGGTGCTACGTTACACAATACCTCGCTCTAAACATGACATCGGAAACTGGTGCCAGTATTTTTGCCCTACTCGGTTTAGATTTGTATTCAGGGCACGATATGTAAAGGTAAAGTTTCTTGGTTGTTAATAAAAATTGAAATGGCCAGTGAAATATGCAGCTCAGTGTCCTTGCGGGGTTTTGAGTTCGTTTACTAGTTTCTTTGGAACTGGTTGCAAAGATCATCTAGTATTAAGTAAGCTATGTAAGTATTTTTTATATTCACAAGAATATGGAGTTTCAACATATTCTGCCATTAGACGGCGTGTAAATATCTAGTAAGTAATAAAACCAATAATGCGGCTTAATTAAAGTTTCAAGGAAATAATGTAGATTTTTAATTAAATAAGATTTTGTAGCTATTACGAGTATCACAGAATATATATTTTTTATTAAAGGTACAAAGCACTGCTTACCTATATTTATCACGTATTTTATTATTAAAGTGTACTAAGTAAAAATTGCATCTTTAATTAATTTGATATGGTATTGGACCAAAAAAGGTGTCAACTTTTTAAGCTCAAAAGTGAAAATTAAGGTCACAAATATGAAATAAAATTATTTTCAATAAACATAATATAACTCATAACATAATATGTCATATTATGTTATCTAAAGCAAGAAATTTCGAAGATATTTTACAAAAACATTGTTACATGAAAATTTCGTTCCTGTTTCAGCGTTGGAACGCGAGCGGCAATATTTCGTATTCTATAAAAACACTCCATCAATTGGAGCTTTGTATCCGGAGGCTACCCGCATGAACCTCGCTTTCTACTCTAGGGGCTTATTCAAGACTAGAATAATTTCCCAATTGTTGATTTAACCCGATTCCCATTTATACCCCGGGGTAGAAAAGCTAATGTTGGTCTAGGAAAGAATTTAATTAAGCACCATTAAACTCTTTTTAGGGTTCCGTTACAAAACGGTAAAAAATTGCACCTTTTTGTGCCACCCTGTCTGACTCAGCGGCATATTTACACTTAGGCTTTTAATTTAAAATTTGGATCAGTTTTAGACATTGCTTAGGACCTCAACCTTAAATTGTAAAGGGGCGAAAATGGAGTTCGATGTTTGAAAATACTAACTAAATTACTATTTCAGGCATGGTATTCATTTAATATCGTGTAGTTTTCGACTTTAAAAATAAATAAAAATACTTACCCAAAAAATATATCCTATTATTTCCCGCGACAACAGTGAAATATGAATTAATAATAGCTTTTTCATGTGTATACTTTTATGAGAAAAAATTTTTAAACACCATCATAAGGGCTTTATTTTTAAGATACCTTTAAATAGATTTATTTATACAAATTTTCATTGGCATGAACGATAAGCAAAATTTGAACTAAAAATAATCGTAATGTTTTTTTTTTTATAATAACAACATTTAAATACTGTTTTAATTAGATTTTAATTAAAAGTTATCAAAAGCATTTTTAACAAAGCTACAAACATTGTATAAACAAAAACGCGCTAATATAACTAAGCACGCGTACCCAACGCATTAGGGCCGTGTTCAACCCAAAACAATTTCCCCGGCCCTCAGTACCTAATATTGAACTAATTTGGGGCGCAAGACCGTTGAGCGTTTCATTATTGAAAATATCTACAGAGAACACCAGGGACCGGCTGTAATCGTTGGATTGTATTACCGTTACCACTGTCCGCGGTGCCAGCTGCTGCCAACAACTTTATCGCATTATTCCAGTCCTTTCCGGAATAGAAACTGACGCCCGACGTGTGCCGGGTTTTAATTTTGCTTATAAAAAAGTGTGACGACGAGCGGGGCGAGGGTTTTGTGTTTAATTAGAATTGTGCAACCGTGATAGGGTGTGATGTTTGCTGGTTTTTGCCAGTAAGAAAAATATATTTTAGGCTGTAATCGTTGGATTGTGTTATCGTTACCACTGTTCGCGGTGCCAGCTGCTGCCAACAAGTTAATCGCTTTATTCCAGTCCTTTTCGGAATAGAAACTGACGCCTAACGTGTGCCGGGTTTAAATTTTGCTTATAAAAAAGTGTAACGACGAGCGATGCGAGGGTTTTGTGTTTAATTATAGCCGAACCCTATATTCAAACCGCGGATAGATAAGCAACCAGCAAACATCATACCGTGATAGGGTGTGATGTTTGCTGGTTTTTTCCGGTAGTAAAAATATTATTTACACTGTAATCGTTGGATTGTGTTATCGTTACCACTGTCCGCGGTGCCAGCTGCTGCCAACTAGTTAATCGCTTTATTCCAGTCCTTTTCGGAATAGAAACTGACGCCTAACGTGTGCCGGATTTAAATTTTGCTTATAAAAAAGTGTAACGACGAGCGATGCGAGGGTTTTGTGTTTAATTAGAACTGTGCAAACGTGATGAGGTTTGATGTTTGCTGGTTTTTGCCAGTAAGAAAAAAATATTTTACATCACACTTGCTCGTAAATAGTGTCCTAACATGCTAGAAAAATCGACCGGAAATCCAAAATAATACCCGCAGGCTTTTTTTTACCATTACGCCCTATCGTGCGTAATAGCCTTTTTTTAAATATAATACGTGGACTCAAACTATCATAATACGTCAGGACCCCAATACTTGTGCCATTCGATATGAAGTTTCATTTGAGATGAAATGCCAGTTGCATACAATTTTCAAAAAATCTCGCTTGTTAACTATTGATCTCGACTGTCACTAGAATCGGACTCCTGACTGTGAATGTCAAACGTGACATTATCTGTGGTAAGTCATAGACAATGATGTAGTCTGCCGCTAATTTATAAATACTGATTAGTGATTATAAACTGTGTGATTCCAAAATAATAATTAAAAGGGTGTCTTTGTGCACATATTAAAAAACAAGTCGTCATTAGAAGAAATGGATAATGCGACTCCGCCGGACATCGCCAACGCGGCTAAAATTATTAGTGAGAATCGTAAGTTAAAAATATGATCTTTTGTCTGATTTTAATTCATTTCCTCGCAATTGTGATGAAAAACATTGTATGTTACACGGGCGGTAAAGGAAATACAAAGCTCGAGTCATTAAACACTTTCTAACAGACTCTCGTTTGTAATTCTGTCTTTACCACCCTTAATACACAATGTACTATTAGGCTGTAATTGTTGGATTGTGTTATAGTTACCACTGTCCGCGGTGCCAACTGCTGCCAACAAGTTAATCACTTTATTCCAGTCCTTTTCAGAATAGAAACTGACGCCCGACGTGTGCCGGATCGTATTTTGCTTATAAAAAAGTGTGACTACGAGCGGTGCGAGGGTTTTGTGTTTAATTAGAATTGTGCAACCGTGATAGGGTGTGATGTTTGCTGGTTTTTTCGATTATAAAAAATATATTTTAGGCTGTAATCTTTGGATTGTGTTACCGTTACCACTGTCCGCGGTGCCAGCTGCTGCCAAAAACTTTGTCGCATTATTCCAGTCCTTCCCGACATAGAAACTGACGCCCGACGTGTGGAGGGTTTTAATTTTGCTTATAAAAAAGAGTGTGACGACGAGCGGTGCGAGGGTTTTGTGTTTAATTAGAACTGTGCAGCCGTGATAGGGACTTGAACCCAGGACCGCTAGCTTCGTAGGCAGGGTCACGACCAACTAGGCCAGCGCGTCGTCAAGTTAAATTTAATTAACAAAGAAATGTTGACTATAAATAGACCGACCAAGAAATCATATTGCGTGCTGTAAACTACAAAAAACCCACAAAAATAAAGGATAACAGGGCAGAAAAGAATTTTACGGGCTTATTTGAATTTTCATTTTTATCTAGATTATCCTAGCTTGAGCCGCAAGCTCTTGGGATTAAATTTATTTATTTTGCTAAGCTTTATTGCACAGAGAGTAAAGGGAAAATAAACTATTGAATTTGCATTCGCATAGATATTTTACCACGGTCTATAAGGGCGAATATTGGTTCTTTCTGATGAGGGTGTTTAGTCATCCTATTATAAGGAGTTCAGAACTTGTAAGGGTCTGTTCGAAACTGGCTGGCCTTACGGTCAAACAGATGTTAATTGAAATGAAATGAAACTATATCCTAAATGGGTACCTAAAAAAAAGTAGGCTTTTTACCCCAAAATTACGGGATCTGCTAAAAGTATAAATAAATATCCACAAACACTGGTTATGTTTCAATTAAGTCAATCTTTATCTATACAAAGCATAAAATAATGTAGCTTTTCACGTCTGTCTGTATCTCCGCTAACTCTTAAACAACGTAACGGATTTTGATGCGGTTTTCACCACCAGTTAGATACATTTTCATGAAAGGTTTTGTGTATAATAAATTCTGGGGATCCCCTTGAAATCTCGACAAACATTTCATCGAATGTGTCATTTCACCGAATTTAATTTCATCGAAAGCTAATTTAAGCTAAAATGTCGTAAAATGGGGAGTAATAAACGCTCTTGAAGATAATGTTTTACGTTCATAAATACTTATAATCAATGGTAAGGTGAAACGGGGATGAAGTTAATGAATTTTTTATAAGAATACTGTGGGAAAACATATTTGTGTACACTATTTTTAGAACCGTGAAACATCTTAAATATTAAGACCAAAGTTTTAAGTTACAAACTATTGCTATTACTAGATATTAGCGACGCGCCCTCGCTTAGCTTCAGTTAAATGTAAAGTTTTTTGTAACACTTCGCCGGATTTTCATTTCATCTACAGGCATTTCCACATGCACCCTATTATGACTACGTTTATCGCGTAACAAAGTTTGGATAAGGCATCCGTCACCTTCTAACACGTAAATAAGTACGAGAGTGACAGATGCTTTATCCACATTTGACACGCGATATAGACGCAGCCATACTAGGCCCGAAGGAGCTTTTTTTTTTGTGGTCACAAGTCTAACCTAACCTAACCTACGTAACGAATGCTTAACAACCTGAAAACTATACGGTGTCAGCAGAAATTAACTTTCGATGAAATGAAATTCGCCTTCTGGCGACGTAGGTCACTCTCTTGGGATGTCAATTTAGAAGAACGACATGTTCGTTTTAAGTCCATTTCGATAGATGACATATTCTGACTTAGTCAACTTCTTAATAGGTCCAGTAAGAGGGTCGTCATTTTCTGACTTAGTCATCTTCTCAGTAGGTCTATTTCGAGAGACGTCGCTTTCGGAGTTAGACATCTTCTGAGCATGTCTGTTACGAGGGACGTCAATTTCTGAGTCAGTCATCTTCTGAGTAGGTCTGTTACGAGGGTCGTCGCTTTCGGAGTTAGTCATCTTCTCAGTAGGTCTATTTCGAGGGACGTCATATTCTGGGTTAGTCATCTTCTGAGTTGGTCTGTTTCGAGGGACGTCATTTTCTGACTTAGTCATCTTCTGAGTTGGTTTATTTCGAGGGACATCATATTCTGGGTTAGTCATCTTCTAAGTTGGTCTGTTTCGAGGGACGTCATATTCTGGGTTAGTCATCTTCTGAGTTGGTCTATTTCGAGGGACGTCATTTTCTGACTTAGTCATCTTCTGAGCTGCGGCTCTATTCAAGACGGTAAAAACAATATCGTATTTGATCTGTTATCGAATTATCAACGTTTTGATAGCTCTTATTTTCTTGACAGTAATGGCGGCTGACGTCATAACAATAACATAACAGGAAAACTACGATATCGTTTTTACCGCCTAGAATACCGGCCCAGGTCTATTTCGAGGGACGTCATTTTCTGACTTAGTCATCCTCTTATGTGTCATATGTCATATCGGTTCCATTTTTAAGATAATATGCCTGGTAACCGCAAAAGAAAATACTCATTTTGTTATAAACATTTCAACCATATAACCATATTATATGCCATAAGGTCCTAAATTTTAATACAGTTTTTCATAGTTTTTTTTTGTTATTTCTCAAAAACTGGTACTTATGAACACTCCATTTAATATTTCCAATAAAATATAAATGATTAGCTATACGTCACGATTTTTTTAATTTTCAACTTTTACTCTGCAATCTTTTTTCTTAACGTATAATTCTCAGTAATTGTCGATATTTCAAGGGGATCCCATTTTACCCCTTAACCTGCCACCAAACATGTGCGTTCAAATTAGTGTATTCAGGCGTCGGGGTAAGACAAAATAAAACACTTTTTTGTTAACGTTTTTTTTCTTCTTTCTTATAGGCATTGGTCACTTGTGTCTCATAGTAAAACTAAGATTGCCGCACGTTTTCAAGAAACTGGTAGGGACTTGACAGAAGCGCGTGGAGCTAACCCTATGTGCATCTGTTTAGTCCACCAGAGTAAATCTCTTTAACCGAACAATTGTCCTCGCGTGTGATATCCCTGGACTTGTTTCTCTAATAAGTTCATGGTGATTGTCTAAAACTCGATACTGGCGAAATACATCTTGTTAAACACAAGGAGTGAAAGCCATTAATTAAGAAAAAAAAAAAACTGGTAGTGCTGTAGGTACGTAGATAACTATTGCTGTTGTATAAGCCTGGACAGAAAAAAAACTCCTCAAATATAGGCGCTCCCAATAACTTTTTTAATCTGTTTCGTTATTTGCGATGGAATGAATAGTTCATTTATTGCGAGGTTTTTGTATTCCTGATACTCGTAGGTAATTTAATTTTGACAAGTCGAAGTTCGAGAAAGAGATAGCCTGGCAATTAAATTTAAAAAAAATTACAACCAAAGTATAACAGTTTTTTTTTTGGTTTCGATGTAAATAAGAGTTATCATAACGTTGACAATACGATAGAATGTCAAAATCAATATTGTTTCACTGAGTCGAATAGAGGCCCTGATGTTTTTAGATGGCATTTGTAGATGTTTCAATTTCATTATTTTCCTTCAACAATTAAATATAAGACAATTTAGACATGTGTCATTACGCATTCATTTCCTTAGATATATTCTGATGAAGATGCCAAGGTTGATTTTATGACCGTACGTTAGTAACATACCCTAAACAACTTGGAAACTCGTTATAATACAGTTACATGAAAATCCGTAGTGTGAAATTACACTGGTTTAAATGCGCTCCAGAGGCGGGCGGCGGTGTTGCTAGCCGAAAATCTGTATCCGCAATACACAGATTATTATAATCCTACCTAAATTGGACGCTTCCGAATGAAGTTATTTCATGCATCGGTTTGTATTACTGTAATTTAGTATAATTATAGTATGTATCGTCGTTTTAATCATTAAAATATAGTCGGATAATGAGGTGTTGGCATGCGGAAACGGAATTCGAATAATTCATTATTATGGTTGACTAAAATTTGTTGTTTATATCGATAATATGAAATAATGTGATATGCAATAAACGTTCTAAACTGAATTTTAATGCGTATGATTGATAAGTTTATTGATTAAATGATGGGTATATTAGCAAAAGGTAATTTCGCGTTTTTTTTTCAATTCAGAGCTGAGATTCTACACGGTCAAGCCAAGCCTAATTGTTTTTGACGTTTTTCCGTATTGGTGACTTTTTGATAGGTCTTATTTACTTGAAAGTAATGGCGACGATTTAAAAATAATACCATAACACGTCAAAGACGGTTTTACGGAGTTAAATAGAAAAAAATTAAACGTTTGATTTTTGAATCACTGTTATATTAATAAGAAACGTTTTCTTTCCATAGCAACACCAAGAGAAATCAGAAATATGACACAATTATTGCTTAGACAAGTATTGAAAGAGCTTACGTAAAAAAAGTTAGGTATACATTTAGAAAAACTTCCTTAAAACTTATCAACGCTACGGAAAATTACCTATTAACACTATCTTACACTTCGCAGACCGTAGAACTACAAACCGCCATTTTCACTACAACTTTTCCGCCATTTTTAAAGTTGTAAATTGGCAACACCGACGAGGGAGAGACAGCCTGGCGCTTGAAACTTTAATGTAACACCCCGTCCGGGCTGTTTCCTAGAAAATCCCTACCGAGCCTTGATTTCGGTTTTATGCCGTCTAAACTCGAGTGTTCATTTATTTGAATTAGTTATAATGTTTGGACTCGGGGTTAAGTAAGGCCGCCTGGGAAGCTGACCGAGTTAGTTTTGTAGTAAAGTGGAACGGGAGGCATGTTATTCTTTAATGGCATACTATGAAATTGAGGTTGTTTTATGTAGACTCGAACTGTTACAACTATTTACAAGATCGAAAAAAGATAGATAAAGACATTTAATTTTGTTTAACGATAAAAACTGGCCAAGTGCTAGTCGGACACGCACACGATGGGAGCCCCTTAAATATTTACTTTAATTTTATTTTATTATTTATTTTTAAAGCACCTGTTGCCTTTATTAATATCAATAATTTCAACTGTCTAGCTATCACAGTTAATGAGATACAGCCTGATGACAGACAGACAGACAGTGGAGTCTTAGTAATAGGTCCACGTTTTAATCCTTTGGGTACGGAACACTAAAAAAAAAAACTATATAATTAACTAAACGCATGCGTGTGAAGGAATAGTAATAAGTGCATTGTTTTACTGCTGTCAACATTATCAATATTTAAAAACTTCATGGTTGTGCAATGTCTCAGGATAGGACAAGTTTAAAAAATGTATATAAAAACGCCTTCCTCTTTTCATTCTTTTGCCGCGGCAAGCCACAAGGCTGGTTTTCAAAATAATGGATGAATTAAATATTCCAGGGTGTATATCGAGAAAGATAGTGAAGATAGATTGTATACACTTTCGCAGAAAGTCGACGGAGCTCTTATTTCTGGGTGGTTTGGCCCTCCGGGCCAGCTGAAGAACTAACATAACCTAATCCTACCTCATATTTATGGTACTTAGGGGTGCCTCAGGTCTGGAATTGAAATTTTTCATTAGTGTACTTTTGTGCCCAGTATCGTCCGGGTGTTTTTTCTTTCATACAAAACTTGTCCTGGTAATTACAAACACGAAAATATACAGTCCAATTGATCATGCTATTCTTAAGTGATGCTCCGTTATGCGTGCGTCAATTAATTTTTATATTTGTATAGATTATAGGATTTTCTTATTAAGTATTGTTATATTATTCCATACAGCCTTATTTGTTTAGCTGTTATGTTATTATTCCTAGTCTATTTTAGTTTTTACTTCTTCGTTTAAGTGTAACTTTGTTTTACTGCTCACCATGATTTCAGTATAACAGTCCTTAAGATAAAAGTATAAAACTAAAGGTAAATCGCCTCGATGGAGTTTCTATAAAGCAAAAGAGATAGGGCAATACATCTCGTCCTCAGTGAAAAGGAGGAAGATAGAATTAATCCAGGATTCGAAATACAATGATGAACAATTTCTAAGTTGTAATTGAAACTAAGTTAGAGAATAAATACCATTAAACACGCGCGAGTGCCTTTCTCTATTGTGCTGGCGTTGTTAAGATTGTACCCTTACATTAAGCTTACTTTGTTCATACTGTACGGTACAGTCGATCAAAGAAGTTTCTCAATTTTGACGCAACTTTGCCTCTACAATATGTCTAAAAGAAGAAACTGACTGGCTGACTGATTCAACAACGCACAGCCAAAAACGCTTGACATAGGGACTTGAAATTTGGAGACTTAACTAGGGACCTAATATGGCTGCGTTAATCGCGTAATAAAGAGTGGATAAGGCATCCATCACCTTCTGACACGTAAATAAGTACGAGAGTGACGGATGCTTTATACACATTTGAGACGCGATATAGACGCAGTAATACTAGGCCCGCCGAACACCTTTTAAAATAGTTCTTATTGTCAATTCCCGGTATGGACACATATTTTCTGTGATGAGCGCGAGTATTTGTTCGTGTACATGTCGTATTTCTCTACAAATGTATTTATCGTTATTTAGTACCCATAGTACAAGCCTAGGGCTTAGTTTAGGCCTAAGTCAAGTAGCCAGAGCAGGAGCAGACAGACGGGAGTACCTAGGCCCGGAGCCGGTACTCCCGATATCGGCAACGGTTAAGAATCATAGCTAGAATGATAGAAACAAAAACCAATGAGGCGTGGAGAACAACACAAGGATATAGAGAGTCCAAGCGCCCGATTGGAAGGGTATACAAAAACAGAATAAGGTATCTTCTAAATCTTGTAGTACATCCTCAGCATACTAACAGGTGTGTTGACTGGGCACTGCCCGCTCAACAGACATCTAACGGTAATAGGTATCAGACAAGATCCCCTATGCCCATATTGTGGCAAGGAGGAAACAAGCCAGCATGTCCTAGCTGAGTGTGTCATGTACTCGTCACTGATATACAGCACATTCGCGGAGGACGTGCTATCTAACGAAGCACTCAAAAGCATAAACCTACGGGACGCGCTTTTGTTCTGTAGGAAAACAAGAAGATGGGATCCATGTTGGATCAGTAACCTACGGCTCAACCAAGGGGAACTGGGCGGAATGACCGGGAGACTGTTCGACCGCCTGCCTGATCCGGCCGGGCGTCCCACTCATCATCATCATCATCAAGTCAATTTGTGTAAGATTGTCCCTTGATATTTATTATTATATACTTAAATAATCCCGTGTGGTTGACTGGTTAGAATAGTGCCATGTCTTCCCGTGGATATCGTAAGAGGCTAGTAAGGGAATAAATACTAGTAGTACTTTTAGGCGATGGTCTTGCAACCTGTGACTAATACACTGGTAAACATCTTTGCCTAATTGTGCAAAATGTGGTTACAGAATTATCAACAAATTTTTAGAGTTGTTGGTAGTGTAGCTCTGCCTACCCTACTCTTGGAACCAAGGCGTGAGTTTATGTATGTATGTAAAGTATTTATCGCTGTTAAGTACCCATAGTACAGTCGAGTTCATAAATATGTATACACTTTATTACCTTGTCTATTTAATGTCATGTTTAAACTGCCATATATAAATTGTCACAGCGATTAAAGAACTAAATTTTTTTTATGAACTCGACTGTACAAGCCTAGAGCTAAGCTTAGGACTACGTCAATAGGGAATATTTCACAGCTGTAATAAAACAATTCATGTAACAAACAGTTAAGAAAAATATTTTTTTTAAACAGCTATAAAAATAACCAAGATATAAGCCAACAAAGATTTGTTCCTATCTCTTTCTAGCAAAACAAAATTGAACAGGGAGTTTAAATGGCGGACGTGTTACATGACGTCACACGTCGTGTCGGATCTCTCTGTCTAATCGCTGTCTAATTAGCAGTTTAGAATGCTTGTATCATCCGTATTTCTTGGCCGATTTTATTTCAGTTTTGGTGACCTCTTTTATGGTATTTTCATACTTAAATACTCAAATACTCAAATATTTATTGTATTCCACAAACATTCATTTCATATTTAGTTATTGAGAAATGCGATTTAAAAAATGTCTATGTAAGATTGCCATTATCATTATTCACTAAATCATTCACGTAACAACAACTACGTACCAAAAGAATGTAACTCGAAACTTTACAAGGGAATAAATCCCTTTAATGATCAACACTTAAAAACAACACTTGTCCTTTGTAGGAAACTCGTTCAAAGATAAGGCCAAAGAAACATAAATCCGCACACTGCATGGCACACATTTAAATAAAATGCAGCCAGCAACGCAAATGAACTTAACTTGTAGGCCTTTACAAATTTGGTTGTAAACGTACCTACGTACTTGGATTTTTGCATGGCTATGGAAAAATAGAACTTAATTAACTCTGCCTAAACCAATGACATATAAGCCGGGCAGTCTTTGACATACAATTAATTAATACCATGGGACTGTCGTACGAATTGACCTAGTCCCAAACTAAATAATCCTATAAGTGACACATTTACACTACCTTAATCCTCTGTAACAAACTAAACTAAACACTGTAAATATGTCGTTGGTGTATCTAATAAATAAATAAACAAATAAGCTCTAGGCTTGTACTGTGGGTAGTACTAGACAATATGAAACTTACTTATATAGTGAAATGAATACTTAAAAACAAAGAAAACATCTAAGACTGAGGAACAAATTAATAATCGCGCTCATTACACAAATATTTCCATTTCCCTTACCGGGAAAAACGTGTTCGCATTTTGTATTAATTTTTTTAGCTTCACAACCCTCTTACAAATTTGACTATTTAATTATTTTTTGAGTAATTAGTTACCTTCGAGCCGAAATTGTTCCGTCAATGCATTGTTAATTGGTCACAGGTCTCGGTAAGAAGTAGCTGGGCTAAAGTAGTAGATACCCAACACGGTCTTACGTGCCTACTACTGCACGCGGCAACTTAACTTCGCCGGTTAATACGTTTGTTTTCAAATTAAGTGAGAAAGAAGAAAGAAGAAAGAAAAAACGTTTATTTGCTTAAATCTAATACAAGTACAGAAAAATAAATTAACAAACAAAAACAAAAATAGAAAAAATCTGAACCAGTGCCAGACGGAGCAAAATCGTGCAAGTGCAAAATGGTGGTGAGCTGTTCAAGAATCACCCCTGGACAGCTTGCACAAGGTCCCACCATCGCTTATTAAAATAAATCCTCCCAAAACACAGGCTTTAAATGATTTACAGTCCAAACGAGGGTATGCGTCGGCCCTAAGTCACATTGTTCAGGTGGCCAAAGTTTAAGACGAATGCCCTCCAAGTTCGACCGTGAGGAGTTTAAAGTTTTGGAGTTACTATTCTGTTTCACGTAACCCATTTAGTGGAGCGAGCTTCAGCTTTAGAATTTCGCGGGTAATATTTTCTGTAGCACGGGTGAGTGGGTTTTTTACAGTGGCTCCGAAAAATGAAGTAATTTATGCACGGTCACGGTAATTAGAGCTTTTAGATATACGAGTACATGGGAAGGTACGAATTGAAATTTTAGAAGCAAAAACTATTATTCTTAGAGACAAAGTTAAGTTTGACAGAGTCGTCCAGTGGAGCACAAACGCTCTTGGTGAATTATTATGCTGCTGCCCGCGACTTCTTCCGCGTTTATTTCGATCGTTATATCCTAGGGAGCTTTTTAATTTTCTGGAATAAATATAGCCTATGTGTTTATCCAGGCTTATAAGCTATCTCTATATCAAATTTCAAAAAAATCCGTCCAGCCTTTGCAAAGTGAAAGAGGAACAAACAAACACAAACTTTTGCATTTATAATATTAGTAGGATAAAATAGGAATACTCGAGAAATATTCTTTCCACCTTTCCTAAGTTAAGCGGTTATTCTACTATGCGTTGCCTGTCACTACGTTAACCTTCCCGTATCAAAACCCGTTGGGTACAGGATTTTTTGGGTTTGCGCCTGTAGGGTACCAATGTACCCAAATTAGTATTTAAAAAATCCGACGGGGCACCGCTTTTTATTCGTAATCTAACCGTAACCGTAACTTTTTAACACCGATGAAAAACAAATTTTGCAAAAGAAACTAACTAACTTAACACTCCCAATGTGTAATGTAAATTAAAAATATAATTAGAAACAATTACATCCACCACTCAGCATGACCTTGTGTCATCGCTGGCAAACCGAGAATTTAATTCGACCTATTCCCCTACAACCGGGAAGTTATATTTTTCTCGAACGCTCATGTTATTAGGAACAGGAATCCAATTCCATGGTTAAAACCAATTAGGCAACCGCGCCGACCCGAGGTACTGATATAGGGTCGTAATATTGCTGAATGCTGACACAAATACGTATCCTATTTGGTTTATTCCTCGGAGTAAACTGCTGGGCGAATGAGCGGTTCGATTTATTACACACACTGATAGAAGTGAGGTTTAGGTACTGAGGTCTATTTGGTTTTCAACTGACTTCAAAAGAGGACGTGGTTTTCAATTTGGCTGTACTTTTCTATGTTTGTTACCACGGAGTACCGTAAAACGGGGTAAATTGGTCCAATCTTCACTTTAACTGGAATTTTACCCTTCTTCCGTAATTCATAGGGTATTTTAAGTTACTAAATAAAAATGTGTGGTAAGCTCTTTTAGATGCTTAGATTCCCAAATTATTGCCATATTTTGTGAAATTCAACAAAAATCCTATTGGATTCCAATTTACCCCTGACGGGGTTAATAGGTTCGCAAGGGAGGTTAATCGGAAATTTGACTAGGGCTGACTCAATCTAGCCAAAAGCTAAGTACCTACCTAGGTACCTACTAAACTAGTCTCAAAAAATCATTAAAATAAGTACTAAATTACAAAATCCTTCGTGAGAATTGAATATTTGTATACACATCTAAAACTTGAAATTAAAAGGAACATTAAACGCGTGTTCACGACGGCCTCACTTTCAACGTGTTGTTCTTATTGAAACGTTATTGGCTGATTTAAATGCAGTACCTAGCAAATAATACCTCGCTCGTTCAGAAATTAACAACATTTGATCTCGGGTCTGTTAGTTATGGGACTAACAGACCGGTTTAGAAAAGCAGATTTTTATTCCTATTTACCCCACCATTCCTATTTACCCCATTTTACGGTTGTGTCATTTATAGACCGATTTGTTTTTTAAAGTTTAAAACGGTATACTTTCTGCCATTTCTTTCTTGCGTTGCTTGAAACATTAACCACCTTCATAAAAAGTTATTTTAACTATATTTTATTTGACTTGCACTATTCGTATGTATGTCAGTTGTCCGCGTCAGTCTTGCAAGTCAATTTTGAACCAGTTCCTGAAATTTGAACATTTTTTTAAACCCGATACCAAATTGACTGTAATATAATGGTGTCTTAGAGCTGATCTAATGATGGATTCACACGGTGGCGACAGGATCTACTCTATACTTAACGTAGACCCAACGAATAGCGACTCATTATTTCGGTCTTTATAAGCAGATAATGATTTTTCAAAAAAAAAACTGCAGCAAATTCTCGTCACAAAAATGTTTTTTTTTTGATAGAAACTTTTTTAGATTTTTTGGAGGCGATTCATTGACCCTTATAAGTATGACTTGCTTTTGCTCACAATTTCGTCCGCAAAGAATAAGTTTGTCGCTATTTCCTCCGAAACTGTCCACTTTTCTGGGTCATAATCTTACTCAATAGGTAACTTCACGTTGATCGATTTAGGCGTTGAACCGTAAAGACAGAACAAACAAATAAACACACTTTCGCATTTTTAATATCGTTATATCGTTAGCAAGAACAAGGACAAATATTAGTAAGTATAAGGATATAGATTATGTAGTAACAAAATCATTTTTAAACCATATTAATATCTCGTAAGTTCGTCATTATATCTCTCGTCACAAACTTAACCGAAAAGTTATATAAAGAAATTACTTTAAAATAGAGATACCTAATTATACTTTGTTTGTCAAAGAGTCATTAATAGAAAGCTAAATTACCAAAACAAAGCGCATATAATGAATATCAAAATAGTTTTGTTTTTAAACTATATAGTAATGACAAAAAAAAATACAGACATAAAGAGAGTTTAACACTAAACTAAGAAGAGTTTTGAATGATTAATGAGTACCTATTGCAATTAAATAAAATCCAACGGAATATTAACTAAAATTGACTTAGTTGTCACTAACCTTTACCTAACACTAACTTCACTAAACTAAAACAAAACTCCTGCAAACCATTGTGACATCTTTATAATATGTATAAACACAAATGACATAACTCAAGTAAAAACTCAAATACCAAATAACCTTTACGACGCCCCATAACAAAAATTCGATAAGAGCGAAACGTCGAATTGAAGATATATAATATCAGATAACCTAATTTATCTGTAGGTGGATATCAAATTTATTGCAGGGACATTCACCCAGAGGACGGAGTAAATTAACCTGGAAAATCGCGCAAGCTCGGTGGGTACAATTAGTGTTGCAATCAAGATTGCCTACGATAATACTATATTAAGCAAACTCCCCTGACGGCCAGGCTGACGACCCACGCTTTTCACGTTTATATTTCCCTGGTAGAAAACACGGGTATTCAGCTAGGTGATTCTTGTAAACGAGTCAGTTTATGTTTTCTATCGACGCAAAATTTATAGAGTTGATATAAGCGGCGACATGATCCGTCAGCAACCTACGTCAATCCTATGCATATGAACGATTTTCGCAATTCGCTAACTTAGCGTTATCGATTCGTTGTCGAATTAGAATTATGACTGACTGTTGAATTTCTTTCGGCGCTTCCAGTGGACGTCTTCTTTTGGGAAGCGCTGATAGATTTATAACATATAAAATTGCTCGTGCGGCCGACTTAGACACTGAGTAAACATCTTTATCTTTATCTTATTTATTAACAGGCGAGCATAAGTTGTCCCATTCTACTTTAGTCCCGGATACTGAAGAGAATAACACCGTAGTATTAGTTGATTTGTTGACATATCTGAGTTGTCATAGCATTTTTAATTTTTTTTATGTATGTACCTAAACACTTTATTGTACTAAAACTTACGAAATACAAATATTTTAATAACATAAATAAACGAAGTATAAAGGTGAACTTATCCCTGTAAGAGATCCCGAGAAAAAATAAATGTAGCAAACAATAGACGAACACTAAAGTACAAAATATAGACGAGAGAAAGCAATAGAAACCAATAGATTTTTTTATAGCACCACGAAAAATAAACTAATAATTGTTTCTAATTCAAAATATGTACTATTATACATATACATAAATTAATAAACATTAAAACTCGTACCTACATTACATAAATAAAATACTTAGATGTAAAATGACATTTTAGTGCGTGTATTTGTAATTTGGTCGCCTAAGCTATTCGTTAGTCAGTAAAGCGTTACCAACTTTGCCCAGCGTGCTTAGTAACGCGCAGTAGTTGCCCGGTTAATACATTGTGGACCAAATTAAGAGTTGTTCGAGAATAACACCCCACGTTGACGTCACGCTTTTCGTGTTCATATTTCCCTGGTAATACACGGATATTCTGGTGTTTATTGCTTATGTTTTGTTATTAAGCCATTCACACATTTTCTGACACGCAAGCGTCGGTTGTAGCGATTCTCGTATTTTTAGGTCAAAAATCTTAGTAATATTGTTACCCCCTTAATAAACGTTGAGTAACGGTGGTATAGCTATACAATGTTTTGTCCTTATCTGTCATTGTGCAAAACATTGTATAGCTATACCACCATGTGGTGTTCATAAATTAAAATACATTTAGGTTGAATAGTTATGAAGAAAAAAACACAAAAGTGCATTCGCTTCGTTAAGATATTGAATACTATTCCACACCACACAACCACATTTTTTAAATACTTTTATTGTTTTTCGGGAACTTAAATGACAGAGAGTGAAAGATAAATTGAAAATAGCGGGTGTTTTATTTAGGAACAATAACTCGCAATAAAAGTAGATAATACAGTGGTTTTATATATTGATAGATTTGCATATTATTTTCAAAAATATTGGAACTGAAATAAATATTGAAAATATTGGAATCCTTTTATTTAAATGTGGTTACGGGTAAACTGTATTTTTTGTGGTTTATGATTTTATTTAAACTATAAAATGTATCGTTTAAACGGCCCAAATCTGCTTGCTTGGTTTAATATTTTATTATATGCTTATTTTACATTATTAAATAAGTAATATCAATATATTTTACTATTTTAAATACAAACATGTACCCTAATTGAGTAAAAATGACAAGTTCAAACCTCATATTTAAATTGACTATAGAAATTAGCAGAAACACAAAAGTGAAAACGATACTGTCTCGGTGTTCTTTGCAAATGTAATATTATTTCTCCCTCGTGTTATCGACACCGGATTAATAGGATCTTGTTATAGGATCTTAATTGGGTTTGTCGTCTGGTAGGCACATTAATTTAGCGCAGGAAGATTAACTGCCAGCTGGTAGTGTGTTTAAAAAAGGCCCGTAACGGTTTATCTTTACACGTATACAATTTGTTACGTAGTTAAAAGTTTTAAGTTCGTGAGGTTTGGCTGGTAATAAAGTTGGTAGTCTTGGAACGCATTGATTTAGGTATTTTATAATTATCGCATTGAGAAAACTCGTATGAATAGCTGGCTAAGTGTGTAATAGATTCGTGCACATTTTCAAATATAAGAGTTTACCTATTTTATTTTCTGTTATTTTTCTAAAAACCTTGCCACAGTTTTACGCGGCAGCAGCGGCGCGCAGAAAACAAATGTGTAGACACTGTCACTCGCGCATCGCCCTCGGAGTCTTGTGGCATACTCCATACATCTCTTTGCATTTGCTTATCCCGCTCATCACCCGCCGCAACTGGTAGAGAACCAAATCTGGTAGAGCTTGTAAAGATTTCTATATAAAACAAGCGAACTGCCTCATATTTTAAAGATTGATATGTCACCGCTTCGGTTTGGATCCGAGAAAATAAAAATATACATAGAAATGTGACATAATAGATATAGTGGACACTAAACATAGAATTAAATGTACAGCTATAAATTCAGATAAAAACAGAACTCAATTTCACACAAACACTAAGTTTGAAAACATAGCGAAACTTTATAACAATAAAATAAATCGTTGGGAACTCTTCCACGATAAGCAGTCAAAGCAACTCATGATCTGTAAGAGCATCCGGCTACCTATTAGCTTCTGTTAAAAATAGTCCTGTAAAATACGAAATAGCAAACTGATATCGCAAGCAATATGCTCCCGTTGTCACTTTTCGGATAAAAACAAAACAATCCGAAATCTCGTGAAACAATCACAAACATTGTTCACTGAGTTTCCTGCAATCATAAATCACAAAGATTCAAACAAACATATGTGTGGAATGTTGATCGCAAAGTTAGCAACCCAAGCATAGTTAAAATGTGTATATACTTATTATAATGAATTTATTATAAGCTGGGTGCCGGGTGACTTCATTTACATAACAAACAACCTCCCACGGTGTATGTCGCCATCTTAAATTCAGACAGATAACACCCGAGACACACGGGGCGTCAGATTGGACAGTAAATATTTGATGAGGTATTCTTCAATATGGATCGCAACTGCATAGAGAAGTTGTCCTTGGGCCAGCTCGCCGTACTCCACCCTTCAGGCGCAAAGCTATATATCGGCTTGCATCTCTTAGTGTGGAATGTATGTATTGTATGGGCTGGGCTGCGTGCAAACAAATTCAAATTACATGATAAAAAGGGAAGCACAAAGAAAGAAGTTTGACCTACCTCAACACTGTTTCGTTAGGATAAGCGCCTTCTTTTATGACTTTGGGAGGTCTTATTCCATACATGAAAGTAATTTGGTTGATGATAAAAGGACAGGATCATTATATAAGTAAGACAAGCATTGTACCGAAAAGTAACTTTTTAAATTGTGAAAGTTTCTTATGAGAAATTCTCGGAAATCTCTTTGAATATTCTTAAATTTTGTATGGAATGAGGATATTCTTAATACTATCAAATGTTTCCGATAATATTCTCAGTAATTTCTTGACAAGATTTCTTAACTTATGAGAATTTTCTGCAACTTGTACATCGCTAAGACGGGTTTTTCTGCCGGTTTTATTGTGTTTGTTTTTGTGATATCACATCACTAGAAGGAATGGGTGTTTTTTCGTTTTTTTTTTTTCAAAGACTTTATAGAGTTATGAGTTCTAAAAGCAAAGATCGCAATAACATAAAGTGTTTTTGAATAACGAAATTACTAGTAGTTGTGAATAACATTGTTCGTGTGGAAATTATACTTCAAAACATATTTGTATAAAGTTAAAAAGTGTGTTTTTAAGGGGTCCTCATTGCCTACTCCCGTGGCAGTATGTCCCAGTTAATTCAGGTAGATAAGTTGAGAGCTCGCAATTTCTTGCCGACACCAGCTTGCTAGTTTCCTCAGATTGTTAATAAAACTTGTACTGGGGTGGGGAAAAGGAGGTTTCTTGATAAAATGCATAATATCTCGTCGTTCTGATTACTGACTTAGAGTGTTTTCGCACCGCTTCGGCTTGGATTCGAGAAAATAACGAAGATTTTGTATGATAACAAGTCTCACAAAATCATATCAAAATTAAAATCCTACTTGAGATAGTATAAGTATGTATGTGATTGTATGTAAACACTTTATTGTACAAAATAAAAAATAGGGATGTACAAAGGCGATCTTATTGTCTTAAGGGATCTTTTGCAGCTATCCTTTGCGTTATTGAGGAAAATAAGAAAAATGTGGCACCGTGTAAACATAATTACAAAAACAAAGTTTACACAAACTACAGGAACTAAATTTTAAACTTATACTAATTAATACTAGCTTACAGATGGTACATTGCTCAAGGTATGTGTCTTTTTTAATTGTTTTTTTTTTAAGAAATGACCATTGCTACTGTACCACATAAACTCACGCCTTCATTCCCAGAGTGGGGTAGGCAGAGCTATAGAATTACCAACAACTCTAAAAATTTGTTGATAATTCGGTAAAGACATTTTGCAAAATAAGGCTTAGATGTTTACCAGTAGTATTAGTGACAGGTTGCAAGCCCATCACCTAACAGTACCACAAGCGAACTGCCCCAACCAAACAACTTTCAGAAAAAAATGCGTAATTTTCCAAGAACGAAAGAGTAACCTCTTACCTATTCTATAAATAGCTAAAGTGTGCTTAAAATATGCTTTGTTCTCATCTTTCAATGTGACATTCGAATTTGCCAGTAAGTGACAAAGCTAACTAACTAAAATAGGTTTTTATATAGCGAGTTTATGAATAAAGTAAAGCTTTCAAAGATTTTATAAAACTTCAATAACCTTTTACCCAAACGATAACACCTCGCGTTCAGTTTTTACTTCAAAAAACATTTTTCCTCGCTCCGTTCGCCTTACATTATTGGATGAAAGGTCAGTCTGTTTATTTTCTCCTTTAGTCGTAGGTGGCTTATCGCCTGCGGCCAGGCGGGTCCGTATGAGCCCCAATCTCTCCTCTTTCTGCACATAAATCATGGGAAACACATTCCCCTTCCACAGTTAAGGCATAATGTATTTTGCTATGGTTAAGTATGTTGTTAAATTAAAGTAATAAATATTAATACTACTAAATTACGATACTAATTGGAATTGGGATTCACCTGTTAAACTATGTTTACATTTTTATTCGAATATATGAACAGTTTAATGAAAATAATTTCGTTATTTTTTTATCGCTCGCAACTCTAATGGAATACCGCATTGAAATTAATTTTAATTTGCTAAGAACCAAAACAACCTTCTTTTAAAATGAAATCTAGCGATGAGAAGCAACTGAAATAAGCTTTTAAGGGTTTATCTTCAAGTGGTTTCCGAATTGTCAAATATCGAGTCAAGTTCAAAAATGTATTTTTTTAGATTAGTACCAAAGGTAAAGGAAATTACTAACAAGGAAAGGTACCGAACTGTCCGGCTCCGATTTGGTTTATTTTGATGTATGTTAGAGAGTAGTCTAAAATAATAGACACGTATTTTTTTTTAGCGGCCCTAACTGACCCGGTTCGGAGAAATTGTCCTCCAAAGTACTGAAAAGTGACTAAACCCTCTAACTACTACAGAGAATTTAAAAAAATAAAATGCTATTTCCTTACCATTTTTGATTATATGTTTAAGAACATGAAAAAATAAAGAGCACGTGTTTTGTTATATCGGGTAAAACTCATAATAAAAAAAATACCCTTCAAAGTTATATACTTCTTATCGAAGATACACTTTGTTTGGTATTTTTTTTTATTACGTTTTAATACGTTCTATTATTTTAGACTACTCTCTAACATACATTAATATAAACCAAATCGGAGCCGGACAGTTCGGTGCCTTTCCTTGTAAGTATATTTTACAATCCAATAATGACAAGTTGTTGAAAAAACCTATTTCTCCAAAAATGGTTACAATTTTTCCATATTAGTTGTACAAAACGATGTAGAAATCGTATTCAATGAATTACTTTTTTAAATTGTAAAGGGTCCCACAGACTAACAGTTCGTCACTCGATATTGACCTGTCAGTTAATCGTACGAACATAATTAGAACCAAAACTACAAGTCTCTTTTTAAATTTAGCACTCATCGATGATGGCCAAACCCGCTATACACTTGCTGATGGCCATCAGGCTGCCTGACGGTTAGCGTAACTTGTCAGTTGGGCCTCTTTACAACTCGGTAAAACCGACGAAACTCGGTATCATCTTTGACGTGTTATGGTAGTGTCTATTACTGGTGCCTGTCAGCTAAAAGTGTCCATCATTCGTGCCGTCACCCTACAGTGTAGAATCTCAGCCGAGTAATATTTGTTTATTAAAAAAACATATACCCCTTCCTAATAAACGTTGAGTAACGGTGGTATAGCTAAACAATGTTTTGTCCTTATCTGTCGTTGTGACATTTGTGTTTGACAGATAAGGACAAAAAATTGTATAGCTATACCACCGTTACTCAACGTTTATTAGTAAGGGGGATAATGTCAAAGCTGCTTACTGTTGTGATTGTACAATCTCAAAAAAGCAGGTGAGCCATACTTGTGTGTGTATATGCACGTGGACGTTGTCTCTGAGTGCGTCGCTGTCGTCGCTAAGCGTCGCCGGTCGGTTTAGTAGTGTGCGTGTCTATACGCATTACAACTACAAGTATAGCCCACCCGATTTCGTAAGATGTATAGACCGTGGCAAATTAGACTGTATTGTAAGAGACGGTGACTTGAGGTCTTCGATCTAATTTTGTTTATTACTATAGGTACCATTAATTAGTGACAAAAATCGGTTCATTAGTCGAAAATAGATCCATTTCGTTTCAAAAGGGATAAAATACAAAATAATCATTTCATGAAAGGTATTTTTTACCTCGAAGAATAAAGTATTTTCTTAATGACTTTATTTTGTAAATTGAAATAGCAATTTATTGCAATTAAAGTATATTTGATATCATTTCTATTTAAGAGTACTCTTCTCGCTGCCAATCATTAAATTGGTTTAATAATAATATTAATAATGCACTAAAAATGTACAGTTAGAGCTGTTATAACCTCAAAAGTCTGATTAGGATATCGAAACCAAATAGTCTTAACCAAAGTAAAATAAAGGCCGTAACGTGTAGTATATTTATAACTCACGTTTTCACCCAAATTTTTAAACTATTTTTGTGTGCTTCTTTAGTGTCAGAATGGAGTTTTATATTTTTTTAGATAGTTGGACAATCAATTACTGTTACCGGACTAAGCATTTCTAACCAGTTCCTAAGCAGCAGTGTTCACATTGTTGTGGGGGTCAGACAACCGGTTCATAATGACTACAATTTTATTGTAATTCTTAGGCTTGACAACATTATCATCAATCTTGACATTGCAGTAGTTGTTTTATCTCAAGAAAGTGGGTTCGCCATACTTGTATGTGTAGATGCACGTGCACGTTGTCCCTGAGTGCGTAGCTGTCGTCGCTTAGCGACGCCGTAGTGTGGGTGTCTATACGTGTTACAACTACAAGTATGGCAAACCCGCTTGCGTGAGATAAAACAACTGTACCTACCACAGAAAAAAGTATACACAAATGGCAAAAGAATTTTTCAGTTTCCTAGCGAAGACCGAGCAAGTAGTAACACTCACTGAAAAAAAAAGAAGGTTTCTCGGCAAAGAATCCAGCTTTGTTCCGATCTTAAGCCAGGTATTTATAAATACAAAGAAAAGTATTTGCAAAAGTCAGGTCAAAGGTTGGCCATTTTTTAATTTATGTAGTTTTAATTTCAAACCTACAATCCGTTTTTAATTTACACACCATGTAAAATGAAAGGGTACCTACCCCCTACTCTAGTCACTTTAAATCACTTTATGAGATTAGAATTAAAAAAAATAGAGTAGATTTCGAAGTGAACTATTGTTAACCACTGAGTTACAGATATAAATCTTAATTAATAAAAATCTTTTCTTTAAAAAAATCATGTGCACGAGAATTAATTTCGAAATTACATGGAAGGTAGGTAGGTACTTACATAAATTTCAAATCACGATGTCTAAAAAAAATACATTTATCCGTATACATTACATCGACCGTACCATATAATTCGACGTATAATAATTTAGATTTATTTATTTGGAGTGTTTTCCTATGAGATTCCAACAAATAAATAAAATGGAAATGTACCTACAGTCAATCCAAGTACAATTGGAGCAAAAAGTACCGCCTCAGTAACGGGTGTATGGGGCATTGATCGGTGAATTTTTTATCTAACTTTGTGCCAAATACCGGCTCACTGAGTTCACTCCAAAGCCCGGCTGACCAACTGAATTGATAACGAATACGCTATATTTTTCATTTTACTCTACGGCCACAAACCTAAATTTAGATTCCATACAAAAAAAATGGCTACCTATTATTATATCGAAACACCTTTCAACGAACGTATCATTACGTAGAACTTTCATTTCATCGAAAAGCATTTCTCGCCTCATGAGTTAATTTTTGTTGGTAGTCACAAGTCTAGCCTAACCTAACCTACGTAGTTAATGTTTTAGATATCCTGAAAGCATCATGGTTACAGCAGAAAAAATAGGTCGATGAAATGAAATTCGATGAAATGATATAATCGATGAACTTAAATTCGATGAAATTATGGGCTACCAAACAATAATCTGTTTGAGATCGTCAATGTCATTAGAAATGCCAAGTCATTTGTGACTTATAGGAGATTCAACCTTATTGATGTAGAATGTCAGATTGACTTTGGGCCTAAGGTGTTTCACAGACTGAAGTCTTTGACTGTACGTAGCTCGTTACACGTTGACGACGCGCTGGCCTGGTTGGTAGTGACCCTGCCTACGAAGCTAGCGGTCCTGGGTTCAAATCCCGGTAAGGGCAGATATTTGTGTGATGAGTGCGAATATTTGTTTCCGAGTCATGGATGTTTTTTATGTATTTAAGTATGTATTTCTCTATATAAGTATTTATATCGTTGTCTAGTACCCATAGTACGAGCCTAGAGCTTAGTTTGGGACTAGGTCAATTGGTGTGACATTGTCCCCTGATATTTATTTATTTATTTATTTATTTATATGATCCCTCTGGATCTTCAGGAAAAAACGTTGCAGTTAAAATTAATTTATTTTCGTTTTAGTACGTCTACAGGGGCTCTCTTATAATTTGTAAAACCATAATACTTTTTTAACATGGCCGCCGTTACTGTCGAGCGAATTATGATGTATCATAATTGACATAAAGTTGAAAATACGATAACATATCAAAAGGAATATGATTTTAAAGAGTAGAATAGAGCCCATGGATAATGGTAATGTAATTCGGGGAGCATAGTAGGGCTTATTCATCGTTAATTCGGTAGTGTTGTTCGTTTCATTAGGTAGTGAATTTTCTTAGAAATATTAATAGTCCGGTATTAACATTTTAATTAATAATAATAATTGTGCAAATTGTGGTTATAGAATTATCAACAAGTTTTTAGAGATAAAGATAAAGATAAAGATAAAGATCGTTTATTTGTATAACATAGGTAGGTACAATAGGTCTTAAATATTAGGAAGTATCACCATGTTGTGCCGCGAGGCATACAAATTTGAAAATATAGATGTTTGTAATTCTGTAGCTCTACCTACCCCACTCTGGGAACTAAGGCGTGAGATTATGTATGTATGTATGTAATAATAATTATTAGAATGAACGTTTAATTATAATTATGATAGTTCAGTGGAATAAATAATAAATAGACATTTTCTTTAAATTCTTATCAATGGCTTTTATTATTATTAGAAATTGGAAATCCAATTTCTTTGATCTAAAGTTCGTGAGGGAGTAATATAGGATATTCTAACAATTGGCTCAAATATAGATTAATATCGATTGAATACCGGATATCTGGGCTAAAATTCAATACGGGTAAACCTTATTGATTTTGACGTGTTTCCGTATTGTCAACGTTTTGATAGCTTTTATTTTACTTGTCAGTAATGGCGGCCAAGTTGAAAACAATACCACAACACGACAAAGACAATATGGTTAAATATAGAGCCAGTTATATTAATCGTTAATGCAAAATACATTTGAAATTATTTTTAACACAATGTAACCTAAAAAAAATATCACATACTTTGACTAAATTCTCGTGTGGTAAAATTTACCTCCGCGCTGAATAAAAATAAATAAATATTTTATCCGGTTGTAACCACTCTATATAATGCTCTCTCACGAACTTTAGGTAAATTAGCTTCCGAGTATTCTATCTCGGATTCTTTTAATAGTTATACTTGCCTTAATTGAGACAACGTTAACTTTCTTCCATTGTGTAACTTATTAGTCTTACAATCAGCTAATCTTCGTTACACAAAGGAAAATATTAAGATTTTATTAAGTTAGGCCTTAACTACGTACAATATTTTTCAAACATGTCAAAAAAACTTATTAATAAATTAGATACTGGAACAAAAGTAAAAAAAATGATTTTATATATGAATGAGTAAAAAAAAGTGATGGCATGGAATTTGCATTTACAGCATTTACAGTTCGTTCAAAGAAAATTCAACAATATAAAACGACTAACATTTTATCTTTATACTATCGTCGTAATCGTAAGCACAACAAAAGTTCTCCCCAAAATCTCTAATTGCGCCCACTCCTTACGACAACCATAAAAAACAGAACGAGAAAATTCTAAAGATTTACAATAGTCGAACCCCGTGCGTGGTAAATGGCGAGAGCACTCCCTAACAAATTGAAAATCAATGAACCGCGGAATTCGATTTCATATTGAAAGTCATCTCTCACGTCTCTTTGCAAGACGCTCGCCTTTGACTCAGACACACATATCCGAGCACAATAGACCCCCGGGATGAGAAGCATAGAAATCTCGAGTGAAAATCTCGATTTAATTACGTTAGCAAATTTTGGTATGACGTTAATAATTGGTTTTTGTATTAAATATTATCAGCACCTTTATTTACATCCAACTAAGTACATAATTCAATATTAATACAATTATAAATTAAAACTAAACTTATTTAAATTAAAATTAAACTAAGCTACTCAAATATCAAAAATATAAATAATAATCACAACTATAAAAAGAACACCCCCTCTAGCAGGTCCGCTATTTGTATTAAATGAAGTTGTCTAAACTTTTTTGAAATTAATTAATTTATATTTTGTTGCATGTTTGATGGATGGATGGAATATCTAGGCTTTATTTTACTACGTTCATTCATTCATTCATAATCTCACGCCTTCGTTCCCAGAGTGGGGTAGGCAGAGCTATAGAATTACAAACATCTCTAAAAACTTGTTGATAATTCTATAACCACAATTTGCACAATTAGGCTAAGATGTTTACCAGCGTATTAGTGACAGGTTGCAAGCCCATCGCCTAACAGTACTACAAGCCTTTATTCCCTTAGTCGTCTCTTACGACATCCACGGGAAGACATGGAGTGGCACTATTCTAACTCGGCAACCACACGAGGCTACGTTTTGTCTGAATATTACTTTTTCTAATACGAAGCCGCGTCGTCCCAGTTTATTATAAATGCAAATCCAACTAACCGACTGTCTATATTCGAGTGTCAGGTCATCCTATTAGAATACAGGCTAATATTTCAGCGGTCAGTATTGGCCTGACGGTTTCTTTGAACTGCAAGTGTGGAGAGCGGCGAACTCGGCCGGAGAGTCTGACGCCTCACAGATACGCTATACATTTGTCGTTTGGAAAATGAGGGCTCAGACAAGATGCACAACGCTAACTAACGTTTCTATTCGATTCGTTTTTAAACCAATCGCGTTACTGGAAGATGACGTGATACGAAGAGTCACGTGGTCTACCAGTGACGCGATTGGTTTAAAAACGAATCGCATAGAAACGTTACTTAGCGTAGTGCATCTTGTCTGAGCCCTCTGATAACGTATTTGGTGAGCGACTGTTTTTAAGAGGCCACATAATTATTATGTTTCCACGCCCACACAGAAATGAAAAGGGATGGCTTTATGTCCTTCTACGCGTGAGATGGAGATAGTTTGCGCGAGCCTTGATTGCCGCGTCAAATTCAAATAATTGCTGTCTACATTAAAAGCAAAACATTAAAAAAAAATGGTTTACGAGAATTAAGAAATTATAAGCACTCAACTATTGAATTTACCTCAGGAAGAGAAATACGTTAATAATTTAAAAATTGTTACCTCTGGGACACATCATAATATCTGTGAAAATTTTCAATAAAATACCTCTTACAATATATTTTTTACAAAAGAGACTATATCTTACGGAGTTTTTTAATTTCAAAATGTTTTTATAACTTGGAAGAGTTTTTTGCGTTTGAAGAGTGAATTAATCTGTTAGCCTTTTATTAATAAATTTCATTTGTTATACATATTATAAAGTAAATGTGACTTTCTAAATAGATATGTATCTAAGTATATTATTGTGTCTTGTTGCAGTGCCCTTACAGGGTTTTTGTTGAAGCTACCTACTGTATTTTTAAGTCCTCATTGTACAACATAAAGCAATACATGAATATGACTATGACTATAACTATAAAAAATCATCGTTAAGTATCATAGGGTTTCAAAGATTCAACTGAAAATATGCGTAAACGGTCATGTTCGAAAAATAATAACATCGAGGATTTTGTTTCTAATTTTGTTTTTGCGTTGAGCAGTCTCAAGAAAATACGATCAAGATACAAAAGACACATAGGCGTTATGGTTATTGAAATCTAGATCGCGGAATACTAACAACTTTATCATATTATTATGTGGTCTCTTAAACCAGCTGTACGAAAATTACCGGAATGCATAGATCGTCTTACGTGACAAACTTGAGACTTCAAGTAATATTATGTTCGCCTGTGGCTCGCTCGGCTGATAAATCACTTCAGGCATGCGTGTTTGGGTGTAGTGGTATTATATCGTAAACAAAACCACCATTTAGAATTGACACACACGCGACATCAACTATTTTAACCGATAAAGTGCACTATATCGCTCAGGTAGATGCTATTATTATGATAACCGTTTGAAATAAATGAAAGGCTATTTCATTTCCATTAAACGCACCAAGGACGTTATTTTCTGTGTCGATACGTATCCCATTACTAGAGGAAGCTATTAGGAAGGTACCACGGCTACGCTTCTACCCAAAGTAAAACGGCAGTATGTGCATTTGGACATTAAACGCTTATACTGCCTTTTTCTTTTAAACATCAGTACGATAAGGTTACATTAGTCATTCGAGCCGTATAATTAAATGTAATACTTCGTCTGCTTTGTATGTTTACAGTGACTTGTCACGCAAGGATTTCAAGGGAAGTCGGAGTATTTTCCCTTCTTTACTACCCAACATTAAAATAAATTTCTCGACGTCTAACAAGACTTGATAAAGGAAATAGGGCGCTTACAATTATCGGGTTTTTTCATCTTTGACTAACAGTTGGTTACGTTTTACTGATCCGTTTTTACAACGAAAAATTAAATATTTTATACTTTGGCTTAACACAAACCTTTGTTATAAATTAAGGTCAGTTCGAATAATAGCTTTTGTAATTACACTTCAACTCTCGCGGAACGATAACTTACCATTTTTTTGAATAACTGGAGAAGGCAAATGAGCAGGGTCTCTATTCTAGGCAGTAATACCCATATTTTTTTTACCTGTTTCCGTGTTGTCAACGTTTTGATAGCTCTTATTTACTAAACAGTAATGGTGGCCGAGTTAAAAATAATACCATAACATGTAAAAAAATATTATTTTTACCGCCTAGAATAAAAGCCCTGATGTGATCCCAGTTGACATTTGCACATTTAAGATTAAAAATGTGTAGCCAACCCTAAGGACCAAACTGATAAGCCTCGTCGCTATTCAATTTCCCGGCTGTCTAACTCTCACTACTAATATACAACAATGCAAACACTGCGGCCTGGTTGTACATTGACATGTGGGGCTGCGTCTGGGTCATAACATAATAGTAGGAGAGCTGTTAATCATTTTAACTAGGTGTTTGAGGCATTGTGGAAATTTGTACAGTACTTCTTTAATGATATTTAAATACAAAGAGGCAGACCGGCTGGCCTAAATGCCGAACGCACTCACAATCACAATCGACTTTTTGGCTGAAGGGTATTGGGGCTAAACCAAGTTATGATTTTTTAAATAGCTTTTTTTTTCGAACAGAGCAATTTTTGTGAAATATTCAACGCGCCTCAAATATATTTTTTCGTTTTTTTTTTATGGATACTTTATGTGACTCTTGCAATCATGTAGCCCAATTTTCGGGACCGACTAAATGATCTAGCTCTTTTATTTTTTAACATCTTTAATTATTCAATTTAACGTTTTCAAATGTTTTGAAATTCCTCAAGGGCCTGTTTTTGCGAAAATAAAAATAGTTACTTGAAAGAACATAACGCGCTTTAGCCCTAATAGCCCTCAGCCAGGTCAGCCTCTTTGTATTTAACTATCAATAAAAAAATACTGTACAAATTTCCACGGTGCCTCAAACACCTACCTATTCAAAAATGATTAACAGCTCTTGGGCTATATCCGTAAAAGAACCGTAATTAATACTGCTGTTCAAAGCAAAATGCCTATGGGCATAATGACTTCATTCTGTTATACTTAGTGCTTTTTTTGTTTTTTTCCTAATGAAAGTTATGTTTTATTAAAATAAACTATTATATAGTTTTATTTGAAAAGGGTTTCAGGTTTGGCTGTTATTCTTTTGAAGTGAAAAGAATTAAAAAAGTTTTGTTAAGAAAACTCACAACGGCGCCGTAGCCACACTGCCATTTTAAGCAAAAAGAGCATACCAACAATTTCATCCCCGAAATATAATAAACCTTTTAAGATTTCACATAAGGTTGTTTATACAATACAATTGTTAAAACAGATGTTACCTTTTACTAAAGAGGTTAGCGTAACTTCTAAGGACCCTAGGGTACGACTTAAGTTATATTGCGAGATGCCACGTTTTATTATTTGAGAAATAAAATGGCACCGTATAATGATTAAATGCTTTCACAAATCACGCTGACATTTACCCTTATTGAAACGAGTTTCCTGAGAAATGTTGGCCAGTAACTACTTGAAGGATATTATAGTGTCCACCTTTTCTGGACGCTTGAGATATTACGCCGTTATTCGTCAGAGTGGTTTCGGTCAAACTTGCTTGATTCGAGCAGATTTAGGATATAGATGGCAACTATGCATTGTAAGTGCTAGAAAGATAGATAAATTGAATAAGGGAATTAGTTTTTCAGTGAAGTGATAAAACCTATACAATAATTATTTAGGACAAATAACATTACCTAGAGCTGTGTGGTTGCCGGCTTAGAATAGTGCCACTCCATGTCTTCCCGTGGATGTCGTAAGAGTCGACTAAGGGAATAAAGGCTTGTAGTACTGTTAGGCGATGGGCTTGCAACCTGTCACTAATACACTGGTAAACATCTTAGCCTGATTATGCAAAATGTGGTTACAGAATTATCAACAAGCTTTTAGAGTTGTTGGCAATTCTGTAGCTCTGCCTACCCCAAACTGGGAATAAAGGCATGAGTTTATGTAAATTGAAAAAACGACGGTGAAATAGTAAGTTACTTTTAGAGTTATTATCTCTGCAACGGCCCTGGCGATCTTCATGAAATCCAACTTAAACCATTCTGATTCAATTATCTTTCTTTTAAAAACACTGCATCTAAATCGGTCTATCTATTTAAGAGCTACGATGCCACACACAGATTTAAAGATACACAGACACACGTTAAACATATAACGCACTTTTATTTTTGTCAGAGGTTAAAAATTGTCTACCAGATTTTTGAGGCACTACTATACCAATTGAAAATTGTTTTGGGTTTAATAGGAGATCCGAATAGGAGGCGATTTGCACCGGGCTGTTTATTCGATAAAAAGTATGTTATACCAAATTTAATATGCTAAGTAATATATGGCGAATAGGTTGACTGAAACATTTCAGTCCAATCATCATTATGATTAAAAAAAAACTGACAACGAACTTTTTTTTAAATTGTTAATGCTTGTTAAGTAGACCAATTACATACTAATCGAAAGCATGAAGCCTATACAATATGCAAACCCTAGACCATAACGTCATTTTGACTTGCAAAATCATTCCAAAATGGCGAATTATATGGACGACCATATTAAAAAATGTAGTCTTTAAGACTTATTAACTGTTATTTTTTTTACGTTGATAAGTAGTCAAAACTGCATATCCTAGAAGTACTCAGAGGCATGCCTTACCTATATTTATCTTGATTTGCTAGAATAGGTCACATTTTAGTTACAAAACGTTGCTCTACGAAATCGAGTAAGCGTATCTAGTAAATTCCCGCCGCCATTTTCTTATACTCGTACGTCAACGCGTATATCCACTCGTAGATTTCCTTACCTGAACTAAAACGGCACATAACGCAAGCTCTAGCACAAATTCAATCTACTGTTGTTATATATTAGGTTGGAGTTTCTGCAAGAGTTTGTAGATGTGTTCTTATGGATTAATAATGTATTCGGTTATGTACATAGAGATAGGCAATTGTCGATTTTTCCGAGCGATTTCTGAACTGTTTACTTAGGATTGGGTAATCGCGTCGCTGGGCGACGTACCGTGCTCTGTTATTGAATGATCTCGCGTCTTTGCCTCCGCTGAGTATTATGAAATTACCATATTTTCTCATTTATTTGAATTTGATCGACTTTGGGGATAAATGGAGTGGTCACGTATACGTGGGATTTTATTCAGTATTCGTTACTTGATGTTAGGGAAGAGGAATTGGGCCAATATAACTTTTTTGTCTCTTAACTCTTACTTTATTATTAGTAATTTACTACTAGCACCCTTTAGATAAGTGGATTTGCGTTTATTGTATGTATAACATGGTCACTTACGCGTTCGAGACGGTTTGCCGCGTGAACAGCAACTTACACTCGAGACTCAGATCACCGTAAAACGCGATCTACTTGAAAAAGGTCGTAAACACGAGTTAGTTAAAATATTTAGTTTAGAAAGTAATAACGCCTTGTAAAAATAACCACGCAGGAAAATAAAGATAAAGTATTCGGTCAGTTTTACTCTAAGACAGTTGTTCCACATACGGTGAGAAAGCGATGGGCTATGATCTCTTTCTCCCATCTTCTTAAGCGAGGTAGAAAATATCTAATGCCATTGCAAAGGAAAAAGTATTCATAAAAGTAAATAGGTATTTTGATGGTGAGGACGTGCAATACTTGAGGTGGATCTACAATAAGGAACAGTTTACAATTAAATAACAATTGACAACAAGATTTTTTAATAAGGTATTCTGATAAAAATCACGCTTATAGAGGTTTGTCTGAAACGTGTACTATTTTTTTAATTATTTTTAGGTACTAAGAAAAAAATGAAATATTAAATCTTATCAGCTTTAGCAGTTCGTGAACGTCCAGCTGGTAGGTGACCTGCAGCCAGGTCAGCGCCTGCAGAGCGCCATCTAGATCTTTCTGAGTCGGGAACTTCACGTCTTCGTGGATCATTGCTACGTTCTTAATGTAAAGAGTCGACGACGCGCTGGTCTAGTTGGTAGTGACCCTGCCTACGAAGCTAGCGGTCCTGGGTTCAAATCCCGGTAAGGGCAGATATTTGTGTGATGAGTGCGAATATTTCTTACTGAGTCATGGATGTTTTCTATGTATTTAAGTATTTATTTCTCTATATAAGTATTTATATCGTTGTCTAGTACCCATAGTCCAAGCCTAGAGCTTAGTTTGGGACTAGGTCAATTGGTGTGACATTGTCCCCTGATATTTATTATTATTATTTATTTATTATTTATAATACAGACAAATAAATATTGAATTAGGGATTTAAAGTTGTAAAAACCATGAAAGCATGATAGGCAAAGCGTTACATTAATTTTTGGTTACACCGAACCTGCCTGTAGGACAACATAATGGTGTAAAATCTATAGCTGTGACTCCATGACGTGACAGTGACATCTCCTATAAAAAAATAGCCCTATGATAGACAGACGGCAAATGGAACCTTAAAAATAGGGTTGGTATCTCTAAGAAATATCGTTCTAACGCTTATCGCGCGGCGAATATCGCCGTATGTGGGACTACTGCCTAAGGATAAAAATATTACTTGTGCAAACACTGGTATTTGCTTTGCGCGGGAAATTCAGGGCTTCGCCTGAGATAAAATAAATTGGATAATAATATAGGAAATCGATTCAAAACTAAGCCTGGTACAGAAAATTTTACTGGACCTCTGTTCTACGACGTTATAGAATATTATTTTCGACGTGTTATGGTATTTTTTTAAATTTGGCCGCCATTACTGTCAAGTAAATAAGAGTTTGCGAAGTTTGCCTTTTTTGTGTTGATATAAGCGGCCTTTACACGGCACAGTTTGGACCGCGGGAAACGCCACGCGCCATTCCACGCGCCAGTCCGAACCGTAGGTTTTTTACTTCTTTACTATTACAGCTGCATTTACACGTACGGTACGGAGCGAAGATTGGAATGGCGCGTGGCGTTTCCCGCGGTCCGAACTCTACGTGTGCAGGCCGCAATTGACTGGCCTATCTATACAAAAAAAATTACATCAGTTAATTTATCAAACACATTAAAAGTACAAAGTCTAGTACGGAATACCGTTAGTAATTTAAAAGCAAACGAACGAACAAACGTTACAAAAATGAACAAAGAACCAATTAGAAAAACTATAAAACGAAACACTTACAGTAGGTATAAAATTGGAGTAATAAAATTATAGTTTAAGAATCAGTTGACAAAAAAATACATTCATATTCATACTATCGCAACACATTATTTCCTAATAGTCTCTTAAGAAGAGTTTAAAATGGTTGAATATATCTTGAAACTCTGATAAGTGCAGAATGTGGGTCTAACAAATTTACAACTATTATTCTAGATCCCTAGGGACCTCGTTAGCAGGTAAAACGCTGGTTTAGCAACTAACTGCAAGATTAATAGCATTACAAATGGTCCACTTTTACAGCAATTTAATGAATCGAATAAATCTTCAAGCTCTAAAGAATCAATGTAATGGTAAGTTTTTTTTTCATACAAAACCCTCTTGCAAAGAAAACGGGCACGTTTCATTTCTTCAAGAACAAATATACTATAATTCAATAATATTTCATGCAACAAAATAAAAAGTAATGTTTATGAAGAAAAAAAATAATACATTAGCATAAAAAATAATTTAACTACAGTATGTTTAAACTACTTGGAAAAAAATTGAAAGTGTTTTATTTGCAAGGGGGTTTATGTTTCGCTCGCGACGCTCTCCACATAGAAATCATTTCACTTTTCCCTCGGGAACTGAGCCTCTACTCTACTGGGTTGCACCATATTGTCTTTGACATGTTGTCGTATTGTATACGTTACGATAGCTCCAAGATAGCTCTTATCTATTTGACGGGAGCCCTTTGTTTCCCATAATTTTATTGGTCATAATGTAATTGTTGACATAATTTTTGATAGTCATAATTTTTTATATCGCTGAAACTGTAAACTTTCCAGAAGTTCTGAAATATCTAACGTGTAGACAAGGCTAGGTTAGGTTAGGTTTGATTTATAAAAATCCTGAAAAAGTAACAGTTTCTTTAAAAAAACACGTTATGTCTTGCGATGATTATAATGAATGAATGAATGGGTGGGTACCATCTGTGGGCAGGTGCAGGCAAATTAATTACTTAATAACTTAATTAGTTTCCATTCGACTGGGTCTGCGGGCAATGCAAAGCATAAACATTTCTGAAACAAAGACCCTTTGTATCTTGTTTGTTTTAAGCATTTTTCTTAAGTTACATTTTCACTATGTTTGTATTCTCTTTAATTAAGTAAGTGATGGATAACTGTCATTGGCCTTCTTTTATGTAACGAATACTATGTAATAAGTATATTTAAGGCTGTTGTTGTCCTGAATAAAATAAAATAAAAAAAAAATAAAAAATTATGACCTAAAGCACATTATGACTAAAAATAATTATGTCAGTCTATATAGACCCCTATTTGACAATAATGGCGGCCGATTTTAAAACAATACGATGACATGTAAAAGACAATATGTGGCATTATCTATGCACCTTATTGTCGATGGCGCTTACGCCGCACTGCGTCACGCGACGTTGTATTTATATTGGAGCATCTTTAATAATGGCACAAGCGCCATCGACACTAAGGTCCCTTTTCATATATAACGTCACATATGATTTCAGCCAGTAGAATTAGAGGTTATGTCTAATGGGAAATGTTTATCTCCGGCTGTAAACTGTCTCGGAATCGTGAAACCGGAAGATAAAAACAAACAAACATCGCCTGTTTAATATAAGTAAGGATTTTAATTTTGTAAGGCTATATTATTATTTAAGTAGTTATAGTTGTGCTTTTTTTGCAACCTTCAAATGTGGTTCCAACGGAAGACCAGCGCTGGGTTTAACGCCAGCATAGAGCTGAGTTGGAACCATGAGTCTGTGACTATAGGTATTTGGTTATGTCAGTATTTTGTTTGTCTGTTTGTCACAAATAAATGTTTTTTCTTTCTTTCTTTCTTTCAAATAAATAAATATGATTGTAGGTAGGATGTAAGTAAACTAAAATAAATACTTTATTTCCCTCCAACTAAGTACAAAATTCAACATTAATACAATTAAAATTAAACTAAGCTACTCAAATATTAAATATATAAATAATAATCACCACTATAAAAAAAACACCCCCTCTAGCAGGTCCGCTCGCGGCATGGTCCCCATGACACTGGCTGCATTACCTCTCTGGATAGCTAGCCCAATCCTTTGGGAGAGGTCTAGGATCACCAGCTCTAGGATCTCCGGAGGATTCTATGAGCCGGGAGAACAGGGCCTCAATAAAGCTTTTCATATCAAACTAAAATAAGTAAATTCATTATTGTACAAAACACAGAAATTCAAATATATTAGTTCCAAGACTGCGATCTTAAGACTGCAAATTCTTAGACAACCATAATGACTAAAATGCTTCTATTCACACACCGGAACAGTCATTAGTCACTGTACTTTAGCGGTAAGTTATAACTCCCTGAATAAAGTCTTACCACCACTCGAAGTTCTTCCATATAGAACTAAGTTCAAATCCACGCATTTTTCAATAAAATAGATTTTTAAACTCAACTACAAAATTTACAAAGCCCTCTGAAATAAAATTTCAACATCCAATTCTCGTTTCGACACTTCAAGCGTTGCCCAAGTGATGTTAAATGAAGCGACTACAAAAGCGATTTCGCAAAATAAACCATAAAGAAAATTGGTGCTTTATAGTGCTTGAAAATATCCGTGGATTGTAATGGTAGAGTTGCACCAGAACCTTATTTATACTGTTACCTTTACCTAGTATGAGTTAGCTGGTAACTGGTATAAGTAAACTAATTTAAGGCAAGATTGTGAGATGTTAACATTTGCCAAGTATCTAGTTAGTGAATGTGATCGACTTATGGACATAATTATACCGCTGTCTCGTTTAATAAAATGTTATTCATATAGCAAAGTTGTAAAAAAAATCGTGGGTTGTAATGGGAGTGTTGCACTAGAGCCTGATTCTAGTACCTAGTAAGCTGATTTAAGATTCGATTATGAAATGTTACAGCCTGCCAAGTTCTAGTTAGTGAACGTGATAGGGTTATAGACATAATTATATCGTTATCTCTGTTAATAAGCTATTATTCATGTAGTAAACAGCTAAAAAAAAACTTGGATTGTAATGGCAGTGTTGCACTAGAGCCTGATAGTAGTACCCATTATGAATAAGCTGATTTGAGGTAAGATTATAAAATGTTACAGCCTGCCACTTTCTCGTTAGTGAACGTGGTAGAGTTTCTTTCAAATAAATAAATATGATTGTAGGTAGGATCTGAAACCCGTAGACCTTTTTAGTATGTGTGTATGTAAGTAAACTAAAATAAATACTTTATTTCCATCCAACTAAGTACAGAATTCAACATTAATACAATTAAATAATGGCAGTCTTGCACTAGAGCCTGGTTCTGGTACTTAGTATGAGTAAGCTGATTTAAGGCAAGATTATGAGATGTTAACAGCTGCCAAGTTCTAGTCAGTGTAGAGTTATAGACATAATTATATAGTTATCTCTGTTAATAAGCTATTATTCATGTAGTAAACAGCTAAAAAAAAACGTGGATTGTAATGGCAGTGTTGCACTAGAGCCTGATAGTAGTACCCATTATGAATAAGCTGATTTGAGGTAAGATTATAAAATGTTACAGCCTGCCACTTTCTCGTTAGTGAACGTGATAGAGTTATAGATATAACTAAGTCGCTGTCTCTTAGGCCGCATTTAACCAAACTTGGAATAAGACTTACAAATTAGTAAATTCGGCGTTTAATCTAGGTATAATACCTTATTCCAGTTTAGTCAAATGCAACCTTAGTAAACTATTTGATGGTTCTTGTAGTAAAGTGATAAAAAATTCCGTGGATTGTTTGTAGTGTTGCAGCATTAGCTAGAGGTACAGGTACCTAGTATGAGTAAGGTGATTTAAGGCAAGATTATAAGATGTTACATCTGCTGAGTTCTAGTCAATGAACGTGATAGAGTTATAGACATAATCGCTATCTCTTTTAATAAACCTGGTGGTGGTAGGACCTTGTGCAGGATCCGTTCGGATCGCACCACCATCTTATCCATTAACCCACCGCCAAGCAGCAGTGTTCGCATTGCTGTGTCCCGGTGTGGGGATAAGACAACCGGTGAAATTACTAGCATAGAGGCATCCTATCTTAGTCCTCAGGGTTGGCAACGCATTTGAAATCTTAGGATTGCAGTTATGAGATTGTAGTTTTGTGATTTCAAATATCTGTGGGCCCACTTACCATCAGGTGGCCTGAGTGCTCGCGTGCCGTCTCTTTGCCATAAAAAAACTATTATTCACATAATAGTACTGTTTATTTTCATTATAGTTTAAAAGCAAACACATCGATTTGTTATTGATCACGGCCCCATTTATTAACTTCCCCTTTATAAAAAATAATTATAGACTTCTACTTTTCCGCAGTGATTTTGCCAGTGTCAGGTGAATAGAGTAAATCGGTAAACAGAATAAATGAAAAGTAAAAGCCGGATAATTTTCAATCGGCCACCTTCCCTCCAATGTAAACAAATAAATATTACATAAAAACCGCTGTCTTCGAACATGGGGGTCAGCTAGCTATCTTGTTTTGTTCCTAAGAAGGTAAAATATTGGACAGGTTTTATATGTTTTTATAAACCCACAAAAATAGGTTTATAAAGCGCAATTCGGACCGCATTTAGCGGTCAAATGAAGGTCATTTCTCAATTTTAATAACGAACTTTCTGTAACATATTTTTAACTGCAGATATGGATTTGAGAAGCCTATTCCTCGAAATGGTTTTGAAATTTCCATACATTGTTAAAAACAATATCCCAATCGGGTAAAAGACACATAACGGAGTTCTTGTCAGCAAAACATTAAATAATACATGTACCTGTGTGACCCGTACAGGGTCACTAGTCAACTCCCAGTGGCTTCATCAAGCTTAAATTATTAAAGGTCTCTGGGTCACGTTCGAGCGCCTTATTCAAAACAAAGTAACAATTACTACACCATCTGAAATAACCATGTCACTTTCACATAAAGGAGGAGTGAGTAGGCCAGAATAATAAAGTTTCACCATTTCATGGCCGCTTAAAGTTTGAATCGCCACGCTGACCCGAGGCCGAACACGGCTTCTTTCTTTTCTGGATAAAGGTCCGCTTTGAAAATTCATGCCGTTTAGATTTAGTAACTTCAGCCAAATGTGCGGACTTTGCCATTTGTGTCGTTAATTTACGACTTTTCCTTTACCTTTTTGCTTAAGGATTACTGTGTCGTAACGAAGAGATGTTAATTTGACGTATTTTTATAGGTACCTTTTATCATACCTAAAAAAACCTAAAACATGGCTTGAAGGTCAGTGTATGTCAAAAAAATTTAATGCGAATGTTTTTGAGGATGTTTGGATGCTTTTGCTTCGGTCAATTTAAAAAACCAATCGACGCATTGATTTATATTATAGGTACAGTCAAGGACTTTAATTGTTATGCCACTATGGAACCCTGTCGCATAACGTTAATCATTCATTTAAGCGTAATTTATGTCATGTGGTTTGACGCTGTCATTATGAAAGGGTTCCATATTGGCATAACATTTAAAGTGCTTGACTGTACCAAAGATTATGGGCATACAACGTCCATTTTTTTTATGTTATGGAAATATAAAACGAGCACACATGCCACCTGATGGCCATCAAGTGGACTCTGAAGCTCTTAGACTTTCGCGATCTTTAGATTACAATCTTATGATGACAAACTAAAGACCCTAGATATAACCCTGAGGACTTAGGTGGGATGGCTATATGCTAGACATTTTACCGGATGTCGTACAGTCAACAGCATAAATAAGCGATCATTTATGTACCTTGTCACTTTAACGTCTTTTTTGAAATTGTGAAACGATTGAAAGCGACAAGGTACACAAATGATCACTTATTTATGCTGTTGACTGTACCTCCGCATGCGGGCTCAGCTATTGGGCGGTACTGTCAGTGTTAAAATTAATTACATACATACATAATCTCACGCCTTCGTTCCCAGAGTGGGGTAGGCAGAGCTACAGAATTACAAACATCTCTAAAAACTTGTTGATAATTCTATAACCACAATTTGCACAATTAGGCTAAGATGTTGAGCTGTGTGGTTGCCGGGAGCTGTGTGGTTGCCGGTTTAGAATAGTGCCACTCCATGTCTTCCCGTGGATGTCGTACGAGTCGACTAAGGGAATAAAGGCTTGTAGTACTGTTAGGCGATGGGCTTGCAACCTGTCACTAATACACTGGTAAACATCTTAGCCTGATTATGCAAAATGTGGTTACAGAATTATCAACAAGCTTTTAGATTGTTGGCAATTCTGTAACTCTGCCTACCCCAATATGGGAATAAAGGCGTGAGTTTATGTATGTATGTATGTAGGCTAAGATGTTTACCAGCGTATTAGTGACAGGTTTATTAAATATTATTATTATTATTATTAATTATTGTTATTAAATATCTCACGCTTTATTCATTTGACGGGTAAGTACACACAGTTAGGTTCTTTTTCAGATTTGATTGTAATGAATTATATTTCTATATTTGAAACAAATGAAGAATATCTGCACAAGTAGGCAGTAAAATGTAATTGTAGGAATAGAAATCTCGCTGTGTTAGATGAAGGCGAGTCAAGGCAGTGTTGTGTGTAATCTATGAATTAATGGTTCATGTTATCGAATTTCTCTTCATGAATTGTATAATTTCATCGAATTTCATTTCATCGACCGCTATTTTCTGCTAAAACCATGACTTTTTCAGGATATTTAAACATTAATTACATAGATTAGGTTAGGGTAGACTTGTGACTGGTATCCTATCGCAAACACTAAAAACGTTTGACAGCTGTTTCTTTTGCAATAATTTTCATTTTTCATAATTCTCATTTTATTCCGAACCCAATAACTTTTCAAAATGTTTAATGAGATATACTTACAGAACCTGCAGGTTAGGTTTATTTTATAACAATTCAGGAAAGTTAAACGGTTTCAGAGAAAAATGACTACGGACAAATGAAGATTATGGCAAATGAAACAGCTGGCAAACGTTTTTTAGTGTTTCAGATAGGTAACCCTTGTGACTACCAAAAACCAAACCGGCCAAGTGCGAGTTGAACCCACGTGGAGAGGGTTCCGTACATACGTTTTTTTTAAATAGAATTCTTATAGGTTTTCGTGTAATCTACAAGCGATGAACTATATTTTGTATTTTGTCCAAATTTTAGGGTCATTAGTTTCGGCGATCAGGGGGAATGGTCAATTTTCGTCTTCTTTCATGAATAAAATCAAAACTATAATAACAAAAATATATTTGAGATCCTCATAACGAGCCCTTTCATTTGATATATGATACAGTAAGGGTTGATTTTTTTTTTCTTATTTCCTAATTAATCCCTCGAAAATGACCCTTATTTAAAAAAAAAATTACTTTGCACATCAGTGTTAATGTCATAGAATTACACCATCCTACCAAATTCACCTGATTTGGTCCAGTAGATTCGGAGAAAGTTGTCTGTGACAGACGGACGGTCAGACAGACCGACGCACAAGTGATCCTATAAGGGTTCCTTTTTTATTCTTTTGTACGGTACCCTAAAAAATAACTTATGAGATGAGAAATGCCTTTCGATGAAAATTAATCATCATCATCATCATTCAGCCTAATGCAGTCCACTGCTGGTCATACTGCCCTCCTAAGCCAATAAGCAATATCTTACATTCAATCACCATAGCAGATTCAATTCTATGTTGTTAGTAATAAGGTTGATATTACTACAGGAAGTTAATCGTAGTTACTACGCTTTGGCTTAGGACGGCAGCATAGGCCTCCCCCAAGGAGCGCCACAGCGCGCGAGCTCCCGCCCTTTGCATCCAGTCACTGCCAGCTGCCTTCTTCAGGTCATCGGTCCATCTAGCCGGGGGGCGTCCTACACTACGTTTGCCTAAGCGTGGTCTCCATTCGAGAACCTTCCTGCTCCACCTCTCGTCGGTTCTGCGACAGACATGGCCAGCCCACTGCCACTTCAGCTTGCTACATTTTTGGACAATATCAGTCACCTTAGTCTTATGTCGTATGACCTATTGATGAAAATAAATACGTATGTTGAAAGGTGATTCGATAATACTGGTACCCGTTAATAATGAATGCAATTAGTCTGGATTAACTAATCTAGCTGTGTGGTTGCCGGCTTAGAATAATACCACTCCGTGCCTTCCCGTGGATGTCGTAAGAGTCGACTAAGGGAATAAAGGCTTGTAGTACTGTTAGGCGATGGGCTTGCAACCTGTCACTAATACACTGGTAAACATCTTAGCCTGATTATGCAAAATGTGGTTACAGAATTATCAACAAGCTTTTAGAGTGGTTGGCAATTCTGTAGCTCTGCCTACCCCAAACTGGGAATAAAGGCGTGAGTTTATGTATGTATGTGTATGTAACTAATCTTAAATATCTTTAAAATGCAAGGATCACATAAGCGAAATAAAAAAGATGATTTCTCTTACTTAACATTCTGGGATAGAGCAAGAAGCAAAATATCAATAATCTAATTATTATGTCTAGCCTACCTCGTAAAAGTAAGAGTAACACCAGCCAGCTTCTACAATTTTAATTTCTTCTCTCAAAGTAAAGGCCAATTCTATTTTAGACGCGAATTGCTCTGTTATAATTCCACTAGAATTTCTTTTATAATTCCCGTTGTTGAATTAGGCGCGGTATGTCACGTCCAACGGACGGGTAAAGTAAACATCACAGAAACTAATTAGCGTAGAAAATTCACGTGGGACCAAACAGTGTAATATGAGCGAAGTAGAGTTTGATGTTGCTCTCGCAAAATTAGGGAAGTTTAGGGCCGAAGTCGCCCCTAACAAGTTAATTTAAACTGCCCGGGTAATTTGCACAGAACTGTGACTCTAATTCAATTAAATCTGAGGTAGGCAAACAAGTAAGGCTCTAGTTTTATTCAGTCTAATGACCTTTTGCTAGTGGATTTGATTAATCGTCGTTTTTGTGTAATTAGCAATGGGAGTTTCGAGGAAATGCCTGAATAATGGCTAAGTTTGAGCGTTAAAAATTTCTAGTTTTTTTGTGATCGTAATGAAATATCATTATTATAATCTAGGTCACTGAGTGCGCTGATTCAAATGGGCATAAATCTCGTTATCATCCAGTAACTACCTACTGGTTTTACGAACTGACGTATTTTTATAACATAATAATGGTTGAACAACTCGAGAAGTTATATTTAAAATAAAATTATTAAAATTAATAATAAAACTAAGTGAAAAAATTGGGCCCATAACCTGTTCGAAGCTTACTGAATCACATAAATATTTTATATGTATAAAAGATGTGTAAATTTAACAAAGTGGAAATGTTCTTCTAAAAAACAATTACATATAGAAACACATTCTATGCTCTAGAAATATCACAGGCTAATGACGGCCATAAAAAAAGCACTAATCTAAGAATTTTCTCTATTGAAAAACGCCAGTGTAGGCAAATATGCTATTGTTGTAATTTGTTTATATTGCCCTAAATAAATACCCTAATTGTTTGTTATACAAACAACATATTTCAGATAGACGTTAACTGGAGGTTTACCGAACAATACAAATTTTGTGAAAACTTCCCAATTTAAATTTGTTATGCTTATTCGAAAATTGCGAATTGTGCGAACGAATTTGCATGTCATTATTTATTCCCCGAAACAGGTACACGTTTTTTTAAATCACAAATTGAATTATGAAATCGGGTTTTTAATTATTAGTATAAATAATATACTTTAAGACAGACATTAATAATTGTGAAAACGGTAATTTATGATAACGCGTCTTTTAATTACGAGTACCTACCAATTTTCACTTAAATTTATATTGAAATCACAGACAGATGCTGCCATTTTATTTATTGGTGTATATAATTTACCTTTTTTTTTGCTATCGACGGACAAACAAGCAGACGAGAAGTGGTCACCGCCGTCTATGGACATTTGCAACGCCGGACGGGGCACCATTGCGTTACTGGTCTCGAAGACATGAAATGACACCCTTTTTAAAAGACCACACATTTTAGCGCATTGGGAAAGTCTCAGCAGGAAGTTCATTCCAAATTCCTGTAGGTATAGTATTATAAAATAGGTCAAGAGTCAGTCAAGCGGCCGCAACGTATAGTGATCAATTGAATTTATTGTTATTTCGGCCACGTTCGTACCACGGCCGAAGCGAGGGCACGTCACGGCTCCCGGCCCACCCTTGTGACGACTCAAGTCGGCAGATAAATGAATAACAACCTAAGAACAAGCTAAAGGTAAAAGAGAAATGATAAATGGGGTTAACTTGCTGTAACATAATAAATGTACGTGGAAATTAGCATACCTATAATAAGGCTTGTGAATTAAATGATTGTTAGAACACTATTTTATGACTATGTTACTATTTTTCTATAATTTAATATTCAGGTTTAGCAAAAAATATTTTTGACAAATTATTTAGTTAAGTAGGACTCTGGACATGACAAATATATTTTTTTTTAATTTTGTTCCTAGATTTATTCACGCCTTCCTTTGATTAGGATTTATGTGTCGTTATTCCCTCGAGAACTATCAAACATTAAAACTATCATTTCTCGGGGTTTGCACAATTTCTTTAAAATCGGTCCAGCAGTTTACTTGTACTATGCTTGTAGTATCTAATAATAAACAAGACCTCATATTACTTCTGTCGCCAAGGTAGAAAGTGACGACATGCGGCTTAAGGTGACATGAAATATCAACACTTACATGAAGGTTTGTATGTACAAAGACGCATTTGTCCGTTGATCTAGTCCAGTTAACCTTGGAATGATTACGCAAGAGGATCAAAATAACGAGTGTAGGACAAAACAAAAGACAACTTCTACCGACGGCTCTTTTGGTCACCGCCTCTCTACGCTCATTTTCATAAACTGATAAAATCTTCCCCGAAAGTTGAATTAAGATTATGGATCTCGAGCTTCTGTTTTTTTAAACCACTTTGAAACCTCTGGTTGAGGCTTGGAAAATCCCCCCTTCCCTGTGATGTGTTAATCATTCAACGAAAAACCTAAATTCATATTATAGAAACATGGTGACTATTTGAACTGTTACTCGAAATAAAACGGCTTCGACTACCAAGCCTAAGCAAGCATTGATCGTAGGACTAATATTTAAGGCTCAATTTCTTTGGGCAATAGCTCGCATGCATGTAGCAATCTATTGACGGGTTGTTTTAACATTTTTAAACAAAATCAAAATCAAAATCAAAATATTTATTCAGTAAATTGGCCACATACGGGCTCTTTTACACGTCGGTAATATATAGTGAATCTACTAGCGCTTCGGACAAGACCATCATTGCCAAGAAGAAGCGCCACAAGAAACTCCAGCAGAAGGTCATTTTTTCAAACATAAAATACAGCAAAACTTAAAAGTAAGTTACATTACAAGGTAATAAAGCAACAAATTATTAGAAATCGCACAAATAAAACATTACAAATCGCACCTTCAGAACAATAGTGACCTAATTGAGAAAATTTAAATTTCGAGTTAGGTCTCTATGATAATAAATTTATGACTCGAAGTTTGAAAGCACAAATTTTGAATTAGGTCATTATTATTCTAAAGGTGCGAAATGTAAAAGTTAAAAACATTTCAAATGTGAAAATTAAAAACATTACATGTCAAATACATGTCAAATAATGACTAGGAGAACAACACGACGAGGTCTCTACGTCAAAAGCCATACCTGGAGCAGATAACTATTGCAGCGACGCAATGTACTTATCACGAAAAGCATGCGCATATCGCGGAATGAAAGTAAGCCTTTAATTATGTAGCATTAACGCCCGTTTTACCATAGCGTACCAAAAGCCTATTTAAATCAGTGCATACAACCAAATCCCCACACGAGCTTATTTCAGAGTTGATTACAGTGAATTGGCCAAATCGATTTAATGAAACCTTTTAAATACAGTCAATCAAACACCGACGGGAGCCAGACAATTTAGAGCTTTAGGATTTGCTTTGACGTCATGTTGGAACTGATGCACTACTCGTAATTAAAGGTAGTAGCATTTTGTAGCGCTCCTTCATGAATAAAGATAAAGAACACTATTAGGATGGCCCCGGTTGAGCCATCATACGTTAAATTTGGACCTGAAAAACAAAAATAAAACCGTACGAATTTTTAACAAAGTTATATTATTAAATTTCAAGTAAAGAAAAAATAACACAATAAATTACACAGTTATAAAACAATTGGTTAGAAAGGCTGACACTGAGTTTACCGTATTTGAGTCCGGAACTTACATGATATCATGGTTAAGAAAATATATAACTACACTTGCTGTTCGTCTCTGTTTAAAAGGCTAAAGGTGGTAAAGCAGAAAGGTACTGAAAAGTTCAGCTTCTTCAAGTTGACTGTACGTTCAGGTAGACTCTGATAGACAATTGGTTTTAAACATTACCTCCAGCGTTCCCGAGTAATAATCTAAGAGTTGGACCCTAACAGGGGGCCTAATATGGTTGCGTTTATCGCGTGACTAAATGTGGATAAAGCATCCGTCACTTTTTGACACGTACGTAAGTACGAGAGTGACGGATGCTTTATCTACATTTTGTCACGCGATAAACGCAACCATACTAGGCCCGCAGATACACTTACTACTCTTTATGATGTTTCGTGCAAATAGGGATGTTGACTCATATTGACTTTTACTTTATTCTAGTAATATGGATGGAAAACTGGAAATTATAATAAAAAGGTGAAAACAGACAAACTGCACTGTTTTATAGATTTTTTTTGCATATAATTTCGTTTCATAGAATTGTTTTATCATATTATTAGTTCATAGAATGATCAATACGCATAATACTTGCTTTGAAGATATTCAAATCATACATTTTTGTTACAATTAAAATTCAATGTTTAGATAGATCAAATGTTCTCAATCCTCATATTATTCAGTTAATGTAAAATTTATTACCAAGAATTTACATTTTAATCCAAGTGCGTGTTTTCTGGTGGGGTCACAGTTCTAACCTGACCTAACCCACTTTTCTGTTCGCAGCTCATTTCTGACGGGGTCGCAGTTTTAGATTTAGTTAACAGAAAAAGATTGTCATTTTATTGCATCTACTTTTTGATTTCTGTTTCACCCGAAGGTTAACTGGTAGAGAATACTTATAGCATGAAGTCTACTTTTGTACACTATTTAAATTTTGTGCAATAAGTATTTAAATAAAAAATATTTAAAAATCGTTCCTTTATGTGGTTATTGTCCATTAGTTAGCAACCACCACATCTAAGATGGCTGAGATACCCTTCTCAAGATACGTCAAAGAAGACAATAGAAAACTGTCATTTTTGACATGTCTTAGACGGGCATCTCAGCTAAGATCCGTTAATTAATACAGCCCTTAGGGCCGTGTCCCTAAACTGATCTCAATTGTAATGCTTGTCTCAAGATGCGTCAAAAATGTCAGTTTTCAATGCCTTAATGTTTAATTTGACGTATCTTGTGACGGGCATCTCAGCCAAGATGAGGTTATTAATACTGTCCTTTAGAATTGCAGTCATTCAAAGATAAAATATCCCACTTATAGCAAGTACAGTCAACAGCATAAATAAGTGATCATTTATGTACCTTGTCACTTCAACGTCATGTTTGAAATGTCATACAAAATTGTGAAACGATTGAAAGCGACAATGTACATAAATGATCACTTATTTATGCTGTTGACTGTACCTATAGAAGGAGGCTAATGTGTGCAATTCTATTCCATGTCGCAAAAAAAGGACAATGTCACTCCAATTGACCTAGTCCCAAACTAAGCTCTAGACTTGTACTATGGGTACTAGACAACGATATAAATACTTACACAGAGAAATATATACTTAAATACATAGAAAACATCTATGACTCAGGAACATATTCGCGCTCATCACACAAATATCTATCTTTACCGGGATTTGCACCCAGGACCGCTAGCTTCGTAGGCAGGGTCACTACCAACTAAGCCAGCGCGTCGTCAAATTAATAATTGAAGTTTTTTCTTATACTGACTATAAAACTTTAATAATTTTCATATTTTTCCTCACACTCAAATATAAATCTGCAACAGATACCAGCTTTCATCATTAAAACCTCTATATACTCGTATTCAAATCCCCCTCGATTTTAATGATATCACCATTGAACAAACATCAAGATTCATTATAAAAATAAATCGAACGAAACTCCAGCAGATTCACAAGCATTATAATAAAAGGACGCAGCTTTCGTGACCCGGCTATTGTAAATACGATTTTATCAACACCACAAAAGGTTTAATTTTAAGTGTAATATTTATTACGCTTTGCCGACGTACGAGGATACCATACGTACAACCACATACTTTCAATTACCCTAAAAAACGTTATATTGAAAGAAATTCCTAAATCGTTTAATTGATTTTTCTTGCTTCGACAGTTATTGATCGCGCCAGTCCTTTACCTTTCTGTTTTATATCACAAATAGGCTGCTACTTAAACATAAAGGCGTGATAAATCACTTTGGAAGTAAAAGCGGCTTTTTAAATTCGGTAGTCTATTAATCATATGATGGCGAAGGTTGTATAGAAAGTTTTGAGCCGAGTAATACTTGTTTTTGGATCTAATCTTGGATGGTGATGGTAAAGGGGTGGTGATTTTACTTATTTGGAACGTGATTTTTTACCCGACTACCCAATAATTTGGTTTTAAAGGAGAACCTATTATTTTGAACAAATTACAGAATTTTCTTTTCGACGTGTGGTATTTTTTTGTAGCCACAAGCCTAACCTTACCTGGGGGGGTTATTATGACATAGCTATACAGTTCATTTTACGGCGAGTGTAAAGGTCAGAGCTATAGCAGTTATATAGCTCTTTACTTTTCTCTGAGCGCAAACTGCCCCCCTGATCTACGTTATCAATCCTTAAGATATCCTGAAAATATCATGGTTTCAGCAAAAAACAGCGTTCGGTGAAATTAATTTCGATGACATTTCATTGCATTTCACTTTATCGATTTTATCATTGTATATTAATCAAAATTGATGTTTGAGGCTATTTAAAGTCATTAAAACAAGTCTAACGAAACCTCACTTATGAAAATAGATCTTTCTTTTGAGTCTCCAGAGGAATAGGGAACATTCATACAAATACTGATATAGCGCTACCAGAAATAAATAAAACGTTGCCATATTTATTGTGAAACAGTTATGAATTGTCTTTTTTATTGCAAGTTACTTTATAAAACTATTAAATAGATTAACATCCATAGAAATAATTGCGATCTTACTTTGAGCCGAAAACTCTTAATCGACCTAATTTTCATTAAACCTGGCCTAAAACCACGCAGTTGAACCAGCTTTTTATTTAAAAGTATTAGTGACGCTACATAATTCCGAAGAGTTTTAATTCCGAATTGATGAACATCCTCAATTTTCCTAATTCCGAATGCAAAGTTGTGATAGACGACTTTATTTTTTAGTGTTACTTATAAATAAAATTAACCTAACCTACGTATAGCAATTCAACTATGCATTTAATATATAACAGCTCGGAAATAACATGCTTTCGGAAAAAAAAACAATTCGTACAAATGAATATTCGGATAAAAACGGAATTTTAAGGTATTCCCATCTGCAACGTATACAATAAAAACTTTATTCTCCTTTTAAGCTTATCAAAAAAAAAATACGCTCATTATGATACCCTAAATGTAATTGTTATACAACTTGTAATGTAATAACCGAACATTAATTCCAAGCGTCATCAAGAGACTACCGTAGCTCATCCAATAAGCTTATCACAGCTGGAACCACTCCAAATAATTAGAGATGGTAAAAAGCTGTTCTTGCACCGGATCCCTGCTCTGATGTTTTGATGGATGACTGCATTTGTATTATTAGGAAACTCGCGGATAATGCGCACTCCTTTTGATTGTGTTTCAGGGGAAAACGATTCTTCTTTTCAAATTGCTCTCAATATTACCACTTATATTTTTTTTAAGTCAGGAATAGTGTATACGTCATTTGTTTCTATCCGATTGCTCGAAAATAAGGCTCCAGGAAAGTTAAGATTTCTTTCTATGGATACACAACAATATATATATATATATATAATAATATATTGTTCAGTAATTTTATTATGTCAATTTTTTTATTGGCATTATCATTAACAGTTCGTTCGTTCGTTTTAATCGCCGCGAAGCTCGCGACACTAAAAAATAGGAAATAATATTGTTTTCATATTGTAACAATAGAGCAGAAATGTTAACTAATAAGTATTATTTACTTTGAAAAATATCTAGGTTCATGAAAAACCCTTTGTTCCTGCCTCACAAAAAAATACTATTATTAAGTTGTAAATTTTCACCATAAAACTAGGTAGGTATAGCATTTTTGCTGAATAATTCTACCTCTTTTTAGGGTACAACTTTATCCTAGCTATTTCTGGTATGCTATTTTGGTGGATTCAAAAATAAAGTACGTTAAAATAACGCTCTATCACTGTTTATACTTACAAATATCAGTGAAATATGCCCTCACCTCAAATTTACCTCTGGCAACTAAATTACAACAACGGCATGCAAAACTAGACCTCAATTCTACTAGATTAAACTATATTGCTTTTTACATGTCATCGTATCGTCAACTTTACAATAGCTCTTATTTACTTGACAGTGACTACCATTCGAGTTAAAAACAATACGATAGCATAATAATTATCAAAAGCAATATGGTTCAACCAAGTAGAATCAAGCCCCTGGCTGCGTGATAAAAGTTTTAAAATTATAACACAAACTTATTCTATTTCCTTAAAATTTGACGCCACGCGTTGCAATTCCGAAGTACTTTGCTAGTTCACGTAAAACTTCTGCATAAGACAATTACCGAACTTTCCACGTAGTTACCTCTAAGTCGTTACAGAATAAAGGTCTGCCTTTAGTTTCTTAGTTCTACCCCAGGTGTTGCCACAAAGTTTTCGGGTTTGGTACACTTCTAACCAACTGTGCGGGAGTGTCTCGGGCATACATCACGTCCCAAGCCCGCCAATTTGTCTGTCATTTGCCAAATCCGAACGCGGCTCGAATAACGCCTCGCTACGTTCGTAAATTCAGTATGTTTAGTGTCATGTACGTATGCGTATTTCGTGCCGCAGCTCCACTGTAATCCGAGGCATGGTAAAAAGAACAAACTTTTTCCACAATTTCGTCAGTTTTTTATACGTTGTCAATACGTGCAATGTTTACGTAAATATAGCTGTCCAAAATGTTTGGTTGTGAATATGTTGGATTTACGGACATTCCATTGTTAGGTAGGTACATGATAAATGTTTAATGATATTACAGGAAGCATAGAAGAAGAAAGATTGGAAATACCTGGTTGTTGCTTTTCGTAGGCAAATAAACACACAGGCCACCTGATGGTAAGTGGGATCTAATATCCATGGACATTTGCAATCTCCAGACTGCAATCCTAAGACTACAAATGCATTGCCATGCCACACCTGATGATTAAGATGGACCTCTGCTAGTCATTCCAACGAGAGCTAGCCATTTGGCCATTATATTTTTGGTTGAAACTATCATTACCGAAAAAGCAATTTTGTACAGGTACTATTTTTGTTTTATATTTGAATACTGAAACCACTCGTTATAGTGCATTACTACAGAGGCCGGGACAAAAGGGGTTGCCGGCCGAAGACATATAGACGGCCGAGCAAAGCGAGGCCAGATAGGTCTGAGGCGGGCAACCCCATAGTTCCCGCCGAGGTATGTACAGTGCTTTTTTCAAACATGCAATGAAATAAACAACAAAAAATAAAAGTTTTTTTTTTTAATACGCATAGTGGCAAAATGTCATGATGCCTGTGCCACAAATTTATGTGGAATGGAAATTAAAAAAGAGGACTTTGCCGGCCTAGCCCTGCACGATTTGTATGAAATTCCATTAACGACCTCTTGTCCTAGCCGCACCTGAAACGTCATACTTCGCAGCCTATTATAAGGAACATAACATCAATATTTCATTGCATGTTTGAGAAAAATCTATTAGCTTAAGTAGACTTGTGAGTAAATAAAAATAAATCAACTGCGAAAGGAAACAACTTTTTGGCGAATAAAAAATTGAGAAATGACGCATTAGGACAAAAATATTTCGCCTAAACCGAATAGACCTTATTTCCCCGGTTGTCTTATCCCCACACCGGAACACACGAAAATTGTTATTTAGTAAGTAGGGCTGTAGGCATATCTGGCTATCCGTTCAGCCTTTACAAGAGGACAAAGAACCATACAAACATACATACATACAAAAATGCTGAGAGGGATCCTGTTCAACGTCTTCTATTTACTTTATATTTTTCTATTGCTTTTTTTCTTCTGTGTGCATTAAAAAAACATGTTATTTTCTATTCTATTTTATTCATTACCCTCCTGGTATGGAGGAGGGTAATGAATAAAGTCAAAGAAAAATAAGCGATTTATCGCTTTAAGGATTAAAAGCGAGAGCAGAATGCATAATGAGATAAAAATAGCGAAAGTTTAGCGAAGCTTTAATATGGTGATGGCCCATACATTTTAAACAGACAATTAATTATAATTTGTCAATCAAACTGTCACCTATACATCAGCGTAACTATATATTACTTGTGGTCATACGGGTGATTACGGGATTACACTTACTGTTTGTGGTCACAACTGAACAGTGTGGTTGTTTTGTGTTCATCCACGTAATTATCATAATAATATAATTGACTAAGACGTGGTTAGCCCATTTCGTAGTCACTACCAACTTGGCTAACCTGTGCTTACAAACCTGACTTGCTCTAGACAGGATGCATTTGAGGAACGTAATCATTGTAGGAAATTACTGGAAAATTACATCATTCCATTTGTATTAGCCCCAAACTAAGTTTTACACATATTTGTGCATAATTATAATAGAGGAATACATATTAAAATACGTACAAAGAAGATATTATCGACAAAGATAACGTTCATGGAATGCACATGATGTATTTCTGCCGTCCAACGGCAAAATGCTGCAAGTCAAAAACCCTAGTTTCGAGAAAAACGCGTTTAAGGGTTTTTAAATTTCCCGCTAGAAATCACCTATTATTTTGCACTCAGTTGCCGCTTGTTGAATTGATGGTGATGCAGAGTAGACAAAACGCTGCAAGTGGTCCGTTCTTTGTTCCGAGGTAGTGGTCATTTAGTACTTACAGCGTTCTGTAGTGATCAGACGACATTGACGGTTTGGTATAAAACATCACAATTGCAGTCATGATGTTTTATGGCTAGTCTATGCAGAGTTACCGCGTTTTGACAGTTCTCTACCGCCTAAGCTAGAACATATTTTTAAAAGTTCCTTTGTAGGTATGATAGAAGCACTTATGAGGAATCGTTTGATGCAAGTTAACACAAAACGCTGTAACTCGAGTTACAGCGTTCTGCCGTTGGACGGCAGATTTGGGGCTAAGTCTATTTGTATGACTTTTTACAGTGATGATTATTTATTTAATTATTACATAGTACAAGTAGAGCTCGGAAAGATTTCACGGTATAATGCCTAATAATGTACAGATGTAGTGAAATATCCTTTCACATCGTATTTTCTCGTAAATGTTCGTATTTGTCATACTGCTTCAGTCAGACTCAGTACCCATCAAGCAACGTGGGGGAACGTCGCATCGCGAGAGTGATAATCGATATAGAGTGGTTAATACCAGAGTATCTTTTTGTTAATGAAGATTAAGTTTGTTTTCAGTTATTTTTAATAGTCATGCCGAAAGCATTAAGACCTGGGAAAAATTTAGATCGACAAGCCTGTGAAATTATTTTCAACATTTATTTATATTTCTTCTTGTTTACCTATACCTAATTTCTATATATTTGATCGTGGTGGTTTTAACATCTCGGTATGATATACTTCAAACTCGTGGTTTGACATTTAACACTGATAACTAAAGTACTCTATTTATTTAATACAAACATGTTACTTAATAATTCAATAGACGTGAGTTCCGAGTTTTCACGATGTGAAAGGATTATTCACTAGATCTGTATTTTTGAGTATAGTGCGATAGCTCTTAAAAGGTGCTTCGGATTCATTCTTCTGTCTCACTCGCTCTTATACGCTCTTATGAAAATCTAACCCAGTTTCAGCAAACTCTTGCACTATAGGTAATGGTGTTTTACATGACAAAACACATTCACTGACAACGAGCCGATATTAGGGCCCAATATTCGTAGCAGATTTTCGCTACATAGCAGAAACATTGCTGCTACAGGCTACGGCGTAGCACTCGTAGCATTGCTAGCAGCGAATGTGTTAAGTGACGTATCAGCTACAAAGTGGTATAATGGTATTCACGCGCAAAAGTGAACAGATAGTGAAAAGTGAACACAAATAAAAAACTAAAATATATTGTAAGCCTGATAAAATACGTAACACATCATTAACGCTATTGTAAAGGATCATGGGCAAATTGGGTGTGACAACAACATAATTGAAACCTATCTATTTAAAATGTTATTACCTAGTTAACTTCGTAAGGCCCAGTGTACAATAGGATGTACATTATCAAGGCAATTTAATTTTAACTGTATTGCAATGGGAATAAAGTTTATTTTCCTTACTTCATAAATTAAAAATGGCATTTTCGAACAAACGTAATTGAACTTTATTGCCTTGGTGGTAGACTCAAAGTTCCACTAACAAAAAACTGGCTGTTTTTACTACTAGCAGAGGTCAAGTCATTTGTCATCATCATCATCATCATTTCAGCCGATTGCAGTCCACTGCTGGACGTAAGCCTCCCCCAGGGTTCGCCACAAGGCCCGATCTCCCGTTTTCGCCATCCAGTCACCACCAGCCACTTTTTTCAGGTCGTCGGTCCATCTGGCTGGAGGGCGTCCTACAGTAAGTCATTTGTAATTGATAGGAAACTCAACCTTATTGCTGTAGAATGTCAGATTGACTTTGGACCTAAGGTGGGTCACAAATTAAATTCCTTGACTGTACTTCGACGTTCTTTCCTGGCTTTCAAATTTGAATGTGATAAACGTTACTGTTATAGAAAACTAAACTACGATTATATTTTATGGCAATATTTACGTAAATATGTTTCTGTCAAACTATTTAGACGCTCCGTTTTGGAGGAATAGGCTTTAAAAGAGAAGTTTATTTCGTAATTCCTGGGTTGTGATTCCCTCAACAACGACGGACGGACGGACGAACGAGTGATTGTCCAAGCAGCGAGTTTAAGTAGTCTCGTCAGAGTGAACAAAACACATTTTAGCGCGTGTATTCAATTTGGCAGCATGACTTCTCGAACGTATTAGGCTGGTTAATTGACAATGCACGCGCTAAAATGTGTTTTGTTCGCTCGGACGGGACTACTTAAACTCGCCGCTTCGATTCGCTCCTTCGTCCGCCCCACCGCTGTTTTTTGAGAGAATAACACCCCAGGTAATATAGCGCCTAATCATGTGTTGGCGTATTATCGGAGAATTCTGTCGCAATGACAGATCACACAATTTTAAAATTCGAAGCCTACACTAAAGAAAAGTCATAAAGTGAAACGATAAGTGCCTATTAATTAAAAAGAAAAAGTAATCCGAGCCCCATTCTGACAAAAGAAAAAGGCAGTAAGAGTATGAAATCCTTACGCACATGGTGTCTTTTTGATTCAGTCGGCAGCGTAATCGTTTAGAGTTAAACTCTTAACACCAAAATATCCTCTTTAAGATTAAATATGTAAAAATCGTTACTTCCAAAGTACGCATACCAAATGGGTAACAAATTTATAAACTTCCCTAATTAGGTGGGTGTTCGCCCGAGTTTCATGTTTTCCTCTGAAACATCGCAAACTTCGAACTTCCTAATTTGAAGCGGCCATGAACGTTTTGTATGGCCGTCAACGGAACAGGCTTTCTACTAACAGCTGTTTACCCTGATAAACTTAATGAAATTAACGCTGTCATGTTTTTAGCGTCGATGGCGAAATGCTTGTTTGCTAACAAACAAATAATAAGTAATTAAGTACGCAAGAATAAGAAAGAAATAAGTATGTGAATGATCAGCAAAAGCAAGCTCTGAAAACCTACTGCATTTTTTTATATTGTCGTCGATATACACTGTAGCTGAAAATAAGAGAAAACATAAAACTATTTTTTTACATGCCCTAAACACAATATTACATTACATTACATAAGAACTGCGTTTGAAAACTTATTATGACGTAACCCTTATAATTTAATCAAATGGACCCTATAATACGCGGTTATTAAATACTGACTTGTTTTTGTGTTCTTGAACTTGTTTGAACTTTTCCGACCAAAACCGACGTCGTATCCGTAGGTATGTTTTTTACTACGTATGTACGTGTTTTCTTTAATCAACGCTTTATAGTTAAAGTTATACTCACAATTCTACTAAACATAGCAATCTTCTTAATAAAACGAAACGGTCTATCTCGCAAACTTCGTATGAAATGTGGTTTCAGATTTCAGAATTTCCGGCAACTTGCATACTTTGGTAAATATTCGAGGCAACCAAGAATTTCAGGCGCCTCCTCTGCCATGACGGAACACAGAGAAATAGTAAGTAATTAGTTGACTAGGGGAAGAAGGGTGCTACAATCTACACTAATAATAGTCTTAGTGCTAATGCAGCAAAATTTAATACAAAACGTGTTTAAGTGGGAGCTAGAGCATGAATACCGGTATTCGATACTATCGAAAAACCGGAATAACGGACTAAAATTCCGATATTATAAAACCGATATTCAAGCTCTCAAAATACCAGTATTTCGATATTTTTTTGATATTACATTATATTAATATAATTATTAATTTCCAATAAGGTAACGTTTTATTTTTGTAGCCCCATCCAAGCATGTCGTTTTTAACTAGCTATAGGATGCATTATTCCCGAGTTCCCGACCATTTGTTGCATACAATTTAACTTATAATAATTTAAGAATGCACTATGCACTACATATTTCTCATAGAGGAGATTCTAAATATCGGGGATGAAACGTTGAATTTATTTGAAATCATCACTAATAATATTAGTTAATATATTATTTCTTATAACAGATTACGATTACCTACAAGAAAAAAATCTTGATTTTGACTTTAAAGTTAAAATCATAACTGAAAGCACTGGTTTTTAGTTTTTTTTTTTAATAATTTAATTTCTGTTGTTCTGTTTTGGGTGTTTTTAAGAAGATTATTTTGATATTTTCGATTATTAGGTAAGTTAAGATACTCGCATGTGCAAAAACAATTTGAAGTTTAAATTCACGATATTTTGAATGAATGTGCTTCGCATGAGGTGATTTATTATTTTTAGGGCCTCAACTTCGCCCAACTAAAGTGGCAATCTAGGTCAGTTAAAAAATCATTAGTTTTTAACATTTTTAACATTTTTGTATGAATATCGAAAAAATATCGAAATACCGGAAAACCGGTTTTTAAAATTTCAATATCGAAAAAATACTGGTATTTGAAAAATGCGGCAATATTAGATGCTCTAGTGGACGCTGTCTAGGAACTAAGTGTATGTTCGTTAATACTCTATTTTGTAAAAGTACCTATCAAGTACCTACGTTTATTTCTGTTTGTTCAATAAAGAAATAAATAAATATTATAGAGAGGAAAGATTTGTTGTATTTCAAAAATTCTTTTACCATTAGATTGCTAAGCTATTTTTAATTATCAAAACGACAAGCACTATCCACAGTGTAGATACCTTGTGCATTTTGAGTTGTACAACTGGTTCACCTAACTAGAAACTCTATAGTATAAATTTTACATAGCTAACAACAGAAGGTCCTAGACAAGATGCAAAAGCTGCTTATGTTTCTGTTTTCTATCGACTTGAAATCTATGGAGTTGGCCCATTCCTATAGGTACAAATAGGTATAGGTATAAGTCAATTTTTGAAAATTTCTACCAGTGCACTTTCACGGGGAATTTTTTGACCAATAATTTTACCGTCTTTCTCGGTATTTCGTCGTCTGTGTTACTCTTATTTGGTGTAATATAATGCGACGCCCGTAGTGTGGACGGGCAATTTTTGGTCAAAAAATGGCTCGTATAAACACTTAACTACTTTGCGTTATGCACTTTGATTAGGTCCCCTGTTACTCTTTGAATGTACCCCTCTGTTACAGTGTATTTATCGTAAATTTCCGTTAATTGGGGGCATTAAATCTATGATTTAAGACTAACTATACACAGCAGAAAACAGCTTATTTAGGTAAAGACTAATTTACCACAACCAAATTGTGAAATAGCTTGAATAGTCATATTTTCCGGGCAACGTACAAAAGACAACGATAAAAAACAGAAAATAACAGTTAAAAATTTGTGTGTTTTTATACGTTTCGCTGGCATATTCCCGTTAAAAAGCTGGAAAGAACGGATGACTATCTGACAAGCAAATTACCTATATTCATTTTCTTACATGTTACACGACTACACGTTTATCCATTATGTACCTTTCTCGGAAATTTGAACGTCTTATCTGGAGAAGTTATTTTGTACTCACAATGAAAACATTCACAATACAGAAAGCTATCTTAAATTAAAAGCAGAAAAAAGCAATTTTAATAATTAAAGAGCTCATTATCACATTTTCGGCTTCTTCTGGCCGACTGTTTGCCGACCTCTTTATTTTTCGCAATTAACAATTAAGTATTGTACTAAAATGATTCTCTTGTGCAATTTAGCCTAATGCTTTTTTTAAGTTGATTGGCTAAGCACCTCGCTAACGACTTGATTCTCTCTTGTCTGCAAAGCCTCTTTCTTTTTCGCTCCCCCTTCCAAAATTTCAACTCATTATTTAAGGAGTGGCATCGCACCTGCCTATTCATTTGGTTAAATTCCATGTAGCCCGTTTGTACGCTTTTTGCATAAATGTAACAATAATTATTGTTCCAAAATGTGAGGACAAGTTGTGTATAAACATATAAATGTTTTTAGTAATAAAAAAAATATTCCTCATAAAATAAGCACGCTCATCGTAATTGGCAATATGAATCAATTTTTACCCAAAATCTGCTGGTGCCATTTTTTATGGCATTGAATTGGCAAACAAGCACACATACCTGATGGTAATAATGGTAGATTTGTTGGTTTATTTAAGTTGGTACACTGTTGGCTAAAATTAACTCACTGTCCGAAATGTTGGCAAACAGAGCAGCATTTTGTTTACCTTGTATGTTTTAGTGTCCAACGTAAATTGCTAATAGGTACAAATTTAAATCCTTTATGAATAAATTTTCATATTTTGGTGTTTATTTCCGGTGTTCAGGGTAGGTTGTTAAAATTATGAAATGACATGGCTGTGCAGTTAATTTTACGGCGAGTGTAAAGGACAGAGCTATAGCAGTTAATTAGCTCTGTCCTTTTCTCTAAGCGTAAACTAAGCTACTTGGCCATGTCATAATAAACCCCCAGGGGTCATATTTGGAATGATTTAGCCGCAAATACACACAGCGGGGGCGGCGCGGTGCCGCGCGTTCCCATACCTACTCGTTCTTAAGCGAGCGGAGTCGTTTTTTGTATGAAACGCGCCGCACCGCGCCGCCTTCGTTCTCAGTGCCTTTGCGGCTTTACTCATGTTGAATTTTCCAACATACCAATAGTTTGGGTCGGATTGTACTATAGATAGAGATAAAAAACTACAAATTGTAAAAGAGAGTGTAAAATAATAACAAATTAGTAATTTCCCAAAAGTAGTTGTGTAGAAATCGTATAAAATTACGTGTATTTCTTTATGTTGGGTACAGCGCTTTTAAAGCTGTGATGCTAAATAAATACGTATACGATAATATGTATTTTCAACGCTCAGCAGTAGTTAATCGCAAAATACAGAAGCGAATGGCTTTTTGGTAAAAATTACACCGTGGCTATTTAGAAAAAAATATACTTGTACAACATTCCTGTTTTTCTTCACCTTCACAAAAACGCCGTTCCCAATTTGTGAACATCATCGTTAAATCCTATCGCACGTCCACTAAACATAAATAATACATTAAACGCCGTAACCGCCATTATGCGGACGTCACCGATAGCCTATCTGATATCAGGCATTGCATTGACCAGTTTAATTTCGGCGTCCATGTTCGCGACACTTTGCTGAGTCAGCGAGATCCCATCGTGTGAGGGCTGGGATGTCACGTTCGGCGGTGTTATTATCTCTTACATCAAAACATCATTAAACTCTGACGTAATAACAAAAAACAAGGTTAAAAAACCCAATGTGATGTTAGTTATCATGTATATTTTTTATTTCCCCCATTTAACAATAAAAAATATAATTAGTTTAATTTATTTTATTTAATTACCCAATGACACCCGCGACGCTAAGACGACTCTAACGACACCTCACTGGTCAAAATCGGGATATCCGTTCAGTCTTTACAAGGGAACAAAGAACCATACAAACATACTTACATACATACATACATACATATAAATATATACATACATACATTCACACATACAAACACGTTAAAAACATTTAGATTAACATAATGTATCTGAAAGTCTGTGTATCTGTTTGTGGCATCATAGTTTCCAAACTGATAAACCGTTCCGGATGCGGTTTGTTAAACAAAGGAAGCTGGTTTAATTAGGCTTAGCAGGTTTTATGAAAATCGGTTGGGTCGTTTAAAATATATTAGTTTTAAAAGTAGGGGTCGCCATTAAATCGAAGTATTTACCCACATTATATTTCGTTTCTTGTATACATTCAAAACTTTATATAAAAACAAATAAATATTAGAAGAGATGATCTCAAACAAAAATAATAATATCTCGTCCCAAATAAAGCTCTAGGGCTTCGCTTGGGTACTACAAAATCATATCTTATAATAAAAATTGGCTTTTCGTGTTAATAACTACTTAATGTCCCATTTTGCTTCTTTCGATTTCAGTTAACCAATGTTCTAGTAATTTAAAGGAAACCTATCATTGACTTATGTTATAATAACTTTTAAAGCGGTTCTCTAAAAATATTTGGAAAACATCCAAGATTTACGAACAAAATAACCAGTGATAAAAACAGAGATATGCATCTATAGCTCTATCCATTTAATAAATATTTGACATGTAAAAGTCCCCTTTCAGCCTTATCTAATTACTGAATAAAGATATTTATCTTATCTTATCTTTTACTGATTGACATTTGGAATTTTTAAAACCTCATGATTACGACTCCAGACGGTAATCGCAATTGCCAACAATTCATATGTGCTAAGGTAGTAAAATAAAATACCGTTTGTAGATTTTATTCTGCTGATTACAGTAACAATATTTCTGGGTTTTTTTATACAGTAGTTTTTTTATATTTAGGAAAAACAGTAAAAAAAGTTGGATTGTGAATGTTAGGAATACACTTATAGTGCCCTTAGTCCATTTATTACCATAGGAACTGAAAAAAATATACAACTGTCATGTCCATTTTAATTTTCATCTGTCTGACGGATTACTTGATTCTAACGACACGCTTTCGATTCTCGTAATACTGTGGTTTTGATATACGCTATTTAAAATGAAAGTGACTAACGGATTTGTAAAAGCGGATAGCCGCAATTTGCCCAAAGTCGACGAATTCATGTTGTTACAGTTGTTATGGTTGACCAGTGATATGACATGACAGTCAGTTCTGTTTCTGTTTAAAGTTACTCTTTTTTATTTTATATCATGCTGAGATCACGACATCAGTATTCCTAACTTTTTATATACGGTCTTTTTAATGACTATTTCTTTAATAAATTATTGACGACGAATTTAAGTTAAATAAAGAAAAACTGAGAAACACGGGTAGTCTAATTTTTAACCAGCTATTATAAACGCGAAAAAAGAAAAATGCGTGAAGCAGATTTTTTTATACGAAATGCGACTATGTTTACGATTTTTGAATACGTTGTAGACATTATGAAATACTAGGTCTGTACAATTTCCTTTTCAAAAATATTTCCAGGAAAGAAACAAATGAAAAGAAAAAAGACGAAAGCGTACAAACCTAGTTCTTCATAATTACTACAACATATTCAAAAGTCGTGGAAATCAGACTTGATTGGAGATAGTCCGGAGCTAAATTTGTATAGATACATTTTGACAGCTATTCGATTTTAAGCGTCACTTAACAATCTTAAAAGAAATACGATAACATATCACAAACAATTGTTTTACCGCGTAGCATAGAGTAAATAGAGTCCCAGGGCCGGTATTCTAGGCGGTAAAAACCATATCGTCTTTAAACAGAGGGCCCTGCCAAGATGCATTGCCCTAACTAGCGTTTCTATTCGATTCGTTTTTAAACCAATCGCTTCACTGGTAGATGACGTGATACGAAAAGTCACGTGGTCTACCAGTGACGCGATTGGTTTAAAAACGAAACGAATAGAAACGCTAGTTAGCGCAATGCATCTTGGCAGGGCCCTCTGTTTTCGTATTGTCATCGTTTTGATATCTCTTATTTACTTGAAATTAATGGCGGACGAGTTAAAAACAATTCCATATAGTGTTGATAACGACTCGAGTTTTTGAAGTCTACATTGCAAGAACTCGAATCATATTTTCGGAACTCTGAGCTTAAAAGGCTTCCGAGTCTTTTTAGTCGTGTGTCGAGTCCTTTTTCGAGTCTTATCGAGTCCTGAAATCACAACTCAAGTTTTAGAAAAGACTCAAGTCTTCATTATAGGACTCGAGTCTTTTTGATGCACAAATGAAAAAAAAAAACTATAAAAGATACGATACCTAATGAAATTGACATGATGTCATGTATGTTCCACAAAGGTTTGAAATAAAAATAAAAATAAATACATTAAATGATTTTGAACAATAAGTAGGAACTAACTAAATCTTAAAACGATACACTCGAGTCTTTATAGAAGGCTCTAGTCTCTATAGAAGACTACAGGAGACTCAAGTCCCTCCCAAGGTTAAAAGAACTCGAGCTTCGATTCAATGACTAGAGTCTAAAAAACTATGTCGAGTCTTAGAATTGGAGACTCCAAGGACTTGAGTCTTTACCAGCACTAAATTTCCATAACAAGTCAAATACGATGTCGTTTTTACCGCCTAGAATAGAGACCCTGCTCGATGTTGTAATAGAATAGCACCGTAGTCGGCCTCGATCTATCACCCATCAGCAAACGTGGGTCGTGACTTGTCCCTCGATGCCGCGGGAATATTTACATGCTGTTATGTGTTTAATAGTGCGGCCAATGACAATGGGGTTTGAGGGGGCGTGCTGGAATTTATACGATAGAACATTTTCATAATAAATAGTTATACGTCGACATTACGATTTTGGATGAAGTGGTTAGAGTCAATCAAGTATTTAACGTACATATATCAACGTTTTATTAATTCTTATTAGTACCTACCGCCAAAGAAAATATAAAAAATAAAAGTTGCCTGTCAAAACAAAATTGAACAGGGTAACGTTTGTAAAACACATTTTCAAAACTTCAAGTCCGAGTAAATACTAGGGAATGCAATTTAACCGGTTATTGGACGTTTTTGTATGAAAATAACCGGTTAAAACCGGTTATAACCGGTTATTTGCATTCCCTAGTAAATAAGGGAATGCAGTTTAACCGGTAATTGGACGTTTTTGTATGAAAATAACCGGTTAAAACCGGTTATAACCAGTTATTTGCATTCCCTAGTAAATACAGGGCAACTGCGGGGTCGTGTAACAACAAAGTAAACTAAAACTCACTAATGCGTTAGAAACATGACATAATAGATTTAAAAAGCGTTAAGACAGTTACTTTGTTTTTTATTTAAATAAAGATTAAATGAAATCTTTTTATTCAGGATCATGGCCACCCTACATACATATAATTTCTTATAGGTGAAAAACTTAAGTCCTCTTGTGTAATTTACGTAAAATTTAAAATTTAGAATGTCGAACGGTCTATACAGATGTGTTACAACTACATGCAAGAGGTCATTTACTTAACTTTTTGACCTATACTCGTGTGACCGGCCGATTTTCAAATAAGTTTTAGCATGAAAATGTTAGGTGACCATTGCGTTACTTAAGTATTTATTAATGAAACATAATATTATTTAATAAAATGCTAAACTTTAATTGTTTCAAAAACTACTATATTTTTAGCATCTCAATCATTTACTGAGTTGGGAAAATCAAGTTAGGATCACGAACTCGCAGTCACCCTGTATATGCTTAATAACAAATATAATAAAACACACATACTCGTGTGTTATAATGTTAATAAAGTATTCATAACAAAACGTAGAACTCATGTATACTCTTAACTGATAAAATCTTTGATTAATTTAAGATTACAAGTTAAGATAAATTGATAATATAAATTTATAGATTGACGACGCGCTGGCCTAGTTGGTAGTGACCCTGCCTACGGAGCTAGAGGTCCTGGGTTCAAATCCCGGTAAGGGCAGATATTTGTGTGTTGAGCGTGAATATTTGTTCTATATAAGTATTTATATCGTTGTCTAGTACTCATAGTACAAGCCTAAAGCTTAGTTTGGGACTAGCTCAATTGGTGTGACATTGTCCCCTGATATTTATTATTATTATTTTATTATAATGTATTTGTTTTTTGTGTAGAAATAAACAGTTTTTTTTTACATTCCTCCTACGGCCCAGCATACAACGAAATTTGTCAATGGAATATGAATCTATTACGAATAACATAAAGTCAATTTTCCAATTTCATCTTATGTCCAAAAAACAAAAGAAATTCACTTTACTTTCTTTGCACTAGATCTTTATTTGAATGGCCGTATTTTGTACTAGTTTTAGTACAAGGAACCTCAAGAGGATAAAAAGAATAAGTCCATATTGTATAAAATAAAAACATACTTATTTAAACCAAGCTTTTGCCTTTGAACAGGACGCCGCGTGAAATAAAGCCTGCCACTAACAATAAACCGGAAAAAAAACCTTAAATAATGGAAATTGACATATTCTTCTTCCGTGAAAAATTTAACAGGTATAGCGCCAAATCCCCGCATTTTAATAAAAAAAGGGTTTTTTATAGAATTTTTCGGGCACGGAATGTGCTAACGTTGGGCCTTAAATTTTTTTTTTATAAATAACGTGGTTGGAGGGTGGCGGGTGAGTTGACTCTGATGGAACTCGATTATTGCAGCCATTGCCATAGTATCACTACTATTTAGCCGACTGAAATGAAACTCAAAAGAGGTGGATAGGGATTAGTTGGGAGGGGGGGCGGTCAGGTCAGGATCCGTCAATTTTTACCTGCGTATATCCAGTAATCCTTTTGCTATGCAGCAGTATTCGCACTGTTTTGTTTTGGTGAGGAGATTTAAAACAGCAGGTGAAATGTGTGTAGTTGTGTAAAATATATTATCTTCCTATACAGGATGTTTGGTAGTCGAGCGTAAGGACTTTACGGGTTGCCAGAGGGGGTCAAATTATACAGTTTTGATCATATTTATTATGCAAATCCTTAAGTAGAATCAAATTTTGTAATGCTGTTCAAAACATTTAAATAAGCTTAAAAAATTTTTAGAAACTGAAATTATAAGTCATCACTGAAAATAATACAAAAAAAGTTTTCTTGCGGTATGGATGGTCATAAGGAAAGAGTACCAAAATTTCAAACGGGCAATATCTCGAAAACTATAAGGATTTTCATAATATATTTTAGTAAAAAAAAAACTAAATTGATTTTGAATTTACTTAGAGTATCCTTTATTCTTTGAGTTAGAAAGGATCTTTGGAAAATCGACCCCAACGGCTCAAAAAATAGGGGGAAGCAAGATACTAATTCCACATGTACAAAATCACGGTCCTCACGCTTTTCATAAAGTTGAGAATCACTTCTACGCCTAGAAAGCGTGGACGTAGTGAAAAATATCAAACCATTTTCATTCAGTTTTAATATCGCATAGAGGTGTTTTAAGAGAGCAATAACTTTGTGCTTTGAACTGAACTAGACTGAACCAACGTCAGTTCAATACAAATGCAATACAACAAATTTCCCTCGAGAGTGCTACATTACTATAACATGTGTATGTAAGTGGATAGTAATAACGTTTTGTAATGAGAATGTTTTTGTGAGTATTGAACATACTCGTAAGACATCGAGGCAGACCTCTTTTTATAAGTTTATTCAGTGTATGTGTGTCTGTCTGTGATATTATACCTAACTCTTACGCGGATGAACGGATTTGGACGCGGATTTTTTTTCAAGAAAATCTAGTTTATTCGGAATGGTTCTTAGCTACGTTTCATAAACGTTGGTATGAGCCCTGTATAAGCTGATATTAGCTCTTAAAATATTGGCTTCAATTATTTCGGGGATTTTTATCTACCTATTTAATTATGATAGAGAGGAGGCAAAGATACCAGCGGGTTAGCTGGATCTCTATCCTACACGTATCGGCCGCCTTTACAGCCAAGTGCCAAGTAAATTAAAGTTATCGTAACGTTGACAATACGATAGCAAGTCATAGGTAACATGGTTTTACTGATTGGAATAGACGCTCTGTTTAGACGGGAACATACCTTAAACGAAACGTCATATTTTTTGACAGCTGTCAGCTGTCATTAGGAAGGCATAAGAACCTGTGGCTCTCTTACTTTTTGGCCTCTGCACTGTTAACTGTGTCTGTCTTGTAATAAAAACTTTAATCTCGAATCATCGCCTCCATTTTATTTATAAAAACGTTCACGCTCTGATAGAAGGTATAGACCACCGTCCATAGTTTCTTGCAAAATCAGCAGAGGATTCGCAGCATTTCTTTATACTTTCTTTTCATGCAAAATCTAACTTAAAAGACGCCGCAAGTTTAAATAAAAAAACTCTTTTGTAAAAAAACATTGGTTGGTAATTAAACGAAAATAGTTTCATAAACTTAAAAGCTCTACAACTGATTGAAAACCTTCTTAAAAGACTGGACTCACAGTGCGCTAAAACAGGAAAAAGTAAGGATAAATGATAAGCAAAATAATCCCATACCATCCTATTTTCATCCCATTAAAAATCTGATTATAACTCGAAACATTTTTTTGTAGATTCATCAACTTAATGTAAACGAATCGTTTCATACATTGCAAACTTTACTTTACTGAAATGACAAGAACGAGCACCCATTAAAATCCTACTTCAAAACCAGGCGACACAAACAAATTCGTTCCCCACCTACATTTCTTCCGATATTACTCTCCATTTACCTTTTATATTCATCCCGATATTCCCAACAAACAACATAAACGCTGGTGTTTATGTCCCACATTCGCGTTGCTATTCAAGAGAGAAAATTTTAACTTAACGACGGCAATAACGGCCTTACCGGGGCTCGTTTACACCTTCATGTAATATTTTCTGCCGCTGCCGGAGAACGGAAGCAGAAAGTAAAGGGGACGTATCTACTGCGAACCGGCGTAACGCTGCGGTGTTATTCTGTTCGGTCGGTGAAATTATTAGCATAGATGCGAGTAGCATAATAATTATTGGCAGTTTCAGTACAGTTTTTGCTGTGGAACTCCCAAAGCATTTTTTACTAAATGCTCATTTAATTTGGCCGGTTTTTAACCTCGTGCCTACATGGGGTACTTTTTATGAAATGTATTTTTGAAACTTTAAGATGACATTGCCTTCGGATTAGTTTGCTTTGTTTCTTATGTTCTTTCCAAAGGAAGGATCTAAGGCACATTCTGTTTCGTAAAAAGGTCATACTAACGGTGTTGAAACAGTTTTTAACCGACTTCAAAAAGGAGGAAGTTCTCAATTTGATTGTAGGTATGTTTTTTATTTTGTTCTGAAACCCAAGATTTATCAAAACACTGAAAAAAAAAGATTTGCTAACGTTAGCAATTTTTTTAGCTGCTTGTAACATAACTTGAGTGACTACAAAACTAAGGCCTACTTGTAGCGAAAACCACTTCAGTAAAATAAGTTAAATAACAAAACTACTTCGTGATGTCTTCCAAATCAGTTTTGCAATATTAATATAGTTTTGGTTCCTAAGTATTAAATTTTGGCTAAACGTCAAGTAGCCGAACTAGTTTAGTTTTTTTTTCAGTGTAAACAGTTTTTGTTATGGTATCAACTTAACGTTGGCAATAACGTGCTTACCGGGGCTCATTTACACCTTCATGTCATATTTTCTGCCGCTGCCGGAGAACGGAAGCAGAAAGAAAAAGGGACGTCTGAATGAATAAATGTCTGTAAAATATTACCTAATAAATAGGAAGGGACCATTTCGCACAAATTAAACTAGTCCCAAACTAAGCTCTAGGCTGGTACTTATGGGTACTAGACAATAAACATACTTAAATTGCGTAATTTTACGCATAGAAAACACCCAACACCACCACGCCGGTTTGCAGTAGATACGTCCCCTTTACTTTCTGCTTCCGTTCTCCGGCAGCGGCAGAAAATATAACATGAAGGTGTAAACGAGCCCCGGTAATGCCGTTATTGCCAACGTTACGTTAAAACGTTGGGAGTTACAAAACAAAAACTGTTTATCAACGCCATGGGAAAATAAAAAAATATATCTACATTCGAATTGAGAACCTACTCCTTTTTGAAGTCGGTTAAAAACTGTTTCAAAACCGTATGACTTTTTTTACTAAACAAAATAGTCGTTTAAAAAAACGTCCAATTTAAATTAGCATTTGGTGAAAAACGCCTTGGGAGTTTCAGAACAAAAACAGTTCAGAATAGAGGTCATATAGAGGCCCTGTTATCGTATTTTATCTTTGTTATCTTGTTATCATCAACGTTTTTATAGCTCTTATTTACTTGACATTAATGGCGACCGAGTTAAAAACAATACCATAAGTACCATAACAGGCCAAAGTCAAGTAGAATAGAGGCGCAAGACACCCTTTGCCACTTTATAATTGTATGTACTAGCGATATTAAATCGAATGACATTCGTTCAACTAGCAGAAGATAACCGGCAAGTTAAAGTTGACTCGTCAGAACGTACAAACATCATTTGAGGGTGTGCATTCTTAATCAGTTAGCTCGTTTGTATGACTTCGCTCGACCGATCGACCGTGTGACAAAGAGCTGTTACTTAAAGAGAGTGGATGATTCAATTTAAACTTGTGAACTAGAACTAGAAATGGACATATAACGTGGTTTTTCTCACAATTTTGGTTTGTCCAAAGTCAAGATCGGCAAGCCGATGGAGCGTCCTCGACTTAGCGTAGTACAATAAACCCAGCGAACTAAGCAACGAAATACACACTTATATAGTGAAACAAATAATTGTATATACCTATAGTATAAGATTTAAATTTGTGACCCACCTTAGGTCCAAAGTCAATCTGAAATTCTACAGCAATAAGGTTGAGTTTCCTATAAGTTTCAAATGACTTTGCATCTTTAATGACATTGACGACAACAAGCATATTTTTTGAAATGGATTTAAATTAACGTTTGTTACCGTACACATAGAAATCACTCACGGACTCGTTACTCGTGTCTACGTACATGGCAACCTAGCCTGGCTAACCATGGATATAGACATGGTTTTCCTTACAATTCTAACGTGCCCAGGGGTCAAAATAGGCTAGTGGATCGAGTGTCCTCGAATTAATGTAGTAGAAATCAGTAGAATAACCCTGCAAACCGACGTGAACCCTGCTTTTATCCCAGCCCACGGTCGGATACCTATTTTGCTTCCGATGCCGTATTTCAGACTATTTTTATACATTGCAAAAGTTTCAATTAGTTTATACCGTATTTGTAAAAGGAATGATGTTGAATCATTTTGCGTAAGCACTCTTGTCCTTCTGTCCGTCTCTGTCCGTTTGTCTGTTTGTAACGCTTTAGGCTAAATCGCTGAACTGCATTCGGCCGCCATTACTGTCACTTTGATAAGGAAACGTGGAAAATACGATAACAATAGTTGCAAAGACAAAGTAGAATAAGGTTAGAAAAAGTTTTTGAATGACCATACATAGTAAAAATATGGTGTATCCCATATTTTTACAATGTATGGTCATTCAATGTATATCCCAATTGAATTTTCAAACACTTCAATTTAGAAAAAAATATGATGAATTGCATAATATTCGCCATTTCCACGGCTTTGTACAAGTAATAATGATATGTATTCGAGCGGAAAATGGTTTCGGTTTGAATTGGGTTTGCTACAAAAATAGCAGCGTTGGAAACATGATTTAGCAAATATGAAATTAATTTTTGCATCACCCTATTATATTGACATAATAAACTTTATTTATATACGAATAACTTTTAAACTAATTGATGCAGTTGGTGTTATGAGCCTGTCAGTTAAACTAAACTTCTATAATATCTATTAATAACATGAAAATTCCGATATGATGGCGACTTTCTTTGAGAGCTAATATGTGGCCCCTGTACACATTGGGCCAGTGCGTTGGGCCACGTTGGGGCCAGTGCGCCAGTGCGTTGGGGTGTTAAGGCCAACGTGTAGAAGAATACTCGGCTGCGCTTTTGGCTTGTTAGAAGTTGGCGACCAGCCCTGCCGGCCAACCAGCTGGTGTGGGTTTTTCGTGCACACATCAAAGGATCTTCTATGAAAGTGCCACTGCAGAATGAACAATACGCTAATGTGTAAACTTGATTCCATATTTTGGCCCATTGCCTTGGCCTAGCGCGTTGACCCAATGTGTACAGCGGCGATTAAACGGCTCCGGCGCAAATTTTCATGTAACCTAGCTAAGAATCATTTTGATTACATTAACTTTTTTAACAGAAATAATACGTCCAAATCATAACATCCATTTGGTAGGTATGATGCCACAGACAGACACATAGATGTTTAGACACACATAAACACAGATCCACACTTTAATTTTAAAACGTCTCTCTTTTTGAACAGGGTGACACAACTTGTTAATTGGCCGTGTTGTTCATTTCCTGACGTCATAAGACAGTACCAACTTAGCCAGTTTTCATTTACATTTATTATTAAAATAACAGAATTCATAATTAAGTTGTTTGGTTTCTAATGGCACTGTTAACATCATAACAATCCAAAACACGCCTCACACACTCGTCTACAACTAATTTCCTCATTTTTCCACAATACTCTTGCAAAATGTGCCCGAAAGGCTCGGCGAAAGTTGCCCACGACAAGTAGAAAAGTGGCAACATTAATCTGATCTCCGGAGCAAATAGCTCTCGAATGCGGTGGGCGAGGGTAATGCACCGTGTGAGGAGTAGTTGGGGCAGAAACTGAGCTGCTGCGGACAGTTTACTCCCCTTGTTACTGGAGCATTTTGACGAAATTGAGGTGTTAAAGTGTAGTTGAAGTGTGTTATTGTGTGACTGTTGAGTTGAGGTATGGTAAATACTTAATATTTTATATTGTGTCTTAAAGTTATGTTATATGCATACAAGTATAATCAAATCATAATCATGAAGTAACATCAGATTAAATGTATCAAGCAGTTAAAGTTATTACTTTCCTTTTCTGTAAAAGAAAAGAACAGAGCCAAAATATATCTGACAAAAAGTGTTATCCGGTGATTGATATATTACTCCTTAAATAGAAATCAAATGTGGCAAAATTAATCTGACCTTCAGAGCAATTAGCTCTCGAATGCGGTGGACCGTGTGAAGAGCAGTTGGGGAAGAAACTGAGCTGCTGCGAACAGTTTACTTGGCTTATTACTGCGGCATCGGTTACTGGGGCAGTGTTGTGATGAAATTGAGTTGTTAAAGTGTAGTTGAGATGTATTTTTGAGGTGTGTTATTGGTAACATAAAACAAGACCTGAGTGTGATTTTCATTAATATAATTTATGAAAATTTAAGCTGATGCGGATAGTTAATTAACTCCTTACTCCGGTTGTAACCGGGTCATTTAAAAGAAAATTGAGTCGTTAGAGTTTAGTATAGTTGAGGTATTTTTGTGAAATTGGTGAGGTGCGTTACTGTGTGGCCTTGAGGTATGTTATTTGGTGACCTAAAACCAGCCATAAGTACCCAATTATTAACACATTAACTCAAACATCAATATAGCAGCTGATTCGTTGCAATGGTCGATTTTAGGGTACAAATTGATATGATCATTTCACTGTTTTGAAACTAAGAATTTTTATTTTTTATACAACTGTCACGGACAGTGAAGTGCTATTAAAATAAGGATATAAGTAGGTATTAGTAAATTATGTTTAATCGCATGTACTAGGCACATTCCACATTGTACTAAATTCTGATCAGATTATTCCAAATTCAGTCTAACCATCAATTACAGTAATTAATATAATCTGCCGGTATGCGGCTGACCTGTTCGATAATGAAATTCGACTTATAAATATTACTCTAAAGCAAAAGCTTTTTATAAATTATATATTGGTTTTACTGGTTTCTAGTAGCTAACCCAAAGTCCATGAAATTAGTTAAATACATTACCAACTATTCACACAGCTTTAACTTTCGTTCTGATTATGACGTGATTTAAATTGCGCTCTCCTGCCATATGCAATTAAAGATACAGATGTTTAATTTGAGGAGAGTAATCGATACTTACATTGAACGCCTTGAGTTCATACACACCCTGTATATGAATTCGCTCATAGGCAAGTAGTGCAAAGTGGAAGACATCAAACTTGGAGCAGCGACTTATCCGAACCATAACACTAGCTGGCTATGTGGTTGACGGCGAGTTCATTTGACACATTTTGTGGACGTACGACTAACCTATTTAGCTTGTATTGTTAAATTTAAACAATGTTAAATCAAAATTACTAAAGCTCTGCGGTGACACAATTTTCTCCTCAACCTTAGTGTAGTTGTAGTTAAGTTACCTTCGCCTTTGTAATGGAATTTTAATGAATTTTCAATGTTTCATGCGCAAAGGAACTTGAACAAGTAGGGTGTTGTATTGTTAGACGTTAACTAATAGTAGTTTACGTGACGGTTGCGTAATGCTAATTACGCAGAGTCGCGTACAATACTTTATCTACACACATATTATAAGTACTCTAAGATGGGTTCAGAAGCCGAAAGGCAAATGACCAGCATTACCTTACCTGTGGTAGTAGGTGACAGCGAAAACAGCTGTAGCGTAATTTTGAAATTACGTTATCGAATATTGTATGGTAATGAGATCCAAATTTGGATCATCTTCCAAAATTAACAGCTGTCATCGCTGTCACCTACTACCACAGGTAATGCTGGTCATTGCCTATGGGTTTTGAACGCATAATTGAGTGATATGAGTGTAGATAAAACTATTTTAGGTACGTTACAAAAACTAAATCCAACTATTATTACAAAATGAATGTTCGTGTGTTTTTTTGTTACTCCTTCACGCTGCAACGGCTGGACATATTTGGATGAAATTAGGAATGGAGATAGCTTATACCCTAGACTAGATTAACACATAAGCTACTTTTCATCCCGGAATTGTTTAAAGTTCTTAAGGGAATAACGATAATCGAAATGTACGCGGACTAAGTCACAGGCAGAAGCTAGTATTTTTTTTGTAAAGCGGACAGATATCTGACGCAATGTATCCTCCTAAGGCCCAACGAAAAATTCAGTATGTAGTCACTACAGCCCGTAGTCCTACCAGTAGTACTATTGTCTTATACTCATTCAGACCCAAGTACTTAGAAGACAAAATATTAAGTCATATTGATAGGACCGTGGTACGCTACTGGCGGGTTTGCTATTAAGTCCTACTGGTAGGACCGTGGTACGCTATGACTACACAACTGTCGAGGGGGCTGGGTCTGAATGACATAGTCAATAAGTACTATGGGTAGGACCTTGGGCCTTAACAGGGTATGGAATTGACATAAGCGCTCGAAGCAACCACGAGGGTACGTCAACCTATACATTTTCGACAACGATAACGTTCTAAAATTTAACTGCCCAGCGAATTTAGAAATTGCGCGTTTTAAGTAAGTAAAGAAAACTGAAAAACATTTCCTAGCCAATTAAAAGAGTCTCAACTTTAAAGTGATACCGCCGTACTGAGAGTAATAGAGGCAATAAACTCGTTCATCTCTCAAACTTATGTATGAATTCTCAATAAGGAACAACTTTATCGTCATTAACTAACTCTAAATGCAGCTGTTAAACTTAACTGTAAATACTACTAAAGCAGTTATTTATATTATTACCCGTTTAATTTAAACGTGGCTATAAATAAAGCTGTCACCATTCCTGAAAACAAGTCATAAAGTTTCTCACCTCGCGCCATGCGCCATTTCTCGTGCCAAGAACACAGCTTCGCGCGAAATCTGATAATGCGATCCTGCTGTCACACACAGTTAACCCATAGTTTATATGACTTTACCATTTTAAAACCCCTTGAAGAAAATGCTAATTATACTGCTATTTTGGTATTGTACCATATCTGGAGGCCTATGGATGGATGCTCAACGCTAATAATATGCTGCCAAAATGTATCGAATTAACATTAGCGGCCGACGCCTTAGACGCCACCTTAGTGCTTGCTTACGGAGACGCGGGGCGTCGCGCGTAGCGTTGGGCGGCACGGTCTGCACTAAATTCAAACATATGGCGTTGTATAAAAGCGTGTACGGAGAAGCCGTTTTATGTGCGTTTGCTTCAAATACGGCGGTACTTGCGGCGGATCCTGCGGATGGCATTGCCGCGTTGCACGCAAAGTCGCACGCGTCAATAACAGCGGTTCCCGACGCTGCGCCCGCGGCGGCACCCGCGCCACAATCTTCTGACAGTCTTGTGCTCCGCCGCGCGCTCCGCTACATGCTCGAGAGGCCGCCGCGGATGCAGCGGCGGACACCGCTACACTCTACGCCCCGCGCCACGCGCCGCCTCACGCCTCGCATCTTCATAAACAACACCGTACATTGCCATACGTTTGTGTTTGCGCGGTTGATGACGCGGTCCGCTGCACGCGCCGCCTCTCTGTAAACGGAGAAAACGCCCGACGCGCCGCGTAACGCCAAGCCGCACGCCACGCCCGACGCAACGCGTCTCCGTAAACAAGCCCTTACGTCAATTACATTTTATCAGTTTTTAAAAATCACTAACGTTAACGTTTTGCATCGTTTTGTTTTATCTAGGCCCATTAAAGTCGGACGTCGAGAAATGCTTTTGACTCTTGGTTTTAGATGGCAATGTGCAAGTTTCAGAAATATCCTAAAAGCTTGGTAATCTTCTCAAGAAATTACTGAGAACATTCACGAAAACATTAGAGAGTATTAAGATGTTCCTTTATAACAATAGTTGATAAGTCCTCAAATACATTTTAAAACCTAATGAAAATTTATATTAAGATTAAAATAAATAACGTTTTTTATGGAGTTGGTGGTCTGGTCTCTAAAATTTTAAATTATTATGGAGGAAGGGTTACCATTCCGTTTGTGGAGGATGCACTGGCAAGGTGGATGGCTCGTTACCCAACCACGTCGCTGCCCGCGGCTCCGCAAGTTCAGCGAGTTTGGGACGATGTGGGGGCCAACCATGCACTGGCACGGCTTATGGGTGTAGCCACGGGGGTGAATTTGGCCAGGTTAAAGGCGGTGTGTGGTGCCTGCTCCTCATTTAGGAACGCTCCTGGACCAGACGGGTTATCTTTGGTGCCGTGGCAGAAAGGGAAGTGTCTGCTTTGGGACGCCACGTGCATCAGTACTTTCGCCGCCTCGCACCTCGGCTGAACGGTGCAAACAGCTGGTGCCGCTGCAGATTTTGCCGCGGTCAAAAAGCGTGATAAATAGTCGGCCCAGGGTGGTAATTTTTATTTTGTACCCCTTGCGTTTGAGAATACTGTGTACTGGGGGTCGGAGGCTACTGCCTTCATTAGGGAAGTGGGACGCCGAATTTGGGAGAGGAGGTCTGCCGCCTGCGCGGGTGAGTATCTAGTGCGAAGGTTGTGCATCGCCATTCAACGTGGTAACGCAGCCAAGGTGATGGGTACCTTTCGGCCAAAGGCAACTCGAGGGGGACTTTTTGACTAGGCTTAAGCTAGTCGTAAGTTCAGAGTTTACAGTTATTTTATTAATATTTAACTTTTTTTTACATGTTATTTATTTAATATAATATAGGTAGTACAATTTTTATTATATTACTACATAAACGATTTTTATATATTATAATTATGTAATAAAGCGCAACGTAAACCACTTTAGGATTTCCCGTGCGCTGCGGTACGAGGTACATCGCTGTGAATAACGACATTAACACTAAACTATTTATACAAGTTTTACAACAACTACGTTTCTACAATCTATACTTGCGTGTTAAGAAAATAAAGGGTAACAATACCGTTGCATTGTCGTCTGATATCCACATTATCTTTTATCAAAATTGAATTATTCCGATCACGATAACTAGTTTAAAATTGACTTGCAAGATTTGAACAAACATAAATAAACAAACATGCGGAGTTCAATATAATATTTTAAAATTGACCATTAATAAAAAGATTCATTAAGGTGCTGTGACAAATATCTACGAAATTTAAATACTTCAAGCATACGTTTCTCGTACGTCACATTTTTGAATCGCCTTTATTATTCGAAAATGTCGACTATACTTTTATAGAATCTATCCGTACGAATCTATTAAACAGACTCACGTCTCCATACATTACTTAACGTATACCTCCTCTCACGTACTCGTGAAGATATAAAAGTGAACGTCAATAGTAACGTAGTAGGAAATTTTAGCTCCAAATACGGACACTGCTGATTCCAAACGCCATACAAATTTTCTCAATGACGTTATGTTACCGTTACTTTCTCGATAGAAGGAAACAGTTCGTCCCCAAGGTACAGTCAATTTTGATTACGTAATCTGATTGAAAAGTAACCTGCAAGAAACGACAGAAACATAAACAGGTAAAGTAAAATAAGGGTTGTAAAAACAAACACCCTGTATGCAATTCGATACGCGATTGCTCCAAAGCATTCAACTCCAACAATGTAACGTTTTTTCTTTTGAAATCCATGGATTTTCCGCTAGAATATTACCGTCTTTTGTGTCACAAATGACGCAAATGTGCCTCAAAATGTTTTCAAACGAATATTACGTTTGTAAAACCGCCTGGGGGGTATTTGTCGTATTGGGGAAGACATGTTTACGTTGCTCTGTATAAGGATTCACATTAAATAAGAATTTTAAAACCCCGGTTCAATTGAAAAAAAAAACACGTTTGTTCGCAACTTCGTCTGTGACTAGTGTGACGTTATCCGCACATGAAATTTTCGATCTATGGCATTCTAGCTTGGGAAGTAGGTAAAAGTCGTTTATAGCTGCTCCCTCCGGAACTGTCCAATTTTCAGGGATAAAAACTATCCTATGTCCTATTCTAAGACCTAACCAATATGTGTGCCAAGTTTCAACTTGATCCGTTCAGTGGTTGAAGCGTGAAAGACGGACAAACATACACATTTTCACATTTATAATATTAGTGTGGATATGGATTTGTGTGCATAACTTCATTAAACATTTGGTCAGTCGTTAAGTGAAATTAAAGGACACTTATCCAAGCATCTACATTCACATTTTTTTACATGCGAGTAAATAATTATTTGGGTATAATAAATAATAGGGCGTTCAACTGGATTCTATTACTAAGCCTATGCTCTGTTCGTCCGTCTGACCGTTTGTCCGTCTGTCAGTCTTAAATTAAAATACCTAATCATCCTGTTTTTATCCAGTAGAATAAAGGCCCGGTTTTGCAAAAGTCGTTCGAATACCGCTTGTACAAATCAAAAACTGAAATAGTACCTAAGGTAAGAAATATATAGAAAGCTTCTACACCAACCATTAGTATCGGAAATATACAGTGTGTCACCAGCACCCTGGCTTTTTTAAAGGACGTTGAAATAACGTATATCTGTAACGTAACCATGACATTAATTTAATTAATAAAAAAAAAACAGGCTTTGTTAACTTTCTAACATAATTTTAGTTGCCAGCAATGTAAAGCACAGCAATTTGACAAGTGTAAATTACAGTCGACGGATTCTTTGATTATTATGATTTGCCCCCGTACCACGACATGACTTGTACTAAGCAACAGCGATACTGGTAACGATGAACACGCAGCACATGCACTATATTAAAAATGGACAGTATCGAAGAAAATTAATTGTAAAGTTGTTTTAATTATTTTTAAATTGATAATACTTGCAAACAATTGCTAAAGCAACATATAATCGTCGGTTTTAATAAATGCCCGCATGCCAGTAACACACTATATAATTCGAACCACTTTTGCAAAGCAGGGCCTTTATTCTACTGGTTAAACCCGGATTGCCTTTGACATTTTATAATACTTGTAAAATGGACAACATTACGATAGCACTTTTTTACTGAACGGAATGGTGACAAGGTTAAAAGCAATACCTTAACCAGTCAAAAGCAATATGGTTTTACCTAGTAGAATAGAGGGCCAGGCTAATTAACACTACAACATCAAACCATTAAAAAACAGGGTGATTATTTAAATTTTAATGACATTAAAGATAAGATTGAATTAATGATATTAAAACAATTACGAAAAATCCTATTAATATATTTGGTGTTTACCTAATTGACCATAGTTATGCAGAAAGAGACCAGAGCCATTTTTTCGCAAAATGAGTTAGGTACGCCATCGTGAACTAGATTTTTCAAACTATATTCTGGTGAAAGCGAAATATTTTTAGCACGTCATTCCATTGAATTATTTAATTATGTATAAAACGACCGATAACGAAATTTTCGTTCTATAATGTCGAAAGCAGCCAAAGTACTTAATTTAGTCTATTTTGTCCATTAAAAGACTATATTTTTAATCTGCAGAAGACAGTCAAATACTATCGGTCAACTAGTCGGATTATACACAAAGGTATCAAGTGAGCACATTATTTAATCTGCTTAAAACGACCAAGCAGATAGTCGGTTTCAGCGATTCTTGTTTTTCGTTCTATGCCATGTTTGGTCGTTTTCGCAGAGTGCCCGTACAAATTTTTTTATAACCTATAATATAAAAAGAATTTAAATGAGTGTTTTACATAACATTACAATCAGCTTATACCTTTTTCTATACAAATACTAGAATCCAGTATTGTAATCAGTATAAGTCGACTAGGGTAATAGATGATTACGATCTGCATGTAGCTTTTTTTATAAAAATACAAGAATACAATATTGTATTCAGCATATTAAGCCAGCCATAGTAATGGTTGCTTTCATTGACTTATGATCGAAAGCAGGATAGGTCTACAGAAAACGACCAACTACTTTGTTTTTTTTTAAAACCTACGAAAACTTCGATTAATTTGTATAAAATTATATTCTACCAATTTCGGTTATTTCTTTTTAATAAACTATAATAGAAACCAATAAAAAATTGTTTTTACCTAAAAACGGCTGTATCTCAAAACCGGTTTTTTATTCTTGGTCTCTTTCTGCAAGACTATGGTCAATTTTGATAAAAAAAAATGTTAAAACTAGCTAATAAAACAGAAATTTGCTGTGATATTTTATTGGCTAGTAACTAAATACTATTAGGTATTTAAAACGTATAAATGGGTCATACGCAGATTTAGGTTACCGTCTTTCCTGTGGACATGCCCGAAGTTAACGTTTTTAAGGCATAGTTTGGTGGCTGAACCCACATCCTCATAAGCGCCGTCAGGTCTACTTTAGTCCTAGCAAAAAAAATATATTTATGCACAGCCTTTAACTATTGAACACAGGAAAGACAACTTTTGTTTTTGCGAGTGTGTATGACCCAAAAACGCATGATCGAACGATATTACTTTATTATAATTTTTACTCCATAGTCGACAAGAGTCAGTTATTATTTTTCCTTTTTCCTAATAAAATGTACAGTGCTTTAGACAGCACCAGAACTAGAGAATAATTTGGTACCTAAACCAAATGGAATTTGTTTTATAATGGTGACCATATCGAAATTACTCTAATAGAATAAAATATTAGTCAATCAGATTGGATGAGTAAACTTCAAGTGCTTCTGCTGTCAAATAAGTTGCTTATTTAAAAATCAAAGCCGCAAAATTTCTGTAGCACAAACATTTCTAATCGCTAAAATGCTAAAATGAAATGGTGATAAAAGAAATGTTAATCTTATCTTATTTAACGTAATTCAAAGTATGGTTGACAAGAACTAATACAGCGATGACTCGACGAGCACCCGGACGTCTCGTCCGCCTTATTTGTCTATATGAGTTTGTTGTTTACTTATCCGAATGCAAGCCTAGTGCGTAGTACCGGTCCATTTGCGTAAGAATGTTTTATTTAATTTCTTTGTTCTATTTTTCAAGAGAGATAGCGGTGGCCCTTTGACTCAAAATAACGTGCAAATCGGTATTGTGGGATTTTGACCTGCAAGATGCGGCCAACCAACGACTATCTACACCAGGGGGCCTAATATGGCTGCATATATCGCGCGACAAAGTGTGGATATGGCATCCGTCACCTTCTGACACGTAAATAAGTACGAGAGTGACGGATGCTTTATCCATATTTCGAAAGAGAAGTATGTATAATATTACTTGGATCGAAAACACGATTGAAGAGAACTTGCAAACGATGACCATGAAACACGACTTCCATACACGCACTAACTACACTTGCATACTAACGGCCGCATTTAGAATCAGTTATTGACGATTAAGAGCCAATTTTTGATCAGACTGACATGACAATTTAAGAATCGTAACCAATTGTTAAATCTGAATCAATTGTTGAATTTTTGTTGTTGTGTTACAGTGTAAGGATAAGACAATAGGTGAAATAACTAGGATATAAAGCATTCCATCTTAGTTTTCAGTTTTGGCAACGTATTTGCGGTCTTAGGACTGCAGTCGTAAGATTGCAGTCTTAAGAATGAAAATGTCTTTGGGTAACAGATCCCACTTACCATCAGGTGGCCTGTGTGCTTGTTTAAATTCAAATTCAAATTAAAAAAGGACAACAGATTTTGCGTCTTTTTCAAATAAATTAAGTTTTAAATTCGTATACCAAATTTCAATGACATATCCGAGTTTGAAGTTAAGCGACTCAGTTACGTTTAATTTAAACTTTAGTAAAAGGTAAAAAATTGTCGCTCTCACTTTGATACGCCACTGCGACCAGGTGCGAAAATGTACAGCTATATCTAAGTTCAACTGCACAATAGAACATAGTGTTTAAATTCAATCTCTCTCTCTTTTTTAAGAACCATGCTCTTGTCGGTCGAGTAATCGTCAACCGCTCAGGTCCTTCGTCAACTGCTACACTTTCTGATGCAACCCAACTAAGGTTTCTGATGCAACCCAACCTTCTCTTTTATTTGCTCAAAATAGTTTCTTCTTGTTCTTCCTGTGCCTCTCTTTCCTTCTATATTTTCTTCTATTATGTTTTTACGGAAACGGTAGTGTCGTAGCAGGTGTCCTATATTTTTTTCTTTTCTATTTTGTATTGTTGCTAATAAATTCCTACTTTCAATTATTCTATACAGCACCCGGTCATTACATGTTTTTTCTGTCCGACTTATCCTCTCTATTCTCCTTCAACACCACATTTCAAATGCCTCCAATATTTCTCTATCTTTTTGTATCAGTGTCCACGTTGCAATAGAGTATAAGGCTTTTCTCCAGATTTTATGAAAGGATTTTTAATGTTAGTTGCTATTTTTAAACCAAAAATTAAATTAAAATTCAATATATTAACAAAAAAACTAAAATTCAAGTATTCTTAAACCCTTTATCATCTACACCTTCCAATTACCCCACAACTAAACAGCCTACAAACACATTATTTGTTATTTTTGCCCTGAAATTTCTCAAACGGTATGAATAATTCATTGAATGGGAGCATTACGAGCCTCTAGCCGGCTATCGAAGTTGTCGGCGAATAGAAGGAGGCAATCATTCGCCGACACCTTATCACGGAGTAGTTAAGCGTTTCACTGATTGCTGGATTGAGCTATAAATCTTCCCTTGCACGCGATCTATTCCTTTGCGAACTATAACAAGATACGGTATAAAGAAGATTAACTTTTTTCAATAACAGGTTTGCTGCGATTTGTTTTATGTCGTGGAGAAAGCACACGAGCACACAGGTTATCATTGCCTCTATTAACTCGGTAAAATCATATCCTGTCCTGCCATGGTACCTATATTGTTTTTAACTCGGTCTCTCTCGGTTTTCGTTTCCCAACGGTTTTATTTGCCAACCCAACATGTAGAATCACAGCCCAGGGGGATATGACTATGCAGTTTAGTTTGCGCTGAAAGAAAAGGGCAGAGCTATTATAGTATTGTCCTTTCCGCTCGCCGTAAAATGAACTGCATAGCTATGTCATAAATAAACACCCAGTAGCAGCTTTACATACATACATACATACACTCACGCCTTCATTCCCACAGTGGGTCAGGCAGAGCTACAGAATTACCAACAACTCTATAAAAAAACGTTAACTCTGTAACCACATTTTGCACAAACAGGCAGGTAGCAGCTTTAACAAGAATACTTCACGTTCTCGAATCGCCTTTACTATTTGAAAACGTGTTTCGAATGTATTCGTAGCACAAAGGCCTAAAATAAAACTTTCTATACATTTGTTTAACGTATAAAATAGAATAACTTTATTTCAGACAACAAGGCCCATATTTACAATACCTTATAGACTAACATACTTACATCCAGGGTTCGGAGTTTTCATAGCACGGTAAGACGAAATAGAGCAGTGGAGTCGACATTAACATTAAAATTCATCTCTTACTCATACTCATACTCATTTTTTCATTTAATTCCTAAATGCTTTTATATTCGCCCTGAGCCCCTGAGTAAAGCTGCTAAGCTAAGTAATGAAAGATTACAATTAGTTATAAACAAAATTATTTTTATGAATATATTACTTAATATTAATCTCATAATGTTATGAATATTAAAAGTGAAAGTTATTTTATTATCTATACTTTTATCAACGATAAGTATAGATAATAAAGAACGTTGAAAGGATTCAAACAAAGATGATCAGGATGGTGTTCAAAATACCCTGGTACATAAGCAACAAAAACATCTATGCAGACATAGGTCTTCCAACAGTGAGAGAAGAGATTAAAAATGTTATATGCAGATACAAACACCGGCTTGAGAATCACCCAAATGCTCTATCACATTCAATGATAACAACTGAAAATATGAATTTTACCAGACTACGCAGACACAAGTCTTCTAGACAGATTCAACTAAAAAAAAAAAAAAAACGTAATCACAGAGTAAGAGGTATGCGACCAATGGGTTTCTCTCTGTAACACGATAAATTTCAGCGACAGCAGACAACAGTGACGCCTATTTTAGCAAAGAGCTACAGATTGCGCCGGAATTCAGATTACAGAAAATAGAAAAAAAAAAAAAGTCTATACTTATAATAAAATTAAATTTTGCAATTTAAACAAACAGATGAGGATCAGTATTAGTAAGAGTCGAATTTTAACGTTAATGTCGACTCTTAAACTCTCTTTCGTCTTACCGTGCTATGAAAACTCCGAACCCTGTACATAACAATACAGTGGCTCCATAGTAGGCTAGTAGAGTCCATGTTTTGTACTGGCTATTTAAGAAATAACCACTTATAAATACCATGGTCGCAAGGAATAAATGAATATGAATATGAATATATACATACACATACATACCTTCACGCCTTCATTCCCAGTGTGGGGTAGGCAGAGGTACAGAATTACCAACTCAAAATTTTTGTTGATAATAGGGGTGTGACCTGGGTAAAAAAACTAATTAGTCCTTCAGTAAGATTAACAAAAAATATTAAACACGTATTTTTGCTTTATCAAATCAATCAAAATGAACAAATATAACGCGCATCACAGTTCGGGAGTGACGTCACAACGTGGTATAAAGTGTGCCACGGCGTGAAGTCACGCAAAACTTCAACGCACTTTATCTTCGTCAGTTTTTGTTTAATTGACAAAAGAAAAAATATGTGTTCAATATTTTTTGATAATGCAAATGACGGACTTATTAGATTTTTTTAGTACACTAGCCTATTCTGTAAGCAAATTTTGCACAATACATAACAATATAAACTTAAAATTAACATAACTACTAAAACACTTTCGCGGCGTCAGCAAGCCGGCGGCCACGAAATCGCCGAAATATGACACCCCGTAGGAGGGTAGGTAATTTTATTGTTGCAAGAATCAAGTGTCCATCATTGGTTCCATCTCTCCAGAGGACCCTGCAAAGATGCACTACGCTAACTAACGTTTCGATTCGTTTTTAAACCAATCGTGTCACTGGGAGATGACGTGATACGAAAAGTCACGTGGTCTACCAGTGACGCGATTTGTTTAAAAACGAATCGAATAGAAACGTTAGTTAGCGTAGTGCATCTTTGCAGGGCCCTCAGGTGCTTCACCTTAACTAATCGATGACGATACGATCTTCAACGTCAATCTCAATGTGCTATCAAATTTGAGTAACTAGATATGGAAGCGGGGCGTTGTTGATACGTTAACGTTACTTGGAGGCAAGATGCCTAAAGCTATCGTAAACGATTTTACAAAATTGGCATAATGTAGCGGATTGACGTAGTTAATAGAAGTCACCAAGCTTCTTTTAAAATGTTGATAAATATAGTCACACACATTGGCCATAGTTTTAAAATGCTCAAAATAGTATGATAATGATGCTTAATTCGATTATAGACACGCCACATACTTTGTGGTCAAGGATGAGGGAACGTCTAAAGATAGGGAGTTATAAAAACAACCATTAGGTATGCAGTGATAAAATTTATTAAAAATACGAGTATACAAACGAGAAAATTAACTTGATGCCTTTAATGCCAAAATAACAAACTCGTAAAATACCCCTGAATATCACCACAAGAAGCAATAGTAGTCAAACCATACATATATATAGCATATTATTTTAATTAAAAAGTTAAGTTAAGTTAAGTTGGGGTTGGGGTTGATGTTTAACATATTTGTATTGTTCGATAATCATAATAAATAATTGCTCTTTGCGCTGAGCTGTATCGAAAAAACAAACATTTAGTTGTCATTTTTCTCAGGTTAAAAAATTTAGTTATTCTTTTGTTGCATTTAAAGACCTTCTTTTTTTATGATGGAAGTGAATGACAATGTTTATTTGTATCCATGTTGGTTTTTGTAGTTAATTTACGTCCCCTTGTAGTATTTCGTGTATTAATATAAGTTTTCAAAGCAGTTGCAAAGCCACAGTTCAAATCAGGTGAGTTAATGTTGCCCTGGCGTTCTAAGATAAAGATAAGGTTTCTCGTGGTCGTCGTCTACAAGTTGTTTCGGATGGTAGTTCTAATCCAGGTGATATACTTTGAGACCTGGGTGTAGACGGTAGGAAATCTACCGCATTTTGCAGGTCCAAATGATACAATGCCGATTTGCACGTTGTTTTGAGTCAAAGGGCCACCGCCATCTCCCTTGAATATAAAACAACCAAATTGTATGATTAAATAAAGTAACCCGTGGAGTTACAGTGTCAACGAGCTTATTATTAATATACCTCTTTCGTTACTTACAATTTTAATTGCCTTGTGCAACTTTCATTAGCACGTAAAGAGTATACTATTTATTATTATTTTTTAATACATACATACATACATAATCTCACGCCTTCGTTCCCAGAGTGGGGTAGGCAGAGCTACAGAATTACAAACATCTCTAAAAACTTGTTGATAATTCTATAACCACAATTTGCTCAATTAGGCTAAGATCACCAGCGTTTTAGTGTCAGGTTGCAAGCCCATCGCCTAACAGTACTACAAGCCTTTGTTCCCTTAGTCGTCTCTTACGAAATCCACGGGAAGACATGGAGTGGCACTATTCTAACTCGGCAACCATACGAGGCAAAAGATTTATTAGAGGATTTTTTAATATTTATTAGAAATTGATAGGTAGATACCCTTCCCCGGAATTACGGTAGTGTTTATAGCGGTTTATAAATGTCGACTTAGCATCCGTCACTCTCGCACTTACATACGGGTTAAAAAGTAACAAATGTTTTATCCACGTTTATCAACATCAATAAACACGACCAGAACGTCACATCCATGGCAAAGTTACGAATCTGCACTTTTATTTCAAAAGACAATGACGGAAACGCCTCATGATAAAGTAGCGAATCTGCCATTCTAATTTTGAATCGAAATGCAGATTCGCAACTTTGACATGGATGCGACGATAATAGGCCGTCTGGTATAACATTTGAACAGATTACGTTTATGCAACAACCTTCTAGAAGCAATACATTTACAATCTTTCAAATTAAATTTGTTAGCACAATCAGGCGTCCTGTGATTTTTTTCTTCAGTAAAAAACAATCAAACTTGAGTGACATTCCTAACGTCGTCCTGGCTATTGGCACAGAAAGCAGGACTACTACTAGCCTATACATCCATTCAGAAAAGAGAAAATAAAATTAAAATATTCTTACCGTACAAGTAGCACGTCCCTCTAACCCCGCACACAGCATATTTTGAGTCATGTCGGGTGCGTATAGAGAACAGAACTCATCTGCTAATATCGACATGGTTGCCTGTTGTAGAATTACTGGATAATTGTCACCTGCGTTCTGTTGAAATATAAAATGATATGTTTTTAAACAAGTTATACTATTAAAGTAGTTTTTATGCAACATAAAGTTATGTTTTTTTTTAAAGAATGTAAGTATATTATTATATTAGTTTATGAAAATGATACATATTGAGAGGTCATAAAACACGAGTGGTGTGACTCGTTTCATAATAAGCTCACACGAGTGTTTTGTGCCTAATTATGTACAGTTGCATACATTATTTTATCTACACACATATTGTACTCTAAGATGGGGTCAGAATCCGAAGGCAAATGACCTGCATTGCTACCAGTGCTACCTGTGACATATCTAATCTATATGTGCTAAGCTACTATAAAACGTACGCACATAAACTCACGTTTTCATTCCCAGAGTGGCGTAAGCAGAGCTAAAGAATTACTAACAACTATAAAAACTTTTTAATAATTCTGTAAACACATTTTACAAAATTAGGCTACTAAAAAACATACGTATACCTATAGAAGTTTCGTATGGACTAAATTTTAATTTCAATTAAGACTAATATTGGTGCTTTTTAAATGTTATTGGTTTTTAAGTTGTTCCGATTTGAATGTAATAACTTTTTTGTTTGATGTCGTAATGAAAACATTACTCTACAGTCGCCAGCACACACACCACCACGACCACACCACCGCAGAGAAGAAAACACCATACCATAGTAAAATAGATTTTTGTTATTCTGGTCATTGCCAACGGGTTCTTAACACATTATAGAGGACTTATGATACGTATGTAGATTTATTGATCACAATTGTTAGCTTTCTCGTTCAGTGTAAAAAGGTTACGTAAAAAATCAACAATCATTTTTTCTGTATTCGTGTTGTCAAAAGCAATTGGTCTCACTTTAATGTAATATTTTACAACCAAGTTGAATCCAGGTCGGTAATTTTATCATTTTAAGAAGTTAACTGAGATAAAGTGCAAGCGCGTAAGAATTGAAAAAAATTACAGTATTTTGTATGGTACCGTCATTACAACACCGCAGTGCAAAAGGGCCCTTAATGTTAAATGATACATTTTCACGGGAAAATATGACTGAATTATAATATTTTATAAATATACTTACATCCATGGTACCCCATCCAGTGACGTTCACCAAAGTGCCTGTTGCAATATTAATGTTTTCATCCGGCAACTCAACTATAGCGATTTCATTCCCAAGCGAAACTGGTGTACGCAGTTTAAGTAGACAAATATTGTTATCAAGGGTGCGTTTGTCAAATTGTTTATGGCACAGCATGTCTTCAACATCAATAAAATATCCACCCTTGCGAGCAAGCTTAGAGCCGACGTGAGCAGTACTTATAGGATACTTAGTTCTAATAAGAGAAATAATATAATAAAGATTAATTATTTCAACCTCGCAATTGCCCTCCGGCCGCTAGGATCCATTGGCATGATCCATCGATGGAGTCGAGAGAAACTTTTGCGCAATCAGATCCATGGGGTCGAACGGACTTTATGTACACTGGAATCCATAAAAAAAGTAAGGTGAACTATAACATCGTCTTGAGTCTTTTAATGGAATTATGACAACTTTTATTAGACAAGGATGCATACGTGGATTTTAATTTACTTTTATGTCGTCTAAAATCCATCCATTGCGTTGAAGTGTAATCCATTAATGTATCCGAGCCTATTAGGATCCTTTAATTGATCTTCGCAGAAATTACAATCCATTAATGGGTCTGAGTTACTCAGACCCATTTATGGATTGTAATGGATTCTAATTGATTTTTGTGGTTTTTTTGTATATTGGGATGTGTCAGTAGAATTTGAGAAACTACAATATTTACGCTAATCCATCTATGGAATCTAGTAAACACTTATTATAGGTACAGTAAATCCCAATATACAAAAAATCCACAAAAATCCACTAGAATCCAGTGTACTTAAAGTCCGGTCAGCTTCATTGATGGATCTGAATGGACAAAAGGTTCACTCGACTCCATTGATGGATCCTGCCAATGGATCCATTTAGTAACGAATCATTCGTAAGTTGGTTTTAATACAATAATTTGTTTTTTGGTAACTCAAGTTGTAATTTTGACATTTTCCACTTACAAAATGTGTCAGATTTTAACATGAAGAAGCGCGTGGAGCAACCCTATAATAATATGCTTTTGTTTAGTCCACAAGATAAAATTCTCTTTAACCGAAGTGATATCCAAATCAATGATGATTGTCTAAAACTCGACATTGTCGAAAAACCTCTTGTTAACAAGAAGTGAAAGCCATTAATTAAGAAAGAAGCAACTATTCGCGATTTACTGAATAAATATTGTAACCGGCTAAAAGACTCAACGCCGTATTCAAATAAATATCTTCCTTTTCCTTTATCAAAGTTGTGTAAAAAATTGTCACCAAGGAATGATTTAATCATCATTTACTTTATTGACTTAGGTAATGGGCCCGTATTATGATCGCCCTTATCGCGGTGGATAAAGCATCCATCACTCTCGCACATACATAGGTCAGAAAGTGACAGATATTTTATTCACGTTTATCCACATCAACAAACACGACCTTAACAGGTTCGCTTCACCTCTATCAAAAATGGTGTCTAAAAACAAATTAACTTTTTTATAATAATTATAACAGTACCTTGTAAAAATCGGTTGTCTGTAAAGTCGGTTTACGGGCGATAATTTTACGTGATAACGCTCGGCTCAGGCGGAACATGACAATGAGGCGGAACGTGACAATGAGTCATGTTTTTCGTGCGTGCAGCCGGCGTTCATCGATTTATAAGACGTTATCACGTCAAAAACTGCCTTTAATTGTGATAATAACTACAGATCTTACTTAGCACAAGAAGCGGAGGTTAGAATAAACTGTCGGTGCACTAAAGAGCCAGCACAGACAACGTCGCCATCTTGTACAAATCCAGCCATAAATGGAGCATTTTCGATCTCTATTGAGTGGCCACCAATGATATCCACGTTTTTATCGGTTTCGGCTGCTGAAAAAAAAGATGTTTTTAATAATCAGCTTTTAAAGTTTACTTATCTATGTGTTCTGGTGGAGAGATAAGACAACCGGTGAAATTAGGGTGAAGCCACACAAGGGTAATTTTTTGAGTCGTTTAATTTCTACTGCATATAAAAGTCCAGCTGATTTTGCGTCGTGTGAACCAAAGAGGAGTTTTGTATGAAACCGAATGTAGCAGAAATTACGCGACCAAAATTAGGCGACTCACAAATCACAAAATTATGCTCGTCTGGCTTCCACTCACTATCATGAAGGCATTCCACCTTGGGGGGGTTGAGATGGGCCTTGTGAGCCACTTCGACCATTGCTGATCTTTTGTGGCAGCCCTTAGTTTAAAGTTCACCGCAAAGGCCCGTTGCGTCTAGAAATTTCCAGATGCTTTGGGCAGTGAGGAGTTGTATCTCTTGTGGGTCCATGATATGTCGCCTTAGTCCTCAGGGTTGGCAACGCATTTTCAGTCTTAGAATTGCAGTCTTGTGATTGTACCCTTGAAAATTCAAATGAGTCAAATGAATGATTCAAATATCTGGGTCTCAGTTCCCACGTACCATCAGGTGAGCCTGAGTGCCAGTAATCGTTGCCATAAAAAAAACTTTAATATAGCGGACATCCAAAAACGAGTAGCAGGACCGATCGTGGTAGAAATCTTTAAGAAAGGCTTATGTACCCAGCAGTGCACGTGTTTCGGCTGTCTTGATAAATGATGATGATGATGATGATGATGATGATGATGATGATGATGATGATGAGGATGATTTGATGATAAAATAATAAGTAATATTAAACTAATAATTACCACGGCCTAGTGCTAACTGAAGCACTGTACATATTAACAAGAAAAATATAGATTGTAATACGTCCATGGCGACTGGAGAGTAGCGATTGAATAAAAATGAACTTCACCACTCATATTTATTTATTTATTATGTTTAAATTGTTAGTAAATGGTTAATTAACTGGTTTTAACACTTTTTATCAAATTTAAACCTGCACTGAATTTTGTATTTTATATATTATTAAATCTTATCTCAAAATGTTATCATAAAAACAAAAATAACCACCTAATTTGATAGCTAATGTTTAGCTACCAGCCAGTATTGTAAATGTCGTTTGAATCTTGCTTGGGTCAAAATGAATTAGAACATTTGACATAGAAATATAAGTAGGAATAGAAATGAATGGTGGTAACAAGAAATACATTTTAACTGTTTATCCATTTCAAACGTACAATAGAAAAAAAAAGGATTTTTTTTAACTTATTCTAGATTATAAGGCCAAGATTCTACATGGTAAAATCTTATTGCTTTTGAAGTGTAATTGTGTTATCGACGTTTTGGTAGTTCTTATTTATTTAGCATTAATTGCGATCGAGCAATACCGCTTAAAATAGAGGCCCAGGTATTTGAGCATAATATTGATAAAATGTAACACGTTAATTTCCTTCATTAGGCAAAAATAACTTTTGGTATCATGATATTTTTTTATTTTTTAGCCTATTTGGGTGTCCCAGTGCTGGGCAAAGGCCTCCCCTCTTTTCCGCCATTCGTCCTGATTGAGTGCATGCTCCCACCATTCGCTTTGAAACGCATCTAAGTCATCCCACCATCTCCTTTTTGATCTGCCTCTGCTCCGGTGGCCATCTTGCGGGGTCTATTCGGTGTCAAACTTGGCCTATCGTTCCGGATGCATTCGGCAGACGTGTCCAGCCCAGTCCCACTTGAGCTTGTACTTACTTTATTAATAAGCCAATTGTTGGTGTTTAATTCAGCAACATACGACTTCCAGTTTAAAAAGCAATCTATTTCAACTCCCAAAAAGTTGGTTTTACTTCCTTGCCCAACGTTTACCTCTGCCTCTGATACTTGTAAATCAATAGGTAATGTTTTGTCATTTCCGAACTGAACAAGTTAGTTTTGGTCAAGTTTGATTTTAAGTTAAGTGTTATAAGCCATTGTAACATAACTAAAGTTTGATTGATCTATATATGTATTTGCTTTTTCAACAGAAAACTATATGACTATTTTGGGTAATTCATTTCTTTATACGAGTTTAAAGAAAATGAGTGGCCCTAAAACACAACCCTGTGGTATTCCAACCCGAAGAGGTTCAAATTCTGAACGTTCTTGTGCTACAAATTTACTAATGCTATTATAACTAACAGTTACTTGCTTGTTCTCTACTCATTCTCCCGTCTCACAAATCCAAATCCTTTTCGGTGCACTCTGTCAGGTTGTGGAATCTGCTACCAGCCGGCATTAGGCAATCACAATTTATAGATTACCTAACAGGAAAACCAAAGAAGTTCTGACTCTTTTTCCTAAATATTATATCAACTGTTCTCGAACCAAATACACATACATATTAATATAATTATGTCTCTATATCTATTTATGTAGATATTTAAATGTTACAAACATTTTATTTATATAGGTTTTATGGGTTACTTTTTATGTTTTAAATAAATTTGTACGCTTTCTTTCACTTTTCTCAATCTCTAGGGTTAGGTGTAAAAGATTCCTTAAAAGAATGTATAAGCTTGACTTTGTACATATTTTTTATATTAAGTGCAAATATTTATGTGTATTCGTTTTGTAGTATTTTTGGGAATAATTCAATTAGTGAGATTTGTCACCTGATATTTTATTGATTTATTAACTTGTAGGAGGCCTGCCAACGTTCCGCCTTTTGATGCGTAATCACCAATGCAGAACCTGTATGACGATCTGGGGCCTGTTTTATAAAGCTACAAATTACAATTGACAGGTTACAAGTTTCCATTTGACACAACCTCGACCAATGACGACCAGCCATTTGAGCAGTATTGCCAGTTTAGACCTGTAAAATTATAACTTGTAGTTTTATAAAACATGCCCCTGGTAGAAGTTCCGGGTAATAACTAGAAGCTAGTACCTAGCAGAAAAACAAGACACACCAAGGACCTTATTATAAGAAGGCGTGGACTGTAATTGGCTGACGTAATCATGTTGGTAGAAGAGAGTGTGAAAATTCATTTTTGAATAAACAAGAAAACGTAAAAATTCAAATCTTTTCATAATTTTTAACTTAATCTAATTGTATTGATATTTAAAAAAGTGCAAATTTCTTATTATATACAGTTGCCGTGAAATATATCAAAGTTCTCAAAATTATCGAAAAACGCTAATGAGCGTAGACTTTGAAAGAGGAGTTTTCTAAAAATAACACTGTTTTGTTACTAACTGTGAATTTTCTCTCTCTCTCTTTTCCTAACTTTTATTAATCCCACATGGTGGTGGGGTCAGCTATCCTGATCTTTTTTCTCCACGTGGGTGACAACGTATTTAAAAAAATGTGATTTAAGGTGGGTATGCGATAGTAAAATTTTATCCTAAAAGTGTACATAAAAGTCTCGATGGGTCCTACGTAAGTTATCGTAACCCACAAAATGGCAAAATTCGGTTTATAGCAAAAATGCATTGCATTATTCCATTACTATTAGTATCTAAAACAAAAAGAAACAAATTCGTAGTATAAACCAGTTTTTAGAAACGTAAACTGTGGTATGTTTCAAACGGCTCCGACGTTTTCTATCGTAAGTACCTTGGCGACAAAGTACGCGGGACGGTGCGGGCGGCGCCGCGCGCGCTTACGCATCGCATGTGTCAGTTGCGACCGGCTACGCGGGACGGCGACTGTGTTCATGTTTTAGTTGGGTATTAGCAAAATTTACGGTTTAAATGCCCCATACGAAACGTAATATTAACAAAAAGTCTGTTTATACTAATAAAGACCCAAATGTTTCGTCGAGAACGAAATTATTATGCGAAAAAGCCATAGCCCAGAAACGAAAAACAGTTGTAATTCAAACGATGACGCGGTGGAAGGAGAAAGTCCTAATAAAAAAAGACGTAGAAATGACACTGCATCGGATATATCTACGAAATCATGTAAGTGCATTTAAATTCCTAATTTTTAATTCTATATTTATTTAATTGTAGCTTCCAGCGTACAATATGGTAACTATTACTAACGGTCATTTACGTTGGAGCCTAGCATCTAAAAGCTATTGTATGTATGACTTACGATTATTTACGATGGGTATTTTGTAAAAAAAACATGTGGTACAATTACTTGCAATAGTATACTTCGGATTGTGATTAATTTTATTTGTTGTAAGTCTTACTTGCTATAGTTTACTCCGGATGAGAAATAAACATACGATATTATACCGATTACCAGTTACAAATTTTGCCTTCATTTTTATTTTTCTTACAGAATCCCCACTTCCATTTGGACCTGATAACCTGTCAATGCATAGCTACCTAATTGGAAAATTGTATTCAGCGAAAGTGACAAGGAAATCAGTGACGATCCTCAAGACAAGGATGATGACGCTTTGCTTTACAACGCACCGCACGCGCAAGACCATGTTATTATGTTCTAATGATACTAACTTGGCGCAGAGTAAGCTTATTGGTTTTATTAGCATCGGTGATTTGGGTATGATTTTGGGTTATTAGAGGCACGATTTTTTCTTTAAGTACACCTCTATATTGAAACCCCCTTACTAATGAACGTTGAGTAACCATGGTGGTATAGCTATACAATGTTTTGTCCTTATCTGTCATTGTGACATTTTAATTTGATAGATAAGTACAAAACATTGTATAACTATACCACCGTTACTCAACGTTTACTAGTAAGGGGAGTGTTTAGCCTTTTATCACATTGCGCTACGATACCTCTAATAGTGGCATGCTCGTAACCAGGCCGTTACTAGTAACAATTTGCTACTCAATGCTAAGAAAATTAATTATATTAGGTTTGCTTTGCCTGATGTTAGCCCGGTAGAATCTAGAGGTACCTATAGGTAGGAATATTTCTAAATGGTTGGAAATAGTAGATAAGGCGCTTTTCTTAGGGATAACTATAGACAAAAACTTGCAATGGAGTGGAGTATTGCAGTACCACCAGGTAAATTAAGTTCGGCAGCTTATGCTGTTAGTAAAATCAGGCAACTCATCAATGTTGAGACAGCTCGCTTTTTATGTTATTTTCATAGTGTTATGTCGTATGGTATTCTGGTTTGGGAAAAGCTGTTGAAATACAGACTATATTTATAGAAAATAAATCAGATGCACTCCGTTTTATTCAAATCGGTTGTCTATTTCGAAAGCAAACATTGATGATTTCTAATTTCAATTTATGGCCTTCACTCCTGTTAGAATGTATTTTGCCAATGTCCAGTTACTTATAGACACTCCCATGGACTTATTAGAGAAATAAGTCCATGGATATCACATGCGAAGACAATTGTTCGGTAAAAGAGTATTTTCTCTAGTGGACTAAACAGAAGCACATGAGGTTAGCTCCACGCGCTTCTGTCAACTCCAAATGATGATTTATTAAGTTCATGCAGTAACAGGGTTGTGATTCTCTCAACAAGCAAAGGTGATCGTTCGCTCGAGTGAAGGTCCAAGCGGCGAGTTTAAGTAGTCCCAACAGAGCGAACAAAACACATTTTAGCGCGTGTATTCAATTTGGCAGCATGACTTCTCGAACGTATAAGGCTCCCTAATTGACAATGCACGCGCTACAATGTGTTTTGTTCGGTCGGACGGGACTACTTAAACTCGCCGCTTTTATTCGCTCGTCCATCCGACCGGCCGCCGTTTTTTGAGAGAATAACACACGATCAATCTTAAGGACTCAAAGTGTTTTTTTAAGATTTTTATAAATTAAACATAAATTAGTACAAATACATAAGTCCTAACGCTTACCAGTGTTTATCGCCAAATTAGATTAATTTACAAATTAAGACTCATTTATTTTGTATAGAATTGCTTAGAAGATTTGTTTTTTTTTTTATGATTATTGTTGTTTTATTATTGTTCTTATATTCGTTTGACCTCAAAATAAGTGCGGATTTTGTTTTGGTATTAAACTGATCTCATTAAATTTATGATGATATTATGATTTAAGAACTGGGGGTTTACATACTAAAGCAGTTCAGTTTAGGTTAAGAGAAAGGGACAGAGCCGTATAACTGCTATAGCTCTTTCACTTTCTTTCATCCTAATTTGAACTGCTTTAGTACGTCATGGTAACCCCTCAGGATATAAAGTCGAGGTCAATAGAAATGACAAAAACAAAACAAAACCAAACGGGTCTGTTTACCATTACGAGTATTACACCATCATCACGTACTTTTGAACATCGCCTGAGGTATATGATGTACAAGCTTGATTGTTACTTTTACATTCTGTTTAAGATTGAATAAATATTAACTATACTTTTTTTTTATCATAACTTATTTGCAGAAATATTGAGGTTATGTCAAACAATACTAATTTGTTTACATCTGTTATCATCCAACCCCGACTGCAAAGGTATTATATTGTCCTATTCGTGTGGCATCAAAATAAGTGACGATTTTGTTATGGTATTTAAATGATCTCATTAAAACTTAGGTTAAGCGCATTTAGTACATAATTCGGTGCTTATCAACATTTAAAACCATCTCAAAAAATACTATTAGTACCTAGGTACTTTAGCAAGAGATAATCTATTCACCGAAGAATACAAATTATTTTGTCAATATAAATAAACGTTTTTGAACTGAAGTAATGTGTTTTAATACTTATCAATCTTAAAATAACAATCAAAGTATTTTTTTTAAGATTCTATACATTTTTGGTTTAACTTCCCGTAGTACATTGTAGTATGTCTTACATTCGTATAGCACTATTCCCACGTAAGTTATGGTTTGTTGTACTTACGATATTTTATGCGCCAGCTATTCCGACGTACAACATGGTTAGTATCACAAACAATACTTATCGAAACCTTTAATCCACTTAAAAGTATCGTAAGAACAATTGCAGCCAAACCAAGGGCTTTTTTAAAATATTAGTAAGATAAGTTTAAACACTAAATTATTGTTGACATTCGTACCAAATTTTAATAGGATCCATTAAAAAATGCATCTACGGCATCAATTTTCAACTTTAAACTGCTCTGCTGTAAAGTTGCGTATTTCAAGTTACCATAACTTACGTAGGACCCATCGGTCTTTATAAGTAATTTAATAAAAAGTTCATTTTTTTTACCAAGAATGTATAAATTACTGAATTGAGTGCTCGTGCAAATTTGATCGACCTTATTTATTGACAAATAAGGGCTATCACTGGCACCTCTGGCTGCCAAAAGCATGTGAGTGGATAAGGTACCAAAAAAGGAATTTTTCAAATGGCATATAGCTATTTAATTACCTGCTATTTTCTTTTATATTCAGAAACGTCATAATGCCAAGTTTTTAAGAAATTCGGGATTCTAAGGAGTTGTTTAAATATAGGAAGTTATTAAAACAATCAATATGTAGTATAATTGTATTAAAAAAATATGAGTTTACAATCAAGAAAACCAATTCAATGTCAATGTAACATATTCTTTACACACCGCATGGTGTTTATATTATGTAGTACCATAAATCAAATGAATATTCTACCAAAGAGTAACGTTGGCTGACCATGCATGACCTACTCTAGAGTTGTCATTTAGTTAAAGTTTTGGTATAACATTTTTAGTGGTAGGTGTATACATATAATGGGTGCGTTTCAAGCATTATACAAACTTTTTGCATAATTTCATTTAACTAACCACGAAAAGAATAATGAACGTTTAGCATAAAAACCATTTGTATAATTTTATCTGGCATACGATCAAATAACATAACACTCATTTAGCATAACTATCATTTTCTAGTTATTATGCATTTTAAGTCAATTTATTCTAACTAGGTTAGGTTAGGTTAGAACTGTGACCACATTAATAGTAATGGAAGCAGTTAGAAATATTTACTTTTTAAATTAATAAACTATAGTTTTTGAAATTATGCATTTCGTTTTATGCATCATGACTATTATATCGATGGTTTATTATCCAGATTGAAATTATGCAATTCGTTTTATGTAAAATGATCATTATACCATTTGTTTTTATGCTAAACATTACACACCCGTATTATAATACCATATTTGTGCAATAACTTGCAATTAAATTGCAGTAAGTAATTGTTGTAGTAACAAATTTATTGAACGAAAAAAGTTTAATTTTTCTTTTCAGGTTATGTTTATTGAAAATTGCTCCTATTAGCGCATTATGTTTTATTACATTTACCGTACAAAAAAATATGTCATCGATTAACGCAACAAAAAAATAAAACAAAGATACTTAGTACCAAATTTCACAATACGATGTTCAATTTAATCAATGTTAATAGACTGTTCGTTCATAAATTTTGACAGCTGTTAATGCTCTAATAGTCCGTTAAGTGCTTAACATCATATTGTGAAATTGGTACTTACTGTTAATGATAATATCAGAATCTTTTATTGAAAGCCTAAGTTTTCTCATACTTCATGGTTTTTGTAGTAAAAAATCTCCCTTGTATTACTTTGTGCAATATATTTATTTTGATAAAATGTAAAGTAAGAGTTTAACAGAGCACTGAGTTTTTTGTCCTACTAAGATGACGATCCTCATAGACTTTTACAAGTTGTTTTGAATGGTTCTTCTAATCCAAGTGACATACTTCGAGACCTTGGTGTAGATGGTCGGTGATCTACCGCATGTTGCAGGTCCAAATGACACTATACCAAGTTGCACGTTGTTTTGAGTCAAAGGGCCACCTCCATCTCCCTTGAAAAGTAAGACAAACATATTTTATGATTATATAAAGTAAGTAGGGTTAGAATGTCAACGAGATTGTTATTAATACTGCCACTGTTACGCATTAATGTGTCGATCCACAAATATTTAGCAGTAAAGTGTCAACCCTCAATATTATCGACGTGGGATGAAATTTTTTTTGCGTAACAGCGTCCTTAGATCCTTAGATACCTATAAATTTAGTTAGTTCAAAACTTAGTTGCACAAACTTTCATGATCATATAAACATACATACATACATACATACATATACAGTCACGCCTTCATTCCCAGAATGGGTTAGGCAGAAATACAGAATTACCAAAAAGTCTAAAAATTTATTCATGTAAAGATTTTACTAAAAAGTTATAGAAGTATGTCCTAATGGAACATTACGAGTAGAACTGATGAACATTTTGTGCAACTGTGATAGAGACATTTCATCTTCTTACTTCACCGGTTTGGTAACACTATTGCAATCTTGACAATAATATATTACGTTCATGAAACTTAGAGGTCGCCTGTGCAATAAAAAAAAATAAGTTCATAACAACATAAACTTTGATGACAGTGCAATTGATGATGACGACTGCCTTGTTTCTTGGTGAAATTTCAGTTTCAATAATTTAAAATGCGTTACCAATTTTTTTTGGTAAAAAATGCATTTTGAGTGCTCATTAAGTGAAGTATAAATTACACTGCGTTTTCATTTTACTGTATCTTTATATTACAGAAAAATGTGGTAAATCAAAACTTCAATGTGCTGAAGCACTCCTTCCTTAAACAGACTTTAGACAACAAAAATATTTTGTAACAGAGTTGAATAGTCAGCAATCACCAAAATCGGAAGAAATCGACTTTTAATAATTTTGATAATTTTAATGATCTTGATAAGCATGACGTTTACAACCGACGACGATGATGATGAAGCTATTATTTTTTATGGCAGGTATTCTTACCCTGCAAGCATCACGTCCCTCATAGCCCGCGCACAGCATATTCTCATAGTTAGTCCCGTTCGGAGCAAAAAGAGAACAGGCCACGTCCGACAGTACTAAAATAGATGCCTGTTGCAGATTTTTCGGAAAAACGCCGCGTGTACTCTGTTCAAATACAAAATTATATGTTAAAAAAGTATATAATATTTACATAAGTAAGGAGGTTCAAATCAAAACGTATTAAGTCACAAAAAAAACGTTTTTTATTATTACTTTTTCAAATGCTTGATTATATTATTTTGTTAGCTTTTACGTAAAAAGTTCACCCACCCACTTCAGCAAACAAAAAGTATTGTCCGATATTTGCATTTATATTGCCAAAAGCAATTAGTCTCACATTTGTGTATTATTTTAGAACCAACTGTATCACTTTTAGAATAAATAAGCTAAAATAAAGAGCAAGCGAGCAAGAATTCTAGAAAGGTACATAATTTTATACAGTATTCCCAACTTCTTAAAAGCTTTCGGCTGGCTATTGCTATCACGCTTGCACTCACAACTGACAGTATATTTGTCATACAAAAACGATTATTGCCGATCGCTATAAAAAAAAATGGTTGCAGTGTATGGTGCCGTCATTGCGACCCGGCAGTGTAAAAGATATAAATAAAAAAACATAAATGATGTTTATTAAGTAAAAAGGCTGCAAGGGCATTTTTACACGTCGAGAACTACTACCGCTTCCCAATAGAACACTACTGCTGAAAAGATGCGGCCCATATTGTAATATTTTTTAAATTATGACTCAAGTATTATTATAACGTTACTTACAGAAATGCTACCCCATCCAGTGACATTCACCATAGTTCCCGCCGCAGTATTAATATTTTCATCTGGCAAATCGACTATGGCGACTTCACTTCTGCCACCCTCAAGCAAAACGGGTGTTCGGAGTTTAAGGAGACAAATGTTGTTATCGAATGTGTGTTTGTTAAATTGTTCATGGCACACCATATAATCAACATCAACAAAATATCCACCCTTGCGTGCTTGCTTTGAGCCGATGTGAGCGCGTCTTATAGGATACCAAATTCTAAAAGAGAAACAATAATGTTAAATTTTAATTAATTCAACTTAGAAAAATCATAGGTTACAACAGACAATGTCACACAAATTGACTTAGTTCCAAACTAAGTATTGGGTTTATACTTAGGGTACGAGACAATGATATACTGATTTGTATAAATAGAAAACATCCAAGACTCAGCAACATACTCGCACTTATCACACGAACATTTGCTCATACCGAGAATCGAACCCGGGACCGCTAGCTTCGTGCCAGCAAGGCTAAACGTGTTGACAGATGAGTGACAATCGCAACAGAAATTCAATCCCACACAAGCACCGTGGAGTGCGTGCGAAAATTTTGTTGGAGAATTTCTCATAGTTGACAAAAAGAAATACAATATTTACGATATTTGTTATATATCAACCAATGCTGATAATAACTACAGCGATTTCTTTCGTGATTAAACTAACAGCTTCGTTGATGCTAACGTCTTGTCAGGCTTGTATGGAATCAAGACGCGTTTGCATAATACTCAGAATCTCGTTAGAAGCAACCAAGTTTTTTTTCAGCGTACCTACACTCTAATGCTCGTTTTACAATATTTAAACCGCGAATGATTTGACTATCTCTAGTTATATTTTTTTTTTTACCTAAAAAGGTGTAATATTTCAACCAGACGTAAACAAAACTATCCACGTATTACCGAATCTTGTAACCGGTCAAAAGACCCGTTTAAAAGAAACAATGTTAAATGACAACCATGGCTCTATTCTTCGGAGAAACCATTTTCTTTGACCATATCAAAGTACTGCTTTAAATTCGGCCGCTTTACTGTCACGTAAATAATAGTTATCATAACATTTATGAAGACTGGAAGGACGACGTGAAGAAGATGGCCGGCTCGAATTGGATGCAATTGGCTCACCGCCGCGACGAGTGGAAGTTGTTGAGGGAGGCCTACACCGAAATGGTAGAAAGTGGCTAAAGAAGAAGATAAGAAGATAACATTTATAATACGATAACATGTCAAAGGCTATTAATAGTACATTATTGCCTAGGCATGGAAGTAGGCAATTGCGGGCCATATATTGGTTTAAACGGACGACCTTGCGAGTCCGTTTAAAAATACGAAGCCCGCAATTGCTGATCCTGCCGAGGCAAATATAGCGCTTTTCTCAAAAATAGCCAGAAAAAAATTGTGTTGGAGTAAAATCTTCATCGTTGAAATCATTTTTTTAAATGCATAGAAACAGAAACTTCATGTGAAAAAACCATCACTCTTTACCGCCTTTTTGTTTATGACAAGGAGAAACGCAAGCTTTGTTTTTAAAAAAGCAAAGATAAAAAAGTTATGTTTCGAATAAAATTTGGATGTATAAGACTTGTGCCATCATTTCATTATGGACTTTTTCACTTTTTAAAAAGTTACAAGCTAGATAGTAATGGAATTTGTATGCAACATTGCGGGCTTGTGTAGCGACCACGCAATGTTTTTTTTTTAATTTGAGAACTGTCAGTAAACTATGTACTTCGCGTCTCATTATGTAAATAGTAATGTCAACATTTCCGAACATTTTTGAGAAAATTAATTTCAAAGACTTACCGAAAAAAGAGCCTTTGCAAAATTATTTTGATCACAAGAGTGCGAGGGACGGAGCATTTGACTCGATAGCGAGTACGGTAATTTTAACTCATGGTAAGGGTACACATCTTACTTGCCACATGAAGCGGAGGTTAGAATAAACTGTCGGTGTACTATGGAGCCAGAACACACAAGACGGCCATCTCGTATAAATCCTGCCATGAATGGAGCATCTTCGATCTCTATTTCGTGGCCACCAAAGATACCAACGTTATTATCAACTTCGGTTTCTGAAAAACAAACATATTCTTATAATAGGCTAGTGTCCTAAAAAAAATTAATTAGTCCGTCAATTACATTATCAAAAAATATTGAACACGTATTTTTTTCTTTTGTCATTTAAACAAAAAATGACGAAGATGGCACACTTTATACTACGTTGTGACTTGTGACGTCACGAGCCCCCACTCCCGAACTGTGATGCGCGTTATATTTGTCAATTTTGATTAATTTTAAAAAGCAAAAAACACGTGTTCAATATTTTTTGATAATCTTACTGACGGACTAATTAGAATTATTATTTGTTTACACCGGACACAGCCCTATTTATTTAAGAGCCTTTTATGTCCCGCCGGGCAAAGGCCTCCCTTCCTTTTTAATGATCACTATTGATCTGAAACTGCAATTTTTACCTTATTTATGTACTGTGCAATCAAGTTTAAATAAATAATTTTCATTTGACATGATGATGATGGCGACCTAACGAGCTATTTTTAACCGACTTCAAAAAAAGGAGGAGGTTCTCAATTCGTCTGTATATGTATCCGTATGTTTTTTTTAATAATAAATAATATTAAACTAATTAATAGTCACCTTGGCTTAGTGCTAACTGAAGCACTGTAAACAGGAAAAAAAATGATTTCAAAATATCCATAGCGACTGAAGGGTTACGATTGAATAAAAATATACGTTACCATGCGTATTTATATAATGGTTTAATGATAAGTTGTTAATTAATTCGTTTTTACACGTTTTATCAAATTAAGATAAATAACGAATATTTATGTGAATTTACATTAGTTATTTTAATAACGTATAATTATCTTATCTTGAAATGTTTAAATCGCACCAAAAACAGCAATTTTTGAATGATTTGATGTGGTTATTTACCACCTTGTTTTGCAGAGGTCGTTTAAATTTTGCTTTGGCCACACCACGGCCAAACGGACTGGACATTATGAATTTGCAAAGGCACATCGGGCCTATTCATGGTTATGTAGATAAACGTGAATTAAACATCTTTCACTTTCTGACCAGTCCGTAAGTGCGAGAGTAACGGATGCTTTATCCACCGCAATAAGAGCGACCAAAATACGGGACAGAGTCAGTAAATGACGATTAAGCCGTACCTTAATGGATTTTTTTAAATATAAGTTTAAAAAAGTAACAAGGTCTTTGAAAAAGGAAAAGGTCTTTTGGCCGGTTACAATTTTCATTCAGTAAATCGCGAATAGTCTTTTTTCCTAATTAACAGCTTTCACTCCTTGTTTAACAAAATGTATTTCGCCAATGTCGAGGTTTAGAAAACACCATGAACTTATTATAGAAATAAGTCAACGGATATCACACGCGAGAACAATTCTTCGGTCGATAGTACATTACTGCAGAGGCCATGAAGTAAGGGATTGCTGGACAAGTATGGGGTAGACGGCCGAGTCGTAGACGAGTCCGGATAAAACGAGTCCTGCAATCCCTGTTCCGGCCGAGGATTGTATAGTGCTTTTCTCAAGCAATGTGAGGAAATATTTAAATTAAAATAACTACCAGGTAAACCAGTAAATTTTTTTTAATTTGCCGCTTTTTTATTTTTAAACATGTCATTTGAGCAAGCTATTCGAGCACCATGTTTAACCACACATAAATAAAATAGATTTTTTTTTAATGTCGCAAGTATGGTTACAGAGTCTAGTAAAAGTTGGCAGTTGGTTGGCAGTAAGTAATTTTTCCTTTGTCAGTTTAATGTTAGTAAGCAAATTTAAAAAGTTAGAGCAACGGGCAATAATGGTTTTTCTTAGGTTAGGTTTTTCATGTCCATAGGAGCCATAAACAAGAAACTTCATGTCTTCATTTCGTGATATTAACGCATACATTTCCGAGCATGTTTGAGAAAAGAGTATTTACTTTGTTAGGGTTAGCGCCACGCGCTTCTGTTAAGTATACTTTTTCTTTACACACAACAAGTAAGTTTATTATTGTTTTACTGCTGTCAACATTATGGAATGGGTCAGGATTGACTGCTTATCTGCCTAGTACTAATAGTTGTCTAAGTAACTATACATATGTATAGCATTTTTTTCTCTAACGAGACGTGTCGTCTGTCGTACAATCGAGTTCATAAATATGTATACAGTTTAGTACCTTATCTATTTAGGGCAGAGTTCACCAACAATTAAACGGACGGTTAGCGGTTTAACGGGTGACAAGTGTATTGATTAACAGCTGATTAGGACTTAACCGTCTGTTCAATTGGTTGGTAAACTCGGCCCTTAATGTCATGTTTAAACCGCCATATATGAATTGTCACAACGATTAAAGTGACAAGGTACTAAAGCGTATACATATTTATGAAAATCTCCCTAACAGGTATACAGTGCGACAGCTCTTAGGTGCTTCGGGTTTGTGTTTGTCTCTCGCTCACGCTTCGCTCACGCTTCGCTCTCTTATTAAGAGCGAGTGAGAGAGGAGTACAAACCTCTGGGCCTCTTAGTGTAATCATGATATTTCTATACTCGCAAGTAACGCATTTAATACATGTGATTATTATTATTAATACCTGCTTCTGCCCGCGACTTCGTCCGCATGGATTTTGCCTATCGTTATTCCCTGGGCAACTTTAAAAAATCCAGGATTAAAAGTAGCCAGTGTGTTTATCCAGGGTATAAGCTATCTCCATTTCATTCAAATCCGTAAAGCCATTGCAGCATGAAAGAGTAACAAACAAACACACAAACTTTCACATAAATTTTTATTCTAGAACGTCAACTTGAAGAAAACTTGCATTATGGTATCAAAAGTAAATCTCACCAAAACAGGCAACCCTAGATATTTGTACATTACATTATATAGTGTACATTGTTCCTATAGTATATTAGACTCTTTAAACTATAAAACATGTAAAACTTAAATTTAAATGCCCCATCTACTACAAAAATGTGCTATATCCCAATGTGCCGGCGCGGGCTGAAAATCAGCGCTGTGTGCAAGCGCAGCTCAATGCTGAGCCCGAGCCCTTTGCCTTTGTGTTGTGTTTGTGCTGTTATAATTTAATTAAATAATGATAATTTTTAGTTTTACTTTTATTTTAACTGTATGTTTCCTCTAAATTTAATTGCTCGAATGCTTAGACGATTGAATGTACTAAAGAATATGTGATGTGATGTACGTCAGGGTTTCTAATATCTGGTTATTTTTAAATCTATGTATTTTTGTAAATATATGTATGGTATCTTCTCCTCTTCTCTTGTATGTGTATCTGTGTAAGACAATAAATATTGTTTTTATTTATTTATGTATTTATTTAATATTGGTAAATTATTTGCCTCGTGTGGTTGCCGAGTTAGAATAGTGCCACTCCATGTCTTCCCGTGGATGTCGTAAGAGACGACTAAGGGAATAAAGGCTTGTAGTACTGTTAGGCGATGGGCTTGCAACCTGTCACTAATACGCTGGTAAACATCTTAGCCTAATTGTGCAAATTGTGGTTATAGAATTATCAACAAGTTTTTAGAGATTTTTGTAATTCTGTAGCTCTGCCTACCCCACTCTGGGAACGAAGGCGTGAGATTATGTATGTATGTTATTTAATATTAGTAGGATATACCTAAACATCATCAGGAAGAACATAAACGTTAACATACCCATGACGACTGAACGGGTGCTATCGAAAAAGTATATTTTATCCCACCATTTACTCCCTATTTTACATAGCTTACATACCTATATTTATGGTAGCTTATTAAACTGGTTCAAACTTTTTTTATCATATTAAGTTTAACACCGAATATTAATAATTAGATTGCTAGTACCTTATCTAAAGATATTATTAATATAAAGGCGATATCGCTTTTTTTAAATAAGCTAATAGCAAAACCATTGTGGTGAAAATAAATATTGTAATGAGCGTTTCTATGGTATTTAAAGTTCAAGTACCTTGGTTACTAGGTAGTAATAAGGTCTTTTATTAAATATTTGCGTATTTTTTACATATTTAATTGTTTATTATCAAAATTTGGATATCGATTGTTTACAAAAGGCCATTACTGATAATCTGTGTTAATCATGGCCAGTACCAATAATTACCATAATTATGTTTATAAATATATATTCGTCGTTTGTGTAATTAAAAAAAATAACCTTAAATGTTAGCACTCACCTCAACTATTCTTTTTTTTCATCTATCGCCATCTATACTTACTTTTTGTACCGTGCATTGAAGTTAAAATAAATTAACACTCATTCAATACTGTTATCTCCATGACAGCGCGCCATGGGTTGTACTATGGGAGGCATTTTGACACCGTTAACGAGTTCAAAAAAATAGTGTTATAGTTGACTTGTGCGAGATTGTCCTCTGTTATTATATAGCATGGAGAAAGCAAACGAGCACACATACTATCTGATGGTAAGTGGGCTCTAAAGTCCATAGATATTTGCAATCCTACGATGACAATCTCAATACTACGAATTCGTTTTGCCAACCCTACTAAGATGAAATACCTGTACTCGTATGCTAGTCATTTCACCGGTTGTCTTACCTCCGCACGGGAACAACAATGCCAATATTGCTGTTTGGCGGCAGTTTAAGCACCTGGATGACCGAGCTTTGCTCGGTATTTATTTTGGTAAGTTTTCTAAAAATGATACCTAGCTAGATCGGGTTTACATTCATCTGGCATAACTTTTTTTTGGCATAATCATCATTTGGCATACTCATCATTTGGGATAATCATCATTGGCATAATCATCTTTTAGCATACAGTCTTTTTTTCTGAAACCGTATACTTTTCAGGATTGTTATAAAATAAACCGAACCTAACCTAATGGGTTCTATGCAATGATATTTTAAAACATATTGCTAAAACATGATTATGTCAAATGATGATTATGGCAAATAATGAGTATGCCAAATGTTGATTATGCCAAATAAAGTTATGCCAGACGAAGGGTACCCGCTAGATCAATTTATCGCCCCTGAACCCCCTGCATACTAATTTTCATGAAAATCGTTGGAGCCGTTTCCGAGATTCAGATTATATATATTTATATAATATTTGCTCGTTTAAAGGTATTAAATATGTTGGTACCGATCCGGAAGGACCTTCGGTCTAGTGCTAACCTTTCCCTTACCATTCCATTCAACAAGACTCGTACCTATGCTAAATCTTTCACGGTACACTCTGTCCAATTGTGGAATGGGCTTCCAATGTGCTTGAGGTAATCTAGATCTGTCGGTTCATTGAAGGAAAGGTTAAAGGAGGCTAAATGAACAAGATGACTCTAAGCGTTGATTCTTAGCTCTGTTGTAGGTTTTAACTGCTGTTTACGTATGTGGTAGATATATTTATTAGTAAATTCAATATTCTATGTATGCAAAAGCAGTATGTTTATTAAAACAGTTTTTTTTCCTGTTTCTCTGTTGTGTATACTACTCCCTATTATTTCCTGTAATTTTGTTAATTTGTCTATCCTTCTGCATTGTCCTTGCTTATTCTATTACAAGATTTACAGGAAGAGATCCCATATGGGATAAGTTCGCCTGTGTACATTATGTCTCGATGCAAACACGTTTTTTTTTAATGTGCAATAAAGAGTTTACATACATACATACATACATTTATGCATACCCTGAAAAAGGTCCTACCATCACGAAGGCTTACTATTATGTCTTAAAAGGCTTATCTGGTTCGAGTGAATTCGATTCTAACCGACTTCATTCAAACATCGAGCTGATGAGAGCGAAAGAGATAAAAGTACAAACCCGGCTTAATTTAGTCCCCAAAGAGCCGATTGTTGCAATCGCTAGATAAAATTATGTAATAAAGTAAGTTGTAGCTTTCCTTTTCTTTGTTTAATAGAGGAAAGGGACTGAGCTAAAATTTTTCTGACTGATAGTGTTATCTGGAGATTAAAATTCAGCCCAAAATAAGGGACATCCAATATCTCTATCTAATGATATTTATTATGCTGGTTTATCGGGAAATTTATAATGGTAAGAGAATGAGCCTTAAAAAAAACGTGCTCCTAGTGAAAAAGAATACTAGTCTTTCAAGGTTCAAGTAAAATAAACATATTAGTCTAGTATAGTACAGTACCCGTATTATGGACGCCTTTATCGCGGTCGGTAAAGCATCTGTCACTCTCGCACTGACATACTGGTCAGAAAGTGACAGTTTTTTTTTCTTAATTAATGGCTTTCACTCCTTGTGTATTTCGCCAGGAAACAAGTCCATGGTAATCACACGCGAGGACAATTGTTCGGTTAAAGAGATTTACTCTGGTGGACTAAACAGAAGCACATGGGGTTAGCTCCACGCGCTTCTGTCACAGATGTTTTATCCACGCTTATCCACATCGATAAACACGATCATAATAGGCCCGCAGGGTACATAGGTAAAAGACTCATTTGACGTATTTGAACCGATGATGGGAAAAATATCCCCACCCACCAACAGAAATGATACATGTCTCAGGTGATCTTGCAGCAACATGATGTACTTTACTATACCGATGATCGCAAAATGTATAGGGTTTTCTTGGAAAATCATCATCGTATCTTATAGAAAGTTCTAATTCTAATTCTAATTTTAATTAATGGCTTTCACTCCTGTTAAGGTGTATTTCGCCAATGTCAAGTTATTTATAGACGCTCCCATGGACTTATTAGGGAAATAAGTCCATGGATATCACTCGCGAAGACAATTGTTCGGTAAAAGAGTATTTTCTCTAATGGACTAAACAGAAGCACATGGGGTTAGCGTCACGCGCTTCTGTCAAGTCCTATATAAAGTTAATTTTTTCATTAAAATATCCTCATTGATTTTGCAACAAACATAATATTCGAACATTTAAATTAAAGACCAAAATTTGACAGTTCCCATTTTGATTATTTCATTATTTTAACATTATTTCATAAAAATATGAATGAGAACTCGTGTAACCAGTAATATTAGGGTAAGTTTTATTGATAAAAATACCTAAACTTAAACCAAAATGCCGTAATCACAGCGAATGTGCGCCCGTTGAGGTTAGGATTTTGGTCTTAAATTAGATTTTCGAGTATAGGTGTTTTGTCTTTTTTTGGGTCCTAATGAGCATATTGACATGATTTCTGTGACTGTTGGAGGGTGGAAACGAAGTCCATACCAAATCTCCCATCATCACCTTTGACGTAAATTCCATATCAGTTTCTTTACACAAATACGCAAGAGGGGCTTTATGTAAGTTTTTTACTTTCGTTTACCATTTTTTATTACATGCTAAATCGACATGTATATATTTTTTCTAAGGCCCTTAAGGCCTTTTTCTTTATTTAAGGAATATAAAAATAAAACAATCAGTAGATAATGCAGTAAAATTGTAATTAAAAGACGAGTTGACAAAAACAATCAAATAAACTCAATAGTTAAATAAAAAGTAATATTTTCTCGAGAGCCATATTATACAAGGTCTTAATATAACACAAATAATAAGTACAGTAACAGATTTGAATTATAAATATCCTGCTATTGCCAATTTCCAGTACTGTGGGGTACAATTACTAAGTTAGTTAAAATTTGTCGTTTGTAAATTGTGTCAAATTTTAAATTGAAGTAACTTATCTAGCCGTGGAGGTCAGAGGGCCCTGCCAAGATGCATTGCGCTAACTAGCGTTTCCATTCGATTCATTTTTAAACCAATCGCGTCACTGGTAGATCACGTGACTTTTCGTATTACGTCATCTACCAGTGACGCGATTGGTTTAAAAACGAAACGAATAGAAACGTTAGCGCAATGCATCTTGGCAGGGCCCTCTGTTCCCAATACCTTAGGATAACTCTAGCAATGCCATCTCATAAATGACTTACTACAACAATTTACTAGTATAATATTACCTTCACGCCTGTTTCCCAACGGGGTAGGTAGAGGCAATGGAACGCCAAGTGCACTGGTACAAACAAACAATTTTTTCTTCCTCTACAAGTTTAGTTTAATTTTGTATGCGTTTATTGGGGTCCTAGTGAAAAAGGGCATAAGTCGTCTGAAGATCAAGTGAAAAAGGGTTTAAGTCTAGTATACTCCGGTCATGTATATACCCTTTTTCTATTACGTGTTAAGTCTACTTGTATCCTTTTTCACTAGGACCCCAGTTAATGTTCACAAACTGACATATAAAAAGAGTGATAATACTACAATAATAATGCCAGACACAAAATGAGTATCGAAAAACATCTCACCTATTTATACATACTTAGCAGTTTTGCACTCTAAAGTAATAGGTTTTTGGTAGGTTTTTGTAGTAACGTCCTTTGTGGTTGATCATATTAGGGGCTCTATTCTACATTGCCTTTATACCTTTAGGCCTCTTCTGTACCCCCTTTATTATCGTATTGTAAAGCTTATGATAGCTCTTATTAACCTATTTTTTTATTGTTGTTGTGTAATTATTTTTGTATTCTTTGATTTATGATCTTTGATTGTTTTAATGCTGAATAACTAAATGTAATTTCGTATTTTTTGACATGCAATGCTAATTACATTGTAATATTACATTAATGAATAAATAAAAGAAACGGAAATTATTAAAATAAAGGAAAAAACACCAAGAGGCCAAGTTATCAGTAAAACCCCATTGTTCCTTGAGCACTTTGAGAATGTCGATTTTTGGGGCGAGTTGGGAAATTTTTACTTTTGATTTATTCTGTTCACTGATTTACTCTATACTAGGTAGACCGCTATTATATAAAAAAAGGAAAGAAGTCGTTTCTTGACATCGTCGTCTACAAGTTGTTTTGGATGGTAGTTTGGATCCAAGTGACATACTTCGACACCTTGGTGTAGATGGTCGGTTGGTGACCGCATCGTCCTCGACTAAACGATGAAATACCGAATTGCGTGTTGGCTTGAGTCAATGGGACACCGCTATCCCCCTTAAAAAATAAAAAAGCAGAATTAGAAACTAATCAAATCATATTGAACTATAGAGCGATAGATAAAAACCCCCGATATAATGGTGACCCCTCGGATCCCTTCTTTCAGGGTTAATAATCTCTTAAACGGCCTAACCGATTTTCATGAAACCAACTTACAAAAAAAAAAAACGCATCCAAATCGGTTCACCCGTTTAAGAGCTACGGTACCACAGACAGACAGGCAGACACACACACACACACACAGCAGTCAAACTTATAGCACCCCTTTTTGAGTCGGGGTTAAAAGTGACCTGGATTAAATCAACGGTCTTGGTCCTTTTAGCGGAAATTTGTAGCCGTTAATACATAAGTGGAAGTCTCTTTTTGATACATATTATTGGAAAGACATTTCCGCATGTAATACCAGGTACAAGCTTTTGATAAATGGGCCCTTTTTTGCATCTTGCATACATCTGCTTTGCTAGTTTAAGTGACAACGGTCTTGGGGTAAATTGCCTTATTATCATCACTATCTTAATTACAGGCACATTGAATTTTATATCATTGTCTCAGTGGTGACATCATCATCATCATCAGCCTATGTTAATCCACTGCTGGACATAGGCCTCTCCCATTGTACGCCAACGAGCATGATTCGTCGGCACTCTCATCCAGGTCTTGCCAGTCACCTTGCGGAGATCGTCGCTCCACCTAGTCTGAGAGCGTCCTACACTACGTAGAGGTGACAATCCTTCAATAAATAGGTGCCAATGGTGGCACAGGTGGCCTGTGTGCGTTTTCAAAAACTAGAAGTTGCTCTCATAGCTAACTATTTTATACGCGATGGGATTTGAATTAGTAAAGTCATGACTATTGGTATGGTAAGCACAACCTATAATACCACGATCATTTATAGGAGGAGGAATATATTTAGGAACTCATATAGAGAACGAATCACTCGCTTAAAAAGTACCGTTTACGTCCTTTCTCGGGTTCAAGCTATCGTCCGGGACTACTATTACAAACTAAGTAATCTTACCTTACAAGGACTACGTCCTTCAGACCCCGCACACAGCATGTTCCCAGTCATTCTGGGTGCGAACACTTTACAGACCGAGTCGTGCAATACTGAAATTGTTGCTCTTTGGAGAAATTCTGGATAATCATCGTCTTCTGTGATCTGTTCAAACACATTTTTTTTAAGCGTTAGATTTCCTATCCAGTGTTGTGAGTCACGTGAAAAATCAACAATCAAAAATATCCTATTTTGTTTTATTCAACGTGTCAAAAGTAACAAGACAGAAGGTACTGCATTTGAATCGAGATACAGATCAAGAAAAATGTTAAGTTCGGAATTTTTAAGTGGTTTGTAAACCAATTTTTACCGCAGGATGTGATCAGCAAGCATTTTCTTACCTCATTATGTAACTCTTAAGGTCTGTTCATTCTTACTTGTCTTATATAGTAAACAATTTTCTAACATCAAAATGAACCTTTTTTGGCTAAAACAGCTATTTTAAACAAAATAAAGCAATCACAGACAATACATTGGCCAAATGATGTCCGAAATGTTTATTCAGTTTACTTTATTTACGACAAAACAGCTGTTTTAGCCTAAAAAAGGTTCATTTTGAGGTTAGAAAGTTGTTTACTATATAGTTAAGACAAGTAAGGATGAACAGACCTTACATAAGACGCCTTTTATAACACCTTTAAAATTGCTGGTTTCACATTGCCATGCTTAAGAGAGTGAAGAAGCGGTTTAGTACGAAAATAATATTTTTCTATAATATAACTTACATCCGTGATACCCCATCCAGTGATGTTGACCATCGTTCCATTTGCAATTTCAATATTTTCAACAGGCAACCCTACTTTAGCGATTGCACTTGTGTTAAATGCTATTGGTTCACGGAGTTTAAGAAGACAAATGTTGTTGTCGGGATTGTGTTTCACATATCTTTCATGGCACAGCTTTTTTTCAGCTTTATGAAAACGTCCATCTTCAGTAACAAGTTTTGAGCCGACGTGAATACGTTTTCCGCGTGCCCGATACCATTTTCTAATAAGAGAAACAATATAATGGTAAAAAATTAAAGTCCTTTAGGAGCGCTTTTACGTGTAGATAAGCATGCACAAGACTAACTAGAATACAGCCAACAGCATAAATAAGTGATCATTTATGTACCTTTTCACTTTAACGTCGTGTTTGAAATGTCATACAGAATTGTGAAACGATTGAAAGCGACAAGGTACATAAATGATCACTTATTTATGCTGTTGACTGTACCAAAATAGTAATTAAGGAACCCCTATAGTGAGACTTCGGTGTCTGTCTGTCTGTCTAAGCTATTAACTTGCATGCTGGCATAGTTATATAACTTGCTTACCTGCACTTGTTTTTAGAAAAATCAGTATGAAATTAATTTTATAAATATTTGAAAAATGAAACTGATTTGATTACAGCAAAATTTTGGCTAGTCAAAATGGACCTTATTGCATATAAAATAAAGTTAATATCAAAATGAATATTTTCTTTTGCGTGTTCCAAACATAATTACTTATTATCTCAAATATGGAACCTCTTGAATAAGAGGATTAGGATCTTACCTGGCAAGAGTAGCGGTAGTTAGGATAAACCGTTCATGTATTATCGAGCCGGCACCTATAAGTTTTTCTCTGGCTAAAAGTGCTGCCATATAAGGAGCGTCTTCGATCTCTACATCGCCGCCTCCAATGATACCGACGTTTTTATCGACATTGGTTGCTGTAAAAATAAACACATTTTTAGGGTTTTGTATCCAAAGAGTGCGACCAGAACCCTATTACTAAGGTTCCACTGTCCGTCTGTCGTTCTGTCAGCGGGCTTCTCATCAACCTATTTTTCGGACACATGAAATTTTCAAGAAGTAAGTAAGTAATAATCGCCGCTATGATAACAAGGAATAAAAATAAAAATCGCCATACAAGAATGTTAGGGTACCCTTCGTGTCCGATTTCGACTTGCACTTTGACAGTTTTTTATAATCAGCCCTTATAATGTCATAATCTTTGCAGCTCTGCCACAAGGTCGCAGAAAACAGCTGGATGCGAGTAGCATAGGACCAATCGTGGTGGAGACATTGGGGAAGGATCATTGGATAATGATGATGATGATGACCTAACGTGGTATATTAATAAATAATATTAAATTAATAATTACCTTGACCTAGTGCTAACTGAAGCAGACACATTAACAGCAAGGAAATAGATTGTAACAGATCCATAGCGACTGTAGAGTTGCAATTGAATAAAGTATATTTAGCCATGCGTATTTATATGATTAAATTATGTTTACCTAGTGTTTAGCGTATTTTATCAAATTAAGATAAGCAATGAATAATAATTTGATTTACTATTATTTATTTTTGGTTATTATAATTTAATCTAATCTTTAAATATTAAATAACAATTGCCAAACATCACTATATATATCGATGGCGCAGTGGTTAGCTACCAACCTTTTTTACAAAGAACTTTTGAATCCTGTTATCCTAGCAGGTCAAACGACTTTTCTACTATTGTACTAATCATTTATTAGCCGAAAGACGTTCACTGCTGGATACCTACTCCTTCAACAAGGTTATCAATTATGATCGGTACAGTGGTACTAAATGACTAATTATAGTATCGTTAACGGTATCAAAACTCCACCCATAGTGTCAAGCGTTGCCTTATCAATAAAAGTTCTGTAATGTGTTTTAACTACGTAATAACAGTACTATAATAGCCACAATAGTATTATTATTACCAAGGTATCTCTCATTACACGAAATAGTTCTTAAAAAGTTGTTAGGGTCTTTTTTAAGGATAAACATGTTTTATTTTGACATAGTTGAGTTTTAAGTATGAGAAAGTGTCAGGATACAGGTACGTGGGGTTCAAATTTTATCTAGATAATTTATGCTAACATGGAAGAACCAAACTGACACTGTATCTAAGAAAAAAAACATTTTGATTTGCTTCGTATAATCTGAAAAAGTTGTAAATGAGTCCGTGGTATTAACTGTATACCACACTTACGAGTATGTAACGTAATGTAGTTACCGAAGGATATAGTAAATAACTTAGTCGAATTCAAATCCAAATTATATAATTTTCTATCAAAAAATATCATCACACAGTGAGTAAACAATTAGTTGACGAATTCTGAGCATGTGCATGCTGAAACTTAATTAACTGCATCTACAATTTGTTCGCCTTGCGGCGCAAAAATCTGACATTTCCTAATAATATATTTAAAACGTAATTGTACCTACCTGTGTAATACAAATAAACGATCTCCACTTTATCTTTATCTCTACACGCAGTTTTACAGTTAATTTAATACGGGTGTATTAAATTGTGTGCTTTATTTTTTTTAAGTTTTGACAATTTTGAGTACTTATTTGACGGAGTTTCATTTCAGAGAAGGTAGTTATTAAACGATATTACTTGAATGCTGGGCGTCCCATGGACTGAATTCCGTACCAACGAGTCGACACTCCAAGAACTCCGCATTCAAGCAGTGTTCATCGTCTATAATAAAGTCTCTCATCCTTATCTACCATCCCGGCCATGTATGCCGTAGGGGGGAGGTATCCATTGAACGACCTGTGATCCGAGTAGAAGTTGAAGGCACCCGGCCACGAGGCAGATGGACAGACCAAATTAAAGCTGCCGTAGATAGCTTGTTACACCAATGCACGAGGAAGGCAGCTGTCAGAGAGGAGGGGCGGCGAGTTGTGAAGTTTACCACCAACGCCTAATATGATGACCACGATCACTCTGTTGCGAAAAGCACAAGACCGGTCTGAGTGGAGAGCCTTGGGGGAGGCCTATGTCCAGCAGTGGACGTCTTTCGGCTGATATGATGATGATGATGATGATCTCTCTGTTAAGAGTGAAAACGACGTAGAAGAAGAAGTTTTTAAACATCTTTGTTCTCGACTAAAAGAGAAGCTGCATGTAGTGATCAAAAAAGACTGCGCTAATGCTACTGAGAATAATTTTGTATACCTACTTAGCCGGGATATTTTACTATGAGGGACTGAGGGCTTGTTTTAGGAAAGTTTTAGGAAGTTATTAAAATAAGCAGTTTGCATTATAATTGTATTCAAAAAGAAATAACTCAATAAACGCATCTCACGTTCAAAAACAATGTTTGCTTCAGAGCAACAAAGTACATCACAAGTAATAATTGTATTTAAAAACCTCGTTTACAAACTCAAAGAAATAAACTAAAAAACGCATCTTAAATTCATAAACAACGCTTGCTCTAGAGTAACAAAGTATTAATGAATCACATCATAACCCTGTGATGTATCTTTTATTGCTCTGGAGTAAGCATTGGTTACATTACAATAACAGATAGTAGGTAATTAATTATGAATATCCTACCAAAAGTATCGTATGGTCTGGTATTACTCTAATGATGACATGTGTTCTCGTTAAGTAACAATTAGCAGTTTAATGTTTTAATGTGCTGTGGCTACAATTAACGTGCTGACAGATATTATAGGTAACTATCATTCCTTTTTTTTCTAACTTGATTTATTTGTAGGTACTATTGCAAAAAAGGAGCTATGTTAGCCCCGTGTATTTTATTTGCGAAACAACATAACGGACTAATTATTAACTGGTGAGAGGCTTAAATAACATTTTAGTTTGTGTATTCTCAATTAGGTAGCTTAAAACCCACTCGTATTACTTTGCTCAACCGATCGAGCACTCAATAAGAAACCGTTTTAACTCAGCTCAGCATTTTTGATACTTTTCGTTCTTATAGTAATATCCTTTGTAGTTTATTTTTGCGCTTCAGTTTTCTTATCAGTGAGGCTAGAGGAGTTGCTTAACGCTAACGTAAACGATTTTCGAAAACTGACAAAATGTATGGAATTGACATCGGCGCTCGACGCGACCGTCTGACAGCTCACGTCAATCCTATACATTTTAGATAAAGATAACGAACGCCGAATGCATCTTGTCTTGGGCCTCTGCTGTAAAATCAAGTGGTTCAAGCATGGAACACTGAATCAATGTTGCCCTGTCGTGTTGAGAAGTCGTTTCTTGCGGTCATTGTTTAAGAGTTGTTGCTGATAGTGTTTTGAATCCAAGTGACGTACTTCGAGACCTTGATGTAGATAGTGGGTTGATGACCGCATCCTGGGGGTCCAAATCCCACAATACCGTATTGTACGTCGTTTTGAGTCAAAGGGCCACCGCCATCCCCCTTAAAATAAAATAACAAAATTACAAATTTAAATAAAATGACCAAAGGTTAATAGGGTATCTATACATATACTATCTGTATAGGGTTTTTGTGTCTAAGATAAATTTCGCTTAGTTAAAGGCGATATAATTTGCACTGATTCAGAAAATGTTTAATACCTACTATTCGTCTTTAGATGGTCCTTTCTACCAAAGGCTAAGACAAAGAACTACTAGCAAAGTTTTTTTAAACAGGATATATCTATTACCCTTAAAAGTTCTATACTCATGGCAATCAAGATAACATAACAATGAAATAATATCGACCAATCAGCTGATGCCCATAAATAAATCAATATTCTTGGCTTGTTTAATGATGCGACTTTTGCAATATTTCCGAGCACTCTTGATGACTTAGTGAAAATTAATAAAGTACAATCAGTTTCTTGATAACAATCGGAAATCTTTCGTTTTTCTATGAAACACGCGTGACAAATATACTGTCGCTATTAAGAAGCTGGGAGAACTGAAAGACTCTTTAGCTTGTAATAAAAAAGGGTATAAGTCATACAAATAGTTAACTACACCTACGCCCTTTTTCACTTGAACCTCAAATGACGTACACTATTTTATACTAGGACCACAGTAATGTGAAAAGGTATTCTTACAAAACAGGAGTCACGTCCCTGAGCCCCTGCGCACATCATGTCCGCCGTCATATTGGGTGCGAATGCTTTACACAACCGGTCCGGCAATAGTACAATTCTTGCTTGTTGCAGATATTTTGGATATTGGTTACCCACGTTCTGGTAAAACGACAAAATATTATGTTTTAATATGTTAATATTTTATTTAGGTACAGATGCTGCAATGTAAAATAAATTAAAGAAAGAAAAATAACATCTTCATTAATATTCGATTAATTTTCGCTAACGAAATTTTGCTAACGAAAATTCTGAAGTTAGAATTAAATTTTTACCACTTGGAAAATAAATCAGGTTATTAAGTATCGCGTTTATATCATAAATTCATAATGTTATTGCGTACTTAACTTACTTAAATATAAACTGATTTATAGTTTTTTTTTATTAAAGAAGGATAAATAGTCCCGTTGTAGCGAATGTCAAGGTCAAATGATGGGAATCTAGCAGAAAACGACGAAACTACTCATAATATTAAATTAACTTGTATAGCAATTAGGAAATTTCTTTAAAAACTTAAGCATTAACATTTTAAAAGGATCATTTAGTTATGTGGAACTGATAATAAAGACCATTTATGCCTGTAGGAACTTCAAATATACCTAAGTATTTTACGGATGACAATGGATTTTTTGTATTAAGCTTGCCATAGCACTTTTAGGTGATCAAAATTCTTGCGATAAAATGGAACTGGTAACGAAATATCAGAAACTCTTTTAAAAATACCCTCTCTAAAGAGCAAAGATCAATCTGCATCAGACTATTGTATAAACAATCGTACCTATTCAAGAATCACCTAAAATCGTAAGGTAACCTGGTGTTGTAACAAAAGCCATTTCGTTACCCCTCATGTTATTTTATAAAGTGAAACATGAAATATTGTTTTTTTTTAAATTAAAAATCAGTTTACAAAATATTTGTCGCAGGTACCAAATAGGCTTTACAAAGGAGACCTATAAATTTCATATGCTTTTAGTGCCGTTTTGTTAGGGTAATTATAATATTATGCTATTTTTTTTTTAATATTACTTACAACGGTGTTACCCCATCCAGTGACGGCCATCAGACTGCCAGCTCCAATATCAATATTTACTTCTGGCAAATTGACTGCACGGACTTTAGGTGACGTTAATACTATTGGTTCACGGAGTTTTAAGAGACAAATGTTGTTTTCGAATGTGTGTTTGTTATATTCTTCGTGACAAAGCATGTCACTAACAGCAAGGTAAGATCCACCCTTCCGAGCTCGATTAGAGCCGACGTGAGCGTGTCGTATAGGGTACCAATTTCTACAAAGAAAACCAATATTATGGTAAAGTTTAATAAGATTAAACTTCAGGTTCAAACTTGATTTTGCACAGTGTCGTTTGTAGTTTGAAGTCGCTTATCGCCATTCATTTTGAAAGACATTATTATACCCCTTCTCCGGTTTTTAGTTTTTTTTTCTCTTTAATTAATTAATGGCTTTCACTCCCTTCTAAGGTGTATTTCGCCAATGCTGAGTTACTTATAGACAGTCACGATAGACTGGTTAGAGAAATAACTTCCTGAATATCACATTTGAGGACGACTTATTTGGATCAAAAGGATTTTCTCTTCTGAACTTGACAGAAGCAAATGGAGTTAGTAGCTACTACGCGCTTCTGTTAAGTTTTTTTTTGTTTTGTGACGATTTGGGAAAAGATTCAGGAAGACTGAACTCTAAAAGTGTCATTATTGCTTAGAGTTTTGTATCCTTAATCCCTTCACCCAAAATTACAAAGGGCAAAAGGTTAAGAGCGTTTAAACCACCCATCCCGTGTGTAATGAAGCTAATCCAACGCTCTTACAAGATTCCTCGCAAGTTATTTGTCATCTAATAATTATTTTTCTTATATTAAGGAGAAGGCAAATGAGAACACATGCCACCTGATGGTATGTGGGACCTGAGACCCAGATAGGCATTCTCAAGTTTGCAATCCAAAGACTGCAAATGCTCTGCCAACCATGAGGACTAAGTTGGGAAGTCACTATGCTAGAAATTTTACCGGATATCTTATCCCCACATCAGAACGCAACAACTCCTTTGCTTGCATACAGGATGAGCGATACAAACGTCCGTGAGCCTTAGCCAAATACTAAAATATTTCATTTGTACTTATTATAACTGCATTTGTAAGAAAGATGAAAGATCATACTTAGCACAAGAAGCAGACGTAAGAATGAACTGACTGTGTATTATAGTGCCGGCGCACACTACGACTCGGTCGCGCAAAAATCCTGCCATGTATGGAGCTTCTTCGATAGCTATGGTGTGGCCACCAATGACCCCCACGTTTTTATTTGTATCATTTGCTGTAAAAATAAATATGTTTTTATGATCGTAGGCGCTAGCTCATCTTTACAAAATCAGTGTATGTACAAAAATGAAATCGTTGGGTTGTGTTGATTTCTCTGTTTGCGACACAGTTTTGATGAATTGATTACCAAATTGTACCAAATTGGTAAAAAATAATTCTTATAGTAAAACTTTGTTGTCTTTTTGCCAGTCTATCTGTAGATCAAGCCAGTTATATAAATGTGCCAAAATTCAAGTTGATAACTTTTGTAGTTGCTGAGAAAAACTGCTGTGATGTACAGATAAACTGATGGACAGACAAACTGACTCACACACCGAAGTCTCACCTAAAGGATATCGTTTTTAACCATTTTAGTACGGATTAGAACGGAATATTATAAATAATTTAAAAAAATACACAAACGAAGACGTAACAATTTCTAACGCAGGCTGCTAATATAGGCTCAAGTCATCTTAATGGTAATGGACTATGCTTACAGTTCCTCAGCGGAATAGAATAAGGAATGAGGATACCCGAAAAACAAAAGTTACTGACACCTCTGCGAACTGCACACCTTAAGTGGCAGCAGAAATATTGCTTGTAGATAGGGTTTCCATTCCGGATCCATTTTGTATGGGAAGATCCGGATCTGGAACCGAATTATCCGGATCTTACATACAAAATAGATCCACATTACAAACCCTACTTGTAGAACCAATGGTCGTTGGGGCAAATAGGTTCTGGAGTGGCGACTGGCTGGAATGCTGTTAGGTCTTCCACGAGGTGACTAAAGATCTGGTAACAGCTGGATGCTAGTAGCACCAATTATGGTATAGCTCTGGGAAGGCCTATGACCAGCATAAGACGTTTTTCAGTTGGCCTGATAATGATAATTATAACAAAGATGATAATGAAAAAAAATACAAAAAATAATTACCCCGGCCTTGTGCTACCTGTAGCACTGCACACGTTAACAGGAAGAAAATAAAAGGTAATAAACTCATGGCGACCCCACTACCGCAATTGAATAAAAGTTTATTTTACAACGCGTATTTATATGATTAAATAATAGTAGTTAATTAACTGCTTTTCCCGTTTTTTTATCAAAATAAATAATACCGATTATTATTCGATTATAATTTATTATAATTGCATTATTATTCTAATTTAATCTTATCTTAAAATGTTATTATTCAAAAACAATTTTGGGCTGGTTCAACGATTTAGTGGTTAGTGGTGAGCTACCGGCTTGATTTGCAAATGCCGTACAAATGCCTGCTTTGGTAAAATAAGAACAACAACTCATACATATAATACGAAATAGACATAAGAAAATATTCTGCTATTATTATCATAAGATGTCGCACGGTTTTTTCATAATTCCTGATCGAAAAGCAGGGATTTTCACATCTTAACAGCGAGATGAATTGGCCCATTCCTAGGGAGGATAGTGATTTCGTAAATAGAATTGGTCAAACACTGCCATTTTTTGACTCGTTACTAGTTAGATCATGGAAGAAGCTGTTGTACAGCCGTTAAGAAATAACTCTGGTTTTTTTTAACTATTTTATAAATAGTGTCAAGCAAGGAGTATTTAGACTATCATCATTTTGGTATGACAATAATTAAGACAAAGTAAATTTGTGACACTAACAAAGAAGATTTTTGTTTACTTTCTTCCCAAAATCTTCGTCAAAATGAAAAGTGGTGATTTACTCGGGTGAAAGTATTAGTCTAATTACAATTTTGAACTATGGTTACTATGGGATCCTAAAAATATCTCGGGATATAACTGATCAGTTATCCTTTGGTTAACAATCTACTATTCTACTTGCCAAGATGCACTACGCTAACTAGCGTTTATATCCGTTTCGTTTTTAAACCAAAACGAAACGAATAGAAACGCTAGTTAGCGCAATGCATCTTGGCAGGGCCCTCAGAACGCCACCCATAGTATAACCAAAGCGTTATTATATCGATACCACTTCCAAAATAACAACTACATTATTATTACTTACCAAGGCGCATGATAATGCTCATTAAGCACGTGTAAAATAAATGTACTACAGGAATTTAATTTAATTACCTCTTATTTAATTATTAATGCCATTAAAAGTGTAAAAAGCATCAAACAGATCGATCGATCGATTTTCTTTTAAATTACTGTTTTCCATTTGGTTTCCTATAACTTATCTGAAAAAAGTTAATAATATTATGATTATGACATTATTTTGAATATAAACTTTTTTAGATATAGTTAACGGAGTCGTAAACGTTATACATACTTCGAATTTTGAACAAAAAAAACACTAATAAAAAAAAACGAATAAGCGCAAGTCAGACTCGCCCAACGAGGGTTCCGCGCATGACACGGTTAACTCAATTCAAAATTTGGACCGCCTTTCCTTGCATAAAGACCCTGTTTTTTTGTGAGATAATTAAAAATGTATAGTTCTCAGATTTTTCCTAAACTTGTAGGATAAGACGGTCTTACTTGCCAAATTTCATAGATCTAGGTCAACGGAGAATACCCTATAAATTTGATTCCCTTGAGTGTCAAAATATACGTGTTTTTGCGGCAAAAACGGCCGTATCTTTTTTTACGTTACCTAACTTAGAAGTTTGACTTTTTCACAACTTGAAGGTACTGTAGATCTGAGTACATAGTTTCAATTTCAACTCAATACCTCCACGTGTTCCCGAGATAAAGGGTCTTGACAGACAGACGGACAGACGGACAACAAAGTGATCCTATAAGGGTTGCGTTTTTTCGGTTCCGTTTTTTCCCTTTGAGGTACGGAAACCTAAAAACAGCACAGAAGTGACACAAGGTAGTGTGCTTGAACTGCTGCTATTCGTACTGTACATCGACGTCACTATGAGTTATCACTGCATTGTTTTTGTAGATGATCTTAACTGCAAATCTAAAAGACTTAGTTTATTATTGTATTATTTACTGGATATTATATACTACTAATACAATATGAAACGCCATTTATCATAGTAACGTGGTAACGGCACTGAGTTATGGCTTATTGATAGGGCAATCCATATTATATGTATGTGGTATATCACAAAACAATTCATGCTTTAGCAGTCTCTTGTAGAGCTATTTAATTGAAATAGACCATAAATTAATAACTATTTCAAAGTTGCGCGAATGATCATTAAATTTAATGTCACCTTCATTCTCACGCTTCAACCTAGGCGAATTAGAAAGTGACAACTGTCCTAATGGAATATTAGTGCAAATGAATGTCTATGCAACTGGGTGTAACATGTTTATTTCAGTCCATTAAATAAGCGACATCTACTTAATAAATATCATGTTGCTAACTGATGATGATGATCCGCGAAAAGATTTTGTTCGTAAAGGAAACTTAGACATTTTCAATAAACCATGACTTGTGTCGAATTTAAATATAAGCAGTCATTAATGTTAAGGGACTGAAGGAAAGTGGACCGAGGGGACAAAGGGCAAAAAAATTCGAAGGAAAATGACAGATAAAAAAACAGTATGCAGTATAATTGTATTTAAAAGACGAGTTAACAAATTAGAAAATAAACACTTTTTTTTAATGTTGAAAAAGCAATGCTTGCTGATGAGTAACAAAGGCACAAACGTCACTCACAGGGTTTATATTTACATTTATATTAACAATTGTAAAAACCCTACCAAAAGTATACCGTTAAAGGTAACTCTAGTAAAATCTGTTTGTTACAATTTGGTTACAACATATAGCAGCGTATTTTAGTGTGGTATGGTTACAGTTTGCAAAATTTATTTAACTCGATAAAACGATATGTTATGGTTTTGTTTTTAACTTGGCCGCCATTAATGCCAAATAAATAAGATCTATCATAATTATGTAAATACGATAACATGTCATAAGCAATATTGCTTTACCAAGTAGAATAGAGCTACTCGTAGTAATGAACAGAATGACAATATTTTGAGCCTTAGCAGTTAGTATTTGTGGTACGGTCACGAGCGTTAATTTGGGACCCATTTCTAGAAAAATATGCTTGAAGTCGTCAATGTCATTAGAGATGTCAAGACATTTGTAACTTTTAGGAAACTCAACCTTATTGTTGTAGAATGTCAGATTGACTTTGGACCTAAGGTGGGTACCAAATTTAATCTCGTGACTGTACTTTGTGCTTATCAGTTGGACAGTTGTAAAATCTTTTAGTTCAAGCATTGAGCACATATTCAATGTTGCCATAGCGTGTTTAGGAGCTGTTTCTCGTCGTTTACAAGTTAAGTCTGATAGTGTTTTTGATCCAAGTTATATACTTGGAGACCTTAGTGTAGACGCTAGTTGTTTCACCGCATCTTGCTGGTCCAAATGATACAATACCGATTTGCACGTTGTTTAGAGTCAGAGGGCCACCGCCATCCCCCTTAAAAAAACATTAATATTATATAAATGTATAAGATTTGTACTTAATTGTATCTGCGGGGTTATTCTTTCTAACATGTGAAGGTAGTCGCAGTATTACTAAAGACTGGGAACCTTATATTATATATTAATATTTTTGCAGAGGCAAAAGTCGAAAGTAGACCAGGGGTGGAGTCAAGTTATTTATTTTATTTATTTATTTACGTACACACAACTATCCTTACAGGCTAACCTAATTCGACAGTGTGGATTCAATATTACACTACTTACTACTAATCCTCCTCGTAATGGTAGGATAAAATATACAAAGTTACATTAAAGCATACAGGAGGCCCTGCCAATATGCATTACGCTAACTAGTGTTTTTATTCGTTTCGTTTTTAAACCAATCGCGTCACTTTATAAGGTTACTAGTTAACATTACTAGTCAATCCTTAATACTAAGCATCAATTTTTATTATATAAGGTTTATAATGGGCGTCAAATAGCTCAAGTAACCATGTCCATTACATGTTATTTAAACCTAGGACTTTATACAAACACTAGGTATTAAATGATATTATTTCTAGTTTAATATTAAAAAAATAAAGAAAAAAAAACGCGTCACTGGTAGATCACGTGTCATTTCATATCACGTCATCTACCAGCGACGCGATTGGTTTAAAAACGAAACGAATATTAACGCTAGTTAGCGTAGTGCATCTTGGCAGGGCCACCTGGTCTGTTTATTTCAGTGTGTTGTGAAAAGATGTTCTTACCATACAGGAATCATGTCCGTCCATACCCGCGCACAACATGTCCTCGGTCATAATGGTTGCAACATCAAGACAGAACCAGTCTGGGACTACTTTTATTGTTGTCTGTTGCAGAAATTTTGGATATTGGTTGCCTGTGCTCTGTTGACACGAAGGAAAAAGGATTTATAATTTAAATTTGGATACAAAATATACAATAACACGTAAAATAATGTTACGTATACTCCCCTTCTAAATAAAAACGACACATGTGCAAATTGATAGTCAAAGTAAATATAACCCCCTATCTTAAGAAATTAGGTCACTAATACATACGCGGTTCTATGAGCCATACGCCCTTTTTTCCAAGAAGGGCAGTAAACGTATCATGTCTGGTTTGACTGTTAATGTGAATGGTATAACAAGTAAATAAAACACCTAAAAAATCAATTAAACATGTTTTTTATCTTCATCGACAGTACGTTATATTTGTTAGCTTTTCCTTTTGGAGTTCGAAGGTGACATGAAGTAAGTCAATTTATAACCAACTTTTAAAAGTTATTTATGCTTCCAGTTTGTACTTATTCATTTCTAGCAACATTAAAAAAATCTAAACCGATTTGTATTTTGTTATTCTAAATAAATACCTGCGAGATGTTTCTAAACAGTCAAGGTCTAATAATGATGGGATCTACTTATAGAGAATAGACGGTACTGCTTATATTATGTGATAGGCACACGTGTAGAAGAAGCTAAAATGCAAACTTGTCGAAAGAGTCTATTATACAATGGCGGAGTTATTTAATGACAAAGTCTAACTTACTAGGATTTAGTTTTAGTTTTTTTTTCTTACATAATTGCGATTAGAAATAAGTATGACATTGTATTCTTAATTATTCACAATTTTATATTACCTACTTGTATTTGTGGTAGCATTTGAAGTGTTTGTCATTTGTAGTTTAATTACGGGATCCCCTTGGATCGCATAATTTGTTTTAGACAATTATTATTTCGCATAATTGATTTGGCATAATAGTAGTAACGCATAATAATACTTTAGCCTAATACTTTTTTGGCATATAACGCTATTAGAATAATTTCAGTTGGACTAATTTGTATAAGACTAATACACATTATGCATATTATTGTTTGGGCTAATAATTATTTGTAATATTTGTCATTAATCATAATTTCAGTTTTCTAAATGAATAAAATACAGTTTCGTTGTTACATGTTAAGTAAGGTTAAATTAGGTCACGTTAGGTACATTATGTTGGGTTAGGTTAGTATGATATCCAGGCGCGAAGCGCCCAAGCAACGCAGAATAGGGGGTCCGCGAAGCGGACCTCCGTCGACCTCGCCTTAGTTCCTAAATATATATAACCACAAAACCAAAACTAACCTTTTCTCGTAGTACGTCTACGAATTTCGCTATAGCAATTGTATTGCTATGTGCCATTTGTACATGACTATTTTTTAGGACAATACCGTTATGCATTTTGTAATGATGCCAATTTATTATTATGACTTTTTGTATTTATGCTATTTGACTTTAGTCTTCATGACGATTATGCTTTTTAATTTTATGCGTAAAAATATATGCTTAAAGATGATTATGCACATCGCTATTTCGGCTAAAAGCAATTATGCGTAACAATATTATTACAAATAATTTTATGCCATCCAATAACCTTTAATTACTATTATTTTGACCTATTTTTGTACGCCGTAAGGCAGATCACAGAGATCCTTTCTTATTGCATTTATAACACCTGTAATAACCTGTGTTTCACAAAATAAATGATTACTGAACGTTTTGTAGCAATCTGTCAGTTTTTTATTTTATTTATGTCAAGTAATTTAGTATTAAATTGGTTCATCTAAGTAAACCTCTCATTACATTATGACTGGATTTTGGAAGAAGCGTGCTATTTCCTTAATGTTACTTACTTCCGTGTTACCCCAACCGGTGACATTCGCCGGAGTTCCCGTTGCAAGACTAATATCTTCACCTGGCAACTCGACTTTAGCGATTGCGCTTGTATTAAATGATAATGGTTCACTCAGTTTAAGAAGACAAATGTTGTTTTCATAGGTTTGTTTGTTATATTCCTCGTGGCACAACGTGTCAATAACAGCAGGATAAGACCCGCCTTTGCGAGCACGATTTGAGCCGACGTGAACGTGTCTTATAGGATACCAAGTTCTAAAAAGAGATATAATTAAAAGATTAACATGAATCTCTTTAACATGCAATTCACATACACACACGCAAACACACACGCTTACACTCATCTTATACCATGTAATTGATTTTATTCACTGAAAACAATAGTTTTTAGTAGAACAAAAAACACTTAGTGTAGCTGATGACCAAAAGTATCATCATGCGCTTGAAAAACCGTACAAGACAAAACGCTCACGTTCACCAATTAAACATTACTATTGAATTCATTGACAATATTTACAATGTTTTACACATTCCAATTTAATGTCAAGACAGTGAAATTTGGCCACAAGCTTTCACTGTTTTTGGAACAGTAACAATTACCGTATCGATCGTTAGACTCATATTATGACGCAAAGCAGTCAATGTTCATATTTTTTCGATTAATTATACTGCATTTTTTCCATGTTCATTTAAAAGGAGAGTAAACAGCGATTGTGATAATGATTATAGATCTTACCTAGCACAAGTAGCGGAGGTCAGGATAAACTGTTCGTGTATTATAGAGCCAGCACACTGAACGATCCTTTTGCGTAAAAAACCTGCCATAAATGGAGCGTCTTCGATATTTATTTTGTGGCCGCCAATGACTCCCACGTTTTTATCGCTATCTGTTTCTGCAGAAATAAAATACAGTTTTAATAAGCCTGTAGGATGTGTCTTATGGATACAGGTCGCCCTGCCAAGATGCACTACGCTAGCTAGCGTTTCTATTCATTTCGCTTTTAAACCAATCGTGTCACTGGTAGATGACGTGATACGAAAAGTCACGTGAACTACCAGTGACGCGATTGGTTTAAAAACGAATCGAATAGAAACGCTATTTAGTGTAATGCATCTTGGCAGAGCCTCCAGTTGCTTTATCTCACTAAAAAGCGAGTTGGCCTTACTTGTAGTTGTAACGCCTATAGACACCCACGCTATGGCGTCGCTTAGCGACGACAGCTAATAAAATTAAAAAATAATGTTTCTTGGATGTTCTGGATGCTATTATAAAAAACCGGTCAAGTGGAAGGCGGACTTACGCACCGAGGGTTCCGTATTTAAGATAATATGGTTGGAAAAGGCAAAAGAAAATACTCATTTTGTTATGAACTTTATTTTCTATGCAATAAAGTTCATTTTGACTAGCCTAAAATTTTAAAACAGATTTTAAAGTTTTTTGATAATTGTTGCAAAACTTCATCATTTTATTTTTCGCGTTTTTTTTTCATTTTATTATCTTTAAATCAGGATTTTTTCAGATTTTTAGGGGGAGATAATATTATATTCGGAGATAATGTACAAAAATCACCCTTCCCTCATTTTTTTGTAGGTAAATTTTTGGCTATAAATCTAATCTAATTAAAAAGTACATCACCGATTATTTTTTTTAATTTGCAGATTGAGTCCTTTCATATGACACCACGTTGGCTATAGTCAAATCATTTTAATTTTTCAACCTCCATTAATAGGTAGATCCCGTTTCAAATATTTAGAAAAATAATTTCATATTATTTTTACTAAAACCAGATGCGGGCCAGCAAAATATACAACTATGCCAAAGTTGATAGCTTGTACAGTTTTAAAGAAAAACTGCTGTGACATACAGACAGACACCGAAGTCTCACCATAAGGGTTTCTTTTTAACATTTTGGTACGGAAAACTAAAAATGTACAAAACGGATTTTTATGACAATTTTTTTTTAATACTGAGCAGGCTAAGAATGTCTTAAAATGACAAAGCTGCAGGCAAAGGCTCACGGGCCACTATTATTAAAATAAATATCATGGGTACTTTTAAAATAATAATTACCCCGTCCCAGTGCTGACTGAAGCACTATGCACATTAGCACGAAGAGAATACATAGTGACTCACCCACGGCGACTGAAAAGTTGCGAATGAAAAAAAGTGTTATTTTACTCGCATTAAATAATAGCACCCACTTAATTAACAATTTTATAGTTTTTTATCAAATTTGCATTAGCACCGGATATGAAAATCAAGTCATTATTAATTCTATGTAGTTATAATCCTACCTTATCTAAAATGTTGTTATTGAAACAAAAAAATTACCCGGTTTTTGACTGAGCTGGATGTTTAGTGTCAGACTAACACAGAAAAACGCAGGGGTGGATCTAGAATTCAGTTCGAGGGGGAGGGTCACAGCTACCCAAAATATGACAAACACGAACCTTATAATACTAGAAGATCCGAATAAGAGACGATTTGCACCAGGCTGTTTATTCGATAAAAAGTATTTTATACCAAATTTAATATGCTAAGTAATATATGGCTAATACATAGGCTGAAAAAAATTAGTCCAGTACATAAATAATTAAAAATGTAAAAATTAACTTTGTTTTAAAAAATTGCAATTGTTTGTTTAATAGACAAACTACATACCAATCGAAATTATGAAACCTATAGAATATGCAAACGTTAGGTTCACTATTTTTTTCCCGTCAAACTATTGGGTAGGTAGGTATAAACAGGTAAGTCGGTACTATGAATTTGCACCAAATCTAACGTTTGCATATTCCATAGACTTCATACTTTCGATTAGTATTTATTTAATTTGTCTATTAAACAAACATTTACAATTTTAAAAAAAAGTTCACTTTTAATAAAAAAAATAATGATATAAGTACTGGACTGAAATTTTTTAGCCTACCTATTCGCCACATATTATTTAGCGTATTAAATTTGATATAAGTAAAATAATTTTCATCTAATAAACAGCCCGGTGCAAATAGTCTCCTATTCAGATCTTAGACCATAATTTTGCTTTTGCTTTTTACAATGTTACCACTCAGACGCCATAACTACGAGTATAAAGTAATTAGCTATCTTAACGGTGACAATACGATAGCATGTCAAAAGCAATATAACTTTACCGAGTACAAATTAAGGTACAGTCGAGTTCATAATGTGTAGAACCTTGTCTATTTAATGTCATGTTTAAAAAGTTATATATGAATTGTCACAGAAATTAAAGAGACAAGGTACTAAAGTGTACACATATGAACTCGACTTTACGAGTATACATATACAGCATGTTTTCTTAAACTGGGTTGAAATTACTTTGGAAACTAATCTACTCGTAAAATACTAGTACGTTACTACTGTGCCAAATAAATCACCACAGAATTTAATTACCTAGTCTGAACACTAGCGCTTCTAATCTAGAATATTACAAAACTAGAGTTCAAGCAATCGCGCTCAACCTTTGAGCTTTTTCATCGAGTTTGAAATTAATTAATTAAATTTTAGATAAAAAACAAAGCAATCAATTATTTTAATCAATTAATATACATTGTCATAAATTTAATCTGACCTTAGGTTATTTTGGCTAGGCTAAAGAATATTGTTACATTATTAAAATTATAGTGCTTTTATTTCACTTTATTTTAATTTTAGGATCGCGTTAATAAACGTTTATTTATTAACTTAGTATATCAGAGATGTTTTGTCTTAAGAACGGTTCTTTAGAACGGTCGATCGAGTGAACAAAGGTTCTCTCGACGGATAAAGCGACCTAATTGAATATGCACGCCCTAAAATGTTGTTTATACGCTTTGACAGGACAAATTAAACTCGCCGGTTATTAACTGAAACGTCGAGTTCAATAGCGAGTTGTTTCAGATAATTACCTACTAGTTGAATTGATTTATTTATGTCAAATCTATCATTAATAATTAAACCCTTCACGAATTTTGTTTGGTTCGGAGAAAAAATGCTTTTGAATAGATTTATAATAATTTAGGTACTTGCTTATTTTTTTTAAATTAAATACTGCCGGTGATTTCGCTTTTTTTTCAAACAATATAAGTACGCCATTGCTGAAAATTTAATCCAATTTAAATAGGATTACTTAGAGCTTCATAGACGTATTCCTCTCTTAGGAACGTCGAAATGAAGATACATGTACAGATATAACATTAAAAAAAAACAACCGGTAAGACGGACATAAGCTATTGACCACATATTCACCAGATATGCAGATATTGATGCCCGCCTCAGTCAAGGCCTCTATTCAAGACGGTTAAAACCATATCTTGTTTTATCTGTTATAGTATTGTTAACGTTTTCATAGCTCTTATTTACTTTACAGTAATGGCGGGAGAGTGAAAAACGATTCAGTAACAGGTTAAATTCGATATTGTTTTTACTGCCTAGAATAGAGGCGCTGTACAGTGACCACGATCGTTGCAATACGACCAAAACGTCAAAGTTATAATAATTATCAATGATTAATGTTAATTTAAAGCGGTTAAATCACGTTTAACTAGAAATATATTTTAATTAAATACAATTATTAATACACCGACATGTATTTTGTTAACACATAACACAAGTGGAGAAATGTATCAAATTAAAAATCACTACCATTATACAAAAGTACTTCGAAAGTTATGGGGTAAGATTATTATTAAAATTTCGTCAGTCAGTATCAAGTCAATTAAATACTTTTAACTATGCTCGACGTAAACGAGGAATCTATAAACTTACAAATGATTTCATGCACTCCTAACAAAAACATTTGACTTTACAATGTCCCATTGGAATCAACGGATATTCGACCTCTCGAAACCTTTGGCGACCAATGCAGATGCAATATTTCAATGGTATACCTACGCTACGTTGTACACAATGCTAAACTGAAATATGCGTGCCATTGTACATTTGGGACACTGGGGAGCTCTCGATCAGGATTGTGCACGCCCTGTATATTGGGAAACTCAATAGGATTTAAAATTCGAATGACAATGAAAATTACTAGCGTATATTACTAGGTTTGCAGCAGTGCGTGGTATTAAAAGTATTTCTCGGTTTTAAGTGATGATACGGTTAGCTTAGTTGGTAGTGACCCTGACTAAGAAGCTACTAGCTAGCTATTTGATATATAGGATCATCGTTAATTACTTTAAAACCTTGAATTTTTTTATGGTATACGAGACAAACGATCAGATGGATCGCCTGATGGTAAGCGACTACCGTCACCCATAGACACCTGCAGCACCAAAGGAGTCACGGGTGCGTTGCCGGCCTTTCAAATAAGAGTACGCTCTTTTCTTGAAGGTTTGAAGGTCGTAACGGTCCGGAAATACCGCAGGCGACAGACCACAGTTTAATTGTGCGAGGCAGGAAATTCCGAGTGAAATGCACAGCTGTGGTCTGCCAACCATCTAAATTTTTTTCTATATTTTTTTTGGGTTTTGTCAATTTTACCATCCAGGGGCGTCATTCATTACTATGATTGATTTTTTAATGAACTAATATATTTTTGAAATCAAATAGTATTAAGAATAATACTAATGAGTACACATTTATAAGCAGAGATCTGACAAATGGGCGTCATTACTCGTCATAATGTGGACAGGACTCCAAAGATTTTAATTAAACAAATAAACTACATTCATTGATTACTTACTTATCCTAAGAATAATTTTGATCCTTTGCAAGACTTATTTTGCAGATTAAATTAAAGCAAATAAACAGTCTTTTTTATAATTTTTGTGTGGTTAGTTTACTCCTTTTCACGGCTAAAATAAACTTATGAGGTATAAGCTCCTTTCGCAATCCACGGATGTTAATGGAGAAAACTTACGTAGATTAATATAATATTAATGGCCACTCCTCACGTCTTTGTATTATTTATTTATTACTATCCTGCAAAGGATCAAGATTAAAGTTCAGGTAAGAAATCAATTAATGTAATTTTATTTGTTTGATTAAAATCTTTGGAGTCATGTCCACATTACTGCGAGTAATGACGCCCATTTGTCCGATCTTTGTTTATAAGATATGACATAGTTTAATTACACTTGACCTTCGTGTAATCAACTTAACGAAGAAAAGTGGCCACTTTTTGCCGTTAAGTTGCTCCCTTGAAGATAAAATGTTTACTCATTTAAATTGTCTTTTCATTTGTGCAACAAATCAACACACTTCAATTTAAAAAAAATCTTTGGTTTATTACAAAACGCAATATCCTAAGTCCTAAGATTTAATTAAATGCTACTTGGCGATAGAGTCAGTGGGTTAAGATAGGGTGGGTATTCCTATTTAGCTTCCCACTGGTTTTTTAGTGATTAATTAAGCAAATGATCTTAATTACTTAATCATTATTTTATTTTATTTTATTCGTATTACTAGGCCAACATTAGTTGTTTTGGATTTTCGATATTAATAATTAATGTTTGCTACAATATTTTAATGTAACCGTACCGAATTTATTATTTTACATATACTGTCATATTTGACTTGTATTTTGTTTTGATATTGGAATTATGATCTTATATCGTAATAACATATTAAGTGTATATAATATATCATCACCTGCTTGCAGAATTTCAAATATCCTGTGATAAATTTTCTTAAGGTAATATTATAAATAAATCACGGTAAATAAGTGAAGTATTTTTAGCGTAAGACTTTACTTAATAGTTTGAAAACTTCTTTAAAGATTTTCCAAGGTTTCAAAGTGATGACGAAACGTTTTTAATGATTAAATAAATGGTTTACTAAAAATTGGTATATTATTTATTTATTTATTTATTTATTTATTTATTCATTAAATTTAAATTTAAATTTAAATTAAAATATAGATCAAAGTCAAAAAAGATCACCCTTGTGTTTTTATTTAGACGATGGCTGCTGGAACACCCTGTTTGTATTCGAAGTTCGACTAAAATAAAAATATGTGCCTACATGTTGCCTGCGCCTCTATTCTAGGCGGTAAAATTCAAATCGTATTTGACCTGGGTGGTTATTATGACATAGCAATGCAGTTCAGTTTACGCTGAGAAAAGGACAGAGCTATATAACTGCTATGGCTCTGTCTTTTACGCTCACCGTAAAATTAACTGCATAGCAACATCATAATAACCCCCCTGTTATGGTATTGTTTCTAACTCGGCCGCCATTACTGTCAAGTAAATAAGAGCTATCAATACGATAACAGATCACAGACGGTTTTGGTTTTTACCGTGTTAAATAGAGGCCTTGAATTGGGATTCGTTTCCAATTAACTCTGTCGAAGTAAAAATGATGAAATATTTTATTTTATGTCCAACTTTCTATTTTGATCGATTGACACTTTAAATTTAGATTGTGATAGAGCCTGTAATTTGGGAGTTTTACGAGAAAAAAATATAAAAATTGCCCATTTCATATTTATATGACGTTTAAACATTTAAGTAGTGGTAAACATCTTAGCCTAATTGTGCGAAATATGGTTACAGAATTATCAACAAGTTTTTAAAATTGTAGGTAATTTTGTACAGCTCTGCCTGCCTCATTCTGGAAACAAAGGCGTGAGTATGAGTGTGTGAGTATGTGTATGTTCTTACAGTACCTAAATACAATTAAGCTCAAACAAATAGCAAAAATAATAAAGAGCTAAAATAACTTTTAAAAAAACTAACTGGACGTTAGAGTAAGATTTTTCCTTATAATCAAAAGAAAAAAAGAAAAAAGAAAAACACATTTATTCACTACACACACAAGACACACAGAAAAAAAGTGAAAACAGAAAACAGCAATAAACAAGTATTGAGTGTGTCTTCGGGGCAGTGAATCGGACACTGGCTCAGCATAATGCTGAGGTGTTAAACACCTGCAGCGCTGATTTTCAGCCAGAATAAAGTGTAATTTAAAAAATAAATAAGTATATAGATAGATACAATTAAAGAAGGACTTATAGTTACATACATAATCTCACGCCTTCGTTCCCAGAGTGGGGTAGGCAGAGCTACAGAATTACAAACATCTCTAAAAACTTGTTGATAATTTTATAACCACAATTTGCACAATTAGGCTAAGATGTTTAGCAGCGTATTAGTGACAGGTTGCAAGCCCATCGCCTAACAGTACTACAAGCCTTTATTCCCTTAGTCGTCTCTTACGACATCCACGGGAAGACATGGAGTGGCACTATTCTAACTCGGCAACCACACGAGGCCTTATAGTTAATGGCAAAATAAATGCAAAAACTACATGCAAATACCTTACATAAACAAATTTAAAGTAGAAATACGAGTACGTACTTAGCCAGTATACAGCATCGACAATTTGGCCAATTAACAAAAACAAAAGAAAACTAAACTCTTAATTTACAAAGACCAAGACCAGATGACCAATGTATAAAATATTACCGTATTTTTTTAAAGCTACCGTACTTTTTTTGTACAGTCATTATTTGCCCCAATTCGGAAGTTCTACGTTAATTACAGCGGGGATCATGTTTCCACCTTCCGACTCTATCATTAGATCAGCTCCTAAATTCCATAACATTGCATTGCCCTCGGGTTTTTTTAGGAACTCAATGGAACCCTGACCTACCATTATAATGTCGTCAAAGTTTGTTTGACACTTCTTACGACTTAAATCATAACGACACTTTGACCCACAATATTTAGAACGGTGTCGCAGTGACATTTTAAAACAATTTGTTGATACTTCTTACGACTTAAATCATAACGTCACTGTAACACAATTTTATGGTGGGTCAGGGTTTCAATTGAGCAAATACCTATTCCAATTTTTACCCCATTACGATAATACGAGGGTATTCTGGCAAGGCAGAATAAGTGCACAATATTTAATAATGTGAAAAAAGCATTTTAAGTTTTGAGTGATCATAGCCTTACGTTGAAGCATAATTATCATCATTACCATGATATTAAAAAAAACATAGTAAAAGCTTCTGTAGTTATACGGATTTGCTACATAAATAAAGCAGAAAACACTGAGTATGTCTATGTATGTAACACTTTTTTTTTAATTTTGCACTTTTTCTGTTTTGCCGGAATACCCTCGAATAGCAAGTGGTTCAAAATTTAATTGCAAAATTTGAACCTGCTGAAAGCTCGTAAAACAGGATGTAACCCAATCGAAGGAATATGAACGTATCTACTATCTACCAATGAAACCTGTCACAGTGTCATTATAGATACACTCAGGAGCAAAATGAACGGGTCAGATTTCGTTTTCATACAAACGAGGCTATTTCGAAGCCTTGATTCCTCGCCAGGGGATGCTTTTGGTGAAATCCGATGATGGATACCCCGAGCATCGATACAGGACTTCCAGGAGTGCCTAGGATACCCAACTGATTGAATCTGCAGTTACCGACAGAATTGTGCATGTTCAGAAAAACATCTAAAATGGCAATAAAATGTAAGGAAATCCAAATGCTGGCCCAAACTCTCGCTGTGGTGTTAACTGATTGTGCGATCAGTTAGGTATCTTAAGAACTTTTGACCTTCTCTGTTGAACCTCAGAGTATCCACCATTAAACCTCTCTCAAAACAACCCCTGGCAAAGAACCAAGGCTTCGAAATAGCCTCGTTTTTTATGAAAAACGCACTCTGACCCGTTAGTTTTGCTCCTGAGTGTAGATAGATGGATAACACGTTTATTTGATGCTTCATCTCACACATACAATTGTCGTAAGTGAAAAAGAGCAACAAAACAATTTGTTTGACACTTCTTACGATGTCAATCATAACGTCACTGTGACACAGTTCTATGGTGGGTAAGGGTTCCATTGCGCTTATAGTACATACAGTTTTGAGTGAGCAAGACTTTCATCAAATATGGCGTGATAAATCTCTTTGGGAGCCAATAAAAATGGTTATCCACGTTATTAAAATCAGGCACATCGCAGCGGAATACTGATTGACGTTTTAACTTAATTAAATTTTCTCCGCTGGGGACTCTTTTGTTCTCTATAATTTCATTAAATCTGGGGCGTTTTAATCGTTTTCAGGGCTCTATAGTCAACTAAAGCTTGAAATATTGCCAAGTAAACAATATGTAATCTAAATAATATAATATTTATTACTTTATAATATCCTTTCTTAATATTTCTCCGCGATGATGATGATTTGTTATACGTTTATCGGTGTCGATTATCGATAGTACAATATTTAATTTGGGACTAGGTCAATATGAATGTTTTATAGTTGCATCGTCTATAATTGCATTCCACTGTCACATTTGTTTTTTCCTACAACTTTTTACGATATTTTTATAGGTTGTATGTACGTCATGCTAGTTTAAGTATTATGTATGTGTACATATACTTTATTATACAAAAGAGAAACCAAAACCATTTAATGAAGACTAAATAAGGATGTACATATAAGCGAAGTTTACTTATTGTCAATTTAATGGGGTTTCTTTTTAATAATGACTAGTTTGTACATACCAGTTACCTACATAAATTACTCTTTTCATATTTTAAATCGTATTATTTTATAATCTGTAAAATTTCGACCAACTTCGTCTTAATTACGACCAACATGAACGACGCTTCTTCATATCGTTGTCCGTCCCCCAAAATTATCTAAAGGTTAACTTCCCGATAAATTCTCGTTCATAATAATATATTTCCGTGAAGTTTATTTTGACGAAGGTACACAAAGTCAAGCACTTTAAAGCAAAGAAGGATCGCAAAGTTAAAAGTCATGTCGGTTAAAAGGGGTTGCGTAGGTCGAAGTTCAATGGTGTAATTCTCAAACTTAACGGGAGCCCACTCTAACTTCATCCCCGTGTGAGAAGAAACGTTTTGAAACGGTGTTTCATTTTATACTGGTTTTTTGTTTCACCAGGCCAGCGTAGTTGGTCTCCTATTCCTAACTATTCCTATGAATACAAAGGTCTGAATAGTACGGTTTTCCGTCTGCGTTATAGAAAGAGATTTCCACCTGTCGCCTGATAAGGGGTGATAGCTTTTTGTAAAGTATGTTTGGCATTTCTTATGAACGGATAATTTTAAAAGTAAAAATTAGAGTGGGCAACAGAATATCCAATGCAACTAGGAAATGTTATTTTGGATTTTCTGTTTTGTGTTGGAGTTTCTTGCAGCGCTTTTTCTTTGCAATGAGGGTCTTGCCCGAAGCGCTAGTACATTCACTCCATATAAACGACGTGTAAAATACTCTTATGGGGCCAATTTACTGAATAAATGCTTTTTCTTGCATTTATGCAGACAAATTTGTATCTCAAGGCGACAATGGTTTGGTGTGGGTACAAAGCATTTTTAAGGTGTGAAACACCACCCAGTGAGGTTCAGGTACTGTATAGATGATATATTCCCTACCAGAAGTTACTTTGAATACAACGTGTAATTTTTAATCCAAATAAAAAAAATACAAACCATGTGTCATTATAAAATCAACCTGTATTTTGTTTCGTCTTTGTTTACCGTAAAAAGTATACAATAAAATCAATTTAAATTCTAGCTGCGTAAAAAATTGTTTTCATTTCATATGCTTAGTAAAATATACCAAAGGGATACTGTATTTACGTAACATGTGTTTTTTAAATATTAAATACAAGCAAAAACGCTTTTTTCAATAAGGATAAACGACGAACTCGCATTACGTATTCAAAATCTTTGACAACATCAAAGGGATTGGAATTATTTTTTATTTCGATTGAATAATAATTTAGAAACGCAATATCAATGAGTCCTGACTGTTATTTCCTATTTGGAGTCATAAATTGAACAGCTTGCATAAAATATTATTAATAACGAATAATAATTGTAAAAATCTTTAGTTGCTTGCCTGTGATTTTACCGTAATAGTATTTTCTACCTATTGTTTTTACTCTTTGCCTTTACAGTAAACGTAAATTCTATCATTGCTTTAATTTACACCCTTTAAATTTAACGATGTACTTAAAAATAACAGTTTTATAACCAACTCAAAACCTATCAACCAAAGTGTGATTGTTTACATCATACCAGCTTGCCAACCCGTATTTTCGGCTATTTTCCACTGTCTATCAACCCTTTTGACAATTTATCGGGACATCACATTTTCATACAGCCGGGCGGCACGAACTTTGCGCGGCCTCATCCATATTCAAACACCCTGTACAAAGCAGGAACACGCTGTGAGTCTGACGTGTTAGAATTACAAAAAAGAAAAAATATGGCAGATAAACAATCTATATCTAGATTACCTTTGTTTCCTAAATTATGGTGGCATGTCGATGCGTATCGTAAGACTACGCAAATATATGCAAACGATATGCGATATGGATATAGAATAATCGCTGTAAAAACATCAAGAAGGTTGTAACATTATTTTGTGGTGGTAGGACTTTTCTATCCGTACGGATTGTTACTGCCATCTTATTCTAACCAACTAAGCTAGTTATTTTACTGCTCGTCTTATTCTAACATAGGAATGAGACAACCGGTGAAATTACTAGCAAAGAAATCTCTATATTGGTTATCAGGGTTGGCAACGTATTTACATATTTGCAACCTTACCGTCGTACTCAGAGATATTTTAGAGACGTAAAAATGTTCCTTTTTCAAACTTGTATAATTATGGAAAATCGTCACTGAGAAACGACTTATCGTCATTAAACTGACTGAGTGCGGCCGTTAGGATCGCAAATCACTTAGTGCTCGTTTGCCTTCTCCGTTCCATAAAAATACATAATATAACAGGTATAGGTTGGACTATAGTTGGCCAAAAATGTGGTCTACCACCCTACGGCTGAAGTTCATTTGCACGTCATGATACAACAAGTTCGTTTTTCCCTTGCAATAACATTATGACAGTGACAAGTGTCAACCTTAGCGATAATTAGATCTCACAGAAATTTTTGTCAAAACTGGTAGACCATTTTCTTGGCCGACCGTACAGCTACAGTGATGTACTAAAGGTAACATTAAGGATTTATTTTCAGATGTCGAATCTTTATACGAAGCTTGCATGCTGCAAAACACTGAGTGATAGTCGCGGAAGCGTTTGTTTTCTGCCGTTACTTAATGCGTTCATTATGTCACCCAAAATATATACGTCAACGTCAAAGATATGTTTACACTTTTGCACCTTATTTCAATGGAATAAGGAGAATTTTTTTTGACATCTTTGACTTCGACCGTACATTCTCATAGACAGGGTTCTCTCAAACGTCACCGCACGGTCTTACGATGTTCTCTCACACAGCAAAAGCGAATTCATTCGATAAAACTAGCGCAACTTGATCCGTGTTTGGCCTAGAATCAAACGACGATTTGTGTCTACAATTTTGGCCGATATTCTCAGACGCAAGTTAGATAAAATTGAGTTTTCATTTCGTTAAAACCCAGAGGATCTCCAACTTTCAAAAATAGCAAGCTTTTCTATTTTTCTAACGATGTCCTCATATTTTCCTAGAAAACGGTAGTTTTGATAATATTTTATACATTTTATAGCACCAACCATAACTCTACAAAGTGTTTAAATATACGGCTTTCAGCGTCCGACAGTGACGGTCTGAGGGCGTCGTAAAAGTCCGCAACAGTTTTGGGAAACATTTAAATGGACGGCAGTTTTGTATCGTAACTTTCAGCAGCAGTTTCGAATGTAATTCATGTTGATGCTGGGTGGTCTCAAACCGAGGTTTTTAATAAAAGTTTTTGATAGTTAAAATGGGTCTGAAATTAACAAACGAATGAACTAATCTCCTTTTTAGGGTTGTGTACCCAAGGGTGCCCATCGGGACCCTATTAAATGCCGCCGCTGTCCGTCCGTTCGTCCGTCCGTATGTATGTCAGTCCTAAATTTAAAGAGCTGTTTCTTTTGAAACGTAATGGATAGTTACTGGTTTTTTTTGTGCTTCCGTATATGTGTCATTACGGCGGATTTACTAAAAAAAACAAACAAATAAAAGATCCCCAGACAAGAAATGTTTCTAATTCTAATTTTAATTAATGCATGGCTATCACTCCTGTTAAGGTGTATTTCGCCAATGTCGAGTTATTTATAGACACTCCCATGGACTTATTAGAGAAATAAGTCCATGGATATCACACGCGAAGACAATAGGGTATGTGCCTAATTTTTTATTAGTATTTAAATTGAAGCTTTTTTACCTTCCGAATAGCCTAGTATAAATAGTTTTTTAATATCTTTAAAAATAAGAAAGATATAAATGTTTAAAACTTGCTTTTAGACAGAGAGGAAAATAAAGTTATATGACGTCATATTACTCAACCGCCATATGAATTACACGCAAAACATCGTTTCGTGAGAAAGAGATAGACAAAAAACTTTAAAAGGCTTTTTTATTTTATTACCAATATCAAATTTGATTTTGAATTATTTTATCATACTACGTATATTGATATATTATCCAAATTAATATATGAAATTTAATTTCAGGCAAATACCCTATTGTTAGGCAAAAGAGAATTTTCTCTAATGGTCTAAACAGAAGCACATGTGGTTAGCTAGACGCGCTTCTGTCAAGTCCAAAGAATCGTTTATTTTTCAATTTATTTTTGTTTGGGTCATATCGTAAAATTTTGTTAGATTATTGTAAAAACCCTATAGAAAAACAACAAATACTAAAAAAATGCCAAGTGTGAGTTGGGCTCGCATATAATAATACCTCTCTCGCTCGCATAAAATCGGAATATACCTAACTGTGCGGTACGGAACGCTCGGTGCGCGAGACTAACGCAGGTCCCACCTGACTGGTTTTTCTTAATCACGTGTTTTTTTCACAGAACCATTTATATAAAATAACGCGGTTTATTCACTTCAAAGTTTTAGTAATAAATGCGGGTAGTTCGAAACCATAATCCGCTTTCATCTGCTCATTACTGTTGTAACGACCGTTGTGATGAAACGAAATACCGAAGTAATTGGATATTCAATTGAGATTAAATCCCATTTCAACTACAAATAACTTGTTATCATTAACTTAACTAATGCAATCTAAATGCAGCTGCAAAAGCGATCACAAATTATCAAGTTACAATCTTTAGCTTTTTCTTCTGCAATCCACTTGCCGAAGAGCAAAATAAGCAAAAGAAAACCTTTGTCTACGACATTTTTTCTTCGCCTGAGCTGAAACGTGGCTGTGTTTTATTTTTAATTCTGCACAAAGCGAGCAAAACAGTGGTATCTGCATTTAAATTACTATTTAGCGGCATTAATCTGTTAGGCCGGAACGTAATTCGCTTAACATGTCGACACACGTTTGGCGATCGGATCAATTGACACAAGGCACAGTTCTAGGTACCCAATTGTACATACATAGGCCTGCAATACCGACGGCCTAACGTGCCCGTCCCTAAGTGCACAATCATGTATCGGTTGCCAAATCCTCGGGGGATGGCCGGCAATATATAGATCCCTATGATTCACTGCATGAAAAGCACAGTTTTAATTTTATTTTGCGTCCACCAATTCCGATTCGTAGTGTATATTGGACAGATATTTGGCTCCGATGCCGCTTTCATCCGGTTTTATACGAGCTCTGGTAAAAAATAGATAGGTTAAGCTGCTTGTGGAGGGATATAAGCGTATGTTTAAAGTTTGATTGAACATGATTTTATGTAGGTTTAAAATGAACGTTATGTTTTTGCTTGGGACGGTATATTTTTATTCTTCTGAATGCGGAATATTTTTAAGTTCCATTGTTTGCAATAAAAAGTTAGTGCATGTAAAAGATTTTTTTAAGTATAATAATTATATTTAAACTAAAAGTTGATGATTTTCAACCTACAATCCGTTTTTATCGAGTTTATTGTTTTCTATAGTGAAGTGACAGACTATCATACTTACTTCTCACTGCGTCATTTAACAATTTAATAATATAAACTTATTAAAAGTACCTAATAGATATAATAACTTTTTAAACCTTATAATTTTGTAAAAAATACCTGTTATTTCAGTGCTCTGATCTAAAATCCAGGCATGCCTAATTTTGTTGAATAGTGATATTATGTAAATGTATTAAGTGAAGCAATCTCCAATAGTGGGGAGTTTGAAGACAAATTAAAAGTATTCACAATTACATACTATTATCATCTTGAGATTTCTGTTGACAGTATATTAACATTTGAACTACCTATCGTCAAATTTCTAATCGTTCCCGACACAACGTAACACTACTACAAAAACCCGACTGTTCAGTTGCTAACCAAATTTAAATGGCTATAAAGCCTAAATTATCATTAAAAATTACGAAAGAAACCTAAAGATGATTTTTAAATCCCTATTCAATGATACCTCACTTGTCATACTCGGTCGTCTTTTTTTTTTAATTTTCACATTATGGCGTATGGTTGCCGCCATATTGAATTTCGATTACTGTCATATGACACTCACCAGATTGAGACAAATCGATTGACATACGAATCATCAAAATCGAACAACGGGTTTAGATTTTATAGTGCCACAAAGGAACAAACATACATATATAGGCTGTGAAACACATTAGGTACCCTCCTCCGTCGGCAGTCGGGTAAAAAGAAGCCAACAGTGCGCCGCATTCTCGAATATTCGAAGTCGATGTCATAGCAGTCTAAAGGCAAAAGGAAATAATGGCCTAACTTGAACGTGACCGCCAAGTGCTCTTTAGTGAACAACCCAATGCTGTCAACGACACAAAAAATACCATTTTATTTTATTCTAGCGGACATTTCTACAGAAACGCGATATTTACTTGTTTGAAAGTTAATTAAAGTTTACGTCTCGTTAGAGATAACATCTACATCAAGCTTCTTGATTCAGCATTTCAGGCTTATGTTTTGAAAAATAAATAAGGCGCCTTTTGCGTTTATCTCACCGAAAGCGATTTCTTCTAAAGGCGTTTGATTTCAAAATATGTCACTTATCCACTTATAAAACACTTATCCACTTATCCACTTATACAAAATATGTTACTTAGTCACACAAACACACACACATACACTCAGATACGCTAACACAATCACCAACAGACGAAGCTCACATTCATTCGTAGTATTATTATTAGTTTTACCTTTCATGCTTTACGTTCATTTTACAAAGTCAAATTTTAGTCCGTAATAGGGATATGCATGGATTTTGAGATCGCATTTCTCAACAAAATATGAAAATACCGTAAAAAAGATCACTAAAAGTGAAATTAAAGTTAAAAACGATCAAGAAATACGAGAAATAGAAGCATTTTAAAATGTTAATTAGACAGAGAGATCCGAAGTGCACCGGTGACGTCATTGTGCAGTTCGGCCGTATAAACTCCACGTAAAATTCTGTTTTGCTAGAAAGAGATAGGAACAAATCTTTGTTGGCTTATCTTGTTTATCTTTATAGATATTCAAAAAGTGATTTTTCTCACCTGTTTGTAACATGAATCAGCTTTTATTGAAGCTGTAAAAAAAAACATGCATATTCCCTATTGTTTTATTTGTCCGAATGTTCATTAGTTAGAAACGCATTTTTAACTGAAACTGCTTAACTTCTCACGATTGTTATAAAACTAATCTAACTTACGAAAAGGTTCTATAGGATAATAAGGAGAAAAATAATAGACTCAGAAAAAACTATCAGTAATGAACTTTCGAACAAATGAAGCAGTTGCAAGACATAACTTCAGAGTTGCAATAGGTTACCGTCCATTGCATATGTCTAATTATATTGTAAAATGACTCACCACTTACAGGCTCGGCCTAATTTGGATCCAGATTCTCTTAAAAATGGCGATCGGTCGGTCGAACGAGTGAACACGTCGCAGCGGCGAGTTTAAGTAGTCCCGTCAGAGCGTACTAAACACATTTTAGCGCGTGAATTCTCAATTATACGCCTTATACGTTCGATGTTATCGACAGAAGCCCTGTGTTTGTTTTGCATGTGTTTTGTACGCTCTGATGGGACTACTTAACCTCGCCGCCGCGACTTGTCCACTCGTTCACTCGTTCGATCGACCGACCGCCGTTTTAACAGAATCACGCCCCTAGTAAGACGATTGAACTTCATTATATTAATTTATTTTAAACGTTCCATATGTCCGTGAATTCCTTAAAAACTATTTCAATATCATTCATTTTATTGTATACGTGTTCAAATAAAACCTTATTACGCCTCGTGAAAATGTACAATCCACATGCTCCTAATAAACGCTATCTGATATCTATTCCGTACCCAAGTCACGCACCGACCTTCCCTATTACAAGATGCAAATATAAAACAAGACCCAAACTGAAGAAAATATTTACGGCTCTCCCCCTCAAATTAAACTTGTTTGCGGTTGATATTACTTACACGGTATGTTTATAACACATACGGAAAAAAATATTTTTCACAGATTCTGTGAGTCTTTATATGGCATCATAGATTCAAAAATAATGGCCCGATTTTGACGCGACTTTTTTCATAAAGAAAGCTATGTTATTTGGAATGGTTCTTAGCTAGTTTTCTTTAAATTTGGTTAGGCTTTTTAAGACATACGACCTTGAAAAGTGACCTTGAAAGTGACCTTGAAAGTTATCTTGAAAGTGACCTTGAAAGTGACCTTGAAAGTAGGGGTCGTATATCGGGGGTTATTCTCTACTTTTTATATATTTTTTATTATTGGGCTCATTTTTGACAATCAAACAAGTAACTATAGGTATACAATGTTATAAGTATGTGTTCAGTCAACAATTATTTGTTGAGCCAACAAAGATCCCTTTCGTAATGACAGCGTCAAGTCTCAAGAGTTTGTCCAAATCAATAGGCATTCCATCTTGGTCCTAAACAACAACAACAACAACAACGTGAGACGTCTGTATAGCTCAATGTTTTTTAACGGTACCTAATTTAGAATGCACGCACCAAAATGTGTTTTGTACGCTTTGACGGAATTATTTAAATTCGCCGGTTAATATGAGCTGCGTCGAGTTAACAAGTGATACGCTTAAGACAATCACACCCTGATTGTTAAACTATTTCCAGTTTTAGGATTGCACTTATAACACAAATATCTGATCTTACCGGGATTTGAACCGCTTTAGATTAGGACCGCTAGCTTCGTAGGCACGCTACCAACCAGGCTAACATATCGTCATTCCTGCCTATTGATATCGAAAGATAGTTTCCTATCACGAATTAAAAATGTATCCACCAAATTGACAGCAAGAACGTTCCGTGATACGGTACGGGCTTGTTCCAAACCATTACAGCGGCGTCGCCATAGGAACGTTTAAACGGCGAAAAAACGTGACAAGAAAACCAAACCGAAGCATTAAGTCCGCTATATTGCCTGCCAACGTTCCGTTTTGTCCCGCGTGCAGATTAAAAGATGATATTTATTGCCAACATACACACTGTGGGTCGTCAGGCAAAACTGTCACGTAGGAGATACATAATATAATTTATTGATATACGATTGGAACGCTGTCAGCGGTCTATTTTCGAGAATGGACGAAAATAGAGTATAGATATAGATTGGTTCGTTGATTTAGTGGATAATTCTGCCTTTTGTTCCTGTATCTATAGACTTGTGTTCAAAACAGACGCTTTAGACAAGATGCATTGGCCGTTCGTTATCGTTGTCCAAAATGTATAGGATTGACGTAAGCTGTCTGACGGTCGCGTCGAGCGCCTACGGCAATTCCATTCATTTTGTCAATTTTCGAAAATTGTTTACGTTAGCGTTAAGCAACTGGTCTAGCCTCACAGGGGTCGTGTACTGGTATTACATATTTTTATACAAAAATAACGGTATTCAATTTTGTTATCTCGCTTATTATTGGATATTTTTGTTCTTTAATGAATTTATATACTAGTATAGTGTTATTAACTAAATTATAATCGAAAATATTAAGGAAACGTTACAAATTAACGAAGTTATTTCAATTTAAATTAATACCGGTATCGATCCCTGGTCCAGAATTATTAAATGCTGTAAGATTACTTTTAATTACAAGTGAGTATTGGTTATTAACAATTATTAAACTCAAAACGAACTAGCTGTTTCTAGCTAGAAACAAGAAAGCATCTCTGTCTTTCAATTACGCATCAATGGCTGAACGGGTTTGAATGAAGTTCGGTGTACAGATAGTTAGTGTCTTAAATTAGCACAAGAGTTATTTTTTACGAAAAAATACCTTTATACGCGGATGAAGTCGCAAGGAATGGGTAGTTATTTCCTAAATAAAATATCAAACTAACTGGTTGACTGATTGATCAACGCACAGCCGAAACCGCTGGACCTAGGACTTGAAATTTGGAGAGGATATTCCCTGGATATCCTAGAGGTTAAATCTGAAGGGATTTTTGAAAGTTTATCCACTAAAGGGTTAAAATAGAGGGAGTAACGTACGAATGAACGAAGTCACGGGCATCCTCTAGTTACTTCATAAAATTAACTCAATATCTGAGTTACAATATAAATATTATTAGACGAAACGCTTAGGGCTTTGCAGTATGAACACATCAACTAAAGTATTTTTGCCTGTTTTATTTGTTACCATAAGTGTCTAAACATTTTAGTAACGCTCAGACTGAAAGTAAATAACCATTACATTTGACTACAAATACTGAGTAACGCAAACACAACCCTTCTCAGAACATTATGAACAAAGAAAGTTATATAAAAGTCACCAACTAAACCAAGTTGAAAGCAAGGCATTACAAATATATTCATTTCAATCCCGCCCTTAATCTTTTTTGTTATTCCGCGTCTCCGACCCAGACGTTTTGGAAATAGCAAACCTCGAACACTGCAATCACACGGATTGAAAATTAATGGGGCACGAAATCCAATTTTGCATTAAAGCTCGGGGAGGTAAGTAGGTGCCTGGGTTTACTTTTCTGGATCGCGTTTTTGCAAACTTTTCGTGTTCCGAACTGGCATTATTTTTTATTGGAACAGTCTGACATCTCTTTACATTGTTTCATCCTTCGGTAGAGATCGTTTTCTTTATGAGTTTGAACGTTGGAGAATATTTTTTTATATATATTCGTTTCTTAGACTCAAATAATCAACATAGTCTTTAATTAGCAGTATTACCAAAATTAATGACGTACGAGTAAGGAAATAAATGAAACAGTGCAGTAGAATATTCTTCTTCTATAGATAATATAAATAGGTCTGGGTAACGTAATCACTCTGGGGTGTGATTCTCTCAACAAGCAAAGGTGATCGTTCGCTGGAGTGAAGGTCCAAGCGGCGAGTTTAAGTAGTCCCGACAGAGCGAACAAAACAAATTTTAGCGCGTGTATTCAATTTGGCAGCATGACTTCACGAACGTATAAGGCTCCCTAATTGACAATGCACGCGCTAAAATGTGTTTTGTTCGGTCGGACGGGACTACTTAAACTCGCCGCTTTTATTCGCTCGTCCGTTCGATCGGCCGCCGTTTTTTGAGAGAATAATACACCTGAGGCTCTATCCTACACGTTAAAGCCATAATGCTTTAGTCATGTACTCGCCTGTGTTTAACTCGGCTGCCATTACTGTCAAGTAAATAAGACCTATCATAACGCTGACAATACGACAACATGTCAAAAGTTTCGTCGCTATAAAAGTTGCCATACCGTCAACAATAAAATAACAATATCAAAAAAAGGCTACAACCATATGGAATAAAGGACTGCGAGGTAATAAAATATGCATAACGTTAACGTAAACGATTTTCGAAAACTCACAAAATATATAGAATTGTCTCGTCTAAGGCCACAGTATGCTTTCGCATCTACTCACAATCTGACGTGTATCATTCACAGAATTTACTCTGAATTTTTACGCGTAATTCTCCGTAATAAAACACCTACGAGCGTCAACGCACAGAGGCGTATAAAAATTTAAAACAGCCCATATAAATTGAACGTGACTGACGCTGGAGGGGGCGTTTACAACATTACAACGCGTAGTACTCATACTTCTAACGCTACGCACATGCTCTGTGTTTAAACAAACTGGATTCTGAAACGATTTTTTTATAAAGATGTCTGTTACTCACCGTCCAGCGAAGTATTTTTAAACCCCCACGTTAAACAGAGGGGTGTTATAGAATTGTTTTTTTTAAAGCGCTTGTAGACCATGGGTAGACTCTATAACTTGTTGCGTGTGTGCCTGTGTGACTTTCTTACAGAATAAATATCTTAAATATCTTCTTTTTGGTATAGAAGAATTCTATGCATGAATCCAGTAGGTATATGGACTATCTGTTCCTATTCCACACATATTTTGTACCTAATTTCACCCAAATTCATTCAGCCATAATACGGCGTAATATTGAGCCTCCGTTGTCTGTCCGTCCGTCGGTTTGTCTATCATCAGGCTGTATCTTATGAACCGTAATAGGTGTATCGTAACAGTTTAAATTTTCACAGAGTGTGGATATCTGTTAATGGTATACCGACAATTAATAAAAATAAAATCGAGAAATGTGATATTTAGGGCTTTTTTTACTCGACCTTAACAATAGCGGTATCTCTTGAACCACAAGAGGTAGACGTGTTACTTTCAAAATATCAGTAGTAGTAATTGTATTTAATCCCGCTATGACACCAAATAATACATTTAAAAAAGTACCATTCTTGTATAGGGGTCATACAAGAATGGTACGGAACCCTTCGTGTGTGGTAAGTTACTAACAAGGCTGTGATGGTCCCCATACCAGAAAAAAATCTAAAAATGTATGAAAAATATTAAATACCTACCTAGCCGTAGGACAACGCTTTTTCATACATTTAGCTTTTGTTAAATCGACAGAAACGGTTCTGACATTTGAAGGAATCTAATAACTTAACGGCGTGGGCGATGCAATATTTACCTCTAGTAAACAACTCCCCTGGTAAATTAATAAAATTAATAATATAAGAGTTATTAAATTTAAAGGTCTTGGCATTATTACTGTGCAGGACGATACAAGCCGATAGCTACAAGCCAACAGCGCACAAGACGATAAGGATACAAGCCGATAACACAACTCTGTTAATTAAGATTTCATGTTTTATAAGTTAGTTTAAGTTATGAAAATAAATAAATTACTATTGCCAGTAGGGACATAGGGACCGAGAGAGAGCCAACCCTTGATATAGCCCCTTTCACTTCACTTTCACTAGGTAGGTATACGTCTTAATCAATCGTAATAGGTATACGTCTAATATCAATCATAAAGTTAGGTAATTTATCCCCTCCACTAAAGACAAATAGGAGCTTGCATCCCCACTCCTCATTTTCACACCTCGGCACTCCTACAACTAATTCCGCCCCACTCTTTGCACGACCCTCCAACCTCCGGAGCCTGGTCACATCGGACCTCTCTTTCACATAGCGCCGTCCTTGTCTCGCACCCACCTCGGTGCTCCTTGGACTAATTCCGCCCCACTCTTCGCACGACCCTCCACGTCTCTGTATAGCTGTCTCCCTCTTACCTTTCGCGACATTCTCTGTCCCTCTCCTTTGCTCCAGGAATGTCACCACCTCGTCAGGCCTGGCCCTGTATCCGCCCTATAGATCCGCAATATTAGTAGCACCCCCGATCGCTAAAGTTCGTAACAAGCAGCCCGTAGCAAGCCATAGCAAGCAAGCACGCATACAAGAAGAGACCCCGAGTACGCCCATAGCAAGAATAGCAGCACGAAACAGTACGCCATAGAAGAGACCCCTCGTACGCCCATAGAAGAAGGGATCTCCCAGGGGAATCACATAGAAGCTTGTTACCACACCGTTCGCACGTCTCTCAAGACTCTCTCGGCCGCTCAACTACTGGCAATAGTAAAAGAAAAGAAATCGACGACTCTTTCTTCCGAAACCACCAGCAGAGTGGCAAAAAGAATAACCCCCACGGAAATACAGTCCACTATAGACTTTCCGCCGCTCATGTGCGGGGCAATAGCACTATCGACGTCCCGCACAATTACACTTTAACTTAACTAACTAACTTCGGAAATATTTGGGATGGGAATGTTTCCAACTAACCATAAGGTGACATGATTAAGCGCTCTTTTGGCTTCTTTGTGCCATAAAAAACGACTTAATTATTCAATTTACAATGTGTTAAAACTTTAATTTAATCCAATGAAGACTAAAACGAGGCCTGCAAACAACCTATTACATATTTTGTTAAATCTATGGCTCTGTAGGCGTAGGATCCTTAAATGTATCGGAAGAAAGAAAGAATCTAGAAAAATCGCGAAATTTCAATAAAGACCGTCAGTAATATCGACTATGAAGTGTTTTTATAATTGTCACCTTTCATCTGTCGTTTTCAGAGTGGAGAAATAATAATATGGTACCTACTTTCGTCTCGCGTATGACATCCATCAAGTTTTTCATCTAAAAAACAATGGTCACATAAATATTAATTAATTAAACTTAGAATTAGCAAATATATGGAGACCTCATTGGCAGATGGCTACCATTATACTGCCACGGCTAGCATAGCGACGCAACAACATTGACCAAGCGACTAGAGAAACATTAGGCTTAAATGGCTTATGCTAGTGACTATGTCAACCATTGTGATCACAATGGAATCAGCTTGGATACTGTATGAAGAGCAGATAGAAATTACTTTTACTATGCTCGCTCTGCCTGTTTTAATGATTTTGAACTGTTTACGAATCATTAAAATCTTTAGTTCATCACTAGCGTCTGCCCGCGACTTCGTCCACGTAGATTTCGATTATGGTTATTGCTTCGGGAACTTTAAAAAATTCTGTGATGGAATGTAGCCTATGTGTTAATCCAGGGTATAAGCTATCTCCATTTCAAATTTCATCCAAATCCGTCCTGCCGTTGCAGCGTGAAGGAGTAACAAACTAACACACAAACAAACTATATAATATTAGTAGGGTTGCTCGAAACATAACATTACTTGGCACGTAAGGTTAAAAAATACTCATACTTTATTTCCGAGATGCAATGTAATATTTAAATAAGTAATTAATACCTAATTAGTTACTAATTCAGACATTGAACTAGATTGAAACACAAACGTACAGTCAAAGACTTTAATTATTATGCCGCTATGGAACCCTGTCATAATGACAGAGTCAAACCATATGACATAAATTACGCTTAAATGAATGAGTAACGTTATGCGACAGGGTTCCATAGTGGCATAACAATTAAAGTCCTTGACTGTACATAAAATAATATCTAAGGACTTCAAAAATAAGCACTTTAGTAACTAGAAACCAAAATATACTTTTTACTGCTCAAGCTCTAAAATGACCCATAAAACCCATGGCCTAAAGTGATACATTTGATGTCCAGGGACTAAAGAACTTTGATTTTTTAATTTTCTTCGAAAGCCACAACAGCCAGCTACCATGTTGGTCATGTTAAAGAAAAGGGTGGTGGTTGAACCGTTGGAAGTGGTAGCTCCGTGCAGGGCCAACCCGCCCCTTCAGCGCCCTCTCCGACAGCATAAGCAACATGTGGCTGGCTGTTTGTAACGCACCACCGCCTCGGTCTCTATATCGTAAAAGTTGTCTATGTAGCAATTGTTAGGTTTCTTAACACTTAAAATAACTATGTACAGTACTCCTAGTGTATCTTTCACTCGTGTTTCATAGAAAAACGAAGATTGCCGATATTAAGTAACTGGTGTAGTTGTCTCTTTCTGCATATTGTTTTTATTTTCTCTGTTTTGAAATTATACTTTTAACTTTAGCTTTATTTTTCCGCAATCGAAGTGAAAATTAAAGTAAAAAGCCAACTATTTTAATCCCTTGATAAACAAAACACTATTAGTCGGCCTTTACACAGGTTTCAGATAGCAAAATGAACGAAAACAAGTCTTATAAGTGACATTTTATTATTTTCTATCCTAAAACATTTCCAACGTGTGTATTATAACACAATTACATTTACATATCCCGGCGTCCGTCCCATCTTTTGCGGTGAATTCCGTCCAAATGAATGTCCCATGTGTACAAAATGTCTAATGTGACCTATTTCACGTCATACGGGAAATTGGGTACACAAAGATTCATAATAAGCCCGCCCCCGCTATCTCAGAGGTCGGTAGGCATGCAGAAAAATATAAAATTAATATGGGTTGCTAGGCAACCAGCTATTAAACGAAAAATTCTGTCTAATAGCGTGTTTCAAGTTGAATTTAATGTTTAATCAATCTTTGATATTTGATAGAAAAAAAAACTATAAGGTTACCTATTAATTTTTGCAACACAAATAAACGAGTCGCTAGACTGAAATAGTGACTGATATACTAGCGTTGATACCAGGGGCCCTACCCAAGATACAAACGCTACTAACGTTATTCTTTTCAATCACTCAAAATGTATGGGATGACAGTTGACCTTGTGGTTTATCGTAACGTACGAGAATGTCATCCCATACATTTTGAGCGATACTAAAGAAACGTTAGTAGCGTTTGCATCTCGGCTAGGTACATAAGCTGTACAGATTAGGGGACTAAAATGGAATGCCGGGGGGTCAATTTGGAATCTCACTGGCGATCAGTGAGTATAATGAAGCTTAAGTCATGCGGTGATCCCGTCTACGAGTTGGTGGAGTTATTCAAATTTGAGAACTTAAGTCACCAATGAGAATCAGAAATACAAGCTTATAGGCAACAGTAACAATCGTCAAGTTTGGTGAGCTTAAGTAAGATAACCTTCACCCTGTATTCCATTTTTGCCCCCGTAAATTGTACCTACGCTTCTCTACATCCATCACTCAACTGCCTCCGTCTAGCTACTTTTTTAGTGTTTAAAAGCCATATTCATATGTGTCTTATAGTTATAGTCGCACCGTTCTAATAGTCCATTTTTGACAGCTGTCAAATCGGACCTTTTAAATCGGCACGACTATAGTCATTTCATCACCCATTTAACTGGAAGAATATAATTATCGGGTAAGATGGTGCTCTTTACTAGGTCACTACCTACAAGGCTAGCAGCGTCGTCGAAATGGCGAAATTGCAAAATTCGTAAGCATTGTCGAAATACTGAATTTGCTAAATTCGTATCATATAACTTCAGGCCCTCTGCATCCATTATCTCACTCGAATATCAACCAGCTTATTTATATAAGTACCCTTTTGTTCAAATTTCATAGAAATTCCAAACTGTTTTTTTTACCCTTCATGAATATTGATTCCAAACATAAATAACAACTCATTATAATTCAAGGCTTGTGAAAAAGGTCTATCGCTCCGACTTTATTATTCCATTAGCCGAGCAGTTAGATAAATCATTTCCAAAATTATGCAAAATCGCCCAACTCAGTTTCAAATCTCTGATAATACCCGTGAGAAAAAGATAAGGTCCTCGCAGATCAAAGTTTGTAGGTTCTGCTTTGGTGACGATTGATGCGGTTTCAAATATTTGCTCGAGGTTGTTCTCTTAAACATTTCACTAAAGTTCTTCTCGTTGTAAGTAAACTGGGGCTCCGCTCTACTCATTAAAAACATATTTCTTTCGACATGTTATCGTATTGTTTTCAACTTGGACGCCAATACTGTCAAGTAAATTATGAGTTATATTATAACGTTGACAATACGATAAGAAGTCAAAAACAATATCATTTTACCGAGTAATACAACCCCTGGGCCTCTATTCAACATGGTTAAACCATTATAGTTTTTGACTTGTTATGGCATTGTTTTTAAATTGGCACCCATTAAGCCCGATTTACATCGGTCAAGGACAGTGGACAGTGGATAGCGACAGAGGACAGTACAGTAGTAGTAGTAGCGAGTCAAGTTGCCTTGCCAGATGATCCAAATATAATTGCTTTCTATTTTTTTACTCCACTGTCCTTGCCACTGTAAATCGGGCTTTACTGACAATTAAATAACAGCTATCGTTAAGTTGACAATGCGACAATACGTCAAAAGCAATATGATTTTTCCCGAGTAGTATATTAGAGGCCATGGTTGATATATCAGAAAGTATAAATGATCTCCTAGGACATATTTCGCCGTTAGTTAATGAAGCGTCAGTGACATAATAATAGGTAATAACGCTAAGGACCCTACTGGGACCTAGACTAGTTTTTACAAACTGACAATGTATGTAATTTAAATTAGCGGTAGAAGCTATAGATCGTCAATATACACGCAGTATATGCTGTTGAAAATCAGCCAGCAATGGGAAGAAAGGAAGGAATAATGTTAAACGATTTCTTCGCGTACAAAGTTGCAAGCGTCCTTTAGTTAATATTATTTATAAAATATTACAGATACAAAAGCAGCATCGCAATCGATTAAAAAAGGAAATCTAATTTGTCATAGAGGTAGTTTGTGTACAGAGTCATCTACCGAAAACTGAATCTTAAGTCCCGTTTTTTTTCCATAATGGCTTGGTTGAACCCTACGTTGACAAGCTTTCATAAAAAATGGTTGTTTTAAAAAAAGCGCTTCTCACACAACAATTTCTAAATAATAAATACACTTCAGTATTGTAAACTTGAGTTTTTTTAGGTAAATGATCTAAAAAAACATTAAATTAAAACGAGAAATATGGATTATATTCCAGGAAAGAAACAAACAATTCACCAATTTTCAGTTCTGAATCACGATCTAAAACAATGCAGTTAGTAAGTAAACTGGGCAAGAGCATGTCTGACCATGCTCAGTGTAGGGTTCCGAAGCCGAAGCCTAAATTACTACACAAACACCATGTGTTCTATTTACAACTTAAACTCCCGTGACTCATTAAGAGAACTTTTTAAAGAAATTAATATCTTGGCTGTAGCGTCTCAATTTATTTATGAGAATATTATTTACGTTATTAGAAATTTAGATTCTTTCACCAAAAATTCTGATATAGGTACATAATTTAAATACCAGAAATAAAAATAAAATCACTATCCGAAAAATCCGCGTCCGTAAAGTATATAAATCATTTGTTGGTCAATGCATTCATTTCTATAATAAATTACCTGACGAAGTTTTAAAGTTACCCTTTCCAGCACTTAAAAATTACTTGAAAAGGTCGTTAATGTCTAAAGTGTATTATAGGATCGAGGACTATCTAACAGACAAAAATGCATGGCCTAAATCCGAAACTTAGTCAATAATAATTTATTCAAATGCAAAATCTTTATCTTGCCTAGGGGACTCCGTTGATGTAGGAAAACATATCGAAACTTTCATGTGGTCGTCTCGCACCATCTTATATACACATAAGTATGTGTTTTTTTTTCTCTATCTCTCCCGTAAGATTCTTAATTGGCATGTTTTCTTTGTGAACTACGCATGTTATTTGATACTATATTTAATTTAATATTTATAGCTTTATATAATGCTAGACTAAGTAGTACCATTGTAATAAGAAATATGTTTAAAAAATGTCTGACTGCTGAGTTTCTTGCGGCGTTTCTTCTCGGCAGTGGTCTTCTCTTGGGAAGCGCTGGTAGATTCTTGACGTGTAAAAGTGCCCGTGCGGCCTACTTACTGAATAAATTTCTTTTATCTTTATCTTTTTAACCATCTCAAAAAAAAACAAGTATGAACTACATAATTCTCTATTTCAAGTTATTTGGTGCTGTCTTAGATGATTTTAGTAGGTAATAACATTTTAGTCGCCTCTATCTCAGGATCCAATCAAGTCTACTTAGTCGTGATAGGTTTTCTATAAAATATGTGCTTTCATGTAAGATATTTTTCAGATTTGTTAGTATTTGCAGTTTTGGCTGTAGGGGGAGGGGGGGGACTTGACTCTAACAAAAATTAGCTTAATATTTCATTAATCGAAAAAAGACCTGTCCAACGACACCCAACACTATGGGGTAGACGAGAAAAGATTTTATTTTACCACTTTGTTGGTGTGACTAATATGTATATATGTATATTCTTGCCAAATTACAGCTTTCTAGTACTAAGAGTCTCTGAGCTAGGCTGCGGACGGACAGACGGACGGACGGACATGGCGAAACTATAAGGGTTCCTAGTTTGACTACGGAACCCTAAAAACAGGTGAATAGCACGGGGAACAAACGATTTTACGCGTGTTTGGACAAACTCGCAAGCGTCCTCTAGTACAGTCAATAGCATAAATAAGTGATAATTTATGTACCTTGTCACTTTAACGTCGTGTTTGAAATGTCATACAAAATTGTGAATCGATTGAAAGCGACAAGGTACATAAACGATCACTTATTTATGCTGTTGACTGTACTTATTGGCATAATTGCAGATTTCTCAGCAACAACGTTCAAATTCTCACAAAAAATGATTTTTCTTTTCCATTCGTTAAATATTGGTTTTCGTAACAGATTTGCTGTTTGAATTAAACATGATTTGATGTGAACGTTTTAATATTTCCCAAATGTTCGTTTCGTGCAAAAAATAATAAAGTTCGAAATTAACCGGGCAGTTTTAAACGAAAATATGACCGGGCAGTAAAAATACAGTTTACGTCCGGCCAGTTAACTACTTCATTCGACTTATTTAAAATAGGTTTTTGGCAGATTTTGCCAGAAATGATTGCAATTTTTATTTTAGTACAGTAATTTCGTACAGCCGACGTTGCAAAATAATTCAAACTATAGAACATTGTTTAAAAAAATAGCTTTTTTTTTTTAAATTATGGATAGTTTTTAATTTAGTCTAGATCCGGGTTTTTTTTTTAAATATGATTGTTATCAAAAATGAAATTATTTGCCTAATAATGTTTCTTTACGACAGTAAGAAAACAAACGATATCACAGACCACCTGCTCTTAACTGAAATCTGAAACCCATAGACATTTGCATTCTCAATGCTACAACCACAGGACTGCAATCCCAAGACTGCAATTCTGTTTATCCATGAGGACTTAGATAGAATGACGCTGGTTATTTACCGATTGTATTATCCCACTCTGGAACACAACAATGCGAACACTGTTCTAGGCATACTGATGTGCCAAAGGAAACTTTCCAAAATTGCGGAACATTTCATGTAGGAATATTTCGGAAACTTCTCACAATTTTGTATGGGAATTGAAACTTTCCGTCTCTTAAATTTCAATTTCCTAAATATCTTGTGAAAGTTTCCGGAAATTTCTTAGAACTTTACCAACTTTTTGGAAAGTTTCCGCTCCTTGCACACCAGTATCTAGGCATATTAAAGGATAAGATGGTGGCAACACTCTGGACGGACCCTGCACAAATAAATAAATAAATAAATATCAGGGGACAATGTCACACCAACTGACCTAGTCCAAAACTAAGCTCTAGGCTTGTACTATGGGTACTAGACAACGATATAAATACTAAAATATATACTTATATACTTACCCCCTTACTAATAAACGTTGAGCAACGGTGGTATAGCTATACAATGTTTTGTGCTTATCTGTCATTGTGACATTTGAATTTGACAGATAAGGACAAAACATTGTATAGCTATACCACCGTTACTCAACGTTTATTAGTAAGGGTATAGAAAACATCCATGACTCAGAAACAAATATTCGCGCTCATCACACAAATGTCTGCCCCTGCGTTTTGAACACAGGACCGCTAGCTTCGTAGGCAGGGTCACTACCAATGTCGGCCAACGCGTCTCGTCACCACCACACCACCAACTTACATACAACCACTCACTGGTTTGTCTGTGGCCATTTTGATAGAGACCTTTAACGAATTTCTGCTTCATCATGAAGCAGTGGTGTCAAATATGAACTATCATACAAAGGTATAGTGTTACTATAACGTAGAGCAGGGGTGCCCATACGGTCGATCGCGAGAGGTTTTAAGGTCTATCGCCGAGGAGGATTATCAGTGATCGACCTAAACTGCACCTTTTTGCTGCAAATTTTTCAAAAGACTTTTTCAAATGTCAAATGTCACGCTTCGACATCACAATAATTTTTAATTTTTAATATTGTAATAATATTTGATTTGTTTTTGTAATATTGGATGATGAAAAATTTAATACAGATTTGACACAGATTGTAGTTTTACTTTTTCAATATATTTTTTTTGATAAAATATTGGTGGGTTAAACGGTTAAAATGTCGATCTCTTAGTGATAATTTTTTTCTAGGTCGATCTCTATTAGAAACAGTATGGGCACCCTTGACGTAGAGAATGCAATAAGTTAACATAATGATCCTACATAATTTTTTTCTATAGTGAACTCCTTTATATCCCTAGGTATTTTTTTCATCAAGCACACCATAGACATAATAAGTTCGCCTTTGTTGTTTTCCTGTTTATACAATAAAGTACTTTAATTTCCTCAAACTTTGTTTGATTGGCTTAAAACTCTGTGCTATGAAGACGTCGAAGACCTCCTGTATAAAAGTTGATTATATTTAAAGATATATTAATTATATTTAATTAGCTATACACACGCACACGAATGTACAAACATATTTCTTAATTATAACATTTTAGACTGTACTGAAAAAGTGTTAATTCTTAATTTTATTTAGGATGACGGCACCAATGATGGACACTTTTAGCTGACAGGCATCAGTAATGGACACTTAAACGTAATTAAAATTTCATACGGTCCTAAATTGATTGTTGCAAAACAAATGAATAACCCTTATCTTATGTAAATAAAATAAGCGTCCATTATTGGTCCTTGTCCATTACTGGTTCCGTCACCCTATGTTTATAAAGCACACAATCCCTAACAACGTTTGTCCTAACACATCGTTTGCCCGATTTTTTATTTGCCCTAAACTGGTTTTCAGATGAGTCAGGCAACTTTTTAAGTTTTCCAATTATATCTTCGTTTCGGTTAGGTTAGGGTTGTATTATAACATTACTAAAAAGTTTTAAAATTTAAGCGGAAATGGCGTTAGGATAAATGAAAATTCGGACAAACGATGCATTAGGACAAATGACGATTAGGGCTTCCATAGGAGAACCGTTTATAAAGTATATCAAATTTATAAACATGTCATGTTATGGAAGAACGGGGTCTCCTGTTACAGGTATTCTTTTACTTACTAGGAGATCCCAACTTTTGCTAAATTATATGTACCTACCTACCTAAATGCTTTTAACCAAAATGAACGTTTCATGTTTTTTTACTGTGCTAGATATTATTATAATATCTTAATTACTCAAAACATTTTCGCTAGGTATCACAAACTACATACCTATTTGGCTATTCGTTGTAATTATTTATTTCTCAATCGCTCAAAGGTTAACTGGAAGAGATCCCTTATAGGGATAAGTTCGCCTTTGTACATCCCTGTTATATTTTTGTCTATTTTATAATTGTTATTTCTTTTGTTTGTACAATAAAGTGTTTACATACATACATACATACATACATACAATTCACAGTAACTCTAAATAATTCGTTCAATCCCTAAGCTAAGTAAAGTAAATATTTCACTAAGCAGAAACAAAAACATAATAATATTTTAGCCGAATAGCCTCAATACTACGTAATATTTACTGGAGAGAGAAAATTAGCTAAACGCATTCGGTACCGAGAGACACGATAATAGGTCAATTTAGAATGGAAATAACAGGGTTTGGCTCAAGGCGGCTAGAGCAAGTTGCCAGTGAGTGTTTATCACTCGGTAATTCCTCTCTACCAAGTCTGTAACGAAAGAGATGCACTGAGAGACAAGCGAGGAAGGGTAACTTGGGCTAGCTGTACTTAAGGTATTTAAGCAAACTAACAGCCCAATGAGGCAACTGAGTCAGAGTTTACCTTGGAACTTGACAGGCCAGCTCCGGTATAATTGCCTTTCACGCCAAGTAAATGGTATTTGCTGTTAAGAGATTCTCTTTAGCACTATTTTATGTTGATTTCAGGCGAAAATCATAATGAGTAAATTTTTGTTTTAAGTATACTGTGCTCCATTTGTTTAGGTACTAGTTCTGTTGGATTGCTACTTCCGGCCGGTCACGAGTCATATAGTTACTTTTATTAGTTTAATAATTAGGATGTATGTATAGTTATTATAAATTTGACAATAATTTAAATTGATATTATACGTAATGCATACCTAACCAGGAACAAAACTGGCCTACGCTAGTAAATGCAACAGGAAATGGTTGTGTTGTGCTAGTGTCACCACACAAAAAAAACTTCGGTTACAAGTAAGGATGACCACTCACTATCGATTGTCGCTGTTGTTTTTGTCGTCACCCCTTCTTTTTTTGTTTTTGTTTTAGATACTTAAGTTAGTTTTTAAGTCAGGGTCCCTCTGAAAACCAGCGCGGCGGCTTGCTGCGGCACAAAGGAGGAGGGTAATGTGTTTTACAGCCTATATATGTATGTTTGTTCCTTTGTGTCACTATAAAAACTAAACCCGTTGTCCGATTTTGATGATTCTTATGTCAATGAATTTGTCTTAATCTGGTGAGTGTCACTGAAGATATGACAGTAATCAAAATTCAATATGGCGGCAACAAAAAAGTCGACCAAGTATGACAAGTGGGGTATCATTGAATAGGGATTTAAAAATCATCTTAGGTTTCTTTCATCACTTTTCATTTTGAATGATCATTTAGGATTTATCACGATTTAAAGTTGGTTAGCAACAGTCGGGTTTTGAATACTTTCTTTTTTGTTAAAGTTATCAACGCCATGTTAAATGTTTTGTTCTGTTTGTCATCTGTTTTTTTTTCAAATCTGTGTAAGTGTTTAATAAATGATTTCTATCATATTCTTTTCTATTCTAAGTGTAAACAAACCAAACCACGTTGCTATGTTAAATAGCTAATCAAAACTTGTATTGAGCTTTGTCTTGAAGCGTGTGCGTGGAAGGACGAGAGGGAGGCGTTTGCCCAGCGGTGGGACACTTTAGGCTAACAAATAATAATGAATAGTAATTGAATTGATTTCATCAGTGTTCTGCGTCTATATCATTTGGTTTTTTGTTTACATTTTGTTTAGTATCTAAACAGTGAGTGGATGTAATATAGAAACATAGAATAGAATGTAATAACTATATTTCAGGCATCGAGACTCAAAGGGGTTCAGGTAAAAGTCATGTCATTTGTAAAATTCATACATTTTCAAGTTGAGTGGCCATTTGTAAAAGTGGCAAATTATGATATAATTATTAAAAATAAACATATTTTGTTATGTAATGTAATACTCTCAAGAGCATCGGAGCCCAGATATTTAAATATTCATACGAGTACTTGGGAGTACTTTTGTACTAAAAACTAAATACTTAAATCTTTAAAATCTCCGCTCCGATATTATTTAACGCCATAAATTATATATATATAATATAATATATATATATATATATATATATATATATATGTGTGTGTATTTAGAGGTCTTCTAAATAACTATGTAAAGATCATCCGTGGCCGCTGAAAAAAAATGACAATATTCTTCAAACAAATTTACTCAATGCCCTTTACAAATAAGTACCTTATAGACTAACATACATAACAATTTGTAACTTAAAATTAACATGACTACTAATACACTTTCGCGGTGTCAGCTAGCCGGCGGCCACGAAATCAAGGAAATATGACACCACTTGGCCAGAAAAAAATAGGACAATTTGACCACAATGCCGCCATCGTAGGGTGATGATAGGGCTGTCGAGCTCAATCAAATTTCGTATAAAGCTGCCTAATTGAGAATGCATGCGCTAAAATGCGTTTTGTACGCTTTGACGGTACTACTTAAACTCAGCGGTTAATGAGCTGCGTTGAGTTAAAAAGTAATACCCACCAAACTTGAATAAATACGCGAATAACTCTACGAGGGCTATATCTATTCCACAATTTCATTTTCGAGTACACCAATAATGGTCGTTTTTTCACGCTCTCCAAGGTACGGTCACGGGAGTTAATTTGCTACCCATTTCAAAGAAAATCTGCTTGAAGATGTCATTGTCAATAGAGATGTCAAGTAATTTGTAATTAATAGGAATTATTGTTGTAGAATGTCAGATTGACTTTGGACTTAAGGTGGGTCGCAAATTAAATTCCTTGACTGTACAGCTATACATAGAACGAATGTATTACCCTGCAAAAAAATATTGCTGTACAACAGAAAGATGTCAAAACTTCTGTCATATCAACTTACTTTTATAGTATTATATAGGACTGGAAAATAAGTGTGATTAGAAAATGAGTGTTATGTTGATTTGACAGCACTGACATTACAAAACAAAAATGTGGACGCCATTAAATTATCCTTGGAATAACTCTGTTATTCCACGCGAAACGGTGGTATAGTAATTCCCGAATAGGTTCACTATTCTTAGAATTATCGTTGGTAAAACGTAAAACAGATTTACGCTTGATTAACTGGCGATTTATTCTAAGAATAATATTTACTCTCGTTTGGTTGATCCGCCCTAAGAGCTAGGACCTCTCTGCCCTGCTAATCCAATATGCCGTATCTCAGGTAAAGCTCCTGTAGCAATATGAACCTTATTACTCACAGAAGAGAATTAAAACTGCTTTGGTTATTAAATTTGAGATACTACTTATTAGTAGGGCCTCTGCAGTTTGAACAATACGAGTAAGTCCCAAAAACCTCTCGTAGCGAGAGGCACTATTCGAACCATTGTTTTTACAACCGGAATGCTGGTTCCTCTATTATTTCGTATGTCCAAGTGCAGTGGAATTCCTCCCTTGTGAATTGTTTGCGCATTTTTCCGGATATTGAATTAAAGAACAAACCTATTCTGGGATAGAAAGGGTCGAAGCCAGCAGCATTAGGTATATGCACCTATGCATGTACAGTCACGTAATTAAATTTGGGACCCACCTTAGGTCTAAAGTCATTCTGACATTCTACAACAATAAGGTTGAGTTTCCTATAAGTTACAAATGATTTCGCATCTCTAATGACATTGACGACTTCAAGCCAATTTTTTTGAAATAGGTCACAAATTAACGCTCGTGACCGTACCACAAATACTAACTGCTAAGGCTCAATATATTCTCATTCTGTTCATTACTACCAGGAGCGATAGTAAATTATACGTACAGGTAGACATTGTCACTAAAGCTGGCACGAATGGAAAAAACAAAAGTAATTTCACCTATCACTGTGTGAGTGCCGTCCTTTGAACCGATGTTCGAATTTCAAACCGAAAACCTGTTATTATTTTACACAATTGTTTACTTTCGTTCACTCATTCAATCCATTCGTGCCAGCTCTTGTCAATCGACCTGTATCACTAAATAATAATTATAAAACAGTCCCCCGCCGCGTCTGTCTGTAAGTTCGCGATAATCTCAAACTACTGAACAAATTTTTAAGCGGTTTTCACCATCAGTTAGATAATTTATCACAGAAGGTTTTCGTGTATAACAAAATCTGTTTTATCTACGAATGTAACAGAAAACTCACATAAACCTAAGCGAAGCAAGGACGGGTCGTTAGTTATTTAAAACTATCAAATAGATGGAAATTAGAAAATAGATTAAATTGATATCTCTTCAATGGCGCAACCGTTGTTCACTTAGGTGAAAACCATTTCTATTTAACTTGTTTCTTTAAAAATAAAAGTCCCAATTGGTCCGTTTGGGACCTATGATGTCACAGACAAACAGGCAGACACACAGACACACATCATCATCATCATCACCAGCCGCAAGACGTCCACTGCTGGACAAAGGCCTTCCCCAAGTTTTTCCACAAAGATCGGTCCTCTGCTGCTCTTATCCAGGGGTTTCCCGCGACCAACTATTGGGAGGCCTGCCGACACTTCGTCTCCCGGGTCGCGGTTGCCACTCTAGAACCTTCCCGCTGCTCGCTCCAACGGCCATCGGTTCTACGATCAATGTACGAGTAGCCCGCCTATTGCTACTTAAGGTTTACACAGACACACACATTAATAAAATACTTAGATACATAAATGCACAAATACACACGTTAACATAAAATAAAAGATGGCGGTAGGGATCCCGACGTGCCCTGCACAAGGTCCTTCCACCACTATAAATAGGGTATTTGCATAATTTTTTATTAGTATTTAAATTGAAGCTTTTTTACCTTCCGAATAGCCTAGTATAAATAGTTTTTTAATATCTTTAAAAATAAGAAAGATATAAATGTTTAAAACTTGCTTTTAGATAGAGAGGAAAATACAGTAATATGACGTCATATTACTCAACCGCCATAATGAATTACACGCAAAACATCGTTTCGTGAAAACGAGATAGACAAAAAAACTTTAAAAGGCTATTATAGCTTTTTTATTTTATGACCAATTTCAAATTTGATTTTAAATTATTCTATCATACTACGTATATTGATATATTATCCAAATTAATATATGGAATTTAATATCAGGCAAATATCCTATAGTTACATTAATTTATCAGTCTTCTGCGAACCTCACCTAATAGAAGCAAGCCTAAGAAAAGTTTCACTCTCTGGCCCACAGTTGCCATAACCTTACTCCTTAGATGATGATTATGTATGCTAATCCTGCAAAGTCTATATCTCAGATGCGTAATAAAGTTCATTATGGTTTAGCTTTAAGGAATCAAATTGGTTAATTATACATTTCGTAGTCAGAGCCTTGAGTGTTAGCTCAGAGCTGTTCACGCGGCAAACCGTCTCGAACGCGTTTGCGTCCATGCGGCCTTAGTATGGTTGAGTTTATCGCGTGACAAAATGTGGATAAAGCATTCGTCACTATCTTACTTATTAACGTGTCAGAAAGTGACGGATGTCTTATCCCCATTTTGTCAAGGGATAAACGCAGCCATATCAGGCCCCCAGATATTTTATACGAGAAGCGAAAACTCGTTCGAGAAGTTTTTTGCACTACGGGCTCAGAGGCAAAAGGAACCTCCATAATATTGGATCAAACCATATTGTCTTTGACCTGTTATCGTATTGTCAACGTTAAGATAGCTCTTATTTACTTGACAATAATGGCAGAGTTAAAAACAATACCATAACAGATCAAAGACAATATGATTTTATTGAGCAGAATAGAGACCCAGGCAAACGCTGTCATCTGTTCATTACGCCTTAGCTGTTTTTCGTAGAAACAATTTAACTTAAGAGTATTACAATGGGACTGAAGAAATTGTGGAAAATTAAAGCGTAATGAGTTCCTTTTATGATTTTTCCGCTTTCGTCTGTTTAAAAGATGTGGTTGTCGTTCTTATTTTATTTAAAGGTCAGATATGAATCGTAAACTATAAAGACCCCTTTACAGAAATAGGTGTGTAGTCTGGAGAATGTAAATTTCTATAGGTCTTAGACCCTCCTTACCATCAGGGGCACGTTTTATAAAGCTACAAGTTACAATTTACAGGTCTAAACTGGCAACACTGCTCAAATCGCTGGTCAAGGTTGTGTCAAATGGAAACTTGCAAATTGTAATTTGTAGCTTTTTAAAACAGGCCCCAGGTGGCTTTTGTGCTCGTTTGCGTACCTACTCCATACCATAAAAACCGCTCAAGTACGAGTCAGACTCGCGCACCGAGGGTTCCGTATTTAAGATAATATGGTTGGGAAACTCAAAAGAAAATACTATTTCATTATGAACTTTTTTGTTATTTCTCAAAAACTGTAAATAATGAACACTCCATTTTATTTTTCCCATAAAATATAAATAATTATCTATACGTCAGGATTTTTCAGGTCATTTTTAGTATAATTTCGTCTATAAATCAAAAAGTAACTACGGAAAATTAAAAAAAAAAAATTTTTGAATTATGCCAATATGCATGGAGTTTTTGAATAGCATTTCTCAACAAAATATGAAAATACCGTAATAGAAATCACCAAAAGTAAAATTAAAATTAAGATCGGTCAAGAAATACGGATGATACAAGTATTTTAAACTGCTAAATAGACAGAGAGATCCGAAGTGCACCGGTGACATCATTGTGCAGTTCAGCCATATAAACTACACGTAAAATTCTGTTTTGCTAGAAAGAGATAGGAACAATTTAAATCTTTGTTGGCTTATATCTTGATTATTTTTATAACTATTCAAAAAAAGTTTTTTCTCACCTATTTGTTACATGAATCAGCTTTTATTGAAGCTGTAAAAAAACATACATATTCCCTATTAAGCCCTTTCATATGATACCCCATATTTAGTATAATCAAACCACTTTTATTTTTTAACCCTCCATTCTGGACCCCGTTTCAACTTTCTATAAAATCAATTTCATAATATTTATTTACTACAAAACTTCTACTTAATTTCAAGTTGATAGCATTTGTAGTTGCTAAAAAAACTTGCTGTGACATACAGACAGACAGACAGACAACGAAGTCCCACCATAAGGGTTCCTTTTTTACCATTTTGGTACGGAACACTAAAAAGAAAAAAAAAAACTTAGCGTGTAGGTACCATTACCGGTTTCTTCCAGTTAAAGCAAGAAAATGGCAGTCATTAACACTGTCGTTCTCCACGTAACACCCGAACAGATTCTAGATCTACATAATTAATTTCTAGTTACGAAGTAGGAACGCCCGAGGCGCATGGAAGCTTTTCAGGAATGGAAATTTAACAATTCATATAAAGTTTCGACTAGGGACACAGAAATTGCAGCGGGAGCAATAACCGTTATAAGGGTGAATTTCAACAAGCGTCAAATTATCCTAATTTAGGTGGTATTTTTTATTTTCTTAGTAGGGTTTACAATTAAACGTTTAAATGACGTCATTAGTCATTATAAAAACAGTGTTAAAATGGCCCTTTATTATACCAAGTGTTTTTTAAGATATAACGATTTTACTAATTATGTACCACCAAAATTGTTATTATCCACCAAAATTACTTTTCTTAGAAAAACTCACGATCAATAATAACATATCGGGCTAATTAAAATATAATCGTTAGGGAATCTTCCTTGTTATTTTTGAAAATCCAAAACGTAAGTTTCTTATATAATAAATAATGATTATTTGTTGTTTAAATAATTTTGGTGGAGACCAGAAATTTTGATAATTTTGGTGTTTCGCAAAAGCCACCAAAATTGTACCACCAAAATTATAAAATTAAACATTTTTTTTTAAATTAAAAACAAATGTTTTAGTTTAACAAAAACTTAACTCGTTACAGTTAAAAAGACACCATAAACATACTTGAAAAAACTATCACACAACAAAACTTTTTGCGAAATAATGACTTATCTAAGTTATCACGATTAATAAAGTGTATTTCATACCACCAAAATTAGATACTTATGTGCTTAGCGGGAAGACGCAGAAAGATGGTACAAATCTTTCACCGTCTATTGCTGGAGTGAAACTGAACGAACATCTGACGCTATATTTGTTTGTTTAATCACGTTTCGTTCGATCATAAAATCAATTTCAATATTCACCACCAAAATTAACTATTTCGCTTGGACAGTTTTATTTACACTGCTCCCAGGTTCCTTTTACTTGCAAATGCAATAATTGATGCATTTTAAAATACCTCAACTAATAAGGAATACAGATAACTAAAATATAAGTCTAGTTGAGGCTTAATAAGTTTGTACCACGACATATCAGTATATGCGGGAAGTACAGGACACGACACCAAAATTGATTTTGGATTGAAAATATTTTTTTACGATAAATATAATAAGTTAATAATAATTTTAACTTTGGCTCAATATGGTACTTTGAGTAAGATTATTTATAAAATAAATAGTTTTCCAATACATGTACTTTACACCCCCATTATCACGTCCGCCGCTCAAAAAATGTGGTTGAGATAATTACCCATAAGGAAATGTAGACTACTAGCTGTTGCCCGCCACTCCCGTCGCTACTCGCGGGTAAAACCCTACGAGGAAGAACTGGAAGAAGCTAAGCAGAAGCAACACCTCAATATCTACATTGAGTTACAGAACCTCTCGCTATGTCCTGCCTCGGGTTTAGGGAATGCAAATAACCGGTTTTAACCGATTTAAACCGGTTATTTTCATTCAAAAACGGTTAATAACCGGTTAATTTGCATTCCCTACTCGGGTTTCAAGCTATCTCCATACCAAATTTTATCGATTTTCGAGACTTTAACAGGGTCTATATTGGAATCCCTAATCGTTATTTATCCTAATGTATCGTTTGTCTGAATTTTCGTTTATACTAAAAGCATTTTATGCATGGATTTTGTTTTTTCTAGTGTTATAATACAACCCTGACTTATGTTAACCGCAGGTATTTTTGGAAAACTGTAATAGTTATCTTATCTGACTCAGTTGAAAACCAGTTTTTGACAAACAATATTGGACTAACGTTATGAAAAACGTTATTGGGGATTCCGAGGGAACCCGCTTACAATACTAGTTATAGATAGTAGGTATATCTTCAGCGTCAAACTTTAATCAGCTGTGAAATTGCTTGGTATTCCAAATTAAACGGTTGCTGCAGTTTGGAGCTTAATAAATCTTGCAAATCCATCCATCTCTGTCGCACTCAGTGTGGCAGATATTGCCATCGCAGATGTTGATATTAGCCAAAGTCACACAGCGCATATTGCTAGTATAGCTACCAAATGCCTAAAGCAAATCAGATTCTAGACCAGTCAATATAGATTTCTAACTACTAGGTAGCTATGCATACATTATAAAGTAACTATGAAGGTATAATACGAGTTAATATCGAGATGACAACTTGACCGAATGCTTAAATGAATCAAAAAAACTCATAAAAAATAGGCTCTTTGAACAAGCAATTTCAGATAAGGCTTAAATTTTCTTAGTAAATGACAAGTCTCATCACCTATTTATTTAAATGGTACATAATCTTTCCCCGGTAATAATTTCTCATGATAAACCATCTTAGTACGGTAGGCTCTCAATGACAGAAGTTTTGTCGGCTAAAGGTAATATGTGATTAAATCGGGTATACCCGAACAAGGGTGTGTAATGTTTAGCATAAAAACAAATGGTATAATGATCATATTACATAATTTCAATCTGCATAATAAACCATCGATAGTCATGATGCATAAAACGAAATGCATAATTTCAAAAACTATAATGTTTATTAATTTAAAACGTAAATATTTCTAACTGCTTCCATTACTATTAATGTGGTCACAGTTCTAACCTAACCTAACCTAGTTAGAAGAAATTGACTTAAAATGCATAATAACTAGAAAATGATAGTTATGTTAAATGAGTGTTATGTTATTTGATCGTATTCCAGATAAAATTACACAATTGGTTTTTATGCTAAACGTTCATTATGCTTTTCGTGGTTAGTTAAATGAAATTGTGTAAAAAGTTTGTATACTGATTGAAACGCACCCCCCGAGCAGCTTGTGTAGATACTACCTAGACAACAATTTATCTAGAATAAAGAAAAACGAGTTCTACGCTGATAGCAAGGGCAAAAGTAAGAAAAGCATAATTAGCTAGAACAATATCCTCAAAGGATTGCAAAGCGGGAAACTATTTGCATAAACTGAGTTGAGAATCTACATCTATCTGCAAGCACAATTTCTCCCAATTATTTTTTCTCTCGACCATGAGATGGAAATTTAAAACTCAAAAGTGGGTACCCAAAGGATTCTGCAAGTCTTCCCGGAGTTGCATCGCATTGCTCCGCTAGATTTGAATTGCATATTTTGACGAGACGTATGCAACGTCAAAAGTTACATCTCCGTTTGCCGCAACTTGAATTTTCCGCTGCAGTAAATTGACCCTTATATTACCATCTTATCCTACTGCTACTTTTATACCACAAATTTATAAGTTTGTGAAGATGTTTAAATCTTTGAAAGTTTATCTATTAATCGAGTTTAAACGATTGTACGGATTTGAACGAAATTTTTCCGTTATCCACCTTTTTTTGGTTCAATGAGGATACTTTTTACTCAGATATCTTTAAAGTTATTGAGCGAATCGTTTTAAACGAGTCCTGGACAAAAATTCCTGGAAAATACTAGTCCTTTATATGTATGATCCTATTTTTCAAAGGAAATAGGATCTTATTTTACTGCTGTTAAAAGCAGACGGGCAACCTGATAAAAAGTTATCACCAAGCCACTGCCTACAGCCAAGTCGCTGTCTTAAGGTGAATACCTACATTTACTCCCATATTAATAAACGTGCTAAACTTACTAGATATAAAAATATAAACCTTCAATTTTAATTAGATAAGTATGATTTCCTGTTTCATAAAATCTTTCAAGATTTTGTTGATTTACGGTCGCTTTTACCGCGGTGGAGAAATGTGAATAAACATCCTGCATCTATCACTCTCGCATTTCCTTACAGGTCAGAAAGTGAAAAATGTTTTATCCAAGTTTATACCTACACATCGATAAAGACGATGTTAACCCGCAGAACAACTTTGTGGTTTAATTTAACTGATTCATAGAACGGGCGATCCACAATGAATAAGATATAACTTCGACCCCGGGTTAAAACTTGCTTAATGGTTTAGTAAGATGTCGCTGGCAGATACAACCGTTCTCTTTAATTTTAATTAAGTTTATAATTGATTTTCTAACTCCGTTGGAGTCCGTATTAGAATATCTGTTTGTTCGTCAATGGCAAAGTAACAGAAAAACAGTTGACTTCGTTATTCAACACACAGTTTTTGAAGTGAATACTTCTTTTATCTACTCTCATATCATAAGTCCTCTATTATGCGTTCAAACCCGTAGGCAATGACCAGCATTACCGGTGGTAATAGGTGACAGCGATGACAGCTGATAATTTTGGAAGATGTTCCAAATTTGGATCTCATTACCTTGCAATATTCGATAACGTAATTTCAAAATTACGTTACAGCTGTCTTCGCTGTCACCTACTAACACAGGTAAGATAATGCTGGTCATTTGCCTTTCGGCTGCGGAACCCATCTTATGCCGGCACCACACTTCGCTATTCGCTATTCGTTATTCGGCTTATGCGCCTACATTCGACGAAGTGTGGAGGGTTTATTTCGTCTATGTTTTCTTTATTCGCACTCATAACGCATAAGCGCGATATCAAATATTTTAACAAAAACGGCGAAGCCGCATAACGAATAGCGAATAGCGAAGTGTGGTGCCGGCATTAGAGTACTTATAATATGTGTGTAGATAAAGTATTGTACGAGACTCTGTAATTAACATTACAACTTTCGTGTGATCTATTATGAAACCACACTCATGTTGCAATGCCAGTCATTACGCAACCGTCACGTAAACTACTATTGGCGCAATTTGTGCTCTTTCTGAACAGTAAACAAAACTATGGCCTTCTACAAGATCCATTGCAAAGAACGTTATCGTTATAGAAAATGTATAGGATTGGCGTAAACTGACCGATGGTCGCCTCGAGCGCTTACCTATGTTAATTACATACATTTTGTCAGTTTCGAATATCGTCACGTCAGTGTTACACATCTTATCTATGGCCCGTCACGCTCGAATCGGTGACGCTGAATCGCGTATATTTTTCTGAAAAGCGGCGTTCGTCGGCTTATTGTGACAACTACTATGCCACCACGACAGGCGTAGATTACATTTTTCCAGCCAGTGTTTAATGTACTATTGGATCGTCATTTAAAACCTTATTTTGATACCTAAAACGATGGTTTTTGTCATGCGCACTTTATCAGGTCAGCTGATTCGTGTAACAAACCATTGAGAAAAATCATTTTTTGAACAACTATAAAAATAACCAAGAACAAAACTTAATTTAACATGGAGTTTTATATGGCCGACGTGTTACATGACGTCACATGGCGTATCGTATCTCTCTGTCTAATCGCTGTCTAATTAGCTGTTGAAATGCTTGTATCATCCGTATTTCTTGGCAGATATTAATTTTAATTTCGCTTTTAGTAATCTCTTTTACTTTTTTTAACAGACTTCAAAAAAAGGAGGTTCTCAATTCGTCGGGATTTTTTTTTTATGTATGTTCCCCTATTACTCGGAGACCACTGGACCGATCTCAAAATTTTTTCGTTGTTTGAATGGGTGTACTTTCTAGTTGGTCCCATTGTCAACACGTGAGGATCTGATGAGAGGATCTTGGAGAAATCAAGGGAACTCCTCAAATATTATAGGCACACCTATAGCGAATTCGGCTTTTTTTTCACTGTAACTCGTGCATTTGCTTTTGAAAAGTACTATTATGGTGAAGTGGAATTGATAATGAAGACCACAGGTGGCCACCGGAACTCCTTAACTGTACCTATTTCAAGGGTGGCGATAAGATATCTCGATTAAGGTAGTTGAGCGACTATGATCCTATTTCAATATGACTATGACATTCCGGCGGCGTTGCCTGCGGCGAGCTTGAAATGTTCTATAGTTTCTCAATTATTTAGAAGTGGAATTACGTAACAGCATAAATAGGATCACTAAAAAGTATAAAATAAAATAAATATTAAAAAAAATAAAAACCCGCCTTCAAAAATGCAAAAAATAACTTCTTTTAAAACGGTAGGTAGGTCAGTCCCACAATATTTTAAACCAAAAGCCGAATGCAATTGGATTGACCTACCTAGACTATCATTTTAAAAGAAGTATTTTATTTTATTTTTGAAGCCGGTTTTTGTTTTTTTGAACATTTATTTTATTTATTTTGTTGAGAAATGCGATTAAAAAACCCATATATATTCCATTTTCCAAAACAATAACACTTGCGACACGCTAAGCAAGTACTCAATTATTTTCAAACCTATTTATTCGTCAACGAATCAAAATAACTATACCAAGAGTTAGATCTCTTAAAAATCACCCAGAAACAATTTTGTAGTTAAGTTACTTAAGCCTTTGTTCTTCGGATGGGAAGTATCTCCGTCGATGGGCTCAACGGTTTATGGTTCAAAAGAATAACGACAGTGCGAAACGGCGGGCAATCCAATACCACATTTGATACTTACCCGTGCATAATATTTGGCATTTTCCCCAAATTTGCATCATTTTGCGTCAAATGTCGAATGCTCCCCTTGTCGGCGAACAGTCTATTTCCTTGCTGAAATGTCGAAAGCTACAGGCTCAAGTGCGGTGGAATATTTGAATATTTTAACGTCAGGGAATTGGCGTGAAACATGAATTTTTATTTTGTTGGTAAATTTGTGAAATCCTTTATTAGCAAGTACAAACGCCTATTTACTATTGAAAAAGCAACAAAGTTGTTTTATTAATTTACTCTTTTTTCTCTTGTGGACTTAGGGTGTCGGTCAAAGTGGTGAGCGAAATAATTTAAAAGTAGGAATAATATTTGAATATCTCGCTTAAGATATAGTGGGTGTAGAATGCGCAGTTTTTAATGGCAACGAGAAAGAAAAGGCCCATTGCTATCTCAAGATTGCAATCATACAATGATCCGGGTGTGTAATGTTAAGCATAAAAACAAATGGTATAATTATCATTTTACATAAAACGAATTGCATAATTTCAATCTGCATAATAAACCATCGATATAATAGTCATGATGCATAAAACGAAATGCATAATTTCAAAAACTATAATGTTTATTAATTTAAAAAGTAAATATTTCTAACTGCTTCCATTACTATTCATGTGGTCACAGTTCTAACCTAACCTAACCTAGTTAGAATAAATTGACTTAAAATCCATAATAACTAGAAAATGATAGTTATGCTAAATGAGTGTTATGTTATTTGATCGCATGCCAGATAAAATTATACAATTGGTTTTTATGCTAAACGTTCATTATGCTTTTCGTGGTTAGTTAAATTAAATTATGCTAAAAGTTTGTATACTGATTGAAACGCACCCAATGATTTGACAAAGCAGTCCTGCTTGGTTCCTGAACCAAAAGCAAAAGGTTATGTAAATGATTTTCGAAAATTAAAAAATGTATAGTATTGACATCACAGGCACTCGATAGCGATAACATTGCCGAATGCATCTTATCTAGGGTCACAATTCGGCCGAAGCAGTTTCCACCCTTACGCTAAAACTTCGTCAGCGACCTAAAAAGTGAGTAATTTAAGAAAACGCCCCAAAGCAAAGAACTTTTAGTAACGCGACGGTTTAAAGAATAAGGATGACGTCGTTTTTTAAACAAAATATTTTAGTAGTTTTACGACGCGTGGCCCTAGTTGGTAGTGACCTTGCCTACGAAGCTAGCAGTCACGGGTTCAATTCCCGGTATCGGTAAATAATTGCATGATGAGTGCGAGTATTTATTTCTGAATCTTGGATATTTTCTATTTTTTAATTTTTTTATATTATAAATAAATATCACACTACCTCACATAAATTGACCAACTAAGCTCTAGGCTTGTGCTTTGGGTAATATACAACGATATTAATACGTATGTAGAGAAAATAAATACTCAAATACATAGACACAACCGCAGTTTGGCGAAGAGTGTTTTGAAAAAAAAAGTGTACTTTACTAGAGGAAATAAATAATAAAAAATAATAATTATAGATTGAAAATACCACGACCTTACTCACTTACCAACCGATTATTTGTGAGCCCTTTGGCTATTTTCATTTTGCCGTGAACAGGGACCGATGCATACAGATAATTTTCTTCATAACATAAAGTACTTCAATAATATTATTAAAGTACTTTATGATATGAAGAATTATTGAAGTACTTTATGATATGAAGAAAATTATGTGTATGCATCGGTCCCTGTTCACGGCAAAATGAAAATAGCCAAAGGGCTCACAAATAATCGGTTGGTAAGTGAGTAAGGTCGTGGTATTTTCAATCTATAAATTGAAAATGCGTTGGCAACTAAAGCCGTTTGCCCGTGAAAATGAAAAAAACAAACTTCCGCATTTATAATAGCATAGAGAAAGGATAGATAAGGATAACCATTTTCTTATCAACTATATCAACGATGGCTTTACAGCTAACGTTTACGAGAGTTGACTTGCAAGAGTTGACCATTCTGTAACAATTATCACTGTTTCTTTTTAAGAAAAATATTTCATTTTGTTGTTGTGAATAAATATTGTCTTTCTTTCTATGCTAAAGGAAGCAAACAGCAGCTTGCTGATCACCGCCGTCAATGGACACCTGCAACACCAAAAGAGGAATCCCAGATACGCTGCCGGCCTTTGAAAAAATAGTACTATTCTTGTCTCTTGTTGACGCGGTGGCCTAGTTGGTAGTGACCCTGCCTACGAAGCTAGCGGTCGTGGGTTCAAATCCCGGTAAGGGCAGATATTTGTGTGATGAGCGCGAATATTTGTTGCCGAGTCATGGATCTTGTTTATGTATTTAAGTATAATTATATTTCTCTATATAAGTATTTATATCGTTGTCTAGTACCCATAGTACAAGTCTAGAGGTTAGTTTGGGACTAGGTCAATTGGAGTGACATTGTCCCCTGATATTTACTTATTTATTTATTTATTTGTCGTTACTTTGTAATGCTTTTTTCCTACTGATACTTAGACTTTATTTTTTGTTGTGTTCCAAATAAAACCGATTCACCAAAATGCATTTCCGTTTTTTTGCCGACAAATTATGCCCAAGTTTTTCATAAAATAACAAATTCTTAGGAGAATTCTATGTACAAATTTTTCGTCACATTTTGTAGCCCTGTTAACTGCATAGCGTGAGCAATGTGGGTAGAAAACAATTTGAGCACTGCCAAGGCCCGACCACTTTTACAGTGACGTCCGAACGTGGACCGAATCCAAACCGCAGGGCATTAAAGCTGCAATAGACCTCATGCGCCAGGAACTGCAATGCCAAGTGAAATTCTAAACATGACAATATTTAACCAACTTTTTGTATAACAGTTAACTGAGTATGGTACTATATTAATTAATGTTAACTTACTACGCATTTTTATAACCTTTATAGTGATCCCAGCGGCTCCACCATTATATTTTTATAGGCTCTTTTCAACGATTTCAATAGTTATTTATGTAACTGGTTCGTAATGAAGCTTCTTAAGGTACGAGTGCCGAGGTTAGAGCGCGAGCTTGCGAGCGCTCTAATTACAGGTACGAGTACCTTAAGAGCTAATTATGTACCGTTTGCATACATAAATTTTTTTACAAGCTTAAAATGATAATGACAAAGATAAACAATCGCTAACTTTTCTTGTATACTTTCCTTGTTTTTCTGCTAACAAATTACTTGTCAGCAAAGTCATTTTCCTTATTCCTATTGGCGTTAATAGTTTGTGAATTTTATTGTTAAATGTTTACAAATTTCATGCCAATTTTAGTAGTTCATAAAACAGTTCTGACAATTTATCATAAAAGATGGAATGCTAAATGAAACGCCATTTTGTTGAAGGTAACCAGGGTAATCAAATAGATGTATATTATTCATCTATTTTTAGTAATTTGATAAAAATGAAATTTTAAACACATAATTAGTCTCATTTTTTTTTTAGTATACTTTATTTTAATTGGTATTAAAATACTTTTTACGATTTATTATACAAATTAAGATGTCAAGAGTTCACTAAACGCCAAGACTGATATCCGGAATGACCGTAACCATGGTAATAACAATGCTATAATAATTATTATAGAACTGTTATTACTATGGCAACGCTCATTATAGAATAGCTTTCACGTTTTGGTTACGCTATAGGTGGTATTGTGGTACCATTAACGATATCAATATTAGCGGTTTATAGTACGCGAGTAGAAAAAAATAATTACTGCTTCCAAATTTATTCAAATCCATCCAGCCGTTACCGCGTCAAGAAGTAATATACATACTAACTAACAGACACGCACACACTCAATTATTGGTGTAATTATATTTTATACAAGTGAAACATAAATGAGAAATATTTATACATTGACGTTTGTAAATTGGCCAGCAAACTTGACCAGATAATACTCGTCTTAATAATAAGCACAACAATTAAGTACTTACTTTAGTTTCGTTAGTTTATGACTAAAGAAAAAAAATATGTGAAGGTATCTCTCTCATGGTAAAGCAGAATCGCATAAATGGATTCTGATCCCCCCCTGCAGCCGACAAAAAGGAAAAACATGTAACTGACAAACAAGTGAATGACGTTAATCAATTTACATTTGTTTTTATCCCCTTTACAGTCGATTGTCGATTTTTATTGGTTTCACGGAATAAGAGTGGTATTTGACGTGCCCTTAATTAGAAAGGTAACAAATATATAATGCCGTTTTAGTTGTACAGGCAACAAATTAAATTGTTAAGCCGCTGAAGAAACGTAGAAACCTGTCGCAAAAAATTAACTATTTATTGTGACACTGTCGCGGTCATTATGACAGGGTTCTATAATGGCCCAGCAAAAAAATATGTTTTGGCTGTATCATTTAAATTATTAAACGTTAATTCTTGCTACATTTATGGAGCTATCCAGGTGCTGTTTGTAGTATGTTATTTGTAGAAAAATATTTAACTATGTATTTAAGTTATCTTTTGAAATGTGATCAAAACAAAAAAATAAAGTGTGTAAAAACCCCGTCTCAAAAAACCGTCGGCAGGTAACTTACACTTAGCACGATGCAAGAGTAACGAAAATAAATCTACATTACTATTGCAATTATATACAAGCAGATGTAGGTCATTGATGTATATTTATGTCATAATGTATTGATCGTAGCTACTATCGCTTCGTGAAATTCCTCTTATTCATAAACGCGCAATAGCTAAAGAATACTTAAAGTAAGCTTAAGCCTAATCGCTTATTATGACTTTGTAATTTGTCAGAAAGTGGCATAGCTTACTTTAGCAAAAAAATATCATACGTTTACAAATAAATTTATTTCGTCGTGATATTTCGTCAGATATACCACAGACAATAAAATGAATTATACAAAAACATACACAACAGATATCTCATTCTGCAGACTAATACAAAGCAGTTATTAACGAGATATGTCATAATCAGCTCCTCAACCTTTTTCGCAGGCATCAGTGCTTAATTGCTCCACCGTTTCAGAGAAACGCAAGGAACGACACGACAAATACCATCCACTAACACCTATTGCAATCAGATTAGGTTTATTTTCCAAGGGTTAGACGTAAATGTACATTGTTTTGTAAATGCGAACGACGCAAAGCTAGAATTGAACACATGCTGCTTGCTCAGTGACTTGATGGATGAATTAAAACTGTCCGAGACGAAACCAAATTCATTTAGTGGTGGATATAATGAGATTTTGGCTCTCTTTGGGATATTTTACAGATGAAACATGTGACTGTCTGTTTGAATATTGTTTTGTATTGAAACTCAACATACATACGTTTTTGTTTGCTTGGAACTTGTTAATGCTAGCAAACTTTTAATCTGAATCCCGATTTTTATATTTATTAAATGACGACGCGTTTCACTTTGTTCATCTTTGTCTAGTATTCATAGTTGCTTGTGAGGCTAGACAAGTTGCTTAATTCTAACGTCAAGAATTTTCGAAATTGACAAAATGTATGGTATTGACGTAGACCGTCTGACAGGTTACGTCAATCCTATACATTTTCGACAACGATACCAAACGCCGAAAGCATCTTGTTTACAGCCTCTGGAGCTTTGCTTGGGACTATATCAATTTGTGTAAGATTATTCCCTGGTATTTATTTATCTTTCAATACATATCTTAATAATCAATTCAGTTTCACTAGAGGATGCCCATGATTTTCCTCCATGAATTTCTTACTGTTAAAAGTTGAAACTCGAAAAAAGTCACTGAATTCCGCGTTATACAAGAGTACACATTTCAATAACGTACAGTACCTACTAGTTTCTATATAGTGATCGATAATCTCAGTTTTGTTTCAGTTGTGAGTGCAAGTGTGATAGCGATATCGATAACCAGCCTAACGCAATTAAGAAGCTTGAAGTAGCACGTTCCTATGCTGAATAGTTAGCTGTACGTTGCCGGAGTAGGTAAGTAACGAGACAGTTTTATAACACGTATAAGATAGTAAAACTGCTTTATGGTTGTTAAAAAGTATATTGTTTCCTTTATTGTCATTAACATAAATATTATGTATGTTAAATATTAACATACATTGTACTATTACTAGACATCGCAATGAAAACAGAGATACGTTTGCCTAAACTTGCATTCATAATTATTCTATGTTTCTCTTGGTTCGGCAAAATATGTATGGTCTAATGTGTCATTTCCCAAATTTTCGTGTGCCAAAAATATATTTCGCGCCGCATAAGTTTCCATTTCAATATATTCACGAGTTTAGCCTAACATAACAGAATGAAACGGCGATTTTAGTATTCTGAAAAAAGAAACAATAGACTATGAGTATAAACCTGCTGCCTTAGGTGTGAGCGAAATAGAAATAGTTCAGCAAAAATAATTATTAGATCGCACAAGCTATGTCTGTACCGAACATTGATCAATACAGAGCTCTGACAGTAAATAATATTCTTAAAAGCAAGAAAACAATAGAAATTCGAACTCCTCATCAAAATAAAACCTGATTTATTGTTCTTAAACGTAAATAAGCGTGGCCAAAGCAAAACAGCAGTAATACGTCGGTGCTCGCAATTAAAAGAGCTCGTTAAAGCGTCCGTTCGAAAGAAGATGTAAACTCTGCGAAACCCAGTCATTTTCAATGCCATGGAGCTATAAACAACAAGGAGTGAGCGCGTATTGAAGGTACCATCAAAGACTTTAAATGTTGATCCATCATAGAACCTTGTCATAATGACAGTGTCAAGTGATGAAATAGAAATTACATATGAATTAATCGTTACTTTTATGCGACAAGGTTCTATATTGGTTCATCAATTAAAGTCCGTGACCGCCTATCTCAAGAAATTCAGCAGAAATTAAACAATGGTGAAATCTTTGGATTTGAAATACGGTTGTACGGTTACGGAACTTAATTTGCTACCCATTTCAAAGAAAATCTGCTTGAAGATGTCATTGTCAATAAAGATGCCAAGTCATTTGTAATTGAAGGAAACTCAACCTTATTGCTGTAGAATGTCAGATTGACTTTAGACCTAAGGTGGGTCCCAAATTAAATTCCTTGACTGTACTTCAGATTGTGCTAATTCAGATTGTGCAAGTGTTATTTCCTAAAAACATTTGAAACTTACTGTATTTAAGTACCTTATGTAGTAAAAATCGATTAAAAATTATTTAATAAAATACGTGCTTTTTCTCCAAGCTCCGACTTACATTAGCGTATGGTTTTTCTCTCCAAGAACCACTAATTTTCTTCGTAGCTCATTCCGTTTCACGGCTGTCTCTCGTTTTGTTTATTAATGAAGGAGAAAGCTAAGGTTCGCTGGAGACGTCACCCGAGATTTAACACAGTGTTACTCTCATAAATAAAGATCTCTAATTGAAATGCAATTTGTTTACTCCCAGGCATGTGGCGGACGGAATTGCTAATTTCGGTTTATGAACGAATAAAGTACACTTTGCCTTTCATAAAGAGTTTGTGGGGGTCATAAATATTTTATCAACTTGGAGCTTTTTAATTGGCTGAGATTCCCTGGCGTATTGCTGGCGGAACAGCGGGTTGTTACCGGATTGGTTGAAAAGTGAGAAAGTTAGTACTTAATAACTGTATAAATTGAAAATTTAAGAAACCCTCGACGACCTGAGACTGAGACCTTCAAACGAACTGGTTCAAGAATATTTAACTCTTAATTGGTTCAACTTATTTTCTTGAAACTTAACTAAAAACAGAGGCGTTACAAATTTAGAATTAAAAAAAATACTTCCCGTTTATATTCTAAGCGAAAACCGACCAAACATGTTATGCTCCACTGTTTTAAATCGGTCGTTAGTTAAATCACAAATATACCTTACAAAAACATAATAATGCTAGACAAATTTCTTATCTATGGAGGTGTGGTCGTGGTGGTGGTGGGTGTGCTGCGGGCCTAGTATGGCAGCTTCTGAATCGCGTCTCAAATGTGGATATAGCATCCGTCACTCTCGTACCTATTTATGTGTCAGAAGGTGACGGATGCCTTATCCACATTTTGTCACGCGATAAACGCAGCCAAAATGTTCTTATAACGAAATCAAAATATGATTAAGTTATGAGTTTGAAATTCGGAACATCTGAAACCAACATAATCCCGCAGTCAAACTGTGTAAACAGTTTTGTGGGACAATGTTATATTGATATATTATAATTGTTTTTAGTAATAAATTTTAATAAATAAAAATAATAATCTAAATAGGTCCCAATACTAGCATCGATTAAAGTTAAAATGTATACGAAACATCTGCTCAGTATTTAGGTATGTTTTTTTGTAGTTCAGCACCGATAGATATATTACAGGTAGCACTGGTGTCAATGCAGGTCATTTACCTTCGTATTCTAAACCGCTCTTAGAGTACTTATAATATGTGTGTATATAAACTCACTCGTGTTATAAGACCTCTCATTATGTATCAGTTACATAAACTACTATAATAACGTACACAGCAACAGAACAAATTAAAAACGAACAAAAGCGTTACGTCCCGTCAAAGTCTTATAATGCATAGTGGTCCAATATCACAAAAGCCACGACGCAAGTGTCGCCTTGCAACCTTTTTATGAGTTAGTCATAACGCGAAGTTATGGTTTTTACCCGACAAGAGAGTCTTATTACAAGTGTTGTGGGCGTTATTAGCCTTATAAGTGTCTATTTTCTTTCCGTCGTTATTTGAGAGGTCGTTTATAATGATATTAATAAAGTTTGTTACGTATTTTTTGGTCGGGTTTGATGAGCTTATGAAACTTGCTGAATTTCATCCTGTGAAAGAAATGCAACTATAGGTTTTAACTATATACCTCTCCCTTTCAATCCTCCGTTGATTGAAAGCTCATAATACGACGGTGACTATTGTTAATAAAAGTTACATAATTATACTACTGAAAAAAAAGAGAATTCTTTTGCCCAGCTCCTGCCATGTTATTCTATCGAACTCACTAATTAAACTCGACGGCCAAATTTAAGTTGTCCCGTTAGAGTATACAATCAACAATTTAGGGCGTGCATACTTAATCAGGTAGCTTACCCATCGAGTGAGGTCGCTTGCACGACCGACCAAGAAGCCGGTTTTAACAGAATAACACCTTTTTAGATAGTGACAGAAGGTATCTTAATAGGACAATTGACATAAACGATTGTAAAACAGAGGTAATAGACAAGATGAATAACGCTAAGTTACCGATTTCCGAAAATCGACGAAAATGTATAGGATTGACTTAAGCTCGACCGCTTATGTCAACTCTTTATATTTCGAATCGATAGAAAACAGAAACGTTAGCAGCATTTTCATCTTGGACCTACTGGGTGTGAAGCTATCAATCGTCAGCTCATATGCTGCATATGCTGAGTTCTGAACTTTTCGCCATAACATTGTAGATATACACTATTAAGACTTGTTGTAGTTTTATTTTTGTATGTTAATCTTACGGAATAATATGTAAAACTACGGTATTAAGAGGGCAATAAATATCTTTCTGTTTCTGTTCTGTTTCTGTAAATCTCCAAAAACTGAAGCACAGTCCTAACAGAGTTGTAAAGAATACATTTGCTTCTCACCAACACGTCGTTAAGCCAAACTTCGGCACGGCGAATTTTTATGAGTGTCGCCTCGGCACGAGTCACCAGGGACTCGGTGGCTTTGAAACGGCTGGAGTCAAAGAGAAATGGAGATTTCGTCGTTACAAATGTGGAACCAGTAGGTAGCTGTATTTCTTCGCGGATTACTTTCCCGGAGCATGCTTGCGCGTGCCGGAATTTTTATTACCAACTCGTGACTCCCGGCGGTACAGTAGACAGAGATACATTCGGATCGTTATGTTTCCGAGCGACTGTGCATGTTATGACTCCAATATGCTGTAAAAATGAAAGTTTTTGGTTTATTGGTTAGTTTCAGTTTGCGACTTGGGCGTACACGATAAAGTGTATTTTTAATTGATATAAAATGAATGATTTTAAATTTTGTCCCAAATGGGTCATACGCAGGTTTAGGTTATTGTCTTTCCTGTGGACATACCCAAAGTTAATGTTTTTAAGGCCTAATTTTCTGGCTGCACCCCTATCCGCATAAACGGTGTCATTATTATGACATAGCAATGCAGTTCAGTTTACGCTGAAAGAAAAGGACAGAGATATATAACTGCTATAGCTCTGTCCTTTACGCTCGCCGTAAAAATGTACTGCATAGCTATGTCATAATAACCCTCTGGTCTACTTTAGTCCTATCAGATAAAACCATCATGACCACAGGAATGACATACATACATACATAAAATCACGCCTGTTTCCCAGAGGGGTAGGCAGAGACCTCTTCTTCACAGGAATGACAAATTTTGTTGATTCGAATGTGTATGACCCAAATAGGGTTCGCTGTTACCAAGATGCCAGGGCGTTCTCTACCAGTCAACCAGTAGGCGAAACAGAAAACAAACTAAGGTCAGTGCATTTTGTTTGAAGATGCGTCATAATGATTAGGCTTTTTGCTAATTCACATGTTCGAACTTACCTACTTAAATAAACGTAAAAACGTTGAGCAGGCTTTGCGTGAAGATCTTTTCGGTAGTAAGCCTGCATACAAAACTAACGGTCTCGGGTTCGGTTCCTAATATCTATGGGCAAATCTTCCTTAAATTTGTAATGTTATTGCGCTGCCAATCTATTTTTGTTTGTGAGATCTGTGAATCGAGCCAATGCTACTAAAGTTAACGATGACAGGAATCTGTAAAAAAACAAAACCCCGCCTTCAAAAATGCAAGAAATAATTTCTTTTTAAAATGGTAGGTCAGTCCAACTGCATTCGGCTTTTGGTTTAAAATATTGTGGAACGCCGATTTCAGTTGGACTGACCTACCATTTTAAAAAGAAATTATTTCTTGCATTTTTGAAGGCGGGTTTTAGTTTTTTTAACATTTATTTTATTTTATACTTTTTAGTGGTCCTATTTATGCTGTTACGTAGCTCCACTATAGAACACTTCAAGCTCGCCGCAGACAACGCCGCGGGAATGTCATAGTCATATTTAAACCTAAATGTGCTTCGTCATAGTCGCTCAACTACCGTAATCGAAATATCTTATCGTCACCCTTGAAATAGGTACCGTTAAGGAGTTCCGGTGGCCATCTGTGGTCTTCATCATCAGTTCCACTTCACCATATAGTACTTTCCAAAAGCAAATGCACGAGTTACAGTGAAAAATACCAAAATCGCTATAGGTGTCCCTATAATATTTGAGGAGTTCTCTTGATTTCTCCAAGATCCCATCATCAGATCCTGACGTGTTGACAATGGGACCAACTAGAAAGTATACCCATTCAAACAACGAAAAATTTTATCAAATCGGTCCAGTGGTCTTCGAGTAATCGGGGAACATAAATAAAAAAAAAAACCCGACGAATTGTGAACCTCCTCCTTTTTTTTAAGTCGGTTAAAAATGCTATTTGTTCACTTTACACTAACAGCACGGGTAGCACAAGTTGTATTTTCTCGCTTGTCGCTCAGTGCGTCTCTATCGTTACGGACTAGATAGGAAGGGAGATCCGAGCGACTAAGAAGTCGCGGGCAACTTGTGCTAGCCGTGCAGGGGGCCTAATATGACTGCGTTTATCGCGTGGCAAAGTGTGGATAAGGCATCCGTCACCTTCTGACACGTTAATAAGTACGAGAGTGACGGATGCTTTATCCACATTTTACACCGCAACCATACTAGGCCCGCTGAGGTGCTATTCTCATAAACAACTCACTTCTCGATTCGCTGACAAATTATTCACCGGACAACTCAAATTGTCCCTAACGCTTATAAGTAATGCAGAGTTACATATATCACCACTTGTCGATGAAATCTGTGTCATTTTTTTAAATACACGCACATAAATGCTAATAATAATGTGACGGGACAATTCGTCTCGGCGGTTAGTAATTCGTCAACAAATTAAAAAGTTTGTCGTATACATTAAGTGCCAACAACCCCATAGTCGGGTCCATTGGTTCGTAGCGGATTTCGCTACATAGCAAAAAATGCTGCTACAGGCTACAGCGTAGCACTCGTAGCATTGCTAGCTGAATATATTGTTAAAAAAATCACTTAAGCAATTACTTTTAAAATTTTCAGTATGTACGCATTAATAAAAGTAAATACAATTTTGAAACGTCATATTGGTTTTATCAATTAAATTGTGCTGTAAATATTATTCTCAATTCTCCATTAATTATTGCTTCTATAATTACTTATAAGGTATGTTTTTGACATACGAGTATGATGAGTGCTTGAATTATTTTCTAGAACATATCTGTTTAAAAATATTAATTAAGTCCTGTTTGAAACAATGAACAAGTAAAATAAACACGTCTTTTTTTTTCTAAAAACTTGACTCGTTTGATCCGCAAATGGCTGCAACCAACAAATCATTTTTGCAATAAATAATATAAAATGAATGTGACTTATCGGTCTCAAAATAAATGGGGTATCAGCAAGGAGTGGAAGGCTAACCAGTTGATTTATTGTTTCGAGATAAGAGTGAAGATGGCTTGGTGAAGGTAGAGCCAAACTTGGGATGCTTTGGAAACATTCATTAAAGTTTAATTGAAAATGAAGTTAATAATTAATACGCAACGTTGAAAATTGTAATAAATTTATTTGGTAGTGGATTTGTGTGCGGAAAACTTGATCAAACACACGGCTGTTTAAATAAGAAGGCAATGTATACGGCATAATTATATCAATAATCTGTTTGAATTTGTAGAGCTCCTAATAATTAATACGATGAAATGGAATAATATATTGGAATAAAATAACGATTTTGCTCCATAGAAAAAAAAAAAACAAATTATTATTAAGTCGCAGCCGCATAAAGTGGCCAGACTTTTACAAATAAATACACTTTAATTAAAAATTACTATAGTTGGGTCAATCTGAGATGATCCCTATGACAGCTGATATAAATAGGAACTATACTTGTTTCTTTGACTTTTCATAGAAACTACATTGTTACCAAACCTGAACCTTGCGTCAGTTGTTTCAATCAGTAGCATATCAGTAGTAATCACGCCTCTTTCCCGTGGGGGTAGGCAGAGACCACCGCACTATACTCACACACACACACTTCGGTTCCTCCGCACTATAAGTCTCTTCATACAAGTGTGTCGGTTTAAGGTACTCCAGACCTGGCCCTTTCTTAACACGTTCCCTATTTTGATAATTTATATATGTATGAAACAGAAATACAAAACACAGACAAAATAAAAATAAAAAACAAGTATAAAGGCGAACTTCTCCCTTTAAGGGATTTTTCCATGTAACCCTTGAATTTATGGTAAAAAAAGGACTCTAATGAAAAACAAAAGGTCATGGACAAAAATAAAACAATGACAATAATTAAATAGATACACAATCCCCTAAAAACTATATTAAAATGTATATAACACTTATATATACACATTATTTATACTTTAAGCTTGTACTTACAAGTTTGAGTTAGTAGTCACTGCAATTATAAAAAAACACTACCGCAGTGATCATAGTATATTTACCAAATCGAAAAACGGGTGACTGTTGCAAACGCGCCTTTACTTTTAATATAGGTAAGCATGCTCCATCAAGTAAAGTATTCAGTGACTTTTGACAAAGACAAAACTGAAACTAACATTTTTAAGTTTAGAGAAGTTTTTTCTCACGTACGAATAAAATTCGAGTGCAAAGGCAAGTAGAATTCCTTAAATAAAAACTGACCTGTGGTTTCACTTTTACTGCATTATTCGACCTTATTCATAAAGGAAAAGGTATAAAAGTTTTCAAGCTATTAAATGGCACATGTGCCCTTTTATCATGTATTGCCATGTCTAGTGGCGCCTGAAAAATGTTAGCGTAAAAATGCAATGGTCCATTTTCAAATTCAAAACGTAGAATTTTTATTCTTCCTCAAAAACCTATCCGAAAACATAAACGGCCTTTGTAGTGTCTTTCTAAGCCACTTGAATATATTATTTATTACCCAAATACCTCCAAAAAAGAGAGCGATGTTTTACAGATGTGCAATCAGTAGCCAAAGACACGGAGGTATGGTGTAACAAGAATGAATAGGATGTGGAACGAGTAAGTATGTAAGAGAAAATATTAAAGTGGCACCGGTAAGAGAAAAAAAATCAAGGGATAGATTGTCACGGCATGGGCATGTTATGGAGAAGGAATGAAAATCATGTACGAGAAGGTTAGGGTTTTAAATATGAATGTAGAGAGCAATAGTGGAAGGGGAAAACCTCAAAAGAGATGGATAGAATGAGTGAAGAGCGGTATAAAAAACAAGGGAGTGAATATTGAGATGATGGCTAAGGGAAGTTTGAAAGAAATAAACACGCTGGGCCGACCCCTAATGATTGAAATTTTAGGGCGTGGCGCTAGTAACAGAAAAAGTTGAAGGGAATAGATTGTCATGGTATGGGTATGTTATGAGAAGGAATGAAAATACTCCTATGACGAGAATACTTAAACATGAATGTAGATTGCTATTATAGGGGAAAGGGGAGACCTAAGAAGAGATGGATGGAATGTGTGAAGAGCGGTATGAAAAACGAGGGAGTGAATATTGAGATGATGGCCAAGGGAAGTTTGAAAGAAAAAACACGCTGGGCCGACCCCTAATGATTGAGATTTTAGGACAAGGGCGTGGCGCTAGTAACAGAAAAAATTGAAGGGAATAGATTGTCATGGTATGGGTATGTGGTAGAATACTTAAACATAAATGTAGATTGCTATTATAGGGGAAAGGGGAGACCTAAGAAGAGATGGGTGGAATGTGTGAAGAGTGATTTGAAAAACTAAAGAGTGAATATTGAGATGACGGCTGATAGGGATGAAAAAGACCACGCTGCGCCGACTCCTAATGATTGAGTTAAGGGCAAGATGATGATGATAATGATGAATCAGAAGGAAAAGTAGGAGGACAGTCGAAGAGCTCAAAGTATTCTATTGTCAAGAGAATAAGAGCGTGTTTAGATATTTTGAGCTCTAAAACTGTCCACCTACTTCTGCTTCTGACTGTACATAAGTGTGTAGGTACTTAATTTAGGTATAGAGCATCCGTGACTGTTTCTTTATGACATCCTGTAGATAAAACGGATTTTGAAATGTCACATATCGTTGGATTGGTCTTTATCCAATCATTAGGCACGAAAATACTCGTAAAGGTGTTATAAGTTTTGTGAACACCTTAAAATTCTGTTTTTTAAGCTAAGCTATGAAATACTGCTATTTAAGATCAAATGCATAATTTATTTGCTATGTAGCAATTAAAGCTTAGGTTAGGTAAGGTTAAGTTTGATTTATAAGCAATATGAAAAAAATAAGTCTTCTTGCATTCCGAATAATGATACTTCGGAATTTTGATTAATTCGAAATTATGTAGTAAGTATACCAGTTTAAATTATATCTGTTGAGTTTAAAACGTTTAACCGTGTATCCATGATTCTATCTGTGGCATCGAAGCTCCCATGCTAATACATACAGATCCGAGCACTCTTAAACGGGCTGACCAATTTTTATGAAACCTAGCCAAATCTAGTTTTTTATTTAATAAAACCATTTCTGAATTAATAAATGAACAAAAAAATGAATTATTTATTCACAAGAAAATAATATCAACTATAACACGAATCTTGCAAATGGTATACATACGAGTACCTTCCTAAGATATATCCATAACCTAACCTAACCGCTGATATTTTTGAAAAACGTCAAAAGTTGCCTAACTCGGCTGACAATTTAGAAAAAAAATATTACAATTGATTATTCAGTCGAACGATGCCTAAGGACAAATATTATTAGATAACGATGGACACACTTAGATAAAACTCACAGCGCACCTCTCCTTGCGTCCAAAGTCGGTGAAAGTGTAGAGGTAACATCTACTATTAATTAAGGATCGGCCATACCGGTGCTCAAAATACGCTGACGCACAATTAACGTAGTGACGTGACTTATGCGTCACGTTCTTATCGCATACCATCCACACCAAGTAAGTAACGTTACTGCTTTTACGGTGCGTCAACGGTACGACGGTATGCGTTAAAAACGTAACGCATAAGTTACGTCACAACGTTTACCGTGCGTCAGAGTTATTTGAGCACCGGTGTGGTGCATTTTTTTTTAATAATATTTGAAGGCAGTATTTTGAGCACCAATGTGGACTTTATGCGTCAAAAAACGTGACGCATAAGCCTCATCACTGCGTTTATGGAACGTCAGCGTATTTTGAGCACCGATGTGGTCGATCCGAAATAGCTTTAAACTAAGATCGTGACAGACGTTAACTAATCGACTCGTATGTTAATCGTAATGTTATAGTATCCCTTTAGCGCATCAATTATTTATTCATAACGTTTCAACGCGTTAACAGTCTGATCAATTAACACACTCTCTGCCCAGCTTCCATATTCCCATACTAATTAGACCCGATATAGTGTTTTTGGCATTGAACTTGTTTGTTATGTCAAGTGCCTGTGACACTCATTGCATACAACTGTAGGTCTCGGGCAACGAATGTGTTCTCTTGTGAGTGAGTGCCAAGCTGTTTGGTTTTCCAAATGGAACTAGATTAATCTAGTTTTCAGCGCTGAATATCATTAACTAAACAAACGTATCTGGTGAAAATTGAAGAACATAATTGATATCTTGGCAATATAATTATGGTAATTGATATTTCGTCGATGAAACTGCAATACCGCGTAACCAACAATGGCTAATGCCGCGTAACTAACAAATGTGTCAAATTTGAGTTTTCGCGGCTGTAGGTAGAGCACTGTGATAGGCTCCAGACGGCATTGACAGCTGTGTCGATAACCAATCAGAAAGCTCCAAAGTCACGTCATGTCGATACCGCGAGAGAGCATGTCGTTTTTACAATTCCGCGAATGTGCATACAAGTATAGAGATGACGTATTATTCAATTGTATCATACCGCGTAAGTGCTTTATATAAATACATACTGGTAAATTTGGATGCTTAATATAATAAACAGCTAAATTATAGGGTTAACAAAGTTATTTAGCGTTTCGGTAAGTCTAACCTCAATAAACACAAAGATATTCAATTTTAATGCTCTCCTGTAAAATTTGCCGCAAGTCAGTTACGAGCATTAGCAATTGTTGGTTACGCGGTATTGCAGTTTCATCGACGATTTTGCTTTTCGAATAGTGTCATAGTTTTGCGGTTTAAGAAATTGATTGATAAATCATAAATAGTTTAGACACAATTAATAATGGACCAAAATCTTATATACAATGTAATCATCTAAGTGTGATAAATAAGTAAAATAACAAAGGTATAAAACAAATACTCCAACAGTCTATATTTCAACTCTACCTTTGTGGGTAAACGGTTACTTTAAATCACCCTTACCTTTGATAGTTTAAGCACTTGTGCAAAATCCTTCAATCCCCTTCAAGTGAAAGCAACTTCAGCATAATATCCAACAATTTACCGAACAATTCGAAGCCTAAGGTTACATAGATGAAGCCACAGCATACCCGATACCTTTAATCAAACCTCCAGCCTCCTCAGTGGTATTAAGAAATGAATATTATAATTGTGAACAGCCGGCTGTAATAAACGTTGATGAAAACTTTGCATCATCATATTTTCTGGATCGCTCGCCTAAATTAAAGGTAATTTATACACCGATGTAAACAACGGCTGTTGGAGCTTTATTAAACAAATAAAGTAACGAATTGGTGTGCTTTCATAACAAACTGTGCGGAAATTCAAAACTTTATTATTTATGGACGGTGAGAAAACAATATTGAAATATATTTAAGGTGCTTGGGAGGTAAATGGCTTGTTGTACATTTTTGTAACTAATACTTAAGAAGTTTTGTTTTAGAACATAAGCTATCCGTGGCACTATTACAAGATGCATTGCGAGAACGTCATCGTTATCGAAAACATATAGGATTGTCGTAAACTGCCCGACGCTTTTGTCAATAAGTTTTCGATAATCGTTTACGTTATAAGTATTTAAAAGAAAGTGAACTAATGTACATAGGTATATATTTTCAGAGTAAATAATACTTACAGCATGGTTGCACTTTTTTTACTGTTATGGCCATAATGTATAGATGGATTAATGCGGAACTTAGTTATGAACTCACCAAAAAAAATAACACGATGTAATTACGAAGATATATTGTTGTGTCTGAAATAAATAATTCGAAAATTTCCTGTGGTAGGTGGGTAAACTATAAAACCAGCAAAATATCCACTTTCCCAACCTATTGTTTCCCTATCAAAGAGAATACAGCCACAAATTAAATTATAGATAATCCCATACGTTCAGGGTGGCGTGAAATGAAAAATGTATAACGCGAGGGAGATTATATAGGGTGCGACGTCGCTTCATAGGGGGTATCATTCTCGTTTATTATTGTTTCAAAATTAATTAACGTACATATTTAAATAAATCACGTTAGCGGCGTCAAAGCTCTGAAGGGAGAGTTACAGTACTTTAATTACATTTTAAAATTAAATACGTTGATCAATTTGTTCGAAGATTTTCTATTCGCGTCGATACGTCTTGTCTTCTCAAATTGAAGTTGCATGTTTGCGTCTATGTGTGAAAAATGAAGAAGCAGAGATTAAAAATACTTTAAATTATATCTTTTTAGGGTTCCGTACCAATATGGTAAAAAAAGGAACCCTTATGATGAGAATTTGTTCCCCCCCCCTTATCTCCAAAGTTTATTTATCAAAAAACTGAAGAAATCCTGACGTATAGATAATAACTTATATTTTATGGAAAAAATAAAATGAAGTGTTAAATATTTACAGTTTTCGAGAAATAACAAAAAATCTGTATTGAAATTTAGGCTAGTCAAAATGGACGTTATGGCTTAGAAAATAAAGTTCATAACAAAATGTCTATTTTCTTTTGCGGTTACCAAGCATATTATCTTAAATACGGGACCCTCCGTTACTTTTTACTATAGTTATGAGAGAAAACCGCTCAAAGTTATAACCCTCCTTTTTACTTCGCCGTAGTCGGGTGAAAATACAAAAAAAACCTGAAACCCCACAAGAAATTAGAAAAAACTATTCAACTTCACTGTACACGTAATTTCGGAATTAAGGTCAAATTTCCTTTGTAAAAATGACGCAAATCCAAAATTGACTTCCAATATACCTACCTCACAAAGCTGACCTTCCTAACCCATCGCTATCCCAATGTAAATCACCCTTTATAAGCCCAACATTATGAAGCCGTATCATGTGTCTTGTGCTGCCGTAGACAATCTTCTAACAACGCGCTAGGCAATAAAGCATGATGTATACTGGCAACATTGCAGGTGAGATTAAGTTGCAACGCGACGTGCAATCCCATGGCTTGATTTATACTGTGCACTAACATTGTACTGGCTGGTTATTCCATATCGCAACGTGCATAGACGTTGAAGGAGGGAAAGCGACTGTGAAGCAGCAGAGAAGGCGGTTACCTGCGTGGTCATAGTATAAGCATTTTAAATTTAATTTTGTTACCAATAGAGCATAGAATGCTTTAACTGCTACATCTTTGGTCGGCAGAGTGGACTTTGACAATATGTACCTATTCTGTGAACATTAAAACGACCACCAGAAGCTGCCGGATGCTGACGTCACAGTAAAAACAGTAGTTCGTTTTCAAACAAAGGAATATCGCGCGGCTTGCATGCGTGCGTGCCTCGACCTAAGCCGGTTTAGTCGGGGCGGCATCATCGCCGCGGATAGTTGCGCGCTTTATTGCCCAATTAAATACACAAATTAGTACAAATAGCGGACTTAATGCTTTCAGGCATTCTCTACCAGTCAACCATTGGGCCAAACAGAGAAAAGTAGAGGTTGGTACTAAATTTGATGAAATGTTAAACTAAGGAATTACGTACGTCATAATATAATTATAATCGTAAGGGAAGCAAGACTTGTAAGTAGTACTGTTAGGCGATGGGTTTTGTAACCTGTCACTAATACGCTGTTAAACATCTTAGCCTAATTATTGCGCAAAATGTGGTTACAGAATGATCAACAAGTTTTTTAGAGTTGCTGGTACCTGCTCTGCCTACCCCAATCTGGGAATGAGGGTGTGAGTTTATGTATTTCTGTGTGAGTTTGTGTACATAATCAACATATTGGCTCCACGCTCTTCCTTCCCGCAATATAGCAGAGTCTTGGATCCAAGCCGCTTGCGCATAGCAATCAGCTTGCGCTTTGGGGCTAGAATCTGTGAACCTCATACTTGCGCGTGTGGGAAGGAAGTAAGTGAGCTGGGATGGCATGGACTTTCATGCTTTAGAAGTGCCAGCCGTTTGTACCGCCACGGCACAATTAATGATCTGATCCGTCGCTCACTTGCCACTGCCTCTTACCAGCTGTCCTGGAACCAGCAGGTTTGCTTAGGGACGACGGCAAGCGAGCAGACGGAGAGACCTACATTGGTGCCGTGGAAACTGGGTAGGGCACCGGTGTAGGACGTGACGTGTGTGTCCATACACGTCTTCGTTTATCTTGTGATGGTTACAAGTCTTACCTAAACCTAAAGATAACCTGAAATCAACACAGATTTAGCAGAAAATAGCTTTCTATGAAATGAAAATTCTGCGAAGTGATACGTTCTATGAAATGAGTGTCTATAAAACAAGGGGCACATTTACATATATATATCTACACTCATATCATAAGTCCTCTATTATGCGTTTAAAACCCTTAGGCAATGACCAGGGGCCCGTTCCAGAAAGCCACTCTGCAACTCTGCACTTTGTACTTTGCAAATCCACGATAATGCAAAGTGCAAAACAAACGTATTCCAGAAACCACTCTGCGTAATTTGCAAACTCTGCAAAGATTCTGTTCCTAAAAGCTCCTTTGCAAATTCACAAATCCACACTCTGTATTTAACACTGACTCTTCAACTCTGCAATTGTCTTGTGGAACAGGAATACTTTGCAAATCCACAAATCCACACTCTGCATTTGACTCTGCATCTTCAACTCTGCAATAGCTTTGTGAAACAGAAATACTATTTAAGAGTGGGATTTGTGGAGTGCAGAGTTGCAGAGTGACTTTCTGGAACGGGCCCCCTGCATTACCTGTGGTAGTAGGTCACAGCGATGACAGCTGTTAATTTTGGTAGATGTTCCAAATTTGGATCTCATTACCTTACAATATTCGATAACGTAATTTCAAAATTACGTTACAGCTGTCATCGCTGTCACCTACTACCACAGGTAATGAAATGCTGGTCATTTGCCTTTCGGCTTCTGAACCCATCTTAGAGTACTTATAATATATGTGTGGATAAAGTATTGTATGAGACTCTGCGTAATTAGCATTACGCAACCATCACGTAAACTACTATTATAATATAATTGTATCTGTAGACCGTAACATTATGCAGAGCCTCGCTATTGGAGACTGTTAGATAGTCTTGCGAAGCAACCGTTTGATAGAGAATTTGCTTTGAGCTTGCCGTACATGAAGCGGGAGCGCATTCCAAAGACGTACTGCCTGAAGGGCGAAGGAATTAGAGATGAACCTCACTCTTGGCCAAACCTGATTATGCTTTTTTAATAAAAACAACCCGGCCAAGTGCGAGTTGAACTCGCGTGGAGAGGGTTCCGTACATACGTATTTTTTTTGATAGAATTCTTATAGGTTTTCGTGTAATCTACAAGCAATGAACTATATTTTGTACTTTTTTCCAAATTTTAGGCTCAGTAGTTTCGGAGATCAAGGGGGAATGGTCAATTTTCGTCTTCTTTCATAAATAAAATCAAAACTATTTATTCTACAATAATAACAAAAATATGTTTAAGATCCTCATAACGAGCCTTTTCATTTGATATGTGACATAGTAAGGTTTGCAAAACTTATATTTTTAATTTCCTAATTTTTCCCCCGGAAAGGACGCTCATTTAAAAAAAATGTCTTTGCATATCTGTGTTTGGGTCATCAATTTACATATGTGTACCAAATTTCAACTCAATCGGTCCAGTAGTTTCGGAGCGAATTGGCTGGGACAGACAGACGGACAGACAGACGCACGAGTGATCCTATAAGGGTTCCACTTTCTAATTTTTTGTACGAAACCTTAAAAATACCTACTAATGTTTGCTAAGACAGTTTAGCTGTATCTCCTATGGTTTCAGATTTTCCATGTCCCAGTTAAAAAAATGCACTGAATACTACTTACTGTCCGGTATTTCGACATCGTATGCAAAGTTAACTACAGAATAGCCTACGCTTCTCCCACTTTATGAACGATGTAATACAATGTGCCCCAGACTTATGTACCCCGCGCAGACTCAGATTGTTTTACGTACATACGTTGTGAAATGTATTTGCGATGTGTAATTATACACTGACTATTGGTGAATTAATTGAGGTTTGCGGTCTTTGGGTATTAAAGCCAATTCACCAGTCATCAGAGGCCGTGTTATGAGCGTTTAAAGCCTGTATGTAGGTTATATGTATAAAAGCTGATTCATATAACAAACAGTTGAGAAAAATCTTTTTTTTTAATAGCTATAAAAATAACCAAGATATGAGCTAACAAAGATTTGTTCCTGTCTCTTTCTAGCAAAACTGAATTTAACATGGACTTTATATATGGCTGACCTGTTACATGACGTCACAGTGCATATTGGATCTCTCTGTCTAATCGCTGTCTTATTAGCAGTCAGGGGCCGTAGCCGAGATGCATTACGCTAGCGTTTCTATTCGTTTTGTTTTTAAACCAATCGCGTCACTGCAGATGACGTAATACGAAGAGTCCCGTGATCTACCAGTGAAGCGATTGGTTTTAAAATGAAACGAATAGAAACGCTAGTTAGAGTAATGGATCCTAGCTAGGGCCCATGATCACCAAAAGTGAAAGTGCATTTTTATATTTTGTTGAGAAATCTATGCATATTCCCTATCAGTTACAGGGATAACGCGTAATGTGTGTCGTATAACCAATGATATAATATAAAAAGAGGTAGATATGTTACCTATACGGTATTCCGCGAATAAAAATGGACAGGCCTACGCACACATAATCAGTAAATATTGCAATAACACACTAATTCTTAAATGACAAGTGAAAGCAGGATGGTGTGCTAATTCCCGGGAGCGAAACAGAGACGAGTGTATGTTGCTCTGCAGACTAGTTCACGGTTCCGTTGACGACGCAAAACTAAGTAAAGGTGTACCAACTGGCTTGGTTTATAGGATGTCGCTATCGAAGTGCGTATAACATATCGACCTCTTTTTACTATATCATATCATTGCGTATAACTCTGTCTTTGTTACTGCCTGTAACTAGATAGACATACGGCCGGGAGCTGCTGTAAAAATGACAGTTACGATTGTCATCTATTTATCCACCGGCAAAAATATGAGTGTTATAAGTTTAATTTGTATATGTGTGGCATCGTAGCTTACACACTTATGTGTGGAAGGCCCTATTTGGTTGTTTTTTAAAAGAAATCTAGTTTAATCAGGATGGTTCTTAGCTAGGTTTTATAAAAAACAGTTTTATGTTCTGTAATACGCTTTCGCAGTAACATCAGAGGTGTTTAGTTATTTTGTATAAAAAATTACTTATAGTAGGGGATCCGAATAGGAGACGACCTTCACCGGTCTGAATATTCGATAAAAAGTATTATATATCAAATTTAATATACTACGTAATGTATGGCGAATAGGTTGACTGAAAAAATTCAGTCCACTCCTTTATGATTAAAAAATAAACTAAAAAAGAACTTTTTTTTAAATCTGCTATTGTTACATAGACCAATTACATACTAATCGAAAGCATGAATCCTATAGAATATGCAAACGTTAGGTTGACTATTTTTTCCAGTCATAACTATTGAGTAGGTAGGTACTAATAATTTTCACTAAACCTAACGTTTGCATATTCTATAGACTACATGCGTTCGATTATTATGTAATTGGTATATTTAACAAGCAATAGCAATAAAAAAAAAAGTTCCTTTTCAGTTTATTTTTTTAATCATATAAGGACTGGACTGAAATTTTTCAGTCAACCTATTCGCCATATATTACTTAGCATATTAAATTTGATACAAAATACTTTTTATCGAATAAACAGCCCGGTGAAGGTCGTCTCCTATTCAGCTCTTAGACCATTAATGATTATGCATTTTCCACTAACACAAACCTAGTCTCTGGATAGACGTCTTAGTTTTCACAAGGTGACTAGCCCCTTCCTCCACTTTGTAGTCAGAATCCCGTCTTTGAAACTAGAACTAAGGTAATTCCGGATCTCTCTTTGTTTCCTCGGCAGTGCACTATTCCGGTCCTTCAAAATTATTCTCGTTAGTTCCAGTATACAATTAAACCAGAAGGCAACGTCGGAACCTATGTACCTGATCAAGTATCAAATAGAGTCATTACCGAGCTCTCTGGTTCGCAGTGTGGCAACGACATACGGTCAACCACTTTAATTGTTGAGCATCTATAGTACCTTGTCGCAGAAAGACAATCCTCCAAAACCCAAGACGAAAACAGCGTTATGCCAAAGGAGAATACTCTACTTTTCTCACCTTTTCTTTTATTTTCTTTGTTTTGCGTATATGGCTTGTAGTGGCCAGTTCGATTTTCAAACAAGTTCTGTTTGCTGTAGGTTTCTATGGAACAATTTTTCATACGAATCTCATCTTTCTCATCTCATTATAGCCCGCTGGTTAGCCTATGACTCTAATCACTTACTTTAGGTGAGGTTTGCATGATATATAATTGGGCAAATTCGAGCATGTGGTGTGAAAAACTTATTATAGCCCTCTTTTTAACCTACTTCAAAAAATGAAGAGGTTTCTCAATTCGAACGTATTTTTTTTTATGTGTCTTCGCGGATAACTTCATCGTTTATGAACCAATTTTGATGATTCTTTTTTTGTTGGAAAAAAATATAATAGAAGGGTGGTACCATGGTAAGGAAACCAGGATTTGATGAGGGGATCAGTGAGAAATTGAGGGAACTCCTCAAATATTGTATTTGAGGAGTTCCCTCAATTACATTTGCATTCAAAAAGTATCATTTGATGAAACGGAACTGATGACGAAGACCACAGATGGCCACCGGAACTACTCAACGGTACCGATCTCAAGGGTGGCGATAAGATACTCTATTAAGATAGTTGAGCGAATACAACGAAGAACATTTAATTGTTTAAAAATGACTTTGTTTTTCCCGCGGCGTTGCTTGCGGCGAGCTTGACATATCTTAAAGCTCCATATATCAACTAAGAAGTGGGACTACATAAGCTTATTATGATCACTAAAAAGGGTTTAAAAAACAGTAAACAGTTTTCATAACGCAAAAAATAACTTCTATTAAAATAACAGGTAATAGGTTAGTCCAACTGAAGTCGGCGATTCACAATTCTTCAACCAAAAGCCGACTTCTGTTGGACTAATATCCTATCATTTTAATAGAAGTTATTTTTTGCTTTTTATAAAGCAGTGTTTTGTTTTTTGAAACATTTATTTTATTGTGTTCGGCATTAAAAACAATAAAAAGTTCACCACACGATTATTTCGATAAGGCTGCAATAACAACTTTACAAAGTAAGGGACCAACGTAGTTTTCAGTGTTAAAACATGCAATAAGGGAAGGTCATAAATCAAGCCAGCTTCATTGTTGTCACGAATTGCATTTCCATTGAGAAATCGTTTCAGTGACGTTGATTTAATTCTTATTGTAAAATTAGTATCTGTTTTCTGTAGGCACAAACATTATTTTCCTTTTTGTTTTACTAGACGACGACGGACTTATTTCGAAAAAAAAAAAACTGGATTGTCTGGCATGATTATGTTTTACAAGTGTTTATCGTTAATAATAAGATTTTATATTAAGAAACTTTATTTTTCAGGATTTAGCCTAGCCTTCACAAGCCTTATTTTAGATATTTAAGAAATTCTGAAAAGTTTGCGGTTTCTGCGTTATATAAATTACGACTATAAATGAGTGAGGGATAAGCTGGACTAGTACTTTACAATTCTGCCCCCGATAGTAAAAAGGGCGCATCTAACATGAAGTCGAAATCGAAAAATTAAATGTTTTAGTTGAAAATTAAAAAAATGTATGCTGTCTCTAAACAAATAGACATAAACACTTTCCGTAAACGAAGAAATATAGATATGTACCATATTGTCAATATGGTATTAAAATATTTTTTTATTTGTACTTATTTATTTATTTATTAAGGTTTTTCCTTTTCTTTTTAGCAAAAAAATGTCTGGAAAATACTCGATAATCCGTTTAAAAGACGCAAGTCACCAATTGCGCCTTTTCAACTGAGTACAATCACAAACTTCTTTTTAATATAAATGCTTGACAGAAATTTCCTGCTTTTCCCCTAAGATGAAAAGGCACATTTGGACACAAGCGTCTTTTCAATATAGTAATTGATATTTTAAACAACTACTTTTACTCAAATAAAAAAGGAATATCTTCTCTTTTTCTACTACTTTGACATGTAGGTAGTTCAACTACTTGTGAAATAAACGTTTTGAAATAATAGTTTGCACATTAACAATGTTCTAAGGTACAATCAGGAAAAACAATAATAAAAAACCGTATGAAAAAGTAAAGTTTAACCCTTATTTTGACGTTGTCCAGTATACTGGACGTCGTAAAAACAAAAATCTACACGTAAACCTAAAATTATTAGATTATGGAATCTCATATTAATATAATACAAATAAAAACAATGTGGACGGTAATTTTTCGTCAATTGCCGTCAGAATATAAATGAGGAAAGACGCTTCTCACTTATCCTCAGTAAATGTTTTTTTGTATGTTTTTCTATTAAATATGACAACATAATGACTTATTTACATACAATTTAATTTAAAATTTAAAAAATATTATAAAAAAATACATTAAAAAAATTAATATCCAGCATACTTCCCATTGCCAATAAATACGTACAAAAAAATAACTTCCCATACTTCCCATTGATAATGTCACGGTGTTCTAATTTGCATTTGCTACGTCCAGCATAATTCCCATTGCCAATTAATTCGTACAAAAAAAAACTTATACTTCCTGCTAAGTCTTAATGACGTCTTAAAGACGACGCGCTGGCCTAGTTGGTAGTGACCCTGCCTACGAAGCTAGCGGTTCCGGGTTCGATTCCCGGTCAGGCCAAATATTTGTGTGATGAGCACGAGTATTTGTTCCTGAGTCATGGATGTTGTCTATGTATTTAAGTATTTATTTCTCTATATAAGTATTTATATCGTTGTCTAGTACCCATAGTACAAGCCTAGAGCTTAGTTTGGGACTAGGTCAATTTGTGTGAGATCGTCCCGTGATATTATTATTATTTTTATTATTAATAAAGTATTTATTTAAAAAATAAGGATTGTTCGCCTAGGTTTTACTGCTTATAATAAACTGAAAGGACAAGGAAGTGAGTGCTTTTACCGTGCTAGGGGGTTTCTCAGGTCACCCTGCTCCAAGGTATACTATCTTTATCGCTTCCGCATTGCTTTGTTTTGTATTTTTTTATCCTATCTTAACTGTCAAAATAAGGCTTAATCAAACTATTTGATGTAAACGGATATGGTCTTAGAAAGATTGGACTGAGAACCTAGAAATATTTATAAACCACAAATATTAGTGGAGTACTTTGTTCAAACAATGCGTCTCGGGTGTCAATGTGGTTATTTCCTTGTTAAAACCACAGTATCTATATCTTCAAGATTACTAATTTATGATCAGCTCTTTGAAAAAAGTCCTGAGGTCAAAAAAAAAGATTCTACAACTCAATGCACAATCAGAATTCAGATAAAGGAGAAATGGGTAGTTCTACTAGCGTTTCAATCGCTATCACTTTCGTGGTCGCATTATTCACCATTTCCCTGTAGGTTTGGATTACCATTTTTGGTTATTTGATAGGAGTCCAGGCATTCTTCAAAACAACTCAAAATGTTAATCCGATCCTACAGGGAAATGGTGATTAATGCGACCAGGAAAATGATAGCGGTTGAAACGCTAGTAGAACTACCCAAATAGTATAGCGTTGCTCTGGGAATTATTTATTTGTATTTATTATTAGCCTGTTCTGCCCCATTATTGGGTAAAGTCTTCCCCTTTTCTTCCCATGCTGCTCCTCACAAAGCGGTGACTGATCAATCTTTTCCAAACAATTGCTGTTCATCCCGCCAACTCTGTCGTTATCGTAAACGTCTGCAACTAAACTTGTGTTTAAGAGCTTGGAAGAAGACTTCAATGCTCTGTTTGATGCAGTTGGAAATTAACTTGGTCTTTGACATGTTTATTAGTAGTCCTAACTCAAAGCTTACTTTGCTTAGCTGTTCCTAAGTTCTTTAACCGACGCCGGGAAAATAACGCTGCCATCAGCAAACTTGATTGTTTATTTGTTTCTTCTTCACGGCTCAACAGCCGAACCGAAATGAATTTGAAATTAAAATAGTTTGAGTCCCGGGGATAATATGATTTTTTATCTTGGAAATATAATAATTTCTACAGGAAAACTCAATAAATCAGTTCCTTGCGGACAAATTCACCAGCAAACACTTAAGTACAAAATACTATCATGTTTCAATTTTTATTAAATTAAACCTGCAAGCGGATTTTTATTAATGTTTTATTTCTTAAAAAAATTATAGAGTTTTGTCTGTTTTTTTTTTATTTTTTCCGGTAACAAACACCCCAAAAAATAATGACACTAACTTAGTTGTATTATCGCAAAAATAAAATATGCCTACATCAAAATCAGACGCAAATACCACGAGCATCTTAGTGAATTAGCAAAATACACTATTGAAAAGGCGCAAGTGGTCATTTGCGTCTTTTCTACTTAGTTTTACGTGTAGATGCGTCCGCTTCAATATAACGTGATCGAGCTTAGGCTGAGTTGCAAAGACGCAAGTGCGCACTAGCGTCCTTTTCATTAAGTATTTTTGTTAGATGCGTCTAAGACAAAACTTAGATGAAAAGGCACAAGTACTTAGATGCGTCCTTTTATTGAAGTATACGATGGTGGATTATACCTTACGTCTTTTCTTTTAATAAGTTTTGAAAGTTTGACAAAACAAAAGGGCGCATTATACGTAGTTACGTCTTTTTTTCGAAGACCACCTACATGTTTCTGAAATGCGTCTTTTTAATTAAGTTTTTGCAACAAAGTGACTGAAGTTACGCACTTTTTGCTTATGGTAACTTCTAATCTAGCCTGCCTAGGAAAAAACTAAAAATATCAGTAGGTGGCTCTTTTTCTGCTGATCACGGCAGTATAATTAACTCATTTTTGACAAAAGTGTTAGATGCGCCCTTTTTACTATCGGGGGCAGAATAGTAAAGCGTAGTTAACCATACAAACAACGAAGTCGAAAAAAGTTCCTTTGTGCGACGAAACGTATCCCTACAATTGTATGTCTAATTTTCATGTCACAACGGAAAATTTTCATAGAAAATGTAATTGAGTGAGCGTGTCCAACTTTTTGGACCTTAATCAAATAATTGACATTGTCATGACAAAAACGGTTATGGGAAACAAGGTTTTCTTGTAAAAAAAAATATATAGGTTTGCTTTGGTCCTAATTAATACTAAAGAGTATGAACAAGATCGACGATGGAGCGAGCTTACCGAGAAAGTCGATACGGTCGGTTTTTTATGTAGCTTCATATTTTAGTACTTTGTCATTTTAACGTCATGTTTGAACTGCAGTATTAAGCTGTTAAAGGCGTTAAAGCGACAAGGTGAAAAAAGTTAGTTTAGTTTTTTTTATATGTGGTAATAAATCGATTTTCTTTCTTTCTTTCTTTCAAGGTGCTAAAGTGTGCTCTTACTTCTAAAGCCGACTTTAGGTACCTAATCATACTTACGAAGCGAAAAGCAACTTCTGTCAATTTGAAAAGCAAGAGCGCGCCATTGTAAACACTATAATTTACAAGCTATACAGTTTCAATGAAAATCTCTTTGCTTAAGTAGTATAAAACAGGCGTAGCTATAGCGAAGCGAGATACAAGAGTGTCTGTAATTAACATAGTAATTATTGGAGTCTAATTGCCTCAGTGTTCATGGCTTGAATATCAAACGGGGCCGTCTGACGGCGCGCCGGGTTGACGGAATAATATGACGTTTAATTAAGTGGATAGCTTCAGACGTAACGCAAAGATAACTCAAGGAAAGTAGGACGATGACGTAAAGAATCGTGTGTAAAATAAGTAATTCTGTAAAATTATGTAGCATAAAACCGGCCGTTGTGGAGATCCTTGGGAAGGCCTATGTCCAGCAGTGGACGTCTTTCGGCTGATACGATGCTGATGATGATACATTTTTTGTTTAAAAAGGTCGGGTATCAGCCTTTTATAGGGTTCCGTAGTAAACAAGGAACCTTTTCTAATTTCGCCATTATTCCGCGGTTTAACTCAATTTTTTTTTGGGACAGTTATACATTGAAATTACTTTTGTTCTGGAACTGGAAAATACTTAAATACGCAGAAAATACCCAAGACTTAGAAACAAACACTGCTGCTTTTCACACAAATATTTGCCCTGGCCGGGAATCGAACCCCGCTAGCTTCGTAGGCAGGGTCACTACCAACTAGACTAACTGCGTCTTATAAACATTACCTATACATGAGTCTGTATAAAATTTCATGTCAAGCATTTGTATTACTCTGGGTTTTCTATTGCCTTCAGTAAAATAATTACAAATTATAAAGTTTCTTCTAAAACTAATTTAATATGGTATTACAAAAAGCCAAACTTCGAAGGAACTCGGGCACCATTTTCCAAGGAGGGCAGAGCTGTTGCCCGTATATCCGTTCGCGTAGAAGTCGGTTATCGCTGATCCCTCGGGAACTATTCATTTTTTCGGAATAAAAAGTAGCCTATGTGTTATTCCCGACTGTAATATACCTCCGTGTCGAATTTGAACAAGAACCGTTGAGCCGTTTTTGCGAGATTGAGTAACAAACATCCATCCAAACTTTCTCATTTATAATAGTGGTAAGAAATAAAAAAGAAGTAAGATATATGTGTTTTATAAATATTATACTTTGACATTTAGCTTTAGACACTAACAACCAAGACACAATACAATACAACAAAGCTTTTTTCAACGTATTTTTATTTTTGTTGTGTCGCAAAAACTGTAAAACATACAAGCGTCAAATATACTACTATTATAGTATAAACCCTAAAGATAAACAACATTACTAAAAACCGGTCAAGTGTGAGTGGGCCCCCGCTATTTTTTTATTTGGTATGTACGTAATATTCGAAATTCATAAAACCTGTCCTTTTTATTTACTTATTACTACCAAAAAGGACAAAACGCTCAACCAAATAAAAGAATCAATACAAGCTTTACCAAATATTAAAATATACGTCCTTAACAAAATCGTCAGCCATGCATTCGCAAGCCAGCGGAGCAAACGATTGTCTCACATAATATAACGTACCGGTACACGTATAGGAATCGGACGCTGTTTCAAACTATATTTCCATAATGAGCACACACACAATGCAGCGGAAACCCTTTACGGAGACAAACGGGTAAAGGTAAATCAGTCGACGTTTGCGGTCTTTGAATGTAGTAGTACTAAAGCCAACACAGTAATGATTCAGACCTTATAATATTATTACCTATACTCGCACGGTTTTAAGAGGCCCAATTTGACAGTTGTCAGTGCAAAATAATAAACTCAAACATACCTCAACCTTTAAGTAAAAGCAAGAAAGACATGCTGTCGCCAGCGCCGTACGCAGGACATTAAAATAATGCGTGCCGCGACACCTATTTTCCCAAATACTCCACACACCTGTAAAGTGTAAATGAATGGCATAATATACTTGTACTAAGGAGCAAATTCAGATAAATTGATGGCCTAACATCGTTACATAAGCGAGATGCCAATATGTCTCGAAATAACGACACGAAGATGACGTTAACTTGAAACTTTATATTACGCTACCTCGCTCGCTCGCTCAAACTTGGAGGCCGAAAATTGAAATAATTAGGACAAAGGATTTCTTTATGTTTATTTGTACTTGCGAATGAAATATTAAACGCGGCATGTTTCTAGCTGTATTCAGTTTCGCGCACTGTGTTAACAGATCGGTGTGGCGACCGGACATATGACTCGGATTAAGTGCTTGACACCTATATTAAGGTGCTCAATCCCGCGCGCCTGGTCACATATCTCCCTTTTTTGTTGTCATCGAAGCCTCAAACACATATTTTGTACCGAGTTGACAGCTGTCAAAATGGACCTTAAAGAATGGCACGAGTATAGCACACAAGACACGGTACTTCTCAGTGTGTAAGAAGCTGTTTGACAAAAACTGTGCCTAGGTACAACGTCGCATATTTTCATTTGTCAGGTTAAGTACCTAAAGGGTGCCGACGAGACAATTTTACTAAGCCTCCGCTGTCCGCCCGCCTGTCAGCGTACGCAGCGCTCTTTTAGAACCGTACAAAATTCATAATATTTATTCAGTAAATTGGCCACATGAGGGCTCTTTTACACGTCGGATAAGGAGTGAATCTACTAGCGCTTCGGACAAGACCATCATTGCGAAGAAGAAGCATCACATGAAACTCCAGCAGAAGGTAATTTTTTTCAATCATTAAATACAATAATACTTATATGTTAGAATACAGGTAATAAAATAATAAATGATTATTTTTAAAACGAACACAAATAAAATCATTACAAATGTAAGCTCAATGACTTTAATTTAAAAATTATGACTAGTAGATCATCATGACGAGGTCTCTACGTTAGGAACAATAATTAAAATAACTAACTGGAAAACAGATCATTGCAAGCGTGAACAGACTCCCACAGACAGCACTCGCAGGCCTTTCACGTAACACACTCGCAATCACAATCGTTTTCATTTTGAAAATCGAAGGCTTGTCTGCATACAAAATGAAACCAATTGTTTTGTTTTGAAGCCGATCGCGATTGCGAGTGAGTTACGCGAAAGGCCTGCCGTTCACGAGTATGACGCGTATCTCAGCCAGTACGTACTAGGTAGATACTAAAATTTCACAGTGTGTATTTCTACTACCGCTATCATAACAAATGATTACAAAAATGGTGTACCTGTTGTAGTTTATGATATACAACCCGCTGACAGATGGGCGGACAGCGGAGGCTTAGATTAGTACTCTTTGCTTTTAAGTAGAGGTACGGAACCCTAAAAATACAAAAGTACAGTTTGGTAAATTTTGTCATTAATGTAATCCCTATTGTTATTTTCTCAGGCATGGTTACGTATCTATTATTTCATCGAAACACATTTCAACGAACGTATCATTACACAGAATTTTCTTTTCATCGAAAGGCATGATTCACTTAAATTTCCGCTGCATGTTTTTTTTTGGCAGTTGCAAGTTTAACCTGACTATGTAATTATTCTTTAAGATATCCTGGAAACATCATGGCTTTAGCAGAAAATAGCGTCCAATGAAATTATACAACCCATGAAATGACATTCGATAAAATAATAGTTACTATGCCTACAAACACAATATCCTAACGCGAGGGCACAGCGATTTGGTTAACCCTTCGTTTAGCAAGCACATTATACAAAACTCTTTGTACAAAAGGGTCGACACCTATCTCAGTACTCTCGATAACCTTTCTAAACTATGTTATGAAGGTTGGCAACAAAACAGATTTAATATTTAAATGTGGCAAGACATTATCGAGTTTTTTTGGAAATTTTGGCTTGTAACAGATATGGGGTGAGAGGAAAATGGGGAAACTAAGAGAGTTCTAGTAAATTTTACTGTAAATGGAAAGATAAGGATGAGGAGGTTTTTATTGTTTCCTCTCGTCTATATTTTGTTCATTAGTACTTTTCTATTGCTAACTAAAAAAAAATTCAATCGTTCAAAGGTAAACAGAGAGAAATTCCTTAAAGTTCGCCTTTGTACTACTTTTATTTCTGTAATTTTAATATTTGCATATCGTAGGGACGTAGGTGGTCACAAGTACCTGGAAGACCGTCTGTAGGAGCGTCGGTCAAATGAAAAAAAATAATCCCGAAGTTGAAACGCATATATTGCCATCGAAATCGATAGAACCGTTTTCAAGAACGTGATTACATATCATGTCATACATATCTTTTCGTGTATATTTATAAAATACACATACACATACACAAACTCACGCCTTTATTCCCAGTTTGGGGTAGGCAGAGCTACAGAATTGCCAACAACTCTAAAAGCTTGTTGATAATTCTGTAACCACATTTTGCATAATCAGGCTAAGATGTTTACCAGCGTATTAGTGACAGGTTGCAAGCCCATCGCCTAACAGTACTACAAGCCTTTATTCCCTTAGTCGACTCTTACGACATCCACGGGAAGGCTTGGAGTGGCACTATTCTAAGCCGGCAACCACACAGCTAAAATATTTATAAAATAATGGCGCGTTTAGTAGTATATCATACAATGCTTATGTAATATACATACAAAATTTTAAAAAATAAACCGTATTTTAATATGTTTCATTTTAAAAACCAATTTAGAATGTAAACGTACAATGCAAATCACGTTTCGCTTCAAACTGAAAATTGTGTCAGAGGGACCAAATTTACTGAACGATATTACCAATTTCAAAATAGCCCGCAGTATTTTAGAAAGCGAAGTTATGCAAAAATCTATTACCGACGTAGTTTTATAGACGGTTTTCGATTTAGGTAATAGCAATGTTAAAGGAACTAGAAGACGAATAGCTTTTCATATTAAATTGAATTCTGTGGTCCATTGATTTTCAATTTGTATGGCGTGTTCTAGGCGGGCGGGACTGGGGCTGTTATTCTCTCCACAGTTTCAAGTTTTTACGATTGAACTTGCTCAATTTGACTCCAGTGCCTCTATTCTACACGGTATAGTCATATTGTTTTAGACATGTTATCGTATTGTCAACGTTATTATAGCTCTTATTTACTTGACAAAACAAAACGATAATACGTCAAAGGCAATATTAATTTACCGAGGAGAATAGAAGCATAAACTTTGATTTGGTTTAATTATGTGAGTTATCTGTAACACCCGTACATAAAGTAGACTTTATAATACATAAAAACCTTCCGTAAAAAAGTATCTAACTGATGATGAAAACCGCTGGATATAAAGACAGACAGAAAGATAGTTCACGTGGAAAGCGACTTTGTTTTATACGAGTATTGTTCATTTCAAATACCATGGCCCGATTCCACTTGAGACTTAACAATGAGAGTCATAATGTTTAGCTATTGTTGACTATTGCTTTACTACCTGACCACTTCAACTTCTTTCAACAATCTCTTGTTATCACTAATCCTATTGTTCACGCTTAGTGACCGTCTCAAGTGGAATCGGGCCCTGGTATATGAAATGAACTATACTAGGTATGAAATAATAATAAAGAAGATAAAGAAGAACAAGACAAAGAAGAAGACGATAAAGAAAAGGCTCTACCATGTGTACATGAGCTCGCCGGTGATAATGCATTCTAGCTTGGTCGATAGTTTAAGTTTGGCCAGTTCGATAGAGCCAACTTGCTTTCACTTAATAATAGAATAACCCCCGATAGCCGAATCTGTACCAAGAATGTTGGAAACAAACCCCTTTCGCAAACTTTTGACGGAGGCAATCATCCTATTTCTCCAAATTATAGCTTATATACTGCCCTCATAACCCAATTGGTGGTATCTCTTTCAATGGCCAAAGGAGATTCAATCCTCTCTTGTTATTAATGAGGTTGCTTTTGCTACAGCAGTTACATCTCAGATAGCGCCATTTGTCTTAGCGAGGCAGTACTTGAGGGACGTATTTATCGTAATTAGGTTTATTATTTTGTTTGAGTTAAAGATAAAATAATGATTAACTACTTCTTTGCCCGCTACTCACACGGGAACTGTATTTTTGCCCGGGTTTATAATTACTTTATGTCGTTCTTCAGGGTTCAACCTATCTGCTTACCAAATTTCATTACAATCGGTTCAGCCGTTTATCCGTGAAACAAACAGATAGACAAACAGACAAAGTTATTTCCACATTTATAATAATAGTACGGATAGTAGGTATGGATGGGTAAATAATAGTACCTTTATAAAGTCTCTGGAAGGGTTAAAATGTTAAAAGAATATTAAAAGAATCCGGTGAGGATTATTTCTTAGATAAAAAAGGTACATTATTTTTATTAAATCTTAATGAAGTGCCAGTAAATACCTATTATTTAATTATAAGTTAAGCGTATAATCCTTTATGAAGCTGAGGAAACTCTACGTAATTAATTTTACTATACGAAGTAAACAAATATTTCACCATTTGTACCGAGCGTCTATTCTAATGGGTATAACCATATATATATCGATGTGTCCTACGTAAGTTATCGTAACCCACAAAATGGCAAAATTCGGTTTATAGCAAAAATGCATTGTATTATTCCATTATTATTAGTATCTAAAACAAAAATAAACAAATTCGTAGTTTAAACCAGTTTTTAGAAACGTAAACTGTGGTATGTTTCAAACGGCTCCGACGTTTTCTATCGTAAGTACCTTGGCGACAAAGTACGTGGGACGGCGCGGAGAGCGCCGCGCGCGCTTACGCATCGCATGTGTCACTTGCGACCGGCTACGCGGGGCGGCGAGTGTGTTCATGCTTTAGTTGGGTATTAACAAAATTTGTGGTTTAGATGCTCCATGTGACACGTAATATTAACAAAAACTCTGGTTATGCAAATAAAGTACCGAACGTTTCGTCGTAAACGAAATTATTATACGAAAAAGCCAAAGCCCAAAAACGAAAAACATTTGTAATTCAAACGATGAGGCTGTGGGAGGAGAAAATCCCAAAGAACAAAGACGTAGAAATAACACTGCATCGGATACATCTACGAAATCAGGTAAGTGCATTTAGATTTCAATTTTTTTATTCTATATTAATTTAATTGTAGGTTCCAGCGTACAATATGGTATCTATTACTAACGGTCATTTACGTTGGAGCCTAGCATCTAAAAGCTATTGTATGTATGACTTACGATTATTTACGATGAGTTTTTTGTTAAAAAAACATGTGGTACAATTACTTACAATAGTATACTTCGGATTGTGATTAATTTTATTTGTTGTAAGTCTTACTTGCTATAGTTTACTCCGGGTGAGAAATAAACATACGATATTATACCGATTACCAGTTACAAATTTTGCCTTCATTTTTATTTTTCTTACAGAATCTTCACTTCCGTTTGGACCTGATAACCGGTCAATGCATCTACCTACTTGGAAAAGTGTATTCAGCGAAAGTGACAAGGAAATCAGTGACGATCCTCAAGACAAGGATGATGAGGCTTTGCTTTACAACGCACCGCATGTGCAAAAGCATGTTATTATGTTCTAATGATACTAACTTGGCGCAGAGTAAGCTTATTGGTTTTATTAGAATCGCTGACTTGGGTATGATTTTGGGTTATAAGAGGCACGATTTTTTCTTTAAGTACACATCTATATTGAAACCCCCTTACTAAACGTTGAGTAACGGTGGTATAGCTATACAATTTTTTGTCCTTATCTGTCATTGTGACATTTTAATTTGACAAATAAGGACAAAACATTGTATAGCTATACTACCGTTACTCAACGTTTACTAGTAAGGAGGTAAATGTTTTTAGCCTTTTATCACATTGCGCTACGATAGCTCTAATAGTGGCGTGCTCATAACCAGGCCATTACTAGTAACAATTTGCTACTCAATGCTAAGAAAATTAATTATATTAGGTTTGCTTTGCCTAATGTTAGACCGGTAGAATCTAGAGGTATAGGTCGGAATATTTCTAAATGGTTGGAGATAAGGTGCTTTTCTTAGGGATAACTATAGACAAAAACTTGCAATGGAGTGGAGTATTGCAGTACCACCAGGTAAATTAAGTTCGGCAGGTTATGCTGTCAGGAAAATCAGGCTAATCACCAATGTTGAGACAGCTCGCTTTTTATGTTATTTTCGTAGTGTTATGTCGTACAGTATTCCGGTTTGGGGAAAAGCTGTTGAAATACAGACTATATAGCAAATAAATCAGATCCATCATCTCGCACTCCGTTTTATTCAAATCGTTTGTCTATTTCAAAAGCAAACATTGATGATTTCTAATTTTAATTTATGGCCTTCACTCCTGTTAGAATGTATTTTGCCAATGTCAAGTTATTTATAGACACTTCCAAGGGCTTATTAGAGAAACAAGTCCATGGATATCACACGCGAGGACAATTGTTCGGTAAAAGAGTATTTTCTCTAGTGGACTAAACAGAAGCACATGGGGTTAGCTTCACGCGCTTCTGTCAAGTCCAAATGATGATTTATTAAGTTTAGAGGTATGCAGTAACAGGTTCAATCTTAAGGACTCAAATAGTTTTTTTAAGACTTTTATAAATTAAACATAAATTAGTACAAATACATAAGTCCTAACGTTTACCAGTGTTTATCGCCAAATTAGATTAATGTACAAATTAAGACTCATTTATTTTGTCTAGAATTGTTTAGAATTTTTGTTTGTTCATAATATGATTATTGTTGTTTTATTATTGTTCTTATATTCGTTTGACCTCGAAATAACTGCGGATTTTGTTTCGGTATTAAACTGATCTCATTAAATTTATGATGATATTATGATTTAAAAACTGGGGGTTTCCATGACATACTAAAGCAGTTCAGCTTAGGTTGAAAGGAACAGAGCTGTATAACTGCTATAGCTCTGTCACTTTCTTTCACCCTAATTTGAACTGCTTTAGTACGTCATAGTAACCCCTCTGGATATAAATTCGGGGTCAATAGAAATGATAAAACAAAACAAAACCAAACGGGTCTGTTTACCATTATTACACCATAATCACGTACTTTTGAACGTCGCGTGAGGTACACGATGCACACGCTTGATTGTTACTTTTACATTCAGCTTAAGATTGAATAACTATTAACCATACGTTTTTTTAAATCATATCTTATTTGCAGAAATATTGTGGTTATGTGTCAAACAATACTAATTTGTTTACATCTGTTATCATCCAACCCCGACTTCAAAGGTATTATATTGTCCTATTCGTGTGGCATCAAAATAAGTGTGGATTTTGTTATGGTATTAAATTGATCTCATTAAAACTGCGGTTAAGGTTAAGCACATTTAGTACATAATTCGGTGCTTATCAACATTTAAAACCATCTCAAAAAATACTATTAGTAGGTAGGTACTTTAACAAAAAGAGATAATCTATTCACCGAAGAATACAAAATATTTTGTCAATGTAAATAAACGTTTTTTAACTGAAGTAATGTGTTTTAATACTTATCCATCTTAAAATAACAATTGAAGTATTTTTTTTTAAGATTCTATACATTTTTGGTTTAACTTCCCGTAGTACATTGTAGTATGTTCTACATTAGTATAGCACTATTCCCACGTAAGTTATGGTTTGTTGTAGTTACGATATTTTATGCGCAAGCTATTCCGACGTACAACATGGTTAGTATCACAAACAATACTTATCGAAACCTTTAATCCACTTAAAAGTATCGTAAGAACAATTGAAGCTAAACCAAGGGCTTTTTTTAAATATTAGTAAGATAAGTTTAAACACTAAATCATTGTTGACATTCGTACCAAATTTTAACAGGATCCATTAAAAAATGCATCAACGGCATCAATTTTCAACTTTAAACTGCTCTGCTGTTATATATATATATATATATATATATATATATATATATATATATGTGTGTGTGTGTGTATACAGGGTGGAAAAAACGAACGCCACATGGACGGCAACTACCTTAAATATTGGAAATAGCAAGTTCTACGCAAAGGAGATTAACTTTTATTTTTGAAAACAAAAAACACTGCAATATTGGAATTTAAAAAAAAACCTCTTCCTTAACCGGAAATCGTACTCGAATCGGTCGAATATGACAAAACGATAATTAGTCGTGTTTTATGATACAGATCGAAAGGGAAAGAAAGAAAGAAAGAAAAAACGTTTATTTGCTTTTATCTAACACAAGAACAGAAAAATAAATTAACAAACAAAAACAAAAATACAAAAAATACAAAACATCTGAACCAGTGCCAGACGGAGCAAAATGGTTGCTGCTCAGCATGTTACTGCTTTTTGGTTCGGAGCTGGTCTTCGCAGGAACCATTTGGGTCAAAGGGTCATTGATAGTGATCATTTATTTCTATAACACATAAACCTTTAAATTAAATGAAGACCGTAAAATATCCTTCTTTATTATTTTGTCATATTCGACCAGTTTGATTCCCGGTTAAGGAAGGCAAATTTTCAAAAATCCATTATTATTTCAATAATTGTTTTGAAAATTAAAAGTATGTCTTCTTTGCGCAGAATTTGCTATTTCCAATATTTAAGGTAGTTGCCGTCCATGTGACATTCGTTTTTTCCACCCTGTATTATAATAAAGTTTTTAACTCGGCTGGCATTACTCTCAAGTGAATAAGAGCTAAAGTAACGTTGACAATACGATGCATGTCACGACTAACATTTTATGACCATCCGAGAACTTTACTTCTTTAGATCACTTCGTCTGATAGAATACGTGCAGCATAACATAAAACAAAACCTTTTTAACATTAACTACTCCATTTGATTGAAATACTGCACAAGCAAATAAAAACACTAGCAGAAACGTCTTAAGTACTTACTGAAGAAATCACAAGTAAAACAGCGACGTAACACTGTTCATTTACGTCTTCAATTTAAATAACCAAAGGTTGCACGTAACACCTTTACCCACTAGCGCCTTCAAATGTATTTTACTGTTCATTAACAACGGCATGCTACCTTTTCTACATAAAAAACAAAGGTCACTAATTCAACCAAACCGCTTAACCAAATTCAACTATCCGCGCCTTTAAATAAAGTTTCATACGCATTAAGAGTGCAGTAACCAATCCACTTTTTCAAACCTGCAGTAATGGAGTTCATTGCAAGTCGCATCACGTTCGGAGTCATCGGTCCTGAGGCCAGATGTATTGGAAAGCTAACAGGATGTCTCGCAAATAGTATGTGTGATGCATACGGAGTGCAGCCGTTACTGAAACTTTAAAATAATTTAACGGTTTTAGGTTTGAAATTCTAGTAAAGATCGCGGGAACGCGGTGGATGCGAAAAGCACAAGACCGGTCTGAGTGGAGAGCCTTGGGGGAGGCCTATGTACAGCAGTGGACGTCTTTCGGCTGACATGATGATGATGATGAGGTTTGAAATCTTGAAGTTTTGTTCATGTTTACATTATTTATTGAAAAACGGAATAGAATAATATATGAAGTATAAAACAATAACTGAAAATAAAAACTAATTAAATCTAAGAATGGCCCCTGCGGCATTGTACCAAAGATACTGGCAGCATTCCCTCTTTGAATGGCTAAACTAATTCATTAAGCGAGGAAACTGTCAGCTCTTCGGTCTCCAGTGATGTCAAAAAGTATCTTTGATAATTCCTTAAAAAGAGCGCTAGGACCCCACGGACCAAGGGTCTCGACACCGAATGGAATCTTATATTCATTTGTTCATGTAGTTTCCGTAAACTTCGTTTTGTGCTTATATCTACACGATGCTCCATTTTTTTTTCAATCACCTATAGCTTAGCTGGAAGAGATTCCTTAAAGGGATACAGCCTTTATGGTCTAAGACCCGAATAGGAGACGATTTGCAACGGGCTTTTTATTTAAGGAAAAGTATTTTATATCAAATTTAATACGCTAAATAATATGTGGCGAATAGGTAGGCTGAACAATTTCAGTCCAGTCCTTATATGATTAAAAAAATAAACTGAAAATGAACTTTTTTATTAAATTGCCATTTCTTGTTCAATAGATAAATTACATACTAATCGAAAGTATGAAGTCTATAGAATATGCAAACGTTAGGTTTGGTGCAAATTATTAGTACTGACTTAACTGTATAAAAATACCTACCTATCCAATAGTTTGATGGGAAAAAAATAGTCAACCTAACGTTTGCATATGCTATACGCTTCATACTTTCGATTGGTATGTAATTTGTCTTTTAAACAAGCTATTGCATTTTTTTTAAACAAAGTCAATTTTTAAATTTTTCATTGATTATATACTGGACTGAAAATTTTCTACCTATTCGCCATATATTACTTAGCATATTAAATTTGGTATAAAATACTTTTTATCGAATAGACAGCCCGGTGCAAATCGTCTCCTATTCGGATCTCCTGCTATTACTGTCCAGTATATTACTTTAAGTTTAAGTTAAAAAAATGGCTTATCAATAATGTATTTTATGATCTAAACGAATTCTTTGGCCATGTTACATGTATAAATAATTAAATTATACGTTTTTAGATATAATCATACTAATTGTATGCTCGCAATGGGGAACTGTTGATGCTATTGTCTTTTTAATTTCCATCTTTTGTACACAGTTTACAATTAATAAATACTTACTTACTTACTTACTTATATAAAAGCTACAATGTTGTTAATAATACGAAAACGATATGGTTCAAAGAAAATTTTGAGACCACGGCCGCATAGAGGTAAAGTGAGTGTTTTTTTTATAGAATGGAGAAGGCACACGAGCACACATGCCACCTGATGGTAGTAGGATCTGTGACCCAACGACATTTGCCTCCTCAAGACTGCAAAGACTGCAACCAATCTGAAGACTGCAATGGGTTACAAAATCCGACTTAGCCGCCCTCGCCATGCTCGGGCGGCTCTGAAAGCCTTTTTAGGTTACTACTTGTCGGAGCCGAGGCGCTCACTTAGGAGTGCCTCCCTCAAAGCCAATTGCGAAGTTGTCACGGTGCGCAGCACCAAAAACATTGCCCAAATAAAAAAAATAAAAAATAAAGCTGCAGGGTTAATTAAGGTAAGATATAGCTAAAAAAATTTATTTTGTAGTTAGTTTGGCACAAGTAAAGGTTATTTAGTCAGGCTGTCAGCTCGTAAGGTTCTAAAATTCCGAGATTTTACTAATTTAGTAGCGTTTAGTTTTCGTCTAGGAAGATTTAAGTCTAGCACGTAGCTTAGTTACAAACTTTACGTAGTTAAGGTAGTTTAGAGAGAAATGCATGCTACTTTAAGCCTCTTCAGGGGTTTAACGAAACTGTTGTTGCTTACAGGATAAACAAAAGAAACAGCTATTAAATTTATAAAAACCTTTTAACTAATTAAATATCAAAGTTGAAAATCTCTTAATTCAAAACCACCTAGGTAAATTAATAATTAATTAATAAATTAAAGATATTATAATATATAATTATTCCATCTTAGCTCTTAGGGTTGGCAACGCATTTACAGTCTTAGGAATGCAGTCTTAAGATTAGTCTTAAGAATGCAAATGTCTATTGGGTACCAGATCCCACTTACCATTAGTTGGCCTGTGTACTCATTCACATTTTGCATGCGATAAAAAAACACCCGTTTGGGAGCTATAATGCCAAAGACGGGTAAAAAGATATACATGTTAAACTTATAACTATGTTTACGTTTGGGGTTAAAATCTACAAATCTAGACAAAATTATTGGTTTCGTATTCTCCATGGAAACTAAACCAACTTCATCGTCATTTTCACGAGAGATATTAATCATTCCAATTATGTGTTTTTTATTCTGTGTGTAAATATGTAACTCATTAATTTCAAGATTTTCAAAGGATTTTTGTAATAAAATCTAATCTACCAACGCAAAACGTGCAGTCGAGATCATAAATATGTGTACACTTTAATACCTTGTCACTTTAATCGCTATGACAATTCGTGTATGGCTGTTTAAACATGACATTAAATAGACAAAGTACTAAAGCGTACACATATTTATGAACTCGACTGTACAGAAACGGCATTTATAAAAAACCCTTTTCAAAAACGCTTACAGTTACGAAACAAAACAAAACAACAATTTTAAAGACGGTCGTATTTCTGGATAAGATTCTTAACGCTAACGTAAACTGTCAAAAGTTATAGAATTAACAAGCGCCCGACGCCACCGTCCGGCAGCTTACGTCAATACATTTTCGATAACGATACCATTCTCGCAATGCTTGTCTAGGACCACTGATCTTTCTTTTAAGTCACACACATCAGATTTAAAAAGCGCACCCGCACGTTTTGCGGTCGGAAAACGGTCCATAAGAATAAAAGTTGAAACCCGAATTCGGCGTCGTGGCCCCAAGGCGGCCATTCGGCTCAAAGACCCGAAAATTGTCACCTTACAGCCGTCTTCATTTGCAACAAATATAGGGCCCGGGCCTAAGCAATAAATTGCTGAATTTACTTTCCTCGTTCCCTCAGACGTGCTATTTTTCAGGCTTTTTGTTACTTCGCAAAAGGGACGTTTAGCATCAATTCTCTTTCCGTGAATTAAACGGAATGCAGCTACGTGAAGAATTTGTTAGTAACTAAAAATACGTGAGAGGTAATTTTAACTTTACGTTTTCTATCTTTTGTGTTGGTTATGCGAAATGAAAAGTTTTTTATGCTTAATTTTTATAAATGAAGGTGTGCGAATTTTGAAACAAGGAACAATAAAGATTTATTTATTCTTCAATATGATTTAGGTAGCTATATTACAATCTTCACGGCAATGAACCTTCTTAAATTAAAATCTTGAGGAATAGAGTCACTCAGTCTTAGTAATCCTAGTTGAGAGTCTTGAGATTATAGTCTTGTGAAATTAAATATCTATGGGTCTCAGTTCCCACTTGTTATCAGGTGACCTGTGAGCTCATGTGCCTTCTCCTTGCTAAAAAAATCAAACAGCAACGACAACTTATCGTTGAGCCATTGTAGAACCCTGTTGCAGGATTCAAATGATTCATTTGGACGTTATTTCTTTCTTGTGACTTGACGCTGACACAATTCTACAGGTTAAGTTGTAGGCCTTATATGAATTTCCGAATCCACTAAGCAAGAATGTCTAAACATTCCGAAATTTCCTCGTAAAAATACGCCCAGGTAAAAACAAAAGAAAGTGTACGAGTGGAAAATGAAAACTTTATTTATGCAAATAATTCATCTGGCTCGTTACTTCGCGGTGAGGTTATTTCTAGTTCGTTGCACTTTTGTTTTTGTACATGTTAATTAGATGTTCAAAAACGGATGCGTTTTTTACTTGATGGATTGGTTTGTTAGTTCTAATCAGATAATGAATGTTCTTTAGATGTATAAGTCTTTATGTTTATGTATTTGTATGTGTATTTTTTGTTATATAAATATTAATTTATGTATTTGGGAAACAAACATCAATATATAACATACTAAGATACAATAAAACTTAAAAGTACATTATCCAAAACAGTTTCCACTTACAATATAAAAGACATTTCGGTTGCTCAGAGTACAAACATTACCTTGAAAAATAAAAATAACTATCAATTTCATTAAGTTAACGATGGTTGCACAATATAACCTTGATATAAAAATACAAAAGTTTAATATAATATTATCTTATCTTATCTTATCTTATTGGCGGGGTCCTTACGGATACACTTCGACCCTATGGGATCTTTTGTGTAGTTACCCCTTCCTTTTTTTTAGCACTTAGTCCAATGCAGCCTCTACCCCTTCCAGAAAGCGGATAGTGGAGTGCAATGGCAGCGCCTTGAAATCGCTCGGCTCTGGGTAGCCACAACCGAGGACTTTCATTCTTACTCCGGCGAGGGCATCACATTCACACAATAAGTGTTTCATTGTTTCCACCTCTTCGCCGCACATTCTACAATCTGTGTTATCATAATGGCCCATCTTTTCTAGGAGATGTTTAACCCCGAAGTGCCCGGTAAACACTCCTATAATATATCGGAGTTGTCTTCTGCTGAGTTTCCAAAGTTTATTGGTCCAGCTCTGGTCAACTCCATCTATGAAGAGCTTCGCATGCCCTAAGCCTTCCGTAGTTTTCCACTCTTTTAGGTGATTTACTAGGGAGTTATTGTTCAGGGCTGCTTTTATGGTGCCCGGTGATGGTGCCACAAATGGTTCAGGTCCGACGTAAGCGCCCTTGGACCCTTCCCTTGCCAGCTCATCCGCGGCTTCATTTCCGGGAAAGCCTTCGTGTCCTGGAATCCACATCAGTTTCACCTTGTTGTGCCTACCAAGCTTGTTTAAGGCTTGGATTCCATTGTAGACTAGTTTTGAGTCTACTTTAGGCGCTGTCAGCGCCTTAAGTGCCGCTTGGCTATCACTTAAAATAAAGATAGTTCTCTCCTGTGGCGGCCTATCAATATTCTCTTGTGTGCAGGCAATTATCGCATACAACTCCGCCTGGAAGACCGTTGCGTAGTTGCCCATACTTATGCTACTGTTATAGTCTTTGGCGTGAATACCCGCCCCCGTACCGGAGCTCATTTTTGAACCATCCGTGTACCATATCGCGTTATCTACCTCTGATAGGTGAAACCCATCTTTCCACTCATCCCTTGTCGGAATGTGGACATTGAAGTTCCTCTGGAATATATACTTAGGCTGCATTTTATCGCAGCCCATCGCCAGTATTCTGTTTGGAGCAACATTGTGTGCCATTTTAGTGTGTCTGGTTCTAGGCGCTGCGTCGTTCCACAGGCCAGTCTCTTTCAACCTCTGCAGTGACTTGCATGCCTCAGACTGTATGGCGATATGCAGCGGTGGGAGGTTTAGTAGGACCTCCATTGCCACCGTCGGCGTCGTTCTGAATGCCCCTGTTATGGCCATACAGGCCACCCTCTGCACCTTAGTAAGAGAGTCCTTGCATGTCTTTAGTGTTGTTCTTGGCCACCAGGCCAAGCAACCATACATAATTATGGGTCTTACCATCATAGTATAGATCCACTTTAGTACTTTAGGGTTAAGGCCCCATGTCTTACCATATGCCGATCTGCACATTCCAAACACTCTCAGCGCTTTTGTTATCGCGTTGTCTACGTGCTTTTTCCAGATGAGTTCTTTATCTAGTGTGATACCTAGATATTTTACCTCACCTGACAGTCTTAGTACCTCGCCAAACAGCTTTAGCTGTTTCACATGTTTGAGGTCCCGTTTCTTAGTAAATGGAATCACTACAGTTTTGCTGGGGTTGATGGATAGCTGATGGCTAATGCACCAACTTTCTACCTTTCCCAAAGCTTTTCCCATGATTTCCGATACTGTTTCCGGAAACTTCCCGTTAATAAGTATCACGAGATCATCTGCATACCCAACAGTTTGTAGTGGGCCAGTGTTGAGTTCCTCTAGAAGAGAGTTTACCACCAGACTCCACAGAGTTGGTGAGAGAACCCCCCCCTGGGGACAACCTTTTGTCGTAGTGGCGAATAGAACGTCGCCCAACAGACTTGACTTTATTAGCCTACTGTTTAGCATGTTGCCTATCCATTTACATATGGTTGGTTCAATGCCGTGCCTAGCAGCCGATGTGTTTATGGCTTCGAACGTAGTTCTATCGAATGCTCCCTCCACATCGAGAAATGCTGCGAGACAGATCTCTTTGTTCTCGAGGGCATTTTCAGCTTTATTCACTACAAAGTGAATCGCAGTATCCGTGGATTTGCCCGGTTGATACGCGCATTGCATTTTGTGCAGTGGATGCCGCCTTAGAGGTCCATCCCTTATGTGCCTGTCTACCAGCTTCTCTAATGTTTTTAGAAAGAATGATGATAGACTTATAGGCCTGTATGATTTGGCATCACTATAATCTGCCTTGCCTGGTTTTGGCAGGTAGATCACTTTTACAAGCCTCCAGACATGTGGAACGTGCCCGAAGGCCACGCACGCTCTGTACAGCCTGCTTAAATGCGGGACAATTATATTTGCGCCCTCTTGTAGTAGGATTGGATATATTTCATCCGGGCCCGGTGCTTTGTACGGTTGGAAAGTGGATACTGCCCACCTTATCTTGCTGTCGTCTACTACCTTTTTGGCAGTGTCCCAATTGTATCTTGTGGTCCGTGCTGTCTGCTCTGACACACAAATTGGTACATTGTCAATTTCGCTCTCTCGTATGATGGAGCCGGGAAAGTGTGTGCTACACATAACTTTCAGGGTATCTAAACCCGTTTCTGTCATCCTTCCTTTATCGTCCTTTATTGATGTTAATGGGTTTGACCTTGCTACTGCTAGTGCTTTTGTGAGCCTCATACCTTCAGGTATCGAGCCTATTTGGTTGCAGTGGTTCCGCCACGCACTCCTTTTTGCTTTTCTCACAGCTTTATTATACTCCGTGAGCTTGTGGGCGTAATTGCTAAAGTCATTTGTCGCCTTCGCATCATTGAAGATCGCCCTAGTTTCGCTTCTGATTTTGGTTATCTCAGGATTCCACCAGGGTATCTTCTTGGCTAGCACCCTTTTTTCCGGGCAGTTATTGGTCCAAGCGGTGTGTAACGCCCGTACCATGTTGTCCGCTTCAAATTCAATGTCAATAATGGAATTGAGCTTACCTTTTGGATCCCCTAGTTCCACCTTTAGGTCACGTTTAAAGGATGACCAATCGGTGTTCCTAGGATTTCTTTTGCGCACAGTTTCAACTGGTATGTCGGTCTTGTACCTAAAGCATATATATCTATGATCTGAAAGTGAGATTTCATTGGATATAATATTACTTTTTTATTTAGACGGCTAATTGAAATACTATGGTTTACTTAACTTAAAAAAAAACAAGGTCCTCTATAATGGTGGAGGGGAGGGCTTTTATTTCGTTTGTTTTGAACTCGTTTTGCTTTTGGTGTTTTTAAACTAATGTTAAATAAAATATTCTTTATTTTTAAGTGTTTACTGTAGCAATACTTTTGCATTTAGAAGTCCAATAATGGTTTTTTGGTAACAAAGGGCATAAAGGCTGCGTAAGCACATTCACACTTTGTCGAGTGTCAGTCGAGATCATGTCTCTTGTCCTCGTATTAAGGTCGCCTTTATTGCGGTGGATAAATGTGGATAAAGCATCCGTCACTCTCGCACTACATACTTGCCAGAAAGTGACAGATATTTTAAATAAACAAATAAGTATAAGGGATCAATCTCACATAAATTGACCTCGTCTCGAACTAAGCTCTAGGCTTGTAGTATGTGTCCTAGACAACGATCGGGGCTTGGTAAAATACATTTATTTATTTATTTACTTAAGGAAAACCAACAGCTGATAAATTACACTACACATAAACATAAGACACATAAAGCCGTTTACAGGTTTTCACAAATAGATATGTTTTGCTTTAAAATACAATTTGCAAAATACTTTCTTGCATGTTGTTAGTTAAAATACAAAATATTAAGTCATGGAATCGAAATAAAAAATAAAAAATACAGTATTTTAGCTATTTTTAGTTTAAATATACAAATCGATGTTATTGCCCGTAACTGAAAAAAAGTTTATTATTATTATTTAACTGAAATAAAACGACAAATAACTGTCGTGTAGTAATATACTACTCTGGATGCCAGTGTTTTTAGTTTTAAGTATGAGTCAGCTTATTTTCATAAGATCTCTAGATGTATTTTGTTAAATGTATTTTGAGGGAGTAAGTATTTAAAATACGAATGACAAATTATATTTTGAGGTAATAATTGAAATACAAGTACCAAATACGTATTTGTAACAAAATGATAAATACATTACTTCAACTACAAGTAATTGAAATACTGCCCAGCCCTGACAATGACAAACTTCCTTATTTACTTATAGAGAGAAGTATATACTTTAAACAGATAGTAAACTTTCAAGATTCAGGAATAAAATACTCGAGCTCGTCACACAAACATCTGGGGGCCCTGCCAAGATGGATTACGCTAACTAGTTCGTTTCGTTTTTGAACCAATCGCGTCACTGGTAGATGACGTGATACGAAAAGTCACGGGATCTACCAGTGACGCGATTGGTTTCAAAACGAAACGAATAGAAACGCTAGTTAGCGTAACGCATCTTGGCCGGGCCTCGCGCCTTTGCGTTTATGCATATTAAATACAAAAGACGACCACAAAAAACCTACTAGAAATCTGCAGGCCTTTCGCGTAACTCACTCGCAATCGCGATCGGCTTCAAAACAAAAGAATTGTTTTCAGTTTGTATGCAGACAAGCCTTCGATTTTCAAAATGAAAACGATTGTGATTGCGAGTTTGTTACGCGAAAGGCCTGCTGGTTTCTACTTATTCAACAATGAATAGAATGAATGAGGTTTGTTTCCTGCAAATACAGAGATGAACACAGCTCCGATTGAAATCCCAGCAACGTCTTGATTACTATTATCACTGTATCAGTTTACATGAAAATTAAATCAATGTCTATATAAAGGGTGGTGGCGAGCGTCGATTGCTCGGGTCCGCACGCAATTTGGCCATAAACTCGCAACTACGGAACTAAAATTTCAACGCAACTTTATTTTTATCGGAGGAAGTCGTTAGACGCTATCTGAACCACCTCGCACGTATTAACATACATAATTATAGGTAGTTTCACCACTGGAACAGTGCCAGCGCGATTCGACTTATATTATATTACTGCTCGCGGCTATATCTACGTTGAAATCATTAAAACACTATCAAAATATCTAGGAGGAAAAGTCTGTTCTAGTACAGAAATTGGACTATCCGTGAGTCAAATGTTACTCTGAAAGCCGTTCATGCGTGAATTACCCATACTGTAAAAAACAGTACCTATTATCCTTTTTTTTCACACGTAAATATCCTTTCTACTGTTCTGTAAAAAATATTGCAAAATACTGTTTTTAGGGTTAATCAAATATTCTTTGTTAAACCAAAGCCCGGTATAAACTATATTCTTTAATCAATATATTCATTGTCAGTTCAAGTGAAAATAAGCTGTCCTAATCAGAATAACATGTTTGCCGAAAATACTGGTAACTTAGGGGACAAACCACATAGTCCATTAATTTACCAGTGAAAGAAGAAATTTTAATTGTTTAATAAATATATCTACCGGGTCCTAGAATTCACTGTTTATCTTTGTAACAAAATCACTATTTTGTTACACAAACTGTGTAACAAAATAGTGTACAAAGAATGGTTGATTGACCCTTTATGATACTCAGAGCCCTAAAACCTAAATAAGTAACCATACAAACTTCATTTCAAAACGAATATGACTGTTACGGGCAAGCGAATTTAATTTGCTTTCTAAAATACTGTTCATTTTATTTACCCGACCTTAATTATATACTTTATTTCTCATACAATAAATTGGAAAACTGAAATGATGATGGTGATGATGATACTTAAATAAAAAGGAAACATCCAATACTAGAAAACCATTACCCGCGTTTATTACTAACAGCGTTGTCAAGGTAATTAGTAAATTATCAACATAAAGTGAAAATCTTACACTAATTAATCTTAGTCTAATCGAAACACATTACTAGCTGTATTAAGAGGCTAAAACCTAAAACCTAATTAGTTATATGAAGAAAAGAGACAAAGATATAATGACTCCTATAGCTGTATCCCACTTACTGACAAGAACTTGGCAGTTTTTAAGTGCTCATAATATTTATAATGGCCTCAGGTCGCCTATTAATCTTAGTATTACAGAACCTCAATTCCACTTTGCCTAAAACCTTTATCTTTATCATATAACTTAGGTACGTATGGTTTTTATTATTATAAAGTTAAAATAGTAATAATATGATATTACGAGTAATAATCATTAAAGCACCATCCATAATCATATAATCACCCATGTTTTAAACTTCCCATAGTAAGGGTCACGAGAATACTGTAGTCACCAGAGGGCTCAGACAAGATGCACTACGCTAACTAACGTTTCTATTCGATTCGTTTTTAAACCAATCGCGTCACTGGAAGATGACGTGATACGACAAGTCACGTGGTCTATCAGTGACGCGATTGGTTTAAAAACGACTCGTAGTGCATCTTTTCTGAGCCCTCTGATTGCTTGTTGTATTATACTGTTTGAGAGCAGTCATTTGCATCGTAATGAAGAAGATTTTAATACAAATCGATTCTAAGGGGATTGCATCCAAGAACTAAGTTTTAGGAAGGTTATCGTGATCTCAATCACAACATTATTTTATAAAAATGTCATAAGTTATTAACTTTGACAATGAATGGAATGCAATGAAAAGTTTAGTTCGTTGTCACGTTTATTTAACAAACACAAAGGCTGGGACTTCCTAGTAAGTATATTATATAACTGTGTTAGGAGACCCCACTCTTTAATAAAAACAGCGTGATCGGTTTAAATAACAGATGAACCAATTTGACTCAACAAACATAAAATAAAATTACAATGGTAGCAGCATTTCAATCATGTTAGTCCTCAGGGTTGACATCGCATTTGCGGTCTTAGGATTGCAGTCGTAAGATTGTAATCTTGAGAATGCAAATGTCTATGGAACACAGATCAGGTGGCCTGTGTGTTCGTTTGCTTCATGACTCGCACCTCCTCTAAAAAAGAGTTGTAACATAAAAAAAGAGATTTTGAGAAAATTGCATTTAAAGTTTTTTGTTTCCTTCTTCATTTCATTGTGAATGTTTATTAACAGTTTATATTATTTTTAGTTTTCACACTACTTTAAAATGTATTTATCTAAAAAGTTAGTTTAATAAAAATTGTGTCGTCATACATTATCATATTTATTTATTTTATAAACTGAAAAATGTCATATATTATGACAGTTTTTTTCATTCTGAAAAGGAGATAATTTAAAAAAGTGACATAATATATGATATGGCTTTATACCTACTGCAATAGGCACAAACAAAAGTAGTATTTTACACTATAAAATATTGTCATAACCTGTGATAAACACAAACAAATCGTTATATAAAAAAGTCATATTCTATCTTACGACTGTTTTTTACAAATAAAGTATGTGATACAGTGTGTGAAGTTACCTGCAATAAAGTCGCATAATAGCTTATGACGGTTTTTACCCGCACCGACACGCGTGCGCCTGCGGCAAACACTGTTAGGGCACTGTTGTAGATTGACGGCGTGTCAATGTCGCTCCGGATCAAACAGACACAAGCGCCCTCTGACCGCCAATTTTTGAGTTAAGAATATTTATGGCGTTTTTGTAGATTATAAAAAGTAGTTTTTTTGTATCATTGGTTAATATTTGTACTTTTTTGTGTTATGACCGTTTTTTACAGGATGTGCGATGTATCATATTATCTGTCTACTTGTCTGTGTGTAGGTATCACTGCATTTTCTTAACAGCTTAGCGATCGTATAGAAAGCACTGAAGTTAGAGTAATGTCCTACTTTTAAGCCGCAAATGTACTGAGACTCTCGCGAAGGTGGAGCGTTAGGCGATTGATGGGCGCGTAACTATACTAAAACGCGTTCTGAAAGCGTAGCGGAGGCGTTTCTTAGTATGAAAAGTCTCCACAACGCGCCGCCTCCACTCTTAATGCGTTTGTGGTATGGCGCCTGAAAACAACAACAATTTAGTCTGAATTTTGATATTCTAACTCTGAAACGGACTGAAATGATATTTGAGTCTGCTGAAAACGCTTCCAAAGCACCAAAAATTACGGTTGATCTGCCTTAATCCACCTGCGTAACAATACGTTTGACAAAAAACCTTTAATCAAATGAACGGACCCAGTAATACGTACCCGTGCAATACGAGATTAAAGCAACGATTTTTCCTAGAACGGGACCCGTTCGAAACAAAGGGCTATACTTCCCGAATTGTCAAGCGCAAGGCCAGTGTTGCTGACACTTCGATTTAGTACCAACCCTTAGTTTGATAAAAGGTCTTTCACCGGTCCTCCCATTATTTAAGTATAAACAGCAAACACCGACCTATGGAGTTATTCTCTACCATTAAAACCTCATTTCGACTTTGGTTTCAATGATAACCAATTCAATTTCGACGCTTGAACGAAGGAAAGCGTAGAAACTAGAGGTCGAAATACACTGGATGTTTGAGAAATGTACCAGCGTTGTACGAGCTGTGATTTTAAAGGATTGTTATGTGTGTCGGATTTTAGTAAAATGGTTGGTTGGTTTCGTTAAGAAATTACACAGCTGACTCTCGAATAAATTACTTCAGGGGGAAATTGAGTACGTTTTCGTTGGTCCTAATTAATAGAATAGACATAAATAACCTTCGTCTGGAGAATTTGTTTTAATAACGTCTCCAAACGCTGAATATTAATAATTTTAGTACTGAAATAGTTTGATATAAAATATAAGCCAGATTTAACATAAATTGGTACGTAAATTGCCAACTTGAAAACAAATTAGGAAATAAATTACTAAAGGCAAGTAAGGGATGAGAGTTAGGAAAGAGGGATTTACTGTCAGAAGTTTAACATACAAAGTCTCCATCTATCTTTTCCACCCAATTAACTTTAAAATTCGTCTACCTGAATTATAATTTACGGAATCAACTTTAATAAACTTTAAAACGTATAAACGATTAAATTTGTACCTTACGTGTTAAGAAACAGCGTTTAAAACCGGTTGATAAAGTAATCTATTAGTAATTAATCATCTTTATCCATTTCCAATTATAAACATTTCTTCCCAAATTTGCTTTATCGGTTTGATACTCCTCCACGCTTCATCGCATCCACTAATTGAGCTAGATTTCAGATAAAATACAACATTTTGCGACGTTTTACGTATAATAATTAATGTTAGAGGTACGAAGTAGATTAATTTTACTAGTGTAAGATTTTCACTTCACATTTATTATTCACTTATTACGTTGATGACGCTAGTACTAAGGTAAAGGCCCAATTAAAAAAAGCCTTTCGTTTTCTTTGTATTTAAGTATGTATTTACACAGAAAATATTCAATATTCGATACTTGCGCTCATCACACAAATTATTAGGGAAAAAATTATCAGTTCCTGAGAATATAGCTATAAACGATAAAAAATACGTGGAAGCGGCGTGTAAGAGTACTCGAGAAATAAATAATACTCGTAAGTTGTATCTAGTTATGGGCAGCTTGTAAGTTTCAAAAGTGAAACTTTCACTTAAATTTCTGCAATAATGTGAAAGTTGTAAAATTTAAACTTTCACCTAAAATTTCATGCTATATTCTGAAAGTTACCAAAGCGAAATCGGTATATTTCGAAAAATTACTATAGTTTTGGCATGTAACGTAAGAAACGGAAACTTTTCACGAAACTTAAATGAAATTTAGCTGTGTCAGAATCATTTCCATCTAATTATGTAACTTTCACACGCTGTAATATTCGCGGTTAAGGAAAGTTTTGCAATGTTTCAGAAATCGCCCATCACTAGTTGTACCACTATTGCTTTTCGTAGAATCAGCAAGATTGCCATAATGCTCAATTTTCCTCAACCCTACTCAAGTTATGTACTCCATTCACATATCAAATAAAAAATAAAGTAACAAAATGAAACCGCCATGTTGAGTTTTTGTGACTTACGAATCCGACAATGTTGCGTGTGTCCCTAATGTTAGACAAGATTAAAAGATAATACTGACCGGATTCAAGAGCACTTATCCCTTTTTTTATCATGATCCGGACAAAAATCGCATATTATAAAGACCTTTTCTCGGTATTTTTAGGTCCTAAAGGTAAGAACTTTTTCACTTTTCATGTTTAAAAATGACCCATAAACAACTAAGTTTAGGCGGACTAAAGCAATTCATTTGGTGTCTAGGGACTAAAGTAGTTTTTCTTTTTAATTCTGTTGGTACGCCACAAACAGCCAGCTATATGTTGATTATTTTGTCGGAGAGGGAAGAGGCAGAGTGATAACTAGAGGAGGTGTAGTGTAGTGTCCCTGTGTCGGATGAGCATGTCATGCTCGCACAAAGGTATTTGCTTACGGTGGCTTCGTTCATTGGGTCGCCACTTTCCCGAACGTTTGAGGGAGGCGATGTTTGAGATATGCGTGATACTCGTGAACGGGTGCTATTTGTGTTGTCTGGCCTGTTCACGTTTGCAAGGACTTGTTGTTCAGTTAATTATTCTAGATACTTATGGCTACTACATATTTCCGACGTGTAAAAGAGCTCTCATGCGGCCAATTTACTGAATAAATATTTTGATTTTTTTAAATTTTTAAGCAGTCTGCCCCTCCAGCGACATAATATGCAACATGTATGTAGCTGGCTATTTGTAGCACACCATCGCCTCAGTCTCCATGTTGGAAAAGTTGTCTATGTACCATTTGTTTTTTCATTCTTCTGGATTTTGCTTGTCTTAATAATTTTTTTTTTCTCGCTATCGAGGTGAAAAGCAAAAGTGTTTAACACTAGACTAAAATAGGCCATAATAATACTAACTAACTATACCCACCCTTGCTTCGCTCGGGTGACTAACATCTTGTCTCATCATGGCGTATTTTAATCCCTTAATAAACAGAATAATTTTAAAAAGATTGACGGTAAAATTGTACTTAATTATTTTTTTTCTCGATATGGTGTTTATTATTTTATTTCGATGAAAATACATATTTATGATTTATTCTGTTTTTTAAATACATTTTCCACGTGTCCAAAAGGCTTATTTACGTATTGTATGAAACTGCTAAGCAATTAATTTCTTTGACTATACATAGAAAAACCTTCAGCATACAACTTGATAATTCAGGGACACAGTGTTCTATTGACGGTGTTCATTAAGATAGTTTTCGAAAATCGTTAACGTAAGCATTAATACTCTTGTCAGGGCTCCTAGACAAGATGCTTTCGTCGTTCGTTATTGTTATCCAAAATGTATAGGATTGACATACATAAGCTGACGGAAGGTCGTGTCAAGCGCCTATGTTAAAACCAGGGATGTTGCGAATATTCGCATCCGCATCCGCAATAATCAATGCGGATGTTCATGTGGATGCGGATGTAATATAAGTTGCGACAAGAGAGAAATTGGGCGGGGCCGGCGAATGGCGCGTGCCGTTCGCACGTGACAATGACCAATGGGAGCGAAAAAATTGGTGACAAGATCCGACGCGTTTGTTGTGGTCCTATTAATAATATGAAAATTAGTAAGGGAAGTTAAAAAAAATAGGAGCTTTATACTTTATACTAATTTTCCTTAGTAAAAATGTTAAGACTTACTTTATCATTGTTTTAATTCTTCATTCATATACTATATTTATATAAGATCTTAAACATCAGCATCCTCATCCGCATCCGCGGATGTGAGCCTTCAAAAATCCGCATCTGCATTCACATCCGCGGATGTGAAAAAATCGGCATCCGCAACATCCCTGGTCAAAACCATACATTATGATACAGTTTTCGAAAATCATAAGTTAGCATACATCATCTTGTCCAGGACCCCTGAACTGGCATTATTGAAAGATGGTGCCGCCATTATAACAGGGTATTTTATTTTATTTAATACTTATTATTTGTGAATTGTATAATTCGGGCCTGAAGCGACAAAAGCTGAAACGCTGCATTAAAATAAAGCGTCACGAGTCATCAATATATACGATGGGCAATTCGTTGGTCGTTCGTTTGTCCTGTCGTTGAGCCTGACAGATGTTCGGCTACAAAATATGTGTTCGCATCACGCTCTCATAAACGGGCACAAACGTTAATCCTTTAACAAATTACACCCGCAAACGTATGTTACTGGCAATGTGTTATTAGACATTCTGTAGAAAGTCCGAAGACACGTAGAGAATATTCACAATACAATACTATAATACTGTTTTTGAACTCCATAAAAAGAAAACAATAAACTCACACATACAAACACAAACACCCACACGCATACCTACACACACGCGCACGCACCCTAACACTTAACCCACACAGCCACACACGAACACACATTCACACACATACACACACACACACATATACATACAAACACACACACACAAACACACACACACACACACACACACACACACACACACACACACACACACACACACACACACACACACACACACACACACACACACACACACACACATACATACACACACATACACATCCAGTATGTACGGTCACGAGCGATAATTTGGGGGCCATTTCAAGAAAAATATGTTTGAAGTCGTCAATGTCATTAGAGATGTCAAGTCAATTGTAACTTTTAGGAAACTCAACCTTATTGTTGTAGAATGTCAGATCGACTTTGGACCTACGGTAGGTACCAAATTTAATCTCGTGACTGTACATGCAATAGAAAACCAAAAATGAGAAGCAGATGGACGAAGTCGGTTACTGAATGGAAAAACTGCGGGAAGACAATGGATGCGATTAGCGCAGGACCGAAGAAAGTGGCGTGATGAAGAGGCCTATCCCAACAGTGGGTGGATACAGGCTGGTTGGATCTATGGATGGAATTGAATACCAAGCAATCGCGTTTGATTTTTTTTCGATAAAATTTGGTATGTAGATGGCTTGAGTCTCGGGGAAGGACCTAAAATACTTTTGATCCTCGAAAAATTAATAGTTTTCAAAAGATTAGTGACAATCGATTTCTAGCCGAATGAAGTCGCGGGAAACAAAAAATACAAACATACCTACTCTTGTCAAAATTGTCAGCCTAGTAAACATGTGAAACGACATAACTGATCAAATAGTACTGTAAAATTTTGGAATATTTTTTTATTGACTGAAGGGAATCAAATTCTCGCTAGTTTGCTCTAGCTTGACTTATTGCTAGGTCATTTATGTGAGCAGCAGAATACTTTTTACTATGTGAGAGGAAACCGAAAACCTAGGTTCAAATTAAATACTTTGTTGATAAACTATTTTAACCACAAAGTTATCCCAGTTAGTAGTGGCCATACTTACGAAACTAACGGTCTTAGGTTTGATTCCCGGTAACAGCAAATATTTGTGTGATGAACGCGTATATTTTGTTTATGAGTCTTATATATTTTCTATGCTTAGTACCCAAAGTACAACCCTTGATCTTAGTTTTTGATTATGTCAATTTGTGTCCCTTTATGTTTATCTTTTGTTTTACACCTTTTTTTGTGTTGCGGGTCATAGACAACGATAAACTTTCTTATCTAGAGAAAGGGAAAAACATAGTTGAAACATAGAAAACTCATAGAACTTCGAACCGGGGACCGCTTACTACGTAGGCAGGGTGTGCTACCCACTAGACTATCGTGTCGTCAACACTAATCTCCCCAAGAAACAGATTTACTATTGTATAACATGCCAGTCCATTTCTCAGAACGCCTAGCCACTCTTCAAAATGCCCAAACAACATACCAGCGACATAAAATACATTACGAGCTCTAGGGCAAAAACAAATACATTTTTCGAATGATGACAACGCCGAAATATGGGCTCGTTATCCTGTAATTAATTATAAAAAAAAATTAGGTCAAGTGCAAATTAAACTCGGGCTTACGGTTCAATTTTACCGTAATACGGATGATATAAATGTTGCGTATTAAGCAAAAAAACATACGCATAATTGAAAATAATATTCTTTTAAAAAAGTGATTATCATTGTCTGTTTCAATTAGAAATACTTGCAATTTTATATTAATTCGATGACTAAAATATTATGATCTTACTAGCTTCAGTCCACGACTTCGTCCGCGTATATTTCAATTATCGTTATTACCTCGGGAACTTTTACATTTTCCGGGATGATAAGTGGCCTTTGTGTTAGTCCAGGGTATAAGCTATCTCCATTTTAAATTTCATCCAAATCCAGACGTTGCAGCGTGAGAGAGTAACAAAAAACTTTCGCATAAATTTATAATATTAGTAGGATTAAGTTGAGTTTTTTTTTGTCACAACAATTGACCTAGTCCCAAACTAAGCTCTAGGTTTGTACTATGGGTACTAGACAACTATATAAATACTTTATATAGAGAAATAAATACTTAAATACATAGAAAACATTCATGACTCAGCAACAAATATTCACGCTCATCACATAAACATCTGCCCTTACCGGGATTTGAACCCAGGACCGTTAGCTTTGTAGGCAGGGTCACTACCAACTAGGCCAGCGCGTCATCGAAATTAACTGCTACACTTCAGGGTATAATTCCCCTTTAAGACCTTCCCACAATTCCCTTTATAGCGGATATCCGGATATAGGTAAGAAAAATATACAGTGACAATGAGAACATTATTTTTACTCTTCACTATTCATATCTGAAACGCAACCATTTCAAAAGTGGTGACAAACTAGTTAAAAATTGCAACCTATTCCTAAAAAATATTAAGGTATATTTCTCAAAACAAGAACCCGTGGCTGAGACCAAAATTAATTGTCAGACCTTTATTAACGAAGCAATTTTTGCTGCGGCTTAATTTTGAATACCAACAATGGAAAATAAAAATGAAGTAGCGTCGCGCTCCCTAATGAATGAGGAGTAATTTCACTTTAAATAAAGGAGAGAACAATAAAATATCCATTTTAAAAACAGTACGATGAGCAAATTGCCGAGTCTTCCCATTTAGACAGGGCTGCCATCCATCCGGATTTCTCGGGATTCGTCCCAGTTTTTAGAGCAGGGCAAAGCTTTTGGAAAAAATGATATTTAGGCGTTTGGGTTTAGAGATCATTGAAAAAGAGTTGTAATAGTTCTACTCGAAATTAAATAATTACTGTATATTTATTTGTACTAGAGATATTATGGAGCCTCGAATCCAATTCCGATAATTCGGAACTTTCGGTTGATATTACGACTCCGGTTTCAACTCCGGTTCCGATATTTTTAATCGGAGGTCGAAGCGCAGTGGTGGTGGCGACGGCTGCGGTCAGCATGTACAAACCAGGTTATACTCGGCTCGCGGGCAACCCCGCATCCCGAATTTTTACACATTACACACACAACTCATTTTTACCTCTGCCTCAGACTCCACCTCCGACTCCGACCTCGGTTCTGGTTTCGGTTCCGACTTCGATAAAACAAATTTAAACATTCTGACTACGACTCCGGGTCCGATAAAACCACCTAATATTCCTAATTTGAACGTGTGTAAAATTTTCATAAATAATTTTGGCCAAAGAAAAAAAAGTAGATTAAATAAATAATTAAAGTACTGAATAAAAACAAATAATTATTATATAATTCTGAATCAGTAACAGGAAAGTGTTCGGGGTTTAAGCTGACTCCCCGCCGCTACTTAAAGAGCTGGCAACCCTACATTTAGACAAAATGAGGGAAAACTGTTAACATTGCTATTCCCATTAGAGCGATAACGAATTGCTCCGGCGTTTTGGTGATAAATAAGGCATCCAATACTCGGGTGCAATGGATGATCATTTGTGGGCGACATGAACTAAATGCACTGTAACCACTGATATGTTGGAGCACTATACTGTGTTCATTCTTACTTGTATAGTAAACAACTTTCTAACCTCAAAATGAACCTTTTTGGCTAATACAGCTATTTTAAATAAAATCAAGCAATCACAGATAAAATACATTAATAAATGGCCCTATCGTCACTTTACGACGACGCAGCGTTAGTTTTGGATGGAGATCCCTTTGTAACCCATAAACATATTATATCGAATTTTGAAAGTCAGGAATAGATTTCTATATTATTTATGCTCATATAAGTACCTATTGATAGTCATGGAAATAGGATTGTAACGCTTAATAATCCTAACGTTAATGAGCGGTAATTTTAGACAAAATAGGTAGTTTTCTCAAGTTCAGAGGTATTTTTGTGGGAGTATAAAAAAACCTAACATCGAAGGCTTCTGAACCTAACCTAACAGTGTCAGTTTAGCATTTAGCATTGAAGAATATTTAATGCCCTTAAATATTCTGAATAATTATCAATATTCTTCAATGTACTATCGCGATCGTTAATTTGTGACCCATTTCAAGAAAAATAGGCTTGAAGTCGTCAATGTCATTAGAGATGCCAAATCATTTGTAACTTATAGGAGACTCAACCTTATTGTTGTAGAATGTCAGAATGACTTTAGACCTAAGGTGGGTCCCAAATTAAAGTTCGTGACTGTACCTACTCGTACCTACTGCTATGACATCCTTGCAACGGTCTTACATTTTATGTATAAAACAACTTACTTAAAGAAAACTAGCATAGAGTCATTCCTAGTCCTCAGGGTTGGCAACGCATTTATATTTTTAGGATTGCAGTCTTGAGATAGTAGTCTTGAGAATACAAAGGTTTCCCTTTCATCCTTCCAAGCATTCCTGAAACATTTATGCTTCGAAATTTAGAAAAAAACTAGAGGCACGATTTTATTGAATCAGAGTGTGTCTACGTAACTATCAGATATCAATAGTTGTAGCTCGTTAGGCAGATAATAGCCACGTTCACGTGTCTGGAACGTGCTTTAGTAGCTAAAAGCGAATTTTGAACGTGGACGGTGCCATTATTTTAAAAGTAAACTTTGACGGTCATTTACTGGACGTAGCTATAGGGGCTTTCCATTAAAAACTCCGTGAAACAATTTTAGTTCTAATGTATTTACACACTGAAGTAGGGTTTTCTGTACTCTGTGTACTAGAAGAATTAATAATTAATTACAGAGATTGATGGTTATACTAATACAATATGAATTCCCTTTATTAAATAACACAAATAAAATCAGTAAAAGTACTTACAATTGAAAAAAGATTCAGATGAATTGAGAACTTCCTCTTAGTCACTTAAAAATATATAGGCATATAACATGCGGTTATAGCGCTCAATACCGATACTATTCTTATTTTTTTTATAGAAAAAATGGGTTTGCTCTTGATTCGACTTGACTTTCGGAGGGCGAAGATTTTGTCGATGATGAAGCGAGTTCACCCAGAAGATGCCTATTCACTCTTTTGCTTTAAATTGGTTCGGATTATATGCACGCGGAAATACAGACACATTTCTTTAAGTATTATATTTATTTAAGATGTAAAAGAACAATATTTGAAATACTTAAGCGTCACACTGAAAATCCCCGTTGCGATACAACATTTGGTTTTAAAAAGGGCTCGTTTTAAATTACTTCGCGACGGGCGGTTCACAAGTGGCGCTTTTCTTGTTCCTATTATCTATAATAAGCGGCGTAGCCACTTTCCATTAAAGACTCTTTTCTACTGGAGTTAAATCTAATTACTTTTTTTATGATCCACTTCTACGAACAAACAGGCACATGGCCCACCTGTTCGGAAGTGGTGCCGCCTATGGATATTTATTAACAGTGATGGAGGCGTCACCAATGCGTTGCCTATCTCGAAGAAAGGAGAATGGGCAGAAATGTATGAACACTGGCTTAAAAACCAATAACAATAAGCACTATATCATCGGATATCCTTTCTAATTCTACAAAGATTTTGTGTAGCGGGAAACTTCAAAAAACTGTGAGAAATATTTTAATAAATCTGGAACATCGGGACGCCTACATGACATTAGCATAATTACTTTGAAACACCGCTGTCTTTGCATGGCGATAACTTTTTTCACACAAAGATTAAAACTACCTGCCATAGTAATAGTTTTACAACTTAGAATTATTACTAGCTATCCGGTGACTATCGCTTATCCTCATTGGTCATATACTTAGGCCAATTAGCCCAATCTCCTTTAATGACACAATTCTTGTGACATGTTATCGGTATGGTCATCATAGCTCTTATTTACTTGAAAGTAATTAAAAACAATACGATAACATATCAAAAGCAATTACGCGCGACCTGAGTAGAATAGAGCCCTTACTATACCATCGGGTCGCCACCTTCCCGAACATTTATGTATTTTATGTTTGAAAATATAACCTTCTGCTAGAGTTTCTTGCGGCGCTTCTTCTCCGCAATGATGGTCTTGTCCGAAGCGCTAGTAGATTCACTCTATTTTAACGACGTGTAGCCTATGTGGCCAATTTACTGAATTATAAATATTTTGATTTTGATTTTTTTTATTTTGTCTGCCTGTTTGCATAATTTGTTCGCCAAAATAACTATTAAATAGATAAACCGATGTTCCCATGCAGCTAAAAACTTGCAAAACTAACAAAAAGCAAGCTTCGACTGTTGCTAACCAACTTTAAATCGTTATAAATCCTAAATGATTATTCAAAATGAAAAATGATGAAAGAAACCTAAAGTTGATTTTGAAATACCTATTCAACGATACTCCTCTAGTACATACTTCATCGACTTTTTTCTTTTCTTTGTTACAATATGGCGTCTACTTGCAACCATATAATTTTTTTATAACTGTCGTTTATTTAGTGACACTCACAAGATTATGACAAATCGATTGACATAAGAGTCCTCAAAGCAGTCCAACCGTTTAGTTTCTAGAGCGCCACAAAGGAACAAACATATATACAAACATATATAGGCTTATAAACACAAGTCTCCTTTGCGTCGCGCAGTCGGGTAAAAACCGCGTCCAAACAAGTCTGGGAGATACGATGCCACTGACAGATACACACATACTCAAATACATTAAAATTATAACACCCCTCTGTTTATGTCAGGGGTTAAATAAAGGTACAAACTACAAACATTTGCGTTCACAAACTTTGACCCCAACGGGAATTGAACTCGCGACCATCTACTCAAATTGTGGTATGATAAAGATTTCGAAGGTAACGTTTGGCTGTGTTCCAACAGAGCGATCTGCGGGCGACATCCGCTATCAGATGTCGTAAGATACCTATTCTATACCTTATGTTAGGGTTCCGTACAAAAAAATGAAAAAAAAGGAACCCTTATAGGATCACTCACTCGTGTGTCTGTCTGTCCGTCCGTCTATCACAACTAATTTGCTCCGAAACTACTGAACCGATTAAGTTGAAATTTGGTACACATATGTAAATTGATGAGCCAAACACTTCGGGGGACTAATTAGGCAATTAAAAAAAAAATTTGCAAATCTTACTGTGTCATATATCAAATGAAAGGACTCGTTATGAGGATCTCGAATATATGTTTATTATTGTAAAGTAAATAGTTTAGATTTTATTTACGAAAGAAGACGAAAATTGACCATTCCCCCTGATCTCCGAAAATACTGAACCTAAAATTTTGAAAAAAATACAAAATATAGTTCATTGCTTGTAGTAGATTACAGGAAAACCTGTAAGAATTCAATCAAAAAAAAATAATTAGGTACAGGTAGGCTCACTAAAGCTGGCACGAATGGTATGAACAAAAGTAATGTCACCTATCACTGTGTGAGCGCCGTCCTTTGAACCGATGTTCGAATTTCAAACCGAAAACCTGCAGGCCTTTTGCGTAACACACTCGCAATCGCGATCGGCTTCAAAACAAAACAATTGGTTTCATTTTGTATGCAGACAAGCCTTCGATTTTCAAAATGAAAACGATTGTGATTGCGAGTGTCTTTACGCGAAAGGCCTGCTGTTATTATTTTACACACTTGTATACTTTCGTTCACTCATTCAATCTATTCATGCCATCTCTTGTGAATCGACCTGTATGTACGGAACCCTCTCGACGCGAGTTCAACTCGCACTTGGCCGGTTTTTCTTCTCAGGAATACAAATGTCTTGCCAAATTGTCTCTCGAACTAGACCAATCCTAAAAGCAATTTCGCGACCATTCGTTGTAAGCGGATCAGACCCCGATCTTAAATATAGCAGCTAAATCGTTTTCCCTGAGCCTATCATTCGTCTTTATAACGGGAAACTTTACAAATTAGGAACTCTTATCGATTAGAATGCTTGGCATCTATTTAGGGAAAACGAAGCCGCGTTTATACAACATTGAGGTTTTGTAATAGTCTTTTTTCTTACTGGAATCGTTTCTTATATTCCAATATAGCTGTAGACTAACTACTTATTTTTAGTTCACGCTGTTTGAGTTAACTTTGTTTTGTACTTATGTGTACTCGTTGTCACTTTTTGTTTTTCTTATTTTCTTCAATCGTCATTGGTTAGCTGGGAGAGATCCCTGTACAATAAAGTGTTTACATACATACATATATATATATTTTTATGGCAAGGAGAAGGCACGCGAGCACTCAGGCCACCTGATGGTAAGTGGGATCTGAGACCCATAGACATTTGAAATCGCAAGACTACATCTCAAAACTGCAATCTGAAGACTTCAAATGCGTTGCCAACCCTGAGGACTAAGATGGAAGGCCTCTAGGTATGTTTTTAATTTCACCGGTTTTCTTATCCCCACACCGAAACACAGCAATACGAACACTGCTGCTTGGCGGTGGGTTAATGGATAAGATGGTGGTAGCGATCCGAACGGACTCTGCACAAGGTCATACCACCACTAAAAGATAATATTGACATAGGTACTTTAAATAACTTTGTCCCAATTGGGTACCTCTTATTTTATCGAAAAACCTTGTAAAGAATGTATCTTTACGTAGAATTTTCATTACATCGAAAGGCATTAATTTCTCGCCGAGTGTTTTTTTTTGGCAGTCCCAAGGGTTCACTATTGTTTTAACGAAAATTGTTACACAAATGTTCATTTCACAACCAACGTTTCGTATACTATTTATTTCACAAAATTAAATATAAATTGTTTCACAAATGTATCAGACTAAAATACGCCGTTTAACAACTAATCATATAGCAAATAGTATACTTTAAAAACGTTTTGGTTAGAACATGGCTTTTAAAAACTCATCGTTTAGCAAACGGTTTACTTTACATACTGTTATTACACTAAGTAACATACTTTAAATCTACCTACTTTGTTCATTTGAATCGACGGGTTCCCGCTACGCGGGGCCCCTATTTCTGGGCGGTTTGCCCTTCGGGCGTATATAAAATCTAACCTAACCTATTTGAGCCCCCATATCTGAGCCAATTTTGTTTTTTTTTTGTGCTCCACTATGAAAAAATGTATGTTCCTAATTTTGACAAATGATGCGATATGAAATAAATAATTGTTAAGTCATAATTTTTATTAATAATATATTTGACAATTGAAATGTAAAATAAAAATAAGTCAAATAAATCATTTAAATTATGAATCCTTTGTTAAACCTGTAGTTGCATAACGTTGATATGCCATTATCATTTGCCGATCGTTGTTTGTGAAATGAAAATTTGCCAATTGATTGTCGATAAAATGATAGGATACCAGTCCCAAGTCTTACATAAGTAACCTACGTAATTAATGTTTAATATATTTAGTTAGCAACTCATTTGCGGTCTTAAGATTAGTCTTAAGATTGTAGTCTTGAGAATACAAATGTCTATGGATCACAGAACCCCATTATCATCAGGTACACTTTTCCACCTTTTCCATGCCATAAAAACCCCGATACAATGATGATAACTTTCAGAGCCGGTATCTTATAAATAGCTTAACCGATTTTGATAAAGCTTAGCTAGCAACCAACGTGATCATACAAGCTTACTTTTTTTAAAAGCGTTCGGATCGGTTAATCCGTTTGGGAGCTACGATGTCACAGACACACACATACTCAGATACATACTTTAAACTTAAAACCTCTTATTCATAAACGCAAAACAGCTAAAGTTTACTTAAAGTATGCTTTGTAAGATAAGGATCTGTCATTATGAAATTTGTATTTGGCAGAAAGTGACAACGCATACTTTAACTAAAATGGGTTCATGAGGGTTTTATGTAGCTAATGGTGATTGCCCACCGGCCATACAAGAAAATGCCTGATATGTACAAGGCCCAATCATACATTAAATTACGCTTAAAAAATTGTGGTTTCGAAAACTCCTTCAAAAATTATTTAGAAACTTGGGATTTTGCTATTATTAAAATTTTCTTTACAATGAAAGACGTTTTATTGACATTCAAAAACTACAATAGATGTCGCTAAGATCTACGTGAAGGTTAAAATGTGACATAAGACCTATTTAACTTGACCTATTTTGTTCGCTAAGACAAACTAATGACAATTGTCATGCATGAATAATACGTTTTGCGTGAGTGATAGCAGAAAATCTTCATTATTTGTATGGTTAATATAAACCGGCAACTTGACGTAACGAATGACAAAACGGTGAAGGCAACGGATGTTAGTAATATACTAATTAATTAGTGTTTGTTTCTCCGGAGTTCAGCAGACTTCTATTTAATCTGTTTAGTTATATTCAATTACGACTATTTTTTACACGACTGCCCCAAAAAAGGAGTTTTATGTTTTCAGGGTTCATGTTCGTATGTATGTATGTATGTGAGTTTCTTTATTCCACTATAACTTCTAAATCCCTTGACCGATTTAGATGTGTGAGGTATCGTTAGAATCCTTACGTCATCCCGGGTAACATAAGATACCTAAACTGTTAAAATTGAAATAAAAACAATGGCAAAATGACAATTATAATATATGTAGGTATATCGATGACAGTATAAAAAATGCAGTCGCGTTTTTAAAGCTTGCTTTTCATATAGTTATAATATGTGCACAAAGACACCCTTTAATTATTATTTTAAATATTGAACATCTTTGTGCATTCCACGCATTATTTGGGCATTCTTGTTTTAGCTGTTTTGAATAGTATCAAATAAAAGGAAAACTTATTACTTATGAACTTGAATAAGTATATTATAAAATTGTTCAAGTAGATTACACCGTAGTCCCGCCGACTTTCCATGGCGGACAAAAAATATACAGCGTGTCCTCTTAAGCCGCTGCCTAAATTGAGGAGGGTTATTCGGCTAAATTAAATTTGGCAAATAGGCAATAACGATACGCGACTGGTGCGAGATACGAGAGAATACTCGCGGAGATAGAACAATGGCGTATTGCGTGGTGACGGGTGACAAGTGGAAATTTAGCGTGACAGTTAATTTAGATGTTTAAGGGCCGAGTTCACCAACAATTAAACGGACGATTAAGTCTTAATCAGCTGTTAATCAATACATTTGACACCCGTTAAACCGCTAATCGTCCGTTTAATTGTTGGTAAATTCGGTCGTAAGGGGTTTCTTTATAACAAATACCTACAGTAACCAGGGTATTTATTATAACGTTTACCGAATAGAAAAATTGCACCAAATTACACTAGAATAAAAAAAAGTGATGTGCGAGTCGGACTCGCGTACCGAGAGTTTCGTATTTAAGATAATATGGTTGGAAAACGCAAAAGAAAATGTTTACTCAGTAGAAAAGAGGTCCGGTCTGTTTTACCGGGTATAATACAGTAGATGCCGATATTAAAACTATAAAACGGGAGTTTATCGCGTAATAAAATGAAACATTTACCTCGACGTTTCGACTGTTACAACAGCCATGGTCACGACAAGTCTGAAGTGGAGGGTGTTCGTCTGCTTGCCGTGCGAGTTTTTCGACCGACCCGCACTTGGTCTTGTCTCGTGTTAGTTTAAAGCAATGTACTACAACAGTACCGGCCAACAATATAACACCATTGTCCTTATATCTCATACAATTACTTACAAAGGGGTTTGGGTAAAAGTGTTGTCATTTGTAAAATTCATACATTTTCAAGTTGAGCGGCCATTCGTAAAAGTGGCAAATTATGATAGAATTATTAAAAATAAACATATTTTATTATGTAATATACTCTTAAGTGCATCGGAGCCGAGATATTTAAATATTCATACTTGGGCGTACTTTTGTACTAAAAACTGAACACTTAAATCTTTAAAATCTCCGCGCCGATATTATTTAACGCCAAAAATTATATATATCTATATATATTTAGAAGTCCACTAAATAACTATGTAAGAATCATCCGTGGCCGCTGAAAAAAAAAATGACAATATTCTTCAAACAAATTTACCCAATGCCCTTTAATATGACTTATCAAAATTGACAACCAATCAAGAACTAGTTGACTAATTGTACCTATTGCTAAATTCCATTCGTTAGGTAGCTGTTTAAATAACGTTCACACAATTCCGAATGCAATGCTTTGATAGAAACCTAAACTAACTTACGTAAGGCAATAAAATTATGGATTTAACCTAAAATAGCTCCAGTAAAATATTGCTTTAAGAAAAAAAAATGAACAAAAAAAATGTTGTTGGTTTGACCGTGTAAAATAGAGCCCCCGTGTTATAATGTTATTTAGTTACCTTTCTTCAATTATTTCAAGCAACTGCATTCTATTCCTGTTACTCATTACGGAAATGAGGATGTTGCAGTCGAGCGAAAATTACTGGCATCTACTTGAATGACACAAACGACGTTGTAGTTACCAAGGTTGTTTGTGATCTACAAGAGGCAATTGTGGGGTCTCTCACTTGAATTAATATATTTTTATCTACACTCATATAAGTCCTCTATTAGGCATTCAAAACCCGTAGGCAATGACCAGCTTTACTTGTGGTAGTAGGTGACGGCGACGACAGCTGTTAATTTTGGAAGATGTTCCAAATTTGGATCTCATTACCTTACAATATTCGATAACGTAATTTCAAAATTACATTACAGCTGTCATCGCTGTCACCTACTACCACAGGTAAGGTAATGCTGGTCATTAAATTAGCCTTTTGGCTTCTGAACCCATAAGCCATAAGCATAAGTAGATAAAGTGTTGTACGAGACTCTGCGTAATTAGCATTACGCAAACGTCACGTAAACTACTATTAAGTTATTGTTTCTTAATCAAAAATTTACAAGACTAGAAATTACAATAACTCGAAAAATATTAATAAGGTATGATTTTTATAATTAAAGTAAATATTTAAATATTTTTACAAGCTTTTATTAAACTCGTACTGTTCGTATGTACCTACAGTCAAGGACTTTAATTGTTATGCCACTATGGAACCCTGTCGCATAACGTTAATCATTCATTTAAGCGTAATTTCTGTCATGTGGTTCGGACGCTGTCATTATAACAGGGTTCCATAGTGGCATAACAATTAAAGTCCTTGACTGTATGTAAGTTGTCCGTCAAAATTTGCAATTCTATTTTGAACCAGTTCCCGTTAATGGAATGGTCTGAAATTTGGACCACGTATGTAAACCCGATGACAATGCAATATTATGGTATCTAGGAGCTGATCTGATGATGAAGTCGGAAGGTGGCGATAAGATTTCTGGTATATTTAACGTAGACCAACCGTGTCGGGACTCAGTACTTTGGTATTGGTAAGCTGATAACGACTTTGAAAACAAACGTACAGTCGAAAAGAAAAGCTTGTCCCAAAAGATTTCTCTGTAGAAACTTATTAATAATCATACCTTACAAATATGCTATGCGTTGATTTAACTTTGTAGCATTGCAATCGTAGCAACAGAGCTACGCCGTAGCAAAAGATCTACGATGTAACCGTTACCTTGACTTAAAAATCATAATGTGGACGTCTCTCAACTATCGCATATGGTGCAACCCAGTTGCCCACGTATTTTATGCCGGATTGTATTAGCTTTATCTTGTTTCGGCATCGTAATCATATAGTTAGACATGACGTGATAAATATATAGTATAATTAAGATATTTATCTTTTTTTATGCTTTGGAGAAGGCAAACGATCGCGCAGGCCACCTGAAAATACAATATCAGATCAAAGTTAATTATTATGGTTTTTAACGTCTAGAATCTCGGCCCTGTTATCGTATTGTCAACGTTTTGATAGCTCTTATTTACTTGACAGTAATGGCGACTGAGTTAAAAACAAAACCATATCTGAAGGGCTATTGCCTAACGCACTCGCAATCGCAATCGTTTTCATTTTGAAAATCGAAGGCTTGTCTACATACAAAATGAAAACAATTGTTACACTTTGAAGCCGATCGCGATTGCGAGTGAGTTACGTAATAGGCCTGCAGGTCAAGATATGGTTTTTGCCGCCTAAGGAGAATATAGGGCCCTGGTAGTTACTGACGTATTTATAAATATTTAAATTAGTAATCTAGTAATATTGTTATTATGCGATCACTCTGATTTATTACATTATTTGAAACAAAAAAAGCGAGGGTTCCTCATAATCCATGAGAGAAAAAACACTTAAGAGTTTTATGTAAGCATTTTTCTGTCCGTAACTTGATAAAAATTGACCAAAGAGAGAAAGATTTTTCTACAAAATGCCAGGTTTAAAATCCCAACCACCTAAGTTTGGATATTTTCGTGTAACTATTCAATTTAAGAGCAGAAAAAAGTTTCAGTGAAGGTTGAAGACTTCCACGTTGCACATCACAGAGTTTACAATTGGAACAAATAATAACAATTTGATGTTTAAACTTATAAAACAGGCGCGCCAATCGTTTTGTAACGATGTCTTCCAGACAACATTAATAAGGGTAGACATATCCAAAAAGGTACAGTCAATATACTCGTATTTACCCGAAGAAACATAACCCTTCAACTTGGGCAGTCGGGTAGAACAGGCAATGCCGTCTTTACCATAAGGGCACATGGGGCCCGTGCCCAGGGCCCCGTCCACAGGGGGCCCCGAAGGACTGACAATTTATTACCCATAATAAATAGAAGATCATAGTAGATAAATGTTAGTAATAATTCGCTTTCTTTACTTTCCTAAAGGGCCCCAAATTCTTGTGCGCCCTAGGGCCCCAGCATAGTTTAAAACGGCCCTGAGAACAGGTTTCTAATATTCCATCCATCTCTCGTCTTCTATAAGAAGGATAATAAAGGAAGAAAGAAAAAAAGAAAGAACAAAGAAAGGAGGAAGATTGATAGAAATAAATAAAGGATAGCAAAAAAAGCCAGTTTATTTGACAACATCTACATTTCAAATTGGATCCATATACTCGTAGCTTATGAGGCCTTTTACAAAAGCTAAGCTGGCAACGAATTTAACTTTAATAACCAGAAAAAACTAAACAGTGTTGCTAGCACAGGCTTTTCCAGACGGCTATTTAATTGACTAATTTATCTCTGAATAGGAACGTTAATTATACAGCGATAATCTAGCCATGTCGACTGCCTGTTAATGATCTCGGAATTATCTTCGAGCGCCGGACATCGCTAGACACTTTGCGATTGACGTCTGACAGATAGAAAATTAATTAGTCAACGATTATTAAGGCGATAAACTGAATAGCGGCGTCTTCTACGAAGCAATCTATAGGATATGCGACCTTATTTAGTAACGAGAGTATATCGAAAATGCTTTAGATATTAAAAAACTATGCTGGTGAAATTACTGGCATAGAGGTATTCCATCTTAGTTCTCAGGGTTGACAACACATTAGCTGTGATTGTAGTCTCAGATTTCACTCACCATCAGCTGGACTGTGTACTCGTTTGCTATTAAAAAAATACGAAAATTAAATCTCGTAAGGCCCACATCACATTTCGTTAGTCCGAATATAATCTTTAGCGTCAGTCAACTAAAGTTAAAAGTCACTTTGACAAAATGTCCTTCAACTAGGCCGTTGGGCCTTACGAGGTTAACAAAAAAAACCTTTATCCAGACATTTTTTATAAAGATGGATAAGACTGACCAACGATTGACCACCATCAGACCTGGTGGTAACGACGATGAAATCGGGGGAGGAGTATGTCTTGATTTAAACACAAAATCAAAAAATCAAAATCAAAGTTGGCCACATACGGGCTCTTTTACACATTGGTAAAATAAAGTGAATCTACTAGCTCTTCGGACACGACCATCATTGCGGAGAAGAAGCGCCCCAAGAAACTCCAGCAGAAGGTCCTTTTTCAAACATAAAATACAATAATACTTAAAAGTAAGTTACATTACAAGGTAATAAAGCCCCAACAACCAAGTTGTGTCGTTGAAAATACTAGTCCAAAAGAAAAGCCTAGTTGTTAGTGAGGGCTGGTAAGGGCAAATATTTCTGTGATTAGCGCGAGTATTCGTTCCTGAGCATTTTTTGATTTCTATGTATTTAAGTATGTACTACTCTTTAAAAGTATATTTATCGTTGTCTAGTACACATATGCCTAAGGAATTGGTACATCTGTTAACAACTATCCGGAGGGCTTTATAATTAGAAAAACTTGTGATTGTCATCGGTGCATTGCGGTAATTGCGAAATTGGGTATATTCCGAAAGTTTATAAAAACTACCAAACGCCGCGATATTTTCTTACTGGCAACATTACTTTAGACGCCATTGTTATCGGCTTTGAAGCTCCAGTCGCCGTTTGTCGCTGCTAGCGTAAGTGTGTGAGCAACGTGCCGTCTCGACAGACAAGTGATTTTTGCGCCTTTTTGGGTGATTCGCGATTACCCCAACACTATAAACCATCAGTCTATGAGCAGTAAGATCTACTTTTCAACTGTTTCGGAATTATTATTATTATTATTTATTTTATCAGGCGGCAGTTGCGAGAACTGATAGATGCCTGTATCCAGCTGTTCCTTGAGCAAGTGTTCTTTGTACTGCTTATGTGTTGGTCTAGTCGGTTTTTAAACTGGTTGACGTTCAGTGCTGAGACTACTCGTTCTGGCAGTTTGTTCCATGCTTTCACTACTCTGTTAATTACCCGGACATATTTCGTATTTCCCCCAAATGTCCAAAAAAGTGAGACATGACAATAAATATGCATAAAAAAGAAACAACAGCGTATTTTTGTATGTAATGTCCACTAATCATAAGTCTATTCATCCATTTTCAAGAGATACGAAAATATATAATTCAAAAATAAAATGATTTTTTAAGTGAAAAGCTGTCGTTTACTCAACTCGTCAAAATTTCTATCGTAATTATCCCATTGCACCTAACCACTTCATCACATACAACATAAAAAAAAACAGAACCTTTTATTATACGATTTCTATTGGCTAATAGATCAAGCCTATAGCTTAGTTTGGGGCTAGGTCTAGTTATGTGAGATTGTCTCCTGATATTTATGTATTTAATTTTATACTGACCCAGCGGAGTCAACTGGCCAACTATTATTTATCTCAGTTATCTATGTGTGTCGCAGCTGCCCCGGACATACGCCAAACCGGACAGCGCCGGACGCGCCTCGATTGACATCCACCACCCCGGAAAATTCATTAGTTGACCGCTATATTTGCTAAATTTGAGGATACTAATATTTGATCAAGTTGTTGAATATTGGATTTACATAGAGCATAATTACAAATATTATTACTCGGTCAAATAAAAATGTGATCGATAGTTATACCATATGATCCTTTTAATTTTCATTTCATAGCTTACATACACAAGTCTTTGTGATCTAATGGGTTACTCGCAGGAACCAGAATGGAAGCTTTTCTATTTTTGATCACATACATACATACATCACCTGTCAAAATCATTAACAAGTTTACTATTATATGAGCCAAAAATTATGTCCACAATGAACACTTCCCGAACCGTTTAATATATTTCAGAAAATATTTTCTTTTTTTTTTCCTATCCCAAATATTAGGCAACCGCACAAAAACGAATTAAAGTATTTGGTCATAATTTAAAGTACTTGCACATATTTATTAAAAGCCATTATATTTATTTCGCAAGAACCATCAACATCTGAAACATTCCTGAACATCTAACGTGTAGATAAAACAAGGTTAGGTTATGTTTGTTTTTTAACAATCCTGAAATAGTAACATTTTCATCAAAAAAATGCTATATGACTTGCGATAAAATTAATTCGGCACGCAATATATCAGTAACAAGTTCACACCTGATATCACCAAATATGGTAAACATAAACAATGAAATGAACTGTCAGTCTGATTCTCAAAAGTGTCTAATAAAACTTTGCATTACATTGCTGCTCGAGAAAACTTAAAAAAAAGTTATGCTATATTATCAAGGGTAATTGTTATATTTTAATTATAATATCGTTAACAGTACTTAGAACAATCGTTGGTTAAATATTCGTATGGAAGACCCACACATAGGAAACTGTTAAACGTAGGATCGTCCTTTTTTCTAAGCGCAGCAAAAACAGTCCTAAATCAAATAAAAACTTGATAGTATCGTCTCCACCACTCCGAAGCTAACAATTAAAAAGTTAAATTAAATACTGGCCGTTCCGAAGCCGTATAACTTTAACGTTGTAACATGAAAGTGCGGAGTTTAATATCGGAATGTTTTGAAAGGATGTCCTTCGAGGCGTGAGGAAAGTTGCGGCCCGATTGGGACCTTGTCGCTCTCCGATAGTCATCACACCCTTTTGACCCTTGCTCTACGTCCAGGGTTACCATCCGTCAGCGCTCTCCCAAGTTTTTTCTAAATTGGAGGCTTTTTGGAAGCAATTTAGACGGTTTAAAAGCGTCTGGGTAAAATTTAAAGGAAGCTGAAAATTTCTTTACAAAAAGCGATAACGTTTCTCCCCCTTTATTTGAAAAAGGAGGCATACAATCAAGCTAGTCACCTGATGACATGTGATCATCGCGACCCATAAACACCCGAAGCACCAGCGGAATCGCAGGTGCGCTCGGCGCGTGCGACGGCAGTCCTTTGAGAAAAGAGTATGCTCAGATTTTTACGATTTTTAAATATGTTGTTGTTGTTATGTTATATTTGTGTGAGAAGCGCGAATTTTCAATGTATTTAAGTATGACATGTATTTCTCTATATAATAAAATGTATCATCGTCCAGTACCAACAACAAGCCTACAACACAAGCCTAGAGCTTAGTTTGGGACTAGGTCAATTTGTTTGACATTCAAATTCAAAATCAAAATCCTTATTGCAATATTACTTTTTCCTCTAATATTTATTATTTATTTGCTTATTTTATCAGTAGTCTAAGAGGTGACAGCCCTGACTGTCCCCTTATGATAAAGGTTTAATTAAAACCTCACATAGTTCCTCAGTCAGAGTTGCGGAGTCTGTGGAGTCTGCGTAGTTTGGTGCCGTAAATTTTGACCGCAGCGGTCTTGGGAAGTTTGTCTTCAGATTTGGAAGTTTGATAGATGGCTAGGTGAGGTTAGGTTAGGATAGATAACATTTATTTATGTTACCCTAGTTATATTTATGAATGTTAAACTAATTAAGGTAAATGGACCCAGTTTTTGAAACTTTTAGGTAATAGGCACCTGTAATAGACTTAACTTTTGAACTGTTATAAATTGATTATTGCAACATAAATTGATGAACTTTTTAATATAAGAATTAAGTGATGTTAGCACCTAGTACATCGTCCGTCCGGATTGCTAACGCCATCTTATCCTTTAAGGTGGCTGGGCCTTTACCAAGCGTCAAGAGCCGAAAACAGTATTTTTTTCCTTTCTGTTGTTTTTTTAATTTGTATAACGTCAATTAATCTGGTACAAGGATGGATTTCAAAAATATTGAACGTATTAAGACTTAATTTTGAAAACGGTGTTTTTTCGTTTGTTGCTTAAATTAATCACAATATCTTTCGGCTGACATGATGATGATGATGAATCTAAACAATTAATTTTCGTTACACAATGGAAAAAAGGTGTAAGTTTTCATGATTAAGTCCTTGCTTTTTGTAATAACGTGACGACGTTTAACCCAAGGTGGCTACCATGCATAATATACTATAGTTCAGTTGAGATTAAGAGAAAGAGACAGAGCTATAGCAGTTATACAGCTCTGTTCCTTTCTCTCAACCAAAACTGACTGCTGTCTGACTTAGTATGTCATGGTAGAGTTTTGGCGAACCAGTGACGCAATTTGACATAAATGACGTCAAATTCGACTAACAATGACGTCACCTAAACATCGATGACGGTAGATTGCTACCAGGGTAGCTGCTTAGTAGACGAGATATAATTTGATATTTGATCCAAGCCTTAATCGCGTGTATTGAAGCTTCGGCCGAATATTGTATTACATTAGAACACCGATTCGAAACACTATATTAGTCCATAATCCAGTATTAAGCAGTGTATAGCTGTTCCTAATATTGATATATTTAGTTTGTCTTGTTACTTGTAGTCCCAATGTTAAAAAAAAACTTATTTTCTAAACCAAACACAGTACAGTATGAGAAACTGTATATCTATCTACCTTTTTCGCTCTTGTCGCAATGTGAATCTTTATCTTTAACTTTATCTTCTTTACATAGTATATAACTATATGAAAAGCAAGCTTTAAAAACCCGACTGCATTTTTTATACTGTTGTCGATATACCTATATATGTTAATAATTGTCATTTTGCCATTGTTGTTATTTCAATTTTAACAGTTTAGGTATCCTATGTCACCCGGGATGACGTAAGGATTCTAACGATACCTCACACATCTAAATCGGTCAAGGGATTTAGAAGTTATAGTGGAATAAAGAAACTCACATACATACGTACAAACATGAACCCTGAAGACATTACACTCCTTTTTTTGGGGCAGTCGTGTAAAAATGAAGTCGCTTCTGCTGTCTGATCGCTTAGATCTTTTAAAGTTCTCAAGGGATTTTAATGGAGTTTTCAGCAATATATAGAGTGATTCAAGGGGAAGGTTTTTATGTATAATAAGTTCTTGATTTTGTACGGGTGTTACAGAAAACTCACATAAACCGAAGCGAAGCGAGGGCGGGCCGCTAGTAAGATATAAAAAGGTACGATTTTCAGTTTTCCTTAATACAGTCATTCACAGACAGTTTCATTATACGACAGATTTCATGTCTAGAGAACACGGTTTATATAGGAAACATCGAAACTCTTTTTTAGTCTTGCACCATCATCTTTTTACACCTTCATACTTTTGCTTTTCCAAAAACGGCAGAAAGAGACATAACTCATAACAGTGCCTTTATTCTACAGGGTAAAACCATATTGCATTTGACGTGTTATGGTATAGTAAATAAGAGCTTCCGTAACGTTGACAATACGATAATACGTCAAAGCCAATATGGTCTTTACCCGGTAGAATACGGCCCAGCATAAAATACGGCCTTAAACAATGTTGTTAAAGCATTGCTGGAGAGCGGACATACTGTTTGCGATGTTTCACCATTGATATACAAGGCCGGTCGCGGACTGCACCGAGCCAGCCATCCGTTGGCAAAGCAAACTCGCAGAACGTGAGCCACATAAACTCACTGATCAGTAAGGACCGGGGACGTATTGGTCACGTTCCTGACTACTTTTATTCGTCCTTCGTAGCTTTTAATTTTCTGGAAAAGTTAATCGGAGATAATCCCAACTGCCGTTTCACTTCGTTATTGGTTCGCGCCAAGTTTGGTAATACGTCCGTGGTGACGTGTCTTTTGTTCGTAAACTTAGTTGATTATGTAGTTTTTAGGGTTCCGTAACCCAAAGGGGGCCCAACTACTAAGCCTATGCTGTCCGTCCGTCCATCCTTCCGTCCATCTGTCTGTCTGTCCTGACCTTAAAGAGTTGTATCTGTTGAACCGTGATAGATAGCGGGTGGTTTTTTTTTCCTTATACATGTGTAATTACGGCGTATTTCCTACCAATTTTAATAAATAAAGTAAAATAAAGCGGGGGTCGTATTTTTATGTTTGTTCATACCAAAAAACAGTAAAACATACAAGCGTCAAATTCGGTATGATTATAGTATAAACCATGAAAAAAAAGAACCAATAACTAAAAAAACCGGTCAAGTGCGAGTCGGACTCGCGCACCGAGGAGTCCGTATTTAAGATAATATGGTCGGAAAACGCAATATAAATTACTTATTTTGCTATGATGCTTATTTATCTACGCAATAAGGTCCATTTTGACTAGCCTAAATTTTAATACAGATTTTTAAAGTTTATTGATAATTTTTCCAAAACCGTAACGTTTGACCACTTCATTTTATTTTTCCCGTAAAATATAAGTAATTATCTTTAAATCAGGAATTTTCCAGATTTTTTGGTCCATAAACTTCGGAGATAAGGGGGGGGAACCGTCATTTTTTGTACATTTTTTTCTATAAATCAAAAAATACGCCCAGAAAAATTATAAAAAAAATAGTTTCAAAATGTGCAGACTGAGCCCTTTCATATGACACCCCGTTTGCTATAATCAAATAACTTTCATTTTTCAACCCCCATTCTAGACCCCTTAATAAATATTAAGAAAAATAATTTCATACTTTTTTACTAAAAACAGATCCGGGCAAGCAAGTTATACAACTATGCCAAATTTCAAGTTGATAGCTTCTATAGTTTCTGAGAAAAACTGCTGTGGCATACAGACCGACAGACAGATAAGAGTTCTCACCATAAGGGTTCCTTTTTTACCATTTTGGTACGGAACCCTAAAAATGGTCAAGCGTGAGTCAGGCTCGCGCTGATTCTATTCGAAATTGAATTCAAATCGGAATATAATAAAACCTACGTGTGTTGAAGTATCTCAAGAAATGCTGTATAAATAAACGATCGTTCTACCACACGCTAGGGGAAACCAGACACACCCTGATACCTCTGTAGCCACGTAAACAATATCAAATAAATGGTCAAAATACGACAAAGTACAAAAGTATTTACAGCCTTGGCCAAAAGTATTGAGCACCCCACTTTTTCCTTTGTAACTTACAAATAAAGTATTATTTTCTAATTTTAAAAATGCACAAAGATGCAAAATATAAAATGTGTTTGTACATGTGCAAATTATTAGTAGATTATCATTTTGAAGTAACTATTTTCGTGTGAAATCTGAAGCTAAAAAATCGGGTTTTACAACAAAATGATTAATTGTATTTTTTTCCACGGAATTACGCTTGAAGTCAATGAATATGACTATTTTTTCCGATAGATATACAACTTTCTATAATATAAGACATAGATGCACCTTTTAAAGTTTGACTTATGTATGAAAAACGCATGGGTGCTTAATACTTTTGGCCAAGGCTGTACTTTTGACGTTGATACTTATACTGAGTTAGTATACTAAGGCCGCATTTCACCAAACTTGGAATAAGACTTAATCCGAGATTATAATATAGGTATATAACCTTACTCCAGTTTGGCGAAATGCGGCCTAAGGTTGCATTCGACCATTCTAAGTCATTTTTTATAAGATTGTTCCTTGATATTTGTTATTCTTATTATTAACTCTTAACTAAAACGTATCTAAATCCTGAGTTAAGAGGCCATTGTTACAGATAGATAGTGGTTCTCCGCGCAGTTTACAGAGACTGTTAATTGCGACAGTACGGCCGCCTGTCAGGCGCAGCGCTGTTACCACTCTATTACTGGCACACAAAGGGTTGAACCACGATAATAAAACAGCCAATATGATTTTAACGGCATGAAGGAGGCAGTTGTACATGCTAGACAAGCAGGGACTCCATTCTAGGCGGTAAAATCCAAATACAATACAGTAACAGGACAAATACGCCTATTATGGTATTGATTTTAAATAGGCCGCGATTACTGTCAAGTAAATAAGAGCTATCAAAACGTTGACGTTTTGCCGACATTCTTGGCGCGAAAAACCATATCGTCTTTGACCAGGGGTATGATTCTCTCAACAACGACGGACGGACGGACGAACGAGTGATTGTCCAAGCGGCGAGTTTAAGTAGTCCCGTCAGAGTGAACAAAACACATTTTAGCGCGTGTTTTCAATTTGGCAGCATGACTTGTCGAACGTATAAGGCTGCCTAATTGACAATGCCCGCGCTAAAATCTGTTTTGTTCGCTCGGACGGGACTACTTAACTCGCCGCTTCGATTCTCTCGTTCGACACCCCAGGGCCTTTATTCAACACGGTAAAAACCATGTCGTTTTTGACCTGTTATCGTATTGTCAACGTTTTGATAGCTCATATTTACTTGACAGTAATGGCGGCCAAGTTAGAAACAATACCATAACAGGTGAAACCGATATGGTTTTTCCCGCCTACCTATAGAATCTCTGCCCAAGGTTAGCAAAGATAACATTTGACACTTGATGAAAAAAATCTCAAATTCAATAACAGAAGCAATTTAAATTCTCTTCTGTTAGTAATAAGGTTGATATTGCTACAGGAGTTTTATCTGAGATATACCTATTGACTTACGAGGGCAGAATAGTGCTTTATCGTAACGTCTTTATTATTTAATTGTATAAATAAATACAATAGTGTGTTTGTTTGTTTCTTTGTTCCGTCTTCATAATTCGTGAAATAATCACGGGAAAATTGGCAGTTCCATAGGGCATTACCAAGATAAACGACCTTTACGTGAATAAAGTCGTGGAGAGTTCCCGAAAAAATATGCGGAAATTTTTGCGAAGACACGTGCGCATAAAAATATATCAAAAATCCCGAAACAAAATATTATTATGTAGTCGCACTTATCATCCAAATATTTACGGACCCAATCCAGCTAGCTTAATATCGCTATTTTTTTACAAAAACTAATTATGAATTTCATCATAATTTACCTTAATTTTTAATACCAACTTTACTAACGAGTAATTGACGAAAACATTTATTAAACACAGCCAAAATAAGACGATAGACGAAATTAAACACCAGCGTGTTTCAGACAGCGCAAATTATCTCCGTGTCACGTGTTGCCGTAAACCGTACCGTAAAATTTAATATATCTAGGGAAGACATAAAAATCGGAGTAAATCACCGAAAGTCGGGCGGAGACGTTTAGAGCCGGGGAGGCAGTTAGCGATCGTGGATGCCCCTCGAACACGAGTTGCGAGCTACTTGTACTGTGAAGTGCAGTGACTTGCCACCTGCACTAACTGGGTTAAGAATCGCGTTTGAGCACGTTTGTGGGTTTAAATGATAGTTTATTTATGTGTTTGAGGATTAGTAGCCGAACGTAGAGATATTTTAGAGACAAACAATTGTTTCTTCTTCAAACTTTGTATGTAACATCGTCACTAGGGAACAACTCTTCAGGGCGGCCATAAGTATCTATGTTGCAGCTATATTAAACTTTTTCTTATGCTTTTTACTGCTGGCATTGTATTTACCTTGTTTTTCTTACAACCAAATCCAAAAATAAAACTTGCCTGGAAGGCAACGTACGGTCAGTCGAATAAGTAGTCTTACAATTGTGACACAATTTCATACAAAATGAAAACAGACGGGTCTTAATAACATACTCGTACCACAAAAAATCTGAAATTGATAACTGTTATTTTGTTTTCAATGGGTTTTTCTAATTTCAGAAAACAAGGGACAAACCACGCGTTAAAAAGCTATTGTTTTATTACATGTATGTACCTACAAATAAATTAAATAATGAATAATTTCAGTGCCATACATAATTCATACATTTCAATCGGATTATTTTCAAGTCACATTGCACAACACACCAATATAATCATTTGAACATCACTAAAAAAGTAGTTAGTTATTTATTATCCAAGTATCATTCACCTCCACAATATTCACAAAAGCCGCCACAAGGAATTGTTTCTGCATTACGAAGATCAAAAACGCATACGCATAAAGACTTCATAGTCTTATACAGCCTTTTTCTTTTGAATATCAGATTTGCACATTAATTTTTGAGCACAACTGGAGGCATATGAGGCAGTATTAATGTTTAGGCCATCAATAACATTAATGTCGTACTCGGCGCAACTCCGCCAGCAAATGGGCCATACGTCTGGCTTAGCGGTGTAAACGTTCACAATACTAATATGACAATTTTGCTGAGCGTGCTCACCTGAATTATAGTGCGCATGTACAATGTAGTCTTGGGGAATGTTATCCTTGTTAATGTTATATCGTTAGGTATCTATAATACTGACATCTACCAGCGACTTCGTTCGTGTTGAATAGGTATTCAGTCATCCCATGTTGAAGGAATTTTTATTAACGTTATTCTCTCGGAAACTTTTTAATTTGGATGAAAAGTAGCCAAGATAATCCAGGGTATAAACTATGTCCATTTCAAATTTCGCCCAAATCCGTCCAGCCATTGTAGCATTAAGGAGTAACAAACTAACACACATACACACAAACTTTCACATTTATAATATTAGTGAGATGCAAAAGAGTAGAGTAGTAAAGTTTGTTACTCCACAACGTACAATATAGCCAATTTAAAAACGTACACTGAACCCAATTAAATAAACCAACGTAGTGCAGCGTTGCAGCACAAAGTATTTCCAGCAAAAATAAAACGAAGTTTACAGTTTAAAGTGTACACAGGAATCTAGCCTTGTCCTGCTAAACCAGCATTGTTCATTTCCATCCAGTCCCAGAGGGCGCAGGCTGGAGAGATTCATTTCCAAGACGATCCATCCCGAAAAGTTAAACAGGTGCCGAATACCAAATTGTACGCAGACGAAGTTGCGGGCAAAAACTATTGCCCTTATAGTTATTACGGACCTTAGAAAGTCACGAAAGCAGACAATAACAAAGAGGTATGTACAACACATTGATTACAAAATAAACTACATAAAATAAAAAACTGTTGGCAACATAGCCAATTAAAATATTTACCTGTACTTCATCCAATTTAAATAAACCAACGTATCCTCGCAACAGAACATTTCCAGCAAAAAATCAAAACAATTGAAAGTGTGAAAAGGAATCTAGGCTTCGTTATACGCAGTCGGGAAGCATTAAGTCCCGCTGAACCAGCATTGTTGTTCATTTCCATCCAGTCCCAGAGGGCGCAGGCTGACGTGATTCATTTCGAGAATGCATTATAAATTTTGTATCCTATTGTTTCTTTTCCGACCGGGTTCAGTTTACCTTTTGTTGAAACTAACAAAAGACTGAGATATGCGATTTTTAAGTGCAACGGGTTTTTAGTTTGTGGACGCTGAGTGCTTTCTGAGTTTTTGATGAAGATGTGCATTCGTTGGTTTAAGTAATGAATAAAAGTGGGATGATTTTTTCTTAAATATTTGCAACGTATGTAGATTTTTGGAGTAGATTATTTAAAACTATTACTCGAAATGTAGTAATGATCTTCATCGAGTAAATAACCTCTCTATTATGCAGTACTATTATTTGAGAATGCAAATGTTTTTTTGTATCACTTACCACCGCCGTTGCTGTCAAATTAATAGTTAAAAGAGAAGAGAAGCTATAGGTATTATTGAGGATATTCTTAAGTTAATATTGGATATTCATAACATCGTACTAATATTATAAATGCGACAGTTTGTGTGTGTTAGTTTGTTACTCCTTCACGCTGCAATGGCTGCACGGATTTGGATGAAGTTTGAAATGAAGATAACTTATACCCCGGATAAACACAGGCTACTGTTCATCCTGGAAAATTGAAAAGTTCTCGAGGGAATAACCATAATCGAAATCTACGCGGACGAAGTAGCGGGCAGAAGCTAGTATTTTATGATATTCATCATCATCAACTCGCTATTACACTAGCCCACTGCTGGGCACAGGCCATGCAGCCCCACCTTCCCAACCTCCTTGCGAAGATCATCGCTTCACCTAAATTTGTATGTTGATAAGGTCAGATTTACCGGTTTCACTTATAAGTATTTTTTTTTACTTTTAATTTCATGTCTGCCTCCAGTACCTCTAGGAAGACCTTTTTCCTTCTATCGAGTAATAGACCGATCGGGTTAGCGGATTTTTGCCTTAAAAGTTTTTAAAATTCTAATGTTGGAAAAATGTTGCTTATATGGCATGGGACATAATTATTTCCAAGCATATTTGTAAAATATAGCGAAAAGTTAGAACGAGCTTTAGATATAAATTAGGTATTTATATTTTCTTATTGCTGATTAATGAATATTGAATTAGAGTGCAAAGTGTTTGCTTCATCGTTTATGATATGTTTGTCGCTTTATGCTATTAAGTTGTTAGATTTTTTTTTAGCTTGGAACTTTGTCAAACGAGATTTAGTGTATAATTGTGCCAATATTGAATTAGAGTGTGAAAAATCCACAAAAACATGTCCAAATTCTTAAGTTATAGACGAAGCCAAAAATTTAGAACAATAAGATATCTGCTTTAAAAGATATATGCGTTTGCCGTCATAAAACATCTAATATTGAATTAGAGTCTGTAAAGATAAGTCTACTAATGCAAAAGAAGGTATGCAGCCATTCTACAGAAATTTAGAAATTTCTGTGTGTAGCTTGTAGCACAACAGTATAATGTATTTAAAAAGGCGCGAAATTCATAACCGCGCCGCGCCAGGCGCCCGGCGCGCGGGAGTCGGAGCTGACCGAGGGAGCGATACCTCGTCCCCCGCACTGCCGCGCACGCCCTGCGTTCGTCAAATATTTCGCAATAATTGTTTATTTACGTGCGCATATTATTAGATGCAGGTCCCTTCATAATGTGAATTTAAAAAGTTTTTAAGTGTATTGTCGTACCTATTCCATCTTTAAAATTAGTGATAAATGTTTGATACGTGGACTGGTTATTTGTAGTGACTTAGTAACTGTAAAAAAAACGAGGAATTGAGCGGTTAATAACTGCGAGCAAAGAAATAAATCACGGAAAAGATAAAAAAATATACGGGAAGGTGGAACCAGGGTCCCGACAACCTCTTCCCAGAAAAAACCCCTTGAAAGACTAATCAATTCATTTTGATAACCCAAATAACTTGCTTACCCCTTTCAATTGATAAACCATTCATTTGACTAACCTATACGAAAGGGTTACCCTTATGAGGTTACAGTGGCGTAGCGTGGGTTTTTCCCGCCCGCGGCCGAGCGGAAATTTGCCCGACGATTATTAACCGACTTCAAAAAAAGGAAGAGGGTGTCAATTCGTAGGATTTTTTTAATGTCTATTTCTCGATTATTCAAATACCGCTTGACCAATTTGAACAATTCTTTTTTGTTTGAAAGGCTCTGACGATGGGATCTTGTAGAAATCCAAGGAACTCCTCAAATATTATAGGCACACCTATTAGGTACCTAGCGATTTCGGTATGTGTCATAGTAACTCGTACATTTTCTCTTGGAAAGCACTATTTGGTGAAGTGGATCTAATGATGAAGATCAAAGATGGCTAACGGATCTCCTTAACTTAATGGTACCTATTTCAATGGTGGCGATATGATATCTCGATTAAGATAGCGACTATGACGAAACACATTTAGGTTTAAATATATGCCCATAACTTTCCCGCGGCGTTGCTTGCCACGTACTTGAAATGTTCTATAGTTTTTTATTAATTGAAAAATGGTACTTCAAAATAGCATCACTAAACAGTATATAAAAAACAGAAACCGTCTTTTAAACGCAAAACATAACTTCTTTTAAAATGGCAGGTAATTTAGGTAAATCCAACTGAAGTCTGCTTTTGTTTAAAAATATTGTAAGCGCCAACGTCAGTTGGATTGACCTATTACCTAACAGCCATTTTAAAAGAAGTTATTTTTCGCGTTTTAGAAGTCGGTTTTTTGTTTTTTAAAACATTAATTTTTGTTTTACTTATACTTTTTAGTAATCATAATAAGCTCGTATGTTATCCCACTTCTTAGTAGATATAAAACCTTACGACGCGATTAAGTCCCGTTTTAGATTTATTACAGTATTCGTAATCTATCAAACCAAAAAAGGTTTTTTTTTAATCTGTCCTTAATTGGGAATAATTGGGACTGTTCATATTTTTACAATTACTCTAATTCGAAAAACATTTCGAGGGATAGGGTTTTAAAGCCGTTCTGCATTATTAAGTTTTTGAAATATTTATCTATTTCGGATATTTCGATAAAAGTATTTTTTAACCTTTGTTTGACTTTCGTTTTCGGCTTTAAGCCCTCCTAGGTGTATCTTACGGGCTAGGTGAAAACCGCTTGAATACACATTTACACATATATTAATACACTATTACTATCACTTTTCATCATTAGATATCATTGTTTGTTGTATTTTATTAGAAAATGTCAACCCAAAAGGCATTGGATAAATTTGTTTGAAGAATATTGTCATTTTTTTTTTCAGCGGCCACGCATGATTTTTACATAGTTATTTAGAGGACCTCTAAATACACATAGATATATATATAATTTATGGCGGTAAATAATATCGGAGCGGAGATTTTAAAGATTTAAGTATTCAGTTTTTAGTACAAAAGTACACCCAAGTATGAATATTTAAATATCTCGGCTCCGATGCACTTTAGAGTATTACATTACATAACAAAATATGTTTATTTTTAATAATTCTATCATAATTTACCACTTTTACGAATGGCCGCTCACCTTGAAAATATATGAATTTTACAAATGACAACACTTTTACCAACTTTTACCCAAACCCCTTTAAAATAATCATGTCATCCATAAAATGTCTGCTAAATAAATTTAAAACAAAAGTATTGGGTCAAATACAAAATTAATAAAATACGTCTCTTTAAATTACCTATTCTTTGTACAAACCGTAAGTTATTTTTTTTAGTCTATCCCAATTGACAGAGAAATATTTAGACATGTTATGAATGGAATAAAGTTTTAAATTAATTAATTAACCATTTGTAATGCGAATAAAAGGAAAACCTGTTTTTATTTGTAAGAACATTATCATCACCCTCTTCAAAAGCCAAGGGAATGAGAACCAGGGAATGAAAAAAGTATTTTTCCTGTCGGTTATGTCGGAACTGATATTTTTGTAGGAATAACTATTAAATCAACACATGCAGTCAAAGCACTCAGTGCAGTTCTTTTTAAGGGGCTACCATGCCCATAACAGACGTTTTTGATGAAGTTTAAGTTCTTATAACTTAGTCAAAACTGAAGGTAAATTTTTGAAAAAAAAATATATTATTATCCATATATGGATAATAATATATAAATGAGGATTTCTTTACGGATTACGTAAGAAACGGGTCTTTTGGGCATATGGGTAGGTATACGAGACGAATCTTTTGGCATAAGGATACTATGAGATCCGGGTATTTTGACATACTGATGCGATAAGAAATGGGTAATTTGGGTATACGGGTGTCATGACAGACAGATCTTTTCGCATACGGAGGCTATGAGAACCGGGTGTTTTTACATAATAATGTGATGAGAAACAGGTCTTTTGACTTACGGTCATTTAAAGAAACTGTTATTTTGGAACGAACAGGTGTTTTGAGAAAGGATGTTTTGGGAAACGCACAGACAGGTCCAAAACCGTTTAATTAGGGATGTAGATGTTGTTAATTGAGACACCAAGGAAATGATAACTTAGCTCCGAACACCTTTTTTGTAGATTAAAAAAAAAACCTGCGATAAACACAGTAACCAATTATTTTTTCAAATCACTAACTTACATTCGATTCATGACGAACGATTCAACTCAATACAATACACCACCAGGGTAATGATGTTTTAGGTATTTTTTTACGGCTTTCTTAACAAAAAAGAAATCGTGCCCCATTTAGTTAAGTGGTAATGTAATGAAAAAAAAATGTAAAAAATAATTTAGTAGAATTAAACGGGTAGCTTTTCCCTCTGGACGTTGTAAATTGGCTATAGCATAGTTGAAGAATATGATACCAATTGCAATAAAACACTTAAATCAAAATCTAAAAATCCAGACCACTGATTAAATAAGATAAGTAATTACTTTCAATTAAGAAATGTTGACACTACGCTGATCGGAAACAAATAGTAAAGTCAAGGTAGCTTTAGCATTGCACATTGCACCGCTAGACGGCGAACATAAAGTAACACTCTGCAATATAGACTTTTACGTTTTGGGAAAGAGATGCAAAATTGCTCAAACATCGAAAGGATAACCCCTTCAACAGGTTACCGTTTTGGAAGCGGTTTTATAAGCCCATGGAAAGGGTTTTTATACCATAACGGGTTACCCCTGAAAATAACGCTAAAATATTTTGAAGGGGTTTTGACGAGGAACTACTTTGGGAACCAAAGCCTTTCACAAAACCCTTTCAAAGCCTCTTGAAGGGGTTACCGGACCGCACCGGTCCCCCTGGTCAGGAGCATTGTTAAATTATTCATAGTAGTGGCTTCCAAAATTTTATTGATGGCTATAGCTAGTAGTCCAACTACGAACCCTTAATAGTTTCCCCATCTCCGTCCGTCCGTCCGTCCGAAATCTTTTATTTGGCACGAATATACATATAAGTCATGCAGACAAAGTGGTAAAATAAAATCTTGAAAAAAGGTTAGGTTACCTCCCATACACGTAATTATTTATTTGTTGTTATTTGTGGTGTTGGTAAACTGACCGCGACCTATTTCGATGTATGGGAATAACGGTTTTCCAACGGCAAAGTTAAGTTTGTCTTGAGGTCTTTTTTGTTTGTAGATACGGCTTCGGAACCGAACTGGATTGGTTCTTAAGAACAGGGGATTAAAGAGTTAATATCTACTAAAAATCTTTTAAGACAGCACCAAATAACTTTTTTAATAGAAAATTTGTTCAAACTTGTTGTTTTTTGAGTTAGTTTTTTGTGTTTGTAGTACTTAACGGCTTTGCAAATTTTTTCGAGTAACGTGATGGGATCGTGGCCGCGCCGCAGTCAAGGGCACCGCGCAACCCCGCCACCGCTGACCGCTCCCACAGCGAGGCGCGCACACGCCGCGCGTTTGAATTATTCGTATTTAACGCACGGAGTACTTACGTATCAGTCTTTAGTGTCGCCGTGATTTTATATTTCTAATCTTTTGTTTGGTAACTGACATCATTGTCATGACTGCTTATGATTAACTCTACAAACTCTAATTCAATATTGGCTTTACTGCTTCACCAGAAGTTAATATCTAGACACGCCGATGGTCTACATTTCTAACTTTTTTCCAGTATATTAGGTTGATCGATTATATCATAATTGTGCGATATCAGCTACTCTAATTCTTTATTAACAAAATAATCAGCATTTTTTTGTTTACCACAATGCAGGTGTTCCAGATTTCTAAAATCAGAATATTGTAAAGAAATTAAACTGTTATACGATATGCCACAGTTTTTTTAAACTCTAATTCTATATTTACAGAGCTGTTGCCAAAAATTAAAATATATCAATATGGCCAAAACCCCCGAATAAAATTTTCTAACTTTTTAGATTATTGTTATTTAACATACCTACAACGACATATCAAAAAAGAACAAACTCTAATTTTATCAAAACCTATTTTTGTTGAACCGCTGGAGTATAAGTCCTTAACGTTAACGTATCGTAATCGAGTAAACTTCAATGGCGATTGGAACAGCGCCCATGTGTCTGTGTTTAGTACTACTACAATTTCCTTGCACAGCTTTAAAGTTAGAATTTTGGATCTTCATCGAGTAGTAAAGGTAGTATGATAAGAATAAATAATAACTCCACCTATAACTACACCGACCTTCCTTTGTCCCTTTCATTTGCATACAAAAGTGCAACAGAGAGAACGCTATATTAACTCGTTATCTTGGACGCAGTATATATTATAGAAGGGAAACTCCCGACTCCGGACGCGCACTCGGCGCGTTAGATACCTACCGCCTGGCGACACCTGAGGTATCTAGTAAGTCAGGGGCGTCACACACGGAATATATATTAACCAAGATATTAATATTGTGTCTTGAATTGGTTTTCGTATTTGTGTTGATTTTAGTGTTTATGGTTGAACTAAGATAGTGTTTTAAAAAGTGAACGACTATTTACGGCAAAATAGTTAGAAATAATTTATTGAATGAAGGAGTAATATCGTAAATGTAAAAAAAAAATTTGCAACAATATTTCCAGGTTGAAGTTAAACATTAATAACATTCCGTGATTAAACTTGTATACCACAGCCATAAACCGATTAAAATATTTCGCAAGTGACAGCCCTAAATTTGTGCGCGCAAGACGGCGGGGCGCAGCGGGGTGAAGGGGGAAGTAGGTATTTAAAACGCGGCATTTGGGGCCTTGGTAAAGGAGATTTGCTTCTACGTGTAGTTATTGTTTATTCTTATGGTAGTATACGTAAATTTATTTATGGAAACGTCTGTTTTAGATGTTCGTGCTACGCATAGATTTCGTAAAAGTAAGGTAAACGTCCGAGTGCTCGACGCCGTACTAGTATATGGCATGGGCACTGTATGTCAAGGCAACATGGGTTAAATTCGAACTAAGAGGATTATTCTTCATTCGAATTTAAGCCTTGTCACTTTGACATAGAATGCCCATGCCATATACAGCGTCGAGCACTCGGACGTTTACCTTAGTACAATTTGAATGTTCATGCTAGAGCTACATGTTCATCATTCAATCAGCCTGTAGCCACCCACAATTGGGTACAGAACTCTGCCTTATCAAGCCACTTTCCTCGGTCCTGCGCTAGGTGCACCCATCTTATCTTATCTTATCTTATATGTGCGGTCCTTATGAACACACTTCGGTATTTTGTGTAATTTCCCCTCTTTTTGTTCGGCGCTTAATCCAATGCAGCCTCCACCACTTCCAGAAAGCGGTTAGTATAGTGCAATGGGAGTGCCTTGAAGCCGTTTGGTTCTGGGTAGCCACAACCTAGAATTTCCATTCTTACCCCGGCAAAAGCATCACATTCACGCAATAAGTGTTTTATTGATTCCACCTCTTCGCCGCACATTCTACAATCTGTTTTGTCATAGTCGCATCCATTGTCTACCCGCCGTTTTACGGATGACATCCACCCATATATACATGAGCTACATGTAAACGCATAAAATAAATGATTCACATTTATCTTCTAATTTATTTTTCCATGCCAATTTGCGCACGATGTATGACAGGCAACGTGGCGAAATGATACATATCTGTCGTAAATTGCCTGAACAATGGCCGCGTGGACCGTTTCGGAGTAGTTCTGTTATATAGGGGTGGAGGCAGTAAACAGGGCGATTGCACGGCCGTCGCCGGACCTTCCTGCGCTTAAGGTGAGCTAGAAGAGACATGATGCTTGTGAACCAACCAGAAAGCCCGAAAACCCATGGGCCTAAAACCAAAATAAATGATCGACAGGAGACCTTTCGGCTGGTAAGTGGTGTAAACAGAGGGCCCTGCCAAGATGCATTGCGCTATCTAGCGTTTCTATTCGATTCGTTTTTAAACCAATCGCGTGACTGGTAGATGACGTGATACGAAAAGTCACGTGATCTACCAGCGACGCGATTGGTTTAAAAACGAAACGAATAGAAACGATAGCGCAATGCATCTTGGCAGGGCCCTCAGTAACATTATTTGAGACTTTATCTATGAAAAGGGACCTTATTGTCCATGGCGCTTCCGCCATTATTAACAATGCTCCGATATAAATACAAAGTCGCGTGACGCAGTGCGGCGTAAGCGCCATCCACAATAAGGTTCCTTTTTATCAAATTTTACTTCATCGATTGTATCATTTCATTTAACTCTATTTTCTGCTGAAACCATGATGTTTTCGGGTTAAATTTCACTCTTACTTTAATTTCGTAGATTAGGTTAGATTAGAAATGAAATGCATTTCGATGAAATGAAAATTCTGCGTAGTGATAAGTTCGCTGAACGGTGTTTCGATAAAATATAATAGTACCCACTAAGCATTATAATTATATATTATAAGCCTCACCCATTAAATAAAATTCTCTTATAAAAAAAAAACCTTCACCATGACGTTTCTGACTTCGTAGAAAAATCGGGAATACTCCCTGCAGATTTCAAGCCAGCGATTGCGGCTGTGCTTGATTGATCAGTCAGTCACTTTTTATTTATTTATATAGATATAACAATTACCTTTGAAATAATAGTGTAAAAACTGTTTGAAGTTTTCTCGAGCAGCAATGTAATGCAAAGGTTTAATTGACACTTCTGAGAAGCAGACTTAGTTTTATTTCAACTTTAATGCTTACCTTATTCAGCGGTCGTGGTGGTTAACTTGTTACCGATACATTGCGGGCCGAATTCATTTTTAGGCGTTCCTCTTGCTGTAAAAATAAATGTTTAAAAAAAACAAAAAACCGCCTTCAAAAAGCAAAAAATAACTTCTTTAAAATGGTAGGTAAATAGGTCAGTCCAACTGAAGTCGGCGTCCAACAATATTTTAACCAAAAGCAGACTTCAGTTGGACTGACCTATTTACCTACCATTTTAAAGAAGTTATTTTTTGCTTTTTGAAGGCGGTTTTTTGTTTTTTTAATTGAAGGCGGTTTTTTGTTTCGAGTAATCGGGGAACATATATAAAAAAAAAAAAAAAAAAACCCGACGAATTGAGAACCTCCTCCTTTTTTTGAAGTCGGTTAAAAATCCTCCACATTCATACTCAAAACTCATGCTCAAAACGAAAACTAAAGCAATCCCTTATTGATAAAGATACATAATTACCATACAAGTCTATTCCAGTTTCCTTAGTTCTTAGAATTGTTTCCATTTCTGTGAATATTCGTAGTACCATTATTTTATATAGCGCATTAAGTTGGCAAAATTTGATAGTAAAATCCTACCAGTTGTGGAAGGGTTCCCCGAAAATATTAGGTCAATTTAACATCACAGGGTTATTGTTTTCTTACTTGCTTTGTAGCGGTAAGATAAGTGTTCCAAAGGTGGAAAGGTTTCGTTTATGTATCATACTTGGAAAGTAGGGCATTGTGGCGTTTTCGTCCCATTTCCGATCTGTTGTGCGTTTCTATTCGTTTCATTTTTAAACCAATCAGGTCACTGATAAATCACGTGACTTTTCGTATCACATCATCTACCAGTGACGCGATTGGTTTAAAAACGAACCGAATAGAAACGCTAGTTAGCGCAATGCATCTTGGCAGCGCCCTCTGAATTCAAATTTGGAATTTCGTGTCTGTAACTGAAGTGGCTACTGTACTGTCAATGTCATAAATAAGTGACTACGATTGTACGGTCGTAAGTAGTTTCACACTTTATTGCTTTGTCACTTTAACGTCATGTTTGAACTGCTGCACTAATCTGTCAAAGGCGTTAAAACGACAAGGTACAAAAGTGGGCAGCTGCTTATAAGGCTGACTGCCTTGTCACTGTAACGTTATAATTTAAACTGCCATACGAAGTGACAGTGACATCGAACTAAATGTGATTATATTGACTACTTTTTGCATAGGCCTCTTCGCGAAAGATCTGAGAGAACAGTATTACCGATTGTCTTATACCCTTACTGGAACAAAACAATGCGGACACTGATTCTTGGCGGTAGGTTAAAAGATATGATGGTGGTACGGATCGGGACAGATCCTACACAAGGTCCTAATACACCTTCTAAATTTTTTTTTTTTATCGAGTCAATATTAACTTGGTTTATCTGTAGATGTGTACATGTCAACCTTAGGATCATCGAAAAATAAATTAATATATTTAAGCTCTTTTCATGACAAGTGCCATTCTGTCCTGCTAATCCAATACGCAGTATCTCAGATAAAACTCCTGTAGCAATATGAACCTTATTCCTGACAGAAGAGAATTAAAACTGCTTTGATTATTAAATTTGGATACTGCTTATCAGCTTAGTAGGGCAGCATTATTACTATTCTTGCTTACCTTGAATGTACTTACCAATAAATACGCAATTTAATACACTGAATATTGCAGCGGCAGCAAAAGCGAGTTTACCTCTTTAGGAAAATATATGACGTAATGCGCTATTACCGAGTTTGCGTGGTAACGCCGCAACACTAGCGGGACATAACTTAATCCCGCAGGTGACGTAAGTTACGCTTTACCACCTGAAATATTACAAAAGTAGCGACCCACCTTTGTTTCGCTACGAAAAGCCATCTATTATACACTTTTTCCTTTTATTATGTATGTATAATATTGAAAAAGTATTGCTAGATGGTTATTTTTCATTCTACGGAAAGTTTTGTGAATTAATTTTTTTGATTCGTGTTTGTTTTATCTGCTGAATTCTAGCTTCATACGCGTAGCTGTTTCTGGAATAAAGTGTCTTGACAGACAGACGTACAGAGTTTAGGCAAATGCAAACAAAAAAATACGAGTAAACCTTCTTATTTGGTGCATTTTTTTGTCTATTCGACTTCAGATTAATCCTCGCGTTTTTAGAACTAATCAAGTAAAAAAAACATTATAATACAATATATCACTAATGAAACTTATTAGTAGTTTTTTATCATTTACATTGTCGTCGTAATTATCTGATTATTACCCATAGTAACTGCTGTAACACACAGACAGACAGACTCCGTAGTCTCATCATAAGGGTTCCTATTTTACAATTTAGGTACGGAACCCTGATATAAAGAATGCTACTTGCACAAAAAGGAGGAAGCCGGTGCTGATAGATATTGAATCCCAAACCGCAACAGCAAGCATCGCAATAAAACTCCGCAATAAATACACTCACTATAATTAAACCTGCAGCCCCACTAAACTGATCGGAGAAATCCAAAACAGAATTTCGTTCAAGTTGTTCAATTTTATTTAATCTGAGAAAAGTCGCGACGGGGCTCAAGTAATTTCCGAGGGAGAGAGAGACGGCTGAAAAACGAGAATTACACCATTCACTAATTGCAGCAATCAGTATAATGTAGTCGACTGGGCCGGCGCGAACGTTGGTGGTATTCTTTAAGGCGACCTGTAGACGAGGTCTGTGTCGACCTTTCTAGACCTAATAACTTGCTTGCTTGCTTGCTTGGTTTCAAATAACTTAGAATATATTTGCATTAGAAATATATTGACATTGTCAAAGATTTATCCATACTAATATTATGGTCCAAAGATGGCTGAAATAAATGATTTTGATTTGATTTGATTATAAAGAAGAATTATGTCTTTGTTTGTTTGAATGTTTGAAGTATTCTCTAAACAACTGAACCGATAAAAATAATAATAAACGGAAGCTACCTGATTAATTTAGACTATTTTTTTAAACCGTAGCGAAGCGAGGGCTGGTCACTGGATGTGATATAAAAAGATCAAATAAAAATAAACTTTTGACTGAAATTAAGTTAACATGATTTTTATCACATTGTTTTACTTATGTCAGACTGTTTTGAGTAAAAGGTGTCGAAACTTACCAAATTCCAGTCAGTGAACGGGACGAAGATAACTGCCTAGCACTGACCTTTACTGTATCTGGGGATTGACAAGTTTTGACAACATTAGGCCTGTAGGCCCGTGTTATGGTCACTTTTATCACGGTAGATAGATCATCCGTCACTCTTGCACTTACACACTGGTTAGAAAGTGATAGAGGTTTTATCATACTAAACATAATTGCAAATATGCAGTTAGCAAACAGAAATTATGATGATAGCATCGATTATACACACGCTCAGATCCCGAAGATTTTCATTTCCTAAGTTGGCTAACTAAAAGGTCTACAACAGACCAGCGTAGCAGACCCATTAATATCGTAGTGGTCAAATTACGCCATTTTGAAGTCGACTTACACTAAGACCCTTTACTCCGAAAGAGAATAATACCTCAGAGCTCGGTGATATTCGCTTACACTGGTTCCGCATCGCTAGTGCAATACAGGGTAAAATTACGACTATAAATATTACTATTGCAATATGAAAGCCTTTTTTGAGCGGTTGACACATCATGTATTTTCCAGCTAGTTGCTCAGTACGTCTTGATCTGTACGGACTAGGTAGATAGGGAGATCCGATTGGTAATTAAGTCGCAAAAAACGTTTGCTAGCCGTCGTAGTACCTACTATTAGTGCTATGATGTTTAGAGAAGTTTTATTAAACAAAAGTTTCGGTATTTTATAGTTTTCTAAAGTCAAAGGCAGTGTGAGAGTATCGCAAGGTTCTTATTGAACTTAAGGAAAAAATAGATAATTGAATTGAAATCGGGAAAGCTTGTGGCCGAATAGAAATTAGGATCTAAACAGTTTGTGGCGTACTAACTGAATTGGATGGTTTTACTTAGGTTAAATTAAAGTTGTTAGAAAGTTGTAAGCTGCTTATGCTTATTTCGCAGACTTTATTTGTATCATTTTTATCATTATTGCTGAAATACGTTTCATGTCTTATAACGAAAAATATTTGCAGAAAAAAAACCATAAATATGAGTAATATCAGGAGATTTTATTTTAAGTCACATTTAAATAATCTAATGTTAATTGGAGCGAAGCTCCATTCTTCTCCGATTCGGGTTTTCGTTTGTCCGCATACTCCTTCCAAACTATTAGAGATATCAGGATCAAATTTAGCCCGTAATACGACATCTAGCCATAGCTGGTTGAGAAAAAAAAATTAAAATCGGACATACCACGGAGGAATAATCACCGAAAATCTGTTCCCATGGACTTTCAATGGGAAAGATGGGAAAAGTGCCGAACTTCGATTTTAAGCAGCGGTCTTCGCTCGTAACCTTTTTAACCGACTTCAAAAAAGGAGGTTCTCAATTCGTCGGGTTTTTTTTTTTTATGTATGTTCCCCGATTACTCGAAGACCACTGGATCGATTTGAAATTTTTTTTCGTTGTTCAAATGGGTATACTTTCTAGTTGATCCCATTGTCACCACGTCAGGATCTGATGATGGGATCATGGAGAAATCAAGAGAACTCCTCAAGTATTATAGGCACACCTATAGCGATTTTGGTATTTTTCACTGTAACTCATGCATTTGCTTTTGAAAAGTACTATATGGTGAAGTGGAACTGATGATGAAGACCACAGATGGCCACCGGAACTCCTTAACGGTACCTATTTCAAGGTTGGCGATAAGATATTTCGATAAAGGAAGTTGAGCGACTATGACGAAGCACATTTAGGTTTAAATATGACTATGACATTCCCGCGGCGTTGTCTGCGGCGAGCTTGAAATGTTCTATAGTTTCTTATTAATATTTAGAAGTGGAGCTACGTAACAGCATAAATAGGATCACTAAAAAGTATAAAATAAAATAAATGTTTAAAAAAACAAAAAACCGCCTTCAAAAAGCAAAAAATAACTTCTTTAAAATGGTAGTAAATAGGTCAGTCCAACTGAAGTCGGCGTCCAACAATATTTTAACCAAAAGCAGACTTCAGTTGGACTGACCTATTTACTACCATTTTAAAGAAGTTATTTTTTGCTTTTTGAAGGCGGTTTTTTGTTTTATTAAACATTTATTTTATTTTATACTAATATTGAACATCCGATCGTAGCCAAAATGGTATACATACATACAGTGGTTAGTAAAACATAATTATTTTTTACCGCTACTAAAGTTCAGAAAGGATCGTTGAAAAATTACATACTTCTCATACATCCCACTTGTTAAGATCAGCATACCGTCTGCCTCATACATTCGTAGAGTTCTTCTAATAGCTACACTGGTAAAATGGGATCTGTTTGGTCGATCGGAATAAACGTCATACGCCAGAGCCATTCGCCAATCGACGTAGCGGTTTGCTCAACCTGTTGGAAAGCGAGTGATTAAATTTTTAGATAGTTGGAATTATATAACCTAGGCCTTCTCTGGCCTTGGTTGAATTGCTTGGGCTGAGGAAGTTCCACCACGGAACGACGGTGTGGGACAACCGCCTGCACGATGGACAGGGGGCTGATTTTTGACATTCGAACGCTCGAAAGTTTCACTCTGAAGTGAGCAAAATCTGTGAAACCGTATTTTTGAAATTACGAGTGATAGAAAATTTTAAGACGAGTGGTCCACACCATTCGTTTTCAATTCTACCGCTCGTATTTCAAAAAACGGTTTCGAAGATTTTGCTCACTTCCCAGTGAAACTTTCGAGCGCGCGAAAGTCAAAAATCGGCCCCCTGATGACCTAATAAAGGTAGCAGGAAGTCGGTGGATGCAGGTCGCATTGGATCGTTCCCGCTCGATCCCTCTCGTTCATAGGGGGAGGCCTATGTTCAGCAGTGGAGGACTACAAGCTGAAATGTTGAGGAAGTTCCAAGTTTCCACCGCCCCTCCAAGATTTGGCGACATCAAATGAACCCACTCATCGTTGTTCGCATCAGCCCTATCTTGGTAAAGATTTTGTCTCTCATATTTTTTGGTAATCGTGGAGGAGATATTCTCTTCAGTGACAGCAACGCGTAGGTAAGCTCTGGTTAACAATACCATAACACGTCAAAGGCAATATTAATTTACCCCGTGGAATAGAGGGGCCTGGAGGCCCTTCCAAGATGCACTACGCTAACTAGCGATTCTATTCGTTTCGTTTTTAATAAAAGCGCGTCACTGGTAGATGACGTGATACGAAAAGTCACGTGATCTACCAGTGACACGATTGGTCCAAAAACTAAACGAATAGAAAAGCTAGCTAGCGTAATGCATCTTGGCAGGCCCTCCTGCGCTCTAATTTACTTGACAGTAATATTGGAAGAGTTAAAAACAATACGGTAACACGTCAATAGCAATATTGCTTTACCTTGAAGAATAGAGGCCCTGTTCCTCAAAGATGTAAGGTGATGGAACCAGTAATGGACAAGGCACCAATAATGGACACTTGATTCTTATTTTACAGAAGATAAGGGTTATTCACTTGTTTTGCAACAATCAATTTAGGACCGTATGAAATTTGAATTAAGAGTGAACTGTCCATTACTGGTGCCTGTCAGCTAAAAGTTTCCATCATTGGCGCCGTCACCCTAGCTCTTTTCAAAATTGAAAATCAACCTTGAGCCTTACCCTGTCATAACTGGATTAACTAAAACAAATATTACCGCAGAGCGACATTACCTCAACAGTATATTAATCATATTAGCTATGTTATCAAAGTTATTATGTTAATGGGTAAATAAAAGCAATCAACGGTAAGTAGGTTAGACCACACTTAGTTAAATTAATCTATGTTCGGTATACAAGTAAGTCTGCATAACAACCTAGTCATGCTGTTTTCTATGTACTTGAGGATAGTTATCTTGTAAGTAACTACACACTTTAGTGTTTTTACAAGCTTTTATTTAACTTGCAATGTATGTATGTATGTAGGTTTGTATGTATGTACGGGTCAAATCTAGCAAATTAAATTTGACCCACTACCCGTTGCTCAAATTTGGACCACATGTGTAAACCCGATTACAATGCAATGTTATGGTGGGTACACTACATAATTCCGAAGAGTCATAATTCCGAATTGATCAAAATTCCGAATTTTCATAATTCCGAACGCAATTTTTTGATCGAAGACTTAACTTTTTGTTATCTCTTATAAATCAAACCTAACCTAACCTACGTGTGACAATTAAATTATGCATTTAATCTAAAATAGCTCCAGCGTAAATAGCTTTCGGAAAAATGAAAATTCGGACAAATTAATATTCGGAAAAAATTAATTTGGAATTTTAAGGTGTTCCCATGTTATGGTATCTAAGAGGCGATCTGATGATGGAGTCGGAAGGTGGCGACAGCGGGAGCCCTTTGTTTCCCATAATTTTATTAGTCATAATGTCATTGTTGACATAGTTATTGATAGTCATAATTTTTTATATTACTGAAACTGTCAACTTTTCAGAAGTTCTTAATATCTAACGTGTACACAAGGCTAGGTTAGGTTTAGGTTTGATTTATAACAATCTGAAAAGTAACAGGGTAAGGCTCAATAGTTTGGTCTTGATAAGCAGATAAATATTTAAAAAGAATACAGTCAGTAACAAAAGCTTGTCCCAAAAATGAAATTTTTGACAGAAACTTATTTTTACTTTACTTTATGTTCGAACTACGGCGTTAATTTGCCAAATGCGTTAAAGCGACAAGGTAGTACAGTGTGCCGCTACTTATAAGGCTTGACTGTATCTGTAACTCGCGACGTGTTTGGCCTAGTTGGTAGTGATCCCGCCTACGAAGCTAGCGGTCCCGGGTTCGATTCCAAGTATATTTGTGTGATGAGCGCAATTTGTTCCTGAGTCTTGGTGATGGGTGGGGACGCCCGGCCGGAGCAGGCGGGTGCTCGATCGGTCTCCCGGTCATTCCGTTAGATCGATCGACCGCCCTTTAACCATTGTTCCTGAGTCTTGGATGTTTTCTATGTATTTCAAATATTCTATAATTATAAGTAGGTATGTTCATCGTTGTCTAATACCCATAGTACAAGCCTTGAGCTTAGTTTGGGACTAGGTTACTTTATGTAAGATCGTCCCCTGATAATTATTATTTAACACAAACTTACAAAATGCCTAATTTAATGTCGCCTTGAGTCACGTGCTGTCACTTTCTACCTTGGCAAATTAGAACCTGTCCTATTGAGACATCAATTGTAATGAACGGTTGTGCAACGATCAACAGTCAGGCTTTGTTTTTTTATGTACCTATTTAAGGTGGTAGTGATAAATTATTAACTATTTCTTTTAACCGCAAAGAGTTAAACGCTTTGAAGGCAGAACAAACCAACAAACACGCAAGCACAGAACAGTTTATTTCGCCGGTTAACAATTCGTCAAGTGGTTTAAGAAAATAATAAGACCAGCGTCGCTATTGCCTAACGCAATCGCAATCGCAATCTGTTTCAAAGCGGATCAATTGTTAACATTTTCGATTTTCAAAATGAAATGATTGCGATTGAGAGTGCGTTAGGCAATAGCCCCTGTGGACTCTTTTCATGATGAGAGACCAAGAACTTCCCACGCGGGCTCAATGTGGATTTAGGATCTCACTCATATGATAGAATTGTTATATAAGATTTCGCTACGATAATAACAAATAAAATATGAATTCCATTTCGAACATAACCCTCGGCGACTCGGCTGGGCAGCGGTCGGGAAGCTTCGTAGCACCTTTTCGTCCAAATTACCGCAGTGTCTGAAGTCAAAAGTCTTTGACCAGTGTGTGTTGCCAGTGATGACTTACGGATCTGAGACGTGGGCGCTAACAATGGGCCTTATAAGGAAGCTCAAAGTCACTCAGAGGGCTATGCAGAGGGCTATGCTCGGGGTTTCTCTGCGTGATAGAATCAGGAATCCGCAGTAGAACTAAGGTTACCGACATAGCCCGAAGAATAGCCAAACTTAAGTGGCAGTGGGCGGGGCACATTGCTCGCAGGACTCAGGCCGATGGGGTCAGAAGGTTCTTGAGTGGCGTCCGCGGACCGGGAGACGAGCTGTAGGTAGGCCTCCAACAAGATGGAGTGACGACCTTGTAAAGATCGCGGGAACGCGGTGGATGCGAAAAGCACAAGACCGGTCTGAGTGGAGAGCCTTGGGGGAAGCCTATGTCCAGCAGTGGACGTCTTTCGGCTGACATGATGATGATGATGATGACATAACCCTCATGTCTACGTAACCATCACTATCCCCCACGACACAGAATGGCGTCATGAATGCGTACCATTTCCTATCTCGGGCGCTGAACAATATAAAGCGTAGCGGTGAACGGCCTGCATGTTAATTGCATATACTACTTTTCGCTCGTTATTTGCGTCCACTTCAAACAATGATGGTTAAAATGCAATAAGCCGGACAGTTTAATTGTTTTTTAATGAAACACTGGGTTTTTTGCTTTAAATGCGATTTGGCCTGTTGCCAAGTTTAATAATTTAGATTTTGAGCTTTCATACAAATATTGTATGCAAACTCCATTTTGTCACCCAAAAATATGAATTCCACTAACTGTTTGTCATTTCTATGGAAAGTAACAGGAACTTTCCATAGAAATATTTTTGAACAGATTGGGATATTAATAATTTATAATTGAACAATTCCATGTACCAAACCTGCGCCTCTAGGTGTCCGGCCTTTTCGCCGAACTTTTATTGTCCGAATTTCACATTGCCAACAAACTTTTAGCCGATGACTGATTTTGACAACTAACTATTGCCAACTTTTTGTATGACAACGTTTCATTTGAACGAATTATTTTAAAGTCGATTATTATAATGACTTAAAACTTTTGGAATATCTATTATTTGCCAAATCTTTCACTAGGCCAAAAACTATTAACCGAATAATATTTCGTCAGTGCAACAGTCCCCTTCCAGCCTTTTCACTGAATATCATTTCGCCAAACTGATTCATTTCCCCACCATCTTGTAGAACCCAATAGGTTAGGTTTGGTTATGTTAGTTTTATAAAAACCCTCAAATATTTACAGTTTGGGGAAAAAATGCGGTATGCCAAATGGTATGACCGGGTCCAGTTAGGTACGACAACGAGCGAAGCGCGGTGGAGCATGTTAGGTTAACAGTGACCAAACAACGCACGAAGCCGAGCGAGCGAAGCGGCGTGCCGCGGCAGCGGCCGGCGAGTGCCAGAAACGACTTTTTTAATATTTGTAAAAGACATTCCAAAACACAAGCCCAGTGAAAAAATATTCTATTAAAAAAAAAAAACCTGTATATGATTTAACCGAAGTAAAAATGGCATCCTTTTAAACCATTCTACAACCCGAAAGGTGGCATTTTATAAAGTGGCTTTATAAAAAAAAACAAAAATACAGTTGCTAATCGTGAGGTTGGGAAATAAAACGAAATCTTTTGATAAGTAAGACACATGATCATTCGGCGAAATGAAATTCTGCGAATAATTCATTGCGAAGTGATAATCGGCAATACAATTTTCTGCGATAAATAAGAGAACCGCGCCTGTATTCTAGGTGGTGAAAACGATATCGTAGTTTGCCTGTTATGGTATTGTTATGACGTCAACCGCCATCACTGTCAAGAAAATAAGAGCTATCAAAACGTTGACAATACGATAACAGATCAAATTCGATATTGTTTTTACCGTCTTGAATAGAGGCACAGGGTGTATATCGGTTGGTCTAAAATTATTTGGCCTATTTTTGTTTCGCCACTTATTTTTTTGCATACCTCGTCTAATGATTTAAATGTCGAAAATTGCTTGCTCGAAATTGTTTTGCATAATATTGTTTGGTCGAAAATTATTTAGTATAACATTTGTTTGAAATAACCTTGCCCGTGTGTGAGGCAAAGTCGACGGAGCTCAGCTTCGCGGAGCTCCCACTCCGCGTAGTTGTGGCGCTTCGCGTCTTGACACAATTCTAATCTAACCTAATCTATAGATTAGTTGAGACCTAGGTGTTTTGTACAATATTATGAATTTAGCATTTTATTAATTAAAATTTTAGACAAAACAATTTTAGACCAAAAAATATGTATGCAAAAAAATCTTTATGCTAAAAAAGAAGTATGCCATTCAATATTATAGTAAAGCTCATAAAATTTTAGGACAGTAGAAGGGCACCCAACAAACCTACTTAGCTGCCTATTTACCCGACTGCGTAACGCAAAGGAGAGTAATGTGTTTATCTGCCTATATATTATGTATGTATGTTTGTTCCATTGCGGCGCTCTAGAAACTAACCACGTGGGCCGCTTTTAATGATTCTTATGTAAATCGACGTGTCTTAATCTTATGAGTGTCACTAAAGACATGACAGTAATCAAAATTCAATATGGCAGCAACCAGACGCCATTTTGTGAAAAAAATAAAAAAATCGTCGTAATATGACAAGTGGGGTATCATTCAATCGTTAGGTATTTAAAAATCATCTTTAGGTGTATTTCATCATTTCTCATTTTGAATGATAATTTAGGATTTATAATGATTTAAAGGTCTTGATATTGTGCTTGGTTGTTACTGTACTATCGCGATATTTAATTTGTGACCCATTTCAAAAAAAATAGGCTTGAAGTCGTCAATGTCATTAGAGATGCCAAATCATTTGTAACTTATAGGAGACGCAACCTTATTGTTGTAGAATGTCAAATTGACTTTGGGACTAAAGTGGGTCCCAAATTTAAGTTCGTGACTGTACCTAAGTTACATTTTTTACGCAGTGGGGTTTTTGATTTCATAATTATTAAGGTTGTTTACATAGCAAGGCCGTTTTAACAAAATGGCGTCATGAATGCATACAAGTACCTATAACGGGCATTAAACGTGTTACTGAACAATAAAAAGTTTACCGGTGAACGGCCCGCATGTTTATTATACATACATACATACATACATTTTGCTCGTTATTCGCGACCACTTCAAACAATTGGTAATCGGTTGAATGCAATAAGCCAGACATTTTAATTATGTTTTTGAAATGAAACACTGGGGTTGCTTTTCATGCTAATTGGCAAGTGGGTTACCGAATTATATCTTTGATGGTGCTTTCATTTTATTTTGGATTTGAATGTTGTTTAAATGTGATTTTAACTTTATAAATTATCATTGGAACGTGATACTACAGCAAACACAGTAAATAATCTAGCCTAACGTGATAGCCTAGTGTTGGTAGTGACCCTGCCTACGAAGCTAGCCGTCTCGGGTTCGATTCCCGGTATGGGCAAATATTTATTTTATGAGCACAAGTATTTGTTCCTCAGTCTTGGATGTTTTCTATGTATTTAAGTATGTATTTCTCTATATAAGTATTTATATCGTTGTTTAGTACCCATAGTACAAGCCCAGAGCTTAGTTACTACGCCACGTAATAAGTACTTACTAATAAGGTTTTTGTATGAAAATCAATATCAAACCTTGTTGCACTTCCACATTTTTATTTGTTACGAGAATGTAGTGTTGGTAAGCTTAGTTAGGTGTTGTGTTCTGCCCGAAGGGTTAAATGGTTAACTAAGAAAAACTCCGCCAAGCGGATCTTTGTCAACTCTGTGTTTCAGTGTTACATGGCTAATTAAACGGTATAATTTTTATAATGCATTAGAGGACGCCGGTGACTTTGTACATGGTATAGAAATAGATACCCGCTTTTTCCTTTACTCTATGGTAGCACAAATTGACATTTGCTTCATGATTATCTGTGGGCAGGTGCAGGCAAATTAATTACTTAATAACTTAATTAGTTTCCATTCGACTGGGTCTGCGGGCAATGCAAAGCATAAACATTTCTGAAACAAAGACCCTTTGTATCTTGTTTGTTTTAAGCATTTTTCTTAAGTTACATTTTCACTATGTTTGTATTCTCTTTAATTAAGTAAGTGATGGATAACTGTCATTGGCCTTCTTTTATGTAACGAATACTATGTAATAAGTATATTTAAGGCTGTTGTTGTCCTGAATAAAAAAAAAAAAAAAAAAAAAAATGATTAGTAAAATAAAGAAGTGGGGTGGCTGCAAGATTAAAAACAGTATAGCTGTTATTTCCTCCTAATGATTTACTATCAATCACAATAAAAACAATTTGCATTCTTACGTCAAAAAGTTCTCTATTCAAATGGAAGTCTGAGAAATAGAAAAGGGAATTAATAGCGACAGCTGCACCTTAGTTGTCGCACGCAACGCGGTCGCCGCGATTTATTCCACTTTGTGTTACCAAGACGCGACTAGCGAATTTATACCCGCTCAAAGTATTCATCACATAAATAAATCAAGCGGCAAGCCCATTCGGGGCTGGAATTAACTTTACAGACGTCATTAGTTTAGATAAAGACGTGGAACTGTGAATGGGGACATCTGGACTTGTCTTACATAACCTAAAAAGGGTTTGATATGTAATTGAAGTTGTTTAAATCCCATTATAGGCTGAATTGTTTGATTGTTTATTTTGAATTTTAAGGTATAGATCAATAAAGCACAAATTCTAACAAATAAATAGAGTTTCAAACGGCACCGCTAGCCTATAATGGATTGTAACTCCCCGATTTCACTTTCAGGCTTTTAATGTCCTTTCGGTAATATTGCTTTTTACTGCTCAGGTGTGAGTTAAATTGGCATGAACAATCGCTATCAAATATAACCTTTAAACCTTCGTTAAATTCTTGGACAAATCTACCTTAAAATTAATGCATTTTTAAGTAAAAAAAAACTATTTCGTCGATTACTTCTTAAACATCGGATGCAAATAGACGACAGTCATTTAGAACTTAATTTTTATGCAATCCCGGTAGAAATGCCAAAACGAAGCTAGGTGTTTCGAAATTGTATAACTTTTTAATTCCGTTAAATATAGTGTATAGTTTGCATATTTTTAACGACGAATTGCAAAAAAGTGTATATAGCATAACATGAAAACCGTAATAATCTAAGTTATCATTTCGTTTTCCGGGGACGTCGTTTAAGCCCGCCGCCAGTTAGTTTGTGTAACTTCTAGTAAGTAGTACATATTTTATACTTCTTACACGAACATTGTACGTGTAATGTTACAGTCAATAATATTATTTGGTCAGAAATCCTCTTGACTAGTAATTGAACTTAATCAAATTTATTTATTTGTTACGAGAATGTAATATAGATAAGCTTAGTCAGATGAGCGTTTTGTTCTGCCCGAAGGGCTAAATGGTTAACTAATAAAGGCTCCGCAAAGCGGATCTTTATCAACTCCATTACATAGCGAATGAAACGGTATAATTTTATAATGCAGGAGAGGACTCCGGCAACTTTGTACGTATAGAAATAGATACCCTCTTTTCCTTGTATTTCTTCCGTTAACAGTCGCTTAAAAAAAACTCGATGCCCTACCCTACCCTAAGGAGGTGCACTAAGAAAGCACTTACGAATACTCCCTCTAAATTTCAATTACCTAGCGCTTCAGCTGATTAGGCTGTGCGGTGTTCGTTGTCTGTCAGTCACGGAAGACTTTTATTTTGTATCTGTTTGTGGGCAAAGCCCAAAAGGACGGTTATGTGTTTGACATGTATGTGTGTCCGAGTCTATGTTTCCTCACAACTACTAATCAGCTAAATCGATTTTAATAAATTATACGTGGTTAGATTCGTCTTAACCACTACAGTGTCATACGCTATATTAAAATTATTAGAAATCAAAATGGCGGATGTTTGGCGCCAAATCGCGCGGCATGAAAACTAACATTATGTTGACGACATTATTCAAACAACAGTTGGGTTTTCAAAGCATACTTTTCTTTTCGTTTGTATTTATCAATTCATCGAATACCCTTTCATTGAAAGCTATTTTCTGCTGCTACCATAATGTTTTCAGGATATCTTAAACATTCATTACGTAGGTTAGGTTAGATTATATTTGTGACTACCAAAAAAAATTAACACATGCAGCGAGAGATACCTTTTGTGAAATGAAAATTCTGCGTAATGATTCGTTGATAATAGGTACCCATCTGTTTTATTTTACCGGAAGATTTTTTTAGTTTTTTTCCCCAAAAGTAGTTTGTATGTAACAGCAATATCATAATTTTGGCGATTGCCGCCGCACCATTGGTTACGTCTCGTACGTGGTTTGGCAAATGTGCGACTTTGGCTCAAATACAAAGTTTGTGCAATATGCCCGCAGTTAATTTGTATGTGAGCACACACCTAAGTTCATGCAATTATTAACTTTAGTGTTTGTGTGTGCGTGTGAATAACTTCTAATTCTAACTTGTTTTACAAACGCAAAAGGGTTCATCTTACTTAATGCGTCAAACGGCTCATCAAATAAATGAGGATTGAACTTAAATAATATTTAATAGTCTAAAAACGATAAAGGATAGACCTTAGTCTCAAACTAAGCTCTAGGCTTGTATTATGGGTACTAGACAACGATATAAATACATATATAGATAAATATATACTTAAATACCCAGAAAATATCCATGACTCAGAAACATATATTCGCGCTCATCACACAAATATCTGCCCTTACCGGGATTTGAACCCAGGACCGCTAGCTTCGTAGGCAGGGTCACTACCGACTAGGCCAAGGCGTCGTCATAACATTAGTATCAAATTACACGGCCAGACAGAGATGGGCGTTATTTAAATAATCTGTTATCTAGATAATTTTATCTTAATTAATCATTAGAAAATAATTTATTCGAAGATAATGTCAATGTCAATTAATATGTTGTCAACTATTTTATTTAAATAAATTATCAAGATGAAAATATAAATTTATCTAGAATGTCACGTCGGGTCAAACCGTCACACTGGAGGAATTTTCCTCGTAAAATCGTAATGTAAAAAACCTTCTCCACTTTACGTGTAAGGGAGGTACACTAAAAAATGTTTTTTTCAAAGGTTTTATTTTACCACATTGTCAGCGTGACTAATAAGCATATTCATGCCAAATAACAGCTTTCTAGTACAAAGAGTCTCTGAGCTAAGCTGCGGTTGGACAGACGGACGGACATGGTGAAACTATGAGGGTTCCTAGTTAGACTATGGACTCCTAAAAAGGTCACATATATTTATGTTTTGCCTATTTATTTCCAAAACATTCATTACTTTTGTAGAAGATTATTTTCATTGTGCCCGAAAACGTTTAGCTCTACATCAAAGCTAACATTCATCTTTTATTTAAAAGCCCAACTAATTTATCTAGATAAGAATAAAGCTCATCTAGATACATTCAAAATAACAAATGACTGATTATTTGGTTATTTCAAATAACGAATGATTTAGTTATCTTCCCGGTTATTCGTTAAAAGAAAAATTTTGCCCATCTCTGGGTCAGACAGTGCGTCCATATGTTTACTTTAATTTAAGTCAAATACAAAATTCAAAATTCAAAATATTTATTCAGTTAATTGGCCATATGAGAGCTCTTTTACAAGTCGTTAATAGGGAGTGAATCTACTAGCATTTCGGAACTGACCATAATGCGGAAAAGAAGTACCGCAATAAAATTCAAAAGTTGCTTCTTATTTATTTAGCTTATTAATGACATTGAAAAGGCAAACGCTGCCTTAATACTTATTCTATAATTAATTGAATTTATGATCCTTATACTATTGTCTTTGCCTCTTCCTAACCCACTCTGGGAATGAAGGCGTGAGTGTATGTACGTTCTTTGGTTTCACAGCAGAACAAGCATACAAACTACCTGATGGTAAGTAAGTTCTAAAGCCTATGGACATTTGCATTGTCAAGATTGCCATGCCTAAGGACTGAGATGGAATCCCTCTTTGCTAGACAGTTTGCACTGGCTATCTTTCCTCTACAATGAAGCTCAACAATGTGGATACTACTTGGCAGCAAGTTAGCAAGTAAGACGATGGTAGCGAACAATTTGTCAGTCCAACTCCAAAGCATCACAAACAACTCTCTTTTAAAATGAACAATTTATTAAATTGACGAACCACAAACTGTCCCTAACATCGCAGAACGAAATAAAAGACCTCCTATCATATTTTACGCTCTTTGGTTTCTATAAATCCTTATCCTGGATAAAACAAAAGCGGAACTTTTGGAGCTCAATGCGGGGAAGGGCACAGTTCAAGTAGAAATGAGAGACGGAACAATAAAATGCGGATTTTTAAGGCTGTACGGGAACAAATTGCGAGTTAGGGCGCTGGCGACCGCGGGGAAAGATGAGCCTGGCCCTTACCACGAGACTGCTGCTACCACAACAAAACGAATAAAAAATAAGCTCTGAAAACCCGACTAAATTTTTTATAGGTACAGAATTCCGAAGAGTCATAATTCCGAATTGATAAAAAATCCGAATGCAATGTTTTGATAGAAGACATTATTTTTTAATATCGCTTATTAATCAAACCTTACCGAATCTACGTATAGTATTTTTTATGCATTTAATCTTAAATAGCTCCAGCATAACATGGCTTTCGGAAAAATGAATAGTCGGAAAATAATTGGAAATTTTTTAGATGTCCCTCTTTTATAGTATCGTCGATGTTATGTTTAAAAACACTCCTCCCCATCTCATTATTTTGATTAAAATATAACAGGTATTAAAGCTTATGTCACTCCCATAATCAAGACCTAACGACACCTCAGATTTTAAAATCCATGCAGAGCTAGCCATAAAAATAGATATACATACACATGAAAAATATAACCCTTCTTCCGACGCAGTCGGATAGAAACATACTTTAGACACGTATTTTCGAGAAATAACGTAAAATTGGTCGTTTCTTGTACCTGATTTTTGTTGCATGTTGTGAATTGTAATTTTTGTGAGCATTTTTCCAAAAAAATATGTGAAAAGTTATTTTTTTTGGTACTGAAATTCTAAAGTATTTGACGGCATGATATATTATGGTGCCAATTAAGTACATTTTAATACAAATATTTAAGGGCATATGGAATATTATTTAATTATTGCAAACCTTACCTTTTTTTGCTTTAACTTACATTGTCCAAAATTTAACTAATGTAGTTCACTTTTCCATGATTATCAAAAGTCAGCATTATCTTGATCTTGTTTTGCTTTAAGACAAGACAAAACATAAGTAGGTACTGCGAAGATAACGTTGCCGTCATATGACTGCAAAATCAGATGAGCTCTTAGACACCATAAGATTGTATTGTTATCAAGTTTAAGGTATATTACACTCTAATAATGATAACTAGTTCAAAATTTACACACAATATTTAATTTCGAACTAAATATACAGAATAACTGACAAACAAACAAACAAAGAAGAAAGTAAGAATAAGAATTAAGTAATCGGTTTACCATTCTCGAAATAACTTCAGTGAATTCAAGGAAACGAAAGGTTTTCGTGACTCCGTCCGCAAAGCTCTCAGAAATCCGGAATAAAGTTCAAAGAAAATCTTTAGTGCTAAAGAAAATCTGATCAAATATGATATTAGCACTATGCCTACCTTTCTTGATATATATAAACAAAACGCCATGCTTAATCCATTAATCCAAACCAATAGGAAATATGCATATTTTTTACAGCTTCAATAAAAGCTGATTCATGTGACAAACAGGTGAGAAAAAACATTTTTTGAATAGCTATAAAAATAACCAAAATATAAGCTAACAAAGATTTATTTCTATCTCTTTCCAGCAAAACAGAATTTTACGTGGAGTTTATATGGTCGAACTGCACGATGACGTCACCGGTGCACTTCGGATCTCTCTGTCTAATTAGCATTTTAAAATGCTTGTACCATCCGTATTACTTGACAGATTTTAATTTTAATTTCACTTTTGGTGATCTCTTTTACGGTATTTTCATATTTTGTTGAGAAATGCTATTTAAAAAATCCATTCATATTCCCTATTATTTAATCCAATTTACATTGTATATTGTTTTTGTAGATATATTTACTCGTTAGCCTAGTTGGTACTGTAGGTAGTGACCCTGCCTACGAAACTATTGGTCCCGATTTCAAATACCGGTAACGGAAGATATTTGTGTGAAGAGCGCGAGTATTTGTTCCTGACTATTTCAAGTTTCCTATGTGTAGTAGTGTTTGTGTAGGTACGAGTATGTGTTTCTATATATAAGTATATTTATCGTTGTCTAGTACCCATAGTACTATGCCGTAGCTGTGAGCTTAGTTTGGGACTAGGTCAATCCAGGAATCCTGAAATTCTTGTATATCCTTCATATTTGTTCTTTTTTTTTGGCATAGCTCGCTTCTACCCGCGTATTTGTCTGCGGTGAGAATTCCCATTTATAGCATAATAAACTCAACAATGTACTGCTGCTTGCTGTAGGAAATTGGCGACAAAGCGGACGGACCTTGCACAAGTCCTATTATCACTACAACGTATCCTTTATATAAGTCTCAACGCTAAAATGGCATTTCACAATAAGCAATAATAAAAAAAGTCTCGAATTTCCCTTTTAATTTTAATTCAGCGTAAAAAAGTACCAACAATAAAATTAAAACTGTGAACATTAATGTATGAACACTGTGATGTAAATTGGTACTGTATCTACTCGACTCGCATTTTACAACAAGATTAAAACGGAAGAAGCCAATAGTAGTGGTTTTCGCGGTTCATCCCTCGCGAAGATTTGTTGGTGAGATTTAATTTGAGATACAGTCACAGCCACGAGCAGTCGTCGCCAACTTTTTACTGCCTCGCCGGAATTAGCAGGCATTGTGATACTGCACCCACTTGAATACTATTACTGCAAATAGACTGGCAGCGTGCCTCCTAGACATTTCTACACTCAAATAAAGTATGGTTAAATGTTTACGACCCATAAAAGTCAAGTGTTGTTGTGAAAACTTTTTTAGTTACCTCTGACACACACTCTCATCTCTAAGGTCCTCTAAAGTCTTGGTATAGCAATCTCATTAGTAAATGAGATGAGGGGGCAATAAAAAGGTCATAATGTCTCACAGCGTTTTTTTTTAATTTTAAAACAGCTTCTGCCCATGATTTAGTCTGTCCTAATTTCGTTGAAATCCGTCCAGCCTTTTCAGAGTAACAGAGTAAAAAACATACTAACACCTACGCACACAGTTTTACAAACTTTCGCAGTTACAATTGAAATTATACACTAAATTAAATTGTTAATTAATTATTATTAAGTATGGTAATTGAGTTTGCCAATGGAGCATTATAGCAACGGCCACGTGACCAGCCTTAAGCCTGTTCTACTTTGTCATTTCAATCCATTTTTCCAATACTGTTAAAGTATTGCTTTTAAACTGGCCGCCTTTACTGTGAAGTTAATATGAGCTGTTTTAACGTTAATAATAAGGAAAATACAAATGGCCCCTGGGTCTCTATTTGACTATAAAACCATAATTGCCTTTGACGTGTTATTTTGTATTCTGCCCTTATAAGCCAAAATGCACTATCTAAATTCAATAGCCAAAGCAGATTCAACTCTGACCTGTTTGAAACTAGATTGCAATTCCCACAGGTGTTTTGTCTGAGATATCGCCATTAAACTTAGTTGGGCAGTATTGTCAACGTTACGATATCTTATTTACTTGATAACAATAGCAGCGGCCGAATTAATAACATTACGAAAACATTTCAAAGGTTATACGCACCTTCAGAACAATAGTGACCTAATTCAAAATTTCAGATTTCAAACAGAAGTTCAAATAAATTTATTATTATAGAGACCTAACTCGAAATGTAAAAAATTCTGAATTAGGTCACTGTTGTTCTGAAGGTGCGATATGGTTTTATCCAGTATAATAGAGGCTAAGCTGAAGTTTACGCAGTTTACATACTTACAACGTAAAAAGTTGAAAAGTTTCCAAAAGCTAAATATAAAATATGAAAATGTTTTTCAAAGCTATAACGTACTTTGTTATCCTAACAATCGCCGATATTAATTCAAGTTAGCATTTTTAATTTCCACCCAGCGAGCCACAATTCAAACCAATTCGCAAACAAGTTCAATATTGCTAACACAAGGTAAGCTATACCCTGCGGGCTCACTTTGTACAGCGAGTTGAATATTGGATCCTAACCATGCGCCGGTTAAAATCAAGCTATATTCACCACTAAACGTACCTACTATTATGCATGTACTACGCTCCCGTGGCAGCCAACGCATCTGCCTATGTATCATTCATAAGATGCTGCGGCATACACCGCGAATATCTCACAGTCGGTTTATCGAAAGAGTAAGGCGGTTTTAAAGCCTCATAGAGTAGAGCGCAGGTGGCTGAAATATCCACGCCAATAGTATGAAGACGTGATCGGAAAATGCGATCGACTCGCGACTTCCTCTTCAAATAATGAAATTTGAAATTTATTGTGCCAATTGGCTCTTCCCTGTTCGGGTATTCCGATAAATTAGGATTAAAATACGGGGCAAAATGAGCGGAACGAATTCTTTCTACGGGCGGGCAAAGTTTTTCTATTACGTTGCGGGTAGAATTATTGTGTCTTTAACTCTGCCCGAGTTCAACTGATTTTTCCTCTCTGATATTATTAAAATTCATTGTGCTGATATTACAGTCGCGAGCAATGAGATAGGCGACACTAACTATTTATACAAAGTGAAGTGTTTAATTTTTTTATCTACGAGTACAGATGTGGTGGTGGATGTACTGTAACGATAAAGTTATGATTTCAAATTTGGAATATCTTACAAAACCAACACAATTTAAATAGACCCAAATTCTAGTACCAATTGAAATTAAAATAAACAAAAGAAGCTAATCATGACACATACCGTCGCAGTACAATTTATGACGTATTCTTTGGGTTTGAGGTTATAATTTGTATTCGTATGACAGATGTCAGGATGAACTCCCCATCTTTCTTTTACTATAGTCATGTTTGACATGTCGTGGAATGGAATGGAATTCCCGTATATGATCGATTACTAATTATTACTACAAGCTTTTATTTAACTTTAATTGTTCGTAGGTAAGTAGTAACGAGTATGTAAGTAAGTTGTCCGCTTCAAATTTTGCAAGTTAATTTTGAAACAGTTTCCGTTAGTGGAATGTATACTTAGCTCATTTCAAATACCAAGGCCCGATTCCACTTCAGTCTCAAGTGGAATCGGGCCTTGGTATTTGAAATGAACTATAAACCTAATGACAATGTAATATTATGGTATTAAAGTATTGATCTGATGATGGAGTCGGAAGGTGGCCACAGTATTTTCCGCTATTCTTAACGTAGACTTGCATGTAGGTCTCATTAATTTGGTCAGATAATGAAGTTTCAAAAAACGGTAGAGCCGTTGGCAAAAGCTTGTCCCAAAAATGATTTTTTTAACTAAATCGTATATCATAAATGCTTCAATGAGTTTCTTTGAATTGTTGAAAAAAAATTGGCCCGCGGGAATAGCGATAATCGACTTCAACGCGAATAAAGTCGCGGGAAAAAGCTAATTTGTCCATACCTACAAACGTATTCAAATGCAATTGAAGTGATTAAGCCGTACCAGGTATGTTTAAATCAGCATGCAGGCAATTTCCCGGTACTCTTCTCATTGTTCATTAAATGCGTTCCGCGCCCGTCATCAATATTTGTACAGAGTTATGACGCCATAACGTGTCTTGCGCTATTAATGCTTTACACACGTTCAGGCTCAAAACTGAATAAAGGGTCAATTTTGTATGTAAGTTACGTAGCCTGGTACGGAATGTAACATGAATAGAATTTAAGCACTTAAGCTAAAATTGATTGTAAATCTATACGCACTGCCATTTTGAGGTTTTACAATTGTTATTTGAATTCGATATATGGTAACTGACTAAAGGCCAATGTATTTTGTTTATTGTTCGATGTAAATAATGCCCTTGTTCGCAAAATTTTAATGTTTTTGAAAATGTTAGTTAAAATATGAAACTTTACAACTGCTCCTATAAATCACAGTTAGTCCACCAAGATTGTTAAACGATCGATTCTTAAATCGATTTACATCATGTCCAAAGTACTTTTTTAATCCCACCATTGTGTATTGTGTCGATTGATCAATTAAAGAGGCCTCTGGCTGGCTTGAAACTCACAAGACGACTCTTTGGTAAGTCGTAAAAAATAAACCCGTAGAAAGGTAATCGACATAACCCCGTTGAATCCCGCAATATTCACATTAGCTTGGTCTTTTGCTGAATAGTATTCAGGTCGGTTCGCGGCAACTCTCTAGCCAGCAATAAACTGGGCGAGAAATATTTTCACATCGTTGTGGAAGTTAAAATGAAAGTAAGTGCACCCCGCAGAGCAATAGCGACCCGGCACTGACGACTGATAATTTTCAGAATATCCACGGCTTATATAATTTTATTCATGAGCAAATTGGATTGTATAACTCTATTTGGATGATGTAAAGAAAAACAATACGTTAAAAAAAGATAAAATATGTTTATTAAGTAGACATGGGCACTTTTACACATCAAAAATCTAGTATCCTGCCTTTTGGCCGAAAATTATTTGCCAAAATGTATCGTTTCCCTACCGTAACATTTGCCAACTCGCTTTTTTTTTGTAACTTCAAATATTTCAAGATTTATTAAAGTACCACGGTGTAGAACCCTATGGCACGGAATAGACGATCAATATAATCACGATACTGGAATGTCAATATTGGATCGCGAATATCAAAATGTTTGGATATCCTTATGATCCGCATCAATATTTCGTGATATGGATCGTGATATGCGTGGATCGCGTGATAATATTGATAATGTAATCCGCAGCAATAGGTTAGGTCAGGTTAGTTTTTATAAAAATCCTGAAATATTTACAGTTACAGAAAAAAAGCGGGTTGGCAAATGAAACGGTTGGGATACGATACATTTTGCCGGACGCATTTTTGCCAAAAGACAGATTACCCAAAAATCTACCAGCACTTCTCAAAAGCAGTCTGCTGAGAAGAAACGCCGCAAGAAACAACAGTCAGGCGTCTTTTACCCGACTGCCGAAGTAGGAGAGTATTGTTTTTGGCCCTTAGGTATGTATGTATGTATGGTACTTTGTTCCCTCGTGGACGCTGAATAGATGGTTTGCTTCCAACAGGCGAGGTGTCGGTCAATTTGTGTAAGCGTGGCAAGTTTCACCGAGTACTTTATTTATTTAAATAAACTGTCGAATAGACCGATGAATGAGCGAACGAAAAGCGAACCTATCTCAATTCATTAGAATGAGACATTGAAGTAAACTGTAATTCTACAATGCCTTTATAAGTGAAAAATTTAAGTAAATGACCTCTTGTATGTAGTGGTATATAAAACTAAAATAGACATTACGTCAAATTTAAAAGATAGAATGTCGAACGGTCTATAACGGTCTATGTGTTACCTACGAGGTCATTTACTTAAGTTTTTCACCTATGCACAAAAAAAAATGGATACATAACAATACATGTACAGAACAAGTAAAAGAAGCCTCTGAACTATTTAACTAATTAAGTAATATACTTTAGAGTGAGTTTATCTATTATTTTCTTGTAAAACATTTTGAGCACGTCTCTCCCTAAATGGGTTTGCATAAAAAATAAAAGCTATATAACCTTTGCTCTATCTAAATCGACTAGCAATTTTTTTACGACATTCCAGATAATCGCAAGATGAAATTTAGATTCTATTCATTACAAAGATTCTGTCCCTAGTCACGAAAATCGAAATAATGAATAGGATTGTCGTAAGCTGATGACAGATCGCATCGACCGCTCATGTCAATTTCGTGGGAATACCTAAAAATTCAATTTTTTTATTTTCCGAACATTCATTTTTCCGAAAGCTATGTTATGCTGGAGCTATTTTAGAATAAATGCATGTAATTGCTATACGTAGGTTAAGTTAGGTTTGAATTATTAGTGATATAAAAAAAAGTCTTCTTGCAACACATCGCATTCGGAATTATGAAAATTCGGGATTTCGATCATTTCGGAATTATGTAGACTGTACAAGCCGAGTTCATAAATATGTGCAGACTTTAGTACCTTCTCACTTTAATTGCTGTGACAATTCACATATGGCGGCTGTTTAATAAGTAACTTTTAAATATAATAAATAGTGCTTTAATTATTGTACACCGGAAACGGTTGATTGTGATGCGCCCAACCAATGTATCCGTAACATCTTATTATTGTTCATCTGCAATCACACAATAAATGATTTTGACTTTGACTTTGACTTTGACTAAACATGACATTAAATAGACAAGGTACTAAAGTGTACACATACCTATATTTATGAACTGTATCCTAATTCCATACATTTCGAGTTGATAGAATACAGAAATGTTAGCGGTGTTTACATCTTAGCTAGGTCCTCCAGTTTTTTTTTATAAGTTACCATTAAGATAGCGATAAATGTGTTCTACGCAAACAAAACCATGGGTAAGAGCTAGTTAAAAATAAAACTTGTTAAAAGTTGCCGTTCAAAAACTCACTTCTCTGACATGATGTAACGAAGTTGGTATTGCTTTTGCTCTATTAATGTTTTCACATTGAAGACACTCCGGGATATTAGTTTCAGAACTAGTTAACCTGTGTTTTGTACTATTCTAGGTGGGTTTGGTCTCGCCTTTAGGTCTCTCTAAACTTATGTATGGCAAACTAAAATATGTATGTATATAAGGTCTGTTCATTCTTACTTGTCTTATACAGTAAACAACTTTCTAACCTCAAAATGAACCTTTTTTGGCTAAAACCGCTATTTTAAACAAAATAAAGCAATCACAGACAATACATTGGCCAAATTATGCCCAAAATGTTTATTCAGTCTACTTTATTTACGACAAAAGAGGTGTTTTAGCCAAAAAAGGTTCATTTTGAGGTTAGAAAGTTGTTTACTATATAAGACAAGTAAGAATGAACAGACCTTATGTATGTAAACACTTTATTGCACAATAGAAAAACAAAAACAATAACTACCATGAAGATTAAAAAAAAGAATGTACAAAGGCACCTTCTAAGTGCTTAGGAAGTACAAGTTTGGGAATGCAAGTCCGTTAACCGGTAAGTTGTTTTAAAGATATCCTAAATAAAGGTTTTTTTTATGGTAAGGAGAAAGCAAACAAGCACACGGGCCACCTGACGTTAAGTGGACTCTGAACATGACAGAAACCTTACGATGACAATCTTAAGACTGCACATGTGTTGCCTTCCTCTGAGGACTTAGATGGAATGCCGGCCTCTATACCTCTATTTTCACCGGTTGTCTTCTCTCTGGCACAACAATGCAAAAACTGCTGCTTGGGGCACACACAGTTTTCCGGTGTGGGGATAAGACAACCTGTGAAATTACTAGCATAGATACATTCCATCTTACTCCTTAGGGTTGGCAATGCATTGGCGGCCTTAGGATTACAATATTGTAGCTTTGAGAGTACAAATTAATGTACCTATATTATTATGGGTTATACAGGGTGGTACTCGATAAACTGTACATATTGAAAGAGATGAAATTTTAGGTTAATTTATCGGTATAACATTTTTTTTTAATTTAGCTTCTGGTTTTTTTTTACAGATTGTCAAACTTTTTAATAAAGTTTAGGTAGTACACTTATTTGTGACGGTGTAACTTTTGATATAATAGCCCAAAAAAGATAAAAAAAAGGCATAGTATTGACATTGGTTAGGTTTATAATAATTGATAACAATATTACACCAATAAAAAAAAAACTGAGTAACTGCTTTTTTTTGTGGAAAATTAGTGCAAAAATATCATTTTGTTTTCATAAAAACACGATTTTCTCAAAATTTTGCAGATATTTTACAATAATTTACAATAATAATAATAAAAAAAAATTTAAATTTCTACAACATTTTGAGAAAATCGTGTTTTTATGAAAACAAAATGACATTTTTGCTGTAATTTAAAATTTAAAATCTGTAAAAAAAAATGTGGCTAAAAACTTTTTTAAAAAATGGTTATACCGATAAATTAACCTAAAATTTCATCCCTTTCAATATGTACAGTTTATCAAGTACCACCCTATAGATCCCACTTACCATCAGGTGGCCTGGCTCATTTGCCTTCTGCAAACCACAAAAAAATAATGGAAACCTTTGCACAAAAGACGTCGAAAAACCATTCCGGTCCCTGAAGGTAAGTAAAGTATTGTTATTTTTGTTTGTTGCTTCCTTCCGAATCAACATTCTACGTGGAATTCCGATAATACCCACTCGGAAAAAATCGGTGGTGTTTTTCAATTACATTTTCTCCAACGCGATGAAAAAACCTAAGACTAACAAAAGATGAATCAAACGTTGGAATCGGAATTTTATCAAAATAACTTTTCGTGTAATGTCGCCCGGATCGAAGAAAGGAATATAAATTTTGATTACTTCTCTCACGTCCGCAGTCGTGATTCGATTTCACAATTCTGCTTCGCCTGCAAAGAGCATGATTAAAATATAATAAAAGGCCTATCCTTGGACCTTTAATTTACTTACTGTTCCACCTCCGTTTAATTTCCTATAAAAAAATAATAGATTCCGTTCCGTTTATAGATCTGGTCGTGTAGAAAAAATAAATAGCGTGGGGAAGATGAACGAGCACACAGGCCTCCTGATGGTTAGTGGGATCTGTGACCCATAGACGTTTGTATTCTCAAGACTACAATCGCAAGACTTCAATCATAAGAGCGCAAATGCGATGACAACCCTGAGGACTAAGATGGAACGCCTCTCTACATGCTTGTAATTTCACCGTATGCTTTGTCACATTTTGTCAGATGCAAATGTCATAATGACAGATAAAGGAACAGCATGTTTTAAGCATTTTTTAGCTATGGTGCGTTTATGAATAATATTAAGGGTTGTTAGGTTATAAAATACATAAGTCTAATAAAGCAAGCAAGCTTTGAAAATCCGATTGCATTTTTTGAGATGGTCGCCTAATTATGTTGAACACTCCTCTCATTAGGCTGCGGAGCGTGCTAAAGAAATACATACACTCGGAAAACCAAACTCTCCTTCTGTCGAAGTCAGGTATACAATGACTAAACCGAAACTGTTTGGATCAAAACAACAAACATCCCAGTGCCCCTATTCTAGGCGGTAAAAACGATATTGTATTTGACCTGTAATGGAATTATTTTAGAACTCGCCCGCCATTACTGTCAAGTAAATAAGAGCTATTAAAACGTTGAAAATAAGGTAACAGGTCAAATACGATATCGTTTTTACCGCCTAGAATATCGGACCTGAGTCTAAATTAAAAAAAAAAACAATTGGGCTGAAACTGAACTGTATAGGTACTTCTTCTCACGAAAATGTCCGTTATGTTACTTTTCATTCCAGTTTTCCCACTTGAGGTTCCTTGTTGCACGGAGGTCCGCGAGCAAATAATAAGACATTTAAAGCTCGTCCTTCCTTACAAGAAGCCACGAGGGTGGAAATTCAACCTGGCGCGATGTTCAAATATTTACAGTGTGAATCAGTAATGCCTGCACTGGGGCGAATATTCCACGGGGCGAACTGACCAACATGTTTGGATTTTTCAACAAAATGGACTGACTGAAAATTAACACTTCTCCCTTGAGGACACTTGCGAGGCGCAGCTTGTTAAAGCTACGGGAAATTACTTTTTGACGCATTTTCATACTAAATTCTCGCTTAAAATGAAATTCGGTCTAATTTGACTCGCGTGGAGAAGGTTCCATTCTATAGGTAATACAGAAACCAAAGAAAATAGACACGTAAACATGAGAACGATTCTGTTTTTTCATTGGATGTACGGAATCTTAAAAAATGACGGATGAAAACAATGCTATCCTGTTAGTTGGTTTCGTATTCAATACTCTCAATGCAGTATATATTTTTATAAATTTACAGTTATCGTTAAAAAGAATGAGGCCTTCAAAAAGACTTCTTTATACTTTCCAGTTTGAGGTAACTCGTGTCAGTCAAATGAATTTCAAAAACACTCAGACAAAATAGCTTAAATATTAAAAAAAAAAAGTTTAGATATTTACTTATCAGGAATGTCATTTTAATTCAATATGCATTAAACGCATTTATTTTGCATTAATCACGTCACTCGATTCTAATATTCAGCAGAAATGTTTAGCTCATTTCCCTGTATGATAAAATTATGGTTACACTAATGAGGTATTCCTACTTAAATACGTTAAACTAGTGGTTCGCGTGAACAGAGACCCACTATGCCCCCCCCCCCCCTTCCTGACTTCGTAACTCCCTGACCTATTCCGTTCAGTTTTAAACTTAAAAATTGTATTTGCCTCAACCTCTTTTGTACTAAACTTTATGAAGACTGGACCAACACAATACTTAAGTTGTCGAACAAACAAACAAATATACGAATGGCGCAGCGTCCCAGTTGACTCTACATTAATTCGCTCGATCGACTATTTTTCCTGCTGTTTTGACTACATTATAAAATTTTACGTTTATATTTGTTTCCCTATCAATTTAAACATTACTTACCAAAATGTCGCAAACGTTTGTTACATTTAATGTCACGTTAAGTCACGTCCGCGTCACGTTACGTGGCGAATTTATTATTAAGAGACTAAGTGTCATTTTAAGCATCAGTGCAACAGGGATTTTTCTCGCACGGGGGTGGCAAACGAGCTCACAGACCACCTGATGGTAAGTGGGCTCTGTAGACCATAAACATGTGGGCTCTGTAAACCATAAACATGTGGGCTCTGTAGACCATAAACATGTGCAATCTGAAGATTGAAACCTAAAAAAAACGCAGTATACCATCTACGTCCTTCTCGGAGGTGCCACGCGACCACAAACAAGGGATGTTATTCCTTTAAAAACGGCATTAACGTTAAACGCGACGGGACTACTTAAACTCGGCGGCTTGAATAAGCTGCGCCGCGTTCACTCGTTCACTCGTTCGACCAACACCTCGACGCCAACGACTCCGTGGTTCAAAATTGCAACTTCTTTTTTATGGCAACGAGAAGGCACGCGAGCACTCAGACCACCTGATGGTAAGTGGGATCTGAGACCCATATACACATGCATTCTCAGGATTACAATCTCAAAACTGCAATCCTAAGACTTCAAATGCGTTGCCAACCCTGAGGACTAAGATGGGATGCATCTATGCTAGTAATTTCACCGGTTGTCTTATCCCTACACCGGGACACAGCAATGCGAACACTACTGCTTAGCGGTGGGTTAATGGATAAGATGGTGGTAGCGATCCGGACGGACCCTGCACAAGGTCCTACCACCGCTAAACTTTACGATGACAATCGACAATCAACAAAACAAAATACCCAGGGTAGTTACCTATTATTTCATCGAAACATCATTCAACGAACGTATCATTACGCAGAATTTTAATTTCATCGAAAAGCATTTCTCGACACATGAGGTTTTTTTTGGCAGTCACAAGTCTAACCCAACCTAACCTAGGTGGGGTAAAGTCACCAGTGGTCAGCCAGAGACCTGTAGTCGGCCTCTGCTTATACTTTGTATGATGGAAAGAATAGCAAAGATATATTCACTCTTTGCACTCATATAAGGTCGACTACTGGTCTCTGGCTGACCACTGGTGACTTTACCCTAGTTACTGTTTCAGATATCCTGAAAATATCATGGTTTCAGCAGAAAATAGCGTTCGATGAAATGAAATTCGATGAAATTATACAATAGATGAAGTGAATTTCGATAAAATGATGGGTTACCCCAATATTATTATCTGGGTTTCAAAAGACAGGGTAATTATTAAAAAAGAAAATACACATGCAAACATTGTTAATATAAAACTCCTAGCAGTAATTAATAAAGACTTTTTCCCTAGATCTTAAAGTTCCGATCACGTCCGAGGCAACAGATTTTCCCGCGACGTTGTTTACTAGTTAACAAGTAATAAAAAGTAAGTTTGATAGCAAATTAGAAACTACGGGTGGGGAAGGATTACGTGACCACCCGAGTTCGACTTACCTACGGGCATTGCAAATAAAGTTGGACTGATCTGTGGGGGTATTCTTTATCGGAGCCAAGGCGAGGTCGACGTGGACTTGTAGTTTTTTTAGGGTTCTGTAGTCAAACTAGAATCCCTTAATAGTTAAGCCATGTCCGTCCGTCCCAGCTTAGCTCAGAGGGTCATAGTTCTAGAAAGCTGTAATTTGGCATGAATATACATATTAGTTACACCTCTCAATCTCAATGTCAATCTTAAAAATACATTTTTTTAGGGTACCTCCCCTACACGTAACGTGGGGATGTATTTTTTTTTATCGTCTACCTCATGGGAGTTGTAATGTGCGATGACTTCCAGATAGTCCCCACCAAGAGGTCTTAGACTTCCCTTGCAAGAATAACCCCGCGAACAAAGTTCCTGAGTCTGATCTGATCCATGATTCCCTTTCGGGAGCGTGTGAAAGGTGGATTCTTTGAGCGTTATTAACTGGACTTAAAGTTAACTATCTCCAGTTGTTTATCCTGTCTTCAGAGTTCCTTTAAAGGTAAAAACTAATATTATTTTTGTAAGCTATAGATATTAACTAATAAATACGAACCATCTCTTGTTATTTTACTAGAACTGTTTGCGGGAAGAAAAAGAAGGAGTCATATTTTTGAGTGTTGCGATGAAGAGAGGACACATTAAATCGCGGAAAAAACAAGACAGTTTTACTAACGAATTACACGTACACAAAACCACAGGTTTTAATGTAGAAAACCTTCAAGTAAGAAGTCGGACTCCAGCACTGAGAGTTCCGCAACTATGTTATATTCGACATCGATGATACTTTGGCCTAGTTGGTAGTGACCCTGCCTACGAAGCTAACGGTCTCGGGTTCGATTCCCGGTATGGGCAAATATTTATTTGATGAGCACGAATATTTTTTTCTGATTCTTGGATTTATTTTATTTAAGTATTTATCTCTCTATAAATATATATGTATTTATATCGTTGTCTAGTACCCAGAGAAAAAGTCTAGAGCTTTTTTTGGGATTAAATAGGTCAGTTTGTGTGAGATTGTCCCCTGATATTTATTTATTTATTTTATGTGTTTATTTGTATATGAAATTTTAGCTTTTGCGCTCGACTCCATCTGCGTAGATGTCGTTTATAGATGTTCCCTTGGGAACTCTCCAATTTACCGGGATAAAATATAACTTATGTGCTGTTCCAGACTATAATCTATCTCCGTACCAAATTTCATTTAGATCCGTACAGCTCTTCTGTCGTGATTGAGGAACAAACATCCAAACCATCTCGATAACCTCTGCCTTTCGGAGAAAACACATGGATGGATGGACAAACAGTCCACAAATTCATCTCATATGTGTTTCGTTTTTCAGTATTTAGTACGGAACCCCTCCTTGACTTTCTCCAGTGAAAATATCGAACTAATTGCAAACCGAGTTTTTTAACCTCCAACGAACGAAAATAAATTCAAGAAGAAATAATGATTCTCTTTTTATTCAAATGAAACGAGAAATGTACTTTTTCTTTGTATATTTATATTTATAAGATAGGTCTTGCTTCATTAAACCTATTGGTTGATTTCTTGTTACACGTTATACTCTTTTGATACTACTTTTCTCGGAATGAAAATACATTTTAACTTTCTATCTTCTTCTTCTTTATGCAAAGCAAATAAATATAATTTCATTTATATAAAATGTAACGAAGTCTTTAAGGGGTACTTTTATTTGTTTATGTATTCAGACATAAAAAATCTCGGATCCCATTTTTTCACAAGTGTTATACATTTTATGTGTCTCAACCTTACTAACCGTCCTACGATGCAACTCGACTACTCGAATAGGAAACCTTTAATGCCAAAAAAAAAAAAGTTTGTTACAGTAAAAATCTTCGACGCGAACGGAGTAGCGGGTGAAAACTTGTGTAGTATAAGCACTACCCGGTGAGTCAAGTAGTTACGACTTTGCAATTACTAGACGAAGACGAAGTATAGGTCTTCTCCGGCCTTTTTGGAATTTCTGTCACCTACTGCCATTCAGGCGCTAGGGTTGCGTCGATGCGCGTCGCTCGATACTTAACACGCATGCAACGCCGCAGCCCCGACTAAACCGGCTTGCTCCGTCATATTGAGCTGTAATGGCTCGTGGCATGTTATAGGTGAAAAACTTGAGTAGGTAAATGACCTCTTGCCGCTTGCTTGTTGTGTACAAAACTAATATGGAATTTACGTCAAATTTCAAATATATTTAGAATGTCGAACGGTCTATACAGCTGTGTTACAACTACATGCAAGAGGTTTACTTGAGTTTTTCACCAATACTTATAGTTAGGTGAAAAACTTACGTATGACCTCTTGCATGTAGTTGTGTACAAAACTAACATGGAATCTACGTCAAATTTCAACTATAGAATGTAGAACGGTCTATACAGATGTGTTACAACTACATGCAAGAGGTAATTTACTTATTTTTTTCACCTATAAGGTCTAGGCACGCACACATGCAAGGTGCGCGATATTTGAAGACGACCTGTTGAGACTAAACTTTACAAATAGCAAAAGGAATTGATCGACTAAGTTACTCCGGCTCCGCGGCACACAAAAGTACTTTAAAACGTTTATTTTTACGCTCCGAAATTGACTTCCCAACATTTCCCTCAACCAAAAAACTCTACAAAGAAACAAAGTCCCCGAAAATTAACTTATTACGGTATTTTCCAAAAGGTAAACTGAATGTAATTTTTATCTCGAAACTTCGTTAATTAGCTTAAGGAAAATGCGTGGCCGTAAGCCGAGTTTCAAGTTGAAAGGAACAACATGAGTAAATAAAGGTAGGGGATTTTGGTTAAAAAAACTTATTTAGTGAAATAAAGATAAAAATTGGTTTTAGACAATTTTGATTATAAAATGGTGACATTTAATAACAACTGAACCCGCAGAGCGTTTTCAAATCATGAAAGTGTGCCCGCTTCTCAAATCGATGTTGCATATGGCGTTAATGTCTGAAGAATTTGATAGTGGGGCGCAACATTACAAGGAATTAAATTACTCATTAAAAGGGTTAGCAATAATGTTGTTTATTATACAATTAAAAAAATAAACATTTCTTTTAAAAAAGAACCTGGAGTCGGATTTTTGTTTAGGAGTAAGCGCACATTATATTGTGATAAGTAATTAGATTGTAAGGAACTGTTTTTGGTGGGAAGAAGTAGTCTCTGCTTACCCCTCTGGGAAACAGTTGTCTCAACTCCATGCCCTGGAACCTAGGACTCTATTCCCAGAGAGATAATAACTCAAGAGAAAATGGTTCTATTTTAAAGCAAAATGTTACATTGATATTGATTTTTAATTTTATAATTAACAGTAGAAATTTTTATATAACTGGACGACAAGTGTCTAAAATGACTAATCAAATAATTGTTACTGTTTAAAAGGCAATGACAATGTCATGTTCATCATGTCATGTCAATGTTTTCGCTGTAATGCGATATTATAGAGGTAAATAAACTACATAAATACTGAATATTTATGAAATGAAACATAGGTTTGACAGAGTTACTTAAACTTTACGCTTCTACTTTACGTATTTGAATTATTAGATTTACTAAAATAATTTCCACACAACATGTAAGCACACACACTCAAGATAAAAACACATACGCACAATTTAATGTTAATGGGTAGGTACTTAATAATATCAATTGTAAAAAAGTAAGAAACAATTTAAATTCTTAGAATAACGAGAATAATGTATCATAGTAAATTACAATAACTTTTCTCAGAATATCGCTCTCGATAGACGATCGAAGCGTCTTTGCGGTTTCCACTTAGTGAAATAATTCCCTGTAATGAATACCTTTTAAGCCTTTTTCAAAACTCCTTTAGGGCGCTTTGAAAGGGGCTTTCAGCTTCATTCTGGCTCGTTTCTGAGGAGGTGACTGGCAACTATTGCTAAGAGATTAAAACACAGTGCCTTTTACTCCCTTAGGAGTCAGATTTCCACGGGAATGAGGAAACGTGGAACTGAACGTGTTAATGCATTCGCTACCACGGAATAGCAATGTATGTTAATTGAACTTGCGGGCCGTGTCAGTGGCTCTCAACGTAGTAAAGGATGGCGTTATTCAGCGTGTCAAGCTGGCAAGCGAATGTTCTATATAAATAATCCTGAATAAAGCCTTCACACAAAATGGACGACACAAGTGGGGGAAGGAGATTTATCTCCTTGAATCTAATCTTGCGGATGGCGAAAAGAGCAGTTTTCTACAATTTTTTTCGTCTCAATTCGCGTCCCCTGCTGTACAATACGCTGAGACAATTCCCCTCAGTCTACAAGAACTCATTTTGCGGAGATGAAGGGGATTGCTATTTAAAAAGTCGTACGAAATGTCATTCAATTCATGTTTCTTTCTTATTTAAGGTTTTCTCTCGGCTGTGTGCAGTAGACAAATGTAAATTCTGCTTGTCTACGAATGTATTTAATAAACAGCTCCGAGTTTCAGTGTGTTGTGTTATTTTGTCTGGTTGGTATAAGTTAAAATGTATAGAAAATCGCCTATAAGTAATTCATTTGTTTTTTCTCTTTTCGCTGGGATTTTTTTGTGCTCATGCAAACTCTAAACTCGTTGAGAATATGTAACTTTAAATTAGAAATTCGATAATACTTATTCCCTGCGAGTATATTCCGATAAAATAATACTAGTTTAATTAATCTGCCATAATCTAAAGTTGTGATCGTTAAAAGAAAACAATGCTTCGTAAGAAACGACCCATAATTTTGGTGGACATGTCAATAAAACGACAAATTAAATATTTTTAGAAATCTTAGTACAATAAAGTACCAGTAATATTAACAAGCACCCTTCCATCCTCTATCTCTGTAATAATCGTAAATATACTTGTAATATTAAATCAAATTTTCAGCTCTCAGCGCTTTAAAAACTGAGCAACACGGCGAAAAATTAATGACATTAGATGCATCCTGTCGCCAAAAGCACTTTAAGTAGGTTGCGCCTAATAGTTCCGCCCGGCAATCGCTAACGCACACATTGGCTTTAAGATCCAATTAAAGCGATGGACGCTTTGAACCGTTAATATGGCGGCTTACAGCGCTGTAAGGTTCAATAGCGAGCCGACCCGTTACACTATTGTCTTGTAAACTAATTTGTGTTGGTCAAACTGTAGGGAAGAAGTACCGTTTGTAGGCACTGTACATTTTTTGGCCACTTAAGGTTAAAATGAGCATTAAGACTACTATAATATTAAAAATAATATTGATAAATAGTTAATACTAAAGATTAATAAAACGATATTAATCTTTAGTATTAACTATTAAAATAATAATATAAAAATATTTTTGTTTTTTCATAATGCTTTACATATTAGTTAAAATGTAGCCAAAACGGTGCATAGATGGTCAAAACCGGTATTTCTACCCTTCCTACGTTTAGTGTGACAAGAAAACTGGGGATAAATGACTGATCAATTTTCATGTGGCAACTCATATAGCTAGCCAGTATAGTTTGAAGTACAATATTCTCAAGTGGCAACCATGACATTTAGGCATAGCCTTTGGCTATAAATGAGATCGTGTTGCCAATTTCATCCCGAACAGTGTCCTCTGTTTTCCCAGGCCCTTATTATGAAAATGCTTTACTTTTCAAAAGAAAGTTAAACAAATTACGCATTTATTTTTGGAATAATCACAAAGTGAAAAATTTGTTGCCAGTCTTGAAAAAAAAACAGTATTTATGTAGAGCATTTTATTTTTACATTTTTATTATGTTTACTAAACATCAAAAATTTCAGCGTCTCGCTGTTGTCAGTGATGATAACAGTTTCCGTCTTATTCTTATTCGACTAAGCGTATTTTCGGTTATTTTAGATGGTAAACCTACATTAATTTGAATGTGATAGTGAACGCCGTTTGTGTTTCCTGCTGCGTCAATTCCCCGTATCGCCCGTCAATATGTTTAACGCGACCCGCGTCCGTTTGTGACAAATTAACTTAACGCGACTTGCGACGGACAGTTGTGACATCTTATAAAAGCTATACGTGTATTATGATAGAGGCTCTATTATAATTGGTAAAAACATATCGTTTTTGGCATGTTATCGTATTGTTTACTCGGCCGCCATTACTGTCACGTAAATAAGAGCTATCTGAAAGTTGACAATACGGTACAAAAAGTTATTTAGTTTATTCAGTTAATTCGTTGCTTTCACGGGTAGGTACAATGGTGTTTAAGGTACAATTTTCGTTCTGCCATGAAACCCCGCCGGGCACTACAATGTTACGCTTAAATACTAAACACGTGTTATATAAACTATCTTATTATAACATTTATAACTAAACTAATTACATGCTATATAGCACCAATCAATATATTATATTTATTCTATTTTACATTCAAAAAACTCTTGTAGGGAATAAAAACAATTACAGATTAAATATATCGCAAGTTTTTTTGTAAATATACTATTTTTCTCCTCAATGCAAAAGCAATGAGCAATATTGCTCTACCGACTAGATAGAATAGAGGCTCAGGGGCCTTAAGTAGGTATTTTACACTGTTTTACACGTATTGTTATCTCAGGGGTCGTAAAATGCGAGCAAAATCCACTGAAATGACGTATGACAACCAGTTGGGGTTGGCGATGGCTCTAAATTTATGAACTAAAATATTAGGTACTAAAATAATACAAATAAATATTTTTTTTACTGATGAAATTGAACACAATCCCAAACTCAATTTACTGGGTGGTATATTTTTTATTATATTTACAATTTCAAATCAAATAATTCTCAATTTTGGACTTGGGATAGTAATAATTTTCGCAAGTAAGATGGCGAGACAATGCAAATAATACAATCAGATTGACAATCATGACAAGATAATACTCGTAAATCTATAGACAATGTGCTTATCAATTTTAATAAGTTTTAGTTTAACATTATACATAAACCATGAACACTGATGGGGCAATTTATTACCATAATGATAACAAGTGGTTTCACAGTCACATTCCTCCATACATATTTAATTTATTCGATTATATCATAAGTGACAACCCTAGCACTTCAATGAATTTTGCTCGCATTTTACGATCCCTGTATGGGTAGCACAAGTTGTATTTTCTCGCTTGTCGCTCAGTGCGTCTCTAACGTTACAGACTAAATAGAAAGGGAGATCGGAGCGACAAAAAAGTCGCGGACAACATGTGCTAGCCCTCCTGGTTATCATAATGTTTTTAATTCTCCGTCATAACTATGACAATACGGTAGTATTATGAAAAACAAGAGTATGGGAAACGGCCGTTGTGGTATTATATAATAGACGGTGCTTTATTGCTTTTTTCTTTAGGTTAACATTTATTTAAGCCACCATGTAGCCCTGTCTTTAGAACAGCGTCAAGTCACGAGAAAAAAATACGTCAAATAATTTAATAATTCTGGGGTCCTAGTGAAAAAAGGTGTAAGTCTTCATAAGATCAAGTGAAAAAGGGTTTAAGTCTAGTATACTCCGTTTATAACCCCCCTTCCCTTTTCTGCCCTCCCCCTCCTCTCCTCCTCCTCTTTTCCCCTTTTCTGTGAAGAGTTAAGTCGACTTACACCCTTTTTCACTAGATCTCCAGAATCGTCCATAGAATAATAAAACAGAATGATAGTCAAAGTTGCTGCATCAACAATATAGACAGAATCGTCTCAAACGATCGCGAGGCGACTAGCACAAGTGCACAAATAATGTCGTACTGTGTAGCCCAAATTTCTTGAGGCATCTCGAGTCTACAATCTTAAGACTGCAATCCTAAGACCCAAAAAGCATTATCAACCCATAAGACAGAGATTTTTTTATGGTAAGGAGAAGGCACGCGATCACTCAGGCCACCTAATGTTAAGTGGGATCTGAGACCCATAGACATTTGAAATCACAATTCTAAGACTTCAAATGCATTGCCAACCCTAAAGACTAAGATGGGATGCCTCTATGCTAGTAATTTCACCGGTTGTCTTATCCCCACACCGGAGCACAGCAATGCGAACACTGCTGCTTGGCTTAATGGAATGCCCTAGGTATGCTATGCTAGTAATTTTACCGGTTGTCTACTCCCCACACCTGAACACAACAATGCAAACACCCTGACTGGACCCTGCACAAGGTCCTACCATCACTAAAATCCATTACCTTACACCTATAGTTATGTGCAATAGCTTTTAGAAGTTGCTTCAGGTTTGTAATTTGTCTCTCACTCGCTCTCTTACGCCCTTATTAAGAGCGAGTGAGGACAAAGTACAAACCCGAAGCACCTTCTAAGTACTTACAGACAGGGTTGTGATTCTCTCAACAAGCAAATGTGATCGTTCGCTCGAGTGAAGGTCCAAGCGGTGAGTTTAAGTAGTCCCGACAGAGCGAACAAAACACATTTTAGCGCGTGTATTCAATTTGGCAGCATGACTTCTCGAACGTATAAGGTAATTGACAATGCACGCGCTAAAATGTGTTTTGTTCGGTCGGACGGGACTACTTAAACTCGCCCTTTTTATTCGCTCGTCCGTCCCACCGGCCGCCGTTTTTTGAGAGAATAACACACCTGTACACGTGCAATCAATCAATTTGATTCCTAGGCCCTATGGACTTTGTCAACGTGAAGTTGTAAACCAAATCATAGGAAATCTCTCAAGTTTAGTTGTCAACGTCACTTTAACAAAGTCCATAGTAGCCTAGAAATGAAATTGGTTAACATTGATGGGGCCATTATTCTCCTGAAAAATTGAATTGAATTGAAATTGGTTGACTATACCTATCTATTACCTAAGCCTATTAGTATGTTCCATTCCCCGTCTCACAGTATAAACAAATCAGAGGCCCTAGCCAAGATGCAAATACTACTGCATTAGATGTATTTAAGTAGTGTCTGTCTAGGTTATTACTTATTTAAGGTAATTTCTTAAGTCTAGGTTATCTTGATAAAAATGCCTTTAAGCAAACTGTGTATTCAAACACGAAATTGTATGTTTACTTTTGTACTTTATCTTTATTAGTTCTTGTGTGCACAAGACGCTTTTAAATGAGAGCACACTGTGATGTTTCTCGCCGGACAGCTATATCATACTATATTACTTTTATGTTGTCCGGCAGCATGAGCATGTCATGCTCGCTCAAAGGTCTTTGCTTACGGCGGCGTCGTTAATCGGGACGCCACCTTCCCGAACACATGGTTGAGGGAGGCGATGGCTGAGATTTGCATCATACTCGTGAACGGGTGCTGTTTGTGGGGTACGGCCTGTTCACGTCTGCAAGGACTTGTTGCTCAGTTAATTACACCAGTTATGGCTTTTGACGTAGAGACCTCGTCGTGTTGTTCTCCCAGTCATTATATTTAGTTTAATGTATTTGACATGTAATATTTTTAATTTTTGAATTTGTAATGTTTTTATTTGTGATAGTTCTAATAATTTATATTTGTTGCTTTATTACCTTGTAATGTAACTTACTTTAAAGTATTATTGTATTTTATGTTTGAAAAAATGACCTTCTCCCGGAGTTTCTTGCGGCGCTTCTTCTCCGCAATGATGGTCTTGTCCGAAGCACTAGTAGATTCACTATATATTACCAACGTGTACAAGAGCCCGTATGTGGCCAATTTACTGAATAAATATTTTGATTTTGATTTACTAACGTTTTTCTTTGGTATCACTCAAAATGTATAGGATGAGTTGGCCACTTGGTTTATCACAACGCCCGAGAATTTCATCCCATGCATTTTGAGTGATAGAGAAGAAAAACGCTAGTAGCGTTTGCATCTTGGCTAGGGCCTCAGTACAGGACATCAAACTGCTTGTATGTCTACATAAAAGCTGTTCGATGTCCTACTGCTTTGTTTATACTGTGACACAGTTTTTACCCGGATTTAAATCAATCTAACGACTCACGACACAATACGTTAGAATAATAAAAACTACCTTGACGCGTACGCGACGCTAGCCAGTAATGGGGCGTGACCTAACGCTGATAACTCTGATTAAGGCTGACTGTGACTGGCGCCTGCGCCTGTTTCGATCTCGTAAAGGACCTGAATCGAATTACTTTTTACCCCCAAAGTAAAAAGAATCACGTATGTATCTGGGTGTGTTTCTGTGACAACGCAGTTCCTAAATAATCGATTCAGAAACTTTCGTAACGAAATTTAGTTTAATCACAATGGTTTTAACGTAAGTTTCATAGATATAAGAGATACGTCTTTATTTGTAGTAATCTCTGGCAGTGATATGAAGACAAATAAATAAAATAAATCCATGATTCATGTTCTCGTAAAAGAAGTTTATTGTAAAAATGATAGCTATTTTAGTTGTGTGCGAGACAGATGAGTAAAAATCATAATGAAAATTGTCATTTTAAAATTAATTCACATAATGGCTCTTAACAAAAACCGTATTTTCGTTTATATTACAGATTAATGTCTCAGTTTTCTAAATTAATAGCTTTAACCATGATTAGAAATATTGTTAATAAGGAACCATTCTTTATTTAAGTATTTTACATTGTGACACATGCTGTGAATGAAGTAGTTGTGCTATTTGAGAGCATCGTCAGGAAGGGCTCATACAGAGACAGAACTTAAAAAAAAATTACCTACACAGGATGCTTCAAATCATCCACCCTGCCTACTGTCCAAAAATATTGAAAGGGTTTTAAGTCACCCTGTAATGGAGGTTTTATCCACTTAGTAATTATCTTTATATACAGTCAAGGACTTTAATTGTTATGCCGCTATGGAACCCTGTCGCATAACGTTAATCATTCATTTAAGCGTAATTTCTGTCATGTGGTATGACGCTGTTATTGTGACAGGTTTCCATCGTGGCATAACAATTAAAGCCCTTGACTGTACCTTTGCTGTATCGAGTAGCTGCCAATAGTACCTAATATGTGATTATCTCGACCTGCGTCATTCTGTGACAAATTAACGTTACGTCGTGCGACAAACACCACACGTCATGTTGTGACGTCGAGTGTAATTATAGTCGAGAGATAATAGACATGTATTTTGTATAGTAATACACTTTTGGTCCAACATAGAAGAAAGAAAGACATATAGAAAAATATTTTACTGTAATCAAAGGAGCACCTCCGCCAACTGAATTAAATTTAAACATAAGAAATGTAACAGACCACAAGCATTGGTGGTACTGCACCATGACGCTAATAATAAATGGGTAATGGTGACGGTAATCGCTTACCATCAGGCGACCCGTCTGCTTATTTGCCTCCAATACCAAAAAAAAAGAGGTCCTCTCAGCATGTATTACGGCACAGGTGGTGGGCTTCTATTCTAGGCGGTTAAAACCGTATCGTCTTTGACCTGAGGGGCTATTGCCTAACGAACTCGCAATCACAATCGTTTTCATTTTGAAAATCGAAGGCTTGTCTGCGTACAAAATTAAAACATTTGTTCTGCTTTAAAACCGATTGCGATTGCGAGTGCGTTAGGCAATAGCGACGCTGTTACGGTATTGTTTTAACTCGGCCGCCATTACTGTCAAGTAAATAAGAGCTATCAAAACGTTGACAATACGATAACAGCTCAAACACGATATAGTTTTACGCCTAGAATCTCGGCCCAGTAATGCTGATTTTCAGTGGGTCAATAGTTTACGTGCGATGAATGTAATTTTACAACTTTGTCGGCGTAATTTAAATATATAACTATACCAAATTACCGCTTTGTAGTACCAAGAGTCTCTAAGGGAAACCGCGGACAGACCGACATAACGAAACTATACGGGTTCCTTGTTGACTACGAAACCCAAACAAATTATGTCAATTTATTTTCAACTGAATTAAAAGTTCTATGCAGCCAGCTACAACGAATGTATAAGTTTTAAAAAGCACCATTGTTCTTTAATCAAAATTGAATCACGCTTCTGTTTCTAAGCATCGCAAATTACATGGTCGATTAGCGATAAATATCGCACATACATCAGAAAGAAAACGTTACCAATAAAACGAAACAACAGAGCTATCAAGAGCAGACGCAGGCGTCACTGGCGCCCTGACATTGACAAATAAGCCATTCAGAAAAAGAACCCAGTTTCCCTAAAACCCCTACTACGGTCGATAGAAACTATTATTACAAATAAACAAATGAGATAGATTTAAAACTGAGAGATGTGTTTAAACTGAGCTTAAGTGAAATCACCGGGTCTACCATATTTGCTATATATAATGAGTGTTTACCTTTTGATTCTATTCTAATTTTGATTAATGGCATGTCAAGTTTGACCAATGTCAAGTTATTTACAGACAATCGCCATGAACGTTTTAGAAAAATAAGACCGTGGATATCACACGCGAGGACACTAGTTCGATTAAAGAGTATTTTCTCTTGTGAAGTACATACATAAATCAGAAGCACTTTAGCTCCCCGCGCTTCTGTCAAGTCCCCAAACAAGTCATTGTTACTTTATTTTTATTATTTGTTTATAGCGGCAATAGAAATACACACTGTGCAAAATTTTAACCGTTTACCTACTTAGATGCCTACAACTCGCTGACAGACAAACGGACGGACAGTGGAGGCTTAGTAAAGGGATAATTCCGATGTCAGCGACCACGACCGGCCACCGCGACCAGCGACGGCGACCATGTCTCACAACCCACTGTTGAGTATGAATTTACATAGACCACTGACCAAACCAAGCGTTGGTCAGTGCGCCATATAAATTCATACCAAAATAGTGGGTCGCACGACATGTTCGGCGTCGCCGGCCGTTGTCGCCGGTCGTGGTCGCTGACATCGGAATTATATATTTATAGTATCACGTGCTCTTTTGTACGGAACCATTAAAAGTACTTTTTCGTCAGAAACTAATTGTTAGATACAAGAAACGTGTTTTACGTTTCATGCATTCGATAATGGATTGTAGATTTATGCGTGAGTCTAGAATCCTTCACGATATCTCCGAATAAGCCTTCAGTGGTATTTCTATAGCTCTATTTGTGCTTATCCGAGGCTGGGTAGAAATTCATAATGTGGCACATGCACTTTTCCCCTACTAACATCTTCAAATATTTTTGGAATTGTTGAGACTCGTGAACTGAAGTTTTTGTGCGTTTTTTTGAGTTTGAAGTTTTAATTTCTGGAAATGAGAGTATAACCATAAAATTAATCATTTATATTGATTTATTTTAAGGGTCCCATACCAAAAAGATAAATATGAATTTAAAGGTAAGAACGCAAATAAAATAGTGAGACTGTCTATTTGTCTTTCAGTCTGTCTGTTTACCAAAAGGCGTAGGAGTTGGGGCACTAATTATTGCTTTTTCTAAACCTAATTCTATTTTTGACCCTAGAGTTATCGATTCAAATTATTGTCAAACCCATTTTTATTTTCGCAGCGTGTATGGTGTACCATACTGATGAACCCTATAATAAGATTCTACCTTCCTGTATTAAACTTTCTTAACATAATAAAGTATAAGTATTTTATATCTCCAACGCCTTCATTAAACCAAACTCAAATAAGTACCTACCTATTTAATAACTTGAGCAGATGAAAAGACATCTCATATGTATACTTATATTTCTAATTAGCTTTGTAACTTGCTCAGACTTGGCGATGTGTTGTGAACTCCGAAGCGACGGCGCGCACGTTACCCGCAAGCTCGCGACATTTGCTCGCTACATTAACTTCAACACTTGCCCAATTACTTACTAATATTGTTTGGGCCTCATTACGCGTAGATTATCTGGGATATGACAAAACTTGCGCTGCCGAGAGCTCCTCGATTTGAAGATTACACTTTCGGCTTAGTAAAATTTTACTAGGTCTGATGATATTCAATTTCGCTGTGGCGTATCTTCTTCATTCGAAAATTTAAATTAAATATTCCTTTTTTTTTTAGATAATCCTAGGTTGATTTGTTTTCTGCTGCTCTACTATCGTTTTGAACACTCGACTTTCAAAAATCGACCTTGAAGCAAAGATAAGAAACCAAAATAGTGTACACTACATTTCATGGCAGTTGTAACCAAACTATAATGTTCTTATAATACAACGTATTATGATAATTATATTTTATCATCATTATTTCAGCCGAAAGACGTCCGCTGCTGGAGATGGGCCTTCCACAAGGTTTGCCACAAGGACCGGTCTTCCGCCGCTTGCAACCAACGGTATCCCGCAACCTTAGCCACGTCGTCTGTCCACCTTCTTGGAGGCCTACCTACGTTGCGTCTTCTGGTACGCGGATGCGACCTCACTCAACTATATTAATTAATTTTAAAGAAGTGCAATTGATACTGTGTAATCAGTGCACCAATTTGGGGTCCTGGGGTATGACAGCCGTAATGCGTATTACACAACACATTTTTGGATAGCGAGTTAAAAATCGCAAATATAATGTCACAGAAAACGACCAGAAAACAGTATTTGCCACGAACGTATCCCGTAGTAGGCGCCTTGAATACAGAACAGGGCCAAACGGAAGCCGTATACGAATTTAATCTCGCAGAGATGCGGTATCGCAGAAATTGCAGCAAAGCCTCTGTTTACGACAAACGGACAAACTTACCTACCATTCCGGGCAATTGGAAGTATTAATACGATGTTATTACGCGCTGGATGGTAAGCGATATTATTTGCATGGAAATTTTGATTGGACCGCGTTATGCGGTTCGTGTGTTTTTATAAGTGAGCGTTTGATTAGCTGTGTGTGTGGTGTAAGTGTGAATAAATATTGAACATCGTGTTTTGTCGGATTAGTTCGTGTTTATCTTGTTTTCTCGGTTAGGTTATCTAAAGGAACTGAAGCTATTAGACCCATGCCATAGAGTTGTGGACGACGGCAGGACCAGGCTTCTAAGCGTGTTAGCGAGGATAGGATATCTTAAAATAATTATTATATGTAGTTGTCTTCATCCCCCGAGTCAATTAAGGTTTTAGAATCAGCTAGGATGATATTCACGTTTACGTATGTTTGTGTGACAATAACTTGAGTACTCATGAAATTTGGCAGAAGAGTAGTCGTCGCAAATATTTTTTAGGTTTTATTAAATAGGTTAAGCAGAATCGCGCGGTCTCTATTCGGGGCTAACTATCAGGGCTTGGGAACGGTTCTAAAAATACCGGTTAAATATGTTTCATAAACAGGTTCTACCTAAACGCTCGCTCGGAGTGGAATCGATTCGCGAGCGTTATGATCGCTGGGATTAACCTGTTTTTTTTAGTTTATGATTCTTCCTGTACTTGGATGGCGGCGTGGCGACTATGGTGTTTTGAAATGATAAGGCCTGCTTGACTTCAAGCTGTGCAAGTGAAAATGCAACTAAAGATCTAGGTATTATGGTAGGAAAGACGAGAAAAGGGTGGCGATGGTGGGCGGTGTGAACAAATTAGCGAGCGAATATTTCGAGAGGAAACAGTTTTATTTTGCTCTTTATATCGATTCTGTTCGAGCGGAATCAAAATATAAATGCTCATTTTGAAATGTATGGCGTTTCTGAAGAGCTGGTTAGAAAAAATAACCAGGTTTCCGAGCCCTGCTAACTACTTACTCGTAATTTTTAATAAACTTCAGGGCAAATTCAATCAAAATTTCAACTAGATATATTTAGCCAAAGAATCCTCTTTAAATATGCGTTGTTTTTACTGGACTGACCAGCGATTGACCTCTATCTCTTTATTTACTGATTGTTCTCTCACTCACTTAAGATTGGCGAAATCACTATGCAAACGCCATAAATAAAAAAAAGAAGACCTCTATACAGCGCGGCACGCTACTCTACGTCGATGATCGTACATGTAAAATAATAAAAGTTTTCCATCCTCGTCCCAAGTAACTTTATACAAAGAATGTGGAGTTCCATATGATAGGTTGGACACATCAATCCGCGCGCGCGCCGAGATTGGATCGGGTCCTTCAGGTAGCGAGCTGCACAATTCAAAGGTTGGAATTGAGAATCTCGTCTAGTGCTTGCTTACATGAGACACAGGGCTGGGGCGGTAAAACAACTATATTTTATTGTTAACTAGCGATCCACCCTGGCTTCATTTCGGTTTATGTGAGTTTTCTGTAACACCAGTACATAATTAAGAGTTTATCTAAATATATAAAAGAAGAAACTGCTTGACATATCAACGCAAAGCCTAATCGCTAGGTCTAGAGGTTTCAAATTTGGCACGTAAATTCCTTATGAAGTGTAGGGGTGCACTAAGAAGCTATATTTAGAAATTTATCCCCAAGTTGTTAAAATACCCCTATTCTAGTAGCGGGAAAGGCGAGCGCCCTCTAGTTATATTTAAAAATATTCCTCTTGAATCACGCTATCTATTGACTAAAACGGCATTGAAAGCTATTGAATATTTTGAAAGATCTTAGCGTACATACAGGGGGACAGACGGCGGGAAAAAACTTTGTTTTATACTATTTAAAGAGGCTTTTCCATGTGACGTTGTCTGCGTAGGACTCATAAAATATTATTCCCTTGAGAACTATAAAATAAACTAGTTCCTGCCCGTGACTTCGTCTGCGTAGGATTAGTTATTCGGCCATCCCATGTCGTGGGGGATTCTGCCCGTATACCAAATTGTGACCGAGAAAGTAGAAACAGTTCACAGTTATACTAGAAAATAGAAATAAGTAGGACTACGATCCTACGATTTATCTTATCTTCCTGCTACTAGATTTTTTGTTGCGCTTATAGATCGGTTATTACTTTTTACCGGGCGACCTATGTAATTAAAGCTTAAGCTACCTTAAGTAAGCATTTCTTCTTCGTTATGCTGGCTCTAAGTCGCTTCCATTACCAGCGATATCGCCGTGATATTTTTTCCAATGGCAACTGCAATAGAAGTATAGTATATTTAGAAATATGCTTACGCAAACTCTAAACTCTTTGTCTAAACTTTATCATAAAATACGAGTACCACATGTTTAGCCGTGGCGGCAAGCAAAGTTCAAATATACACACTATTTAAATTACTAAATTAACTACATTTTATATTAATTAATTTAAAGAAAAATAACAATATAATGTTAATCTATAACTAAAAATTCACGTACGTTGTAAAAATCTATCTATTAGCCTTTTCCGTAATTTTGTCGCAAAGTTTTTGTTAGGTAGTTTACATAACTCAGTTGGAATTTTGTTACACAGAATTTTATTTTATTCATATTTTCCTAAATAATTCCGATTTACTCTGTGGCATTAACAATATAGATTTATCCATACCTCTCAGTCTCTTTCTTAACATCGGTTTTTTTTAATACTGTGGAAAATTTCGACCAAAGCATCTCAAGTCTAGAATATATTGACCAACCAAAGTTAGTAGTCTTGTACGAGTAAACAGAGGTTTACAAGAATCTCTAGGACTAGCTCCACGAACCACCCTAATGCATTTTTTCTGGACACCAAAAATCGTTTCACCACAATATTATCCCGTATTTCATGACAGATATAAATGTAACGTAACCATGATACGCAAGTACCGACGTTTTTTGTCCTGCAACTGTTCTTAGTTGTTTCAGTGCGTGAACAAACCGTTCCAACTTTTCACAGGTTGATTTTATGTGCGGTTTCCAGAAGCAGTGTTCATCTAAAGAAATTTCCAATGATTTTGTTGCCTGTACTTTATGTAGGTTTAGCACATGAATTGGACTTTATGTGGCAGCAGGTAATATTAAAGGCACGATTTGGAGTACGCTGCAAAAACAATGTGCGCCTATGGATTCAAATCTATGATTTCACAGAAACAAATATTAAACAATCGAGTCAGACGCTATGCAGACCGTTTGCTGATGCGATCAAACATACAGTAGGCACATCATTCGGTCAATTTGCAATCTCACTTCCATTTAAACCGACTCACTGGGCTAATGAAACATTTGCCGGCAGCACGGCCCGTGTGTCAAGGGACCGCATGTCCGCTATTTGTCATTTTATTAGTCACGCGCTCCGCAATATTCTGCGAAATAACTCGGCGGCTGCGGCGAGATTGCTTCCCAGTTTACTGCCCTTTCCGAAGCCGGGAGCCGAGAAAAAGTTGTAAATTTGCCGCCAAATCGTGCATTTATACAATCTAGCTGACCCCAAATGCCTTTTTAGCCCCGGACCGTAATACGACCTCCGGTGACCCGACTGTTGTTCAATATGTAATGATAAGTACGTGGTTTTTAAGTCGTGGCTAATCGATTCCTTTAGATGCATTTGTTTTAAGTTGTACGTGTTGTACAAAGTCTTCATTGTTAATTTAAAGACTTCAGTCATTTTGTTTACCTTCTCGTTATAGCAATGCGTTTTCTATTTGTTTAATAGTCTCAGTTAAATAAGAATCCCAACAATATGCGCAGTATTGTAGTTGAATCATCAGTATCATCACAAACGACTACGATAAAAACAAGAATTTTATGAAGTTGTTATAGGTGGGCACCTAGCTCGCAACCACAAGCATCACAGTTTAACGTCGGTCGATGTTCGATACCTCCGTTTCTATAACAAAAAACTGGGCTTGTTGTATTTTTATATTGCCACTTTATTCGGCATCGTTCTTATATAGTAGTAATTTGTTTCCATCAATCATTCATCCACTGAATCCCTCTTATGCAGGAAGAATATACAGAATATTAGAAAAATCTTACGTTAGAACAAGATGAGGATAAAAATGGATGGAGGAGCATACAATGTACAATGTTACTTACCATCAAGTAGGAAAGCTCTTTTCCATTTAACTTGAATAACTGTAGTAAGCGAAAAAATACATCAATACTTTTTGCCATCTGATGTACTTTGTATAAATGAGGTTGAGAGGTAGATTTGCAGAATATTGCTTATCGTTTCGAAGCTGAACGCTAAAAATGAAATAAATAATTCATTGTGAGTGATTATTATCTTTTGAGGAATATTTTCAAACGAAACAAATGTTAATGTAACCAAATTTCACGCCCGAACCAAAAAATAATCACGATCAAAAAGTCGTATTTTCAATTCTCATTAATATCTTTCCTTTCGTAAGAAAAAACCGCACCAAATTATTATCCACGGCATGCCCATTAGCAAATTGTGTAATTTTCCTTTTTCAAGTTTCTGTTGGCCCACGAGAAAATTGCTTTGGCCTCGCAGGTTGCCATTTAAAGGGGGAAGGAAAATGGACTTTATGTATCTCAATCGAATTATGCCTCAGGCTATTTTGAATATGCACTGTTACCAAAAATTTCTAGGCATGTTTATCATAAACTAAGTGGAGTAAACGCAGTAGTTTTGATGAAGATGTCAACATGGTTGTAACTTGTTGCGATGTAATTTAATCTGACATTCTTGGAATATCGCCAGGGTGTTCTTTTTCTTCCTCGTTGCTTCCGAACTTTCTCAGGCTTCGATTGCTGTTTAACGAATTGTTAACAAGGACACTGTGTTCTACTTTAAATGTGCCGTGCTATATTAAAAGTTGGCATCATTCCGTATTCAGTTTTTTATCGCAGTACAACTCTGCATCGAGAAACTTCATTGGAAGCTCTGAAGCAAGTTGGAGCGTAATGCAAGATTCATGTAGCCACAGAAACATTTTGCGAGTTAACACTAACAAGGCTGATTCATTGGTTTAAATGTTACAGAACGTTTGAAGCGCTTAAAATCACATAAGGTTATATAAACCTATAACCTTGGAACACAACTATGTTGATGTAAAACTCACGCATCGAAGTCTAACAGAAGTCATTTATAGTTTTTACTCGTAGAATACAAAACGCTAAACTAGCATTTTCTGAATTATCATTGCGATAGAAAACCAGTTCACTAATTCAATACTAAAAATATCTGTTCTTGTTTGGAGCTTGAACAAATATTCTTTCCTACCAAAAATCCTAAAATCCATTTAAACTGTAAGAAAAATCTGGAGTACTTACAGACAGATTTTAATAGACCCGCCTAGTATACTGTGACGCGGCTTTCAAAAGAATTACTCCAAAGCGAGCAAAAGCAGTTTGACAAAAGGACTAAAGGAATTCATATTTGCTACTGTTCCCTCTCACGGGCTCGGAATTTAAATGAACTTTGGCCAACAACAATGACACTGGGGGCTTTGTTCCATGAACAATACATTTTACCGGTGGAATTAAAACCTGCGAACAAAAGAGTACAAATTCATAATGCAGCTTGCAGTTGTGGCACGATTACGCGCCCGTCCCGCGCCCGACCCGTCCGGCTCCCGTCCGCGTCCCGTCGGTCGCATCGGACGAGCACACAATGCTCTATGGCAACAGTAATCCCCTCCACATCTTAATAACTTCTTTCCTTACATTGGACGATTTTGAAAGGGCTGCACGGAAATTAACGTCTTTTACTGGAGCGTATAAAGCGAATACGGGCTGTTCCGGATTACATCGTTGGAGAGTATTTTTGGTTGTTGTAGTAAGATTTTCGATATGCCTAAGTGTGTTATTACTAGTGATCGGAATAGGTAGAGTATATATACCTAAAGTTCGCAAAGGACCTAATATAGAGTGGTTAGGTATTAGGTTTTTTTTTTTTTTTTAATTCCTGATTTCCGGTATTTTTAATGCTAAATATGGTTTACCCTTGTTTTATACACTCATTTCATAGAACGGATCACTTCCTAGAATTTTCGTTTCATAGAAAACTATTTTCTGCTGAACCCGTGTCAAATCAAAACAAATCAAAATGTTTATTCAGTAAATTGGCCACATACGGGCTCTTTTACACGTCGGTAAAATGGAGTTAATCTACTAGCGATTCGGACAAGACCATCATTGCGGAGAAGAAGCCCCGCAAAAAAACTCCAGCAGAAGGTCATTTTTCAAACATAAAACACGTGTTGATTTCAGTTTATCTTGTGATGGTTAAAAGTCTTACCTAACCTAACCTGCGTGAATCATACTTTAAGATAAACTGAAATCATCATCAAAATAGTTTTCTATGAAACGAAAATTCTGCGAAGTGATACGTTCTATGAAATGAGTGTCTATAAAAAAAGGGTAAACCGTAGTTATCATTAAAAATACCGGAAATCCGGAATTCAATAAAAATAAATTAATATCTCACCCGGTTGTAACCACTCTATAATATGTCCTTTTGCGAACTTTAGGTATATATACTCTACCTATTCCGATCGCTGATTATTACCCAAGAAATAACTTTAAGAAAGTCTATAACTTAGAAATCTGAAGCTGAAGGTTTTGGAGACTCGATTATTGTAATTCCTGGTACTGTCCGTGCCTTATTACACAAAATATTTGTCAACACTAAACTTCTACTGTATTTTAAAATGTACAAGTATTTAAAGAACATAAGGTTCTTGATACAGTGTGTTCTAGCTTAAGGTACACGTTATCTAACTACTATTTATAGCTTTAATGTTACATTAAAGAGGTGTTCCTGAATGATTCCCTAAATCAAAACAAAAAAAGATTATTAGACTCACATAATGGTTTACTGCCCTAGTATGCCCAAAAATGGGCTACTCACAAAAGAAACAAAGTAATAATAATTTATGTAATTATGTTTAACTAATTATCAATGTTTAAATTATTATTTTTTAACAACTTACTAATACTTACATAAATAAATTACAAAAATTAAAGTTTTTAAAACTAATTAAATCGGGTGTCAGATGAACTATACATATATTAATAATTAATATATTTAGGACATTTAAATAAAATAAAATATTGTAATATAAAACTAATAATAATAACATAATATAATGTTATTTATCTACAACTAATGATCTAGCGATACGAGTATTTAGAAATAATTACGTACCTACTTTGTGAGAAATAAAGGCTATAAATAAATAAAATAAATGGTTCACTCAAACATCACACCATGTTGTAAAATAAGTAAAAACATACCCTACCCTACAAAGGTACCCTAAAAAGCATTTTAACTTTTTAATTGTTGGTCATATAAATATAAATATATTTGTTAAAAATTTCAGCTTCGATTTTTAAAAAGAAAATGAGTCTGACTTTCAAGTCTGCGTAGTTTGACTACAGCGTGACAAAATTTGGATAAAACATTCGTCACTTTTTGACACGCGTATAAGTCCGAGAGTGACGGATGCTTTATCCACATTTTGTCACGCGATAAACGCAACCATACTAGAACCCGCAGAACCTATTAGGCTGGTTTTAGTGTCACGCGGACCGTCAGTACGGATCGCCCCGCACAGACCGATCTGTATTAAGCTTAGGGAGCGATTTAGAGTATGCGGACGAGTCCGCACGGACGACTGTCCGCGCGGATAGCTCCGCAGCCGTCCGCATGGCGCATCCGTGCCGCGGAGCTATCCGCGCGGACCGCTGCTCGGGCGCCTCTGCCTGCATTGAGCGTTTTAGTATAGTGCGGAGCGCACGCGTCAGTGCAGTACTATCATGGCGAGTCAATATCGCAATGTTGACATGACACGATCAGGACGATACTAAAACGACATACGCGGAGGATCACCGCGGATCGGTCTGCGCGGAGCGATCCGTAGGTACTGATGGTCCGCGTGACACTAAAACCAGCCTAAGAGATGCGAAAATTATCTTAATACCAGCGTGATTAACTTCTTAGACGGCTAACGCAAATGTTTACCTGCTTATTCAGGAAAACGTCCTACGTTGCTGGCTTTATATTTAATTAAGCTTACTTTGACACTGAAGCAGATTCGAGTAAGACGCCTTGCATAATCTTAAGATCGCTTTATTGGCATTAAAACTTGCCAGGTGAAACGACTTTTCCCTGAGTTCAAAGCGACTTTCCCTTGAGCGAACATCGCTAAACCTTTTTTTTCGTCCATTAATATCTTTAAAACGTTGTAATTATATGCCATGACGAACCTCAGCTCATCAGACAGAAAACGCTATAACTATAACTTTATCGACGTAGCGCAAAGAATTAGCTCGATGAAGTTGCAGTAGGCTGGCCACATCTAGGGGAGGGTTTGGAATGATAACCTAACCCTCCCTCCTTTGGCGCAGTCTGGGACTGCTGGGGGGCACCCAGTGGTGCATAGTCATCAGCCCACGGTGCCCCCGTTAACAGCCCATTGGAGGTTAACACCGGAGAGGTTTTAGACGGTATGCTTCCTCCTCAGCTCTCGCAGGAGACTGAGGTGGTTGAGAGTCCGTGATACCCCCTCCTTAACCCCCCACCCCTCCCGTAGCCAAGGGGGACAACGCGTAACGACATTTCCTCTCCGTCAAAATATCCGTATAAATAAGGGCTGGCCACATCTGCAGAAGAACAGATGATGATGATGATGACCATTGGCGGCCACAAACCACAACCCAGTAAACGTAATAGAAGACGTAATTTTTTTATGTCACAGAAAAGGCAAACGAGCACACAGGCCACCTGTTCCTAAGTGCATAATTTTCATCTCAAGACTACAATCTAGAGACTGCAATCAAGATCAAATGCGTTGCCAAACCTGATAACTAATATGCCTCTATGCTAGTAATGTCCACGGTTGGCACACGGCAATGCGAACTCTGTTTGGCGGTAGGTTAAAGTATAAGAAGGTGGTAGCGATCCGAACGTACCTAACACAAGGTTCTGCCACTACTAAACCACTCCACCATCCTGCGGCGAGGTGGAATGACAACCAGCGCCTGGTAGCAGGTAGGAATTTAATGATGAGCGTTCAGATAGAGTAAGCTAGGTCGTATTGGGAGTGGCTTAATGTCTTGGGGACTAACTTTAGTATGATGATTATGACGATAATAATAACGATAATAACCCACTGTTGTAAAATTAATGGCATTTTCACGTAAAAAGAAAGTCTGGAAAGTAGGCGCGCGACACGTGCGGATTGATCACAAACGGACTAAGAGTCACTCAAGGAAGATAAAATCTTTGATCATAACTGGTTATGAAAATAATGGAAAATTTATCGATCGCAATTGGCTTTTTACTAGGAAGGAAAAATCGCCCGCACTATGCTCTCAGATTTTACAGCAAATACCTGGCATAGCATTGTAAATTTCATCAAATTCGATAAAACTGTTTTCTAAAACGAAACCATGAAAGTAATGTAAATTAAAAAATATACCGATATAATTCTTATATAGCTTCTAAAGTTGCTCGTTATCTACGAAGCATAACGACACCTTGTATATTACACCTTATTATTATATCTGTTATAAGCTGTCTAACAGTGCCGCAAATAAAATGGAACATCCATGAAACGCGCACGTATCACAGTAGTTTCGACTTTATCCTTAGTAAGTCTAACGGTAAAGTATCTTTTTGCAAGTCATTAACACTGGAAACGCTGTGTATATGCTTTTGATGTTCGTACGCCCCTTTCCTCATGAAAAGATTCAAAGCGGCGTGAAAAGGCACTTCTTTCTTTGGCACGGATCAGCTCGTTTTTCTGTTGCCATGTAACAAGGTTTATTTATTACTCTTCGAAACCAAAATGCTTACTAATATTTTGTCAAAGAGGTTATTTGTGGAACAAGATTTCTTGTAAAATGTACCTCGTTTCGGCATTGATAATAACCATACTAATCTGTCAAAGGCGATAAAGCGACTACTAAAGTATGCAGCAACTTATAATGGGTCTATATCGGTTGATCTAAAAATTTTTGGCCTATTTTTGTTTCGCATCATATTTTTTGCATACCGACGTTTCGTCTGTTTTCGTGATTTAAATGTCGAAAATTGTTTGATCGAAATTGTTTAGTATAACATTTGTTTGGAATAACTTTTTTTGTCGAATGGTTTTTTGGTATAACGTAGACCGTGAGGCGAAGTCGACGGAGCTCCGCTTCGCGAAGCTCCTATTCCGTGTGGTTTTGGCGCTTCGCGCCTTGACACAATTCTGACCTAACCTAACCTATTCATTAGTTGAGACCTAGGTGTTTTATACTGGGAAGGGCTTCGACCAAACCATATTACGGATTTAGCCTTTTAGACAAAACAATTTTAGACCAAAAGTGCTTTAGAACAAAAAATATGTAGGTATGCAAAAAAATCTTTATGCTAAAAAAGAAGTATGCCATTCAATAATATAGGAAACTTTTTCGACCAAAAAATTTAAGCACATAAAATTTTAGGTCAGTCGAAGGGCACCCACTTATAATGCCGACTGTACATACCTACTAAAGTTCCGAGAAAAAGAAGCTGATAATAAATAGTAAAGCTTATAGACAAAGTTTTCCTTAAAGATCACGTAAACTTAGTTTATCTGGCTGATTGTTTGGACGTTTCTAAGTCACCGTCCAATTATCTTCAGCACAAACAGTCCAAACTTTTGCATTATCTAGAACAACATTAATAGGGCTTGGAAGCGTTCCGGTTCCTCGGGCAATAAAAACAAAACTGAATAACAAAAGACTGGGAACTGGCTGGCTATTGACTGTGACGACAGCCCCTTATCAGATGAGACATGTTATTTTTCTGCAGGAAAACAGTCGTACGAGTCTCAAGATGGATTCAAAGAGCCGGGGCACTCTGTTAGGAATATGAGATGCGTTCGGAATTTTAAGAGTCGCCAGTAAGTTTGCAAGCACAAACATGGATTTGTATTATGTATTAGATATTGGATAGTCAGGAGATAATTTCCCTAAAGTAATGTAAAAGCAGCTCCTTACAATGATTTATTTTCAAATTTAAAGCGAAAATTTAAATTATTTTTTGCGTCTTTAATGGCAGTTTTTTTTTAATGATACTTTTTAGTGGTCATAATATGCTGTTAGGCTCTCATTTCTTAATCTCAAAAATAAATTATAGGATATTTCAAGTTTCCTGTAAGCAACGTCGCGGTTTAAATCATTGTTTATACTATAATAATATTTAAATCATTTAAATCTTAATCGCCACGCTTGAAATAAGTACCATTGAGGATTTCCGGTGCCCATCTGCGGTCTTCGTCATCAGTTCCACTTCAACAAATGATACTTACTTTCTGAATGCAAATGCTACACTTGTTTCTGAAAATACCAAAATCGACCTAACAAACAAACAAAATCTAAATCGCTCTACATTTGATGGCGTAATCGCGTAACCAACATAAAAAAACATACAGTCGAATTGAGGACCACCTCCTTTTTGAAGTCGATTAAACTGTGTTTATAACAATGAACAGGCTCCATTATTATGTAATTTTACTAGAGGGTGTGTGCGACTTTGAATATTTAACTACTTTTTAGTTGTATCGTTTTGCTCCACTTTTACTCGACTGCTTAAAAAGGTATTTATTTAAAATTAATGTATGTTTTCTAAGTACTAATTATGACTTCAGTTTCTTTTTTCTTTCACTCTATCTACGAGTAAATTATGTATATTTTTACATTAAAACATAACCACAACGCTAAAGCAATTAACTCCCGTTTCATTATCAACTTCGATTGAAACTTCAACCCATTTAAATGCGATGCAGATATTTAACTTCGGTGACGAACGTAATTCCTACCTATTCAGTCATGAAATAGAATTTGCAGCGGCTTCTTGTTTGGACGTCTCCCGAGTCGTTATAGCTAAAGATATCTATATAACGAGCAGAAGGCATCTTTTGATGTCTGCAAGATCCCTGTTCACTTCAAACTTAGTCCTTTCATGCGACTGAGCAACTGAAAAGACTATTTAAATTGATATTTCATACAGTTTCGTGTATTTATGTTGAATTTTAAGGGAATTGCGTACAGTCTAGGTATTTTAAATTTTAACGCTGTCTTTAGTATTTTACAGGGATTTAATAGAGCATTTTACTTTATGTTGTAGTTATATTGCTATATCCAAAGCATGGTTGTGAAATTTACTCGTCTTATAATTTGTTACTATTAACATTCTCTACGCTACACTGGCATACATCTATTTAGTTATTTCACAATTAACCTAATTGTGAAAAATGTGGTTACAGAATTATCAACAAATTTTTGGAGTTGTTGGTGATTCTGTGCCTCTGCCTATCCCACTCTGGGAATGAAGGCGTGAGTTTATATGTGTATGTAACATTCTCTAAAAATCTTGAAATAACTGTGACAACCAAGAGAGGATTGATTCTATTCGGTAAAATCACATTGATTTTAACGTTATCCCATTATCAACATTATAATAGCTCTTATATATTTAACAGTAATGGCGGCCGAGCAGCTACACGATAATATGTCAAAAGCCTCGAGATTATACAACATACTCTCGTACAGACGTTGCGTGGGAGTTGCCCCTATTAGGTTTATCTGACCAACGTCACAGCTTTGCCTGAGGGCATGATTTCATTTCAAAGGCACATAACATTCTCACCTGCGATAATACTAAAGGATGCCTGGGATTTAAATTTCCTTTGACAGTTGAGTGCACCAATACGTTACCGAGGGATAAAACATTTTTCCTTTTATCGATTAACATATACAAACCTAGTCCACACGCCAATGTGATGACAAAATTGGTCTGTTCTGTACGGCATTATTTGTACACTTGTTACACAGCTACTATTGTGCCTTGTCACAGAAAGCTAAAGATTAATTTTGACATGATTCCTTTCTCGTGACTTGACGCTGTCATCATTACAGGGTTATAATGATAGCTCAACGATTAAAGTTGTTCACAATTAAATACCGTACGAGAAGATTAGGCCTGCTTATTGGTGGCTTCAAGTTTGACGCGTTGGCTGTATGGAATTATCATTCTGTGTTAGGTGTTTAATTCTAAGCGTTAACGTATTTAACGTGTTATCGAGAAAATAATTTTAGGGGTTTGTGCTATGGATCGATTCCGTAAGTAGTACACGTATTTGAATAGTAGTAACGATTCGAAAACATGACTTATGATTAAAATGTTCGTGCTAGAGCTACGGACTAACTAACACACAGTCATTAAGTTTCCGTTTATACTTAATATTAGTATCGTAATTATCATAAATGTTTTTTTAATACAGTTGCTCCAGGGGTACTTTTTGTAGCTGCATATCGTGCGGAAAGTTGGACTTTTCACAGTAGTGTATTTTACCCTTAATTTTTCAAATTCCACTACGATTTTTTATTAGACTAACAGAAAGAATTAAGTAAACATCTCTTTTAATTACTGGTTTATTTTTGTTTTATTGTAATGTATTCGCAAATGTATTAAAATCATCGTTTGATACACGAGCGGAACTATATTTTTTTATATGTTTGTATGTAAACTCTTTATTGCACAAAAATATAAATATTACAATATTTTTGTATTTTTGTCTCCGTTTGCAGCTCGAGACTCGTGTAAAATGACATACTTTCCGCACTTGCATTAAAATGTACTATTACCTATCCTAATATCTTAATTTTCTACGTCAAGAGTCCGTAGGTAAGTGGTTATCCTGGCACTGGCACCAATTCGCAGTGTCCTTATCTCAACGGCAACGGCTTGTTTATCGTCCAATCCTCATTTATGACTTCGTTATTTCCCTATTCCAACGACATAAAAATGTCGTCCGCAAGAATAAGTTGCTTTCTATCTTCTTATGTTCGTTGATAAAGAAAATAATGAACGGACTTATGGATCGATGCGATTAAGCTTGTGCCAAGTTAATTAAGTTGTTGTTATGATGTTAGTTTGTTGGTGTGGTGCAAAGTAAAGTGGAGTTGATGTAACACTAATTAGTTACTTAAAGCTGCTTTTATGAGATACAAGCTTCCGGAACATTGCATGTTTTTTTTTCATAAAAAAAATATCTTTCACCCTCGTCACAGAAATATCTGTTCAAATCCGTGTAAGGATGATTATCTACCAGAGCTATGCGAGGTAGCGAAGCGATGCGCCAGGAAAAACTCCGCCAATAGGACAGCTGCGCTGAGCGAGGCCAGGAAAATTAAGTAATCCTATTGGTGGATTTTTTCCTCACGCACCGCTTTACTACTTGACATAGCTCTGGTGGATAATCACCCTTAGGGTAATTCTCAGAAGCATCTCGACCGCTCCTCGCAATTTTTATTACCGTTCCCCTAATGATTGTAAAGACTTCCGACAATTGAAGAGCTTTATGCCAGTACGGGTATTGTCTTCGGTTCGGTATTTTTTCCGTATTAAATTTGTAAAATACGTTTGTCATTAATGAAAGCCATGGCCATGGTGAAAATTGCGAGAAGCGATTGGAAAAATAGAAATAAACAAGAATATTTATAGTTTTAGTTGAAAAAAAATGTTGGTTGCTTATAACAAGATTATGATTGCTGATTCCATACGAGCATAACAATACGTTACATACATCTACGAAAATGTTAGTAGAATCACTAAATAACTTACTTTTGTTACTATCAGCTTTGATTGATATAACAAATATCATAACTATTTTATTCAACTTTTGCCTATTAAAAGAAAATCTCTCTCCGTTGGCTCTCATTTTTCAGTGTTATGTAGGATTAGGATCTTAAACAGGGGTTTGAATAATGTTTTTAGCCTTGTTTCTAGAAATCTCTTTAATGCAGACACCGAAACTCAAACCTAAACTCAGGAGCACTAGCATTAATATTATCATTATAGTCGAAGACATGATCTTATACATAGTTTAAACTTACTGGTAAAGTACGCGGCGACCTGAATCTCGAACTGTTATTCTATTCAAGTACACGCCCTTGCATATCTTATGATTTTATTTTCTCAACGTGAAGAAAAGCCGCATAAAAACCACATAAACATAAACAGAACACCTTATGTCATTACATCAACAAAATATGGGCTGTAAAAGCGACTATAAAAGATTTCACGCCTCTTTTAGAAAGTATACTCCAAAATAATAATATGTGATATGCATGGCCGCCACTGTGGCTGACCTGTTTTCTTTGGCCTCTAGGTAATAGACTTATTATATTTTATGAACTTGCTTGAGGGGCCATGTAATATTACGCCATGCTGAGAAAATATCTTTAGACCTTATTACCTTAGTATATTACTGTTTATGCAGGGTTTGCGGGTTTATTTTTAGCGAAATTTGTACGGTTTTGTAAATTTACTTCACATTTTTATTTGTCACGCTGGGAAAATGCTTTTAAATTAAATTCAAAATTCTTTATTCAACAAAAACACGTAAAGTATGATCTAAGGGATGGAGCCTCCCTGTAAGCAAAATAGATGCCTGTGTTGGGAGACACCAGCTTTTACACATACACTTCTTCTTTTTCCGGAAGAAATCTCTTAGGGCGATTGTGCACTACAAGGAATTTTACTGTCCGGCAGTCCGATTTTTTACGGTCCGATATGGCACGCCATATAAATTTATATACTTTAAAATTAAAATCGAACTGAATGCGAGTAAAATTCCTCGTAATGCACAATCGCCCTTAAAGGGATAAGTTCGCCTTTGTACTTGTTTTTTTTTAATTATATTTCCTGTGATTTGTATTTCTGTGCACCTGGGCCCAGTGGCAGTGGGACCAAAGGTGGTTTTGTGGGACTCACCAACCGAGAGTGGCCGGATTGCCCACTAAAAGATTCTCCACGTTGTTGGCGAAGGCCGTAGGTTCTGCTTGCCCTCACCAGTTCTGAAATGGGATCTAATCGGACTCTTTGTTTACTATTATTTACAACGTTGTGTTGTGTATACTGGTATGAAGGTAAGAACAAATGAAGTCTAATACATCCCACTAATATGATAAATGCGAAAGTCTGTGTGTGTGCGAGTGTGTTAGTTTGTTCACGTACCTCACGCTGCAACGGCTGGACGGATTCTACACGATCACAAACTAGCAAGATAACAGTAGCAGCCGCTCAAGCGATCGTTCGATTTTTACAGCCATATATAAAGCTTATTGTCAGCAACATTGTCAATGCTAACGAGACGTGTTCATATTTTTACCCAATATGTATACAGAAACAATATGAAAATAGAAAAAGATTTATTGCCTCTCATGCTTACCACGTGAAAGCTATTTACATAAGCTTCATTTTCTAATATGGGGACAAACTACAAAAACGTCGGAGAAGAGAGTTATCAGCCTGCACATATTCACACACACACAACGTTTATTACTACACTAGCCGCCGCGCATGCGTTGCAATGCTATTTCCTGTATATTCGACTCACACTTGATCGATGTTTTAGACTAAACTATTCCTCGTGAAACTGGTTATCATTTACAAAAATATTTATTCTAATCCGATAGGTAGTTCCAGAGATTACCCCGTTTAAATAAACACACACACACACACACACACACACACACACACACACACACACACACACACACACACACACACAAACACACACGTCAAACTTATAACGCCCCTCTTTTTTCACGGGTTAAAAAAATATCTCGATTCTCCCAGCCTTCACAGTGTAGTCGTCATAATAACAATTACAGCAAATAGTGGGATCAATAAGCCTACATACGTTATAATTGTTTGTCCCTCACAATCCCTAACAACGTTTGTCCTAACATATCGTTTGTCCGAATTTTCATTTGCCCTAAATTGGTTTTCAGATGAATTAGGCAACTTTTTAAGTTTTCCTATTATATCAGCGGTTCGGTTAGGTTAGGGTTGTATTATAACAATACCAAAAAGATTTAAAATTTAAGCGGAAATGGCGTTAGGATAAATGAAAATTCGGACAAACGATGCATTAGGACAAATGACGATTAGGGCTTCCATAGGAGAACCGTTATAATTCTATTGGTCATTGGGCTGGGTTCCATACATTTTTGCCCATCATTCTTTAATAGTTGATCGCTGGCACTACTCGCTTCCCGCTCATTGTCAGCGGTGGCATAAGTGCCTAAAAGTTATTCTTATAATATCTTCATCAAGAACTATGTTCTACTCAAATGGAAACGACACATTCATAAATGTAACTGTTTCTAACTACTCCAACTTCGCTGTGTTCAAAGGGATAATCTTGTCCCTTTGATCCCTATGACGAACTGTCCCGTCTCTTATTAACCCAGAAGTTAGTGCGATCTTAAACTTTGCCCCTGTAAAACACGACATTACCCTTTGACACGAACGTTCGGAAGGAAACCGGATTTTCTAAAAGGAAATTGTTAAATACTGGCTATTTCAGTCTCGAATTCATTCGCATTTAATTCATAAACTGTTCATTATACTCTTATTTCAAATAAATGTAGAGAATTAAGTCGATGATCTGGTTTTACAAAGCAATTGGCTACGTTCGTTGGAGTCTAGATTTCAAGTTTTCTTTACCGCGCGTTTCACCACGAAATGTGTAAGGTTTTTTAAATGAAAATGTTTTTATAGCTTTCATTTTTGACGTGATATTCTTTCATGTTAATTAGCACGGATAAACACCATGAAGCGCGCTCGGTAGTTTTTTTACTAAAGCCTGAAATTTCGGTTTACGAAGCCAATTTCACAATTATTAATATTTTAATTTTTCGGTATCTCAGTAAACTGACGATGTTATTTTTTGCTGGAAATATATTTGAACGGTAAAATTTTATTTCATGAAAATATTTTCTCCTTCAAATCCGCCAAAGGGTTCATAACATTGTCCGATATCAAAAATATGAAAGGAATTTTTCAATAAAGTTTGTTGTATTTTTCTTGCTTTTAAAACATCATAAATGTTTGTATTTCATAAACGCCAAAAATGTGTTCTCCCTGTCAATAAGCTCATATATGTGTAAATAAGTAAAAGGTACAAATAATAGGTACAAACTCCTCAAAAAGCATTTAAATATATACTTGAATAAGCAAACAAAGTACTTTCAGAAACTTATATCAACTTAATTTAGACGATCATCCAATAAACATAAAAAATCGACAGAAGACATTTTAGTATCGGTTCTTTGCTTCGCCGTTGTAATATAACTGTGCTTAATCACCCATATGATTTTCACTAAAAGATAGAGTAATTCAGTAATTTAATAAATTCTGGTTTTTATACGGGTGTTACTAAAAACTCACATAAACCGAAGCGAAGCGAGGAGCTCGCTAGTTATCTATAAAATAATTTCACGAACTAGACAATCGCTTTTTACAGCAATCAATCTATTTCAATCTAATTTCGGTAACAGAAAGAGAGGGCTATAAATTTTCGACTAAAATAGCTCGTGTAACATCACTTATAGTAGAAACCTAATCGTTTAAAAATCAATGTCCAAAGGCTGTCTATACGTAAAGATATAGTCCTACTGCATAATATAAAAGCCATACAAAACATAACACAACAAATCTCAGTAATATAACCTAATGCATGAGAATATAGGGAAAGTTTCCGAGCCCCCATTCGCATCGCTATCTCAAATTAAATCTCCGCCGGCTCGACTACAGTCGCTATGTGAGCATATAGTTTATTAATATACGAATCAAGAAATGGATCAAAGGTTTGACGGAAAATTACATTTGTACTTGCCACTTGCTTGCCACGCTTGCTCTTAGTGCGAAGGATAAAATTATTATAATGTGTTGCTAAGTAGATAGATGAGACATTATAAGGCGCGACCCCACCGCTGTTTAAAATACGGAGACGGTACGGAATCGCAGTGACGCATCGTATCCGTAACTTTTTTTTTAATACAGTTGCTCAAAAAGCGGTACTTTTCGTAGCTGTATATCGTGCGAAAAGTTGGGTTTTTTCGCACTACTGCGTTTTACTTTTCCATTTTTTTTTAAATATACTAAGCCGTGCATCCAACCAAAGAGTTTGCATGTTTTGATAAAGTACCAGGAGTCCAGAGGTAATTAGGGGGTGCGTAGCGCAACTTAGATGACGTCACGGGGCGGCGCAGCGGTGCGGCGGGCAGGCGGGCGCACCCGACACAGCGCGGATGACTTAGGTAGGTACTTCTAAAGTTTATGCACTCCTGCGGCATCTGACGTTATAATTTTTGTTTTAATAATTTTATTAAACTTTAAGTAATTTGGGACAGTGTGTTCACACGTCATGTCACTTCAGAGGTCCGGGGGGAAGAGGACAGACACAGATACCCACATACACACATACACAGATACAATTTTTTTCGCAAATGTATTAAAAAACGTTCTTCGATACACGTGCGGAAATGTGATTCTTCACTCGTTCGGATATCTCGGTACTCGTGGAGTAATAACATACTTTCCGCACTAGCATCGAAATGTACTATTTCGCAAGCCCTCCACACCGCTGCTCAAAATACGCTGACGGTACGGAAGCGCAGTGACGTGCGGAAAATTTCAAGGATAAAGGTGCAACCGCACCGCTGCTTAACGGTGCGTCAAAAACGGCGCCATGTTGTTACCATGACTCCGTCTTTTGTTTACTCAACGACACCGTATTTTACGCAGCGGTGGGGTCGCACTTCAAGTCGTGACGTTTACGGCACGTCACTGCAATTCCGTACCGTCTCCGTATTTTAAGCAGCAATGTGGAGGGCATGCGATAAAAACGGTAGTGATACGATGCGTCACTGTGATTCTGTACCGTCTCCGTATTTTAAGCAGCAGTGGGGTAGCAGATGTATCGGTAACCTACATGGATTTTCAAGTTTTAGTTATGCTGTACAGATACTAAGGCTGCACTTAGAGTTCGTTAATGACGATTAACACAAGTTTCTTACACAAGTTTGAAAAACAATTATCTCTGAAATGTCTCCGAGTAGGCCGTGTGTAGAGGCACTTATAGTCATAGTCATAATCAAACATACTTAATATCATACCTAACCTTTTGAACGTTATAGATGGCTCGGTCATCAACTGAAAGTCCTGCCACTGACGCCACCGTTGGCCACAGCCGACACAAGTTAAAAAAGATAAAGATAAGATTACAAGAGACTTTGTTGCAAACATGTTTGGCGTGCAGGGCCGGATTAACCATGCCGGGGCTCGTAGGCAATGCAATACGAGGGCCCCTATAACTTTTCTTACTTTCTAAAATACATTATTTTTCCTGTGTGTGGAGCCAAAATCTCATACAGCCTGGCCGATGCAGGGCCCCTAGGCAGTATAACTGCACTGCCTTATGAATAATCCGGCCATGCTGGCGTGTGAGTGATACATTTTGTATTTGACGTAAGGCGTTCAAAAAGTTAAGTTTACAGTAGATCTTACCCTCCTGGAAAACCTTTTCCAATATTCAAGTTATAAGTACATTGCTCTTACAATTTTTTGTAGATTTTTGTTGACAATATGGGGCTTTTTAAAAAGCCAGCAACGCATTGGTGACGCTGGGGCGTTGCAAATGTCCATAGGCGGCGGCGACCACTTTCCATTAGGTAGGCCGTCTGCCTGTTTGCCCGTTGACGGCAATATAAAAAAAAAAAATAGAGCTTGCTTGTCGCTTTTCAGTTGATATTTTTATTGCAGTCGGGTTTTTGTTTTTTTAAATAATTTAGTTCATTTCACACTTTTCAGTTTTAATTAACTTTAACGTTTGCGTACTTTTTAATTTTCCTGTCAAAATGGTAGCATAAAAATGTTATACTTTACATAATATTTGGAATGGGTTATTTATTAGCTTTTATTTGAGGCCTGAGGGCCCTGCCAAGATGCATTGCGCTAACTAACGTTTCTATTCGATTCGTTTTTAAACCAATTGCGTCACTGGTAGATGACGTGATACGAAATTTCACGTGATCTATCAGTGACGCGATTGGTTTAAAAAAGAAACGAATAGAAACGCTAGTTAGCGCAATGCATCTTGGCAGGGCCCTCTGCATTGTTAGAATAGAAAATGAACTTTTTTTATTTCTCTTCCATATTTTTTTTCATGTCTTTGATGACAGTAGCTCTATTTTACTCGGTAAATCCATATTGCTTTTGACGTGTTATCATATTATCAACGATGTAAATCTCTTAGTTACTTAACAATAATGGCGACTGAGTTAAAGACTTGAAACAATACGTTAACATGACAAGAATTAGGTATCGAATATACTCGTAATAAAGCCTCTGACGCCCAACTTGACTACCTTGGATTGGTCTCGTTTGAAGAATCCGTCAATGCAAAAAAAAAAACCACTCGGAAAAAACTTGCCCAAGTTTTTTTTTAATTAAAAATTAATCTGTCCTATTGGTAATAGTATAACTTATTGTATTAAATCTTACTGAAAGTCCCAGGGTAATTCGGGGTTAAACTTTTGGCTATTAACATTTTTATAGGTTAAATAAAACGTAAGATGGCGCCCCCCAAGTAATTATCATATTAATTAGCATTCCGAATATGTCTGACCTCAGGATTAAAACGCTGAACATACTTTATATAAAATTTATTACTCCTATAATTCATTCATACGCCAGTCTACAAAATCAGTTTCATTTTAAGAAATTTACAATCGTAATTTATGTAAGTACCTAAATTTTCTTTCGTTAACTAGAATTGTTCTTGATATTTGTGATGCAAATTAAGTTGTTTTATTTAATCAAAGAGGTAATGTTGAAATTATACAAGATAGGTTAACATTAAATATATACAGTAAAATCAAGACACACAAATATTTATTTCATAAACAATCTACAATGCCTTCAAGCAACATTTTGGCACAACGGCGCTAGCCTACTTTCAACAATCAAGAAATAACAATTATCTTGAATGATCAAAACTGTACCTTAGTAACTTACATTTAAAAGACAAAATTATATAAAGGCCCGCTGTAGCACCTTTTGTTTCTTTAACCACTTTACGTGGGCAACGGGCATTTACACATAGTGCCAGTAGACTAGTACACACATTATTTTTTCTCGAAATTGTCTGGCAGATAATTATCTGTGCCCGGCACTCCCGTTCCGCCAGTATCTCCTAGCCACGGGTACCTGAAAAAAATATACATTTTAACTCTGGAATAGTTTTGTCTACAATTGGTACCATTTTCCTACGACGCGCTCTATTTCACCATGTTTACAATGATAGGTGACAGGTGACAATAAACTATACATTGCAAAGTTAACAAGCTTTCACATCAGTGGGATTCATAAAAGCTGCGCCATGTACACTAAAATGTTACCTGTCACATTTCATGTCATTGTCAGAATGATAAAATAGGGGTCTGGTGAATGAATCCCAAAGAAAAAGTATACATGTTGGGCTGTTCCTTCCTAAATAAAATATGACTACGACTACGCGAAACCAAAAGCAAAGTATAGATTTTCCCTCTTTCACGCACAATAGCTAAAATATGCTTCGTCCTTATCAGATAAGATAATGACAGATTCTGTCATTGTGAGATTTTCATTTGTCAGAAAGGGACAAAGCATATTTTAACTAAAATAGGTTTGTAGTGTGTTTATGAATAAGGGGTTTGTACGTATGTAATGTGATCAATGATCATCCACATCAGCACCAAAAGCTATGGTCCAATCTTAAAAAATGGGATAAATGTTTCGTGGAAAACGTGCACGCATCATGTTACTAATATATCAAGGATGTTTGTGAGGTTGTTTGGAGGTTTGTCTAATAACGAGAGTTAGGATTTTTGGTGGCATATCACCTTGATTTTGACGTTCAGTATTGTCATAATAATATTTCAAAATGCATTCATTCGTTAAATCGCTAAACCAGTTTAAATTATTTTTTGAAAAGAGGATATCTCCGCTGTGGAAGCGTTACAAACAAACAAATATAAGTAGGTATGGATAAACTGAACTAAAATGTCAAAATCAAAGTTGTACGTTTATAATAATTAGGAAATAGCGACTCCATGGATTCTAGAACCGCGGTATGCCACCAAAAGTCCCAACTCTACTAATAATGAATGAGAATGCCGTTAAACCAGTTCTATGCGGTCGAAGTCGCGGTCCAATGCTAGTTATAGCATGACCAAAGCTCTTACGTCGTGGACCCAGAGTATATTATTGCTTAATCCGCGCCATATAAAATATGGTTTGCTATAATAGGCTATATAAGCATTGTAAACGTGAGTTATGCTAGGTTTACACGGGGCTTAGTAGCTAATGCTTAGTACTTGTCGCTTACACTTGTCACATGTGTGTAAACATGTTGTATAAGTGCTTAGTATTAAGCATTACACACATCTGACAAGTGTAAGTGACAAGTACTAAGCATTAGCTACTAAGCCCGTGTAAACCTAGCACTATACTAGTTGCTTGTTGGGTTTTTTCGGATGACAGAGCTATCTATGTTCTGTTCATTCTTACTTGTCTTATATAGTAAACAACTTTCTAACCTCAAAATATACCTTTTTTGGTTAAAACAGCTCTTATCGTAAATAAAGTAAACTGAATAGACATTATGCACATCACTTGGCTAATGTATTGTCTGTGATTGCTTTATTTTGTTTAAAATAGTAGCTGTTTTAGCCAAAAAAGCTTCATTTTGAGGTTTGAATGTTGTTTACTATATAAGACAAGTAAAAATGAACAGACCTTACATTATATTTGATTATTTATAGAGCCCTTAGGGCACGAGTCGAACACGCCAGAGACCGATGTTTTTCAACATAATCAAGAATGCCAAATAAACAGCCAATCTCAAATTTACCATGCCATAAAACGCTTATAAAATATTTTTCTAAGAAAATAACCTACGTATTTGTAAACAAAAATGTCTCGTATCACGCTGGTACTCATGCATATAAATTACATGTCCTTTATGTAATATTCGAGAAATTCCGAGAAGTTTTGCGGATAGAATGCCAATCTGGTCGCAAAAATGTATCATACCGCGAACCGAGACAAAGTTATTAGGTGCTTTGCCCCGAGAGAATTCTAGCTATTCTGCCAGCTATACGTTCTGCTTTCAAGTTTAAATAGCCGGGACTTTTTTATGGCATGTAGAAAGCGAACGAGTACACGCCACCTGACCGTAAGTGGGATCTGTGACTCATAAACATTGTGCAATCTGAAGACTACAATCTTAAGACAATCCTAACACCGAAAACGCGTTGCCAACCCTGAAAACTAAAATGGAAGCTAAGCTAGTAATTTCACCGGTTGTCTTATCCCTACACCGGAAAACAACAATGCGAACACTGCTGTTTGGCTGAAAGGGTAAGATGGTGGTAGCGATCCGGACCTTGCACAAAGTACCACCACTAAAAACCCCAATACCCATGTTCTCCAGAAGAAGGGAAATCTATATCACGTGTAATGAATTCTGATACTTTGTACATGGATTGTCAGATAGTATAGTAGGTACGCGTGGGGTTTTGTTACACCGGTCTTTGTCCCAAAAGTGTCTGAATAGTTGTTTTTTTGCTATCACCATGAATATTAAGCAGATCACACCGTTTCCGACAATTTTTAATATGTCTGAGTGTCACGGAAGTTCTATGTTTAAAATCACCATGAATATTTACACAAAAATACTCTTACCAAACACACTCGGACGGGCTTATCAAGTTTGCTTTTTATTAAACTTTTCTAAGGCAGAAAAAAAATCACAGCCTACCTAATAGTGAGTCTCATAAATATTTCCACCAATATTGGCAACAAACGCGCAGCAAACTTCAAAAAAAGAGGAGGTTCTCAATTCGTCGGAATATTTTTTTATTATTTTTTAATAAATCCGCGGTAACATGACATATTCTGAAAAAATATCTTCCCGGTACCTATTACGGTTCAAAAGGTACAGCTCTTTCAAGTTAGGAGGGACGGACGGACGGTCCCGTTGGGTTCCCTTCGGGTCTCTTTGTAGTAGACTTGTAGGAAGAGAGGACAATAGAGAGATCTCTCTCCAGGCGGGTGTTATGCCTCCCGAAACCGAAGTCCATTGGGATGAAGTTGGAAGTTGTATATATGTCAACTGACTGTAGAAACTTCGTTAGCGCGATGCAGAACACTTTAGTTGCGCTGTCTGACGCTGGTGGCGCTCGCGAGGTACCGAGTTGGTTGATACAAGTTGCCGTTAGATGTCGCTAGGTCGCCACAGACTCTATTATTATATTGTATGAATATACTTACTTGTTAGGGCACTCGCTGCAAGACTCCATGTATCGTGTGTCAGTGAAGTTCTGCTCTGGATGCTTGAAGGACAGAGCGCACTTGTTGGGCAGATTGCAGGGCGCCGGGGGCAGTTCCTTGTCACACCGCCACGCGTCGTATTTGTTGTTCATTTGTTTGTTTGTCTGTGGCTCCGTGATCCAGGTTAAAGCTTGCGTCATGGTCAGGAACCAGACGTCGGGGCTGCAATAGAGAGGTAGAAGATCATTTTAAGAAACCAGTGAGGGTAGACTACTTAACGCTAACGTAAAAGATTTTCGAAAACTGTCAACGTTTATGGAATTGTCGTAGGCGCTGGACGCGACGCTCTGACAGCTAACGTTAATCCTATACATTTTTGAGAACGATAACGGACGCCGAATGCATTTTGTTTAGGACGTGACTTATAATTTACTTAGGAATGACGTTGTCTATCGATGATGTATATTTGCTACGGTTCTTACATGTCAAAATAAATACTTACTGTGTTCGTAAGATTCCTAAATACATGAGAATAAATACTGGCAGACTCATGATTCTGTTATTCTTTTTTAAACTATACGAAATCGTTGGATTCCCAAATAAACGAGAATATAAATACTGGCAGACTTATGATTGGATTGTTCTTTTTTAATCTATAAGAAATCATGCAGAGTGTTAACAAACTTTACATACATAGACACCTAATGCGATGTGATGACGATCGATCCTGCGCTACTAAACTTGCATCAAGCTGTTTTAATTTTTTATATCTTCATATAGAAGATATAAATTAAATGGTGTTCGTTGGTAAGCTCATCATTTGAAAACGGCTGGACAAATTTAGCTATATTTTTTTAATAAGGTGTAAACGGGAAAAAAAATACCCGGAAGAAAAATTGTATACGCCCAAGTCTGTCGGGACAACTGGTTTATAAAGAAAATATTCTTACAGGGAATTGGCCCACTTCAAGAACTTGTGAAGCCCGCGCTCCAGCGCCTTGATCTGGAACCAGTTGGTGTGGAACGGCATCATATACGGCGCCCGGTTCTGCTCGTAGTGCCTTTTGAAGTCTTCTTGCAGCCATTCTAGGACCTGGAAATAAACAATGCCTCACTATAATCACGAGCAGCGATGGGCAATATTTATTCGAATGACGAATAACGAATAAGAATAAACAAATTATTCGCGAATAACGAATGAAATTCTCGAATGATTATTCTTATTCGAATAAATTATTCGTCGAATAATTCATTTGCGAATAATTTATTCGCGGATAATTTATTCGTTGAATGAATTGCCACGAATAATTATTATTTACTACTTATTATACCTGCTCCATTGTTCTCTAATAAATTAATAAATTATTCGTTATTCGAAAGGTAGTCGAATGATTCATTCATGGATAAATTATTCGCGAATAAAAATATTACGAATTATTTTTTATTCGAATGATTATTCGAATAAATAATTATTCGAATAATGCCCATCTCTGATCACGAGTATTCATATTTTTTTTATGGCAAGGAGAAGGCACGCGAACACTCAAGCCACCTGATGCTAAGTGGGATTTGAGACCCATAGACATTTGAAATCGCAAGACTACAATCTCAAAACTGCAATTATAAGACTTCAAATGCGTTGCCAACCCTGAGGACTAAGATGGAATGCCTCTATGCTAGTAATTTCACCGGTTGTCTTATCCCCGGAACACAGCAATGCGAACACTGCTGGTTGGCGGTGGGTTAATGGATAAGATGGTGGTAGCGATCCGGACGGACCCTGCACAAGGTCCTACCACCACTAACTCATAAGGTACAAAAACTATAAAATTCCACATACCTACGAGTTAAGTTTGATTATCGCTATTTCCATAGAGAACTATCGGGATCAAAAATAGATTTTCTTTTATCAGGGTTCAAGCTAGCACTTATGCAAAATTTATTCAAAATGGGTTTAGCGGCTTAACGAATAACTAATACATTATTGCATTCATAAAATTACTGTGGAAGATTGGATAAGATTTAGTTTTGCTCTTTTTAAACTGATTGCATAATCTTCTGGCTTCCGTCCACAACTTCATTCGATTATCGTTATTCCCAACGGAACTTTTAAATTTTCCAGGATGAAAAGAAGTCTGGGTTAATCCAAGATATAAACAAGGTATCCCTATTTGTAGATTTCATCCAAATCAGTCGAGCCGTTGCACCGTGAAGGAGTAAAGGCGCGTACACATAGCGATCCGTTTTACAGGTCCGTTATTTGATGGCGTATGTAGTTGTATGAGCGAGTGCACACCCAAAACAGTATTCTGGATTCAGTAAAAAAGAAGATTACAAGGTGAAAAGATCCGTTAAAACGGATCCTGTAAAAACGGACGTCCTATGTCGCGCCCTCACAAAACTAAAACACAAAACTTTTGAATTTATAATATTAGTAGGATTTCAAAATCACTCTGTATGCCAATTACTCATACAGCGAAGAATCTATACCGAATATGTACGGTCACGGAAGTTAATTTGCTACCCATTTCGAAGGAAATCTGCTTGAAGATGTCATTGTCAATAGAGATGTCAAGTCATTTGTAATTTATAGGAAACTCAACCTTATTGCTGTAGAATGTCAGATTAACTTTGGACCTAAGGTGGGTCACAAATTAAATTCCTTGACTGTACCGTGCATACGCCTTGTACTGATATCGTGCGTACTGACAAGTTAGGAATTAAAAATCACTTACGTCTTCCGCGTCGTGATTGTGAAGCACGCACTGATCCAAATATGGGCAGTGCCCACCCTCGAACGATGCCACGTAATGGGCATTGAACGGTATCTCCCACAAACCTGCAAACAAAACACACCTTTATTCCAACTCTATAGACCACAATTTATATGAACAAGATAAAAATAAGTTGGAGATAACCAAAACGAGAAAGGTAAATTGGCTCAGTTTTACTCACAAAGGCTGAAATTCGGCCTCAAATTAGATTAAGTATTTGTTTATTGGCGAATTCGGTGAGTATTTGAAGTTGGGAATTTAGCGTGAGCTATAAATAGAAATCATAAAAGAAGGTTGTATTTAAATGGAAAGGTATGGTCATGCTAAAGCTATTTTAATGGACAGATTTCTAATGTGTGATGTTTTTTACGAGTTAATTTGTGGTTGAATCTTTAACATTTAACTACATGTGCAAAATTATAAATTGATAACTTTTGCAGTTGCTGTGAAAAACTGCTGTTACATACAGAGAGACAGACAGCAGTCTCGCCATAAGGTTTCCTTTTTTACCATTTTGGTACAAAACTCTGTATCAGAGCGCGTCATACTAGTCGCCGGGTTTAATTTTATGACTTTAAACCATGTGCATACTATATTTTAATACAGACCCACTTGTTCATAAACAGACAATTGACAACAATTCATATGTGCTAAGGTAGTAAAATAAAATACCGTTTGTAGATTTTACACTACTGATTACAGTAAAAATATTTTTGGATTTTTTATGCAGTCGTTTTTTTATATTTAGGAAAATCAGTAAAAAAAAAGATGGATTGTGAATGTTAGGAATACACTTATAGTGCCCTTAGTCCATTTATAACCATAGGAATTGAAAAAATATACAACTGTCATGTCCATTTTTCATCTGTCTGACGGATCACTTGATTCTAACGACACGCTTTCGATTCTCGTAATACTATTGTTTAGATATAGGTAAGCTATTTCAAATGAATGTGACTAACGTATTTATAAAAGCGGATAGCCGCAATCTGCCCAAAGTCGACGAATTCATGTTGTTACAGTTGTTATGGTTGGCAAGTGACATGACATGACAGTCAGTTATGTTTCTGTTTAAAGTTACTTTTTTATTTTATATCATGCTAAGGACACGACATCAGTATTCCTAACTTTGTATATACGGTCTTTTTAATGACTATTTCTTTAATAAATTATTAACGACGAATATAAGTTAAATAAAGAAAACCGAGAAACACGGGTAGTCTAATTTTTAACCAACTATTATAAACGCGAAAAAACAAAAATGCTTTTTTTTTTGAAATGTTGTCAATTGCTTAAATATGCTTAAAACATGCTTTGTCATTATGTGGCATGTGTTTTATGTGACATTGGTGGTATCCTGCCTTTTGGCCGAAATATGTTTGGCAAAATGTATCGTTTTCCAATCGTTTCATTTGCCACCAATCGTTTCAGTACCATCGTGTAAAACCCTATAGATTAAGTCAGGTTAGTTTTTATAAGAATCCTGATTTATTTACGGTTACACAAAAAAAAGCGGGTTGGCAAATGAAACGGTTGGGAAACGATAAATTTTTCCAATCATATTTCGCCCATACAAAGGTAACCCGACATTGGTATCTGACAGAAAGTAACAAAACATACTTTTACTAAAATAGATTTATAGCATGTTTATGAAATTATGAATAAGGGTATAAATCTTATACGTACCAGGGAAAGTCTTGGTAGGGCAAGTGCCCGACTTGCACTCATGAGGGATCTTGTAGTCCAAGGTGTAGGGCCACACGGGCACCGGCGACGGGGGCACGCCGATCGAACTGTCGTACACGAAGCCGAAATCTTCCAACACCTGTAGAACATTTTTATATTATAGCATGTAGTAGTGAAACGGGTACATAAGCCATCTTAATTAAGAGGATTGTGAAGCTATTGGCAAAAAAAATTAAGTTCCTCTTGCATGTATCAAAGATATGTGACATTTCTTCGGTACTAAAAGCATATGAACTTGTCAAATATTTATAAAGTACAGTCACAAACTTTAATTTGGGACCCACCATAGGTCCAAAGTCATTCTGAAATTCTACAACAATAAGGTTGAGTCTACTATAAGTTACAAATGATTTGGCATCTCTAATGACATTGACGACTTCAAGCCTATTTTTCTTGAAATGGGTCACAAATTAACGATCGCGATAGTAAATCATCATATTACTAGCTTCTGTCCGTGGCTTCATCCGCGTAGAATCCCATAATTGGTATTCCCTCGGGAAACTTTAAATTATCTGGGCTGAAAAGTATACCTAAGTAATGCAGGTTATAAGCTATTTCCATTTCAAATTTTCAGTCCAGTCCGTCCAGTTGTTGCAGCATGAAGGAGTAACAAACCAACACACAAACTTTCGCATTTATAATATTAGTAAGATGGCCAGTAACTGCACTATGCTTCCACTAATCTTTAATTGAATTTCGATTACAAAGCTCCACTGTTTTATTTTATTGTTGGTCATGTTCACCGCCACTACATAGAAATTCCATGTAATTTGAATACGCCAGGAGTGTCGACGGCACTTTAAGTGTTGTGAACGATAAATTTATTACGGTTTTTTTTTTTATCTACACTCATATCATAAGTCGTCTATTATGCGTTCAACACCCGTAGGCAAAAGACCAGCATTACCTGTGGTAGTAGGTGACAGCGATGACAGCTGTTAATTTTGGAAGATGTCCAAATTTGGATCTCATTACCTTACAATATTCGATAACGTAATTTCAATATTACGTTACAGCTGTCATCGCTGTCACCTACTACCACAGGTAAGGTAATGCTGGTCATTTGCCTTTTGGCTTCTAAACCCATCTTAGAGTACTTATAATATGTGTGTAGACAAAGTATTGTACGAGACTCTGCGTAATTAGCATTACGCAACCGTCACGTAAACTACTATTGTTTAAGTCAAAAGACAGCTAGTACAATTTTACACTTACAGCAGATCATACCTTCTGCTTTTATGAAAAAGGTTGAACATAATATAATATAATTATTTAGCATACTCACCATTTTTCCTGACGCTACTATTATTATGTGCCCCTTAACGTTGAACTTTCCGAACTCTTATACAAATTAATCAGCCGACGGCAATATTAAAACTTCGTATTGTGGCTTTATTTTTACGGTTTCGAAGCCTAAGAAAGTTCCTTTCGAAAGTAATTAGACTGTAATATAACCAATAAATCCACATAAAACCAGTTTAATTAGTTTTTCTTACACAGTGAAAACATCGGGTACCCTAAACTTTGTTGAAACTCGGTCTCCGTAGATTAGGCCTTCTCAAAGCCGCCTCTTAAATTAAAACATTAGCCTATATTATGCTACATTGGGAAACTAAACTGGGAAAGTCCTTGCTTCTTAATCGCATACAATTTTTTTTCAGCAATCAAGCCTTAGCTAATGACTTTTTTATTGACATCTTTTATGACTCCGTACCTGTCCTAGGGCGTAAAATGCTCGATTCCTTATTAACCTCGTGATTCTTTTATTTAAATTTAATTCCAGGATGTTATTTTATTCTTCAATGTGTTCGATCATGTTTTTAACCCATTTTAGCTTATTTATTAATATTCCATATTATTCTAGGAATGTATTTTTTTATTGTATCCGTTCCAGATTAGTTGTTTTAGCTTTTAGTGTTAGTCCCTAATAGTCTGTATTATTGCTGACGCGTGCCTGTTATTGGCGCATAAACTTAAATTTTCGCTATGTATACATACATATGTATATGTACCTACTTCAATTTGTAATGTTTATGTGCTGTTGGCATGTCAAATAAATAAATATTGCCAATATAATACTGCAACATTTTATGTCGCTTTGTCTAAATTTACAATTGCTAATTTCTTTTCATAATATAGTCTGCCTCGCTTTAAAGCCTGTGGCAGAGTAGTGCAGCAATTCAAACATGGTGTTTAAGTGACAAGTGACAAAGCACTTACAAGTCAATTTTTCTCGGAAGACAAAGCACTTAAATGTGCAGCTAATTGTAAGGCCGACCGTACCTAATCTAGCTAGTTTATCTGATAATCACTTTTCTTTTTCTTAAATTGAATGATAAATTACCATTACATAAAATAATAAGTAACACATTTTTAACGCTTACACAAAACATATTAAGTGACAAACATGAACAGTGGACGTATTCGCGAAGGATTGGCGGGAATAAAGTCAGTGTCAACTTTTGTACCTTGTCGCTTTACAGTTATATAAGCAATGTCAAACAAGATTGTCAAATGTGTTAATGCGATAGAGTACAAACATCAGCTACTTTTGACGCTGATTCTACACTTTCCATAGGGACGAGGGGAGAGACAAAGGGTAACTTTGTTCAGCTGTAGAAAACGAAAATAGACCTACCTACCTAGTACCTAGAAAAATAGACATAGAGAAAATTGTCTCACCTTGAACTGCGTGTTTCTCCCAGGCTTGAGGAAAGGTGCGCGTGAGCCGATGACGTCACCACGCGTGACGTTAGCGAATCGCTTCAAGATCTCTCGCATGCCGATCAACTCCCCCGCCCACTCTTCGTACCCCTTGTCCTGGAGACCTTGCTGTTGGGATATGGTGCCCGCAGCGATCTGGTAGAAAAAATAACTACTAAGGGCCGTTTCAGACTAGAGGTTTTTCAGCGCGTTCGTCGGCACACAATATGGTACTTAGGCCACACTGAAAGTTTTGCACTCCTGGCCACTCATAAACATTTGAATTTAGAATTATATCATTTTCAAAAATATAGCTCATTGTCTATGGAATTAAATAAAAGTTGTCGGGAAACTGATCGTAATTTGTTTTTTTCTGACGTTTTAAAGTGACGAATTGGCACTAAAAATGGAATTGACGCGAAAAGACTTTAGGGCAATGATTTTTTACGATTTTAAATGTTCTCTTTCTCCGCAAGAATGTAGTGTTCGCCTTCAAAATGCTTTTGGGCTTGAAGCACCACATTTGAGCACTGTGAGACGGTGGTACGCAGAATTTAATAGAGGCCGGAGTTCACTTAATGACGATTCTCGTGAAGGTCGGCCGTCCACCGCGGTCACTGGAGAAAATGTGGCTGCTGTCCGGCGACTAATAGAAGAAAACCGGCGAGTCACCTATGACGAAATTCGTGGACAATTAGGGATTGGTATGAGCCAAATTCAAAAAAATTTACAAGAATATTTAAAAGTCAGGAAGCTTTGTTGTCGATGGATTCCCCATGAACTGACATCAACTCAGAAACAGGCCCGTGTTGATTGGTGCCAAGAAATGCTGCAGAAGTATAACGACGGGCGTTCAAATGCCGTATATGATATAGTAACAGGAGACGAGACATGGATATATTGCTACGATCCGGAAAAAAACAACAGTCATGTGAATGGGTCTTTGAAGGTGACCGCAGGCCAACAAAAGTTCACCAAGCAAAAAGCGTAGGCAAGCAGATGATTGCTTGTTTTTTTTCAAAAACAGGTCTTATTTCTAGTGTGCCATTAGGTAATCAAAGAACAGTTAATGCCGAGTGGTACACAACCATTTGTCTGCCTAATGTCTTTCAAAAGGTTCGCGAGAGACGACCGAGAAGCCGTATCCTCTTGCACCATGACAATGCGTCTCCTCACACCGCGAAGAAGACAAAGGCATTTTTGGATTCGGAAAAGGTGGAGATTGTGACTCATCCTGCTTATAGTCCAGACCTAGCACCTTGCGATTTTTACCTTTTCCCCAAAATCAAGGATTTGATGAGAGGTTTTATATTTAAGACCCCCGAAGAAGCAGTGACGACGTTCAACCAACACGCTGAAAACATGGACTTAAATGATTGGGCCTCGTGCTTCGAAAAATGGTTTGAGCGTATGAATAAATGCATTAAATGTAATGGCGAATATTTTGAGAAGCAATAAATGTATAATTATAGTTATAAATTGTTTTATTTCCAAGTTACGCAAAACTTTCAGTGTGGCCCTCGTAACAATTAGTGTTTTTGGGTTTTCATCAAAGCAAGAAAATGGTTGAACAACTTGGCAAAATGTGTTTAGAACCAATTCCGGATTGGAATGGAAAGAATTTTATGGTCTTTAAACGATATTAAAGCATGTTCACAGTATTTAAAGTCTATATTACTAAGCCGCGGCACAGCCACAGCAACTTGACCGCGGGCGTCTTCCGCGACACGCGATCGTAGCCGAACGTATACTGTGACGCGCGATCGGCTCCGTCATAAATAGACAATAATAATTTTAACAGACGCGATCGGCTGTCGCCGCGTCCGTACGTATCCTTTCCAATCCGATGCGATGCGAGCCGTTTGGTGGAAATCATCCTTTAAAACACGAATAGCAGCCACCAGTAAATTCAACGTCAATAGAAATGGCCAAAGTGTACACAAAACCAAACGAACCAATTTACTATCATTACTAAATAATTACGTAGTTTTAAAGATCAAAAGGGATTTTTATTGAGTTATACGGTTGATCATTACTTTCAATAAGTTAAAGGATAAATACGAGTAGCTAGATTTTTAATAAAGTTACATGTCGAAAATTAACTATTAGCGAGCTATTATTAGCCATTTCTAATGTCGCCGATTTTACAAAAAGAAATTTATTTTAAGAACATAATAACGTTGTGCCAGTATTCCAGAAGTATTCAATTATAATAGTACTTTTTCCACTTACTTCGTGTCCTTGATGGGACAACGCCTGGACCATAGCGTAGTTACTGAAAAGAAAATGTAATTTAATTTCTAAGAAGTTATTCTCAAGCGACAAAGAGATTGAGCGTTATTGTTAAGAAAAGAAACTGGGGCACTCAAAAACGTTTCCAGCTTATAGCGGCTAAATTCAATATTCCTTGGAGGTCTGATTTCTCGATTGTAGGTATAGAAAAATATACCTGTTATTTTTTATATCACTTTGTAAAGAAATATTCTGGGAATAGCTTTTTAATGCTGACAGACTTGAGCATATTCGCTAGTGTTTTCGCCGAAATGTGCCAATTCGTATCGTAATTATAGCGATATCTTATAGATACTGGCTATAAGAGAAATGTTTCCTGACAACAGATGGCGCTTTCTTTAACCCTATTATCCGCTAAATGACGCTGTAGAACCGACAATTGCTTAAACAATATTTAGTATATTTTGTAACGCCATAAGTACCTACCTTTAAACGCTATTACCCCGCGAGCAAGGGCGCGTATAAAAGGTAGTAAAAAATATATATTAATAAACAACACCACAGGCGGTACTAATTTCATGAATAAATTCCATTACAAAGTGACCACGTCGTCTCGTTACATACTAAAACATTTTCATCGAGGAAATTTTATTACATAAACGCATCTCGGGCAGCAAACTAAATTGCTTCCTTGATACACTTTTCGTTGCTGCACTTTAAAGTATTTTAGGGTTAGTTAGTGTAGCTTTTACAAAGCGAGTAAGTAATGCCTCGTTAGAACAAAATTGTTGAGAAACAAGTCGCGTCCAGAAAGTATAGATGGATCAATTTGAGTCCCCTTTGACCAGAAGTGTTTTGTTGAGGTAATGAAAACGATATTTGAGGATGCAGGGTGTTTGTTCTGAATCACTTTCATGGTCAAATTTTTGTAGAAGTGGCTGCAGATTTCGATTTCGTTTCTGGTTTGGTATCTTACCGGACATCTAACAAATACCCAAAACGGCATCAAGATATACGCCCAATTGTTCAAAAATATGTCCACAAAATAAGCGGTTGAAACGCTCGAATAATGACCCATCCTCTTGTCTATTGCTAAAGTAGCACAACAAGGGCTATATCAATAATAAACATCACTAAGCTCTAGGCGTGTACTATGGGTACTAGACAATCATAAACATACTTATATAGAGAAATATATACTTATAAAACATTTTTTTTTTGTTAAATGTATTATTTAATTATTTTGATATTTAAGTACATAAGTTAAGTTCCACATTCAGACACAAAATAATTTGTTAATGGATTAAATAAATGAAATGAATGAAATGAAATCCAAGGCTTAGGAACAAAGACTTAGGGTGACAGCACCAATGATGGGCACTTTTAGCTGACAGGCACCAGTAATAGACACTTCACTCTTAATTCAAATTTCATACGGTCCTAAATTGATTGTTGCAAACCTAATGAATACCCTTATCTTCTGTAAAATAAGAATCAAGTGTCCATTACTGGTGCGTTGTCCATTACTGGTTCCATCACCCTACGCTCATCACACAAATATCTGCCCTTCCTGGGATTTGCAACCGGGACCGCTAGCTTCGTAGGCAGGGTAACTACCAACTAGGCTAACGAGTCGTCTACATAGATTATCCTTGAACATTATTCATGTGTGTCCTATATAAACAGTGTCCTATCTTCTAACAGATGTTCAATAAGTACCTGTATTCATGGGCTAGGAAGTAAGTCCCGCGTATCGGGCAGTCATTGGGGTTCTTGATGCCGTTGAATACTTTCCTGTACAACTCGAAGTTGTTCAAATTTACGGCGCCATCGAACGTTAACATTATCATTTGGGGAGTCTGTGAACAAAAGTGGTATTAAATGCGAATCTGAGATCCAAAGATATTTGGTTTCTTAGGACAATAATCTTAAGACTGCGATCCTGAGACTGCAAATGCGTTGCCAACCCAGAAGACTAAGATGGAGTGCCTCCACGCCAGTACTTCACCAGTTGTCTTAACCCCACGCGAACACTGCTGCTTGGCACACATTTTTACACTTTTGGGGGTAGGTAGGTATAAGATTGTGGTAGGTAGTCTGCTGCAAGACCGTTACTTGTGATAATTTTACCGGAGGTATCCATGTTGATGGGGTGAGAGAGTAACCACTTTGTCAGTCAGTTTCAATCTCTAATTTAATTACAATTACACATGCGTATATATACAATGTTAACTTACTATAGAACTCACTAATGTACACTAGATACACGTACAGATAATATCTTATCTAAATGCAATTCATCAATACGTGAATTGATAACAATTACGAAACGTGCCTACCGGCACAATAATCTTTAAACGTCTTCAGCAGTGGACGTCTCTCAGCACGGCTAGCACAAGTTGCCCGCGGCTTGTTTGTCGCTATCTCCATTTCTATCTTGTCAGTAACGATAGAGATGCACTGAGAGACAAGCGAGAAAATACAACTTGTACTACCCGTGCTGGTTATATAAATATGATGGTGATGCCTCCTAAGCGTCAGTGGTCATGTAGCTGTGGGGTCGACTCGATCGTAAGGTACCGAGTTCACCATGTATCAATGAGTTTTTGTAACTTAAGTACATTACCCGATGCTCTTACGGTGAAGGAAAAACATCGTGAGGAAACCTGCATAGTCGAACAGCTGGTGTGTAAGAGGTTAATTGCACAAAAGATCCTAGAAGGGTCGATATGTATCCTAGAGCCATTTGTAAGATGAGATAAGATTAAATGCTATACCTCCTCAGGGTCCAGTCCCCCAGGAATGATGGTGCCATCTTTGGAGCAGAAGCACTGGGGCAGCTCGCACTCTGATGGTTCACACTTGGTAGCCAGGTCTAGAGGTGTTTCGGTTATTGGGGCTTCCGCTAGAAGTAAAATAATTACCTTTAGGATCATCATGCCAGCATTGATTACTGCTGGTAATACAGGGAACAATCTCACACAATTGACCTAGTCCCAAACCAAGCTCTAGGCTTGTACGAGTATTATGGGCAGCTATAAACATACAAATAGTCGGTTATAGCAAAAACCGCATAACTAACAAATGCAATAAGGAGATAAATGCACCTTACTAACTTACAAAAAAGGTGCATTTTGTTCCTTATTAAATTTGCTAGTCACGCGGTAATATCAATATAACTGACGATATAGAGAAATACATAGAAAACATCCAAGACTCGCGAACAAATTCAAAGGAAATTCTAGGAACAAATTCTCGCGCTCATCACACAAATATCCGCCCATACGGGGATCGAACTCTGGACTCGTAAGCAGTGTCAACAACAACCGCCTCTTCTACCTCATCGTCTACCTTTGGCATACCGTTACTGATTTAATATGCACAAAAAAATATCATTCAAGAGCAAGACAGATACAAGCACCCACAGCATCAAAGGCCCTTCACGTGTCACTGGTAGATCACGTAACTCTTCGTATCACGTCATCTACCAGTGATGCGATTGGTTTAAAATCGAAACGAAAAGAAACGCTAGTTAGCGTAATGCATCTTGGCTAGGGCCTCTGGACGGAGGAGTTTGAAGTAGAAAAGTCAAACGTTAAAAACTCATCTTGATCTAGAAAAGTTAGTTGGAACAAGAAAAGTTAAAAAGTCATCTTGACATCTTTAACACAACATAAAAAATGCTAAAACATTTTAACTCCACGGTTTAGTCAGGTTGTACACGTCCAAAGAGGCCCTAGACAAAATGCATTCGGCGTTCGTTATTGTTATAAAAAATGCACAGGATTGAGGTAAGCTGTCAGACGGTCGCGTCGAGCGCCTGCGTCAATTCAATACATTTTGTCAGTTTTCGAAAATCGTTTACGTTAGCGTTAAGCTACTTCTCTAGCCTCACTGGTACCACTCTTTGGATGATACCAATCGAAAGATACCTCGCATTTTAGAATCTATCAAACTAATTAGTCTAAAGAACGCAACAAAGAAACATACATAGATTTATGCCTACGTATCCACTTACGAGAATAGGCCTCTATTTCACTTGGGTTTTAACCATATCGTTATCATATTGAAAACGTAATAAAAGCACTATGATTTCGAAACCTAGATAGGATAAAACAGAGTCCTGTACCCCTACCATGAGTAACAATTACCGTACTTAGCGAGTCGAATACTTTGTCCCTCGCAGACCTCGTAGTATTCTTATACGGTGCGAGGGATAGAGCATTCGACTCGCTAGCGAATACGGTAATTTAACTCATAGTAAGCATGACTAATACCTCGTCTGTGACCGAATTACTCACAGCCATACCATTTCGAATCCTATTGATCCTGATATTGCAATCCCAAGACAATTACAATTAGTGGGATTGGCTTGATTGTAACCGTCTTCAGTCTGTCAGAGCCACAATGCACTACTTAACTGAAGACAGTCAGTTTCCATCCATTTACACATTTGCATCTGTGAGTCACACATAAGTAATAATAGCCTGTGGGCTCATTGTTCAACAATTTACCGCATTGGGTATTTACGCACAGTTTTTACCAAAAAATGTATAACGTTGCTCAAGGATTAAAATTGCTAACTGAAAAAAACTTGTAAGGTTTCGCCTATGCAAACTTTATTTAACCGATTTAGCTGGAGTTGTGGTAAAGGCTATCTAAAAAGTATTTTCCTAATTAAATTGGATCAAAGTAAACAATGCACTACTAGTTTTGGGGAATGAATAGCTTAAATACACGGTTTTTTTTGTTTGTTTTCGAGATCTATTAACCGGCTTATCGAGATCTTTTTATAAAAAAATCTTAAATTTTATAATTTCCTTACATTGCACGATCTGAACAAAAATACAACAAAAACCAAAAAGAAAATATTAAATTAAAAATTTATCCGGCTAAATAGCATCTAACACGATTCGTTAGTCAAAATAAATACGTATAAACATAATCCTCCTATTTGAAAGAAGAAGTCAAGGATTTTTTCTTTTATGAGTTGTGATTAAGAATCTACGAGGTAAGAATACCAGCAGTTGACTCTTGGTCTAAAAGATAGATATCATTACTCTGTACACTTACTTGTGGGAATAGGTCCGCATCTTGCCTCCACTTTAAACGTGCAGAACTTGCTGATATCATCGAAATACAGTCCCGACGGACATCTGTTCAAATACGGGTAGCCATCAACGCACTGAAAAAAAATATATTTCATTAATATGAAATCGTAATAATTAACGAGTAAATATTGACAAAGTAAACAAGAACTTTGTAGCTTGTTCCGAGAAGGTTGTGTTTTAATTAATAACAAACTTCCAAAAACAAAACTTCCTTCCTCTCCACACCAAGATTACTCTTGTTCATTCCCTTCTCCTCCCTCTCCTCGACTATGGTGATATCGCGTATCTGGACTTAAATGAGGATCTGCTCAATAAGCTGGAACGCCTCCAGAACTTGTGCATTCGCTATATATTTGGGTTGCGAAAATTTGACCACGTGTCTCATTTTCGTGCACAGCTTGAGTGGTTACCGATTCGCTTTCGAAGGAATGTTCACGTCCTGTCGTTACTTTTTAACATCCTTTTTTATCCTCATTCCCCACCCTACCTTTCTGAACGTTTTAGCTTTCTGGCCACTGGTTCTCATAATCGCTTGCGTTCGTGTGACAATCTTTCTCTTGCTTTCCCATCTAATAAATCCAAAACTTACTCTAAATCCTTTTCGGTTCACGCTGTGCGGTTGTGGAATTTATTGCCTACTGTAATTAGGCAGTCTCAGTCTGTAGATTCTTTCAAATCTAGACTAAAGAAGTTCTGGCTTGACACTTGTTCTTAAACTTTTTCCTGTTTATTGTATATATTTATATATGTCTATATATTTTATCTATTCATATTTATAGAAATTTCTTTTAGTGTTGTACTTATTTGGCTATTCGTTGTAATTATTTATTTCTCAATCGCTCAAAGGTTAACTGGAAGAGATCCCTTATAGGGATAAGTTCGCCTTTGTACATCCCTGTTATATTTTTGTCTATTTTATAATTGTTATTTCTTTTGTTTGTACAATAAAGTGTTTACATACATACATATACAATTTAACAATTCTGGCGCCAGATTCTGATAACAATAGAGTTAAACATTACGAGACCTCTTAAATATTGTAATGTTCATAAACCGACGTTCAGATTCAATCTAAAACTCGTTGATAACCCACGGGGCTAGACAAGTTGCCATCGAATACGAACGCTAGCGTTAGGTGATCACTTTTGATGACACTGACTCAGTTGACAGTTTCGTCGTATAGTTACCGCCCTTGGATACCGACGTTTATATTGTGATAGTGCTCGTGTTGAATTCAACCTGTCAAGATAGTACTGCGTAACGACCGTAGTCGTCAAAACTATCACTATTTGATTAGCGCGAGTGATAGTGATCACATTACAGCGTGTCAGTTGTAACGAGTGATATATCACGTGACTATCTTACGTCAATTCCATACATTTTTCAAAGCGACAGCTGATCACCTAACGCTAGCGTTTGTATTCGATGGCAACTTGTCTAGCCCCGCTGTGCACTTAATTAATAACTAAAAATACCTTAGGGTAAAATTAAAAACGTTGAAAGGCTTGGGCGATGCTCGACAGAAAGACAGACAGACACACAGACAATTTGTTTAGTGTCACTGGATAAGCATGAAATGATGAATTTATATAACCACCGAACGTGTAAAGTCACTTCACTATTAAGAAGCTTTTAAGGCTAGACAAGTTGCATAATGCTAACGTAAACGATATTCGAAAACGGACAAAATGAATGGAATTGACGTCGACGCTCGATGCGACCGTCTGACAGCTCACGTCAATCCTATACATTTTGGACAACGATAACGAACGCCGAATGCATCTTATCTAGGGCCTCTGGTATTACTGTACCTTGTACAGTCAAGGATTTTAATTGTTATGCCACTGTGGAACCCTGTTGCATAACGTTAATCATTCATTTAAGCGTTATTTCTGTCATGTGGTTTGACGGTTGGTCTGTTTAGTCCACCAGAGTAAATCTCTTTAACCGAACAATTGTCCTCGCGTGTGATATCCATGGACTTGTTTCTCTAATAAGTCCATGGTGATTGTCTAAAACTCGATACTGGCGAAATAAGGTGTGTACGAAACACAAGGAGCAAAAGCCATTAATTAAGAAAAAAAAAAAAAAGTCCTTGACTGTAGCAGTAATGTATCAAAGTGAAAGCGGTTTGAATTTAACATATCAATAGCGGCGTGAAGGCACTAAAATATACTATCACGATCGTTAATTTGTGACCCATTTCAAGAAAAATAGGCTTAAAGTCGTCAATGTCATTAGAGATGCCAAATCATTTGTAACTTAATAGGAGACTCAACCTTATTGTTGTAGAATGTCAGAATGACTTTGGACCTAAGGTGGGTCCCAAATTTAAGGTCGTGACTGTAAACTCAACCAATTTGATTAACAGGCCACTATGGAACTATGTCAAAGTGACGTTTTAATTCAATTCTTAAGAAGTCTATTACGATTTGAATTATTACGTCACAATGACATAGTTCCATAGTAGCCCTAGGATTCAAATTAGTGGACTGTACAACTACATCTGTACCCTTACCATGAGTTACAATTAACGTACACACTAGCGTCGAATGCTCTGTCCTTTGCAAGTTCGCAGTATTCTTATAGAGTGCGAGGGACAGACCATTCGACTCGCTAGCGAGTACGGTAATTGTAACTCATGGTAAGGGTAATGAGTTCGACCGTACCTTTTGTCAGAAACTAACGAGAAACTTATGGACCTGAAATAATATTCGAAGGCTTTAGTACTTAGGTTCAAATTTCCATTAACATGCAGGAATAACATTGAAGTTAAAGACAAAGCCTTTACTATTTATATTAAATTATTTAGATTTGCATAAATAACAAATGTAACTTCAAACTTACTTCATACAAACAAGAAAGTTAAAATCATGAGACTATTTTGAAACTGCAAAGACGAAAACCAAGATTTACAAATAGCTTTTCTATGTAATAATGTAGGCAGACAAGTACACAAGCCACCTATGGCCCGTTTCACGAAGCTACAAGTTACAAATTACAAGCGGAAGTCTCTTTCTATATTCTTTCGCTAGAAAGAGACTTCCGCTTGTAATTTGTAACTTGTAGCTTTGTGAAACGGGTCACTGATGATGAGTGGAATCTGAGATCCATCTGAGGTAAAGGCACACGAGCATACAGATCACCTGGTGGTAAGTGGGATCTGACACCAATAGACATTTGCAATCTCAAGACTACAATCTTAAGACTGTAGTCCTAAGACCGCAAATGCGTTACCAACCCTGAGGACTAAGATGGAATGCCAAGCTAGTAATTTCACCGGTTGTCTTATCCTCACACCGGAACACAACAATGCGAATGCAGTAGGTTAAATGACAAGATGGTGGTAGCGATCCGGCCGAACCTTACAAGGTCCTACCACCTCATTAGCAATAATGAAACTGCAATCCTAACACTGCAAGTACAAACCCTAACGGCATATCTATACTTGTACGAATAAGATGGGATGTCTCTAAGCTAGTCATTTTATTTTTCGTCAAAGAACTAATTAATAACGATCTCTAAATAATAAGCATCCAATCGAAGCCCCGGACCTTAAAAAAAATACGGACGTAACCTCGTCTAATCATAAGTGAAGCATGCAAAATGGCTGTCTGCTTGTGTGCACACGCACACACGTAAACCGTCACTCGTGCTGTGACTCGGCGCGTTGTCTTACCTAGTGTATCTGTGTGCGGTAAGTCGTGTATAACGAACGAAAGTGCCGACTTTGCATGCTTCACACCTTTTTAGTGCAACGTTACGTCCTTTTTTTTGTATGTAGTGTATCAATAGGGTCTATATTGACTGACATAATTATTTTTAGTCATAATGTGTTTTAGGTCATAATCATCGCAAGTCATAACGTGTTTTTTTAAAGAAACTGTTACTTTTTCAGGATTTTTATATATCAAACCTAACCTAACCTAGCCTTGTCTACACGTTAGATATTTCAGAACTTCTGAAAAGTTTACAGTTTCAGCGATATAAAAAAATTATGACTATCAAAAATTATGTCAGCAATTACATTATGACCAATACAATTATGGGAAACAAAGGGCTGCCGTATCGATAGCTGCGATAAGGAACTAAAATGTACAGCTACTTGTGTAAGACATGAACGTTGTCCAACATTAACGATGTTCACCTACGCACGTTCGCTGGTTATAAAAAAAACCCAGACAGGTTAATCGCCATGACCGGTCGAATTCAGCTACGTGAGTCGACTTTTGAAATCGGAATGTCATTTACTTAGAAATAATTACTCACAAATTCGAAACGATTGGGTGAGCGGTTTACTGGATATTATTTCGATATTCTGACGATAGTTCCGATGTTTATCTACTTTTCAACGGATACTTTAAACATTATATCTTTAAAGTATTATAAAAATTGTGACGAAGCCAAAGATTATGGTTAATACATTTTTGGACCACTAAAATCTACCTGTTGGCATTTAAAACAAAATTATATTTATGGTTTGTTGTTATTGACTGAGTGTTGGTATTTGTTAAAAACTATGGCAGCTGTATTAAAAAAAAATGAATCCGAAGCCGGTCGTCCAATTTACCATAATGATAATGTCCCCAAGATTAATGATAAAATATGGTAACTTTCGAGTGTAATAATTTTATAAATTAAGAAATAATAAATTGAATCAAGCTAAATTTCGTAAATGTATGAACTTATTAATTTAGTCAATATTTAGTCAGTGCCACAATACCTAATAGTCGTCGGTGTTACTACAATTAATCCTCTCAAATGCAATCCTTCTCAATGTTATTGCGTGTAATGCACCAAATGCGTCACGAGGCTCTACACGATATGATTTGACAGACCGATTAAGGAATTTCCGCCTGTCTGTACAGAGAACGGTTGCCACATCTATAGGGCCCGAAGACGATTCGTGTGAGTGTCTCTTTCTGTATTAATGTTAAAGACAAAGACGCCAACATGAATATTCACCGAATCTCCGAAGACGTAGGCTAGAACGGTTGCTTGCAACGAACACGGTCCTATTAGGGGCTTAAGGACCACTAAATCAGGCCGTGTATTCCTTGCCTAATGCCCTGTTTACACTACCTTAGTACTAATTTGAGCTGGTCACTTACATTTGGTTTTGGCACTTGAGTTCTGTGTCAATAAGTTATCAAAGTAACTAAACTCATATACTTTTTTTTAGTTTGAGTGATATTATCACGATATTTCTGCGAGTATGATCAAATAGTTATTAAATACTTTATTGTTATTGAAAATCAAAGTTTCAGCCGAGACGACATCATATCTTTGCTACGCGTGTATCTATGGGAAAAATTACTTAGGCTTTACACTACACTGGTCGTATTAACGTCCACCCGAATTTCTAACAATAAAACACTTAGTTTAAATACTAAGCGTCAGTATATCTATTTAACTGCATATGAATTTATAAATATAAAACAAGAAACGGACTGACTGATCGATGTAAGCAAAGCCGAAACCGCTGGACTTACGGACTTGAAAGGAGGGAATATTACTTGGATATCCTAGAAGAAGAGATTTTTAGAAATTCATCCCCTATGGGGTTAAAATAGGGGGAGTAGCGGGAAACTAATTCTACGCGTACGAAGTTGCGGGCGTCCTCTTGTTAATTATACTTTAAGCTATTTATCAAATGAGATAAATCTCGTAAGGGTTACTTAGTAATCGAAAATGAAAAATTAGAGACGAAAACAATTTAAGGTGTGTTAAAAGAATTAAAATACAATATAGGTATTAATATTAACATGAACGAGTTTTTTATGCTTTTTGGAGCGCTTGTTCATTATTGTTAGTCTGTATTATATGATTTTTGCTCCAAGCACGTAAAGCCTGGCGAAAAGTGTGATGGTGACACGTGTACAATATCTTCAAGTAGCAATTAGTCATCAGAATTTGTCCACTTAATTCCGAACAGTACTCTCATTCTTTCTAACTCTCTTTTGCCTACCTATGTCAATTATTCCTGGCCACTTGTTACTAAACAGCTTAGCACTAAACTGACAAATACTAAGCCCGTGTAAACTGTTCACTTCTTAGGCATAGCCATAAATTACAAGGCGATTGCATTTCTCAGTATTGTAAGGAAGTGATGGTAAGACACGTTTCCGCTTACTAGCCGTGAAGGCCAGCGTGAAATGAATGGGATAGACATTGGTTAACGAATTCAACGCTCATGGTCGATATTTGTATGGATGGAGGGGTCACCGTGGTGTCATGGGCAGTGAAACCGCTGAATTAAACTTTTGCGACATTGATAACCTGAAAACTGGATTGGACTGGAATAATCGAGTAAATAAAAGCTAGTTTTTAAAAACCTGGCAGTGTATTTTTAAGTGTACTTCGACTGATGTATGTTCATGTTCACCGATATCTTTGTTAATCTTAGATCGATTTGACGAAATGTAGCCTAGTTGGTGCCTACGAAGCTATACTATCCGCAAAATTGAGTGGCGAGTCTGGTCAAAAATCATCGGGATCGTGCTAGTTCTTTCGCACCCGCAGGCCATGCAGGCCTTATGGAGCGGGCCGGGCAATAATAGTGCCTACGGTAGGGCACAAAAAGGAAGGTAACTGACGTTTATTGCCCGACTCGCCAATTAATTTTGCGGATAGTATAGCGGTCCCGGGTTCAAGTCCCGGTAAGAACTAATGGCAGATATTTGTGTGATGAACGCTAGTATTTGTTACGGAGTCTTGAAGGTTTTCTATGTATTTCTCTATAAAAGTAAGTTTTTCGTAGTCTAGTACAACCCTAGAAATTAGTTTGGGACTAGTTCAATATGTGTGAGATTTACCCTGTTTTTTTTAAATTACAAGTTTGTTAATGCTAGAAACATAAACTTAGATAGAGTGACCCCCGTTTACTTGATTACCCAGGATGTATTTGGCTGTATTTAGGGTATGTTTACTTATTTTTGTACTTATCATTAGGAATCGGCCTCACCTAAGACTATTTATATCAATAACTTTCCACAATACCCACCATTATAATTGCAATCAAGTTCACTAAATGCTAATTAATATAAATGACTATTTAATTGCCTGCGGAATTCAATTAGCCGTTCAAATTCTAGTTTATTTCCATTAGAATTATTAATAAGCACAAACTATTTTCAAACGCTAATTATCACTAATGAAAACCAATAGAATTCGGGAAATGCTAATTGGTTTCATTGGGAATTTCTTTGTCATTCGATATTATTAAAACAAGTGTATGTCGTTAAACAAATGAATAGCGAAAATTTGAAACTGTATACAATCATACTTGTCCCTTTACTGCAGCTATTCTCAAAGTGTGCTCGGTAGAGCCCTGGGGCCCCGCAAGCACTCTGCAAAGGCTCCATTAAAAAAAACAAAGTGTATTTTTTTATACATTCTTAAGTCTACATTTATTTATATTTATAAAATACATTCATCTATACTAATATTATAAAGAGGTAAAGTTTGTGACGTTGTAGGGGGTAATGTTATTTGTGAGTGAAAGCCACGTTATTTGTGAGTGTCATATATGCTATATATTAACTCAAAAAAAATGTTTATAGCCCAACGAAGTGGGCACGGGGACAGCTAGTAGAATATAAAGTAATATCACTTTAACAATAAGCAGGTAACATGGATGTTATCCGATCGCAGAATAACATTTACGGTCCCGTCTTGCTTCCCGGCCGGTATTAGATACAAAGCCACGCCGCATGTCAACCTACTTCCCTAGACAGCCAGCCTCTTTCCCAGATTACCTGCCTCAGGAAATCTCAGCTCTGTCAACTGTACCTATTATGCAAAGTAGAATATTATATACAGTGGATGTCACATAATTAGGGACACTTGTTTTTTTCCCATACAATTGCCTACAAATATGGCTTTTCAATTTTGACAATCAATCAAAAAGTTCTTAACCAATTATATTTTTAGTTACACTTATCGTTAACTAATAAAGCAAAGTTTAAATGTATGTACAATTTATCTCTGTTGAGATCGGATCTTTCATTTTATAAGGATTTGAAAAAATAAATATTCGGCGCTCATACTTAATTTTTAAATCCTTATAAAATATAAGGTCCGTTTTTAATATTAGTTCGCTGTACATCAGTTTAAACCTTAGTTAATTATGTAAAGTAAAATGTACTTAGCAATAAAATTGGTCGAGAACTTTTTTATTAGTGGTCAAAATTGAAAAGTCATATATGTAAGCAATTGTATGGGGAAAAAACAAGTGTCCCTAATTATGTGGCCACCACTGTATATCTGTCTATTATGGTCTTGTTTATCGAAGTGTGGATTTAGAGGCTACCTATGGTGCCACGCCTCCACAAGAATGAAAAAGGATGGCTTTATGACGAAGAATGCGAGATGGAGATAGTTCGCGCGCGCCTTGATGGCAGCGTCAAATTCAATTAATTGATGTTTACTTTAAAACCACAACATTTATTGAAAAAATGGTTTGCCAGGATTAAGAAGTTACATATACTCAACTATTGAATTGAAAATTATCGTAAAAGATTATAGGCTTTCGAAGAGTCAACCAAAAACATGCAAAAAAGGTGTCATGTTTGAAAAATAAAACTATCGAGGATTTTATTTCTAATCGTATTTTCACCGTTTGCCAGTCTCAAGCAAATGTGATCAAGTTTAATATATCCAAAGAACAGATACAAAGGCGTTTGTATTAAGATCCAGATCGCGGAATACTACAGACTTTATCATAGGTGGTCTCTTAAACAACTGTCACTTTCTGACCAGTATATAAGTGCGATGGTGGCGGATACTTTATTCACCGCGATAAAGGTGTTCATAAGCCTGTGGGTCTATTATTATGGTCATGTTTATCGATGTGGATAAACGTGGATAAAACATTTGTTACTTTCTAACCAGTATGTTGGAGCGAGAGTGACGGATGCTATGTCGACATTTATGAACCACGATAAAGGCGACCATAATACGGACGCAGAAGTGTTTAACTCGATAAAAATGTCTGCATGTCACTCTGTATAACAACTATATTTGTAAATGGTGGTCAACAAATTGGGATATATCTGATTTTGAAAACCATTTGGAGAAAAACGGTTTCGTGAATATCTTCACATCATTCGATTTTGCAATAATGCTATAATAAATTTGTTTTTTTATCGCGCAGTTTACAATATAAATCTAAATAATGACGTAATTTTGATTTCAATTAATTGATAACTAGAGTTTTTAGCGAATATACAGACGGACAGACGCGGAAGGCGACTTTGTTTTATACTATGTAATAATAATATAATAATAATTAGAAATATAAAACTAATTACCATAGAGTCATCTATGAACACGCGATTAACAAATAAAGAAAACTACTGGATATTTGATCTAATCAAATAAACAGAATTGGTATTTCAAAATTCGTATTCTTTGGAAAAAAAAAAACAGATATATTCCAAATCCATTTAGTGACGTGATTGAACTAGGAGTTGATTGGGTACTCGGGTAGGTCCAACTGAAAAGTCCTATGTAGGTATCTCTTTTTTAACCAGCTTATTGTTCTCAGATGTATTTCCCGTTATGGAAACACCCTATAAATAACTATAAAGGTAATAAATCAAAATGATATACTCGTGACACAAGTGAATAAATATCTGAAATGTGTCATGGCATGAATTTTTTATCGTTCCGGGCATGGGAGAGTATCTCTTGCCATACTTATATTTATCATTTATACAAAGAACAAAGCTTGTAACTAGACAATGATAAACAGAAATACACACTTAAGAAAACACTCCAGACTCAGGAACAAATACTTATTGCATATCCCATATTAGCCCTAACTGGGAATCGAACCCAGGTCCGCCAGCTTCGTAGGCACTGTCTATCAACTAGCCTGACTGCGTCGTCTCATCATAGTATTATATTTGACTAGTTTCTGCCCGCGACTTAGACCGCGTAAATTTTGATTATTCCCTCGGGAACTTTGAAATTTTCAGGCATGAAAAGTAGTCTATGTGTTAATCCAGGGTATAAGCTATCTCCATTCCAAATTTCTTCAAAATCCGTCCAGTCGATGCAATGTGAAGGAGTAATAAACTAACGCACTTCACTACACACAAACTTATACATTTATAATATTATTAGTAGGATTAACGGTTTTTTTTCTCTCTCTCCCAGTTATAACTGTTCTGCCGATACTCGATTAGGTAGGGTTAACGATCTTAACGATTGTACCCTCTTAGTCTAATTGCTTAGCGGGATTCAAACCCGCTTTAGCTCGAGCATGACTAGCACGAACAATTCAATCGCCTTTACTATTCGAAAATGTAAACTTTTCCTTTGCTGTTTTGGTACTAAATACGGACACGAGTGGGGATGACGATACGTTACCGTTGCTTTGAGGCTATACAAGTTGCTTAACGCTAACGTAAACGATATTCGAAAACTGAAAAAAAATATGGTATTGACGTAGGGGCTCGACGCTACCGTCTGACAGCTTACGTCACTGCTGTATATTTTGGATAACGATAACGAACGCCAAATGCATCTTGTCTAAAGCGTCAAAATGTATAGGATTGACATAAGCTGTCCGATGGTCGCGTCGAGCGCTTACATAAATTCCATACATTTTGTCAGTTTTCGAAAATCGTTTACGTTAGCGTTAGAGTGGGTTAACCACTCGTCTAGCCTCACTTTATAAGAGGAAAAAATTGTTGCTCGAAGGGCATAGCGCTACACAATGAAAGAAATTCAAATCAATCAAGTCTCTAACCTGATAGAATCGCCTGCAGGTGGCCGGATCCGCGAAATTACCGTTTCCTGTTGTGCCTTCAGGACAAATGAAGTCTTCCTTTTCCTTCTGACAGCTGACTGAAACAATGAAAACGTTGCCAAGTTAAAAAAAACGGTTGTTTAATAATAACATCATGTGAGTTTCTTGGTTTAGTGTACTGTTAACGTTTGTCGTTTAATTGTTAAAAGTTAAATGCGTAAAATATCGTTGAAATGTGTTCTTTTCATGTCACAATACTGTAAGTAGGATTATCAAGAATGTAGGTATAGGACGCCATTTTATCGATCAACAACGACTCATAACTTTATTATGCCGAGCTTGCATTATTGAATAGGCGGTGTAGGGGTAAAACAGCTGATGTAATGACTAGCATAGTGGCATTCCATCACAGTTCTCAGAGTTGGCAATAATAATATATCTACCATCTGGAAGTATACTTCCGAAAGTGACAACAATACGTAATAGGTGACAATTCGGTCGTAAAAAAGTTGCCATGTTATTGCGCGGCCTGTGTGTTCGTTTGCGTTCTACAAAATAATTCGCATTTCGCAGTGTATTAAGCAATAAAGTAAGGATTTAGCTTCTCATCGCCCATAATCTGGTTGATACACACAATTTTAGCGGCGCCGAAGCAGGACGCCTTCGTCTCCCGGCGGCCTGACAGTTACCAACTAGCTTCAACAATGTTATTCTCTACCCTACCAGCATTAAGGTCCTTGCATTAAAGTGATGTACTGCTAGACTATGAGCAGATGTGTTGAATGGACTCATCTTTGGTAGCAAATAGGGACACTGTTCTATCATCTTTCAAATTTAGAACACATTGGCTCTTTTGTTTGAGCCTCTTGATCAGTCTAGTATCAGCTAATCTTTAATAATCGATCCTCGAAATTTCGCGTAGCGTTTCACATCATTTTCAATAGGTGGTAGTAGGAGTTCAGAGATTTCTAGGTTGCGTGCAAACTAGGGTGCAGCAGACAAGGCTCTTAGTATGTGGTTAATTAGTTATGCACTGTTTGGAGACAGAGGGTGTTGGATTTTATTCTAGATAACCAGAATTATGTGCAGTAAATCCAAATAGGTTTGATGACGAAGCAATACACTCGACTCTTAGTTTGTTGCTAAGAAATAGCCTTCCGAAGAGCCAGAGAGAATATTTTATATCATCTGTTGCGTTAGACTATTCTCACAAAAGCGAACTGGTCTTCTCAGTAAATTCCTCAACTGACCCTGGACTTTCAAACAACGCAAGTCTACTAAACTGGTTATTTCGCGGTTAGCTCACTACAGGTCGCTTTCTTGCGAGTTAGGCTCAAGTTAGACTGGTTCCTTAAGGCCATCGATTTGCCATTAATTCGAAAGGGAATAGCAGCGCAGGTAACCTTTAACCAATCTGACACGGCTGCAGTCTCATTCCGTTCCATGCCCCCCTTGGGAACCGGTGTACTCCTGTCGCAGCCACTCTAAGAGCAAGCACCGTGAAATAGCTTCAAGAAACTAATTACGTGTAGAAATTTTTTAAACTTTACTCCGCATACGGCACGCAAGGTTGTGGCACACGCGGCTACGCCGTATGGGATCAAAATGAAAAGTTATATCGATAAATTTGACAGCTCTGTGGGTCATAGCCAAAAATTAAAGAAGAACAAGTGTAAAACAAGCTTTAGTTAAAAACCTGACTGTACATTCTGATATTGTCGTCTATGTATGTTAAAACTTATATTATGTACTATCAGCACAAAAGAACACTGACCCACCAGAAAACTAAGTCACAGTGACGTTATGATTCAAGTCGTAAGACGTGTCAAACAAATTGATTTATTGGGTCACTGTGACACCGTTCTATTTTGGCTCAGTGTTCCATTATTCTATTGGGCTGATAGTACTTTTTAATGTTCCATTATTTTAAATTACATAGAAGCTAAGACGAATCTAACGACATCTCGCTCATTGAAATCGGGTCATTCGCTTGGCCTCTCCCAGCGAACAAAAAACCTAACATAGGTTCAAACATAAATTGCGCGTTCAGCGGTGAATTCCATACATTTTAACAGATTTGTACAGCAACTTGCTATCATACAATGTAACTTAGCTATCCCTGCAGTTGTAGCACTAATTGATTTAACCTTGTGTTTACATACAAGTGAATAAACTTAAGTCACACACACGACAATTGTACGCGACAGCATTCAATCTCACCAAGCATCGTGACGTGTGTAATCAATTACGTTGTGAATGACTGTTGTGTTGGTTTGACCACTACATACATAGACCGCAAACCTTGAGTGATTTGCGTATATGCCAGCCTTTTGTTATATTTAGTGCTCAAGAAGAAGACCTAACATAACAACTAAGCTTTAAAAAAATATTACTAACATAGTTTGCTGACGATTGTTCTTCTAACACTGATATTAAATTTAGTATCATAAGAAGAGTCAAATGATTCGACACTCGATCATCTTTGAGCATTTGAGGAGTTCGTATGGCCACCTTCCGTGACCATAATCATTCCATCATAATTATTCTATTGTCATCAGAATTGCATAATGTATGCTAAATTTGAAAGATTATCCAGTGATAATTATTCAAATACGGGACGACGTTACACAAATTGATCATTGAAAAATATGTACACGTAGGTACTTAAACATACATACATACATAAACTCACGCCTTGGTTCCCAGAGTGGGGTAGGCAGAGCTACAGAATTATCAACAACTCTAAAAACATGTTGACAATTCCGCAACCACATTTTGCACAATCGGCTAAGATGTTTACCAACGTATTAGTGACAGGTTTCAAGCCCATCGCCTAACAGAACTACAAGCCTTTATTCCCTTCGTCGCCTCTTACGACATCCATGGGTAGACATGGAGTGGTACTACTCTATCCCGGCAACCACTCGGCTACTTAAACATACTAAGAACACGTAAAACCCAGATACAGATAGCCCTCATCGAACCCGGGACGGGTAGCTTCGTAGACGGAGTCACTACCAACTCGGCTAACTACTTTGTCACGTATACAGAGCTCTATTTTACTAGGTAAAACCATATTGCTTGACATGTTACCGTATTGTTTAGCTTAGCCGTCATTACTATCAATTAATTAGAGCTATCGTAACGTCGATATTACGATATCATGTTTACGCAATATGATTTTCCGAAGTAGAATATGGCCCCGGATTTCTCCATTATTTGCGAGTAACTTTTGCAGAATGCATCTTGTCTTTCCCAACAGGTAATCTACGGGACATGGCTGCAGTCTCATTCCGCTTCATGTGTCCCTCGGGAACCGGTCTACTTTTGTCGCAACCCCTCCGAAAGCCAACCAGAGCCAGCACCGTAAAACAGCTTTAAGTAGGTAATTTATTGCGGTTTAGAACTTCGGCTTTCAAGTCGGAAAATATCGCTGTTTAATAATAGTAGCGAACCTTCTGTGTTGAAACGGGATGGTAGACTTAAAAAATACCAGAAGGTCAGATAAGGATGCGTTCTCACCCGAGTGGAACCAACAGGATCCACCCAATGATATTTTATATTTAGATACGTTATGCTCATACTAAACGCATTCGAAAACCGTCGCCAATTACTGACAGTTGCTACGTTGCCATATTTCTACAGAAAAAGACGGCAATTCGTAGCGAACGCTATTGTTAGAAAGAGATAAATAGTTGTTTCAAATTGCGTACCCGAATGACGCGGCGTGCCCGCTCATGGCTGCCATATAGCTACCCGTCTTTATCGCACTCATGCGATATCTAATTGTGTATCTCATATTTCACAGGTGACAGTGACGCCACTGGTGCAAATTAAACAAAGTATGGCGATGTAAAACAAAATGTTAAGAATATTTACGGTACTTACGAATGAAATGACACATCCTTTCTTCCTTTTATAGTTACAGTATAATTTTGGAAGCCTCGAAAAACATAAGACGGCATTTTTTATGACTTATATTTGTTGCATTTCGGTAATAAAACTTTACTGTTTTTGACGCGTGCGTGTCAGCGGCCACGGCGCAACTGAACGATAGTAAGGCAATTACCTTCCTTTTCGAGGAACGCTTCTGCGAGCAGACGACGTATCTTAATATAAAATATCATTGAATCCACCAATCAAATTGTTTCAAATAGATATCTCTGCAAACTGATTGGTCGTTTTCTTCGCTCTACTGTATCTCCATTCGGTTTGCTTCAGTGTAGAGGAACTGCAACCTTTATTCACTAATGGATAGACTACGAGTACCTATACGAGGCCGAAAAAATAAAAGCCATTCTTTCTATACCGTTTAGTTTTGTCATTTCCTTCTTTTATTTTTCCAGTAGGAACAATAGGATTTTTATCCGGTTACCATATCGCTTAGGCAATGTTCAGTACAATGCTTGCTATACATGGCCAATAGAATCCAGTTGGTACTTCTGACCAAAAAGCAAAATAATATATCTGCAGTACACATGCCTTTCATACTTTATCCTATAAATTGATAACTCCAAATGAGGACAAAAAATATTTTAGTTAACCTTTCTCTACATCCTAACGCACGGTTACCTTAATAAACAATATAGAGATGCAAATAATCAATGGCTTTTTTATCCAAGTTTTCACGGAAATAAATACTCTCTTTCTCGTATACCTTCCAAACTTCTAAAGCAATTTACACGATTATTTCACCATTATGATTATTCAAAACTTACAATTGGCACGCGATGCGCGACAGGAAAGTTATTAGTGTTATTACGCGAGATTTATCCGACACCGGGGAGCAGAAAACCAAAAGGTCCTACAAATGATAAAATATGTAAACTGTCCTCCTAAGTATAAAGGCAGTATGCGCACATGGACCTCCATACTATTATACTGCTTATTTCATCTAGAAAGAAGACTTAATTTTCCCGTTACTAATGAGTTAATGACGTTGCTCATACAAGATCGTAGGTCGGGTCAATTTTCTTGTAACTATACACTGTACGCACGTTTATTCACGCGTGACTGTGATACACATACATTTTCGTAGATGTTACTAATTCTGTTTCGTTTACACGTGAATGAACTTGCGTAAGTTTAAGGTATTTTTAACCATCTGTCTGTGGGTCCATAGCTCCCAAACGGATGTACCGATTTGGCTGCGTTTTTTTTTTAAAGAAAGCTATTTTATTCGGAATTGTTTTTAGTTAGGTTGCATGAAATCTGTTGAGCCGTTTAAGAGATATCAGGTCTAAAAAGAGGAGTCCATTATACATCAGTTTTTTATCTATTCAATAGTTATTAACGTTATCATTATGTTACTATTTCTATTTCGTTTACACATGAGAACTGGGCCGGTATTCTAGGCGGTAAACACCATATCGTCTTTGCTCTGCTATCGTAAGGTGATGGAACCAGTAATGAACAAGGACCAACGATGGACACTTGATCCTTATGTTACAGAAGATAAGGGTTATTCATTTGTTTTGAGACAATCAATTTATAACTTTATGATCTTTGAGTTAAGTGTCCATTATTGGTGCCTTCAGCTAAAAGTGTCCAACATTGGTGCCGTTACCCTATTGTCAACGTTTTGATAGCTCCTATTTACTTGACAGTAATGGTGGCCAAGTTCAAAACAATATCATAACAGCGCCTCTATTCTAGTCGGTAAAAAAGATATCGTAGTTTTCCTGTAATGGTATTATTATGACGTCAGCCGCCATTACTGTCAAGAAAATAAGAGCTATCAAAACGTTGACAATTCGATAACAGATCAAATACGATATTGTTTATACCGCCTAGAATAGAGGCGCAGGTCAAATACGATATCGTTTTTACCGCCTAGAATACCGGCCCTTGCATTAGTTTTATGTATTTTGACTTTGCCTATTCCGATTACGGTTGATGACGCTGTTTGGTTTAGCAGCAGCCAAAGCTATTATCGCCTTAATTACTCACTTGCGGGTAACATATACTAATAATCGAAATATATTAGGCGTGGTACGTTCGTGTTCAGTGTCGTGGACACGTTTTAGTGTCACATTTGTATCTAAATTTGAAAGCCGGGCACTGAACACGCTCGATGCACGCTGAATTGCGTGGCATATTGCGCAACTAACACTCCATCATTGTGATAATAGATAGCTAAGTTGCTTTTAGCTTTACATCACCTTGTTGAAGTGTTGTAGACGGGGTTCCTATTTGAGAATAGTTTATGTAAAGATGTCTTAATATTAATATACGGATGTCACAGAATTATTTGTAAAAAATACGGCACGGGGACAAAAATTGATAATGTTTCTCTTCCCTTTAACTTAGTCTGATTTCCATGATTTTTTAATATGTTGTAGATATTATAAAGAGCCGGGCAAGAGCATGTCGGACCATGCTCAGTGTACCCGCTACTACAAACACAAAAATCTTTCTCAAAAAAAAGGTAAGATGTTGAAAACGACACCAGCAAGAGTGCATCTTCATGGCACTTACGTCCTTTTGTTGACGAGCACAGTTTTACGGCAATTACAATTACTCAAAAACATACCGTTTTTGAGTAATTGTAATGTCCGATCATGTTGAAAATATTTTTTTTTTCAATTACCTACTTCCAACAGCATTCACTTAATCAAAAAAAGCTTAAAATAACTTTTGAAATATATGCCACACGTTGAGTTTTGCTGTTTTTTTTTTTATTAATGCATACCCAATCTGTAAATGCGTTCACTTACATTTCCCATAATCAAAATATTATAACCAAACTTGAATTACTCCAAAGTCGGGTCAGAAGCTTTATGGGGTGCATATCAAATTATGGTTCTTGATTGAAATGCATCGATGCGCGATAATATATTCCTCGGAAGATCGTTGGTATTCACACCTGATCGGATGCATAATTAATGACGTACTAGATCTGCATTTTCCGTACGCAATAATAACCGCATAATATTGTAATCTAAATTCGAATATCGCATCGCAATTAACGTCCTAAGTTATCTTACGGCTGGTGCTCTATTCAACTTGGTAAAACCACCGAGGTCCTAGTGAAAAAGGGTACAAGTCGACTAAACCCGTAATAAAAAAGGGTATATACATGAACAGAGTACACCACACTTAAACCCTTTTTCAGTTGATCTTCAGACGACTTATACCCTTTTTCACTAGGACCCCAGTGCCTTTGACGTGTATTTTTTTTGGTAGTCGCCTGAATGGCCAAAGACAAAAGTCCTTGCTTTTGTTTGCTTTTTGCTTTCATTACTTTAAGAAAAAGGGGCAGAGTTGAAAATCCCTTCCGGAGACCTGGGAATGGAGGGCCCAGGTACTGCCGGGCTCAAACCGGCTAAAAACACCAATGCCCCTATTACCAACTAGAATTTAGACTCCCGCGGATACTACCCCAGCTAGTGCTGAAAGGCCGGAGGAGAAAGTCCTTCCTCCGTTTACTTATCCGCGGGGTTTTTTCCAAAAAGGGGGGATAGGAATGGGGGTTGGGATGGTGGGGAGACTTATAGCTATGTGATTCGCGGGGTGGGAATCCTGACGCATGCATGCTTACAGACTACGGGCTTCCTTTCTTTTGCCCGACAATGGAAGGGTTGGGTCGGAGATCTTTTTGGACCACTTGTGTACCGATAGTATTAGAACACCTTTGACGTGTTATGGTAGGGATAGATGCTGTAGGTTCACGTCTCGATAGGACTAGCCCTTCGGGTGGCAAATTCCAGGAGCTGACCCCTCGTAAAGTGGCAGGGATCCGGGAGCCGGACCGGACATAACAAGTCGTTGAGTGGCAGGGTCCGGCTCCCATACCCAGTGCGATGTCTGCGATGTTTCATTTCGCACCTAATAGAACCGTCAAAACTTTGATTAGCTTGGTCACACTTGCAAGATGCATTCGTCAATAGACAAGGATGGCTTAAAATAACGGTCGTATTGCCGCGATGAGCAAAGTTCGTTAAAAATTCTGTCTTCTTTCCGCGGTTCCCGTCCACCATGACCGGACCCTGCCACATGACGGTATTTTTTCCTAAATGGCCGTGTCACTGCTCCTACCTTTTAACTGGTGGCACAGCCACCCGAAGGGCTAGGTAGCAAATACGACCAGAGAGCTCAGACAAATGCACTACGCTAACTAACGTTTCTATTCGATTCGTTTTTAAACCAATCGCGTCACTGGTAGACCACGTGACTTTTCGTATCACGTCATCTTCCAGTGACGCGATTGGTTTAAAAAAAAATCGAATAGAAATGTTAGTTAGCGTAGTGCATCTTGTCTGAGCCCTCAGATCGCTTTGTGACTACATCTCGATCTGACTACATAGCTTTGTGCTCAAATCGCTATACGACATCGCTTTGCGACAAAAGTAAAAAAGTCCGAGTCTCTAAATGACCACATTGCTTTTTAGATCTTATGTCTGTCTTGGCAATGTCGAGGGAGCCCCGCATGGCAGGGCTCCTATTCCTGGGCAATTCGCCCTTCGGGCATTTGAATTTAACTAACCTATCTAGAAACGCAGTTTTGAGATATAGTCGTAAAGCGATCTGGTCGTATTACAATCTAAGCCCAAACCGATGTAGTCAGATTGAGATGTAGTCGTAAAGGGATCTGGTTCTATTTGCTTCCTAGTCCTAAGGAGATGTGGACCTAAAGCTTATATACCGATTGTAACAGCCCTGTTCCCGATACTTTGCCTTATTTTGCTGTATTATGTTGTTACTAGTAAAGGTTATTAAGGTTAGGTTTGTAAGGTTATTTTGGTCTGTGGGTAGGATTTACGCAGCGAGCGTTCAATACATTGCGCGTTCAATATAATAACATCCTGAGGACGCTGTTGGCTGCCGAGGTATTGTAGTGCGTCCGGCATGTTCGCTGAGGCGAGAGTACCTAGATGATTTCTATTCCTCATAACTGAAGCACGTACGAGGCAGCAACTATTGCCTCCTGAGAGGGTGTTGGTGGAACGCCTCGACTACCCCCTCACCAAATACTGGATCACGGTGGCAATAGGAGCAGTTAAATAGTGCGTGTAAATGGTTAATTGTTTGTTTATATTATAAAATTGACTACTAACATAGTCTTAATTTGCCCTTGTTACTAACATAATATGGATCTTTGTATGGTCTGAAATAAATGATTTTTATATTATTATTTTTTATTTAACGCGAAAATTCGTCACTTGCCACGAACATAATGTGTCCAATCAAAATTACCTATCCCAAGTTATCAAAAGTTTGTAAGATATGTAAATACATAGATTGGGCTCTATTCTACCCGGTAAAACCTAATTGCGAATGACATATTATCGTACCTTTTGTCAACGTTATGATTGTACTCCTCAGAAGTTATTCTCTAGAAAACGACTTGCTGTCGAACGGGCGATCGTCCAGCGAAGTCATCGAGATAGTTTTATGCAACCCACTTAAGAATGCACGCCCTAAAAATATGGTTTGTATGGTCGATGGCGCAACTTAAACTCGCCAGATAATACGTCTGTCTATAAAGAGAGTTGAAGTCAGTTACCTGCCTTGATAAGAAAACCTCTTATTTTGAACCCTATGCTTATTATCAATAAAACATGATTCGTTCGTTCTACATTGACTGAGCGATAATTCACAGCGTTCAGTTTCAATTGGTTTTTAAATTAAGCTGGAAGATGGTTTCGAAATAGTTTGATTGAATTAACAAGAAAAACTAGTTTAAAAACGTGGCCAGCTGTAAAGGTCGTAAAAAGATACTGACATTAGCATAAAGCTATAATATGTTATCGTGAGTTTACATTAGAAGACCAGAATAACAGCCTATATTTGTTTTTGTGACACAGATTTGAGGAAAATCGAGATAAAAACCTCAAATCGCTCTCTGAGGTCACAAATATATAAGAATCGGTGATTTACAATGTTTTACAATGTTTCACATCCTAGACTAGCCGTATCTAAACGTATCGTTATTTGAGAAGAGGTGCTTTGACAACACAACATAACAGAATGATTTTGTTTTTTTTTAGGGTTCCGTACCAGAAGGGTAAGCCAACGGGACCCTATAAATATGTGAATAAGTCCTAAACTAAGCTCTAGGCTTGTATTATGGGTACTAGACAACGATATAAATACTTATATAGAGAAATATATAGTTAAATACATAGAAAACATCCATGACTCAGGAACAAATATTTACGTTCATCACACAAATATCTGCCCTTACCAGGATTTGAACCCAGGAACGCTAGCTTCATAGGCAGGGTCACTACCAACTCGACCAACGCGCCGTCAATATGCCTCCAGTGTTCGTCCGCTTGTCCGTCCTTACTTAAAAGAGCTGTACCTTTTGAACCGTAATAGATAGCGCGTTATTATTTATTTTCATAATATGCGCTACGGCGGATTTACTAAAAAATAAAAATAAAAAAAGAAGAAGAAGCGTTTTTTCAACATATTTATTTTTTTGTATCGTAAAAAAGGTAAAACATACAAGCGTTGGTATGATTATAATACAAACCCTGAAGAATTTTAACAAGTTCTATAAAATGGTCAAGTGTGAGTTGAGCTCGCGTTGATTCGATTCGAAATTTCAATAATACCTACTGCGCGGAACCCTCGGTGCACGAGTCCGAATCGCACTTGACCGGATTTTTTAAACCGGTTTCCCAAATTTTTGCTAGCGCTACAGCAAAATAGTGACATGAACTAATTGCCTTTAATTAAATGACTCGTATAAAATTGAAAAATAAGCATATTTTTTTGAATATAATTTAAGTAAACCAATAAATTTAATAAGCTACTTCTGCCACGTACACGCACGTTGCCATTTTAAACATTCATAATCATAAATAACTATTGCATAAGACATTAGCTAACTATTAATTCGGCGACGGATGTCAAACGTAATAGATATTTAGACTACCTAAGGCTCTAATAGCATTATTTCTAACAATAAACTTTCTAAAGCCATTACTGTTCATAGAAAGTTAATTAATTATATTACGACGTTTAACAACTGCCGATTTAAGAATAGTAAATGTACATGTTAATTTAAGCCACATATGCTGGCTATTATGTGCTTCCGCGCGAAGAACGTAAGATGGAGATAATATGCGCGCGCGTTGATTGCAGCGTCAAATTTAAATAACTGCTGTTTACTTTAAAATCACAACATTTAAAAAATAATGAATCACCAGCAGTAAGTACTCAACTATTCAATTAAAAATCATCGTTAAAGATTGCAGAGTTTCGAAGAAGATTCCGAAAACTAACAAATAAAAAGGGCAAAATAAAAGTATCGAGCGAGTATTGTGCGAGTTGGTAAGAGCATCACTTGGGTGGCCGATAATATCGTTAGGTTTCCGTACCTAAATGGTAAAAAGGAAACCCTTATGGTGAAACATAGGTGTCTATCTGTCTGTATGTCACAGCAGTTTTTCTCTGAAACTATAGAAGCTATCAAATTGAAAGGGGTTTGGGTAAAAGTGTTGTCATTTGTAAAAGTCATACATTTTCAAGGTGAGCGACCATTCGTAAAAGTGGTAAAATATGGTAGAGTTATTCAATATAAACATATTTTGTTATATAATGTAATACTCTTAAGTTCATCTCTTAAGTTCTCATTCATTTAAATATTCATACCTGGGCGTACTTTTAGTACCAAAAACTGAATAATTAAATCTTTAATATATCCGCTCCGATATTATTTAACGCCATAAATTATTTATATCTATGTGTATTTAGAGGTCCTCTAAATAACTATGTAAAAATCATCCGTGGCCGCAGCGAAAAAAAAAAAATATTATTCATACAAAATCACCCAATATACCCTTTGGCATAGTTTTATAACTTGCTTAGCCGCATCTGTTTTAGTAAAAAAAAAAAATGTGTAAGGGGTGTAGAATGGAGAGTTGAAAAATGAAAGTGATTTGATTAAGGGGCCTCATATGAAAGGGCTCAATCTGCAAATTTCAAAAATATTTTTTTATCATTTTCCGTGACGTACTTTTTGATTTATACTCAAAAATTTACAAAAAATTGCCGCTCCCAAAAGTAACGTGCGGAGTAACTTAAGTAGCATTTTGATATTTTTTAATCCAGGACGAAATCGTGGGAAAAGGTATTTACTAAAAACTGAAAATAGATGTACAATCAAGAACTTAAAGGGCATTGGGTAAATTTGTTTGAAGAATATTGTAATTTTTTTTTCAGCTGCCACGGATGGTTTTTACATAGTTATTTAGAGGACCTCTAAATACACATAGATATATATAATTTATGGCGGTAAATAATATCGCAGCGGAGATTTTAAAGATTTAAGTATTCAGTTTTTAGTACAAAAGTACGCCCAAGTATGAATATTTAAATATCTCGGCTCCGATGCACTTTAGAGTATTACATTACATAACAAAATATGATTATTTTTAATAATTCTATCATAATTTACCACTTTTATGAATGGCCGCTCACCTTAAAAATATATGAATTTAACAAATGACAACACTTTTACCCAAACCCCTTTGGTACCCACCTTAGGTCCAAAGTCAATCTGACATTCTACAACAATAAGATTGAGTCTCCTATAAGTTACAAATGACTTGGCATCCCTAATGACATTGACGACTTCAAGCATATTTTTCTTGAAATGGGTGACAAATTAACGTTCGTGACCGTACTTTAACGTGTTAATAATCTACGTTAGATTTGCGTTTTCCAACCATTGTTATCTTAAATACTGAACCCTCGGTGCGCGAGTCCAATTACTTTTTTAGTAATAAGTCCGACTAAGATTTTAAGAGAAGAAAATGGCTCGGTAAAAAGAAATGAATGCTATTTAGTTAAGCTAGTTGTAAATAAAGCGTCTAAGAATGAGACTCAATCACAAACTCACATAAAAAACCGGTCAAGTGTGAGTCGGACTCGCGCACCGAGGGTTCCGTATTTAAGATAATATGGTTGGAAAACGCAAAATAAAATACTTATTTTGTTATGAACTTTATTATATATGCAATAAGGTCCATTTTGACTAGCCAAAATTTTAAAACAGATTTTTTAAGTTTTTTGATAATTTTAACAAAACTGTACTGTTTGAGAACTTCATTTTATTTTTCCCGTAAAATATAAGTAATTATCTTTAAACCAAGATTTTTTTCAGTTGTTTGGCCCATAAATTTCGCAGATAAGATGGGGGGGAACGGTCATTTTTTATAATTTTTTGGGCTATAAAGCAAAATTTAAGTCACGGAAAATTATAAAAAAATTGTTTTGAAACTTGCAGTCTGAGCCCTTTCATATGACACTCCGTTTAACCAACCGTTTGATTCCATAAGGCAATCAAATAGGTAACTTTCATTTTTCAACCCTCCATTCTAGACCTCTTTTCAAATATTCAGAAAAAATATTTCATATTTTTTTTACTAAAAACAGATGCCAGTAAGCAAGTTACACAACTATGCCAAATTTCAAGTTGATAGCTTCTATAGTTTCTATGAAAAACTGCTGTGACATACAGACAGAAGGACAGACAGACAGACACCGCAGTCTCACCATAAGGGTTCCTTTTTTACCATTTTCGTACGGAACCCTAAAAAAAGAACCACAAGCTGGCCTATTTGTAAACGAGCGTGAATAGCGTGATTCAGGTTACCCCTCTGGGAAACAGGCGTAATTTGATGTAATGTAATTAATTTGTTTTGCAACAATTAATTTATGACCGTATGAGCTTTGAATTAAGAGTTAAGTGTCCATTATTGGTTCGTGTCAGGTTAAAGTGTCCAACACTAGTGCCATCGCCTTACTATTTTCATAGCTAAACATTTTCCAACACACCAATATATTATTATCTAAATAGAGCAGCTCGATTGTTTTCTCACGTTTAAAGGTAGATCAACATCGTAATCAAACCAGTTTCTTAAAAAGTTGCTTACCTATATTTCTAATAATAAGTATTAACTTAATGTCATAAGTCAGTTATGTCATTCTTATTCATAATCAAATTGGTCCACACCTGCTAGTCAAAAAACCGGTCGGAAAGATTATCTTTGAAGCGGATTTGTATATAAATACCAAAAACTTTTAAAACTAAAACGCGGCATGTCTATAGAAATAATTGAACTTTAACTCGCATTAACTAAGTTCAAAATTAATCGTGCAGGAAGTTGGAATTCTTTCGTTTTCACTGAAATGTGCACAATGGTGAACGAAATCAAGGATTCGACGTTAAAAAAGAGATGCTTTGTCTACGTTAAATGAAAGAGTCGTAAATACACTTTTTTTCGGGTGGTAGTGACGAATTATATTACAAGTGTACCTACAGAGATCAGCAAAAAGCAAGATACCCGATGATAATGCAATATTATTACAGAGTCTAAGATCTAATCCGATAATGAATTTGGAACGTGACCCCAGTATCTCCGCTATGCTTATCTCGTAGACTAACCGATTTTTAAATCGTTAAATTAGTCTCGAAAAGTAAGTAGTTGATGACTAAACTAAATGGCTATGCAAAGAAAAAGTACAGCCTGCAAAAAAACACTTAACTTGAAAATATTTTTTGACAAATTCTTATATTACTTAATAATCGAACACGGATAAGTTAAAAATAAGCGACGTAATCCGTAAAATATTCGAATCAATGCATTTCAATTATAATTAAACCCAAGTTGCATAATTGTTTGCATAGTTCGATGGATCTGAGTTTTCTTGTACCTTCTGGCAAAGATCAATAATTCCCAGCCATCTCACATTCCCTAAACATAACTATTTTCAACTTTTACATTTCTGTTTTGTCTCTTCCTCCCCTTCCCTTCCTTCATAAAGCAAGACTAGGACAAAATATAATGGTAAGGAAAACGGTCAGAAACAATAATGTGTTTGGCCTGCATAGAGAAGCGTTACTTAATGTCAGTGGGACACTTAAGGGCATCAATGTACGAGTATACATCTTTCAAAGACTATAAAAATATAAATACAGACCCTACAAACCTGCATTGACTTGACTATACAATACTGGGTAAATTAAACTCACAATCAAAATAGAACTTAAAATAGGCGTGGTACGTGAAATAACTCTCAAGTTAACGGTTACGTACACTTCGCAGTGTCAATATCCTGCATGAGCTATCAATGTCAAGTGAAAGAAAGGACATACGTACGTGCAAACTTAGCATAACAAGTATCAAGTATTGCACTTTCTAACAACTCTAAACAATCTTAATTTACACTTTCACATACAATTTTACGCTAATTCACGGAATAACATGCATACTTTCACTGTACGAGTATCATTCCGGTAATCGTTACGTTATCACACGTTATGTTACGTTTGCGTAATCCGTTACGCGAGCCGATACTAAAAAATAAAATTTAAAAAATTCCACTAACCGTTGACGAGTATAGCAAGAGTAACTAAGATTCGCAAGATAGGCAGGCCGGTTGTTGCGATCCGAAGAATCCCTCTGTCTTGCGACATAGCTCCTTTCACCGCCTTAAGCGTACTGAGGTCTCACTACGGCCTCCGAACCCATCAACCTTACCACCACCACATTTGACTGAATCATTACACGCCAATCCCAAAACTTCACATCCCTTCCCACTCACTCGTATTCATCGGACTGTTGAGTAAAAGAGACAGTGTCCATGTTTGTAGTTTAACAAGCCCGCTGACCTCTAGCGACGACTTTCTCTATACCTTCGTCAATAAGGAAAAAAACGCCAGTCATTTTTAGCTCAGTGTCGATGCGATCTTAAAAGTAATAGCAATTGACTGTTGTCCGTCGTAAATTAAATGTCTGGTCCAAGATAATCTGCATTGCAAAAAAACGCATCTGCTTAAGGTGTTCTAAGTTGCGACCTTATTTTGAAATCTTTAAGGTAGAGTCTGGTTTAGCTGTTAAATTACAGATGTGCTCTTTTATCAATGGATGGATTAAATTAGTTTCTGCTTCTATAAAGAATGAAACCCAGTCAAGAGCGAGTCAGACTCGCGCTCTGAGGGTTCCGTTAATAAGATAGAATCCGTGATGGGTTATGTAATGATTATGAACAATCACCTAAGTTGAACCCTGAGTCACCGAAGAAATTGTGTGTCCCAGTGACATTTGGTTTGACCATCCGATTTGATTTATAACATCACTGTTACTCAGTTTTATGGCTGCTCTGCACAATGGCCCATCATAAGCCAACTTAGAGACGGAGTGATGCGTAAGAGTGAGATGCAAGAATACGTTGCTCGCTCTAAGGTGTAGATGCGTCCCTTACGTTGGCCCATGATGGGCCATCATGTAGAAGGGCCATTATGGTAGGTCAGCGTTCCATATTGCTGGTTTTACATTACATACTTGGATTTTTTGGTGACGCCTTGTAATTGCAACTATCTGGTTAGTGCAACTAACTTAAATAACTACCCCTAGGATCACTGATTTAAACAACGACAGGCGTGTTATTGTTCCTCTATACCTACTAAGAAAACAGTGACCCTAGAGGGAGTTATTTAAGTCAGGTGCAATGCCAGATAGTTGCAATTATACGACCCCACCTTAATGATTTATCCTTATACTTTCTGAGAAAAAAATACATCATGCTGTATTACAACAAAACCCAAATTATGACGAAATCGAAAACCGTTTTATTTCACGTTACGAGTTTTTCTACTGATGATAACAACGGGCCACTAAATAATGCGTTGTTTAAGTACCTATAGAAACCTAATTACAAAAAAATGGTGCCTTGTAAAGAATCAAGATGTGATTCGTGATGTGGTAAAAGGACAGCGAAGCAAGAAAATTGTATTCGGAAATGTAAAGCAGTAAGTACCTACTCTTGAAGAGCATAGATAGTAACTATCTCATTACAAACGTAGAAAATATACAGTGGTGATCACATAATTAGGGACACTTGTTTTTTTCCCATACAATTGCCTACAAATATGACTTATCAATTTTGACGACCATTCAAAAAGTTCTAAACTAATTTAATATTTGGTTACACTTATCGTTCATTAATGAACTAACGTTTAAATGTATGTACAATTCATCTCTGTTGAAAACGGATCTTTTATTTTATAATGATTTGAAAAAATAAATACCTCGCGTTTATACAAAGTTGTAAAACTTTGTATGGACGGGTCAGCTCAGCACTAAGTTTTTAAATCCCTATAAAATATAAGGTTCGTTTTTTACAGTAGTTCATTGTACATAAATTTTAAACCTTAGTTAATGATCTAAAGTAAATTGTTTTTAGCAATAAAATTGGTCAAGAACTTTTTGAATGGTAGTCAAAATTTAAAAGTCATATTTGTAGGCAATTGTATGGGAAAAAAACAAGTGTCCCTAATTATGTGACCACCACTGTATATGAGACTAAAAAAGGAAATAAGAACAGAAAGATGTAGAGTCAAAACAAAAAGATCACTAGGCTACCATTTATTTTTTCACCAATGTACTTGGAAGTGTCGATGTCGGTCAAGTTTTTTGTGAACTATAAGATTGAGAATCGGTACCTACTTTAGTTTCCTAAAAGTTTGTGGCTATAAGTTATGAAATAAACTACGAAAAGCTATAGGTACTTAACAAGTAGCGAAAAATATAAATTTCATTTAGTTGTGGTTATCCTAAAAACCATTGGACGTTAGTTTATTGTTGTGTTAATAATTGTGGACATCTAAATACAGGATACCCTGTTTATAATATTTCCTTAATTCTTTGTACATTAAATTGGCGGACCTAATACCTAATGAGCCATTCGTAATACAATTTTCTACCCGTCATCTACTGATTCACAAAGGTAACTAGGTACTTAATTGCAGTGACAAAGTTCAACATTACACCAACATACGAAGATACAAATGCATTTATGGCGGCACTTCACTCGGCGTTGCGTATTTGCATAGTTGGAATACACATACATACATACACTCACGCCTTCATTCCCAGTGGGGTAGGCAAAGCTACAGGATTACCAACATGTTAATTAATGTAACCACATTTTGCACAAACGGGCTAAGATGTTTACCAGTATAGATTAGTGACAGGTTGCAAGCCTAGTTGGACGCCTAGTTGGAATATTTGACAGATAAAGTCAATAGCAAATACGCGCTACCGCGTCATCGTCTGTTTTTTTGCATCGCACTTAACCATGCATTGGACCAAAGGTGGGTCACAAAGGGGTTTGGGTAAAAGTGTTGTCATTTGTAAAATTCATACATTTTCAAGGTGAGCGGCCATTCGTAAAAGTGGTAAATTATGATAGAATTATTAAAAATAAACATATTTTGTTATGTAATGTAATACTCTAAAGTGCATCGGAGCCGAGATATTTAAATATTCATACATGGCCGTACTTTTGTACTAAAAACTGAATACTTAAATCTTTAAAATCTCCGCTCCAAAATTATTTACCGCTATAAATTATATATATCTATGTGTATTTAGAGGTCCTCTAAATAACTATGTAAAAATCATCCGTGGCCGCTGAAAACAAAAATGACAATATTCTTCAAACAAATTTACCCAATGCCCTTTAATTCTTTAACTGTACACGTAACGCCAACTGAAGTGCCACCATGATGTAGGTATATGCCAAATATGCCAAGGCCGCATTTTATGTCGGCATCGGTATTGCAGAAGCATTCGGAATCTCCATTGAGCCACTCCATACCATTCCTTGGGCGAGGAATAATCGACCAATACCGCAATGTACAATCAATATCTAGAAAATTCTGAATATCTGGAATGTATGTGGGAAATAGGAGAAATTCATCGCGAAGATAGATCGCTTAGGAACTGAATATGTTTCAGTGGAGGTAGTGGACTAGTGGCAATGATATTTTTATATAAAATATCATTGACTAGTGGTATATATTGTAGAGGAAGCGGTACGGTACGGTAAAAAACGATCTAGTAAATAAACATACGAAAAAGTAGGTACGTATTTATATTGCTTTTTTTGCCTTGCCAGTGTGTGGATGGGAGTGGGAGTATCTACCTATACTAAAGCTGACTGAAAAAGCAATACAAATACGTAACCTAATTGAGAAAACAAGAAAAATCGAACTTTTGCGACAAATATGATTTCGTATGATTAATAATTTATTTCTGCACAACAGTATACATAGTTGGTTAACAAATGTACGTACTGTGACGATAATTCCTCTTAAAAGAAATTTGAATAATTGACTTTTACTGCCTATTTATTGATTAGGTACTTAATTAAGTAATTAGAAGTACGGTCTTCTAGGTAGATACCCAGAAGGGAATTAATAATTGGGATTTTGTTGAAGCTATTACCATTTAAAGTAATTATTTTGTTAAGTACCTAGTCTTCTTAAATAACATAACAAAAAGGAAGCTTTAAAAACCAGACTGTTGCTAACCAACTTTAAACCGTTATAAATCCTAAATGATCATTCAAAAATAAAATTTATGAAACAAACCTAAAGATGATTTTTAAATGCCTGTTCAACGATACGCCATTGTTATAATTCGTCGACTTATTTTTTTTCTTTTTACAATATGGCTTCTGGTGTCCGCCATATTGAATTTTTATTACTGTCATGTCTGTAGTGACACTCACAAGATAGACTAATCGATTGACATAAGAATCATCAAAATCGGTCCGCGCGTTTTTTAGTTTCTAAATCGCCACAAAGGAACAAACATACATATATAAACTGATAAACACATTACCCTCCTCCTTCGGCAGTCGGGTAATTAAGGTCAAATACGGCTAGAACCTGACTGGGTATATTAATTCCCCCGAATTACCTACATACAAGACCCTAAATATATAAGAAAGTATAAGTAAGTATTAGAGAACACGATCGAAACGTCGTATACCTATATAATGTTTTTACTCGATTAAGTCCCGTTTTAGATTTATAACAGTATGTGTGAACGTCGCGAAAGTTTAAAACAAACAAATGATAATATTTCAGGTGCACTTAACTGGCAACTATGATTCGCACATACGGTAGGTAGATACTGCCTTTGCCAGGATGTTTACCACGAACTACTAAATTCGAAACTTCGAGTGCTGAGTCCCTGTCACGCGTCATTCGAGAGTTTCGAGACTAAGTTGAGAGAAAGGGGTGGCGCTAAAGTTACTTCGTACTTCGATTTTCGAACGACCGATGAAGAAGTAGGGCCTGTGTGCCGAATTTTATTTAGTAGTAACAAACCTACACACAAACACACGCGTAAAATTACAAACTTTTGCATTTATAAAGGGACAATTTACATTGTGTAGTCCGCCGCATTCACCATGCGGCGACCGCAACAGTGTAAAGACGACAGTTAGGCCTAGCCATGATGAAAACACTGCTAAAGTGCTAACGTTTCTGTCAACTGTAACTTTCAACTCAAAATGTATAGAGTTGACATAAGCAGCTTGTGTAGGTAAGCGGCGATACGATCCGTCATCAGCTAACGTTAATCCTATACATTCCTATGATTTATACAGCGTTATTAATTTTGATTAGGCCCCCAGTAGTCAACCGAATTCGATCGTGACAGCTGCGTTCACTTTATTAGGTGAACGACGTAGTGTGAACATAACGTCTGTCGATCGCATTAGGTTACCGCATGACTTTTATTTTTCTAAGTTGTTGTTGCTGTACAAAAGACTTAACCTCATTTAATGCAGTGTTAAAATTGGTTAAAAAAAACGTTTGTATTGCCAAACTAATTATTAATATTTCGACGGAAAAAAAGATGCAAAAATCGCAGCTAAAATTAATAAATCTTGAACGCGACCTCTTGACTACGTGTCAAACGTCAATTTGACGTTTAATTGACGTATTAGGCCTCTTTAGGCACAAGAAAAATACAAGTTTTTGGTTTAACGGGGCCAAAACTCGATATTATTGTATATAATATTTACCAGCGATAAGATTTACCTTGCCTAAACGTATCTTATTTTCATGGAAAGGCTTTTACTACAGCATTATGTCAACTTTACGTGAACGCCAACTTAGTAAGTACAATATTAATTGATTGTTGCTTCATGTTAACATGGATTTCTTGAAATGAACAGTCGTATGCTTTTCCAGATGCCTTGAAGCAAATGCTAAACTTGAACCAGCCGTTAAGTAAAAGCGTTGCTAATGAACCGACATGGAAAGTCCTAGTGTACGACAGAATCGGCCAGGATATTATATCCCCACTAATATCTATCAAAGAGTTGAGGGAATTAGGAGTCACTCTTCATGTGTAAGTACAAAATTTTATACGTCTATGAGTCCCTGATCCCACTTATAATAAGGTGATCTGTGCGCTCCATTGCCTTCTCCAAACTTTAAACAAAAAAACTTGACCCTTGAACCACTGAATCATACATTTACAAATCTATAGCCTTGAAAGATTTAGCAGTTAATAAACTAGATGAAATATTCCTCTAAGAAGGAACTTGGGAATAAAGACTATTTTGTGGTACAGGGTTTTACATTGAATTTACATATTATTGTATACATGATACATTTGTTTTGATTATATGCTTCTTTATTGGACCTTAGTTGATGTCTCCATTGTGTAATGAAGTTTAATTCTTAGTTATACAATGAAAATTTTACAAACAAAACTAGCGTCAATTCTAATTGGATTTGGATGTCTAACTTTAATCTTTTTTTTTTAAATTTATTTAGAACACATACAGTCATATTCGAATGCGATATAGCAGTACACTGTACTAAACAATATAAGTATTAAAAAGACTTGGAGGTTCATTAATGAATACACATAGTTAAAAAATGATGACAATATCAGATACTATTAAACAAAATATATGTAGGATACTAAAACAAACAAAATAATAAAAAAAAAAATATTTGTTTATAGTTTTATTTATCATTGTCTAGTACTCATAGTACAAGCCTATAGCTTAGTTTGGGACTAGGTATTTAAAATTTATTTGAAGTACAATGCCTGTTTAAAATATATTAAATCTGACTTTTCCAGCCAATTACATTCAGACCGAGACAACATACCAGAAGTCCCCGCGGTCTATTTCTGTGCACCAACAGAAGAGAATCTTGGTCGCATCAGCCAAGATCTAGACAATGGCATTTACGATCAGTATCACTTGAATTTCATCTCGCCGATAACCCGTCAAAAACTAGAAGATTTAGCGGCATCCGCTATACAGTCCAACTCGGTGATGCATATACATAAAGTGTTTGACCAGTATTTGAACTTCATTTGCTTGGAGGAAGATCTGTTTATTATGAAACATCAACAATCAGATTCATTGTCGTATTATGGTAAGTATTTTGATTTGTTAGGAGCATCTAAGGGATGAAAGAATTAAATCAGATCAAATTAATGAAATAAATAGTTGTATGGACTTTTCAGATATATCATACATCCATGATCAATTTGCGAATCTGTACTTACTTTGAGTTTAAAACAAAATAAATCTGAATCTTGTAAATTAGCATATCTGCCATTTTAATTTTGAACCTAAATGCAAAATTGTAACTTTGCCATTGACGTCACGATATAAAATGAAATGTTCATAAAGAAGTAAATTCATCCCTTAGTAAGTAAAGTGCAGCTAGCACAGTCCATTACCGAGAGCCAGGTAATTATATTTAAAGAAAGACTGACTGTTGAGTTTCTTGCGGTGCTTCTTCTCAGCAATGGTCTCCTCTTGAAAAGCGCTGGTAGATTTTTAACATGTAAAACTGCCCGTGTGGTCTACTTACTAAATAAACATCTTTAAAGGCCAAGGGGAAGGTCATGACCTCACAACCCCTCAAATGAATCTACCGCTGGCACAACTTAACTATGCTAACGACTTGTTTGCTTTTCAAAGGCTATCCTTCTGAATAATTAGTGATACTTTAAAAGGTGCAGTAGTTAAATGTATAACGAGTCTTCAAAAGTACGGATCTCATAACAATTGAAAAGTGCCATACTTTATACTATAATTATGCAAACAACCTCGACTGTATGTCACAAAAATCTTTGTTTTAATTCACAGCAATAAACAAGGGCGATACAAAAGACACTGAGATGGAGGCGATCATGGATAACATTGTTGAAAGCCTGTTTTCTGTGTTTGTGACTTTGGGTAAGTTTTATTTACTCTTGTTATAGTTAACACATTTGCAGCTATTAAGTTACAAATGACAAATAGTTAATTGGCGACTGGAATAGCTCTAATCATGGCATGATTTTGCGCGGCGGGCCGCAACAAACAAATGCATATATACAGTATCACCAGATTCTTTTTGTATGAAACACGAGTCACAAATATATGGTGTGGTACAAGTGTGATAGCGATAGCTAGACGAAAGCTATTAAGAAGCTGGGAGTACTGTGGATGTAAGAAGGGTGCTGCGAGTGGCCGCGGCGGTGATAAGTCTATTCATTTGTTTCCGACGCTCATTACCGCAACAGTTGTCGTCGCTCTAAGTTGTGGCCAGGCCGTAAAAGTTAATAGTTACGTAAATTTTATTAGAAGATATGTGTTTTTTTTTATGATTTTGTCAAGAAAAGAAGCAAGTCCGAATCCTGGTTATGAATTATTTTTTGATCTAATTAAGTAAAATTAAATGTTAACTGTGAATTTTCTTGGCTTTTAGGTAATGTACCGATCATTAGGAGTAGCAAAGGCAACGCAGCAGAAATGGTAGCCACAAAGTTAGACAAAAAGTTACGAGAAAATCTATGGGATGCCAGAAACAACTTATTCCATGGCAACACTGGCCAAGTGGGTTCCTTCAGCTTCACCAGGCCGATGCTCATTTTGTTGGACCGGAACATTGATATGGCAACACCATTGCACCACACATGGACTTACCAGGCTTTGGCTCATGATGTGCTGGATTTGTCTTTGAACAGGTATATATATTTTGCTTTTAGTTTGCGGTGTTTTTTGGAATTAAATTGGCATTATGATCCATTTTTACCTAAAAAGTGATTGCCACTCACACATGAACATACTAGCTTATGGCTCATGATGTTGGTTTCGTTTTTGATCAGATGTAAATATTGTTTACCGCTTAAATGGCATTTTTAGGGTTCCGTACCTCAAAAGGAAAAAAGGAACCCTTATAGGATCATTCGTGCGTCTGTCTGTCTGTCCGTCTGTCACAGCCGATTTGGTCCAAAACTACTGGACCAATCGAGCTGAAATTTGGTACACATATGTTAGTCAGTGACCCGAAGACGGACGCGTAACGTAAATAAATTAATTTTGGAGAAGAGGGCCACTTGTGGGGGGTAATTTAGGAAATTTAAAAAAAAAAATTTTTTTTGACATTTTATTATAAACAGTTTTTAAGTTATTTAAGAAAATAGGCAAAAATTGACCATTCCCCCCTAATCTCCGAAACTGCTGGGCCTAAAATTTTGGAAAAAAAATGGAAAATAGTTCTTCACCTATAGATTCCAGGAAAACCTATAAGAAGTTTGAGTGTTCAAAGTAACATAGGAACGAGGCGCGGACATACCAGTAGTTTCAGAGATAAGGGAGGGGTATGGTCGATTTTTGCTTATTTTCTTAAATAACTTCAAAACGGTTTATGTTAAAGTTATAAAACAAATATATTTGAGATGCTCGCAACAAGCCCTTTCATTTGACTAGTCATACAATAAGGTTTGCGAAACTTTTTTTTTTAATTTCCTAATTTATCCCCCAAAAGTAGCCCCCTTGTTCAAAATTCATTTATTTACGTTACGCATCAATCAGTCTTTGAGTCACCAACTTACATATTTGTACCAAATTTCAACTCGATCGGTCCAGTCGTTTTAGGGCAAATCTGCTGTGACAGATGGACAGATAGATAGACAGACTAACAGACAGGCATATGGTGTGGAGACGGAACCCTCTCCACGCGAGGAAGAAGGAAAACAGCTGACAGTCTACCTGATCATGAGTATGGCAATTCTGCAACAGGTGCTGCAAATGTGTTGACAGTTTCATTTACATATAATTTTTATCGAACTTGGTTATCTACGAAGAACAGGGGTATTTGCGTCCCACTTGCTTTGAGTTGGTAATTGGTAGAAATTGATGACAATACTTCTTCGTCCGCGTTGATAACCCTACGGTAATAGACATGTTCATTTCTCATTTCTCAAGACTACAATCTTGACTGCAATGCTAAGACCGCAAATGCGTTGCCAACCCTAAGGTACAATATGAAATTTCCCCATGTTAGTTATGTGTTAATTCATGGTATAAACTATCTCCATTTCAAATTTCATCCAAATCTGTTCTCCAACCGTTTCTAGGTGAAAGAGTACGCTCTTCCGAAGCACCTTCTAAGTGCGCACAAACTACTTACAGTCTGTGAGCACTTAGAAGTTGCTTCGGGTATGTACTTCTCTCTCACTCGCTCTTGATAAGAGCGCATGAGAGCGAGTGAGAGAGAAGTATAAACCCGAAGCACGTTCTAAGAGCTATCGCACTGTACGCATACACGAACCATATCTTACCATTCCTTTATTACGAATCATACCTTTATAATTTCATTGTGCAAAATGTGGTTACAGAATTAACGACAAGTTTTTAGAGTTGTTGGTAATTCTGTAGCTTTGCCTACCTCACTCTGACAATGAAGGCGTGAGTGTATGTATAAATATATATATATATGTATGGCATCATTTTCCTGCCCTTATCCCAACTTATTTGGGGTCGGCGCAACATTTATTTTTCTTCCATACTTCTCTATTAGGGTCTCCCCAGATCTATCGACGCGGAATCGGCTTTCCGTTCGCAACGCCGAATCGAGCCGAGCCGAGCCGAGCGACGTCGTTTTCGCTGTTATTGCATGGACATAAAACTTTTTGTTACCGGCTTAAGCTGATTCCGCGTCGATAGATCTGGGGAGACCCTTAGTCGTCATCGTATGTATGACAGTGGTTTTAATTTACAGAGCGGCAGTACCAGAAAGCTCTGCGGTGCCTGGCCAAAAGACGAAGATGCGCGTATGTGACCTGGACTCGAGGGACCCGCTGTGGACCGAGCACAAGGGTAGCCCCTTCCCCACCGTCGCGGAGGCCATTCAGGAGGATCTAGATAAATACAGGTAGGTTGGGATAGGGACTGCGCAATAGCTTTTAAAACTAAAATAAAGCTAAATAAATAAAAAAAACATCTTTCGTAAACTCGATAAGACTGAGAGAGCGTATAAATAAATAAATAAAAAATAAATCACGGGACAATGTCACACCAATTGACCTAGTCCCAAACTAAGCTCTAGGCTTGTTCTATGGGTACTAGACAACGATAAACATATAGATAAAGTTATATAGATAAATATATACTTAAATACATAGAAAACATCCATGACTCAAGAACAAATATTCGCGCTCATCACACAAATATCTGCCCTTACCGGGATTTGAACCCAGGACCGCTAGCTTCGTAGGCAGCGTCACTACCAACTAGGCCAACGCGTCGTCGTATGAGAGCGAGCGAAAGAGAAACGAAAGGTTGTTTTAGCAGCTTTTGCACTGTATTTATTTACTTGATAATTAAGGCATTTAAAATTTCGATTTTTATCGGTCAAAATACAGTTCGTTCGTTCAAATAGTGTGCATAAAGGCAGAGCCCCACTGCTGCGCACGCTACGCACGGACACGCTATACACGTCGCCCACGTGGGTCCATTAGTCTGGATACGTGTGTCAACATTTTCACAGCAACCAATGCACGCACACGTAAAACGTGTGGGCCACGTGGCTACGTTGGTCAGCTGCGTGTCTACATTCCCCACTGCGGGCCACGCACATCCACGCGCGCGCGGGGGGTGCGACGCCCTTGAAGCCACCTTTCCACTGCAACACACGGGCAGCGTGGGTCGCGGTGGGGCTTGGCCTGCCACGCGCGCTAGCGTGTGCGTGGTAGGCACTTCGGAACAGACCACGCGTGTATCAGTGACATCATTTCGTGCGCAGTGTGCTCGTGGACTAGTGTGGAAGTATGTAACTACATTTTCATACAAAGCGTTTTTGTACCCACGTGTGTAGCTTGACCGTGCGCAGCAGTGGGGCTCCGGCCTTACTACCGTTTGAATTCGCCGGCACCGCTTTGTGCGCGCCGCGGCGGCTTCTTTTTAGCCATTAGAGCGGCACATCAAAGCAAGCAACTATTAGAACAAACGAACTGTAATGTTATAGTATAAATTACATGTCAAATAACAAAAAAACATTAATGAGGTCAAATATATAAATAATGTTTAGAGCTTAGTTCTCTTAAATATTGAATCTAAGAACAACTTTAATTAACATAACCTTTTAAGGCCCCCTGCATTTTTTTTACATAATACGTTGATTGAAATAGTGCAAAGGAGATAAAGTGGAATTTCCCTTGTTTTTATGAATGATAATTAAATGGAAAAATTGGCTCTGTTGCATTCGTAATAGGTTTATAGGTGTCTTACCGGGCGATAAATAACTAAGTCCGTAGTAAATTATAAACACCTATTTAATACAAGTTCACAAAGAGTAGAAGCACAAGCACAAGAGTCAGAAGCACAAGGGAAAGAGAAAGAGTTCCAACACAGAGAAAGGAAGAAAGTTAAAACACGAAATTTATATGCGTTGCGTAAGCAAATCGGGAGCCGAACGGACATGCGCTCCGCGTCGCGTTCATTACAGGACTGGCGAGGGGCGCGCGGCGGTCGGCGCCGGCGCTGGGCCGCTCGCTTGTAACGGGATTTTAACCGACGTTAGAGATGCGAGGTCTTGTATTTGGCGCGGCCGCCACATCACTCCCCCGCTGAGACCGTGCCTGCTACGGTCGATAGTAGTCAGGAAACCGCACAACTCTTCCACTCCGCGTCTTCCTCATGGCCACTGGTGCTGGTGTCGGGCAAGGCTGGACAGCTGTGGCCTGGGTACTGGAGTCGGTGGGGTCTTTAATGATGAAGGCGGGCTTTAACCTGTCTATCGAGACTGTGTTCGTTTTTCCATTAATGTCCAACTTGAACGTCTTGGACCCCCTTTCTAGAACTTTGTAAGGGCCTGTGTACGGTGGGTCTAAAGATCTTTTTGCATGACCCTGACGTAAGAAGACGAAGTCAGCGGTCACCAGAGCCTTTGGTATGTAGAAATACTTCTGCGCTGCCGTGTGATGACTGGCGGGAACTGGTGCAAGCTTTGCTATGTGGTAGCGCAGGCGTGCAGTGAAGTCTGAGTAGTCGATCGTACCGCTCGTATCAGGGGCGAAGAACTCCCCGGGCAAACGCAGCGGCTCGCCGTACACTAGCTCTGCAGCTGAAGCGTTGACGTCTTCCTTCCAGGCGGTGCGGATACCAAGCAGCACCAGTGGCAGTACTTCAGACCAGCGGGAACTAGAGTGGCACATTATGGCACTTTTCAACTGCCGGTGTAGCCGCTCGACCATGCCATTACACGCCGGATGGTATGCAGTTGTTGGACGATGTTCAGCGCCAAGTATGCTCGACATGCGGCTGAATAATTGAGACTCGAATTGCTTGCCTCTGTCCGTTGTTATTTTGGTAGGGCAACCAAAACGTGCGACCCAACCGCCAATGAAGGCGCGGGCACACGTCTCGGCTGTGATGTCGGGCAGTGGGTACGCCTCTGGCCAGCGTGTGAAGCGGTCGATCACGGTGAGGCAGTACCTGTAATCATTGGAAATAGGTAAAGGCCCTACGATGTCCATATGAACATGGGAAAAGCGATGAGTAGGAGTAGGGAAAAGTGAGATGGGAGAGGTGACGTGGCGTGAGATCTTATTCTTTTGGCACTCAGCGCATTCTCTAGCCCATTGCCGACAGTCCCTTTTTATATTACTCCAAACAAATCTTTGCGTAATTAATTTTACGGTGGCCCTTATTCCTGGATGGCTTAACATGTGTAAGGTATTGAAAATTAACCGTCTAAATGGCTCAGTGATAAATGGCCTTAATTTGGACGTAGACACGTCGCAGTATATTTGACAATCCGTGCCAGGCATCTTCACTCTCTTCAGTTTTAACGCGGTTCCATTAATCAATAGCTCGCGTAGCTCAGTATCTTCTTCTTGAGACTGCGCGAGGGCTTGATAGTTAATGGTTTCACCGATAGACTCTATTCTTGAGAGCGCGTCAGCCACGACATTATCCTTTCCTGCTACAAATCGTATGTCCGTACTAAATTGTGAGATAAAGTCGAGATATCGAAACTGTCTTGGTGAACATTTATCTCGTCTGGAGGTGAAAGCGAAAGTTATCGGCTTGTGGTCCGTAAAGATGACAAAGGGCTTGGCTTCGACCATGTGGCGGAAATATCTTATTGCATCGTAAATAGCGAGTAACTCCCGATCGTACGGGCTGTACTTCTTCTGGGCGGGCTTGAGAGGTCGAGAAAAGAAGGCTAGAGGTTCCCAGTCACCCTGGTCTATCCTCTGTTGCAGCACTGCCCCGATAGATGTGTCCGACGCATCGGTGTGAATTGCCAACTCGTAAGCAGGATTGGGATGCGCTAACATGGTAGCTTGAGACAAAGCTTCTTTGCATGACCTGAAGGCGTCCAGCATTTCTTTTGTAAAAGTAATTTCTTCAGATGGCTTCTTTTTGGGCCCAGACAGCAGGACATTGAGCGGTGCTTGTAAAGATGATGCCTTTTCCACGAAGCGTCTATAAAAGTTAAACATTCCAAGGAATCTCCTTAACTCTTTTATGTTTTTAGGCACGGGGAAATCTAAAACTGCTTGGACTTTATTCTGGAGGGGTTTAATACCACTAGGGGACACTTCATGGCCGAGAAAGGTTATTTTAGTCTGCCCAAACTCGCATTTTGCAGTGTTAATTAAAATTCCATATTTCGTTAAGCGTTGAAATAACTCGTGAAGGTGACGCTGATGTTCCTCTTCGTTTGTCGAGAATATTAAGATATCGTCCAGGTATCCATAACAGAAATCCAGGCCCCGCAGCGCTTCATCTATAAATCGTTGAAACGTTTGAGCCGCGTTGCGGAGGCCGAACGTCATGAAAGGAAACTGGAATAGGCCAAAAGGTGTTATTATGGCCGTCTTTGGTATATCATCAGCGAAAACCGGTATCTGATTGTAGGCTTTAACTAAGTCTACTTTGGAGAATATATTGCTTCCCGCTAACTGGTGCGTAAAGTCTTGGATGTGCCTTATAGGGTACTCATCAGGGACGGTGCGTGCGTTAAGGGCGCGGTAGTCACCGCATGGCCGCCAACCGTCGTCTTTTTTCTTTGCGAGATGGAGCGGAGACGACCATGGGCTTTCTGATCTACTCGCAGTGCCGTTTTCCAACATATCATCGAATTCCTTTTGAGCAATCTTTAGGCGATCTGGCGGTAGACGTCGAGGACGGCTTGTAACAGGCGGCCCCGGTGTTATACGTATGTGATGTACCGTATTGTGTTTCGGCGGCTTAGGGTTGCCAGCAGGACGAGTAATGTCGGGGTATTCCCGTAATATACTATGATAACATGTATCACCATTCACTGCTTTTACGGAGGTAATGTCTTCCGCCGACTTTTTCACTGGTACTTGCACGCTCATGTTAGTCAGGCCATCTATGAGGCGATGATTCCTACAATCTACCATCAAGTTGTAGAACGAAAGGAAATCTACGCCAATAATGGGTTTTGACACATCTGCCACAACAAATTTCCATATCAAATTACGACGTAATCCCAGGTTCAGCTGTAATTGCACGAGACCATACGTCGAAATGACAGTACCATTAGCTGCGTACAACTGATAACTCGTCTTCGTGCGTTGCTCCCTTAACGCAGAGCGTGGATATACGCACAAGTCGGACCCAGTATCAATAAGAAAATTTATTTTTGTATATCGGTCAGTCACAAACAAGCGGCCTGATATCGCATGGCAGTCGTTAGCCGCTACCTTCGGCTGCCGATAAAGTTTTCCGATTGGCTGCATGGTAAAGTACATCTCGTAGCTTTGTCACCGAATCTATTATGATACCAGCACATTGCAGGATCGTGCGACCTTGACGAAGAACGTTTACGACTGCCTGATCGATGCCCAATTTTCTCTCTATTATTAAACCGAGAACGCGAACGTGACGTGTGTGCTTGCGAGTTTACCTGCGTTTTTAACGCCGCAATTTCTTTGGTTAATTCAGCCATCTGCTTTGCGATCTCCGACACATAATCTCTTTCACCTAAGGCACACACTTGTGGCACCTGGGGCACTATGTCGTGCACCTTGTCAGCTAATTCAGCTAGCTCGTCTAAGCTTAACTTTGCTTGAGAAGCTATCACGGCTTGCAAATTTGCAGGCAAACGGGACGTCCATACAGTTTTTAAAAATTCCTCTGTTACTGACGAACCTGCTAATGTACGAAGGTGCCTTAAGAACTGTGAAGGCTTTCTGTCTCCGAGTTCTTCATGCTTTAATAACTGCAAGGTTTTCTGTTCTTGCGACGTGGACAACCGAGTAATCAGTTCGGTTTTTAATTTTAAATATTTATTCTCAGCGGGCGGCGATTGTATGACATCTTTAACAGTAATCACATATTGATGTTCCAGCTGACCGATTACGTAATGAAATTTCGTATGATCTCCCTTAACTCCAGACAACGCGAACTGGCTTTCCATCTGCGCAAACCATAAAGCGGGTTCTTCCGGCCACGTTCAATGGAGGCACGCGCACTCCAACTTTAAATAGCGTTCCAGAATCTTCGTTAACGTTCGCGTCCGATTGCGCATTTTCACCCGAGCCCTGAGGCATTGTAACGGTAAACTTGTAACTTGCACTCGCGAATAATGTCCAGTGTTCGGGGTCACCAATGTAGGATGACGATCACGTCGGGGTCACCAATATAGGTGTCTTACCGGGCGATAAATAACTAAGTCCGTAGTAAATTATAAACACCTATTTAATACAAGTTCACAAAGAGTAGAAGCACAAGCACAAGAGTCAGAAGCACAAGGGAAAGAGAAAGAGTTCCAACACAGAGAAAGGAAGAAAGTTAAAACACGAAATTTATATGCGTTGCGTAAGCAAATCGGGAGCCGAACGGACATGCGCTCCGCGTCGCGTTCATTACAGGACTGGCGAGGGGCGCGCGGCGGTCGGCGCCGGCGCTGGGCCGCTCGCTTGTAACGGGATTTTAACCGACGTTAGAGATGCGAGGTCTTGTATTTGGCGCGGCCGCCACAGGTTCTTATTCCATTGGTAAATTACGTTAGGATGCTAGGATAGGCTTTAGGATGAAGTCTGTTTTGTTAATTTAATTTTGACAAAATTAAACGATTTTAATGATTTTATAAGTCAATTCCGGAATTAAAACTATCATTCCATGCTCTCGCCCATAAAACACTTTTTTTCTAAACTTTTTTATAATTTCCAGGAGTTCAGAGGCCGAGGTGAAGAAGCTAAAAAGCTCGATGGGTCTAGACGCAGACAGCGATCTAGCGCTGAGCATGGTGAGCGACAACACTCAGCGGCTCACCAACGCTGTCAACTCACTGCCGCAGCTCATGGAAAAGAAGCGGCTTATTGACATGCACACCACCATTGCTACTGGTACGTAGACGGGTTATTCCCACCTGTTACCACCAATTTGTTACCACTGGTAACAGCTGGGATTTTTTTTTCCCACCTGTTACCACTGGTAAGTACTGGGAATAAAAATTCCCACTAAACTAATTGGTGGTAGTTATCACCTAATATTTTAGTGGTAACAAATGGGAAAAATATTCCCACTTGTTACCACCGAGTACTTCAGTGATAACAGGAGGGAAAAAAAATCCCAGCTGTTACCAGTGGTAACAAATTGGTGGTAACCGGTGGGAATAACCCACGTAGACTGATATACATCCAGGGGCCCATTGCATAATAAAGTACAAGCTAATAGTATTAGTGGTTTTGTATGGATTTTTACTAATAGTATTGGCTTGCACTTTATTATCCCATGTTGGCTCTCAATACTAGAAGTTTTGTCTGCTAAAGGTCATATCGTCGATGATACGATACTGCATACCGTGAAAGTAACAAATTCATTAAATTCAAAATTTACCTTACCTGTAAGTCAGAAAGGACCGACGATGTCTGATTGGTCTGTATCTATCTCAAAGGGTATACGCGACCAGCTTGTCTAGGTAATACTTTGTCGGGTTATTCCCATCTGTTACCACCCGCACACTTTTGCTGGCTTATTACAGATGAATAAAGTTCAAAGCGGCAACAAAAAACGCTGGGTGGTAACAAGTGGGAATAACCCACTTTGTCTATGTTCGGGACCGTCGCGTTGAGTGCTTACGTCCATTTCAAACATTTTGACAAATCTCGAATATCGTTTACGTTAGAGTTATGCATCTTGTCTACCCTCTCAGGATGATAGTTTTGTATGAGTTGAAGTTTACTTCAATTTATCTTGAGACAGGCGTCTTAACCAAAGTAGTCTAGAAATAATCATAATTATTACCGATAATAATTTATTTTTCCAGCAATCCTCAACTCAATCAAATCGCGTCGTTTGGACTCCTTCTTCGAGTTAGAAGAAAAAATAATGAGTAAAAGCAGCGCCGTAGAAAGCAAAGCAGTCGTCGACCTCATTTCGGACCCGGAAGCTGGCACACCGGAAGACAAGATGCGGCTGTTCGTTATATACTATCTGTGCACGTCACAGATAACCGAGGATGAATTTAAAAAGTTAGAATCAGCGCTGGTGGCTTCCAATTGTGATGTAAACCCGATTTCTTACATGCGTCGGTGGAAGTAAGTCAATGTTTCAGGTTACCAGTTTTGGGTTTACATATTATTGTATGTTGATGCCTCGCATATATTATTATATATATTAACCAAAATATCGCTAGTATAACGTCAAAACCCAAAAAGAGGTGCGATCAGATATGTGTTTGACCCCTTTAGACATAGGGCTTCCCCCAAGGATCCTCAATATACTTATGTGTAAACAAGCTTTTCCCTAGCGAACGAAATTTTTTCTGGCATAAAACGTATTACTTTTCTCAAACATGCTCGGAAATAACGGTTTTCCGATTGAAACACATGGACGGAAAATGCCTCTTTTTACTCCTAGGAGTAAAAAAACCATATGAAAACACTTTCCGTCCATGTCCATATTGTTTTTTCAAAAGTGCTATCTATTTCGTATAAAATCGAAAGGACCATGAAAAAAATCCCGTACACCCAACTTGTGGGGGCGCAGTGAGGGGCGGCGCGCGGCGGGGCTCTGCGGAGCGGCGGCGGCGGGCGGCGGCTCGTTGTGCGTCAAACTATCGCTACTAATACTCGTATGACGCAAACAAACATTATCTCCGAATTTGTCAAAGGTTTTTAAAAATACTTATAATCATGTATTTGTATAATTTCCTCGCATTGTTTGAGAAAAGCATTATGTATGCCTCGGCGGAAACAAGGATTTCCTGACTCGTATTTTAGCAGGCCTCGCTATTGCTCGGCCTGCTAACCACCTCGTCAGGAAATCCCTTACTTTCCGCGCCTAGGCAACAATGTACTATTTTACCAAATTTTATAAAAATCCTTCTAGCTATTTTTAGTATGTAATATGTATGTATTTATATTTATCTTCATTTAACTGGAGTGCTATGCCCTTTTCGGTGGAGTTTTGCTACTTTTCTCTGTTCTTTCTCACCTTTTTACCTTCTGATGCGATTTGACATGGCCATCTGTCGTATTTGGGCAAAATAAGTAAGCCGAGGTCTTGCTCTTCTTCACACAGTATAAAACAAAGTCGCTTCCCGTCTGTCCCAACTAGTTATGTGCTACCATGTGCTACCGAGAAATTACGCACTTACGGTCATTCTCATCGTGAAAAATTACAGTAAATTACCGAAAGTTCTCGAGAAACTTAGACTACTTTCTCTATAATTACCGTTACGGATAACATTACCGAGAACGTTACCCTAAAACTCTCTCTGTTCTCCTAATTTACGGTAACGGTACATAATTAGTCCCAACGCATTCCCGGTTTTCATCAATAGATTATGGATAATGTACAAGCGTTGAAAACTCACATAAACCGAAGCGAAGGCACGCTAGTTTTCCTATAAATATGTATAAATGGCATGTCGTTTTTCAGAGGCTTCACAAAAATGTCTGGTCAATACGAAGGTGGCGGGACAAAGACGGTCTCCATGTTCTCAAAGTTGGTGTCCCAAGGCTCCTCGTTTGTAATGGAAGGCGTCAAGAACTTGGTAGTTAAGAAACACGTAAGTGAAATAACCTACCATGCACGAAAATGTACAGTCAAGGAAATCGAAAGACGTACCTTTTTCGCTCTTATCACAATGTAATTAAGACATTAAAAGGTACGTCATTCACTTTATCTTACTTTACATAGTGCAGCTATTTTCAAAGTGTGTTCTGCAAGGTTTCCGCCAGTAAATCAACCTGTCTTTATTTTGTATTTTCGGCTGTAAATAGTTGTAGGTATGTAAAGTTTTGCGTTTTTGGAATATTTAGTGTTTCAATAGGGTTCTGTTGCTAGTAAAGGTTGAAAATCGCTGATCTGTTGAATAATTATAACTATACCTCGGACGTTATCATATGAGCTTCGGGGCCATAAAACCCTTTTTCGCACATCTCGCTTGCTCTTGGGAGGTTAGCAGATCTCTTTGTTTGTTCATCTATTACTTTATGGCCCCAGAGCTCAGTTGATAACGTCCGAGGTATAGGGAAATTTGTTTGGAAAACTGAAACTGGCAACGCCGTGAAGTGCTATCTTACTCTTAACTAATGTTTCTACCAGTGATTGTATAAGTGCCTATTAGTGACTTAATCATTTCATTTCAAATCTTAAATCTGTATTTACTTATTATACACATACTTTTCTTTACCCGTTCATTCCATCTGCGCCAGTTGCGAAACGATCTACACTTCGAGATACTTTCGCCGCAGTTATATTGTAAATTCGATTACCGCCATTTTGTGTCTTGTGCTTGGCAGACACATGAGTCAAAGTATCTAACTCCCTATGTGTTTGGCAAAAAAATATTAGGCTTTCGGATGAAAGGATAGCCGATGCTTTGTTGAATATTTTGTATCTGTGTCATTTCTTGATTCTTAAAATGTTTTGTTTGTTACTCCCTCTCTTCTTCAACCTGTTGCCACCCAATACTGGGTATAGGTCTTTGTAAATGCGCCCCATCTCTTTCGATCTTAGGCTTTACGCATCCAATCTCTCCCCCTTCCTTCCTCCTTATCGTAACGAGTTCATCAGTCCACCTTATGGTTGCCGTCCCACATTCCATCGGCCGGCACCAGGTCGTCTTTGAGCACACTCCTACCCCATCATAGCACGGCAAATATTCAGTTAACTACCTTATTAAATAGAGTAGTTATTGACACAAGTTGAGTCAACTATAGTGGCGCTATTCAGAGGCCTGATTTGACAGCTGTCAAGTGGCAACTCAGTACAGAATATGTTTTAGACTCATGTTTGAGGTTATATTTTTTGCTGCGTTGAAGCTGTCAAATCAGGCGTCTTTAAACGGTGCAACTATACTTCACATGTTTATTTAAGTAAATATTTTTCGAAATAATTATAGGACCGCCTGTTGTTTACCTGTATTATTTTTAATTGTGCTGTTCACTGTTATGTTTTTGTTTGGTGTACAATAAAGGGGTTTGTATTGTATTGTATTGTATTTATATTATATTATTATTCTTAGTGGTATCCCACCAAAGACCGAAAACGCAACGAACAAGACTCAACATCAAATTTCAGCGCACTATCCAACCTCGACATCGGCGAAAACATTGACGCGGCCATTATTTTCCCAAAAATTCAATCGACTTCAGCTCCGCCTCATCGCTGTCATTTATTTCACATTACGTGTTAGAATATGACGTCATAGAGGCTGCACAAGGACGATATTTAGATACTAACATCAGTGTCGCTTTATGAAATATAACATTCCGAGCATTAATGATAACATTTCCGGCGCAGAAATTGCCAGTGAGCCGCGCAGTGGAGTCCGCCCTGAGCAACGCGGAGGACTCGTCGCTGACGTGGCTGGACCCGCGCGCGGCGCGCACGGACGCGGCGGCGCGCGCGCGCCTGGCGCGCCACCCGCCGCCCACCGACGCCGTCGTGTTCCTCGTGGGCGGCGGCAACTACATCGAGTACCACAACCTCATCGATGTCGCCAAGGTACACCATACCTAAATATATACAGACTATGAATTCGACTCCGGTCGTTCAGGAGCTAGAGTTACGCAGTGTTCAACGTGAGCGATTCGCACGCAAAGGTGCAATGCGATGCGATTCGACGCGAAGCTTGGATTTTTGACGTAAACTTGTTAGCAATTTCGTAATGTCGAATTTAGTTTTTTTTAGTATGGTATAGTGCAGGCTGCTACCATAATTACTCGTTTATTGTCACATCGTGAGCGGGACAAAGTTCCTAAAATAACTTCCTAATAAGCTACGACTAAGTAAAAACAATGTAAAATGTTATATATCATTATTGTATTTATTTTACGGAAGATTTGAAACAAAAAGTCCTTATGTCTTGCCGTGGCAAATGTATGTTGACGACTGAATTATGCGATGCCATGCGACGTGACGCGATCTCAGACAGAACAGCAGTCACTTCGCGTCTCTTCCCCTTAAGCTGACAAAAATGTTAATGTAAGTGACTGGAATAGCTACAACTGATTTAGCGTCAATCGACGTTATGTCATAAACATACAACCCGTCGACCCTACCCTTGTTCGAAAATGTTCTACTGTACCCTTACCAATAGTAACAAGTACCTTACTCGCTAGAGAGTCGAATGCTCTATACTTTACACTCTATAATAATACTGCGAGGTCTGCGAGGGACAGAGCATTCGACTCGCTTGCGAGTACGGTAATTGTAACTCATGGTAAGGGTACTGGTTTATTTATTTACACTTTGGCCAAGGTATGGCACGACAGCATGGCTTGGCACCATTATACTCGGATTGATTTAGGATGATTCCTCTGATAACTTAGGTACCTATATAATATACGTATTCCATACACTTGTTTCTTTGACCTTTCATGAATACTACATTGGTACAAACCTTGCGACGACGTTATGTAATTTAACGATAAATCAATCTCGTGTTATATGCCTTTCTTAGTACAGTGTTTAAAATTACGAAATACGGTTATCACAGGGATCACCCTACGTCGACCCAGGTATAATGTGGCAGTTAGTGTTGCCACATATATGTCAAATAATAGTGACAAGGAAATGTCTGTAATCAAAGAAAACCAAGAGACTGAAAAAATAAATCAAGACAGGCAGGTATCTGTGGTCAGTCTTAATTGGCTAGTATGGGTCACTTGATTTTGTTTCCTACTATTTGTCCACCAAACTTGTTTTTTTTCAGCAACAAGCTGCCAGTGGTACTTCAAGGAAAATCATATACGGAGCCACAACTCTTCCCAACGCCTCGCAATTCCTGAAACAACTGTCTCTACTGGGCGAAGAGATACACTGAGCATTCCGTCTCATCCAGATGAAATAAATTATTTTATTGTATAATAAATATTAATCATTAATTATTTGTAAACATTTTTCCTTTCCTTATCTGTGATGGAATCTAAGGTACGATAAGATAATTCAATGAAACAATATTTCAACAAGTTCGCATTTTATTTACAATGACACTGAAAATATAGCTAACATCTAATATCTACTAATAATTTTTTGATTGTTTTGAACAAGAAGTATAAAATCTAAATCACAAGATAGTAGTAATTTATTAGTTTTAGATTTTGACCCACAAAATATGCATCTTTCGCGATTTTCAGTGTAAGATTGTCCAAATTAGGTAAACAAGTTTGAAAGAACTTTCACAACCAATCGCTCGCCGTCGGAGCCTGTTCTGGCAAACTATTCTTCCAACCCCTAAACTATTGTGCTTCGTTACAAACTAAAAGTGTCGTGTCAACTATGAACGTAATATTCGTAATAACCATCGAAAAATAGCAAATATGTACGAATACGATTACACTAAGCATTACTTCACGAACAAATGACTTTAATGTGACGAGGAACTTGAACATCTTACACAATGTTGCGGCAAGACAATTGATGTAAGTAAACACTGTAAAACATATACAAAAATTGTGTTCTCAATCCACGAATCCGCCCGACCACGTCCCGTTAATAAACGCATATTTGCCGAAAGACATGTATGTTTCCCAAGGATCTCCTCAATAATAGGTAAGTTGCTACTCGCATCCATCAGCTTCCGCGATATTCACCAGGTCATTGGTCTACCTAGTAGGAGGCCTACCAGCATTTCGTTTTCTGGAACGCGGTCCCCATTCTGAAACCTTACCACGCCAACGGCCAGCACTACGAGCAATGCACAGCTTAAATTATAAACGGTTCGGTAAGTGTCCGTGGATTGAAAACACTACAATAAGGTTACAACTATAACCTCTATCACACAATGATATAGATTTGGCACGATGAAACCACGTGTTTCTCATGGACCAACGAATAACTAGTAAAGCCGTCCTGAATATTAGATCTTTTTTGCTGAATTCTATTTATAATAAAACGTATTTTTTCGACACGCAATTTAATTCACAAGCTCAACGGCTCAGCGGATGCGGAGCTCCTAATTTTAGGTGTTTTGGCCCTTCGGGCAACTGCAAATTTTACATGATATAAATCTATTTGCAATCTCTTCTAAGAGGAAGAATAATCAATTATTATTCCCAACAACACAACTTGTACTTACATTACCAGTTGGTCCATAAGAAAACGTTGATAAAGCAAATGAAATACATTAGGTCTTTGCAACAGTAGTTACTGAGTAAGAAATAGGTATACACGAATTTTGCGCCAATTTTAACATAAAACAGTTTATGTAAGTGTTAGGGCCGAGTTCACCAACAATTAAACGGACGATTAGCGGTTTAACGGGTGTCAAATGTATTGATTAACAGCTGATTAAGAATTAACCGTCCGTTTAATTGTTGGTGAACACGGCCCTTACTATATCAGAACTATAAAACTCACTGCAATCAGGTAACACAAGACGATGTATCTAACTCTTATGGACTTCAAAGAGAGACGATACTAGAGCTGATAATGCTATTGACATATTTTCTTTATAAACACATTGTTAAAGCGGAGTGTTATTTATACGATCATAGCGGTTTCCCAATTTCTGTGTTCTTGATCACGATTCAAGAATAGGCAGGTGTGTGCCGACTGTCACCTTTTTTAATGGCAAGGTGAAGGCAAGCGAGCACACAGGTCACCTGATGGTAAGTGGGATCTGACACCAATAGACATTTGCATTCTCAAGCCTACAATCTCAAGATTGCAATCCTAAGACTGCATGCGTTGCCAACCCTGAGGACTAAGACGGAATGCCTTTATGGTAGTAATTTCACCGGTTGTCTTATCCCGACAGCGGATTACAACAATACGAATGCGATGCCTGTCCTCCGTATAAAACAACTCTTCAAACAGGCTAATTTGGATCATGGAAATACATTAATAAATAAATAAATATTTGAATTTGAATTTGAATTAATGTATACCTAAAAAGTATCAATATAGATGTTGATTTTTGTAGTATTTTTAATTATAACTTGGCGACATAAATAAGAGTCCCTGACTGCAGTAAGTGATTAATTTTGATACTAGTTAATAGAGCAATGCTCTAGTAACCACGCTTACAATAGGGCCAGCTGAATTGCACCTCTGTTATACACACCAGTGCCCAGTGACTCTTTCTAGCGCTCATTTAGTATTGAAATAAGAGAGCTTGGGACTGAATGTGTAAAGTGCTTTAGTGTTTCTGACTTCCTTAGATAAAAAGGCGTAACTAAAAGTTGAAAACCAAACCATATTCAACTTTGTGACGTTGCAAATAGGTTTCCAATGCGATATAAGTTCTATAGCGGTTACGACATTTTTGTCTAAGGAGGACAGCATTTTGGGGTCGCGGTCGTCGAGTGCATACAATTAGTTATGCTAAAATGTACGATAACACAACACTTATGGCAAGATCAGATCAAAGACATACAAAATACATAAAGTGACCATAACATTACATTACACAGTGTATGGAAAACTGCTTGTGCATTAAAATGAATGACTACTACATTTTGCGAATATAATTTCACTTATTACATAAAATTAATAGTAATTGTATATAAAAGAACATTTATAAAATTATACAGATACTATACTTATGTTTAAAAACATTGTGCGTATATTACAAAAATAATTCGGATATCTTTTATGAAAAGGAATATAACGTAACTTGTATTTCAATTCGTATGGCACGGTGGGGTTTTGAATAAAATAATGAAGAGAAAAAAACCCACCAAATAACAATCACACAATAAATATGAAAAATTTAATAATATAATTTAAATTGCAAATGTCATAATAATTGTTTTTATTTCGAAATATGAGCGAACATTTAAAGATTTTGGGGTCAACAAAAGTATACAAGAGTTCCTAATAGCCAAAGTTGAGAGTGCCAATTGATATGCACAAAACAAGAAATCTGACTTCAATTTAGTATGACTTCTCAGATAATTAAATGAGTACTTAAATTTTACAAACAAGTGGGAAATAAATGGCAATCATAAAATAAAATGGCACGTACAGTGAACATAGTTTTAGAGGTAAATGCAATACACACGAGCCTCCTCAAAGTCAAGTGAACTGGCTAAACATTACATTAAAGACAGAGAGATTACACAGATTAAGGCGCAATTACCGATACCTTTAATATTATTAATCGAACATTTCTACTCTTACTCACTAAGGACCTTTCAAGCAGTGCAATGCTTTATAATATAACAAGCTAATATTATGACAAATTCAAAAGCATGTCATAATAGTTATAATAATTGAAATTTTAAGCTTTATGAAAAGATAACATTTTGTCTAAAGTGCTTGGCGTGCTTTCTATTAGTTAGCATGCATTTCATTGCAGCTTTTTTCCGAGACCGTACTAACTTATCCATAGCATACAACGTGAAACTCTACGATGTGTGGATCAATCAACGTTGACCCACAAAAATGGGCTTATTCAAACTATTTACCTAGTATCAACTTTAGTTTGAACTCCCCCTGGCAATTTTTTGTAAACTACTAAATTGAACACCCGACACCAAGTTATCACACCAGTTACTATAAAAAAAAAATGTAAATCAGATTAACCGTATGTCATAATAACAAAGGAGCTACGACGAGAGTAGCGAGAAACGGCAGGTTGACTTGTATAGTTGTGAAAACAGCAAAAATGGTGTGATTAAAAAATATTTGTAGTCACACGTATGACTACAGTTTTTTCGTGGGTCAAAAAGCTGATTCATCCTCAAAATCGTTCGCGAAAGACCCACATGGTCTCACGTTTTCGACATAGTTAAGACTAGTAAGGCTTAAGTCTCCATAGCGATTAATAATAAAAAGCAGCCAACAACAGGATTTATAGGTACACCACATTTTTCAGTCAATTTGCCTTCTTAGTAAAAAGGGAGTATCTGTTATAGAAACCATATAGAATATACGACCTTACTGGCCATAGAAAGTTTAATATGCTTAGGCTATTAAGCCACAGACGTGCCCTTTTTATTTAGGAGGGCATTAACGAATATAATGTGTAAAGTCACGTCCACACAAGGACACAGTTTGTGGTCGACTTCGAGCCATCGGAGAACGCTCAATTATATGTTTTTTGAATAGCGCTTTCACAATAGGCTTGCAGTACGCACTTCGCGGCAAATTATGATAGTAACAAAGCAATAAATTCCGATGTGTCATTTCTTTTTTTCCTCATACGAGATAAAATCGGAGGAAAGAGATGGAGGAAACGTAACTTCGAACTTCGATTTTAAAATAGGGCCCAGAGGCTGATTTGCAGCGAATGCGAAACCTCACTTTAATTACAAGCCGTGAAGATACGTCACCGATTAACGGGATGGAGTCGGCAGACAGTGGCCTATGTGAACGCAACTTAACGATCTTGATAAATATAAATATATCATTGCGTAGGCGTGCTCATATTTGATATTACGTCTATCTAGCAATCGTAATATGCGTACCACATACGTACCTACCTATCGCGTAAGTACAACCAGCGTCAGTTCTTTTATCATTCAGGATTTTCTAAGCTTATCATACTTCCCAATAATAACAAGTGTTCGCTGGTAATTTTCAGGAATTCGAAAACTATAAAATGCTACTTTTTAAAGCTTATTTCTCAGTTTTACAAACACTTATTTGTGGTAGGTATGTGTAATACAAAATAAATAGTGGTATAATCAAGTACATAAATAAAAATAGGAAGCGGAAATAGTGAACGGAAGAAATTTATGTTTGTATTTGAAAATAAAGCATGGACGGAAGAAATGCGGACGCTACAAAATGTATGACATCCATGCATCAAAAATCAATTCATTGTTTCATCTATTTCGTCATAATTTTAATTTGTGAACACACGTATAATTCTCATAAAATAATCTGTCATAATTTCTTTTTGAATACTGAAAACTTGGAATGTCACAGTTTTTTTTTAAATTTAGCATTAAAATATTTGTTTTTTTATTCTAAATCGGAATGTCAAAACGTTTGATATGATATTCATACCCTCATACATGCAAAGATATAGGTTATTATGTCTATTGGTAAAGGATATGATATAACGGAATTAATTCGCATAAGTACTAAGAAGTACTTGCGATAAAGTACTTTGGAATGAGATTCATAAAAGAGCAGAAAGAGAGCAAATAATAGAGTGACGTAAGTTTTAAAACTGCAAAAGCGTCTTAAATCCGCGCTACACGAGACAATTTCACGCACAACCTGACTAGGTTGTCAATTTAATTTGATAGTGTATTCAAATTGCCTAATTAACAAAATTCACGGTCAATTAGATGGTCAGAAACTGTATGTAGAAAAGAAGTAGAATTCGCGATAAACAATCAATTTGTAAGGCAAATCAATCGTCAGTCAGATTTTCAATAACATTGACTCGTGTGAAACGGATTTTAAATGTCAAATTATTTCATTCTCGCGAAAAGAACACGCTTCAAACATCTAGCTATTAAATTATTCCCAATAACAGCATTATACGGTTCTTCCCGCTAGTACATAAGCAAGATTTTTTTTAAATCTTACTACGTGAAATAAATTTACATTAGGCCCATTCTTATTATAATGAACAGTGGTCGAAATAGGTAGTTTCTGTACCAAAAACTTGCGTAAATATCTATAGAGCTGTAAATACCACCCACAAATTAAAGTAGCTATTTTATTGGGTACTACTGGATTGTTTTAACCTCAGTAGTGTTTAACATTCGCAATAGGTGGGTAGAGTTCTAATCTTAAAAGTCCTTCCAAAGCATTTCACTCACATGCGGTTGCATGTTTCATAGTTCGATTAGTGGAGGGGCGTTCGGTTTGAAATAAAGCGATCTCCATAGCCCTTTTCTAGCAGCTTAAGTTATGAGCTACCCTTTATTAACCTTCTCGTTTTTACGTTTATTTTAGGGACATTTACCACTTCATACATATACAGGGTGTTAGGCAGAAGGTTGGACAAACTTCAGGGACTAACTCTGTCTGTAGGTCATACTCATCAACTTTTATTATGAGACCAACATCCAAATCGCGAAAAAAAAACAGCTGATCCATACACACTTCGAGAGCTAAACAGCCGAAATGTATGGAGCAGCTGTTTTTTTTTCGCGATTTGGATGTTGGTCCCATAATAAATGTTGATGAGTATGACCTACAGAGTTAGTCCCTGAAGTTTGTCCAACCTTCTGCCTAACATCCTGTATAGTTATTTTTCACAAATTTAGGTACCAAAACTGCCTTGTCCGACCGCTGGTAATGAAACACCCTTTATACAGTATAGGGGAACTACTAACTATTAAGTCACGGTTATAGAGTATTATAAGAACATTTAAATTCAACAACGCGGTATTGTATAACCATTGCTAATACATTTATTTGATATAGGTATATGAAAATGATAAAATATAGGAAGGATTCAAGTTTAGAATCATAAAACTTACACTAGATACAGGAAATAGCTTCAGGGGATTGAAACTCGGATGCTGGGGCTCTTTAGTCGGATTTGTGGGGAAGAGGAAACATCATTCACACCCAAACGCGGTTTTCTTTATGGCATAGAGAAGTCAAACGAGCTACCTTGGTATGTGAATTCTGTGAAATGTCTTATGTGAAAGACAGTGAATGAGGTGTGTTGCCTTTAAGACAAGGGTATTATATCATTGCTAGTTATTTTACTAGTTGTTTATCCAACAGTGCAAATACTGCTGCATGGCAAGATTTTTTTTTATACCCTGATTAAATAAGAGTCTCCTATTATTGGTCTTGCAAAAAGGTGATTATTAAACCACCCTATCTACGGTGATAAATGATAATATAGGGTGTTTAAAAATTATGTATACTTCAGACTTGATGCTCCAAAAAAATATTATTGATATGTTTTTAAGGCAAAAAAAAACTGTTAACCCCATCGCAACATCCGTGTTTCACAGATACCCCACATCCCCGTAAACATGTGATTAAAATGTCTATATTCCAACTGTAACATAGCCCAACAGCAATTCAATTTAAGTTGATCGTTTTCAGATTCTATACACAGTTAGTTTCAACAACTGGCTGTTTTAGCGATGTCCATAGATTGGTTGAGTTATTATGTACTCGTAGTTAGTTAAGGCAACTGCATTAATGCTGCAATACGTTACAGTAGCAATACAGACAAATAACCACACCGTTACATATTTAAAACAACTACGAAAGGAAAAAATAGAAGTCAACGAATAAACCATATTTAAATTGTAAATATTTTTTCTTTATCATTATTACTACGCAATTTTGCAACAGACCTTAACATTACTCAGTGATTATCACCTTATCTAAACAATTATATTAATCAGTATCTTTAAAAGAGAACTTTTATGTTCAACTACTTTTATCTGCTAGAGTTGAATCAATTAAGTTGACTTTTTTTTTTCAATTTTGGCAGTTATATCCAATCAAATCCCATTAAAAACATTAGCAAAATGACAGACCTGAATCATCCAATTATTATGTGACAATTCCGTACCCACTAGCAAGAGCTTAAATGTTAATTCGAGATTTTAATTTCAAGTAATAGCCAGAAAAGCGTGTCACAATGTCAATTACGTTATGTAACGTTTTAGTCAAGTAATTACATAAGTATCAAGTTTAATATTTTTTATTAACAATTTTACTTATATTTTTAAGATGATGCAATGACTAGCCCAAATGTCTTATTACACTTCGTTGATCATTATAAGCTTAAAAGCCTTGATTCCAATCTTTACAAATCACTTTTTGAGCCAACACTCAAACGACATTATAATTTTAGCGATGACACGAATCCGCGTCCGCTAGCAACTGGTTTGACAATGAATTTCAATCAATTCAGCTTATCAATTTTAATAAACACGATGGAGTAACTTATCGCAAACTAAGAGTTGGTTAAAACCAACGTAATTAATAATGATTGGAATAGGCAGAATATATTTATGTACCTAAACTTGCTGAGAGTAAATAATATGGAGTGGTTCATTAAATTTATAGTTAAAAAAATGCAATTGCTCTCCATTTTATTGTTAAATAGCGTGTATACGTACCTACCACATGCTTTATAAAATAAAAAATCATTGGATGGTTATAACCACTCTATATTACTTCACGTAACTTTAGGTAAATATAATCTACCTTTTCAAATGTATGTGTAATTAGAGAAGAAAATAAATGTTAAGTACCTCTGTGTCATAAGGAAGGTCATTGCCGAGTCATGGGAGCTATTGCTTGAGTTGGGCACTTGAGTTGGCAGCACTGCGGCTAGCACCACTGCTACTGAGTGCCATCTTCTGCATTTGCCTAATCACCGTCGTGGCATGGTACGCTTGTTTCCAGCGCGACTTGGCGAAGTTCTTCTTGAGTTGCTCAGATACAGTGCCATGGATATTCTTGTTGCTGGCAGCGTTGCCCGAAATCCAAGGGTGGGCCAAAGCCTGCCTGAGAAGTTAACACATTATTAAACTTATGTCAAATTAAATAGTAGTAATAGTAGGTAGCAGAGAGACTGAGGTTTAAATAGTTTTTTACTAGTTCAAAAAAATTGTTTAGTGAGTGGTACCTAGCATGTTTGTACCAAATAATCTTTTAAGTATTTATTATTGGGTGTGCCTTGCAGTTTTAATTTTGAAATTGTTAGTATTGCCAAGTTATTTATGAACCTTGTTTCAAATCAAGCAGATTGTAGGACGAAGTTGACAAGTGAAATAAAACTGGGCTCAGAAGGGACTATAGTCCAGTCAATGCGGGATGATCCCTGGGATAGTTGTATTTCATATTTTCAAACACTTCCTTGCTAGGAACCTATTTAAAAATAGCTTATTATAGTCTGTCTGTGTGTGTCTGTGGCACCGTAGCTCTTAAACGCGTAAACCGATTTCGATACGTTTTTTTTTATTTGAAAGCAGGTTTTCCAGCGGTGGTTCTTAGCTAGGTTGTATGAAAATCGGTTGGGCCATTTAAGAGATATCAGCTCTGAAAGAAGGGGTCACTGTTATATAAGGGTTTTTTATGTCTAAATGAGTTGATAGGTCCTCGTAAGACCCCCCGTACAAAAAAATGTAAATACTACGGCCATTGCCATAAAGATCTATTGCAAAGGAGATAAAGTAGAATTTTCCCTGTTTTTATAACTGACAATTAAAATAGAAAATTGACTTTATTGCAAAGACAAAAATTCAAATTCAAATTGGAAATTCATTTTCCTTTGGCAAATTTCATTGTATGGTGGGTCTTAGGAGGAAGAAATCTGTTGTTTTTGGTAAAATTCCCCTGATGAAGAAAAAGATTGTATTGAAGTTTGTTGTTTTGAAATCAGTCATAAAATTGGTAAGTAAATTTAGACAGGGAATCACTTTCCAAATGGAAACAGGGGAATTGAACAGACAGAGTTGGGCTTGGTTTTAGTCACTTAATTGCATTACAATGTACATTGGTATTTAGACCACAGGAAAAATAACACAGGAAGATTTACTCGAAATTTGGTTTGCGTAATATGTTGATATCATAAAAAGGCAATATTAAAGTTAGGTACCTACTGAAGCATAATTCAAGTTCTTCGCTAAACCCTTCATTTTGAAACGGCACAGTAGATATTTATTTTTACAAATTTAACTAAATATGCTAGAGTAGCAAATGCTTTTCTAAAGAATGAAGCAGAACCAAAGCATAATAACACATTCAGGTTGTTTTGTTAACAAACCAGTGACACAGATTACAAATTTGTGCCATTCATAATCAATGTTTTTGTTGTAAGTTCATCTCAAGGTCAACTTATTAGCATTATTATTTGTTATACTAATGACAGAATATTTTAGACTTAAATCACAGTACAAATTTAAATCCAACGCTAACTAAAACTGTGGTTGCGAGTAAGTTTTCCACACAACTCTAGTTAGGTTTTAAATGCATCACTGCATATGTATAAAGGTGCAGTTATTTGCACTACTTCATATGGCAACAATAGCCTATATAATATATATATATATGTAATATTATTACATTGTATGATAAAACAACACACTCGTAAATTACCAGCTACAAGAAATATTGACAATAAACCTTGATCACTTGATATAAGTGCAAACCTCTGAACTTATAGAATTGTACTTATGGCATTTGCCACCATTCCTTGGTCAGGTGGGGAGACCAAGTGCCATGTTTTTTGTTTTATATGAAGCTTGCACACTATAAAAAGGTTAATACTTGTTGAAGGCACTGGGTGAATGTAGCTAAAACTCAGTTTAGACTTACAATGCCAGCAGGGAATGTGATAATATCATAAATATGAGAGTTTTTGTTAATGAGGACATAATTACAAGAGTTCTTCACTTGTCAAATGTCAAATTATAAAAAAATGTAGTATGTAACTGTTATTTAACCAAAAAACAATTAAAATATGACTTACTTGCAAGTATATCTCTTGTCGACTTCCACACACATCAAATGCTTTATAAAATCTTTGGCAGATTCACTAATATCATCCCAGTACGGAGAATCAAACTCAAAGTCTCCCTTCAATATCTGCGCAAATAAGTTTTCATCCTTCTCATCATAGAATGGTGGGTATCCACACAGCAAAATGTAAGATATGACTCCTATACTCCACACATCCACTGCCTTTCCATATGGCTTTTGGGCTAGAACCTCTGGAGCTACGTAGCCAGGAGTTCCACAAGCGGTAGCCATGATTCCGGAATCTTCAATTTTGGACAGACCAAAGTCACTTATCATGATTTTACTGTCTTCATCAGCACTGTAGTAAAGTAAGTTTTCGGGTTTGAGGTCGCGATGCACGACGCCCTGAGTGTGCATGTAGTCAACTGCTTCTAGGACCTGGCGCATCAGATTCGAAGCATCCTTTTCAGTGTAAGAACCCTTTTCCACGATCCGATCGAACAACTCGCCACCTGTGACCAGTTCCATCACGAGATACACTTTGTTTTTGTCCTCATACGTTTCCAACAGCTGGACGATGTTAGGATGCGAAAACATCTTCTTCTCCTCTCCTTCCCCCTTCGCCTGCTCGCTAAACCGTCTCAAAACCCTTATCTCATTCTCCAATGAATCCTCCTTCCCTTTCAAAGCCTTTTTATCGATAATTTTACAAGCGAACAGCTGCCCGTTATCTTTGCTTTCTACCAAACGCACCTCGGAAAACGCTCCAGTCCCCAACAAATCTTTAACCACATACTTGTCTTCGATGGACGGTTGCTTTTCAGAATCTCGAGCTTCTTTTTTCGATTTCCTGCCGAAATCTTTTTTCCCAAATAAAGGCATCTTTGTGCCCCACTGTCGCGGATAGAATTTAACTACTTGCTTAGAAAATCTACGTACCTACGTAGATATATTGCGGATCACACATATATCGAGACTGATTTGCTGATTTGCTTGCTCGCTCCACGAATGCGCAGGCCGTTCAAGGTCAAGCAATTTGTCAAAGTTTCTACTGCGTTTTGTTCGTTGTTATGAATACGTCTTTGTGAATAATTAAAGGTCTGTCATAAATGTTTTGCTTTCTCTAAACTTTCTACGACCAGTTAAATTTTCAGTTATAATAGTAAAGCAAATCAATATCGAATATTTAAAAATAAATTGGCTCTGATTTACTATTTTCAAAAGAATTCTATCCGCACACAAAACATTAAACTGTAAACTTAAATACGGTATATAAACTAAACGCCTCACGCGAGCTTTGCATTTCGTTCGGCGCAAATAGGTTTATTTAGCGCCTTTTAGTTAGCACCCTAATACGTTCGTTCGATACGTTAACGTTGGCAGATCGATTATTCAAAATTGAAGGTGCAGATAAATAAACGTAATCTTAAGGTCATCGTAGCTAAACTTTTAGTTTACGAATCTCTTAAATATGATGTTGTAATTACTAGGAAAGCGATAAAAAGATCGGCTGTAATTTATTGGACCTAACGCGCTGGTTTACTCAGCGTTTTTATATAGTAAGAACCTTGGGCATACTTGGAACGTGCAAGTACACTCAAAGAAAAAAGTCCATCAGCGCCAAAGAGCTTTCTATTTTTTTAAATTAACCACCCCTTGCCAGTCTACATTTTCTTTTGTCTATGCTCCCACCCCCTGACGTCACAGTGGAAATCGACCAATCCCATTGGGCGTAGTAGTCGTTGGCCCTCCGCGGAATCACTACCGCGCATCACCTCGTACTTTATCTTCTAATGTTTTCACAGTGCAAACCATATGTGCCGTAAAAATGTTTCCGGCTGTGATTAAAACTGTTTAAAATGTGCCCTATCTTGTCTTTATTGGTTTGATAGATTTTTGTTTGATTTATTTTCTCGAAAGTGTCTTATAGGTTCAGAAAAATACATTAGGGGGTGGTGCCGTGATGCCAGTTCGTAAGCAAGGTGAATATAGTGTTACGTTTAGCATGCGTACATGTTTGAATACGTCCCTCGGCCGTAAATTCACGCATGAGTGGTTTATATTCTTACTCGAACGAATGCGATGGGGTTGGGGCTAACAATATCACCCTTCCTTCCCCAATAGTTTTGTTGATTCGTATCGATAGTGGTATTGCCACTTGCCCGTTAGTCCCTGGTGGAAGACTGCATTATTAAATGGAACACGTACGACTACTATAAAATTAGTCAATATTAAGTTGACTTTCATAGAATATCATAACACCTACAATCTTTACGATTGAAATACGAAATATTTACTACAGTCACTCGACGACGTCTTTGCCCATAGGTACGTAATTATAATAAATAAATAAGCGCTTACTTAACTAACTTACCCGCTTAGAGCTGCCGTTACGTTACCCAGAACATACATACATAATGCGAGAAACACGGTAATATGCGACTTTGGCAAATTAAGTCACCTGTCAGGAGTTGTTTCATAACCATGCCCGTTTTTTGTTAGACAGAGGCCAGAGCACAATGACTGTACCTAGGTAGCCCTGGTAGGCATAGGATAACAAGTTTAACAAGAAGCATTTCCGGCCCTTGGTAGGATCTAATTTATCAATAATCACATTTCCCGCGCTTCTAATATTAGATGGAATTTTAAACTATGGGTAACTAATGTAACTATAGGTAGGAGCCCATATCTTAAGCGGATCCTAGTAAGTAACTTCAACATGCGATCTTGAGAACTAACCACATATTTACTGCAGAACTTTGTCACTGTGACGTAACCATCTGTCAAAATGTGTCCGTTTATGATGATTAGGTTCTACTGTAGGTGTAGTAGTATATATATCCGACAGCTTTTGTAATAGTCGCCTTCTGACTGTCACAACATCTTTGCTTCGATTATCACTTAGGGTCTTCAAATGTCGTGTCTGCATAGATAAAAACTTTACCAAATTTTACAAATCATATTTTTACTCTCTGCATTGCTCGCGAATCCTATGCATGAAATTGACAAGATAGGTGCCCCACCAATATAAATATATTTATTCAACACAATGTTTAAAAAGTTAGCTGCCTTATTATTTACCCCGACTGTACCAACCCCTTGCATTGAGCATGATTCGAAACTTGGAGCTCACTTTGAAAATCGGAGTTCAAATAAACTTTTACACCATCCTTTTCTCTCGATTTAGTGTCGACTAACGAGTGAAAGGTTGAGGCACGTGAAATTTGGAATTTAGTGATTCGTAGTAACCATTTTGTTCGTCCACAGAAGCCCACCGAGCATTAGAACTGCTGGAAGATTACCACAGCAAATTGGTAAAGCCCAACGACCGTCAGTTGCGCCTCGCCATCGAGAGAGTCATCAGAATTTTCAAGTCACGACTATTTCAAGCTCTTCTTGGTAAGTTAAAGCAGGCCTGGGCCACTTCTGTTGTGGGAACGATTAATACTCGTATTACCACTGGACACTGACAAGCCCTATCGTAGCACAGTGATACCTTTTTCTTTAGCTAATGTATTTATTCTGCATTGTTGGTAAAGTTGCAATGTAGCTAATCAGAGGATATTGCGATCCTCCTTACCTGTTTTTTTGGAGTTTTGCCTATGTCATAATTACCTGCTGTTCCTTTATCTCGCATGGTAGCGAAAGTTTATTGTAAGTTTACTTTTCACTGCGGAGCGGTAATTTTAGGTACAAAAGGCTAGCTTAATGGCATAGTAGCTCTGTATTAATGAAAATAATACAAGTAAAGTCTATTTAATCGTTCTAATGTCGAATACGTTCTGAATAAAGTGCGGTATAAACCGCTAGTTAACTTAATTATTTCGATCCTAAAGTTTTTCAACTTTGCTTCGGCGTTCGGCGCAAAAAGCTTGGTGATAGCAGATGCCAAGAAATTTAATTGAATCATGCTCACTTATGCTACCTTTACGTCCTGAATATTCCCTTGTATAAAAGGTTTTCGCAATACACTGGTAATGCATTTAAGTTTATTAATACCGGGCCTACCGCTGAGGTAAATAAGTTCATGAAATAGAGACAAGTTTATTAAGTTTAGCGTCGTCGTAGGTCGAAGTTACGTTAGCTCTTAATTTGATCACGACTGAAAACTCAAAAGGATGGGGCAACGACCGATTTTGAAATTTGAGATAAGGGCTTATAATTTTTATAAATGTTAAAGTTACGATACAAACCGATTTCTGACTGACAGACGTTTTACCTAAAACACTGAATATTGGGAAACATCCTTACCTCGACGCGTAAAAAGTGTCGCCTGACCATTATCACATAGTAAACGCATATTATATATTTCTTGGATGAAGATAATAAGCAAGATAGACTTGTTAATAGAAAACTATGACTATAAATTGTAAAACAACTGTTTTATAATCATTTAATATCCTGGTCGCGGCACCGTGCCGTAACCAGGATAGGATTAGAAAATATAATCCATTTATTATTATTCTTTCGTTTCCCTATTAACTTTTAGTGATGAAGTCACCGGTATATTCCCTAGTGTAGAAGGTTTCCGCAATACACAGGTAATGTATATAAGTTTATTAATATACCGTGTCACTAGTGCTAAGACCTTTGAGATTGATATAATATGAATCTCTCAGAGCCGAATTTAAGGCAGGGCAAGCGGGGCAACTGCCCGGGGCCTCCACAAGAGAGGGGCCCCCACATAAATAGTAACCTATTTGAAAAATAATGATAAGTTTTTAAATACGCATAAAATAACCCAGACCCTAAAATAAATGAACAGCACAGGAAAACACTAAATGTTTATCAAAAGCGTAGTTCGGTGTGCGTTTAGTTGGTTCGTGGTGCGGTTTTTATTTTTTTCTGCACATGTTTGAAAAATAATCAGAGGTCTCCACTTCTTTGTTGCTCCAGGGCACAGGGTTCCGCACCTTTAAATCCGGCACTGTTGATATTTCATGAAAAAGAAGGATATTAATAAGTACGTGTACATTTTTATTTCGTTGCTAGTAGAACTTAATTATAATGTAAGTTACAACAGTCAGTAAATCACTGGAAATTGCATAATAATGGTTTGTTCTCTTGCTACGACTTGCTTCCAGTAGCAATTAACTTTAGAGACAATGACTGTACGACATCACCAATAAGTTGCCTAACAGTCTTCTAATAAATCTTTTCGGTGGGTTGTAATGTAATCAATCAATTATAACGACTTCTTTTACTTAATGAAAAAATATAAATCATAATATACTACGTTGACATATATTTATCTACCAAAGTTGTTTGTCATTTTTTTGGATTTCACTCGTTCATTTCTTTATGGAATTATTCATTCACTCGTTCGTTTCAAGCTACCTTGGTTTTTTGTCTATCCTTATGCATTGTCCTTACTTGATCAATCCAAGGTTGAGTGGAACAGCTAAGTTTGACTTTATTCATGAACAGGTCGCCATCAAACATGCCGCGGAATAAATAAGATATTTAAATAAAAATATCTTGACTCTGTTCTATTATTAAAGGCATGAAATGATACCTTACAGCAACTTGTATGCTTCGATATATATGATGGTGAATATATATCATCTTCATTTAAGTGGACATTTATCAAACAATTTATTGTTATGCAATAAATTCAGTTTTGAAAAACAAAGGGAAGACCATAAAACAATATACCTTTCTTCTTTTAAAGCAAACATGCCATTGTGTACTTCAGAAGCTGCATTCTTTCCCTTCGTAATTGTGCATGTGCATGGATGCACAAATTGCACGTATACAGGATCAGCCTGGCACCTATCGATTAGACGCGTTGTTCAAGGTGGCTAGACATCTAGGTATCTATCTACGAGTATATGGTACGACTACTTGTTAGTTATTTAACAAAGGGTAGGCGACAGCTTGAATCCTGCCTGTAATTTACACAGGTATAATTATAAACTAGTCTCAAGTCTGTTTACAGGGATGAAAAGGTTTTGATATTCGTATCGAGATTTTGATTAAGTAGTTACTTTGAATATAACACCTACTTAAGTAATTAACAGCCGCACTCAAACTCCCATTAGTGGCCGATTAAGTCATTCCTTACTGACGATTTTTCATACAGAAGTTTGAAAAAGGATTTAGTTAATTGTCTTCAAAATGTGTCAGAGTATGGCGGAAAGAGTACATACACCATGATCATCAAAAACTATTTAGAGGAATAAAGGTAGACTTCCTGATACCCACACTTCATAGGTCTAATTTTTTTCCTACAAATAATTCGTATTTTAGATTTTGACATTGAAATAACCTTTAGGTATAAAGAAAAGACATTTACGCGTCAGAATCCCGAACTTTGCGAACCGAAATTTATAGATTGATTACAACAGCATTATTTATGTTTCACCAATACATAAATACTCAATATAATCGTAAACGTCACAGAAATTGGAAATGCACTGAAACACGAACGTTATCAGCCGAGGTAACAAAGTTAAATTATGTAAACATCCATTCGACATGGCATAGCCTTTTACCGTTAGCATGAATTAAATAGAGGCTTCAATCTCGGCAATCATGAGTTGAGAATACCTGCATTTACGACGAATGAAATCGATATTGGGTTGATATTGACGACTGTTACAGAATAATGAGACATCATTTCTTGGCTGTAAGTGAAAGACTACGTTATTCAAATGTCATTTTAATATAAGTAATTTTTATCGTATTTTAACCATTGCTAGACACGCCCATCCCTATATGGAGCGTGAGGCTTAGTTAGGTTTGGTTATAATGCCCATATTTAGCAAATATATGCAACCTTCACCGCAGCTCTTATAATATAAAAGTGACAACTACGGATGTCAAACTCAATGATTATCTACATTACTGGGCCTTATATTAACTACGCAATGTAGAACTTATCGTGCTATGCCACTTTTGTAAAATAGCAATCAAGGTTGTCGGTTCATCTTGCTTGTGGAGGGGACGTGGTACCTACGCTGCGCCTTCTGGTACACGACGCCATTTCAGAACTCGCGTACCTTGTCTATTACCACTTAAAAATCTGCCAATTTTTAGGATTTTGCCTGTCACCTTGGTTTTCTGCGGATCTCATTCCTGATTCGATCTGGCAGGGAATTTCCGGGCATAACCTTTTCCATTGACCTAGAGTGATTTAAAGGGATCAGTTCTCATTGCCGTCTGTCATCACCGGCAAAGTCACAGGTCACAGAATTTCATCTAAATTAAGTATTTAGAACAGAATTGGCGTTGCTTCCTAATCCTAAACGCCACCTATCCGTGTCGAATCTTGGTTATCAGCTGCAAATCACGTAATTTCTGATTGGATCTCGCTAGTAAACTTCGAGCATACGATCGATCGGGTACAGTACGTATTCTATAAATATAAATACGCGTCATAAACGTTCTTGGATCCGACCAAGACACTGCCATTGTAAATCTGATACGATTATTTTTAACCGACTGCAGGAACGGACCGACATGTGATATAAACTAACGGAGATTGCGTTAAGCTTCCCGCTCCGTTGGGCCCATAATTAGGGTATCGATTGATTGGTTTCAGGCAATAGAGAAAATCATTAATGACCGATAGTAGCGTTAGCCAAATTATTATTTGTTGAACAAAGACCCTCAAAAATTAAACTACTTATCAAAAGTAATTTTATACTGCAGGTAAAAAAAACGGTGTGGATTTAAATAAAATGTATTTATTTGTATTGAACCGATCGTCATTATTACTCAAATTGAGCTTCAATACGTTTTATCGAAACGATGCAATTTATTTCATGATCTAAAATATAACTGTTTGAAAAATCTACCTAAATATTATAAGATTTTTATTTTTGAGTAGAAAACCTTGGGTTTTGATATTTTTGATCTTTGCCATGATAATGCCAACACGTAATCTGTAGTTACTTTAACAGGCTACCTAATTACCTACGGTTAAAAAAATTATGGTACTCTGTACTCATATCACTCCTAACACTATCGACATTTTATGATAACATAAGGTATTAAATTTTCCTAACTAAGAAAATAACGTTCTCGTTTACATAACTGATAGGTTAAAACCTACGTAGGCAAATCGAATACAATCGATCTTGATTCACCACTGACGCACAATTTTCTTAAATGCAATAATAACGCGATCGCGTAATTCAATCGATATTATCAACCTTATGTATATGAGCATACAGAGCTGTAGTTATTCAGTGTGCAACGGCCACATGGGATTAGCCTTGCCCTGTGCACGTACTTGATTGCAGCTGACGGTATCAGTATACTGTGGCTTCTTACACATACGTATACAGCCATATACAATTACGTCTCGTAAGTAACAATATCTCGACCTCTATTCCGCTTTGTCTTAAATCATTGTTGTTTCCGAAACCATATTACTATTTAGGGTTCCGATAAAAAGGTAAACGTGAAATGACGGTTTTGAATTTATTAGTAAGGATTTATAAGTATCCATCAGTTCCGATATAAACCAACTTCTGACTGGCAAACGACTAATATAAACCAATGATATCTACACTAAAAAATAATGGAAAATATCGTTAACTCGACGCGTATAAAGAAGCACTCGACGTTTATCGCACAATAAATGCATATAATGTTTCTGAGATTACGTCTACGATTGCGACGAACTTAAATTTTTCTTATTGATTTCGTAGATGAAGGGGTAAAATAGAATATGCTATCGATAAAACATCATTCACAGTTCATAAATTGCCCGTTTTACTTATATTTGTAATCCTGGTCGCGGCACCATTTCAACCAAATGGTGCCGTGACTAGGATAGGACGAGGAAAAATATTTCACAGATTTTTATCATTGATTTTCCCTTACTTAATATTTAGTCATGCAGTCACCAGTTTTTATGCAAAACCAAGTTCGTTGTTAAATGAAACCCCAAAACGCCTTCGACCTGCGTAGGTCGAAAACGCAGTGCAATCTGCTCGGTGGTCCGAATGACCCAGATCGGCGGGTCATAGTAACACCCAGTTGTCGCGGCACAATTCTCTCGGACCTGCTCTTAATTGAAAATGTATTGGATAGTGCTAGGCAAAGTGACGTGGTCGGTGCTGTAACAAGCTGGGAGAGAATATAATAGTAGCCTACAACAGGCGTTTTGACCTGTATTTTAGTCTTAATTAAGTGTTCATAATTAGCATGCTCGTACCTTTTCTGTTTCTGTAATTGATTGCGTAATTCTAATTTCATAACGACAATAAGGCTGATTTTACACACCGTGTAGGGCTGCAATATAACGTAGGAAAAAGGTCAAACTGAATTCAGCCGGAAAAAGGCGCCTCCACGCCGCTACCGTTTTAGCTTTTGACTGGAATATTGTAATTATTACATACTTATTTACGTAGGCCATATTCGAATAAAACTTGTGAAGTTAATGACATTTAACGGGACGGAGATGTGTAACTACTGCTATAGTGCTGTCCTGTTTACTGCTTGGGACTTGAGACACATCGTTACGGACTCGTATGACATCTAAGTGGATTTGTGTACGACCATGGAACCCTTTGCAATGACAGACCACTTGAGAGGTGTAGTGTTTAATACGGTATACATTCACAAACACTAAAAACGTTTGCCAGCTGTTTCATTTGCCATAATATTAATTTCCCATAATTTTCATTTTATTCTAAACACAATAACTTTTCAAAATGTTTAATGAGATATACTTACAGAACCTGTAGGTTAGGTTACGTTTATTTTATAACAATTCAGGAAAGTTCAACGGTTTCAGAGAAAAATGACTTTCGGACAAATGAAAATTATGGCAAATGAAACCGCTGGCAAATGTTTTTTAGTGTTTCAGATAGGTAACCGTTTAATACGCTATCTAGTTGAGATTCTACGGTGGTACACAAATCAATTTAGTTGACTGCACATACCTAGCGTATACCGAGTATAGGTGTTTATTAGTATAGGTACCTATGATGCAATGAAGCCACTGGTTCGATTCATTTACTGCGTTTGATGATGGGTTCATTGTCCTACTAGCCATTCAATGGTAATATAATTATCCTTTTATGCTCCTGCATATTTTATTTGGTTGTTTGTTTCTCAGTATGTTAATTCAAATATTGCAAATTTATTTTTAATCAGATACCGTTAGCCGAATTATGGTTTCAGCTTCTAAGGGCTGAGCTCGCTGTTCAGTGCCTAGCGTTGTTCAATTTAACAAAGTTTTTTAATTAATGAGATATTGGACCTAGGGAATGCAAATAACCGGTTTTAACCGATTTTAACCGGTTATTTTCATACAAAAACGGTTAATAACCGGTTAATTTGCATTCCCTAATTGGACCCGATTCTACAGTGGTCTCTAAACTTCCTAATTTTATTTAAGTTTCGCTAAAACACTTTGCTATTCTATGAGCAGCTGTCAAAATCAAATGACAGCGCTAATTTGAATCTGACGCTTCTTATTTTAGACGGTCTATTCAATATTATATTGACATTCTGGAATAGCACTTATTAAATCTGCCGTCTAAACTATGCCTAAAAATTAGACAATTTAGTTTTAGGCTATTTAAGCACGTAGAATCGGGTCCATTATTGGCATATTTTTTTTACATTTTATTAGACGTGAACATCAGTTTCCACGACTAAATGGCTATGTTATGTTTCTTTCTTCCCTGATCTTTATTAGGTCAAGGAAGATCAAGACCTTACATCGACATAAAAATATCGCATGTACTCGTAAGCCCGAAAGGCATGAGGGGTTGTTTTTCAAGAACAAATATTCCACCCAATTACGTTTCAGTACTCCAGTAAATACAGGATGTTTTATTTACTACAGCTAAAGATTTCCTTTATCACACCAGTTCTATCGCATACATAAATCGCTCATCTTCAACTTTCAACGAGTTATGCGAACGGGACGGATGCTTTATGCGCGATATAAAAACAAATGGGCTAGGGTCTAGGTTTCCATCACATCGATACTTATTGATTGAACCGTTTACTCTATCGGTTTAGAGGCAAAAACTCTATATTAGTCAGTTGCATTCGTATCGTATCGTAATCTAGTAAGGAAAGGTGTCGTTATCGATAGACAATTCTAATGCTCATTAAAAGTCACCAATTGGTAGTTATACCATTTCCGTTTACGAGAGAAGTCTTGTCATTTAGTAAGGTACAAGTATATTGGCTAATAATATTGTATAGTAGTAATAGCCATGTGTTAATCTCATCTACCACGCTCAAGCGTTCTCAAATAACATTGTTAATGAAAAAACTACTTTTTCAATCATATTGTTTCAGCCTGCATGCGCTCGATGAAATAAAGTGTTCAGTATTACTTTCTGGAGTAATGTTTGCGAATTGCAAATAAAACATCACATGCTGTACATGCGGAATTGTTCTTGTACATTCGTCCAGTTTTAAATTCAGTCGATATTTTTCTATAATGGTATGGTAATTCATGAACTAGGTACCTATATACTGGGGTCGTTTCCTATCGTAGTGTGAGGACTTATAGATGAGCCTCCGTGGAACCTTGTCTCACAAAGTAGTTCCGTAGTTTTGTTTGCAATTATATTTTTTATGACTTGACTTGTATTACAATGGGTCATGAATTTCACAACATTCAAACACACACTTTATTTAAAATATTTTATAGATACATTCACCGCATTAAAATGAGCTTCATCTACTATCTGAATGGCTACTTTTTAAGTACATAATTATTATATTGTGTTACCATACCTAAAACAAAAATCTGAAGTCTATAAACATAAAACGAATGAACCGAATGTATGCACAACAAATGATAGCAAACACGGGCTGATCGAATAGACCCACAAAAATACCAAAACATTTTTTTTAATACTATTATAATTATGGTCTGACTCACTGACGAAAATGTGAAATTAGTTTCGTTTGTTCCATTCGTGCTGACTTGCGCAGCTAATTTCAACAATTATATTTATTAATGTACTAGCGCAAACAACAACATGCTTCTCATTCGAATAAGATACGAATGTTGACAATAACAAACTTCCAACAACGGGAAAAACAAAGATTGTGGATAAACTTTCTTGACCTCAGCGATAAAGGACAACGTGATCGATAACTATAACAATACTTGCACTTAGTGCAAAAAATAGAGAATTCTGTGCATTTAATGCCGGCACCACACTTCGCTATTCGCTATTTGTTATGCAGCTGCGCCGTATTTGTAAAAAATATTTGCTATCGCGCTTATGCGTTATGCGTGCGAATAAAGAAAACATAGACGAATAAACCCTCCACACTTCGTCGAATGTAGGCGCATAAGCCGAATAACGAAAAGCGAATAGCGAAGTGTGGTGCCGGCATAAGATACTTACACAAATATGGCCAACTAAAACAAAAATGCATTTAGATACACACATGCTAGTTCTGTTACATCGTCGCTTACTTCGTTACTCTTATCTAACCTTAATCTCGACGACATGAGAAGAGTGGTAAGTACATCTAACTTATGTTATGAACAGTCATCAGCTTTCTTCATGTTCGGATGCTAGGGCAAGCGTTAAGCGAAATACAGGGTAATTTATCGATATTTCGAAATATAAATGTCCGCTATTTCGTTTGTCCGAATTTTTATTTATCCGAAATCATTTAATAGTAGATTGTTCAACAAGAGACTAAAACAAGCCATAATGACAAGAGATGTTTAGCCACGCGAGCGAGAGTGGCTATAGTTCGAGTGTCATTACATTATGGTTGTTTAGTCTCGCGTTAAACACTCTACTTTTCACTTTGAATGCGAGGAAAAAAAACTACGCTCTCTACAAAATTTCAATATTTAAAAATATAATTATGTAGGTAACAAAGTTTCCGACAAAATTTGTTTCGCGGTTGTCAGTTTTTTGTAAAGTGACACAAATGCTTGCATATTTAGCCAACAGATACAAGCTTGAAAACTATTTGGACTGCCTAATAAAATAAAATTATCCTTAATATATTTAAACAGATTCATATTCGTAATCATTAATCGTGTTTCACGAAATTAAATCGTTTTTTTTATATTATTGCACAGTTGTCATTTTGAGGTTATTTCCACGGCCTAAAAATGGTCCATACACAATCACTGAAAATGGCGATAATCCTCCATTCACAAACAACGTGATTGGTTGTTTAGGGGTTTCCAAAGTAAATGAAAAAAAAAACTTAAATCCCTAGAAATCAATAAGGAGCTTTAGTCCCGATGTGTAGAGATTAAAGTAACATTTTAAGAGCATGAGAAGTGAAAAAGAGTTTAAAGAGATAACCTTCGAAACCTGTAGGTTAGGTTTGGTTAGTTTTCTATATAACAATCCAGAAAACTTCACTTGGTCTTAAACCATTATTGTTCTAAATTATACTAAGTAAAGTGCAGGTTAAAAGTAATTTGCAACTATAAGTACCTGGAAATACACACTTTTGTAAATTAAGCGTTGTGTTTTTTGTTCAAGACGGCAAAACAGGAGTATGATGATTTCAATAGCTGAAACAAAATAAACATTTAATCTAGCTAGCTAGGTACCACAGCAGACGCTAACAAGATCAAAACTGAGGCCATAGACAAGATGCAGTCGGTGTTCGCTATCGTTATCTAAAATGTATAGGATCGACGTAAGCTGTCCGACGGTCGCGTCGAGCGCCTACGTCAATTCCATACACGTTGACAGTTTTCGAAAATCGTTTACGTTAGCGTTAAGCAACTTGTCTAGCCTCACTGGGTTGAGACACAAAATAGATAGGTACAGAAGTCAATTTACATACAAAGTGCGCTCGAGCAACGCACACATAGACACTGCTCACGGACACGATATCTCGGACCGGCTGGGACCAGTGCGAGCGCGAGTGCCATATCCGCTTGAGACACGCATCTGTGAACTTTTTTGTGGAGAAAAAAAAAAGAGTTATTATAACTGTTCAGTGGATGGCTGTTTAAATTCAACAGTAAATTTTTCAAGCTACCAGTAGTTTCAGAGAGGTAAGTAGGTATCTGCTTGTAGGTATTTCGATGGTTCGTTTTAACGTTACACAGAACAGTTAGGTAGGTAGGTAAGCTCCCCGCCCCGGCCCCCGAAGAATATATCTAAGATCGATTTTATAATAGTTTCCTATGTTGAATCAGTATAAACGAAGTACTTAACTAAATTATTGTAAGGTAAATTCACGCCACCTTACGTAAGATGAAAACATGTTTTTTTGTTTGTGTAGATATTGTGTTGTTTTTAGTATCATTTGATAGGTTTAGGTCTAAAACGGATAGGGCAATGGAAATTGTGTAACTAGGGTAATCGTTTAGAAGTTATTATAGATTTTCGATAGTGAAAATTGACAAACGTTAAATTTTGTATGTTTCTGCTCTGTAAACTTTTTGTATTGTAATAGTAGGTAGGTTTATTGTTTTTTTACAACTAGATACGAGTGCTACTACCACGATAGTGTTTTGTGCATAAGCCATAGTTGACAACCCTAGAGCGATCGCCGAGCGTAGGTATGAAAAGTGAAGTACATACATGTGATTGACTTCTGTACCTATCTGTTTTATGGTTGAGAATTCTCTTTGTGGAATCGGATTAACTGATTTCAACGAGGTTTTCGTTGCAAGCTGACTTTTGTGAGCAATTTCTTATGAATAGTTTTTTTGAAATATCGAAGCTTTACCTTTAACACACCTTGCGCTTCGCTAGTCACGACGAGCACGTCGTCGCAAGTAAGTATTTGAGGGACAAGTTTCGTGAATAGGGTATTTGCCTGATATTAAATTTCATATATTAATTTGGATAATATATCAATATACGTAGTATGATAAAATTATTCAAAATCAAATTTGAAATTGGTAATAAAATGAAAAAGTTATAGCCTTTTAAAGTTTTTTGTGTATCCCTTTCTCACGAAACGATGTTTTGCGTGTAATTCATATGACGGTTGAGTAATATGACGTCATATTCCTGTATTTGTCTCTCTGTCTAAAAGCAAGTTTTAAACATTTATATCTTTCTTATTTTTAAAGATATTAGAAAACTATTTATACTAGGCTATTCGGAAGGTAAAAAGCTTCAATTTAAATACTTATAAAAAAATTGGCAAATACCCTTTTGTCCTTACGGACTATAGTGCCTATACTTACAGCCCCAAAAGTGACCAAAGAAAGTTCGAATAGATTGCCTGCGACCACGGAGAGCGTCTTCTGTCCCCTCAGAATGAGCAATTTGAGAGTTTTCTGTGTGCGCACAGATATGGACTCCCAGGAGCAATTGTACGCAGCCGTCGCCACATTATCACTCTGTAATAACACAGATAATAATAAGCTAGTTAAAACGTTATTATAATACTTAGGTTTTGCCTGCAGTGTTTGAATTTAATAAATATAGCAACTCTGTCTCGCACACACAAGTTAATATCTACATCAACTGTTAGAGCTATTGGCGCGAACTAGACGTTGGATGTGAGACATAGAAAAGCGATAAAATTGGGTATTGTTGTGAGCCAGAGCAAAGTAATAAAGAAACATAGCCATTCTACACCTTCCATCAGCGCAGAAGTTGATAATCGGCATTATCGTTATTGCCTTAGGAACCGTTCATTTTTTACGGGGTAAAAATAAGCCTATGCCCGTCTTTAGGCTTTGGGGTTCGCCAGCAATCGGGAAAGTTCGGGTGACGCCGCACTTGTTCGGTATAAACTATTTTTGTAGGTACAGTCAACAGAATAAATAAGTGATCATTTATGTACCTTGTCGCTTTCAATCGTTTCACAATTTTGTATGACATTTCAAACACGAGGTACATAAATGATCACTTATTTTATTTATGCTGTACCTGTGTCACATCTATAGTTAACGTTATCATCAGTGTTATCACATTGCACAAAAATGAATATAAGTAGGTATTTACATTTACAAATTATCTACAAGTGGAAATTAATAATAGAATAAACGAACGAACTTAGAAGCTTACTTAAAACTACACCTTACTAAGAAAGTTGAATAAGAAAGAATAATAAATTATGTTTCGGGTACCTGAGACCTACAAAAATAATATATCATTTCGTACTAAATCCAATATTATTATAGGACCGATATGAAAATGAGTTCAAAAGTATTAATGGCTTAAATAAAGTGAATACATATTCATTATTTTCTTTTATTAATTAAACCTCTAACTAGCACATTACAGACCCTTAACGTAAGAAAATGGGATTTTTTTTGTTTAAATTAATTCCAATACTCGTATCGTATGAATAACCAGATACATACTCAAAAGCAGCAGAATTACTTACTAACGCCCGGATGGACGGTCTAAACACTCTAAACCTACACCTAAACACTGTTTAATGTAAAATGTTAACATAAAATACTTTTCTGAAAACAGCATCAAAATCGGTTCAGCCAAACGCGAGATAATCGCGGACAAACAAACATACATACATACATAGATACATACATACATACATACAGGTCAAACTGAGAACCTCCTTTTTTTTGAAGTCGGTCAAAAAAAGGTTTCATACCTATCACATTTTGCTTTAAGAGGATCGTGAACCAACACGCTTAAATCGTGTAGCTATGGTACGAATTTTGTTCCGGGCGATAAGGGCGATAACGTTTCTCAGCTCTTAAATCAAATCCGATTTTCTAGATTTTTTTATTATGTTGTAGTTATTAGAGGTATAAAAAACGAATCTTGTACGTTTCCGTTTCGATTTTTCTATTTCCAACAAATATTTTCTTATTCTTATATCGTAAAAATCGGACTATGTTTAAGGAGTGAGAAAAGTTATTCAGATTTACAATCCTCTTAATCCGCGGCTTCACGCACGTGGATATAAAATTATAATAATGACATGCTTATGAAACGATTCGATTTTTGATTATGAAAATAAATAGGTACTCTATGGAAGAAAAAAACTAGCAATTTTTGGTGTTACAGCGACATCTATTGGATAATATTGTAAAAGAAAGCGCCATCTGTTGTCAATTACTTACCATTTGAAAGATGGAAAGAAAAACGTTTATTAAGTGCAAGACAAAAAAACTTGTAAAAATATGCTTAAAGATAGCATAACAACAAAAAGAACATGCAAGCACAAAAGGCAACCAGCTCAACAAATCGCTTCGACTTATAGTCAATTTAGTTTGTAATTTATCAAGTATTCATTGGCTATCGTGATAAAAAGCATTCAATATGACAGACTCAATACATAAGTGCCAATTTTATGCTAATCTGTTAAACTGTTTGCTTGTGAAAATAAAACAAAAGAACACACATTTAAGTTACGGTTACGCCCACACCAATGCTTAAAAAACGGTGATGGTACGGAATCGCAGTGACGCATCGTATCCGTACCGTTTTTATTGCATGCCCTCCACACCGCTGCTTAAAAAACGGTGACGGTGCGGAATCGCAGTGACGCGTCGTATCCGTACCGTTTTTAACGCATGCCCTCCATACCGCTGCTTAAAATACGGTGTCGTTGCGTAAACAAAAGACGGGGTCATTGTAACAACATAGGGCCGTTTTTGACGCACCGTAATATACGCACCGTTAAGCAGCGGTGTGGGGAGCGTGCGTCAAAAACGGTACTGATACGACGCGTCACTGCGTTTCCGTACCGTCGCCGTATTTTAAGCAGCGGTGTGTGGAGCATGCGTCAAAAACGGTACTGATACGACGCGTCACTGCGATTCCGTACCGTCACCGTATTTTAAGCAGCGGTGTGGTCGCAGCTTTAGAAAATTAAATGAGGCTAGGTAAGGAATGATATTTATACCTGAGTTTTTATCATGTTGCCACAGTAGCAGTAAATAAAGAGTTGTCCCGAAAGACATCCGAAGTACAACAATCTGGTCACGATTTCGGTTGGGTCGCTGCTCTGCAAAATATCAATAAGACATTAAACGAGTTATTATTTCAGCCTACATTGGCCTAAGCAGGGGGCCCTTTGAAACTCGAAAATCGAAGTTCGAGGTCGAGGTTACATTAGCTCCATCCCTTTCTCTCGATAGTTTCAAATGATGAGTGACAGGGAGCGGGCTAACGTAACCTATTACTTATTCTGTGACGTAACTTCGAACTTCAAGTTTCAAAGTAGCACCTCAGAGCAGCCTGACTGCACTGACTGAGACTGTCTTTGTGACCACGGCATTTGTTACACAGTTGAAACGACAAGGACATGACCCTATCCTATGGTGGTGTTCGGTAAACTTAGACTCTGTGTAATCTTTCGTCAATCAATCCTCCAAAGATTACCTGGATGGCTACTATGAAGCACAAAATACGAAACTTCTCTCACTCCGTCCTTTTCACTTGGCATTCGATACTAAATTGGCAGAAATGGCTGGAGACAACATTTAACTTCGAACTGCGATTTTCAAAGTAGGACCCCTGCCCTTCAATTCTAGGCGGTAAAATCCAAATCGTATTTGATCTGTTATGGTATTGTTTTTAACTCGGTCGCCATTACTGTCAAGTAAATAAGAGCCATCAAAACGTTGACTATACAATAACAGGTCAAAAAATATTTGGATTTTACCGTGTTGAATAAACACCCTGATTGATTGTACTTACTTTTCTACTGTTGTCCGCTATTTGTTTGTAACTCAGATCTCCATTTCTTTCTCGTCTTCAGGTAAACACGCACAGAAGATGCGAGAAAATAACATACCTATGTGCTAGGGGTTAAGGACTTATTTTCGTGAAATTCACCTTGATATATTACTGACCTTGACCTTGTACATTGACCTTGACCATGTAATTTCACCTTGAATTGCCGCAAAAAAGCTCCCAATTTAACCTAACATAATATTTAGTGCAAACTCAATAATCCTTACAGTTGTTATAATAAAGGCTGACAAGCATAGTAGAGGTGCAGCTAACACGAATTGCCCAAATGCAGCTGCACCGAAGATGCTAGTGAGTTCGCCGACGGATCTGCAAAAGGGCTAACTTTTAGCTGAGAGTGGTGTCATTCCTTAAGGCGAAGGCAGAAGCGTTCTAGGCTTCTTCGGAGGCTACGGCGTTTAATACCGGACCCCTTATATTACACTGGCGAGCAAATATAACTGGTACCTTTGTAAAGAATTACAAGTATCAGACAAACCGAGTATAGGTATTTAAGATTTAGTTTAAACCTCTGACTCTTTGAAATGGGGTCATACACAGATAGGAAAAAGCTTCAAACACTTAAAGCCTCACTTTTTTGGGGCAGACTTGAAAATTTTCATTTTGTGGAGCTTCTTTACAAGTTTGAACAATACTGGCAAAAGTCTTGGGGAAACCTGGCATAGGTGGATTCTTTACCTTATTATTTTTAAATGGAACTCGACGCACGAAACGGCTTCTTCGTAGTCCCTCAGTTCCATTTGAGCATCTGCGGGTAGTTTATGGGATGCATGATATATCAATTTAATTATAAGTACCATCACGATAAATAAAAAATTCGTTTATCTGAACGTATGTTCGAGCTAATGCTAGGTACTGGTGGATTTTGATAATTCCTCGAAGACAGTTAAGGACTATAATTCTTCAGTCGATATATGGTGATGGATCCAGTAATGGACAAGAGCCCATGATGGACACCTGATTCTTATAGATTCTTATTTTACAGAAGATAAGGGTTATTCGTTTGGTTTGCAATAATCAATTTATGACCGTATGAACTTTGAATTAATAGTTAAGTGTCCATTAATGGTGTTTCCAGTTAAAACGATCCAACATTGGGGCGGTCACGAATGTCACCATAGTTATTTTTAAATTAAGCAGCTGAGTGAGCTTATTAATATTTTATTATTGTCAAGGAAAATTACAGGTATTTAGTAGATACCTACTGTACTTAAACTCAATTCATTATCCTTAAATACTTGTTATTGCTTTTCCAGAGCTGCTTGCTAGTTGCTCATACGTTGCATTTTGTTTATTCAAGCCGCTTATGTTTAGCTACTTATATTATAACTTACCATCAAGCTCGTCAGATTCCTCCCTTTTTCCAATGGTTTCCAGTTTGTACTGCAGAAGTCTCAGCTGGGTTGCTGTGTAAGCCATTAATCCTCCAAAGAGGTGGTCTGCGCTGGTCTGAGCCACCCCGTTGATTATCAGTATGGTCGTTTGGTAAGCGTACCAGCCGACAAACCTGGAGATAAACTCTTTTAGTAATCTATAGGCCAGTATCAGCGAGGAATTTACCGTTAAATTTAGATACAACTTTATAACTTCTTGGTTTCTCGTTAAGGTGTAAATGAGTCCCTTACGCTAGCCCATCAGAATTCCTCATGCCTAAAAAGATTCAGGCGGAAAATGAATAACATAGGAACAACTCTGTCGATAATAGTCAGTATGAATTTATGATACCACATATGCGTCATGCAGGCTGAAAGGGTTAAGGCAAAGACCTTATGTAATAGTGTCGAAAAGCAGGGGCCCTACTTTGAAAATCGTAGTTCGAAGTTACGTTAGCTCCATCCCTGTCACTCGTCATTCGAGACTAAATGGAGAGAAAGAGATGGAGCTAATGTAACTTCGAACTTCGATTTTCAAAGTAGGGCCTCAGTTATTAAGCAACGGCGATTACCATTGAGAATTTGGTAGTAGATCTGGATAATAGAAAGGCAAAGTCAAAGTAGGTTTTAGGAATGGTATCAAATTCCACATCACAGCTGTAACTCCAGCTCCACTGTTATATATTTTAGCTAGCAGGTTAATGTTAACTGCCATGTCTTGTATCATATTATCCTTGTCTTCTTCGTCTGAAATAATAATAGGCATTATCAGGTACCAAATTTTTAATGATGGGACTTATGCGGATTTGCAGGCCTCAGAGCCCCTTGCCATAATTATGTAGCCTGTGTGCCTTTTAACTGCCATAAAAAATACAGATTTATAGGCAGATGTCAAGTTTTTTAATATAAATTTCAGTGTTTCCTAGACATGAGTAGCTAATCTAACCTACGCTTGCGTCATCTCATTGCTGCTGATTGGCTCAAAATTTAAAAGAATAATTGACTCTTTCTTCTGAGCAGGAAAAGATGCCAAAGTTTGCGTTAAAACAGTTGGTAAATTTAGACACTCGTTGTTATTTGTGCCATAAGTTGTTGTATTTCGATTGACACAAGAAACTAAGTTTATTAGAAATTTATAGCACGAGGCAAATGTATAATTTACAATACCGTGTTCTGGTCACGTGTGGGTACAAAAACAAAATAATAGTTATAATTACTGTCAATTATGTCCAAAAGTCTATTGATTCTTTGTCTGTTGATAATAACAGTAATGGCCTTGAAAAGGTGGCCCACAAAAGTGAAAAGGGCGGTAGCATCCACTGTTTTATCCAAGTCAACACCGACTACCTAAAAATAACAAACAAACTGTTATTGATCGATATAATGTAAAAGTACGTGGTGCTATTTTCTAACAGTCGTTTCCAATATTCAGTAAGTTAACGATAGAGGTAGGTATCTATTCTTGATCGTTACCCAACACGGGTTCCAATTAGGGAATGCAATGACCGGTCATATTTGAAAACCGGTTATTAACCGTAGTTGTTTACTCAAAACCGGTTAACCGGTTATTAACCGGTTTTTAGTAATTTTACTATTTTTTGTTAATTTCAAGGTTTTATCAATGTTAAAAGCTATGTTTAATGTTGTGGTATCGTTCACTATCAACAATCGCGTGAAACTAACTAAAAATATACAGAGAATCAAAAATTCTAAGTTATAAAATGCAAATATGAGTTAAAATAAAAGAAACAGTTTTTGCTTTAACTTAATCAATTTTACTTACCGTTGCAGTAATTATTACTTTATTAAGACCATTCTTGTTGTACCGTGAATACCTACGTATTTTATTTAAGTATTTATTTTAGAAATATATAAACCTTCCTCATTCTATCCCTGTCTCTTTCTTTTCCTCTTTCTGAACTGTTTACAACAGTTCTAATCCAAATTACTGTTAGTTATGTACGGACCGCCATAACGATAACACCTATTGTATTAGTTCCCTTTTGCTACCTGCTAATCCCTGTTAATAACCAATAAACAAACACGAGTAGTGTCCTCGTGACGAGACGATAGTGAATAAGACATGGTATTTTAAATGAGTGAATCAGGTAAGTGATATTTGAGAACCGTGATCATTTACTAATAAAGTACGTATTTAGTTTGACTACTTTACTAAATAGAAAATCAATTGCCGATTTGGTTTCGTCGAGTTATATTAAAATTCGATGGTTATCTATTAAGAGTATAATAATTAATAAATATAAGGCGAGATCAATACGAGGATCTTTGGTATGTCGTCGTCAAAATTAAATAGATAGGTATATTGGCCTAGGTGCTCAAAAATATCACCACCCTGTCGTTAAGGTGTTGTTAGAGCCTGGTTTTTTAGGGTGCCGTAGTCAAACTAGGAACCCTTATAGTTTCGCCATGTCCGTCCGTCCGTCTGTCCGTCCGCAGCCTAGCTCAGAGACTCTTAGTACTAGAAAGCTGTAATTTGGCATGAATATACGTATTAGTCACGCCAACAAAGGGGTAAAATAAAATTTTGAAAAAATTATAATTATGGTACTTACCTCCCCTACACATAACGTGGGGATGTATTTTTTTTCTCGTCTACCCCATAGTTTGGGGTGTCGTTGGATAGGTCTTTCAAAAATATTGATGATTTGGGAAAACAATTTTTCGATTAAGGTATCCGTTTATGAAATATTAAGTTTTAAAGCGCAAGTTTTTGCTAGAGTCAAGTGTCCCCGGCCGTACTGGCATAGAATCAATATTATCCGCCACTTTGTTTAATGAAGCAATCTTTACCTACACTACACCTGCGATCTGTACGCAAACTACCTGATCGCAATATGGATGATTAACACATGAATTAGGGTAGGTAAGTAATAACTATTGATATAACCTTTGGTTCACTTTAATATTAGTACCTAATTAGGTATCTCTAGAAAATATTGTAAATGAGAAGTCCCTACTAGGTCCCTATCGTGAGGATGTCGCAGCACTCGCAGCAGTATATTCCAGTCCCTTGGCCCGGACCAAATGTTGTGTTGTGTTAGGTACTAATTACGGATCTCTAATTTCACTTTCGCTAAACGAAAGTAATAGTAATCATGACCATAATTTTACAATAGTGCCACACTAACCGGTGCAGCGGTTGTCCGTAGGAGCATGCTACTATGGTGTATTGTGGGTCAAAAAGGACCATCGCCGGTTGATCTCCCAACATTTTACTTAACTCGGGTTATTTAAAGAGCCTTAGCTTGGCCAGAAGCTTCAGCTTCATGTACCTTCCAAAGATCCGGGCTAAGTGCAATGATATAGTCGAAGCATTCTGTTCTCTATTTATAACCACATTAAATTTAAAATTACACACGTAAAAAGAGCCCTGAGCGACCTACCTGCGCAGTGAGCAAATTACGGACCAAATTGGTGGGGCGACGGGGGGAGTCTAAACCGCTCCGCTTTGCTGCCATGCTATTGGTTTGTCAGTAGACAACATGCACAAACATATCCCCTCCAATAGCCGCTCGGAGCTCTTTTTAACGTGTGTCGATCTGTAGTTCTTTATCATCGCTGCCTGACCGTCGCCCCGTGCACACGTGTCGCTCCGATTACTCTCCGCTCCGCTCGCCTCGCCCTGTGGTTGTTCACTCACCCAGGTGCGGGCCACCTCTGACGACTATGTCGTCCCCACGGACCAGCTCCCGTTCGAGTTCTGGCTCTGAGAGCGAGGATTCGCACGCGAGCCCTAACTGCTCTGACAGCGAGGGCTCGCGCTCGAGTCCCGTCTCTGAGAACGAGGACTCGATGGATTGCGCCGCATCGTCACCCGAGGGACCGTTGGCCCGGGCGGGAAGCGCACTCGAGCGGCAGCCGCCGCCGGTGCTAACCCTGCCCGCCACCACCGGGATCATGTCCTCACCCACGTATGTGGTGTCGACGACACTCGCGACATGCGCAACGACCGCGGCAACCGCGACGTTGACGCACACGCTGATGTCGTCGACATCTCCGACGCCGGCACCAAGGGCGCCGGCCCCTGGCCGCTTGTCCTTCGCCCGAGCGACTGCGACCCCGCCTCTTGCCGTGAGGCAAAAGCGGGTTCTTACGTCGCCGCCGGATGCCGGACTGCAACAACGCCCGCCAGGTCCGCGTCTGGACCTAGGCGCCTCAGCCTCGCCGCCTGTGGCGACACCACCACGCGCGGCCACGCCGCCGCCGGCTGCCCAACCGAAGCCGCAACGCTACCCGCCTATTGTTGTTGAGTCGTTTCCGGACTGGAACGACCATTTCAACAATATTAAGGCGATAACGAAGCATTACCCGAACGCTCGATCCTTCGGGAAAGGAATTCGTTTCCTGCCGCAGAGCGAAGACGAATTCAGGGCGGTGCAACGTTACCTCACCGAGCTCAGCAAAACCAAGCCGCTGTCTTGGTTTTGCTACTCCCTGCCGGCAGAGATCACCATGAAGGTGGCCATAAGAGGGCTTCCGAGAGACACGAACCCGGAGGCCATCCAGCAGGAGCTATGCAGCCTGGGCTACTCCCCTGAGTACGTGCGCCAGGTGCGCGCTCGCTCGGGGAGAGCGGGCTGCCTTTTCTTCGCACAATTGAAGAAAACCCCGGATACCACCCCCCGTATATACGGCGTCAGCCAGATGCTGGGTATGACGGGGGTGGTCATAGAAGCCTGGCGCGGGAAGAAGGGCCCGGCGCAGTGCCACAGGTGCCAAGCCTTTCGGCACTCGTCGGTGAACTGCCACCGCCCAATCGCATGTGTCCGCTGTGGCGAAGGACACGTCGCCAAGGAGTGCACGCGCCCGCTCACGGACCCACCCACGTGTGCGAACTGTGGCGGAGCGCACACCGCCAACAACTCCACGTGTCCCGTATTCCGCCGGGAGGCGCGACACACGAAGGCGGGCACACTCGCCCGCACAGGGAACAACCCGGCACCGGTCCGGGCCCCCAACGGCGGGAACCCGCCCAGCTCTCCTCCCCTCTCACAGGGGGAAAAGGACGCCGCTGGGTCCCTCATGGCTGTCGCCAACGACGGGACCCGGGCGCCTAAACGCCGCAAACGAGGAGGGAGGAAGCGCAAGCCGAAATCGGCCGGCGCCCCTCCTCCCGAGCAGCGGCAGCAGCCGCCACACAAGGACTCCGGCCGCACATTGCCGCCCAAGTCCGCGCCCGCGGACAAAATGCTCCCCCCGACCGAGGAAGGACTCGGCCGGGCGCCGGGTGGCAACAACGGCAAGAAGGTGGACGTCAGCACTATCATCAGCATCCTGATGAGCTTGCTGGCCGCGCTGAACTCGGGGCAAGACCCGGCTACAGCCATCGGCGCGCAAATCTCGAGGTTGTGCAGCATCAATGGATAAGCACGCCCTCCAAGTCATCCACTGGAACGCCGACGGCTTGAGCGCGACCAAACAGAGTCTGCTCAAGCTGCTACTAGCCGAACAGAAGATTGACGTAGTCCTGATATCTGAGACGCACCTCAAGGCTGGGGACCGTCTCAGAATGCCAGGCTACGTCATCTACAGGAAGGAGGAGCTCTCACCAGAGGGGCGAGCCTACAGGGGCGTGGCAGTCCTCGTAAAGAGGAATGTCATACACCAGCCCCTGCCGACGCCGACAACGCTGCGTACCTCATACGCGCTGGGGGTGGAGGTCAGCGTGGCAAACCAGCCACTGCGGATCTTCGCCTTCTACAAGCCGCCCCGTATCACGCTGGACGTCGCCGACATCCGCGACCTCATCGACTCCCCCACTCCCACAGTGGTGGCAGGGGACTTTAATTCGAAGCACCCCGCTTGGAATTCGACTTTGGTCAACTGCAGCGGCCGGAAGCTGCTCGACGAGGCATCCCGCCTCGGCTTCGAGGTGATGGGCCCGGAGACTCCGACCCATTACCCGTACTGCACGACGCTGACGCCCGACGTCATCGACATTATGGTGGTCAACGGCCTCAACACCTGCCCGACACAAGTAGTCTTGGACTACCACCTTGTCTCGGACCACCAACCCGTCATGGCGTCGTTCACGATGACCCCAGAAAGGGTACAGCCCCGGCCTCCGAGGAAGATCCAGGACTGGGAAACGTTTGCGGCCCACGTGGCTGAAAACGTCCCGTCCTTCCCAGTCAACACTCCTGACGACGTCGACCGCCTAGCCGTTGAGTTCGGCCAGTGTATCCGCACGGCCCTCGACTCATCGGCCAAGGAGCCCAGCGTCAGGCGGTGGAATGAGACCCCTGCCCCGATCCTGGCACTGATCCAGGAGAAGCGGAGACTCCGGCGCTTCTACCAGCGCACTCGATGTCCCGTCAGCAAACGGCGACTGAACGCGATGGCGGAGAAGATAAAGGGCCAACTCGCGGCTGTCTCGGAGGAAGCCTGGATGGCGGACATCGAGGCAGCCAGCGACGACTGGAACAGCGTCCACCGGCTGTGTCGCCGCCTCTCAGGCGCTCGGCCCCCCGTCCGCCCGCTCCTCGCGGAAGACGGCGCCCCTCGCTACCGTGCAGAAGAGAGAGCGGAGATCTTCGCACACCACCTGGAAGCCCAATTCCAGCCGAACCCGGACTTGGCCCCTTCGCACACAGTGGAGGTCGAGCAGAGAGTGGAGGCATACCTCTCTCTCCCGGTGGCCTCTGACGAGGCCCCGATCGTCTTCAACCCCGGCCAAGTAGAGCGCGCCGTCCGGCGCGCTCCGACGAGGAAGGCCCCAGGACCGGACCGCATCACCGGCGAGACGCTGCGTCACCTCCCCTCGAGAGGCATCGCGACGCTGGCGCGTCTCTTCAACGGAATCATGCGGTCCGGCCACTTCCCGACCACCTGGAAGCGGGGCGCGGTCATCATGCTTCCCAAGCCGGGGAAGAACGTTCTCAAGCCAGAGAGCTACCGGCCGATCACGCTGCTACCATCCGTGTCGAAGGTGTTCGAGCGGCTACTGCTCGGCCAACTCGGCAAGCACATCTCGCCGAGGGAGGAGCAATACGGGTTCCGGCAAGAGCACTCGACGACTCTCCAAATCGCGAGAGTACTGCACCACGCTGCTGTAGCCCTCAACAAGAGGGAGCACACGGTTGCAGTGCTCCTCGATATGGAGAAGGCGTTCGACCGAGTGTAGCACCCCGGCCTGGTGCTCAAGCTCGCCGAATCTGAGGCGCCCAGGCGCATCGTGAAGACGGTGGCCTCCTTCCTGGAGAACCGCTCCTTCCACGTGGTCGTGGAAGACGCCATCTCCTCTCCGAGGCCGATCCGAGCCGGAGTTCCCCAGGGGAGTTGTCTGTCCCCCGCGTGCTACGCGAGGTACACGGACGACATTCCCCTGGTCGACGGAGGGACCCTGGCCCTGTACGCCGACGACGCCGCATACCTGGCGTCGTCCATGAGACCGTCGCACGCCGCCACCAAGGTCCAGCGGTGCCTCGACGCCCTGCCTGAATGGCTGGCGAAATGGCGGCTCACGGCGAACGTCGCGAAGACGCAGGCGATCGCCATCAGCCCAAAGATGAGGCCTCCTCCGAAGCTCACCCTCGGAGGACAAACCGTCGAGTGGTCGCCCAAGGTGAAGTACCTGGGGGTGACCATCGACCGACGCCTCACCATGGCTGCCCATGTGAAGAGCGTCGTCGGCAAGGCGCAATGCTCCAGCTACCTCCTGCGCCCGGTCCTCCGGTCGAGGCTCCCGCTGCGGGTCAAGTTGGGCGTGTACAAGACATATGTCAGGTCACGCCTAACCTACGCGGCCCCAGCCTGGTACTCGCTGCTGTCGCCGACGCTGCGGAGCAGACTGGAGGCGCAACAGGCGCTGACACTGCGCGCTGTGGTGAGCGCACCGCGCTACGTCAGGAACGATGTCATCCGGAGGGACCTAGGCATCGAGAGCCTGGGCGAATTCGTCGGCCGCCTGAGCACGAGGATGTTCGAGCGCGCCGACAGCTCTCAGCACGCACATCTGCGAGAGCTGGCGCCCTACACCAGCGACGACGCCGACCACAGCAGAAGGAGGAGAGGACTGCCGCGCGACTTAGTACGCGCGGCCACGCCACCAAGGACAAGGACAAGGACAACGACATCGACCTGAAGACCGGACAACGTCCCCTTCCCCCACCGCCGCTGGCAGACACTCGCCGTTGGGCTTGCCCGACTGGCTGACGTCGCCGCGGCACCGCGGGAAGGAAGCCACTGACAGCATCCAATGATGCCAACGACACGCCTGTGTAAACAGGCGGCGACAAGACGCCACAGAAGGAGGCCATGCCCCGTTCTGTCTCCCCGGTCCCCTGGCGGGGACCGAGAAGAACACTGCGAGAGTTCTTTATGCATTCCGCCTTCTTTGGTTTTACGTCAGCGGGATCCCCACATCCCGCACATTATAAAAAAGACTTTATTACTAATTAACTCACCGTGAAAAAGTATAAAAACTGAATGGACAACATTCCAACCGGAATGAAAATCATAGCCAACACTCTATATAAATTGACAACATGCATAAGCCGAGTATTGTCCATGTATCTTGGATACCAAATACCTGCTACTATTAAAATCCAAAAAGATATTTTGAAACTTTGACTTGGTTGCATTTTTGGAGGCATCGTACCGATTATTTTTTCTGACATTGTAATTGTTATTCCAATTAATTCTAAAGTTGATCTGTTTAATTCCTTTTAATTGTTATTCCTTTATATGGTACACGTGTTGACAAGTTAATTGTATTCTTGCTTATTAGATTGACGTGCATTTTAAACTCGTTGAATATAAAATTCACTTTGCGCTGTTCGTCTATTTGATTGACAATTTTGGATAATTAATGAATGTTCGAAGAGTTGTAAATTATGCGTTTAGTTAGAGAAGTTGCACAGGCGTTGCTTGTGATATTTTTTTGTTTTCTTTATAATATAGTAGTTTATGTAACTGATACATAATGATTAATGAGACGTCTTAAAACAGGAGTGTCTTTTTATGAGTTGAAGGCTTTGCTATGTCCTTCATGCAATGTATACAGTGACTCATTCATTCATTCATTAAAGATAAAAAAGACCCTAGATTGAAAGGTTGGTAGATGGTGCATTTCAATTTGAAATTCACTGCCTACTTAAGTACCAACCTATTTAAAAAGGGGTGATATTCTCAAACCGAAAGAGATTCGATTTACTCAATCGAACATCGTGAAGCTATTTGTTTCGATGCTTTCTGTGTAGACTCGAACAAAAAAGGGAAGCGAATACGATTATACCTACCTACTGTGTATAGGTATTATTTGTGGCCGCCCGATTTTAGCGCATATATCAGAACGTACCTAAGTATTTTTATCTACATCCATATCATAACTTCCCTACAATATGTTCAGAAGCGATAAGCAAATCGCCTATATTAAGAAACCTATATCTGTGGTTGCATCTTAATGTTAACATTAAAGTATAGTGCATCGTAATGTTTACATTAATGTGTCGGTACCTAAACATTAAAGTATCGGTAATACTGTACCACTAACTTGAAAATGCAAGCCATATCTGTACATTATAAATAAAGTTTTTTTTTAAATTTAAGCTTTGATACTACACACAAGTTAACAGTAACACTAACTTAATAAAAATACAGGCCATATCTGAACATATTATGATATGCATGTAGATAAAATTATGTATGCGGCTATACATAATTAGGCATTAAAACACTCGTGTGATCTTATTATGCACCAGCCACATAAACTACTATTAAATAATAATTACTGATGAAATTGCTCATTGGTAAGTGGGGTCCTTTTAAATAGTCTCCCTATTTAAAAGGACCCCACTTACCACTCTCTTTTTTTACCTTTCACTTTTGAAGTTCTAATTGAACTGTTCCCTCATGTACCTAAACAGTTCGATACCCAGTTGTATAAACTACTTAATCAATATATTGTATATAAGCTTCAGATACACAAAACGAACAAATTGTAAATATCGTGATACCACGATAAGAGCTTTAGGTTACGGTTATTGGAATACATGAACGAAACAAGAAATATTTTATTTTCAAGTTTATTGTTAAGTACATCACTTTACTAAACAGATTATTTGATTGGGGGATTTTAGCTAACCAGTGAACCCGGTGTATAACAGACTGTAAATAAATAAATAACCGTCGAAGGCGCGACACAGTTATTGTATCCGCTGCATCACATTCGCATCCCGTTATTGTATCCGCATGCATCTCAGCGGGGTGATGTGATGCAGGATGCAGCGGAGCGGATACAATTACTATTAAAAACGTTTCTAGCGTTTTCCTATTTGCCAGCGCCTTAGTGTATTCGAAAGCATTTTATGGCGTTAGTGCCTCTAACCATGAATACCGCAACGACCAAGGTCAAAGACGTGCACGAGCATATAATTCACCCGGACTGATAGAAAAAGTTATACTCGCTAATGAGATCTGGGTCCTCGGACTAACAGAGGTCTTATTAGATTAGTTCAATACAACGAATTCGCCTTTACTGCAAATAATAACACCATAGCCCATTGGGGTCGCAATCGATTCTACGACGCACGCAATCCCTAGCCGCTACTAAACATTAATATTGTTTTAATTGTAAGGCGACGTTAGATATCTTAAGTTGACCAGGGGCCTGTTTTATAAAGCTACAAATTACAATTTACTGGTTACAGTTTTCATTTGACACAGCCTCGACCAATGGCGGCCAGCCATTTGAGCAGTGTTGCCAGTTTAGACCTGTAAAATTGTAATTTTAGTTTTATAAAACAGGCCCCTGATGTTGCTTCAAATTTTTGCTATAGGACGTGGAGGAAAAGGAAAACAATCGCCTACTTACTCGTATAGGCTGTTTATTAGTCGAGTGGCCAGGCTACAAGGAAACTGTGCAAAAAAACCCCATTAGATTTGGCATATTAATATGCAACCTCCTCTCTTAATAGGTAGCTCCTTGTTCGTTTTCGTAGACATTCACCTCGTACATAAATGCATATCAAAGCAATACGAACGAGGAATGGCAGAGGGAGTCTATCAGCTACGACTGCCCTGTATACTGTCCAATGACTATAAATCCACTGCAGGACAAAGGCCTAACCAGACCGTCAGTTCAGCTTGTGGTAGGTTAGTTACCTAACACTGTGCAATGAATGAAGAAGAAAAATAGGTACAGTCGCCATCAGATGTATTGTAGCGGGCGAGGTACTCAAATATTTCGGAGCAGCATTACTTTTCAATAAATTCGTTCACTAGTTATGGTCAGTAACACCAGAACATGCAATTTGTCATAAATATAAGAGCAGCGACTTTTCAATAAATTCGGAACATATAACGAGGTACAAATATCAGAAAGCACAGAACGTCAAAGGTATCTACGCAGTCAGGGTGATCATAAAGATCTGAACATTTATGGAAAATATACCTTAAGTCTGTATCACACAGTTTAAATTCGTTACTATAATTATTATGCATGTCGATCTTTGGCATGACGTATTTATGTTTTGTTTGGAATTCGAATCTACTCGTGACGTATACACGTCACGAGTAGATTCGACATGCATAATAATTATAGTAACGAATTTAAACTGTGTGATACAGACTTAAGGTATATTTTCCATAAATGTTCCGATCTTTATGATCACCCTGAGTGCGTAGATACCTTTGACGTTCTGTGCTTTCTGATATTTTTACCTCGTTATATGTTCCGAATTTATTGAAAAGTCGTTGCTCTTATATTTATGACAAATTGCATGTTCTGGTGTTACTGACCATAACTAGTGTGACGAATTTATTGAAAAGTAATGCTGCTCCGAAATATTTGAGTACCTCGCCCGCTACAATATATCTGATGGCGACTGTACTATGTGTACATAAAAATTAAATAGCACAAACTAAAGTAGGTTTCCAACTTCACGCGATTGCCTGGCCAACTGCGATAACATATTTGTATTGAGGACGGCGGTTTAAGTCTTGACTTGGCTCAGTGTTGCTCTAGATTTACTGAAACCGCTGTAGGAGGTATTTCCGATTATTAACTAGCACAACCACTGCCTGTATATGTAGGTATAGCTTGGTAAAAAGAGTTTGACGTGGTATGGTGATGAATGGAATGACTATTATAAAGTGGCAACTTTAAGCAGTAACGGTTTACTTCGGAGTTTGAAAATGTTACCAATGAGAATACACCTAATAGCATTCTTATGTTTCTAAATAGTTTTTATTTCTAAGCTATATTATGTTATGTAATACAACTTTTGCGTTTTTCTGACTGAGTCTACTTCAAACACCAAAGTATGCAGGTTAAGTAACGTTTTACTTCGTTTTTAAAACTTTATAGTAACGGTCAAAACCGCACACTTTTCCTTAATAACGTAGATATTGCGTAGATAACACTGAAAAGTATTTACTTCTAAGTCATGTTATAAAAAATTATATTCCATTTCAAATTTTGGCTTTATTTATGGTGAACACGTTTGCACGTTTGCATACCGGCCATTTATTCTAATCTGAAAAAAAATAAGTTTAAGTCTTTTTGTTTTTTGTTTCATCCCTTTCCTGACTAGGGATGAAACAACAGAACAGGGGTGTTATTCTCTCAAAAAACGGCCGTCGGTCGGACGGACGAGCGAATCGAAGCGGCGAGTTTAAGTAGTCCCGTCCGAGCGAACAAAACACATTTTAGCGCGTGTATTCAATTTGGCAGCATGTCTTCTCGAACGTATAAGGCCGCCTAATTGACAATGCACGCGTTAAAATGTGTTTTGTTCGCTCGAACGGGACTACTTAAACTCGCCGCTTCGATTCGCACGTCCGTCCGACCGAACGCCGTTTTTTGAGAGAATAACACCCCAGTCCATTCCATCCACTCAGCCCACTTTGCTCTCCGTCCTGTCTCTCTTTAAGCTTCGAGATTCTTTCCTGATGACCACTTAACCAAGTCTTTGACCAAATGAAGTTTTTTTCAAGAACATATTCAAAATCAAGTTTTAAATAATCGAGGATATCGATTATTTAAAATTTGATATACAGAATCGTGTTGTTTTGAAATCTGTGAGACACAATTTAGATTGTTCGAAATCCGAGAGATGGCGCTTTTATTGCTTGGCTATAAAGGGGTTTGGGTAAAAGTGTTGTCATTTTTAAAATTCATACATTTTCAAGGTGAGCGGCCATTCGTAAAAGTGGTGAATTATGATAGAATTATTAAAAATAAACATATTTTGTTATCTAATGTAATACTCTTAAGTGCATCGGAGCCGAGATATATTTAAATATTCATACTTGGTCGTACTTTTGCAATAAAAACTAAATACTTAAATCTGTAAAATCTCCGCTCTGATATTATTTAACGCCATAAATTATATATATCTATGTGTATTTAAAGGTCCTCTAAATAACTATGTAAAAATCATCCGTGGCCGCTGAAAAAAAAAATGACAATATTCTTCAAACAAATTTACCCAAAGCCCTTTGTGTCATTTTTGTAAGCACTTAGTCACACGGCCCTATCTAGTTGTTTTAATCAATTCCTATGGAAGGTAAGTAAACATTCTGTAGGTACCACTTTCAAAATCCTTTTTAAAAGTTAACCGCGGTAACATCTTTGTGACAAAAATTAGCTATACATTGACGGCCGCCAAAACTGACAAAGTTAAAGTTCTTTAATTTCAGTCCTTAATTGGGTACTCTTTTTCGGGACAATGCCCAAATACGGCGTACTTACTCGCCCGTCTATCACCGTTTTTTAGTAGAGATCACAACTCAAAAATGAAATAGATGGAAGTTACGGACCTTGTCATTTGGAGTTCAATAGAAAACCCCGTGTAAAAACCACAGATAGCCATAAAGTGGTAGAATGATGAGTGAAAAGGGTTTAGCTTTTGGATCTGTCCGCAGAGTAGCGCTAGTGGGCCAATTTCGGCAAGTTTAATTTAATTAAGTAAGCTTAACTTTTGACACATTCGGGAAAGTCAATGATCGCAAATTAATGCATTCGATAACAACGCCGATATATTTTTTAAATAATTATTGACTCTTTTTAGGGTTCCGTTAGCCACCAGGGGCCTGTTTTATAAAGCTACAAATTACAATTTACAGGTTACAAGTTTCCATTTGACACAACCTCGACCAATGACGACGAGCCATTTGAGCATTGTTGCCTGTTTAGACCTGTAAAATTGTAACTTGTAGCTTTATAAAACGTACCCCAGAAGGCTCTTTCTTTTGCTACTATAACACCAAATAAGACCAAATAAAATTAAAGGTAGCCCAAGACAATACGACAACAATGGTACGGAACCCTTAATGTACGATTCCGATTCGAACTTAGTCGGTACCTATTTCAATTGCAGCTGCACATTAAAGCAGATTAAACTAAAGTCATCATATTTTTATTGTTGCAGATATCCAAGAGTTCTACGAATTAACGCTTCTCGATGAAACAAAGTCGACCCAGCAGAAGACGGTCGAGACGATCCGCATCGCCAACAAGTGGGAGACCGATGGCACTCGTCGAGATGTAAGTCTATCCTCGTAAGACCCAGTGTGCAATAGGATGTAAATAATCAACGCATTTTAATTTGAACTGTGTTACAATAAGGATAAGGTTCATTTTCCTATGTTCATAAACTGAAAATGGCATTATCAAACAAACGTAACTGAACTTTATTGCCTTGACGGTAGATACAAAGTCCCACTTACAAAAAACTCTTTGTTTGTAGTATGGCAGGCCTTACGAGGCTATAACGGCTCAGTTTCATTGGTTGATAGCCCGCTGCTTTTCGTGATACATTGCATCGCCGCAATAGCTCCGGGCTCAATACTGTTAAAACAACTCGTCCATGGAGTGCAAACTGAGCCTTAACGGCCGCACTCAGAGTCAGTTAATGACGATTAAGTCGTTCATTAGTCACGATTTTTGAAAATGGAACGAGTTAAATATTTCTAAAATGTTCCTGAGTGCGGTGTACGACATTATAGTAAGACCATTTTACACGTTACAAGTTACGGTCAAGCGAGGGAAGAAGTTATTGTTCCTTGAGGAAGCTCGATTTCGTTCTCGTAGTTTTCAGTTTTAATTTTATTTCATTTCTTTCCGTTAGGGGTTCAATTTTGAAAAATCCTTTTGTAGGTGACCCTTAATTCATGTTACTTTAAAATGTTTGTTAAAAATTTTCGTAGTTATGGTGTGCGTTTCCTGTCCGAAGTCACGGAGTTTTAGGCGACGACTTTTTAGAAATTGTTACGTTAGCTCCATCCCTTTCTCTCTTTTTAGTCTCGAGTGACGAGTGAAAGAAACGCTGCACCCGAAGTTTGGAATTTAGTGGTTCATGGTAGCCATCCTGTGATATAACGATCTAAGATGGTCTAACTAAGCAGATTGACAGACGAACAACGATATTATTACGTAGTATATGAACGATATGATTCTCACACCCCAGCATAAGGCTTCCGTCATTATCAATTAGTTAGGTACCTATATTTTTTTATACATTCATTACCAGCTTCAAAAATGCAATCTGGCAAATATTTTTTTGTGTGTTGTTTATTCATACCTCCCACTAATTGGCTGAGCTTGGTAGGATAAATTAACAATGTTTACTTTTCTTTTGTTTAACTCTCGTTAAGCTTTTAACTGATGCAGGAACCTCATCGTCACTTGTTGCATGTATTTTTTAAGTAAGAATATGGTTATTGTGTCAAGCCCAGACTATGCTCACATGCATATTTTTAAGGATTTGTTTGTACACTATCATATTTTTGCCCTTTGCACTAAACTAAAGAGACTAGGGATTGATTATGAATTGACAAATAAATAATTTAAAAAAAGGGGTTAATTTTACACAAAATGTGCCAAAGGCCTTAGGCTTGTACAAAATTGATAAATAAATACCTACTTAAATATATTTAAAAAAAAACAAGTCTGTAACGACTATTTATTCTTATCACACATTTTTACCCTTAACGGGTATCAAACCAAGGTCCGCTAGTTACACAGGCAGTGTCACCAGTTGGTTTACTAAAATACTGTATTTTTTTATTCTAGATTCCATCCGAAGAGAGCGATTACAGATCTATCTCCAATGCTTTCCTACAGGACAACAATCGAAAGTCGGAACACAGCAACTACACCCCGGACTCAGCGAAGGTAAGTCTGGATGCATACCAAAATTTACCCAAGTATATAATATAATATATGTAGAAACTAAAATAAAACCAAGATAAATTTAAACTAACTGTCTTGATTCCAAAGGGTTCTTGTGAAGACTCGCGATTGAACAATGCAAATTTTAAGATTTAGAATTTATGCTCTATTACTCGTATTAGAGCATTCTCGTTAACAACATGAACTCATAAGATTAAAAACCTAATGTATTTTTTAAATACCAAACTGATAAATAAACACCCCTCCCTCATTTTACCAAGAAAAAGTATAAATTTGTACATTGGTTCGTTTTTTCAACATTTTCAATCAATAATTTATTTTATAGATGGAAATCGTGCAGTCCTTGGTGTCGGAAATTGGAGATATCCAGGAAAAAATGGTAACTTCTAATTTAGTTTTGTTTAAAATCCAACGCCTAGTCTGAGATATTAGACATAACGCGTCGCACTGTGAAATTGCGGCGCATGTCCTTCTGTATGTTATTTAAAATTTCAAGAATATTACAACGTGGCAATGGTGAAATTCTTTAACATTGGGAGTTTGATTAGACAAAGATTACTGCTCTATTTACAGTCATTTCAACCGCTTCCCTTAGCCCCTTCGGAGTTTCAAACTTGATAGCTTGTCAACTTTTGTACAACAGCGCCATCTTTCGCAAAACTCTTCAAGCACAATGAACGAATCAATCGCTGTTTCTGGTTCCATTCCGTTTTATTTTATTTTTTCGTTTTGATGTGATGACGTGACGTCTGCAAACGCTAAACGCTACATACAAGTGGTTGGTAATGGCGGACGGTTGTTTCGCGTCCCGACGTACTATTTATAACCTAAAACATAGTACAAGTTTTCGGCGATATGTACGCTAAAGTTCCGTCTGTGTGTGGAATAGTGCCGTCAGATTTCTTCGTTGTGCCAATGACTAATGAACGCTGCACCAGCTGAAGGGATTCTGCTCGTCGTAAACGAATAGTGACATGATATTACACACAAAATTTTGACATTCATTCTGCTGATATTTCGTATTCGTCGCAAGTAAGGCCATTTAATAAACACTGATCTATTTTTAAACGTTTAGTAATTTCTTTACACCTTGGGAACGTTTCTGATTCTTGGTGAGACTAATGCGACTTACGAGTTAGTTTTGCTTGCTCCAAATATCTGTGTTACTGACAGATTTGTACCTGCTCATAATATTATCAAATCGACATAAATTGCATACTAATAACGTAACACGGACATTCTAATTAAAGTTCATCGCTTTGACATTCATACCATCCTGTCATTGAGCGCCAGTTGGTATCACGCTTCTAATACCAGTTCATACACATTATCTACTAAAAATCGCTATCAGAAAAGGGCTCGGCATTCTGAGCGGCTGTGATACGAGGATCAGTATTGGATTATCTAATTACAACCTATTTAGATAAAGTTCTTAAGCCCTTAAGCGTAACAATGGAACTTGTGAAGACTCCAAATGTAAACTTTTTGGTGCAAGTTAGATGTGGGTTTTAGGTAGACAATGGTGCATGCAGAACATCAAATAAGGTGCTGACCGTGGACTGGCGTGTGTAACTAACCATGCATGCAGTGTACATAGTTTAATTGAACACCAAAAGGCTATGCATTATTTTGTCCATCATGACTGAAAGGCGGAAGAAAAAGTCACATAATGGATTCCTACGGAAGGTTTCCTCCCTGTTTAACCTTGACACGGTGAGTAGGAGCTTCCATTAATTAGTTTTAGTATTGGACTTTTAAAAGAATTTCACCAATGCCACAGATACCTACTTCTCTTAATAAAAGGTGTCTAAATTCAACAGGTATCATTCAATTTAGTTTGTTTCTCTAATTTCTGTTGGAAATAGCATAGTCGCCTTCTGTATTTAGTCACCTTTTTTTGACAACAGTAGATTATACTAAATTACATTTGAAGATGTGAATCTAACTTTATGTTGGATGCTGTTCTTTGATGTAGTCCATAATTGGATTGAACACAATGTTTACCAGATTCTGTTGTAGTTTATAAACATTAACATCATGTTTTGGGATAAGTTTTTATTTAAATTGCTTTCTTAGTATCTTATTAATACTAAAACAGCAAGAAAAATTAAAGTTGAATCAAATAAAATACTATGTTCAATATTTATCCACTATGTCTATATTTGAATGACACAGAAAACTAATTGAGATGTGATAAGGGTCAGTATCAAGATCAAATGTTCTATTTTTATTTTAGCTGTCCCACATTCTCAAAGACCAAGAGGTAGGCAATGCCTTTCCATACTAACTTTGTGCATGCAGATGTTTTTTTTGACATGGAACATGAACTTGTAGTAAAATGATAAATTTAGATAAAGCTTAAGTACAGTATAGTTTCGACAAAATACATGGAAATTTCAGTCTTAAATTCAAATTTAAGGCTAAACTTGATTTAACTTTTTCCTGCAAGTTGCCCTTAAAGTATTTTTAAATTATAACCCAGCCTAAGAACCCATAGAAAAAAATATGTTGCCTCTAAATACTTTTGCACTACTTAAATAAAACACCTAAAAATTTGCACATAGTTATTATGAAAAGGTGCTTGGTTTCCTTGCAAAATTGTCCCAATTCTCATTCTCGAAGTGATGACATACTTTGGTACACTATTGCTTAATTTCAGTGCAATAATGACCAAATTTCCAATACCAAGGAACCGTGTTTGTTACTGACTAGTCATGACATAAACAACTTAATGAGTCAGAAAATTGTCAGTTATAGTGAAATTCTGAACAACTGAGTAATTCAATAAAGTCCAAAAATAATATCTTTTCTAAGTAAAGTCTTGCCATATTTATGCTCTTTATTTGCTTTGTTAGTTTCTCACTACCTCTAATGAAATGATTGTACATTCCCAATAGACTGGTGTATTTTACCCCATTTAATAACCCTGATTTTTGTAGTAACCTGTTTTATTTTTCTTGAGGGTTATTAACATACCATGCATTTGAAAGAGAATGATAACTTGACATTTCATTGTTATCTAAAGTGCTTTGAAATTACCTAAATCATTGTTATGTAAGTTGTTACATAGTTAAGTTACAGATAAGTGTTGATCAAGGGCAGAATAATTTACAACTCTAACTTGGTATGTGTTTTTCAGGCTCATGTTACAACACCAGAAATGAAGCAGGTAAATAACTAAATAAGTCAAAAAAATCCTTATTATGTATACCTACACTGATCGACTCATATACTGCATCAATTTGTTAATAGAGTTTATTTGTCCTTGATAGGTATAGGTAGTTAGTTTATAGACTCTGGTCTATGAACTAACAAACCTTTTTTTTTGTGTAGCAATGCAACATTTTTAAAAAGTAAGTAGTGTTTTGGTAAAGATTGGAATCTGTTATAATGTTTTCAACTCTCGAAGGGGAGTCATGTCACTGTTGCATCAATGTATGTAAAACTAAAATTAAATATTGGAGTAGGACTTTTTGGACTAAAAACACTTCATATTTATTACGCCATAATCATATAATATTTGAAATTGAACACAGTTTTGTATACTTACATACGTAAGCATTATTTTCATATTAATTTCAAGCTGAACTATTAATAGTCGGTTTTTCCAATAAAAATCCTTGCAGTTTATATGTCTATAGGTATTACATTTATTAAAACTACATAAAAGATTTTCTAAAGCCATGATCAGATAGTTTTCAAGTATGTTGCTGCTATGTTTACAGCTGTAGCGAAATGTTGATAACTAAAGTAGGATGTTAGTATTCACTTAAACACAACTCCATGCTTAATCTTCAAGCAGCGGATAGATTTGGTTACTTCTGGTTAAAGTTTGACACATTTTACGTGTGGCAAATATCAAATTTTAACTTAGCAGCAGTGTTCGTGTTGATAACTTATTAAATTATTACCATACAGGCATTTCATCTAAATCCTCAGGATTGACAAAGAATTTGGGGTTATAATTAATTAATTAAGATTGTAGTCCTGAAAATGCATTTTTTTGTCCCAATAGATGTTTTCCTAGCAAAAATGATTCACATTCAATAAGATTTTTGTAAGACTTAACTAATTTTGACTTCAAAGAGCGGTTACACCATTGGGAGTGGAAATATTTCTCTAAAATGATTTATTTAACTTTGTCTAATAGCTAAGTTATCGTTGCTAGCGCCTTTACTATACCTTGTACAAAGGGCAAGCTACCTTGTTATGCAATAAACATAACACATAACACTACACAACCTATTAGTAAAATCAATAACAGGATTGGCTTTCAAGGTTCTATTTGTCATTATAATTTATTACTGGTGTTTGACGGTGACTTCGTCTGCGCAAAAAACATTTATAGCTTCTCCCCAGAACTTTCTGATTGTCTATAATATAAATTCCGCAATGTTAGTCTCCAGGCCATTAAAAATCTCGGTATCACATATGACACAAACAAACAAACAAAGTATGCAGATTTCGGGATCAATAATGATCATACTATATTAAGAATAAGAAGTATTTATTGTCACCCAAAACCAGTAAAATACAAAATTATAATTTAATATTAATAACAAAAGAAAAAAGGTGTGAAAAAAGGCACAGACTCAGCATGTGCTGCGAGCGCGGGCGAGTGCTCGAGTCTTCGCAGCCAGCGCTGGTTTAATTAAACGAACTAGGGTAAAATCCAACCTTTATTTTTCATTTGCAGCAATGCAGAAGTTGACCATTATACTTTTTGTGTGTCCTTTCATTAATTCCATTAAGACCATATAGGATTAGCAGACTAGAGAGGCTATAAAAAGGGGAAAATCATAGAGATACAAATTAGAGAGAAGAAAAGGTAGGATAAACGGTAGGATGAGATGATCTCCAGAACGGCAAGTGAATTTACCAGCATAGGGGGTCCTTAATTGCAGTCTTAAGATTGACAAGAACCATGTCCTGTTTGTTTGACTTCTCTTCTTTCTCTTCTGATTAAATAAATCAATGCTTGCCAATCCAAAAGACACCCTACCACCAGAAACAAAACTAAATGTTTGACTGATTGAACATTACAGTTGCAGGTAAACGGAATTGAGGGTGGTGGTCCAGAAAGGACCACAGGCGAGGATGGAAACACCTACATTACAGTAGTGTTGTCACGGGCGGGGGGCGCGGGTCTAGGCTTTAGTATCGCAGGAGGTTCTGACAACCCTCATATTGGGGATGATCCGCATATCTACGTCACCAAGTTGATACCGGGAGGCGCAGCAGCCGCTAGTCAGTTACAGATAAATGACGCCATATTACAAGTTAGTAAGAAGTTTTCGAGGTTTTTAAGGGCGAAACAGACTAGAAATAGATTGCTGTCTTACTTTAACTTTAATTCTAGTTCTAGAGCAAGAAGCACAGTTTTGCTGTCTTTTTCTAACTTAAAAGTTAGAGTAAGACAGCAGTCAACTTCTGCAATTTTTATTGCTAGTCTAAACTTGCTTCATATACTTTGGAAGTTTTTGTCGAATACCTGTTTTTTGATTTGCGATACGTTACGTTAGTGTTTAGACAAAGATAATATCCAATTCTTGTTATTTAGTTACCTTGTATGAATTTACTTTAAAAAAAAAAGAGCAGTTAAATGCGTCTGTCATTATAAGCAATGAAAGCCACAATTTATAATACAACAATTAAAATGACATGGTTCTAAGCTTGCCAATATTTTTTATTGACCAACCGAAGTTTAGAAACAGCTGGTTTTATCAATTATAAATGTCAATTCTGATTTCAGGTTAATGATACAAATGTAGAGCACGTGATCCATGCGGAAGCGGTTGATGCGTTAAAGAAGGCTGGCAACACAGTGAGACTGGTAAGTTTTTTTTTCTTCTAAATAAGCAACTTTAAAGAAGCAGTTTCATAAAACACATACGTTTTTAAATGGGTCAATCGACTTTTTGTTGTACGTCGTTGCCTTGGTGACGTGACTCTTTGAAACTATGGTTTTAAAGGAAATAAATCCACTAAATGTCAGTTTTTTTGGCAATTACTTTAATGTCTTTTAATAGAGTTTGTTTAATTTCTTGCTATGAGCAATTATGCAACATCATTTGTGTTTGGGCTAATAATAGAGATATCATCTGGAAAAAGAATGGACTCATATGTGATGGCCTTCAGAATGTAGTTTATATTAAAGGAAATAACACACTTCCCTGCGTTACCCCTAACTAATTAATCATGTTATTAGTTATGTAGATGTATAGTGGATTTAAGACCCTCTTTTTCTCTTACTATTTCAGTGCATTGAGATCTCATAATTAAATAAGATTTTATCCAGCTGCGTATGTACGTCTTTTGCCGTAACTTTCTAATTTTCCAGGAAATGTTTGAGCGATACAAGATCAAACGCTTTTAACATAATATCTAAAGTTAGCACGCTTACTGCCTCTTGCCTATTTGTACTTGTGGTGGAAACTGCAAAAAAAGAAAATAGCTAATGAAATCCCCAAGTTACTCATTTCTGTGTAAATCAAAAACATCAGACAAACTCTAAAGTCCAGGCGGCACTTATTTACTAATTCACCAAAAACTTTCTAACACTTTTCTCGTCATTGACAGAACTCAGGAGCCAATTTTACGGTCTGGCCTCGACGTAGCGTGATTGCGGAAACAAATGCAAAAGGACTCGTGGCATGCTTTATAAATCTTTATGCATTTGTTTTTTGCCGCTCGACGTAAGAGTTGTCGCGTAAAGTCGTGGCCAGCCCCCTATCCCACGGGATTGTCCCATACATACAGTTTTCCATAGAAAAAGTTAGCAATTTTAACAACTGTAAAAGTAGAAGTGGCTCAATTTTTTAAGTGGGTAGCCTTAAAAAGTTCGTTCCAGAAGCCGCTTCAAAGAGACTAGAGATTTTAACTCTTGTACATCTCTAGCAATTGCTTCTTTTAGTAAACGCTTCTGTACATTACAAAACAATTTTTTTTCTTCAGAAAATAAAACGTCGCGGCACGGAAGAACCAGCCCCCGATACAACACAAACCAGTAAAGAAGAAGCTGTTGAAATAGAGCTAGTGAAGGGCGGGGCGGGTCTAGGGTTTAGCATAGCTGGTGGGGTCGGGAACCAGCACATCCCGGGGGACAATGGGATATACGTGACGAAGATCATGGCTGGAGGGGCCGCGCATCGTGATGGAAGGCTCAAGGTTGGAGACAAACTGCTCATGGTTAAGAATACTTCGGTAAGTGCTGTTGGATTCTATTTGATAGCTTATTCTAATATTTTTACCTGACTGCCCAAGGTAACGTTTTCGGATGTAGGTAATATTTGTTTGTGTAATTGTATTTGTCGCCTTTTAACTTCCTGTTTGACGGATTTCGAAATGCAAGGTATCGTTATCGTATCGTATACCTTGACTCTATTTTCACATTCAACCCTAACGGCCTGGCCACGACATTGCGCGAATTGCGGTGCGGTGAGCGTTTTCTTAATACATTGCACGGTTGAGACGCGCAACGTTCTGCGGTTAGTTGGCATCACACGCAATGTATAAGAAAATCGCTTGCCGCGCCGCAATTCGCCCAATGTCGTGGCCAGGCCAATAAATTGTGTTGCTGTAGAGGTACTACCTATCTAAAACGCGGGTCTAAGAATTGGTGAAGTTCATTTCGTGTTTTGAATATATCAATCAGGCCCTAAAAAATTTACGGTTCAAATTCTTAATTCTGTTGAGGTAGCTGGATTTTCAAAGCTTGTATTTATTAGATTTTTCATATGATGCAGGCAGGAGTCGGAAAAAAACTCTCAATTCATTAACTCACATGCATAACATAATTAAAAAAAATATGCTCAATGATATGTCTGCGTAATATTACTAAGATTTTATAAAACGATTAGTCCTAACACAGATTAAAGATGTGACTCTACTTTTAACATGGATTTACTACACAGAACAATGGATATCATCATGTTCATACTAAAACGTACAGCGATGTAATATTGATCAGGATTACCTTGTTAGGCGTAGCATTGCATTAGCGATCTATTATGCTGTAGCTATCTGCATATTAATATGTGAACATGCACACCTGTTGTCCTGTTGACTTCAATGTTCGCGTGACAGTTTTGTACGTATATATTTTAATATTTCATTTGTTTATGTTCTTTAATAAATTTTAACTAACCCAAACCAGGTAGCTAGTTGGTAGTGTCCCTGCCTCCGAAGCTAGCTGTCCCGGGTTCGATTGCCAGTGTGGCAAAAAATTGTGTGATGAGCGCGAGTATTTGTTCCTGAGTCTTGGATGTTTTCTATGTATTTAAGTATTTATTTCTCTGTGTATGTTTATCGTTGTCTAGTAACCGTAGTACAAGCCTATATAGACCTTAGTTTGGACAAGCGCAATTGGTGTGACATTGTCCCCTCATATTTGTTTTTTTTTAATTTTGACGTCAGACTGCCGGTCAAAACTGTTTTTGTTAAACCGTTACGAGAACGAGTGAGGGAAAGGTTCCAACCCGAAGATTTAAAGAGCTACTTAACCGTAGTAACCTATTATACTCTTTTTATTTAGAGTACTTGACTAAATGTAAACAAAAAACCACGTGATATATTCAGCCAAGCATTGATACGTCATAGCTCGACAAAACAGTATCGGGCACTTGTCCCACTGCCGGCGAGAAAGCCATTACCTATCGACTTTTTTCTCTCTCAAGAAACGAACAAAAGATATAGATCCCGTGTCAATAAAAGAGACATATATTAATAGTTGATCGCTGGCTGTTCACACTGCCGGCGAGAACACTTTCCACTAGTTTACCGAAACAAACATTTTTATCCCGTGTCAATAAAAGAGATACACTGACACATAATATATTAATAGTTGATCGCTGGTTGTATACTGCCGGCGAAAACTTTTCCCACTAGATTGTTGAAACAAAAAATATAGATCCCGTATCAATAAAAGAGACGCATATAATTAATATTTGATCACTGACTCTACTCGCTTCCTGCTCATCGTCGGCGGTGGGACAAATGTGTTAATTGACTGTTTAACAGATTGAATTTGTTTGTTTACATTTAGTAAGGAACCTTAATAGATTGAGTATAGCTATCATTTTCCTGCAGCGCGGCGACGTAGACCTGGACAACGTTACGCATGAAGATGCCGTCGCAGCATTGAAGGCTTCGGGGGAGCGAGTGCAACTGGTTCTGGTGCCGGGACCTCGCTTAGCAGTTCCGCCGTCTCCGCGTAGCTCTAGGGCGAACACACGTAAGGACCGCACATTTTTTTTTACACCCCCGACACAAACAGATGTTTGATGTTAGTCTGTGGACACGTACACTAATAATGCGATCGGTGGCGCTTAGCATGACAGTTTACGTGCTTGGAGACTAATACAAACAGTTATAGCCCACTTTCGTGAAATAAAGCAACTATAGTCTGAGCCAATTGAAATTGGCAAAGATGTAAACACAACCAAATGAACCAATTTACCATTATTAATCGATAATCACGTGCTTTTAAAGATCAAGTGAGGTCTTAGCAATGATTATATACACTTGCTCTCTTACTAATAATCGTTCAGTAACGGTGGCATAGCTATACAGTGTTTTGTCCTTATCTATCAAATTCAAATGTCACAATGACAGATAAGGACAATAGTAGATTGTACAACAAGTGCATAAAACGCACCATTTTACGCGAGACGTTTATCTATCCAAGCGAGCTTGCGAGCGAGGATGGATATAAAGTCGAGTGTTAAATGGGTTTTATGGACGAGTTGTACACTCTAATTTTCACTTCGATTGCGAGGAAATGAAACAGCAACATGTAAATTATTGTAACACAAATATTTTCAATGACAAAATAAGTATGGTTCCCGCCAATAACTGTTTTTTTCTTTTTTTTCTTTAGGTACCTGACAACTGACTTAGGTCGTTACATACTGCTCAGTTATAAAAACATTTTGTTTTTTATATCTATGATAACTTATTGTCATGCTTTAAATATATTGATTTACTCAAATATTATTATATTTGAGTAAATCAATATATTTAAAGCATGATAATAATAATAAATGCGAGCAAATAAAAATTATAAATTTATTTCATCAAGTTTTATTGTGTACTTTGGCTGTTGGTATCCTTGCCTTGGTCTTAGAATACTAACGAAACGAAATAAAATAAAGAGGTTATTCTATGAAGTTAAAAGTTATTCGTGTGGCTGTTGGACCGATTGCCTTGGCCTTCGACGAAGATTTTACTTTATGCACTAGAGCATAAAAAGCGACTTTATGTCGCCTACGCACGACATAAAGACGGACTTTTGGAGCATGAGAAGTGAAAAACATTTTATACTCATACTCAACGTTTATTAGTAAGGGGTTGATCTTTACTTTCACATTAAGTATAAGATTAAATCACTGTTAATTATACATTATTTTAATAAAACACGCTTGATGAAGGTTTGAGGTTATGTGTCAAACAGTACTAGTTTGTTTACATATTTGGCTATTTCAATTGACATGGACTATATACATCTGTGCGTGCAATAATGCCAATAATGCAAACACTGCTGATTGACCTTAGGGTAAACGATAAGATGGTCGTAGCGGTGTTATGTTGCAGAACAATGACCTTAATGACCTTCACATTAAGTTATAATATTTATAATCTGTGGTATCGTTATGGCATGGCACTTAGCCGTCCATTCGAATGCCAATGTCTTTCAAACTTGGGCTGACGACCAATTGTATATAAACATGATTCGCCAGTCTTCGGTTTCGCTTATTTGATCGACCTTATGAGTAAAAATCATAACGAGAATAGTTCCGGTGAAAAATTGTTCTGAAATGCAAAATGTATCATTGTGATATTTTATCCCTGGATTGCGACCACTCGTGGCATGCATCTTATACCTTTTGTTTATTGCCGCTGCCACCGTCGTGCGAAGTAGTGGTCAAACTTTGGTCATCGCTCACAATGCTATCGTATATTGTCAACGTTATGATGGCTCTTATTTACTTGACAGTGATTGCGGCCGAGTTAAATACAATACGATATGCCAAAAGAAATATGTTTTTATCGGTTAGAATAGAGCCCCCTCACATCTAGCGTTTTTCGAACGTCAGTGTCTCATTAACGCCCGCGCAGCGTCGACGCCACGTTCTCGCAGCGCCGCCGCGACTCAGTGACGTTTTAAGAACGTCAGCGTCTTAATAACTCCCGCGCAGCGTCAACGCCGGGTTCGCGCAGCGCCTCCGCGACGTCAGTGGCGACTATCGAACGTCGGAACGTCTTGCCAGCGCCCGTGCAGCGTCCCTCCCTCTTCCCGTCGCAAGTGACGTTTATGAGACGCTGGCGTTCGAAAAACGCTAGATGTGAGGGGGCCTAACGAACGAACGTTTTCCGATCTTGAGACCAAAGCTTGACTGTTAATGCAGGTGTATACCTAATCCCTCTTATTCATAAAACACATAATAGCTCAAGTGTGCTTGGAATATGCTCTGTCCTTATCTGTCATTGTGACGTTTCCATTTGACAGAAAACGACAACACTTTAACTAAAATAGATTTATAGTGCGTTTATGAATAAGGGGCACTGCTTTAACATATGTTATCCTTATCACACATGTCAATTAGCGTCAATGTTACAATAGCCAACCATACTATTTCTAGCCTCAAGCGTTGCCAACTCCATTCGCCGCGAAGATGTCACCGACAGCACTGAAGAAACGAGAGTTGTGGAACTCGAGAAGGGGAATCAAGGGCTCGGGTTCAATATAGTGGGGGGAGAGGATGGACACGGCATCTACGTGTCGTTCCTGCTGGCCGGCGGGCCCGCCGAGCGCTGCGGCGAGCTGCGCAGGGGCGACCGGCTGCTCGCTGTCAATGATACGGATATCACTAACGCCACGCATGAGCAAGCTGCTAAGGCTCTAAAGGTATGTTTATCTGGTTACGTCAGAACGCCTAAAATTAATAAGCCTTATGTATCATAATATCTAAAAGTTTTTTTTTCTGAAACCGTATACTTTTCAGGATTTTTAAAAAACAAACCTGACCTAGTCTAATGAGTTCTATACAATGGCCTTTTAAACTTTTTATCATGAACTTGAAGAAAGAAAGAAAGAAAATAAACAAAAAACGACACGGTTTACAATAAACAAAGAATTAAAACAGATAACATATTTTTATGTCTGTCGAGACAAGCCACGACGCTGATTTTCTGAAGCGTTATCTCATTTTGTATTTTTACAATCCTCTTAATTGTTTGTTATCCTCTTGCCTTTTCTTTTTGTGGAATAATGGTATAGGTCTTTCAAATTTCTCATATTACAGGGTACTGGACAAAATGTTAAGTTGACGGTTGTATATAAACCACAAGAATACAACAAATTCGAAGCCCGAATCAATGAGTTAAAGCAGCACCACCACACTCTTCTGAGGACGTCACAGAAAAAATCTTTGTATGTGAGGTAAGTATTTATATTAATTATCGTCATCCATTTCATTTCCGTCTGCCATTTTGGTAGTCGGTTGTGGTGAGAGTACCAACCAAAGATCTGTCGACCTTTTTTAAGGAGGAATTCTGGCCGAGGAGTGTCATATTTCGGTGATTTCGTGGCCGTCGTCTAGTAGATGTTATATATTGTTATGTATATTAGTCTGTAAGGTATTTGTAAATATGGGCCTTGTAGTCTGAAATAAAGTGATTCTATTCTATTCTATATTACCTCAAGAGAGACAGACAAACGTTACCGCCTGCAGCTAAATACGTATGAAATAAAATAACTACGCGATTTACGCTTCGCTGCACAGATCTCTTAAGTCTTAATGTTGTTTGCAACAAAATATGTATCGTTTAGTACCGGTTATACAAGACAACAAATACCTATATAAACATTGTTATTTTGTCAATAAGTGCTTAATTAAATTGTTTTCAGAGCATTATTCGACTACGACCCGATAAGGGACGACGGGCTGCCTTCCCGGGGGCTGCCGTTCCGATACGGTGACATCCTGCACGTCACCAACGCCTCCGACGACGAGTGGTGGCAGGCCAAGTATGTACAAGAAGTCTTTAATAGAATAGATTAGAAGATTTAAAAAATCATTGCCGACGCGTCAATACTAAATTTACGAGATTTGTATGAACGCGTCAGCAATGGTTTTTTAAATGCTTCCCCCGTGAAAACTACGATATGTACAAACATGTATTATATACCAATTTGAACCTTATTTAATCAGCTAACGAATTGAATAATAGCAATACAATCGGTCAACTAGTTCTTGATCGGTTGTCAATTTTGGTAAGTCATATTTGTAGGTAATCGTATGAGATGTAAGTTCAAAGGCCCTAAATTTTTTGACGGTAGTGATAATAAAGAGAATGACCTATCTACGTGAACAGATGTGAGAGGTTCGTAGTTGTAAACCGATATTTCATCGTTTAAGATATGATTAAACCTCAATAAAAAAATGCAAACATTTTTAATATACAGGGTGCCTTTGAACTATTTTTGTTCTACAACATGAAAAAAAACTTACGTTTAGATAACTAATTGATGTTAAAGTCTAATTGTAAAATCAGTGTATTCAATCATGACCATATAATCACTATTTCACAGTACGGGGGCGACATTTCCTTGGTACGAGGACTAAAGGAAAATGGAGAATTAGATCGCGTACATTGAAAACTACATTTAACTTGTATGAAAAAAATACAATTTATGTTGGACATATTTTTAACAACTTCCAGAACAAAAGGAGTTCAGTTTCAGGAGTAGAAACGATCCATGCGTTTAAAGCCCCAAGGTCAGAGGCACCCTGTATAAATTGTGCACGAATTTAAATAGAATCATATCCATGTTATGATTTCTTCGAAAAATTGCTACCGGTCGCCGATTATTATTGATGATATCCGTTTGTTGCAGGCGGCTGGACTCCACAGACCCCGAGTCGATGGGGATAATCCCGTCGAAGCGGCGCTGGGAGCGCAAGCAGCGCGCGCGCGACCGCCAGGTCAAGTTCCAGGGGCAGGGCACGCCCGTCAGCACCGTGAGTACAACCCTTATAACCTGTTAAGGCCCATCATACTATAAACGGAGAGTTTTTTGGAAGTGGGACTTTGAATCTACCATAAAGTTCAATTACGTTTGTTCAATAATGCCATTTTCAGTTCATGAAGATAGCCAAATAAACCTTATTTTTATTGCAACATAGTTCAAATTAAATTGCCTTGATTATGTACATCCTATTGTAGACTGGGCCTTACGAGAATAGAGGTTGGCGCAAACATAACCGCTCGGGACCGGATCAGCACAAAGCGAGACATTGAAAACTGAGCCTTGATTTGTTTTAGTACAGTACATTTTTCAATGGACGACGCGAGGCCCGCGACCGTCCATTGTTTCACTTTAACTAAAATGTATCTTACTAACACAATACAAAGCTCACTTTCGAATGTCTCACTTCGAGCTGATCCGGTGCCGAGCGGTTATGTTTGCGCCGACCTTTACCCGACTGCGTAAGAAGGAGGGTTATGTATTTCGAGTCTGTGTATGTCTATTTCTTTGATGGATTTTGACATAATGAGTTGTCGTTAGATTCGTCTTGGTTGTGGGAGTGACGTAGACTATATTTTAATCGATGTAATGAGAAGGGGGTTATTTTTTTCAACTATATCGACGGCGATATCAAAAAATGCAGCTTGCTTTTCATTTATATTTTCTCTTTGTATATCAGAGGAGCAAAGAATCATGCTCAATGGCATGCGTATTGAAGGCTTATCCTCATAAGACCCACCATACTACAGACAGGTTTATTTTTGTGAGTGGGACTTTGTGTCTACCAGCAAGGCAATAAAGTTCATTTAAGTTTGTTAGATAATGCCATGCTTTACGTCAAATACATACTATCCAAATTTCAACTTAATTTATATGACACGAAAGTCTCTTTTAAGCTTCTACTTGTGTCGGCTGTGGCCGACGGGGGCGTTGAAAACTCCATCTTTCTCCTGAGAGTTAATAACTCTAACATATTCTAATTTCTAATTTACAATAGGGATACCTAAACAAAGCCTCCATTTCAGAGCCAGTCGACTTTAGAAAGGAAAAAGAGGACGCTCTCATTCAGCAGGAGGTTCCCTTTCATGAAGAGCAGAGAAGACGGCAAATCCGAGGATGGTTCTGACCAAGAACGTGAGTGCTATAACCGGTTCATCCTTACTTGTGTGTCGGAATAGGGAGCAGTGGAATAAAATCACTAAAATATTTAGAAACCACCCAACCTTTATGAAACCTTGTTGAGCTGCAAACGCACTGAGGGCGGAGGCGGCGCGGTGCGGCGTGTTATCATACAAAAAACGCCTCTGCCACGCTTTGGAAACGCGTTGAATTATGGAAATGCGCTGCACTTGGACGTCTTCACTTTCCGGCTTTACAGTTGTTTATTTAAACGATGCAACCGATTTGCATCAATCACATTGAAAAAAAAAACGACCAAGCCAAAAATTTGCAATTTTATGACAATATTTTCAATTAATAGCACTTTTTTTGGTCGGGATAACAAATATTCTCACATAACCAATCCCAAACAAAAAAAGCTGCCGTAGTTTCAAGGAATTACAGAAAACACATGAGTAAGGACGCACCAAGCAAACAAGCAACCTTCAAGCAGCTTATATTATATATTTTGTTACTAATAACACCTAAATACGCTTCATATACCCCCTAAAGCGCTACAAACGCTGAATTGGTAACCTAAAACGTGAATTTTGTTACAGCTTTCATGCTTTGTTATACACAAGAAGACACTAACGCCGATGGTAAGTGTACAAATTCCGCCTTATAATTACATACGCTATTATTATGCTGTTCCTATTGTATCGTAGGACATTTTATGCAGTTTTTTTTTCATCCGGCTGGCAAATAACCACTGTTATAAAAATAGGTTATATAAGCTATCGCTTTTTAACCACAGATAGCACAACGTACGTGAATAACCGATATATAAAACAGAAAAACTAATGAGAATTCACTTGTGTTGCTAAATATCATCAGTTCCCCACACTTGCTATATTGCAATAACTCTTAACAAGATGTACAGTCACCAGGAATAATATATCATCTAACATTGGCCGCAAAAATATCTGACACGTGTTTATTACTAGAGGCATAAGAGCGAGTCAGCTATGTTTGCGCCCAATGTTGGATAATATATTATTGCTGGTGACTGTACAGTCAACGACTATAATTGTTATGCCACTATGGAACCCTGTCATAATGACAGCGTCAAACCACATGACAGAAATTACGCTTAAATGAATGATTAACGTTATGCGACAGGGTTCCATAGTGGCATAACAATTAAAGTCCTTGACTGTACAGTGCGATAGCGCTTAGAAGGTGCTTCGGGCTTGAACTAGTCTCACTCGCTCTCATAAGTTCTTATTAAGAGCGAGTGAGAGAGAACAAAGCCGAAACAACTTCTAAATGCTCACAGACTGTAATTTATTGCAGCATAGTGCCAACATGCTAATTCTTAGGCCGTATTTACAAATATTTAGATTTTAATTCCTTGTAGGTCATATGGGAGACAAAGCTTAACTTGGAATACGTTTTAGGATTGAACTTGATAGATTATATCAATTTCATTCATGTTATATTAATTAACCAATTTGGATAGATGTACAGGTAAAGAATAATCAGAGGACATCGTATTTTGTTGGATTATTTTGTATTCATCCTGCTTTCTCTAATAGCTTATCGGTGAATACTACCCTACTTTTTAATACAGTAGCTCAAGAAGTGGTACTTTTTGTAGCTGTATATCGTGCGGAAAGTTGTATTTTTCGCACTAGTGTTTTAACTTTTCCCCGAACCGAGTGTTGTCCTTGTACCTCGTCCCGAGTCTTGTCCGCGCTTGCAGCTCGGGCTAAGACACCTAGGGACTCTTGTAAAATGACATACTTTCCGCACTTGCATCAAAATGTACTGTTTCCGACCTAATACAATGTCTTTGGTTTATTCACTACATCTACAATTCACGTCAAAAATTTGATGAGTATTGACAGGACTATCATTCTGTTACTGTGTATTATTTTATTTCTATCATACAGTGAATAGTGGTATCATCGATCTAGTAAAATAGCTATTCTCTAACGGAATCATCATTAGGCACAAAGTAGTAAACTCCTTATTGGTATAAACATTGAATTTCAAAATACGAGTATGTCCTGGATCTATGTGAGTAATTCGCTTGTAGTGTTCATGGTGAAGCATGAAAATGCTTTATAATAGGTAGCTATATTCGGTGCTCGAAATAGGTAATTTCTCTACAGTATAGGTACAAAAATATGTTACCGAACAAAGTTTAAAAAATATGTGAACATGTCCGCTACCATATTTAAATCCTTCACTGTACCCTAAGCTTGCGTCAATGATTATAATTATGAAGTAGTTAAAACACGAGTAAGTGAGATAGAAATATATTTTTCTTGTTCTATTTCTTTCTTAGTTGTGTTAACTAGTTTATATAGGTATTAACGCAAGTTTAGCTACAGGAAGTCTATTTCGATCACCGTAGGACTAGACAAGTTGTATTCGACAAAAGTTAACGATTTTGGAAATCAAGTAAAGGCGTAGTTAACAGTTTTTAGTGGTGGTAGGACCTTGTGCAAGGTCCGTCCGGATCGCTACCACCATATTCTAATTCTTAATTATCTCTTTTTCTCAGCGGGATAACAAGCCCGCTGAGAAATCGCGTTCATCGCTGTGGATAAAGCATTTGTCACTTTCGCACTTACATAGTGGTCAGAAAGTGACGGACGTTTTATCCACAGCAATAAACGCGACCATAACAGGCACGCTGGTAACTTATCAGTGGCTATTGAAGTTTTCTCGGTTAGCCGAGAATGCAAGATAGATACGAATTCATCCGACAAGATACGATGCCTGAAGATGATTATATACATCATCTATGAATGTGTAGAATTACTCCATAATTTTTTATCGGATTTCTAGAGTCGTTAAGATACGTAGATGCAACTTTTCAAGCCCTATTATTGCCTTATTTCCCAAACGTAATAACGATAGGTGTTTGGAGACAATTCGGTACACATTCGTCGAGTTTGCAATGTGTACCGAATTATCACCTGTCGCCTGTCGTTGTCACGTCTGTTACATAAGGGCCTGGTATATATTACAGCAGTATTCATGTCGCTTGTCGATTATATCTGATGTTTCGAAGACAAGCTATGTGCGTGTTAGATTTTTTTTGACACCTCTACCACACAACTTTGTTTAGTATTGCTTTCTTTTCGATCTGAATGAGTATTAGAACAGCTATTCCGTAGAACATCGCTTTACTTTTGTTTCATCCTCCGAGCACGTAGATAAATGTGGCGACATAAGGATCGTTTTATTTTTTAATTCGTTACTTTTCTACGGACAAGGACAACAGTCAGTCATTCTCAAAAATATGTCAGAATAATTCGCGTGTACATATTTTTAAGAAGATTGTTCGCTGGGGGAGTTAAATAAAGGGTCCGTACTTCCTTTCTTCAGATTTGAGAAAATGGGACGTTTTTGGGGACCATAAATTGTTGACGATAAAAAAAAGTTTTGTTACCGAGAAATGCACTAGATTTTGGTAACATCTAACAAAAAAACAACATTTTAGGGATATGCCGGGAATTCTTATCTGTTCGTAATGATGGCTCTGACCAACTAATTTTTTGTTCTGGTGTTACGGGTGACCAAGGGCAGCGGTGTTAACTTTCCTTCACTATGCTGCCCTGCTAAAACAAATGGCGGTATGTCAGACATAACTGCTGTAGCAAATGCAACCGCATTTATAAGGAAAGAGGATTTAATTTGCTTTGGCTATTGAATTTGAGATACCGCCTATTGGCTTATGAGGCCAGTACATTTGTTTACGATATAAATAAACGTGAACAAACCAAACCATGTAGCTCTTTTAAACAACCAATAAAAATTGTTATTTCGTAATTTGACGTATCAGTCTTTCGCTTCTATTGGCTGATGCACCTGTCAGGTGGTTTTGTTAATTTACATTTAGTTATAGTATAGTATAAAAAAATCGGTTCTACTTTTTAAACTGCTACTTTGCCATATTTTTGTCCTTGACCGTACTTTATGTTTAGTTTGAGACCCATATGCCTAAAATTCTTCTGATAGGCAGCTATGATACATGTTTTCTAGATTGGGCTGTAGACAGGGCCGATTAATAGTACCGATAAACAGGGTTGGGTGGTCAGAGGTCCGACGATGCGATGTTTTAATGTGAAACCCACGTAGTTAATGTGAAAGGCGTTACTCCGGAAATCCAAGTTCAAACCTACCTTTACTCTTCCTTTCTCTCAGAAAGGAGTAGTGAATCAAGTTTCGAATTTAGTGATGTGGAGTAACCCCCCGACGCGGTCTTTTCAACCCGTCTCGTGCTTCTAGTCTTGCCTACCGTGCCGACACCATCCGATTACAATTGCGTATTCTTTTGCATTTTTATTTCCCAAACGCTACTCCATGCCATGTCAATTCCCAAAACGCGTGGATCTAAAACTTCAAAACAAAGGTTTCTAAATTCTAGACTAATCAAACTTATGTATGTAACGTTAATTTTTCTACGTGTAGGGGAAATCTTGTACCGCGTGGAACTTCCGATGATGGAGGAGATTACCCTCATATATCTCGAGGATGAGAGTAAGTTTTGGGAGTGAGGTTAGCTTGCGAGTGCCGTAGCAGAAACCTTCTCCCGCATTCTGGTTATGATCATCTCTAGATACGTAGTTCTCATAATAACACTCCAGTTTTATTATGTTGTCATTATTATGTTCAGTTTTCTATCATCGAAGTGTAGGCGGTTGGAATGGACAGGCTCTACAGTTCGGGACAGAAATATAGTGTCGATGAAGTTTCGAAAATATTATGCGACTTGGTCTAGAAATTGAGACAGACCCAGAGGGCATCGTCAGTAACGCTACCTGATCGAGTATCAGGAGAACACAGTGATAATGGGGAAGAAGACGAAAAATAATATAAACAAAAATTATCCACGTCAAAAGAAATCATTACGTGCCAGTTATTACTAGAAAAAAATATTAAATCGTATGCCCAAAGGGGTAAATTTCGAAATAAATGTACAGCTATTTAAATGTCACTTAAATGATGCCTAACTTACAATTTCGTTACAAAAATGTATGTGTTTGACGTTAATTGAAAGTTTCGTGACGGTGACAAAACTCTATTTAACTGGACATTTGAAATTAACTCAAAGGTCAACACTATATGTCATAATCATAACATAAGTAATGTATTTTTTTTTGTTTTTCATGTTTGACATTACCTGCCAGGATTCGCGTGCAGACCAACTTTTTTTAAAGTAAAATTCTCCGGATTGTGACTTGCGACTGGTGTGACTCGATCAGGTTAGGTTACCGACGGTTCCCCTGGGTCTAAAATCGCGTGTACATATTTTTGCAAACTTCGTCCGCTACTATGTTTTGGTTCTAGAATGTACCTAACTTTGCGTCAATTACTACAGTGGTAAAAAACTCAAGTCAATCCTGACGGCTGTCATCTTAGTACAAATTATAACCTCCAACACGACTTGGCAGAAGCACTAGAGCTAACCCCATGTGCTTCTGTTTAGCCCACGAGAGAACATATTCTTTTACCGAACAATTGTCCTCGCGTGTGACTTATTTCTCTAATAAGTCCATGGGAGTGCCTATAAATAATTCGAAATTGGCGAAATACACCATAACAGCAGTGAAAGCCATTCATTAAAATAAGAATTCGAATTACAACCTCCAATACAAGAGTTGATAATAAATTGTACTGTAGTACGAGTACCTACTATTTACAATAATTTATCATCTCAATGATAGATGTTACGATTGACTTCATATATACTTACTATAGTTGAATAAGTTCGTGCGATTTTTTTCCGCGGGGTGACACGTTGGCGGAAACGCCGGGTTCATTCACAATGATTCACAATGAAGAATTGTATGCGATAAAATATCTACTAACAATAAAGTAATATCGCTGCTTCGAGGCGGTTTTACACGTGACTTTAGTAGCATTTTTTTGTGTGGAATTCCTCATTGGGAATCAATCTTTAGCGGGGAAGGAACTCCCCTCGCCTCCCCCAATGTCTGCAACCCCGCAGGACGGTCGCGCATGAAATTGTTTAACTGTAGTATATATAATTGCCGGTAACCTGTATCAAGTCCGAAGTTTCATTTCCCATCTGTTTCATCTGCTTAATTTTCGGGTTAAAAATATTACCTATTCAAGCTATAAGTAAGGTTAGGTCTGCTTTTATAAAATTCAGTTTAACGGTATGGAAAAATAGCACCAATTTGGAAAATGGAACAGTTAGGAAACAAAAAATCGGACTATAGATAGGTGCAGTGAAACTAGAGTATTAATAATACTCAACTGTCTTATCGCTTTCACACGCTCTGGCATAACAAATGTACTGATAGATGCCTGAGTGTGACACGATAAACAGGGCAGTAAGTAATATTAATCATTTGTTAGTAGGGTTCGGCAAACGCAAATTTTTCATGAAGCTTCATTCCGAATCGAGTCTTCTTATCATTCATTATTATAGCTTTTTATACGTCTTGAATTTTTCCGCAATCGGTAACGGTGACTCTTGTCAAATTAGATTTTTTGAATGAAAAAAAATCCAACTAATAAATTTACCGATTGCGGCAAAAATCAACACGAAAAAAAGGTATTTATGAATAAGGAGACCTTAAATTAAGCTGCCAGTAAAAGGCTACGTGGAAATTGATCGATCGCGGAAAAATGCGAATTGCGTTCGCGGAACCCTACTAACAAATCCTACTCTATATACATAATCATACTCTAGTTTTACTGTAACCATAAGGACTGGTGGGTCAAATGCGTCAACAGGCCAAATGTGACAAACTAGATATTTTTAGGAGATATTGTTGGTTTGATGCACTGGCCCCGTAGACGCATTCGCCCCACCTGACCATAATTGACGCAAGTTTAGGTACAGAGTGCCTATTCCGAGCACTGGGTGTTAGGTTTGGAGCACTATTACCCGCGGTTCGGTAAGCGCGAAAGGGCCCACTGGAAGCACCAAAGAGCATGCGCTAAAAACGCAGCCACATGGGAATCCTCCCTAAATACTAGTTGGAAGCTCCAGCTATCCTATCTCTCGATTCTTATCAAGGGTATATTCTAACTGTTCTATGGAACAACCATTCAAATAAAATAGTTCTATGGGACAAAAGGGACGTACAGTAAAACCAGAGTATTAGTAGTACTCGGTTGTCTAACGCTGTCACACTCTAGTATAACAAAATTATACTGACAGATGCCAGAAAGTGACAGCGATACACAGCCGAGTACTTTTAATACAGTGCGATAGCTCTTAGTAGATGCTTTGGTTTTGTACTTGTCCCTCACTCGCTCTCATACGCTCTTATTGAGAGCGGGTGAGAGAGAAGTACAAAGCCGAAGCACCGAAGTGCTCTCAGAATGTACTCTGGTTTTACTGTGCATACGTTAGTGAATAATCATACGACATCGTATTTTGTCGGATAAGTTCGTAATCATCTCGCTTTCTCTATTAGCTTATCGAAGGATACAAAAGCCGACTGAGAAATCAAGATAATTAAGGTAAGGTGGGGCTAGTGCGTCTACGGGGCAAGTGAACCAAGCCAACAATGTCTCCTATAAAATATATGGTTTGCCGCACTTACCCCGTTCACGCACTTGCCCCACCTGACCTTACGAAGTGTTCCGACTACTTATTCACTACTATACGGTTGAGGTTTGCTTCAACAATGTCATATTACGGTAACCGGTATAATTGGACACTTGTCAGAAAAGGTTTTACTCTGTAGTCAAGTTCTGTCGAGTATTGCTAGTTTTGCTTGTATTTGCTTGTGTAATCTGACCTTTAGAAAGGGACAGTTCTGCGTAATGCGTGCGCATCCTATTAATTATAGATCTGGGGGATTACCTTGACATGGCTAAGCAATTCAGTTTGGGATGAGTGTAAGGGACAGAGCTATATCAGTTACACGGCTCTGTTTCTTTCTCTCATCGTAATCTGAATTGCTTAGCCATGTCGTGGTAACCCCCCTGTACTTCAATAATGTCAGATGAATATAATTTTTACATACTGAAAAGTGGCCAGCTATACGTGGTCTTGTCTATTTTGTCCTGCCGTGATCTCAACTAACAAGTCTGAAATGTGGAAGTTTTTCTTGAAATATCTCCTTCCTCATATGATGTGAAATGAATGTGTTCTCTTATGTCAATTTCCAGTATTCAAACCATGAATAAGTATGGTTACCTTACGTAGAAATTTGACATAAATTTAAACCGGAAGTATAAAATCTATCCAAGGTTTGAATTTTGGGTGCGGACATTATACACTCAGCGTCGAAAAATCGAGGCGTTCTAAGGTCGGATTTTTATTCCCACAGAAAAAATGTAAACAAAGGTGTTGCCGTTAACGAAAAACATTTGCAGTATCCAAAATATTTATACTTTCCACATTTAAAAGAAATCGCCTTCCTATAAAAAAACTGTAAATTGAAATCAAGATTGAAGGATTTAATTTGTTGATAGCAAACTTTATTTTGACGTAAATCCTTTGTTGTATTTATTTAAAACGAGAAAACTGTTTTTATACGCATAATTTATATTCATTGCACTGGTATCATTGACTCGATACACCTGTGTTAACAAGTTGAGGGCCGCTTGATTGTGTGAGACGTTACTTCACTCTCTACGCTTCACAATTTGTGCTCCCGTCGTAATGGCTTCCCAGTGACTCATTTGTGTGATTTTAATTACAATTATTTCTCGAATTTATTTTTATATCGCGTATCGAGCGAAATGATAACTTAATGTTTTATTTCTTGCCGGCCCAAACGTTGAGAACCCCTGAAATGTCACTTTAACAGTGACGTAACTTTGTTTACATTTTTTCTGTGGGAATAAAAATCCAACCTTAGGTAGTCAAATACATATTTTCACCACATCGAATGCTTAGATATTTCGGCTATTCCCAGTTGTCCGCGCCCCTTTGTCCACACTGTGGACAACTGGGATTTTTTTTCCCAGTTGTCCGCAATGTGGATAACTGGGAATAAAAAGGAATTTAGGTGTGTACAACTGGGAATAGCCGAGATATTTTCAACTCTTACCGTACAGTAAGAGAAACTGACCGTATCTTTTTCGCTCTTGTCACGATGTGAATAAGACATAAAAAGGTCCGCCTTACAGTTTCCCTTACCGTACCTAATGTCAGGTTAGGAAATCTGTATTTCAAGAAAAATCTTACATATTTAATTTCTGTGGTATAAGACCAGTCTATTTCGATATCAAGATTTTATGGATAGTGTCTTATGATACTAGCTAATAGCAAACCCTAAAGAGTGAGAGCAGGACATCCGAAGTTTCGAATGAAGTATTTAGAGAGGAACCCAGCATGCATCAGTACCAATCACATTGTCATTCGAGCTTGTTTTCCAGTTTTACAGATATGCTGTGCTGATTTTAGAGTTAGTTTTTTTTTATCGCTTCAGTGATCTAGGGCCGCTGTAATTACTTACTCGCTTAGCAAACTACGTGCACAATTTGCTTAGAATACTTCAAAATAGCGTTTTTTTTTTCGCTAGAGTTGATTAAAGCGGTTACGTATGCTTTATTTAATTCTGGTTTTTTTACTGTCACAAATTACGGAAATTTGTATAAAGCATGAGATAGAATGTTGTATTGAAGGTACTTTGAAACTGGAACAGAGTATATGAATAAGTTGAAAATTGCTTTTTGATACGCTTTAAAATAATTTATTTGTGTATTTATTGAACACTTTTCCAGTTTCGTGCAATAGAGAAAATAAAGCTTCTCTAATAGTTCTCTTCTCCAAAATATTAGTTGAGAAGTTAATCTGAATATTTTGAGATAATTTTACCTAAGTGTCTTTGATCTACTTTTTTAAATATTACACCGTTTTTGTTAGTGAAGGTTTTCTTCACAAAAATACTACATTTTTGCCACATAAAATGTGTACCAGCTCAAGATGAATCTAATGACGTTAACCATAGCAATAACACAATCTTATGTTATAAATACTATATCTTAAAAATATCGAGTGCTACCTCGAAATCACTAATATCTTAACAGCCGTCACGTCACGTCTTGGAAACGTATATTATATCGATGATTTTAACCGTACAATATCTACAAACGTTCGCTCTTTAAGAGCCCTCCAGGTTCTCAGTGTATCGCCAATGTTATAACCAATCATTGACTATCCATTTAAAGACCATTGCAACTGTGAAAAAGTGAAATAACAATATGAAATGATAGATTTCGTAGTACCATAGATGTAGGTATTGCACGCCTGAATATAGTCTGTATGTACGTAAATAGTCCAGCACGCTTCGGAAAACCATAGAGCTCAAGTTGGTGAGGGCCATATTTAATAAAAAATTATATTACAAAAAATACATAGGAATAGGCAAATAGTTCATCTTCAGTAAATGTTCTTATAAATTTCAAGTTCATGATTCGGCGTCCAGAAATGCAGGCTAGGCTTAAGGGGTTCAAACAAACTGCCAACCGTTAGGGTGAGTATCCACCAGAGCTGTGCAAGGAAGCGGAGCGGTGTGCGAGCGAAAAATCAACCAATAGGAGAGCTGCGCAGAGCAAGGCTAGGAAAATTAAATGTTCCTATTAGTGGATTTTTTCTCGCACAACGCTCCGCTCGCTACCTAGCACAGCCCTGGTGGATATTCAACCTTAAACGCGGAAAGGCTGCAACATATTATGACTGCCCCTGGCATTGCTAACGTTTATGGGCGACGTTGACTGCTAGCCACCAGGTGGCTCGTCGGTTCGTTTGCCTTTCATGACTTTAAAAAACTATTAAACCTAATATTTAATAAAATTGTAAGCAAAAACAAACCTTTTCCGAGTAATCAACAACAAAAAAACATGGGGAGTTTTGAAGTGGCTTTTTAAAAAATCTTTTTCCAGAAAATAGGTTCGAGATAAACAAACCTCATTCGTAATTACTAATTAAACTTTCGGGTTAGATTAATAAGCAAAGTTTTTGAAAATGAGGGTGCGATCCCAATTTGAGCCGCGCTGGGAGAAAACTGGTTTAAATAAATCATCGCAAAATGTGGCCCTCGCAAACTGAAACTAGTCACATCTTTAACAGGACAATTTATCATACCAACAAAAATATCGAATTCGAAGTGTGTACAAATTCATGAACTAATTCAATATAGCAATAGTACCCTAGGTTTAGTCCTAAGTTTGATTTTATCTGGCTTTTCCCAGGTCAAGACGAGACCGTGCTGTCGTATGAAACTGTGCAACAATTGACGATAACTTACACGCGGCCTGTGATAATTCTCGGCCCGCTTAAGGATAGGATCAACGACGACCTGATATCGGAATTCCCTGACAAGTTTGGAAGCTGCGTGCCCCGTGAGTATTCTTTGTAAAAATATTCTTAGTAGAAGACGTGAATAAGCGGAGACAACTCGCTTCATATACCGCCTAGATGCCTGCTTCCTCACCAACATTTGCCACCCTAAAGGACGATCACTCTATTATTTAACTTGTTGTATTACAATCCACAGTACTCTTTCCTACTTATTCATAAACGCGTAATAGCTAAAGTGGGCTTGAACTATGCTCTTTCCTTATCCGTCATTACGACATTTCATTTTGACATAAAGGGACAAAGAATACTTCAACTAAAATAAGTTTATTGTGAGTTTACGACCAAGATAGTTTATCTTTAATTACTTTTTTTGTCGCGATCTTAGATTAATATAACACACAGAAACCTAGTCTGCTCAGTACGACATTGTGAATACAAACAAATTATGTGCACTTGTGTGCGTGCCGTACGAGAAGATTACGCCTACATGCTTCCATTAGTGGCTTCAAGTTTGACGCCTCGGCTGTTTGAAATCATTCTATGTGTTTTATTATTCTAAGGTCGAAAATCTATAGTCTGAATTCAGTTCTAACGTGGCTTCACAATAATCAAGATGAATAGTATCAGCATACTATAACGCCATAATTATAGTTCTTCCCTGTAGTCAACTCTCGCCCTCATATATTATTCGCATCCAATATTTTCGTGCAACAATTTTCTTTTCTCTCTCTGTCTTCCTATCTCTCTTCTCTAACTAGTTATTCTCCCTTCGATCCTAACTCTTCTATCGCTCTTTCCCCTATCTTCCTCTCCATTTTCTCTTCGCTGTCTCTGCTCTCTATTATCTTGGATCTCTCTCTTATCCCTCTCTTGCTAACCCATGATTCGGTTCCCCAGACACGACGCGAGCGCGGCGCGACTACGAGGTGGACGGGCGTGACTACCACTTCGTCGGCAGCCGCGAGCAGATGGAGCGCGACATACAGAACCACCTGTTCATCGAGGCGGGCCAGTATAATGACAACCTGTACGGCACCTCGGTCGCATCCGTGCGGGAGGTTGCGGAGAAGGTACGTGTAGAGATAGGTTAGAGCAGGCTAGTTTTCCGCAACTCGACGACTTAATTTATGCGCCTTTTCTTTCGTGCTTTCGTGTAGAGATAAATATTTTAGAAATCGCCTGTCAAGACCCTCTCTGATAAAACTAAGCCAAGAAACATTCCACAGTTCTAATATCAAACAAACGATCAGAGACAAACATACTCAAACATACACCCCCTTTTAGGGTTCGGGTTTAAAAATGGTCGTACACTTGTGTAAAGATGCAAATACAATAAATTAGAGTCGCAGTTAGGTTAATGTAAAGCGCGAAATAGACTTACCAATAAGAATTGCACAAATTGATTGCCATCTTACTTTATCTTCAGTTCTACAGCAAGAAGCGCAATGTATTTTTCTAACTAAGAGTAAACCGCAGTCAACTTCTGCAATTTTTATTTCTAGTCAAAACCTCGCATAAGGCTTATTAGCATCCATACAAGGCTCACCAACCATAATAATTAGAGCGTTCACACCAGATGCAGTTTGGAACTAATCGATTTGGATTCAAGCCACCTTGAAGGAATCCAGTTTGTCAAGCTGTTCTGATTTGACAATCATTCAGATGAGGGTGTTCAGTCACCCTACCAGGAGTTCAGTACCTGTAAGGGTCTTCTCCAACCTGACTGGCCTTACAGTGGAACAGAAGTTAATTAGCTAAGAGAATACCCATTCACGGGCTCAGAGCCCCACACACCACCCACACACACACTACCACATGGTGATCACTGTGATATCAACATCGTGATTACCTTCTCCATATCTTCGACAAAATGGGATACTATTGTTTTAAAATTCAATACCTATAATGTAAGTTAACTTTACTTAATTATTTGTTTCAGGGAAAACACTGCATTTTAGACGTAAGCGGAAATGCCATCAAGAGATTGCAAGTGGCACAACTGTATCCCGTAGCCATATTTATTAAACCAAAGAGTGTAGAATCTATCATGTAAGTATTAGTTTGGTAGCCCTTTGGATTCTGGCTTTATAAATAAATAAATATAAAAAGATGACAATTTCAGACAAATTGATTTTTATGGGGAAATTGTATTTTTTTTCCAAAAAGTAGCTTAAGGGAACATCATAAATTGGTTTCATAATACACCTCGCTCCGCGATCAGGTATAAAAATTTTTTTTTTCCAGGGAAATGAATAAGCGAATGACTGAAGAGCAGGCCAAGAAGACTTTTGAGCGCGCCCTTAAGATGGAGCAGGAATTTGCAGAATATTTTACTGGTAAGATATTTTTTTATCTATTTGGGTTCCTCCCACTACTAAAACCCTGGGTTATCTATACTATGGGTTCTAGAAAATGGTATTCATTTAGTTTCTTGCGGTGCTTCTTCTCAATAGTGGTCTCTTAGGGAGCGCTTCGAGGTTTTAAGGTGTAAAAGTGCCTACTTATTGAATAATCGTTTACTTTATCCTTTTTATTCCTCCGTAGATTCCAAACATATCCCTCTACACCTGAGCTAAAACGATTATGAGGGCTTTTTCTCATTGAATATGAAGCATGCAAAAAATAACTGCTCTTGATCATATTTGGGAAACGAATTAAAAGTGTAAAAAAATTCAGTGTCTGTGTTTTAAACACAATTTTAAAAGAAAACCTTTGATATAAAAAAAATACGTCTGAATCCGTCCATAGAAATACGAAGCTTTAATATGGTTTAATTTTGACCTTCACACTAGGCTCTTGTGTACAGTGCTACCATTTTCTTATTAGCTCTCGGCAATCTTCGTTTTTCTATGATACACGAGTGACAAATATACTGTCAGTTGCGAGTGCAAGCGTGATAGCGATAGCCAGCCAAAAGCTATTGAGAAGCTGGGAATACTGTATTGCCTCGAAAGCAAACTTCGCCACTGGCTCTTCGAAGTTAAAATAATTCTTATTATCTTCCAGCGGTAGTAACGGGCGACACGCCGGAAGAGATATACTCTAAAGTGAAGGCTGTGATCGCAGCCGAGAGCGGGCCAAGCGTGTGGGTCCCGCGCCGCGAGCCACTGTGAGCTCCTCGCCTCGCTCGTGCCTCCACTGCCTCACTCCCAGAGTCCTGAGTCGGTCACAATCGCCCTCTTAAACATTGGCGCATATGCTAAAGTCCGTGGATAAGCAGACCTTGCAATTTTTTCAACAAAATCAAATGACAGTGACTTCGTTTATCGACAATCTCACATATTGATATTTCTTTCCTGAAAATTCTGAGGTTCGATAATCTGGATAGGAACCATTGTTCATGTAAGTCTACTTAAATTGGAGGGATGTACTGATGTATCAACCATTGAACATTGTTATAAGACTACATTATAAATGCTCGTTACCTTGACGTAGGTCAATATGTACTGGCCAATAAGACTTTGACGAGAAAAGTGATAGTGATCTACAACTATATTCAACGCAATAAGGACGGCTTGCACAAGTTGTCCGCGACTATTTGGTCTCTCGGTGATCTCTTTTTAACTAGTCTAATGATAGAGACGCACTGAGCGACAAGTGAGTAAATATTGTGCTATATTGTCAAAGAGAGTAAAAATTGATATTGTTAGCCAGTCCAGTCCCACCTAACAGCGTCCTGAATTTGTGATGTCAAGCGATACATAAACGATGGTTTAACTTATCATGCGGACCTATTTTAGCCGTGTATCGTTTGGATAAAACATCCATCTCTTTCTGACAAGTGCGTTAGTACACAACAACAAAAATGAGAGATGCTTTATCCACATCGATAAAAACGAAAAGACCCGATATGGATATATGACATATGCGCCCTTTTTTACACGAGGGAAGAGTATAAGCAATAATTAGAGGCGGCGCTAACGCAGTAGACAAGTGATTCGATAAAGTCGCCTTTATAGTTTGAGTAGTCTCGGACACCGCTTTGTTGATACCCCCTATCAGAGTTCATTTTAGCGTAAGTTATCGTTTATCTACTTAATGTAAATTATCACCTGTGCGTTAATATTGACCAACTCGCTGTCCCGTAGTTGCACTACGCTTGCGATCGTATGCAAGCTTTAGCGGTACTTATAATATTAACATGGCGATGTTTGTCTGTTATATCTATAGGTAATTATGAATGCCACGTGAAGAGAAACTTATTTAACACCTCGGACGTTCCATCCTAAATGTAATTAAGGTCTAAACTCGCCGATGCTCCAGTCGACGACAATTAAACACTGAAAATAATATTGCATTATTTGATTTTTTAACTATCTACCCTACACTGGAATTGATCCAGTTGAATATGAAAATTTATTAGGTCATATTTAAAAAGTATTATTTTTAAACATAGTATTTTTAAGGAAAACAGTGAAAGTTTAACAATTATGTGCATTAAGCACGTTAAAAATAATTAGTATCAACTAAGAACAAGATGTCTTTTTATTAAATTCATAAACTCATTGCAAACAGGCTGGGTTTAATATTTCACAGTTCCTCGTGACGTAGCATTCGTTCTTCCCACCCTATATACTAATTTTAGTTGAACCCCTTTAAATAATGCTTCTATGTAAATTGTATATTAAAACTTTAAATCGTATTCATGTTAATTTACTCAGGTTGCTAGAATTTTGAATCTTCGTCGACGTTATTATACTAATAGTGGAGTTATTGACGAATCACGGTGCACCGTTGATTGGAACACTATTAATAATACTAGTTTTATAGTTAGTGTATCGTGCCGTACTGTTACTATTATAGCGAGTAGATAGTCCCACCTTAACGCCACTCCTGCATGGCTAGAACACGGCTACTGCTCAAGCAGATTTGTACGGGCCGAAGTGATTCAAGCTTGAATGTTCATGCTAGGGACATTCTTCGACGATTAGCTCTACTGGTGTTACTTGACTCTCGTGAGTATTGCTGCGGTTTGTCTATGACCTTGGCACAGGCTGGGCGTATTTGCAATAAAATATCTTGAACTTTTTTTCATATGGTTTTTTAATCATTATAGAGATTAACTGAGCAATTGAAGCGTATTTGTAAATTTGTCCGCATACATTAATTGGAGATTTAAAGGTCACAAACGGTTTTTTTTGTATTAGTACAAATCATTTTATATGTAATTAAATAATGCTAGATTGAAGGTCCTTATGTCGACTATATTCATGATTTCTCGGGCATTAAACAGAACTTTTATTGCGACCAATGATTTCTCACTCGGTACTATGTTTAAAAAAATATTGGAAAAACAAGTAATAGGGACACTTGTTACGAAAACGTTCAGCTACATCAAAGGATGGAGACCTACGGAACAGTGGTTTTTACGTGCTCACAGATCAAGTAAAGCTGGTCGTCGAGTGGACGGTATGCGTCTCAACGGAATAGCACCCTGAAACTAAGGTGCTAGTAACTGTACTTATAAGTAAAAATAACTGGACGCGTTGTATTGATTTTTTTTACAAAGTGACGAGTTATATTTGCTTGTCAGTATCACTATGCATGTAACATAAAATAGTTTTGAGTTATTTCGGCTCTTGGGTACAGATCAAGCCATTGAATCTCATGACGTCTGCACTATAATGTCCCCTTTGACTAATTAGACGCGGTGCAAGTTGTTTGTTGATCATTTTTATAGTAAGCAATTGTGTTATCTGGTGTGAAGTGATCACCAATTTAAATAGTGTTTGACATTTATTTATTGAGAATTTTATTTTCTTACTGGAAATGAGCATCTGCAAATATGGCCGCGCGAACGCGCCATTTGCAATATACTGTCAACTTGTGTTGCGTTTTATTTGTGCACTGTTTGCTATTTTAATAGAATATTGAGGAATATTCCCTGTACTTAATACTAGCTTTAGTTATTTGTAAAATATCGGATATTCATGACAAACTTTATAATGGTTTTTATTATTTTATTTTGCGACCAAGGAATTGCGGTCAGCTTTTTTAAATCTCGTAATCTTGTCAGCCTTATAGCTACCTGCCAAAGATATCAATAAATTAGCAATATATAAAGTTTCAAATTATATCATTGGTCTTAAACATACTGGATTTTTAATTATTTAGAATTAGGTAGTTCTCACGTTAGCTGGCAGTGATTCCTTGTAATAAGCCCTCCATATCCTGTACATAGCGGCGTTATACTAATAGAACTATTTTAATTTATTTTTAACACTTGACTACTGTATTAACAAATAATAATAATGGAAACTGTTTTATTTTAATAGGTATTTATTTTATTGTATTAAGTAGGTATTGAAATTAATCAAGCATGCTATCCTGTGTATATTATTAATTTAGACTCTTAAAGAATTAAGTTCTTAACAATATTAGAACCATATTTGCAGATGTACAATGTTTATGAGTTAGTGATGTTCAATAGACTAGTTTGAATAAAATTATTTACGTTGAAAATTCTATTTTTGTTTTCATGAGCTCCCATCGTCGTACCTAATAAACAATCTACAAGATCGGTTCGTTTTATAGGTTCCGTACCCGAAGTGTGCCAACAAGACCCTGCCAAGGCCTCATTTACCTCCTGCAAGAACACTGCGAGAAAAGTGGGAATAACTTAGTCAAGTTCATAAATATTTCACTTTATTATATTTAATGTCATGTTTAAACAGCCATATATCAATTGTAACATCGATTATAATGACAAGGTAATAAAGTGTGCACATATTTATGAACTCGACTGTACAAGAAACTTCCCATTTTGAACGCTTTACGTCAAATACAAAATGTGTCACTCGCACGCCATACATTTTTGCCATGCTATGCAAATTACAACTTAGTCATAGGAAATAGTCTCTTACGTATGCTTACACGGATCCGTGCCAGCCTAGGAACTGCGTTTTATTTTAAACCTTTTTACATAGCATCGTAGGTTTAAAATCGATTGTAGGAAAAGCCAATAAAGTAATGAAATTTATAAAAATTGCTCCTTACATAAAAAATATTCAGATATATGTGAGCCAGTGGTGCGCATATATCCGTCGATGACGTAGATAAGGATAAAGCCGGGTTCATACACAAGAATATTTTTAAAGACAATTTTAGTGCGACGACCGGCAGGCTTACCTATTGCCTAACGCACTCGCAATCGCTATAGTTTTCATTTTGACAGCTCGAAGGAGTCTGCTTTCAAAATGAAAACAATTGTTCCTCTTTGAAGTCGATTGCGATTGCGAGTGTTAGGCAATAGTCCACAACCGATGCGAAATCGGCTTAAGCTGGACGACCCTAGGTAAGTTACACTCAGTTCAATAGGGAGCAAAATCTACCATACTTGGTTCATAAGGTTAAATTTTGCAACGTATTGAAAAATCACCTACATTATTTCGATGCAGTATGAGCGAATAAGACGTAAGACTGCTTTAATTCAATTTATATTAGGATGATCCATGTGACATTTGCTTTTTAAATGCTAGCAAATCTTGAAAAAACAGGCCAAATGCGAGTCAGACTTACGGTTCAAGAGATGAGATTACAGGAGGGACAGCGGAGGCGTTGTAATAGGGTCCCGGTTCGACGCGAAATGTCGCATCACACTGACTGTGAAACCGAAACGGAACCGGAGCAAACTCAGATATTTTGTAATGCAAAACTGAACTTTATCGGTATCGCGGCAGTGTGCTTCAGACGCGAGTCTCTACCCTTACCCCTAAGGGCCTTGAAACAATGCAAACGTCGACTGATCACAAACGCTAGAAAATCGTCAGTTTAGGGCCTCCACTAAACCAAACACGGGTGCATGCCTGCGTAAAAATAGTATAATAGCAGGGCTAACTAACGTGGACGGGTGCGACGGACTTTTAAACGTAGGTGCATAGAGCTCTATGCACCCCCGCATGTTTTAGCGGAGGCCCTAAGGGTTTTATTCCTTACACTAATAGGATGGTTACATATGTAAAAGCAAATTATGTGAAAGCTAGTTGAATTAAAAAAGGAACAATTAGGTAAGGTTAAGCTCCAATTGCAAAATGCTTAACATAACTTGCCTTTTATTAAACAAAACAATAATTAAAAATACAGTCCAGTAATTTTATTATTTAATGTGCTTAAACCTCATCAGGTATAACGGTGGTCTTCTCTGATACGTATAGACCATCCAAGAATTTTCTGATGTCCTTGTTTTTGACAGTCGTGGACTGTTGGATCAGGGCCGCAGAACTGGAGACATCTTCTAGCGAGTTGCCTTCGATGATTAGTTCATCCTTCTGTTTCGGGGAGTTGATAACAGTGACACCGTTTGCCATCTTTACCCTTCGGATGTATTTCTCACCAAGGAAATTACGGATTTCAATGATGCTGTTGCCCTCAGTGGTGACACAGTTGATGGGGAAATGGGCATATACAGCACGCATCTTGTACTGGAATCCCTTAGTGACACCTGAAACAATTTTACATTATATATTAGGCAGAGAGTAAAGTGTTAAACTTATTGTTCATTATGTAACCACATGCATCAACAACTTTTTAGAGTTGTTGATAATTCTGTAGCTCTGCCTACCACACTCCGGGAATGAAGGCGTGAGTGTATGTATGTATGGTCCATTCCAATGGACTTGTCTTATTTAGTAAACACTTTTATAACATCAAAGTGCTCCCTTTTCGCCTAAAATATCAAATTGGTCGTTAAAAAAAAATACTATCCATGATGTAAAACCAGGACAATTTAGTGCAAAATGTGGTTTCTAGTTGCTTTATTCAGCAGAAAACGGCCATTTTATCCAAAAATGATGGATTTTGAGGTTATAAGTGTTTACTAAATAAGACAAGTCTATTAGAATGGTCCATATGTATTGCGTTAAAAATTTAAGGGATAGGTCAAATTCAGGCTGGTGACTTCCCTGTAGGGAATACAATCCTGCAAGATAATTTCAATCGTGGTATTTGTGGGACTGAACTTTCTTTATATTGTTTAAATTGTTTAATATTTTATAGAGGCTTTAGTACACATATGTGACTATGTCAGCCTCATGAGGAAACTCCATATAAAAAAATAATTAAGGATCACTCCCTTCAGAGCGAGAATCTCTGACAATAAAGGAGTGATTTACAAATTTGTATATTAGAATAGCATCTCTAGACAACGGGCATGTCAGCACTGTATTCAATGCACCATTGTGTAAGTTCAGGTGACTCGGGTATTTATCACTGAGACTTTTATTCTGGTCACATTCTGTCAAAAAATGTATTTATTAGGTCTTTTGTTGCATTGTAACATTATTATAATATGAAATTGCTAGTGTTAGGTAACTTTTTAATCTGCTAAATGGGTCCTAACCTAGCAAACACAGCAACACACACCAACTTTGTCTCTCCTTACACCTGCAAATCCGTCTCAAATAATGCGTGAGATTAACCTTTTCAACGCACCCATCGACCACAGCTGACACAAGTAGAAGCTTAGTGTCATATAAATCAAGTTGAAATTTGCGTAGCATGAATTTGACGTAAAACGTTCAAAAGGTTAAAGGTTGGCGCAGACATAACAGGTTGGCAACGGATCAGCTCAAATTGAGACATTGAAGAGTGAGCTTGCTAAGTGAACATGCTAGTTTCCTAATTGACCTAGTGCCAAATTAAGGTCTAGGCCTTGTACTATGTATACAAGACAATGATAAACATAATTATATAGAGAAATACAAACTTTTATACATAATAAACATTCAAAAGATCTTGGCCCATAATCCTACCCGGTCAAAAAATGATTGCGTACATAAACCAAATTGGTGGTAAATTTTGCAGTTATGACTTAGTTAGGTATATGAAATCCCTAATTAATGTGGGTAGTTCAGTCTTCGTAGTTCTTAATGCGACATATACCATTATACATATTTATCTTTAATTCCCGCCCAATTTCATTTCTGTACTCCCTGGGTATTATTTTCATACTAGGTGGGCTGTGACCTTTAAGGAACAAATACTCAAGATCATCACAAAAAATATTTGCCCATTCTGGGAATTGAACCCTGGACTGCTAGCATAGGCAGGGTCACCACCAACCTAAGTAACTGTGTGATCAAATCGAGCAAACTACTCATGTACTCATCACAGTATAATTTTGTATATTTAAATTATAGAAAGAAATGTACAAAATGGTCAATAAGACCATTTATCTGGTACATATTATTTTATAGAAACACCTCGGCTGGGCAATTTCAAAACCTATTAAGTCTCAAAAACTCAATTTTGCGATTTTTGCATAAAACGCAGTTTCTAGCAAGTCCCTACCGGATGCAAAATCATTTAGAGCCCTATCTCTCTCAGGTTCACATTTACCCATACCCCGATTCCTAGTAAGTGCACAAAAAAACGGGCTTGACCATTTCATAACCTAGTATGTCACAAAACTGTTTCAAAAACCTAGTATGTGACATGCACTTACTAGCTTTTGAAAAAAACAGAGAGGCTTGAAAATCATCGGGCTCACTGATTCTTCACTTGCATTTCATTTAAAAGGGTACGTATCAGAACGCTTAAATTTAAAAAGCCTAATGTATCATAATCCCTAAAAGTTCATAATACCTAAAAGTTGTTTTTTCTGAAACCGTAAACTTTTCAGGAATTTTGAAAACGCCATTGTATAGAACTCATTAGGTTAGGTTAGGTTTGTTTTGTAACAATCCTGAAAAATTTACGGTTTCAGAAAAAACAACTTTTAGGTATTATGAACTTTTAGGGATTATGATACATTAGGCTTATTAAATTTAAGCGTTCTGATACGTACCCCATTTAAAAAGCTAGTATGGCACATAAAACATGTAATATAGGAATTAAGGAAAGATATTAGTAAAGATATTCTTGAACAAATATTGCAAGATTTTGTACGGCTGAGACAATACATGTTTTTTTGCTCTCCTGTAAAATTAGCTCAATGATCCTTAATAGGTTTTGAAATTGCGCAGCCGACCTTTCAACAAACATCATTACACAGAATTTTTATTTCATTTAAATGCTTTTCTCACCGCCTAAACCTAACCTAACCTACGTAATTAATGTTTAAAATACTCAGAAAGCATCATGGTTTCATCAGAAAATAGCTTTATATGAAATGATACATTCAATAAAGTGAAATTCATTAGGATGATGATTTATTTTCTATAAAACTTCTAGTTTAACAGAAAAGCTGGCTTAAAATGGTTGTGTGGACGATATTTATTATATTTGTAGTATCTAAATGAATAATCAAGACACTGACATAGGTGTCAGCATACACCCTAAACTAGCTTTGAGAAGACCAACACCAAGGCGAAAAAATTATGATAATAAAAAATTTCAACACGGAAAAAGTTCCAGGGAAAAGCTAAAGGCTCATAATATAGCTTATACAAGTAAACAATGCAGATTTTAAGCTGGTTATCAACTTGGGAAACCTTAATACTGTACAGACATCACAGTTCAATATAAAGAAAATATTTAAAAATCGAAATCAAAAATTTGCCAGAATAATAAGTCAGAAGTTAACCTTTAAACTTGTTACATGTTAAGGACTTACAGATATATGTATATTTTGACTGCTCTAAGAGACTTATGGCTAACCTAAGTAAAGTTAACCTAACTTTGCAAGTGATAAAACTTTTAACACTCAAACATAATCAATGTTGTGTTACCTTTGATCATGTTGTCGACGTGAGAGCAAACTGTCCTCACGGCGGCGAGTTCCTTCTTCGAGCCGAACCATTTCTCCACCTTCAAGAGCCGTGGGCCAACCATGCGAATGTCAACCGCCAAGTGTTTGAAGTTCCTCTTCAGAACTCCTCGCGGGCCCTTTACTGTCACCAACCGCGATTTCACGTGAACAGTTAGCCCATCCGGGATTTTCACTTTCTGGTTAGCAACAATTTGCTTCATGGTGAAGGCCTAAAATATAAATTGAAACTTTAGTGTAAACCTAACCTCTGTATGTGTTTGACAACTGAGTCCACTCGTTTTGGTAATTTGTGAAATAAATATTGCCCGGAACATCTTGGGAATTCCATTAATCACTTTGGACAAGCACTCAATTAAGAAACAAGTCGATATTTTACAAGATTTCTTTGGATTTATCACAGCAAAATATAAAATCGCTTACTTTCTATGACACAGAGAGCCGGAAAAGAGCTAAAGATTGTTGCCAATGGTCAAAAATCACTATAAACGTCAAATGGATAGATGTGCGAAATGATAGATTTAATGCTGAGAAAAAAGTGTTAGATAGACAAGAAAAGAAACAAAATCTAGATTTAACTGCGGACGAGACAAATAATTGCTATTATTGCATGTTTATTGTAACCTAAGAAATAATTGAAAATATTTTTTACATAAGACAACATTAACTTAAAAGCGTTTAAGGCTCTTGTGAAAACGTTACATTATGTGAATCGAAAGATTGGAATGAATTTTTATTAGTAAGTAAGTATTTTTTTCATTTTATTTTATTAAAGGTAAGTTAATTTCGTTTTATTTTATGTTGCATTTTTCAAGTCACAACGTATATAAACAACTATATATTTCAAAAACCGTGATATTTCTTCTATTGAATGTTTAATGGCCAAAAAATACAGCTAAGTACCGTCACTGTCAAACATCGCTTCGATCGAAGTGTCACTTTGACTTTGACGTGTCGATTACTGTAAAAATAGTTTATTTTTGTTTTAAATTCAATATTTTGAATGGTTTCAGTTATAATTTTGGTTTATCATCGAAATTAACTATCATCTTCGTCATATTAAACATGTTTGTAAGAACATTATTGTACACAGAGCTTAGGGCATGTCAACGAATTTTTAACAGAGGTTAGTTTTTCGATTACATATTATTTTTCATATTTTGTTAATATAAACGCTTTATTTTCTTGCGATATACTAAAGACACGAGTTATTTTGTGTTAGTACTACTTAAGCCACGTTGTTTTTACCACTTATTAACCGATTAAGTAAGGTTTCAGAAGACTTAATGTTCCCCATTATTAAAGTGTATTTCCCTACAAAATTGAATTGATTGAATTGAAAGTGTATTTCTGGTAGTTAGACTAGGATGGAGGCCTTTGCTCAGAAATGGACAGACAAGGCTTTTTTATTTAAATTTAAGGTCTATCAAATGCATCATGGGATGTAGTAACGGGTGTGTGCGTAGAAAGGCTGCCAGTTGTTACTCCACCCTTAAATGAGATACAAAAGAAGTACAAGGACATGCTCCGTGCAATTGAGATCGAGCAGAGCCTGAAATCGGACCATGAGCTGAGGCATGAAGCTGATAAGTAAGTATTTCTTAATGATTTGCCATTCTGGTTTACATAACACATTTAAATACATTTGGTTGGCCTAGTATTGTGCCAGATTTAAACACTCATACTTGTAAATTCATTCTTATCTTTATCTTTACATCTTTCTTCTAATATATAAAATTCTCGTGTCACAGTTTTCGTTGCCATACTCCTCCGAAACGGCTTGACCGATTTTGATGAATTTTTTTGTGCTTATCTATGAGAATCGGCCAACATCTATTTTTCATCCCCCTAAATGTTAGGGGTAGTCCACCCCTAAATTATTTATATGGCAAAACAACGTTTGCCGGGTCAGCTAGTAATATATAACAAAGTTGCGTTATGCATTTGTCTGTCTTTCTGTCTGTCCATAATATCTGTTAACTCCTCTAGAACCACACAACGGATTTTGATGATTATGTTTAACCTCGTAAGGCACACGGCAAATCTCGATAGTTCAAAAACGAATCTTGTGTCAGTCAAGTTACGTTTGAAGTAATTTTGACATATGTCCTACATATAGGCCTTTGGGCCTTACGAGGATAATAAATTCTGGTTTATCCTCGCCCTACCCAAGCTCGATTCTGCCCGATGTCCTTTATAAAAGACAATTTTACATATAAAAATTTGATTTCTCGGGCAGAAACTACCAAATTGAATGAGTCCTTTATAAAGAACACTGGGCAAGACGGTAATTGGGTGTTACAGAAAACTCATATAAACCAAAGGTAAAAAGATAAAATGCACCCCAAATTCACATTTTTTGAGAAAATTAACTGAAATTGTAAGCAAAACTTGTTTATGTTCACAGACCATGTTTAAACTCTGAATGAACTCTTTTTATTAAAAAATCTGGATAACTTGACAAATAACAACAAAATTTCTTTCTTAAGATTATTTACACATTACTTGCAGAATCCATGCAGAGCTTCTTAAGAATGAGGCAGTTGATGTGGATCCAGATGCTGCAAGTAAAATCACTGCCCAAGATTTTGAAGATGCCGCCAATGAGGAATATGCCAAGTTTAAATTTGCTGATATTGTAACAGGTATGCATTGTTGAATACTGTTACACAATTATGATTTATTTAATACACAACTTACTTTAGGAGCCCTTAAAATAATTGTCTATAGTACATTGTTGCAGAGGATAGAAAGTACGAAATTTTTGGACGAGTCATATAGAGGGCCGAAACGTAGTTGAGGCCCTCTAGTGTACGAGTCCATAAATTGCACTTTCTACCGAGGCAGACATAGTGCTTTTCACAACTACTGAGAGGAAATAAAATGAAAATTCATATACAAAACTCAAATTTTAATTCATGTTAATGTGACATCACTGCCAATTTTACCATAGATCACTTTTTTTTTAAATCTGGACCCCTATTCTCGTGGCACTCGAGATAAATAAACTAACATGCGAGATGAAAATGTCAACTCCATATAAAATTGTATTTGTTTCGCCATATTTACCATGTAATTTCATCTCTAGTGGTTCGAGATTAGGGGCCAAGTTTGAATTACATTTTAAAAAAAAGCAGTGACATAGTTTTTAGTCTGTGTATCTTTTAGCAAACGTAGCTGGTAAACATCTTAGCCTAATTGTGCAAATTGTGGTTATAGAATTATCAACAAGTTTTCAGAGATGTTTGTAATTCTGTAGCTCTGCCTACCCCACTCTGGGAACGAAGGCGTGAGATTATGTATGTACACCTAATATTTTACGACACAAAATGGTGTGTGCTGATTGGTCGATTACAATTTTTCATTTTAAGGAGCAAAATTTTATGACACAAAAATTGATTGCTTGATTTTCATTGGTTCTTAAAGTTGGACAACAATGTTCTCGACCAATCAGCAAACACGCGGACAAAAACATTCTTGGTCTGTCCTTATAAGTGACGTTTTGTGACCCCAAACAAGACCATCTATGGCCATATTTCCGAGCAGTGTTGTGAAAATGTTCTTTAACACGCACAAGCCAAATTATTTACATTGGAAAAGTTTTTAATATATTATGTAATTCTAACCAGTGAGGCGTAACTTCATGGATTAAAAAGTTTTTTTTTTTGGTAATCATTTTCTCACAAAATTATGTTATTGAAAATATTGGTTTGGTTATAAATGTCATTGTAAGTAATTCAATATTTTTAATGCAGAAGCAGACAAAAAAGGAGATAAAACTACACTAGACAGATGCCTTCAGCGGCACTTAGTTCTAGTGACAAAGCACAAGTTAGGGAAAGATGAAAAACATATTTTACCCCAAGGACTGTGGAAAGAGGGAGAGACTCTAAGACAGGTAAAGTAGCACAAAAGTTCTCCAATCAAATGTGTCCTAAATAGGTAGGGTTTCTAAAGGGCATTGAGTAAGCTTTTGCTGTAGTAACCTCGTTGCCATGGTGACGTGTCTCTTCTCTCTTTAAAACTATGGACTGTATAAACTCATCTTGGTTGAGATGGGCTTATTAATATGGCCCTATGATTTTAAAGGATATTGATCCCCCAAACCTCAGTTTTTGCGGCAATTTAAGGCCATTTTATCGATTTTCTCTTATGCATGTTAGTGGTATACTGATCATTACCATTATATCAAGAACCTCTTTCACTGTTGTCTCCTGGCTTACCCGACAAAATAAGAACAACTAAAAATTTAGTAAAACATTTCGTGAATGTAGTATTTTTTCTTTTTTATTGTAGACAGCAGAAAGAGTAGTTTCAGAGCACTGCGGGAAAGATTTCAACGTGCAGTTCCTTTCCAACGCGCCCTGTGGGTTTTACAAGTACAAGTACCCTTCAGAGATCAACGGAAAAGTGGGTGCCAAAGTAAGTTCAATTTGTGACTTATATACTTACTAGTTAATACAAGTTACTGGTGGTAGGACCTTGTGCAGATTCCCTAAGGATTTTTGTGTTATTTGAAATTACTACCAGAGGCATTCCAAGTTAGCACCACTAACCTCGGGGCCTTCTGCAGGGTCCGTCTGGCTTGTTGTGTCCCAAAGGGCGATTGTGCACTACAAGGACTTTTACTGTCCAGCAGTCAGACCTTTATAGCGTTATGAATAATATCGTTTAAATATATCGATATTTTTTCATAACGTTACGCTACACCGCAACGAAATCGTAATAACGTTATACTTAACGGTATAATAATAATATGTCCGTTCATATATTCCGTCCTTTTTCCGTCCCTTTTCAAATAACCAGCTAATATGATAATAATAATAATAATGGCTTTGATGCCAGTCGCCCAACACGCACTGATATCAGCGCAGGATGATCCCGTTATCGACGCTGAGGATTGTTCGAATATAAGCGTAACTAGCCAGGTAAATGAGCAAATGAGGAGGGCTTTGGAAGACGCGATCGCGCAGTATCGGTCCACACCCATTTCTAGGCCTCGTTTACCACGCTTGCCTGCCTGTAAACGAAATTTAGCGCTTATGGGAGCCCTAAATGCCTTGCTGGCGTCATATTTACAAGCCAGTGAGGATATTATCGATACCGATCGACCCACTCAATTTTGTACTGCGGGGCCATAGCTGCGTGCCGCGTAGCTCGAGTCAAGTTTCCGGACACCGAGCGAGCTCCGCGCGCTCGCGGGTCTGTCCCCGCTTGGCAAGTGCGAATTGAGCGGCGTATCGATAAGTTTAGGACTCTCATAACAAAGCTAATCTGCTTCAGGGAGGGTAATGAACGCCCCCGTGTCATGCGTTTCGTGAACCAAGCCTTTGCTGGGACCGGAATAAGGTCCCAGCATTATATGGCTTGTGTCACGGAACGTATCGACTTCCTGAAGCAGAAGGTTTACGCGTGGGCAAGCCGTATTCGTCGCTATAGAGAGCGTGTGGATAGATACCAGCAAAATCGCCTCTTCCAAAGCGATCAGAGGAAGGTGCACCGAAAGTGGGAAGGAACCGATCAAGGTGTGAGCGACGGACACCTACCGGATCCTGCTGCTATGATTAATTTCTGGCGCAGCATCTGGTCGATGCCTGTCGTGCACACAGAAGGAGACTGGATGCGTGCTGTTGAACACTCGTGTGAGGCTATTGAACCAATGGGGCCTATTACCATCTGCCCCGAAGACGTCAGTTGTGCAATTCGAATGGCTCAGAACTGGAAAAGTCCTGGGCCGGACGGATTGCACAACTTCTGGATTAAATGGTTCAAAGCCTCACATGAATCTTTAGCAACGCAATTCCAAAATTCCACCTTTATTAACAACTGGTGTCACCTTCCTGCTCCACAAGTCTGGTAGTACCGCGGAACCAAAAAACTACCGACCCATTACATATTGCTTGCCTACCATCTACAAGCTCCTTACATCCATTTTGAGCACAAAATTAAATGCACATTTTATTGCAAATAGTGTTTTGGCCACTGCTCAAAATGGATGTAAGGTTGGGTCCCGCGGTACTAAGGAGCTCCTCCTCATAGACATGGCCATTTGCCAGCAAGTCAGACGAAGCGAGGCGGCCCTTTCGGCTGCTTGGATTGACTACAAGAACATTCATGGCTCGAAAGGATCTTAGAGTTGTATAAAGTTGATGCAACTTTGAGGTCCTTTTTAGGTGTGTGTATGAGGCAGTGGGTCACAGTCCTTCGTCGACCAGGTGCTCGAGATGTCCCCTCTGATTCCCCTAGCTTGATAAAGATTGAAAGAGGCATCTTCCAGGGTGACAGTCTGAGTCCTTTGTGGTTTTGCCTAGCCTTGAATCCTCTCAGCTCTATGCTGACGGATTCTGGGCTTGGCTATCGACTTCGTAGAGAAGCTGAATTGCTCATTTCTCACTTATTGTTCATGGATGATCTCAAACTGTTTGCATCGAAGTGCCAAGATCTTATCGCATTATTGAAAATCACACAAGAGTTCAGTAAAGCGATCAAGATGGAATTCGGTGTAGATAAGTGTGCGGTCATGCATGTTCAACGAGGGAAAGTTGTAAATTCGTCGAATTTGCAGCTTTCTGAGACAATGACTCTCAGATCTCTCTTCGAAGTTGAAACCTACAAATATCTTGGTATGTCACAGTCTTTGGGTATTGTGGATGGCGATGTCAAGCAGTCAGTGAAGGAGCGCTTCTTCTGCCGCTTGGCAAAAGTTCTTAATAGTCTTTTGTCGGGTGGCAATAAGGTGCGCGCCTTCAATGGCTGGGTGATGCCGCTGCTCACATACTCCTTTGGCATACTAAGGTGGACTCAGACTGAGCTGGACGCCCTGGATAGGAGGGTCCGTCTACTGCTTAAATCACATCGCATGTTGCACCCACGCTCATCTGTTATGAGATTGTACATCCCGAGGAAATGTGGAGGACGAGGCATGTTAAATGCTAAGAATCTCCACAACCACGAGGTGTGCAATCTTAGGGATTATTTCCTTAGCAATGAGTGTGGGATGCATCGTGATGTGGTTGCAGTAGACAAGAGCCTCACGCCTCTTTCCTTGGCAAACGAGAACTGGCGCAAACCAACGGTGTTGAGCACTGAAGACCGCAAGAACGTATGGAAGAGCAAGGAGCTACACGGACGCTTCTACCTGGCCCTAACAAGGCCCGACGTAGACTTTTTAGCGTCTGTGAACTGGCTACGATTTGGTGACCTCTTTGGGGAAACCGAAGGTTTTGTCTGTGCAATTGCTGACGAGGTCATAATGACGAACAATTACCGGAAATATATTCTGAGGGATGGCACGGTTGACATTTGTCGAGCATGCCGTTGCCCCGGCGAGTCCCTCAGACATATAATTTCCGGTTGTTCGCATTTGGCCAACGGCGAGTACTTGCACAGACATAACCTCGTAGCCAGGATCATCCATCAGCAACTTGCTCTTCAATATGGTCTTGTAGAGTCTGAAGTGCCGTACTATAAGTACGCACCGGCGCCAGTTCTCGAAAATGGTCGTGCTACGCTCTATTGGGATCGATCTGTCATCACGGACAGGACTATTGTTGCCAATAAGCCTGATATCGTGTTGACAGATCGATCTCAACGCCGGGCACTGCTCGTCGACATCACCATCCCGCATGACGAGAACCTTGTGAAGGCCGAGAAGGACAAACTCAGCAAGTACCTTGACTTGGCTCACGAGGTGACCGCCATGTGGGATGTTGACTCAACGATCATTGTCCCGATAGTTGTTTCGGCAAACGGTCTTATAGCGAAGAGTCGACCAACACCTCAAGAGACTCTCGCTAGATGGCTGGATCAAGGGCCAGATACAGAAGGCAGTACTCCTCGACACGGCACGTATTGTGAGGAGGTTCCTCTCTCTGCAGCCCTAACCACCGGTAGCTTGAGCCTTGCCCCGCTGCCGGCGGCACTCGTAGGTTAGGTTTTTTATAATGTCTATTTTTTTGTATTAGTATTGTTATTTTACTTTTATATTTGAATATTTGTTATAAAAAACCTAATGTACAGAAAATTAAATAAATATCTAAAGTAATAATGATAATAATTGTTCATTTCAGACAATGTCCATATAAATTTACTAAAATACTTTGCTTTATCACAAAAACGCATTTTAAAATGCAAATAACAAACGCAGATTTAAAAATTACGTTAAACGAAAATAATGGTTGGTATAGCAATTTTGTTTGATAACGTTATAATGGATACCGCTACAGGTAAGGCGTCAAATAACGTTATTCTTTCAAGGTAACGTTATTTAAGATAACGTTACACGAAAATAACGTTTATTATAGTATTGTAGTGTACAATCGCCCAATGTCCCCAAGACTTCAGAAAAATTACTAGCATAGGGGCATTCCTCGTTAGTGGCGGTAGGGCCTTTTGCAGGGTCCGTAAGGATTGTTGTGTCCCTATGTGGGAATAAAACTTCAGTGAAATGACTTGCATAGAGCCATTCCATCTTAGTTATTAATAGACAAACAGCTTAAAGAGGTATGGCGAGTGAAAGTGAGAGATGTCGGTAGGGGACGCCCTAGAAGCACGTACAGTAATCAGATTCGCGATGTACTGAATAAGGGTCAAATCAAAAGCACCCGAAACCGATGTACTTGCATGGCTAGGCACCAGTCCGAAAGGACGAGGATTCGTATCCCATCGCTGTCACCATGTAGTATACCAATAAAACCTAGCCAGTTTACGGCAACAACTGATTGGTACATGAGACTGTTACAAACTACCCTCAACAAAGAGGTTGATGAATGTAGAACAAACGAAAGTTGTTTGTTTAGACTTGGCGTCCCATAGTCTCTGGTCTACTCCATTGGGTGACAGGTGTGTAGGTATGTATGTACAGTAAAGGAAAATGATTCCTTGACCACTTTGGACTATGTCAAAGTGACGTAATCAATCAAAACGTAAGAGACTTCTTATGATTTTATTTACAGTGTCACTTTGACAGAGGCTAAAGTGGTCTAGGAATCAATTTCCTTGACTGTATCTGGGCTGGTAATTATGTTTGTCTCAAAAATTACAGTTTTCTGTGACTTGACGTTGCTTTTCACGTGTCTTGAAACGTTCGTCTCAGTCAATTTATTGATACGACCCTTAGAATTGTAGTCTTAAGATAGTAGTCTTGAGAATGCAAAATTCATCGGCGATACTGCAAAACCACGTAATCAACAAAATTATTATAGAGCAAAATAAACCTTAAAGCCTTAGAAAAAAGGTGCACTTTGGTAATCCTTGAGGAGCTATCAAATTTATATCAAATACCTATGCCAAATTTCATCCAAATGCATTCAGCCGTTATGTGCTTTACCATTTGTATTTTATGTATGTATATATATATATATATATATATATATATATGTAATACTCTTTAATGGTCAAGATTAAAAAGAAATACAATAAGCAGGCAATGTAAAAAAGGACAAAGGCAAACGTATCCCTTTACGAAATAAATTATAAATTGATCTAGTTAATAAAAAATAGTAGTTTCCGAGAGAATAACTATACGAGTATATTTAAGTTATACGCTGACTAAGGCAAAGTCGGGAGTGAAAATTAGTTATCTAAGTAGTTAGTACTTCATTACACTTTAAATAAAAGTATAGCTTTAAAAAAGTACTTACACGTGAAACTCTTTAAAATAGTCACCTCGGATACGTCTACGGAACCCTAAAACTAATTAACCCCAGTAATCTTCTTAATGCGTAATAAACTGCGTGCAATACAACCTTGCTTACCTATAACAGCTCACATTAGACCAACAGCTTAAACAACTTCAACCTTACCTGGTTAGTGTTAAGGTTGAATGTTCTGTAATTTTTTTTGTATATAAGTTGTTTTGTGTAAGTAAGAATAGTAATGCAACGATCTTTATTTACTACACTTGCTTTAAAAATGCAAGTGAATTTACGTTCGACTCTGGCCTATGTTTAAAAGGAAAATAAATTTTATTTTAAAGGCTATTATGATGAATGAGGCATTATTTTTAATAGACTTGTGTAATGTATGTATGTAAACACTTTATCGAACTAAAATGATTCATTTTGCAGTTAATAGGTATAGTTTAACGTATCGCAGTGTATGAATTTATTTTATTAAATTATATATTTTTCTACAAATATAATAGCCAATGAAATAATGCATAAAAATGAAAATAAATAAATATTTATGGAAGATGTAACACAAATTGATCTGATCCCAAATGAAGCTCCGGCTCCAGGCTTGTACTATGGATACACAACAATAGGAAATATGCATGTTTTTTTTTACAGCTTCAATAAAAGCTGATTCATGTAACAAACAGGTGAGAAAAAACATTTTTTGAATAGTTATAAAAATAACCAAGATATAAGCCATCAAAGATTTGTTCCTATCTCTTTCTAGCAAAACAGTATTTTACGTGGAGTTTATATGGCCGAACTGCACACTGACGTCACCGGTGCACGTCGGATCTCTCTGTCTAATTAGCAGGTTAAAATGCTTGTATCATCCGTATTTCTTGACCGATTTTAATTTTAATTTCACTTTTGGTGATCTTTTTTACGGTTTTTTCATATTTTGTTGAGAAATGCGATTTAAAAAATCGATGCATATTCCCTATTAGCATACGTAAAGGTATGGCATACGTATCGGTATGGCACCTAACAATTATGTCAAGTGAAAATATACCAAATGATCATTATGGCACATGATTCGTTATGACAAATGTTATGGCATATAAATTTATGTCATATGAAATTCGGGCAAATGAAATTATTGCATATGAAATTCGGTCAAACGATAGAGAACCGTCGGGCGTATGTTTGCTTTCTGTCTCTTTCCATCGCCCATTAAAATTTATCGCTATCTCTGTTTTTTGTGGATATTGTGGAGATTCCCCGAACCAAAAGGTCTGATATAAACATCAGACGCTCCGTTCTAAGAAAAAAATTAAACCAATAAGTCTTATAGTGGAGATTCCCCGGACCAAAATGTCTGATGTTCACATAAGATTGAATATAATTACATTTCATTTCGAGCCATATAGTCTGATTTAAACATTCGTCCTATACTTATTGCGTGTTCACAAATTTTCTTACAACCAAAATATCGGATGTTAATATCCGACCACAGCATAGCATATGCCTTGTTAATTTTAGGTCGGATGTCACACCCTTTTGATAATCAAATTTGAATTGCAATGTTATTGATAGCGTGAGAAAGAACTTGTATGTCAGAAAATACTTGCAGTTATATGCTCCTTCAATATTAATTACTAGTTTTCTTTATTTTAATACTGTTAGTCGGTGTCAAACGTTTTAAAGTTACTTTTGCTTGTCCTGAAAAGTGTCAAAAATGCACATCCGACCAGTTGGCTCTGATGTCCAGAAATACACATTGGTATATAATAATACCTACTGTGCGGCGGTACCCTCGGTGCGCGAGTCCGACTTGCACTTGACCGGTTTCTTTAATTTATTTCGGTGGTCGTTGACGTGGGCAGATTGCATCTTGTCTAGCCCCGCTGATGACTATAACTCAGTCGAATAGTATTGAAACCACCACTTACGCAAATATGTCACTGATTGCACTTCATTCAGCCTCAAGTAACTGGCTGTTAAGACTAGAGTATGACCAGAGTGTGGTAACCCAAAAAAAAAATAGAATATAAAATAACAAAAATTGGTAACAGTTACCATCTCGCAAGTATTAAAAAAAAAACTTGAAAAATTATAACTCAAATATTAACCACTTCCAAAAAAAATAGAAGCATCATGTTTTTTTTGAAAAGCTACAAATTACAAGAAAGTCGGTTCACTAGTTTCGCAAAAAAGAGAAAAATATTTTCCCCATTTTTTTAAATTACAAAAACCACAATCATTTGAGGGTTAATATTTGGTAAAATTACATCATACATTGAGGCAAATAATATGATAAAACACCTAATTACGGGCCTCTAAAATACCAGTTACTGGCACCTAGTGATTGTTGAATTATCGTCTCTATTACCTTGTGTTAAAGTTCATGGGGCCAATAATTGATAGGTGGCCAACAATAGGGCAGTTCACCCTACCACTAGCTGGGAACACGAAATGCATACTCTCGTAACTATTGGATAGGTACTACCTAATTATGTGAAAGCTTGTTTATCTACACTCATATCATAAGTCCTCTATTATGCGTTCAAAACCCGTAGGCAATGACCAGCATTACCTGTGGTAGTAGGTGACAGCGATGGCATCTGTCAATTTTGGACAATATTCCAAATTTTGATCTACAATATTCGATAACGTAATTTCAAAATTAGGTTACAGCTGTCATCGCTGTCACCTACTACCACAGGTAAGGTAATGCTGGTTATTTGCCTTTCGGCTTCTGAACCCATCTTAGAGTACTTATAATATGTGTGTTGATAAAGTATTGTACGAGGCACTGCGTAATTAGTATTACGCAACCGTCACGTAAACTATTATTGTTTGTTATGTGAAAATGCTTGTGTCACGATTCGCTTTTTTTTCAGGTATTCTTCTACTACGCTAACTACAAGAGCGGGTCGGCAGGCAGCGCGTCCAAACCGAATTGGCTGACGAGGACCGAACTCCAAGCGACGCTGCCAGACAAATACAACAAATCTGTGCGGGAGTTCCTGTTCGATGAGAGATTTTAGAATGTGTAGATTTTTTATAAATAAGTAGGTACAGTCAGGAATTTGATAATTTAGCAGTATGACATAGTCACTTGGCCGGGTTATACATTTTTCACGTGTCATTAGTCGTGTCACGCCGGGAAATGTATAATCCTGCTAGTTTACGTATTATGTTAAGCTACTAGATGATCAATTTTTCTTGGCTGAACATAGAAGAAATAAATGGATAGTTCACAGCTATTGCGATTATGGTATACATACATTTCGATGATATCTTTCGATAGGACAAGATTACGTAAAAATGTATCAATGTGTTTGTTACATAATGTAAAAATAGCATTTAAATAAGTTAGAATTCAGATAGTTTTGCATGTAATAAATATTTAACTGAATAAAAAAATATTACGTGATTAAGCTCTTAATTTTATTACGTTCTAATACGGACTTTTATTTTAGGGCCCCCCTTACTTTTTGCGCTTTTTGCTCGACTTGTGGCATCCAACGTCTAGTTATAATTTACTACCAGCCATTTGTTTTTTTGTTCCCACGACGGATATCTTACCTTAGCGACATTTCTATTTAATAGGAGTTTATTAGGTTGACTGCGTCTCTATACAAATAAGTAACTATATTCTTTGCGGGCACGCACATTAGACCAGTGTCACGCACGCGCGTCATAACTACATACTTTTTTAGGTTAAACGGCAGTGAATGTGTAATTCTTAAATGTCATACAGTCTGTTAATAAAGTTAGTTGCTCTTGTTTCTTTGTAGGATCGTTTTAATTTAATTATACCTCTCCTTCAGAACGGATACTTTATGTCCGTCCTTGGTCTTGTTGCTCCAAAGAAGTGAGTTTTAATTATTCATTAAGGTACAGTCAGTGTCCTCGATATTCACTTTAGTGCCGCTTTAACTTTGATAATGGCCCTTTAAATTTTAACCTGTCAACTATAAAGTTTAAAGCACAAGCAGAAGGAAATATTAAAGATTCTGGACTGCCGTGTGTGCAGAAAGTGATATGAATAACCCGTTTAGAAGAGGATCGCAACTCAGTAGAGGGAGTTTTGGGTTGGAAATTGGAAAAAGAGTTGGTGATAAAGCGACCTACTACTGTGACTATTAAATTTATAGCATTCGGCCACTATTATTGGTTCCGGAGAACTAGGTGTTTCCTTGAGCATGTACCTCTTTACAGTCTATGTCAATTGAAATGGCAATAAAAAGTGTAGGTATCTAAATAAAACCAAACGAACCAAGGTTAACGTTAAGGAACTTAGGTCTTAGGTACCATTATTACTTACGTACTCAGTAAACATTGTTGAGTATAAAACACAGTAACTATAGAATAACAATAAGTAATTACAAACAATTACGTGTTATTATTTGCACTCAAAAACTTCTCAGTATACGCAACTCAGTAAGCTCTCGTTACTGGGAAAAGATCTCGGCGCTTCACACTAAACCATCGAAATAGACGCTCAAAACAATCGTGATTTACGTGTAAACAATGTTTAGGAGAAAATTCGAGAATTAGAAACACTCTGAATTGTATCCTATTGGAAACTGCTTAGGTTTAGCTTACGCTGGCAAGGAGTAGTTGTGGGTGAGTAAAGGCGGTTACACACGGTATTTCAAGCGATATCGTCGCGAGTAAGTGCTTAGAAATCGTTGATATTCGTAGCTTTTGCAGTCATTCAAGCGCGATGTCAACCTTTTTTTACCCGACTGCATCAGAAAGAAGAAAATGTTTTTCGAGAGTAATTATGTCTATTTCTGAGGCACGTTCTGCAGCCTCAACGGCTTGATGGATTTTAACATGTGAGGTGTCGTTAGATTCGTCTTGGTTTTTTTAACATAGGTAGGTACCTATATAGACGACAATATTAAAAACGCAGTCGGGTTTTCAAAGCTTGTCTTGTTTTAGACTTCGTTTAGTGCACAAACCATTAAACTGCCCGCAGACTACCTACTTTCTACTACATTTTTCGCCGCATGAGTTTTTTTTTGCAGTCACTAGTCTAACCTAAGTAATGAATGTTTAAGATATCCTAAAAACATCAGGGTTTCAGCAGGGTTTGCGTTCGGTGAAATGATAGAATTGATGAAGTGAAAATCGATAAAATGATGCCCTATCAAAATTGCTACTTTCTAAGCACGGTTGGCTCGGTCAAATAGATCATCCCCGCCGCGTGGCCCGCGCGCGTTTGATCGCGCGCTCACGCCGCCGCGCCAGACCACCGTGTATAAACTCCCTAAAGATAGCTAAAGATTTTCTTTTTCAGCGCAATATTTCCGTGTATCGTTTATTTGGCTTCGTAAGTGGGTTGGTTGGTTAACGACGGAGCACGCTCTCAAGTCTCAAGGCCTGACCTTTGTTTCACTTACAAATAACCGTGATGTTTAACGATTTGCACAATGAAACATTAGGTACAATCCCGTGAAAAGTGAATCACGTTTGTTTTTTGTTTTTGCTCGTGCTTTGTGTTGTATAATATGTACCTAGTTATGTTTTGTATGTATACAAGGGTGTTTGGTGTTGATTGTTATATTTATTACACGACTGCCCAAAAAAAGGATTGTAATGTTTTCAGGGTTTATGTATGTATGTATGTACGATTCTTTATTCCACCATAACTTATAAACGCCTGAGCCGTTTAAGATGTGTTCCTCCACCCATCCCGGGTGACATATGATACCTAAACTGTAGAAATGACAACAATGGCAAAATGACAATTATTAACATAGGTATATCGACGTCAGTGTAAAAAATCAAAAAATGCAGTCGGGTTTTAAAGCTTGCTTTTCATTTAGTTATGTTATTAGGTCCGTAGTGACTTGGTCCTTTACACTAAATAAATGTTAATAAGAAAAATTCAGTACTTTTTAGGGAGCCATGGGAGATATTTTAACCCTGTTTTTAACTCCCGACGCAAACCGATGGGTGTCATGTTTATGGTGTGTGTCTGTTTGTCTGTGTCATTTTAGTTCCCAAACGGATGAACTGAGATGGACGCGGCACCCATCCACATTTAAGGACATTTCAAAAAGGCTAATAGAAACAACTGGAGACCACAGAGCTGGCAGCTTCCTCGGCCAACGCATAAGTATTGCTATACAACGAGGAAATGCTGCTAGCATCTGTGGTACTTTGCCACGGGGGCCCTTTCTTTTCTAGCTTTTATTTAGTTTTAATTTTATAGTTTTTAGCTTAGTTGTATTTAGGTTTATTTTAGTTTTAATTTATTTATCTATTTATTTTTAATTTGCCATAGTTTTAGTTTTAATTTTTAATTGTTACTTTGTATTATATTTTTAAGTATTTGTAAATCTTAATCAATAAATAACTTATCCATCCATCTCTTTTTAGGTCTTCCTCTGGCTTTATAATTTAACCCTCCACATTCATACTCAAGACTCTTCTCGTAACATGATTTTCATCTTCTCATGACATGGCCATACCATGACAACATATTTTACCCTCAATTTTTTGCATCACTGGTGATACTTTCAAACTTCTTTTTTATTAGAGTGTGTCATCATATCAAAATTTTTTTTTTTTACTGGCGAATTGGAAAAAATAACATACGAGTAAATAGGTAGGTATTTTAATCAGTTCGTACAATGCAGTTTTGGTAAGGTCGGGCAGATTTTTTCCGACTTAGGGGTTATTTTAACTATATAATTAAATTAGCAGATGGGGCCTTGCGGCGTTTTTGAGAATCAAACAATCCAATATTTTATTGTATTAATAGAATAATACATTAAAATCGTCGTATTTAAAGTTTGAGGTTAGTTGTGACGTTCCTTTGCATGCGTTTTTTCTACTCTCCAGCAAACAGTTCATTCCCGTTGTCAAAAATAGACCCACTCACTGACCCTACACCAATTTCTCATAACCACAAACAACTTACTGACTTTTAATTCGATAATCTCCCTCAGCACCAGTCAAAAATTAAAACCCTGCGTCAATTAATAAAACAACATTATTAAAAATGATAATGACATTAGTAAAGGACTCGTCATATATCTCACGCGTGAGACACGGAGGGGGGCACCACCCGTTGCTCTCCACTTTAATAGATAAAAAAAACTCCACATACCACTATTTTAAAGCATACTAAAGATTATCTAAAGAGTTATGTGTGGAACATTTAATAGAAGAACAGGTGTGCATAACAAATAAAATAAATAAGTAAATATCAGAGGACAATATCACACCAATTGACCTAGTCCCAAATAAGCTCTAGGCTTGTACTATGGGGACAACGATACCTATTAATACTTATAGAGAAATATATACTTAAATACATAGAAACCGTTCATTATCAGGAACAAATATTCGCGCTCATCACACGAATTTCTGCCCTTACCGGGATTTGAACCCAGGACCTTCCAAGGCAGGGTCACCATCATATAGGCCAACGCGTCGGCAATATCGTACGATATCGTATTTCATGGGATAAGTTCGTATTCGTTTTGATTTCTCAATTCACAACAGGATATTATCAGTGTTTGCTACGTCCGCTTCCGACTAGTCGTCGGAATGACGTCATTTTGTTTGTAACCGCGTTTTGGTTTTTTTTCAAGCCTAGCTCTAGCTGTGACCTAAAAAAGCCGAGTAGACAGACGACGCAGAAAGGGGTTTGGGTAAAAGTGTTGTCATTTGTAAAATTCATACATTTTCAAGGTGAGCGGCCATTCTTAAAAGTGGTAAATTATGATAGAGTTATTAAAAGTAAACATATTTTGTTATGAAATGTAATACTCTAAAGTGCATCGGAGCCGAGATATTTAAATATTCATACTTGGGCGTACTTTTGTACTAAAAACTGAATACTTAAATCTTTAAAATCTCCGCTCCGATATTATTTACCGCCATAAATTATATATATCTATGTGTATTTATAGGTCCTCTAAATAACTATGTAAAAATCATCCGTGGCCGCTGAAAAAAAAATGACAATATTCTTCAAACAAATTGACCCAATGCCCTTTGTGTATTTATTTTAGCAGTTAATAATTTTTAAAATAGTATAATTTTGAGGCAAATCTGAACATGAGTTTGAGCATAAGTTTTCAAAACACCTTTTAAAAAAGTTACTGTTATAAATTAGCTTATCGAATAGTATAGGAGTTGACTGAAAAAGCAAGATATAACTTTTCTGACCATATACGAAGTCGTACATTTATTTACCACATATGATTTAATAGTAGGGGAGCCCACGACACTAAACCTAGTTCATTAAACTTCCAGATGATATATTAATTAGGCACGTCATTAATGGGAAATGGGGGAACACGAAAGCAATGCTGCAATGCAAAAAACCTGGCAAAACTATGTTTTTTTTCAGAAGTCCGATGTCTAATATGATAAGTTCTGTTTATTCCTCGGAACAGGGGCGGGTTAGGAATATACGACAATGCAGTGCTGCAAGCCCCCCTGATTGGCCTAATCAGTGGCAGCAGCATGATAACTGATGATGATGATAAATGATACTTTATTGGTAACATAATATTACAAGTCAAATGGTACAGATTGGGTTACACGTAGGTACATTCATGGACTACATAACATAATAGCTAAATACAACAATTATTGTTATTAAATGATTACTTACAATATTTTTAAATAATTATAGGTAAGTTGACAAGCAACGCCTCGTACTTAAGTATTTAGTACGAGTATGATCGATCTCTTTAAAAAAACCAAAGCTCATCTGAAAAATCATCAATTATTGTGTAAGAAAAACCATTGCAGCATTTTCCAAACAGTGGAGAAAGTGGATGCTGCAGCGATTGAAGGTCGCCCTCCGCGCAGCCCGGTTTTTTGCATTGCAACATCGCCATTTTGTGTTCCCCCATTAATGACGTGACTACCTAATAATATATATATCACCTGGTACTCTTATTAAACTACTTAGGTTTAGTGTCGTGGGCTCTTAGACTATAATAGTTAAATCGTTTGGAACTTGCTTCTGCACGGTTCACCCTATTGTGGCATAATTTTATAAGTAATAATTATTTGTGGCATAATCTATATAGCCATATTAATCTGGTGTCGCAGAATCTACATTCGCATAGTTTGATTACGCAGAATTTCGTTAGTCCGACTACATTAATTGTCCGAATGTATGATTTCGCAGAATACTAATTTCGCATAATTGTTATTCTACTGTTACCTTTGACTTTTTTGAAAAGTTATAAAATAAACCTAACCTAGGTACTCTATTCTACCAGGATTACACAAAACATTTAAAAAAATATTTTCCGTTTAATCTGGAGAAAAATTATGCGAAAACAAAATTCGGGGTAACTATGCATTCGGCGTAAAAAGTTTCGGACTAACTCATTTTCGGGATGTTACAAATTATGCTAAATAAGGTTTCTGCCACATTACCATTCGGCGAAAACCAATTATGCCAAGTCTGTTATGCTGAAAGAGTTTCGGACGATAAATGTTATGCCACATAGAGGGAACCCGTTCTGCACATGTGTGTCTTTATTTAAGCAAAGTAGTTCGGCAATTCATTGCACCGTACCTATGGGTACCTATGGGTAGTGCTGTCGATCGTTATTTAAGAGGTTCTACAATTTATTTTAGGGGTTGTAGCATATTGTAAAAAGTCCGCTGAGGTCGCTACCCTATCTCACTTTATCCCTTTATCCTGCCATCAAGCAGCAGTGTTAGAATTGTTGAGTTTGGAGGTGGTACCCCCTTACCTATAGTTTCAGTTCTGGAAAGACCTTGTGCAGGGTCCATCCGAATGGCTATCACCACCTTATCATTGGACCTACCGCCAACTAGCGGTGTTGCGTTGTTGTGTTTCGGTGTGGGAATGAGACAACCAGTGAAATGACTACTATAGATACTGCCCGTTTTTTTCCTCAGGCTTGGTAACGAACAATTGCAGTCTTGAAATTCAATTCTTGAGACCGTCTAATGTATATGGGCTAGAGCTAACTTTAGTACCGTTATGTGCCTGTGTGCTCAGTTGCCTTCCATAAAAAAACATTTCAGCAATATCCGAGCGCTATCCAAAGACAATTTACCATTGTATGCTAAGACGCTACCTACCGCATTTATATACCTAGCTAGAATAGTTTGTTACAGAACATTAAACTTACCTTGAAAGAGAGCCTATTTAACAACCATTATTTAGAATCCTAATCTGCATAAGAGTATAAACAGAGGCAACATTTAAGCAGCTTATGAACTGAACCATCCTTTAATTGTTTAAACATGAATAGGTCGCCGCAACAATACCTACTCGACAATGACCGCTACTTGAACAGTTTCTGCAAATATCTCAATTCTAACATTGCCGATAAAGATAAGAGCCATTTAAAAACAAAAGGCTTTGCCGCATAGCGCCTACTTACAAGGATATTATACGTATTTTAACTCTCAGACAATTTAGCTATCCAGTCAAGATTGGCGCTACTTAAAGACCACTTGTAATAGCTCTACCTACCGCATTTATAAAGCTAGAATGGGTTGTAATAGAACATTGAACTTGCCGTAAAAGAAGACCCATTGAACCATTATTAAGAACTCCTAATCCTTATTAGCATTGTAAACAGAGGTAATATTGAAGCAGCTTTTGCACCAAACCATACTTAAATGAATTGTTTAGAGGATAAATAGATAATTGCCACAACAATAGCCTACCATAAACGATACTCGACGTTTTCTGGACTTGCTAATATCTCAATTCACTAGAATCCAGGGCGGCTGATAACGGTAAGAGCTATTAAAAAAAACAAAAGGTTATGTGCTTCTAGCGCCTACTTACACGCGCATTCTTATAAATCGTTCCCCGAACGACACGTCATTTAGCCAGTTTAAAAAAACGAGCCGGCAGAATTCACATAGTCTGCGTCAAGTTAGATAACTCCTAATAGAAACTGAGTGGCCCATTGTTCCAAATTTAATGGACCACCGACAGATACGGCGGTCGCACAAACCGCTCCTAAATATCGGCGGCCGAAAAAGAAAAACAAAAAGGAATTCGTAATCCTACGTATTCCGCTATTGTGGGGACAGCCGAGGAATTCGTCAAAGTATTTATCGGAGTTTCACAGTTCGTTGGCGGTCACAGTGTTAAATTATTGCCTTTTGAGTTATCGGATCGGATGCTTCGGATTTCATTGTTTGAGCGGATTATGTTATAGCGAGCGTTATCATTGATTTTTTATCGGTTTGAATTGACTTGTCAAAACTTGTACGGTGTTGGTGGTTTAGCTGTAAAGTTTTGTTTATAGCTATTTATTTATCTCTCCTTTTCGGTATGTTAGGAGTTCCATATCTCAATAGCGGGATAAAAATTGTACTTATATAATTATTTCCATCCCTAAAGATTGGTGATTTTCAGAAAAGAATTGGTCAAACACGTAGATATTTTTAAAGCGGCACTAGGAGTAGCCCATGGAAGAAACTTAAAAATCCGTTACGTAATAACTCGTGCCTTCTTTAAACTTTTTAAAAATATTTAGTGTCGTGAATAAAATGACAGTCACACTTTTTTTTATGGCAAAGTAAATTCGCTGCAAATGATGATGTTTAACTGGCATGAAAGTATCAATTGCATCCTCGACCTACAGGTGTGTTATTCTCTCAAAAAACGGCGGCCGGTCGGACGGACGAGCGAATAAAAGCGGCGAGTTTAAGTAGTCCCGTCCGACCGAACAAAACACATTTTAGCGCGTGCATTGTCAATTAGGGAGCCTTATACGTTCGAGAAGTCATGCTGCCAAATTGAATACACGCGCTAAAATGTGCTTTGTTCGCTCTGTCGGGACTACTTAAACTCGCCGCTTGGACAATCACTCGAGCGAACGATCACCTTTGCTTGTTGAGAGAATCACAACCCAGGCGCTCTCGCTCGCGCTCGGCCAGCCTGAATATCTCGGGATGCAATTGATGACTTTCATCCCTTTGTTAACGTTTTCTATTTTACTCTCCCATTCAGAATGTAAGGATTTCCATATCTCTTTAGCAGGATGAAAACGCCATTCCACATCAGTGAGATTTAAAAATGGAACGCCTCAGTAGTAACTATGTGATGTATGACAATATAGGAGCTATTGATTCAGTATTAACAGCTTGTGATCATATCCAACGGGCAACGGCACTCATTAACTTTAAAAATCGTCATAAAAATCTTGCTGCTGATAAACTTCAAGGAAATATCATTCCCACGCTGCATAATTCCAAACAAAGGCAACCGAATCCTACATTACCGCTATTTTGCCAGCTTTCGTTAGCCGTAAGGGCAATAGATAACGGACTTAAGATAACTTGAGAAACTTCAAAGAGTACCACTACAGATCTTTCACTGATATGGTTATTTGAAAAGCCAGGAGTAACCCTACCGTCCAAAAGAAAAAGACAGATTAAGAGTATTAAGTCAATAGGTATACTACCTTTTTGTTTTCGATGGCACAACTGTCCTATGTTCACAATGGTAACTGTTCCCTATTCAACTTTAACTGGAGTAAAGAGCAGGATTAAGGTTTGCGAGAAACAGATGGTACGATTAGATATGGAAAATAATAAACCGTTCTTTGAAATGTACCTACTTAGCGTTGCCTCCTCGCAATTGGACGTACCTAGTTTAGTGAAAAGGATCCAATCCACAAATTTCACACCTGGTGAATTTGACATTATATTGACAGCAATAAAATTCAAAATCAAATACATTTGCATTGCCTTGTGGATCCTTTTCGCTAAACTACGTCCATTATAAGTCACTATAGGACGCCCGCGACTTCTTACGCGTAGAATTAGTTTCCCGCTACTTCCCCTATTTGAACCCCTTAGGAGATGAATTTCCAAAAATGCCTTCTTAGAACACCTTTAATATATGCAATGAATATTCCCTCCTTTCAAGTCCCTAAGTCCAGCGGTTTTGGCTGTGCGTTGATCGATCACCCAGCCGGTCAATTTCTTTTTTTATGTACTTACATAGATCTTTGTATGTTGGAGATAATCTCTGGAATTGGTGAACCGATATTAAAAATTGTTTTTCACTTCTCATGCTCGTAAAGTCCTTCTTTATGACGGGTATAGGCTGCATAAAATCGCATTTTATGCACTAGTGCATAAAATGCGTTGTTGTTATCTAGACTAAGACAATTAAGGGCCCGGCTACACGCAGTGACTTGCATGCGCAAACGGTTTGTGCAAAATCGCAAAACTGTATGGTAAGCCATTTGTGCGGTATTTGTGCGGTATACCGCTTTGCCGTCTTAACGCACATGCGGAATTTGCGCAAGTATGATTTGAGCGTGTAGCCGGGCCCTAAGCCCTACAGCCAGACAGACGAGGTGACTGCATTAAATAAACTTGTTATTTGAATACATTTAATTTTATTTTATTTGTCTTCTAAGTTTCATCTAACAAAAAAGAAATTAAAATCTATTAAAAACAAGGATTATTAATAAAAACATTACAATGCAAGGTTGCGTTCGACCTCATGCAGAAAATTAAAAAAAAAATGTTAAAAAAAACAAAACCCGCCTCCAAAAATGCAAAAAATAACTTCTTTTAAAATGGTAGGTCAATCCAACTGCATTCGGCTTTTGGTTTAAAATATTGTGGGACGCCGACTTCAGTTGGACTGACCTACCATTTTAAAAGAAGTTATTTTTTGCAATTTTGAAGGCGGGTTTTTGTTTTTTTAAGCATTTATTTTATTTTATCCTTTTAAGTTTCCTATTTATGCTGTTACGTAGCTCCACTTCTAAATATTAATGAGAAACTATAGAACATTTCAAGCTCGCCGCAGACAACGCCGCGGGAATGTCATAGTCATATTTAAACCTAAATGTGCTTCGTCATAGTCGCTCAACTACCTTAATCGAAATATCTTATCGCCACCCTTTAAATAGGTACCGTTAAGGAGTTCCGGTGGCCATCTGTGGTCTTCATCATCAGTTCCACTTCACCATATAGTGCTTTTCAAAAGCAAATGCACGAGTTACAGTGAAAAATACCAAAATCGCTATAGGTGTGCCTATAATATTTGAGGAGTTCTCTTGATTTCTCCAAGATCCCATCATCAAATTCTGACGTGTTGACAATGGGACCAACTAGAAAGTATACTCATTCAAACAACGAAAAAAAATTTCAATTCGGTCCAGTGTCCACATAAAAAAAAAACCCGACGAATTGAGAACCTCCTCCTTTTTTTGAAGTCGGTTAAAAACGAAATACACTGGCGGGAAAGAGGTTTATGTCTAGTTTTGGACCACAGTTTTGGACAATTCATTAGGTAGTTGTTTTCTTTGCAAAACTTGTGGTTTAGTGTTACGGAATTTAGTGAAGAGGAAAAAATGTTCACACCTAACATATTACTAGAAAAAAATGCAAAAGAACTTATTGAACAGACATGGTCGCTTTACTTTAAACGTATCAAAATTTCAAAGTCTGGAGAAGCGGCAAACAAGTCAATACAGTCTCATTCATTAAAGTTTCATTACCACTGTTTTATTTCCTCGTAATCGAATTGAAAAGCAGAGTGTAAAACTCGAGCATAAAACCCATTTTACCCTCGACGTGACTATCCACGTGGCTATATGCACGTCTCGGGTAAAAGGCTCGTTTTATGCACTTGTTGTACAATCTATTATTACAGTGTTGTATGTACCTATATGTCTGTCTCTTTAGTATACGAGTACATACAAGAATAAAAAATAAATACAAAATACAGGGAATATGATTATTTTTTTATAACTCTTGATCTGATCTTATTTATTAGAAGAGAAGTTAACGCGAACTGTATTTGTTTTTTTTTTGTACATATATTTGTAGGATTTCAGAACAAATGTTATTTAATTGTGTTTACTTAGGATACCCTAACACAAATAATTAACGCATTTGAAAATCCAAGGGAGAGCCCTGAAACTAAGCAGCAGGGGAGAATCATTACAGTCTATTAAAAAATATATAGATTCATTAATGCCATAAAGGAATGATTGAGAAACTTTAAATGGAAAACAGAAAAACAAACTTATTACAAATGATGATCAGAATTTTAAAACAGATCGGTTTTGCCTCTCTTTATCTAAATCTCGCTTAACCTCGCTAAAACACGCAGGAAATAAAGAAAAACGTTCGCATTCAACGATCACCGATTAACTAGATTAAATGCCAGTTGTCATTAAAATTTCATAACCTCAAATTGGGCTTGTAATTTATGATATCCAAACATAAAACCAAGTCTACTCTAAATTGAATTATCATTGATCCTTTGACCGCGCCGTTCATTCAGCGACGTAGATGGTTATTTAATAACAACGATGCGGCGGGCGCGGGCGACCGGTCGGGCGCGGACGCAGCGCGGTCAGACGGGCCGTCTGCTGATAAAGGAGCTTTTTAACCGCCTGATTTAGCATGAAATTGGAACACAAAGCGAATAAAGCCACAAGATTGTAAACATTATGAGGTTCTTTTTTATAGCATTCGGGTTATTCACGGTTTTTATTGGCTAGTGATGCCAGCTATTTATTACCTTGTTAAAGACTTTAACGAGATCGCTCTGTACAGACAGTGCTTGTGGTTAATTGGATATTTGCCGCTTCAGGTCCTGGTTGAATTGATTCGTGTTGTAAATGAAGGTATTCGTCCGATTGGATTCGAGTAAGGCGGCAACAAAAAGCCAGGTCCAGATAATTACGTGTTCGTTAGGACCTGACGGTGTAAAAAAGTTCAAGGACTTCTTTTTAATATATCGAACATAACAAAGGAGATATACGAGCCTTACTTCGTACCAGCTTAACTTGAGCCCTAGACTAGATATAACATTCCTATAAGTTACGCTGGTTTTAGTAGTAGTCTACTTTAAAGTTTTAAACGGGACGCTACGGGTTTTTTTGTGAACTTGGAAGTCAAGTTGATACAACTACTTAGTTATCACTTACTTGTTGTAGATCAATCTACAACGTGCCGCCCCCTATTTAATTTTTCATACATCGACACAACCATGCTACGTCAATAAAACTGGTGGGGCGAGCCTTCGTGGATTGAAAACGATATACATACAGCTTGACAGGCTCACAAGAACTTAGAACTCAGTGGTAACTTGACATCGGCTCAATTTTTGAGTAAGGCATAGGTAGGTACTACCGGCACTAAATCAAAGTGCTTTTCCACGAGGCGAGGCGAGGCGGGACGAGACGAGCCGAGTCGAGGATTGAAATCTCACCAGCCCTATTCCACCGATGCGCTGATAGAGAATTAAAATTTCACTATACTAATTTCATTAATTGATAATCCTGTCCTCGCCCCGTCAGGAATAGCACCTTTAAGACACAAACGCACTGCGAGCGCAGAGCGGAGCGCTGTAGCACGATCCCATGCTAAAAATGTCTCCACCACACTTTGGGAAGGGAACACTTTTTAGTATGGGAACGCTCCGCAACGCGCCGCCGCCGCCTCAGTGCGTAGGACAAAAACCCCCGCGTCACGTACGCACTCGCGCTTACCCCGACCATAAAGCAGAGAGTGTAAATCAAGCGCGTTATAGGTTCCCACGCGTCCAGAATGAATGACTCACTAAACTGAGCATTTCCACAAGTCATAGTGCAATTAATAATATACGGCGTCCTGTCGAATTATCTCCCGCCGAGGTAGGGGTCCGAGCGGCTTTAATTTACCACAATGGAAGGTTCCGAGAACCGAGGCGGTTCGAATCCCGAAGAAAACAAACAGAAAATAATTATCATAAAGATGAAGAGCGGCCGCTGGCTGCTAATGGGAGCCCACCTGGCAGCGCGCACACACGTAACATGCACCACTACATGCCCACGCGCATGTATCGCGTTTATACAGCCTATATTCGGCATCGCCTTAACAATGTTGTTTCAGATCGATTTCTATATCACTGTTTTATGCTCTCGCTTCGCCACGAAAGGGAAAAGAGGAGAGACACTTATCTAGAGAGCGATTCTGAAACTATAAGAGACGGGAATTTTTTATAGGAATAGTTGACACAGATCCACAGACTATATAGAGCCAGAAATAAAATAGGTTTTAATATTAAGAATAAAACCCATATTGTACAAGTTTACACGTATCTGTCTGTTTATCATATAGGCATATGTCAGCAACGTGTTTCGTGTGTGTGTTTTGAAGTCACGACGGCTCGCCCTGTTAGTCAAATTGACTTGCCTCAATGTAAGTAAATTTAAGCTAAGAGATAAATATCTCACCAAAGCGGGTGGACCATACTTGTGTGTGTAGATGCACTTACAAGTTGTCTCTGAGTGCGTAGCTGTCGTCGCTAAGCGTCGCCGTAGTGTGCGTGTCTAAACCTTCAAGTATGGCCCACCAGCATTCGTGGGATGAAACCACTGTAGTAGGGAGACGGGACTTCGTGGATTCAAAACAATACAAAAGCTATTTTTGAAATACGTGAAAAAACTTCCGGAAATCACAATATTTGACATTAATTAACAAATAAGCATGAGAATGAGTTTAATTTATTGTTGCTATTATGGGTGTGGAAATACGAAAACGCCTAGTCGTGTTTTGCATCAAGGCTAGGGCTACTGATAAAATAGTAATTACAAGATTTAGGAATTTCTTGAAGAATGCAATCCGAACTAACCACATAAAAACACTTATAAATCAATATTGGTTTTAAAATTAGTCATGTTTCATTTTAGCAAAACCTTTTATTTAAATGTCGACCTTAATCAAACAGCTTTACGAATTTAGTAATGTGTCTCTTATCGAGTATCGGCGGTACCTATTAGCTTAATTTGTGGGCACTTATGTTTTATAAGGATGAATATAATTGTCTCTTCGAATATACACTCAACGATAGCTCTATAAATAAGTTGAATGCTATAACTTCATGTGACATGACAGTGCCGAAACCATCTGCAGTTTCTTTATTTTTATCAATCAAAAGCTAATATCCGCTTCTACAGTTTTTTTTTATTTGGCTGAATTGCGGGTAGGAGGTAGTTCCTTGCACTCAATATACCTACACGCTTAATTTGGATGGTGTCACAGTCTTGATCATGTTTAGACAAATGATAACTCTGATTAAAAATCTTAGGACAAGAAATGTTAGGACAAAATAATATACTCCCGAAAAGAAAACAACTCTTTAGTTCTATCGCTGCACACAGGGGTATTTGACCCAAAAAGTCGGACATATACAAATATATACATTTTTGTGTTCAGGGATGATTGAATTACTTAAAAAAAATTGGCAAAAAAATATCGGTCAAGGTCAAGGTACCCAAATTCTGGTTTTATTAATTAAATGAAACAAAATCAATTTAAAATAGAAAGAACATATAATATTAGCAAAAAAATACATTAATAATCACTTCTTATCAGTTATATTATCAATAAAGCCTTCTACTATAAATTTAGGGACGCCTACCCATATTTAAACTACTATTAATTTACCTGTATGGTAACAGCATCTCTTTCGCAGTTGCCGAAAATGAAAGTTTATTATTATGGGATCTGCTTCGGATACTGCTCAAAAATGGGTCTGAAGTTAAAAGCAACCTATTTAAAACGTCTATGTTGCATTGCTCCCGTGAAAATTTTCGGCTGTAACATTCTCGGTACAATCGAAAATGTTTGTTTCTTGCTTCTGCAGCTTCTTCAGATAATGACCCAATAGGTAATAGAGCATGGTCTATCACTGTGGGCCCATGGATCAATATTTTGTGGACAGTGGGTGTCATGGGTTGCCATGGATAAAGGTGAATATATAGTTTGGCCGTTTCTTCGCAATATATGGAAAATTTGCTGGTGTCTACTTCGTGTCCACTTGAAATTACTTCTAAAATAATGGCGAATCTTTCAATCAAGTTTTGATCAATGCCAGTTATCCGAGCAGATATTCCAGCATTGGCGAAAAATCTCCTGCTTGTATTGCCATCATTGCTACTACCGAATCCAGGCTTAGGAACGTCAATGATAAGACCTAGTTCATTTCTAAATTGCTCTTGAATTATAGATTTTCTGTCTTTTACAATATTTTTGTCTTGCTGGGATCTCGCCTGCCACTTTTTCAATGGTAATTTATATGAAAGGTGGAGTAAGGATTCAAATAATCGGATTCTGGCGTGTAGAATAGATAAACCGAATTCTGTGTTCTCCATGATTACTTCTTTGGTCTTTGTTAAATCATTGAAGTCTTTTGAAGTCAATTTACATATAAAACACCTCATTGTAGATGTTGTTTGAGTTGCTGCGTTGCATACTTTTCCGTCTACCATTGTCAGAAGCATCTTGTGTGTAACATCGATTTCGTGAGATCCTCTTTTTGATTTTGTTGATTGAAGTTCCTTGATCTGATTATTAAAGTATTCAATTTCTTCGTTTGTGATGTCTTTAGTCTCGTGCACAAATCGTATCCTCATCGGTCGACAAAAACGAGGCGAAGACGGCGTTGGATTTCGCCAAATAACTTTATCATTGTGTTTGCAAATAAGTTGAAGAGGAACCAAAGATGATTGAAAGATATGCGCATCAGAGTCAGTCATGTTCTCAAATTTTTGTTTAAATTGTTTTTGGTGTGAACCATCACATCCCCACTTGTAGATGAGCTCAAGAGAACTAAGCTCCTCGGATGATAACGTATCTAAAACTTCATCCAAATACGATAATAGTCTTTCAACCGTATGATTGAGTAACTGTTGCAGTTTAACCTCGGCACACACAGAATTAACGTTAACGCTTTCTTCGCTAGGATAGCACTTCTTTTTCTCTTTTTGTATTAAAGTGTAGCATGGAAATAGGTCTTTATCGCAAGCTCTTATAATCTCATACTGTTTTCTTGTTAATGATGCCTCTACAAACATAGACAGGGCCTCTTGTGGTGTCAATTGTCTTCGAGAGGACACGGGAGTCCTAATGTTTTCTTTTTGGTTAGAATCATCCTTTGAACCCGTAGTCATAATATTCTTGACAACAGTAGCACCGTCAATATTACCGCTTTCTCGAAGCATCATTTGACCAGCAAATAAAATCTCTTGTGCTTCATTATTTTCCCTGAGAGATTCCGTTTTGCGTCTTTTGCTTCTTTCACACAAATCTTCAAAGGACTTTTGCGGCCGGTGGCCGGTATTGCATAACACTTTCATAGGTATTTCTATAGTTCCTTGCAACCAGTTATAATTTTTCTTCAAAAAAGCGACCTCAGCTCGACCAGCTGCTTGCCAGCGAGACTTCATATCGTATTTCAATCGAGCAAATCTCCGCAGGAAGTCTTCTTTCCGCTCAACTGGGAAGCAAGCAGTTTCCACGTGGCACTTTTCCACAAAATCCAGTTTTTTTGCAAAATCTTTCTCGGCACACTCTTTAGCCATGTTAAATATGGCAATTCGAGTAACCATATTCACGCCAGAACCACCTAAAACAAATAAACAGGAACGTTAGAATAACGACCGCAAAGTTATCGTGGTTTGGTCGAGCAGGCCGCTATTTCAAAATCAGAAAAAACATTGATGCAGCAGTTTAAAGCAGTATTTTTAAAATATTACATACAGAATACTGACAATACTAATGTAGTAAGAAAAAATCAAGACCTGATATTGCCGGGAAGTATAACTAAAATGCGAATACTTATAATAGATTGGTGAAAATGGTTAAATATAGAGAGTACTTCTATAAAATGTTAAATTATATAACAGAACTATGCACAACTAGACGTCTTCATATAAATATAAAATGTACATACCTGGTTGACTATTCTCCATTATATAAATCACTGCAGTTTACTTCAGAATAATTCCAAATAAATGAAACGTAATGTAAATATTTGTGATAATATGCACTCGCAACAATTCAACAGTACGCAACAGCGGTCGAAAGTTGACTGATACGTAAGTTGTGTGAATTCCACAATTTTATCTATCATGTATTATTATTACATAGACCCTTGGGTAACCGCAGGTAAAAAAAATTACCTCGATTTCGCCCATTTGGTTTTTGTACCTAATGTCCGCGGTTTAGTGTCAAATACCCCTGTGTGCGCTGCTTGTATATTTAGATGTCTAAGTTGTGTTGTTGTTTGTAAAATTAACAACATTAGGTAATTGTTAAGTCATCTTTTAAGAACAGTGTCAGATTACGAGAAAGAAATTTCGTCAAAATTAATCACTGGATTTGTGCGATAGGGTCAATTGAAGTTGTTGACTAAACCCAGCAGCTAGATATGTATTCATAGTCTATTCCCATTACCTACCTATTTTATACTTAGATACCGTAAGCTTAATAAAATTACAAAATGTTTGGGTGTTTTCCCAGCATCAACGGCAGAAAATTATCAGTCAATCGACGAAACATACCACAGAGAAAAAAGTCCGAGCGCGCTCCCGTCGCACCGTCTGTGGAGTGCATATGTTCAAGTGCATTTGTTGGAGGCACGACAGGTTATTAATTTTATGGTGTCGATGGCCGCATGCACCTGGCCGCTTCGGTCACTGCCCCCCTCCCCGCGGGATCAATCACGTACGGGTAATACTGGACATTCACGGGCAATCCATTTGACAGCAAATGCACCTGGTTCAATCGTTGTTAATCAAATGGAATAATGCCAAAAATTTTGCCCGCTCGCGACTATGTTTAATGGCATGCGATTCTTGTTCAACTAACCCGCATGTCGTCGTCGTCGGCCATTCACGGGCTGAACGGCATGATGCAAGGTTTTGCACTCACGATCAAATGGCGTGACGATAAATGGTAGGACCGAAAAATTAATTCGACGTTATCGTCATCGAATTTGGAGTAGTTTGATAAAGTCTCGGTCAAATTTGGCAGGACGCCGCGCCAAATGACTTGATGGACTGACCGTGAATGCCCAACTGAAATCGCGCCTGCTTGCGTTTGCGCACGTGTGGGTAAGCATTTTCAAATAGATGACAATCGCTATAAAAAGCAAGCGACGTAAATAAAAGTATGTGTGGCAATTTTTATTCTGAATCAATGTTGTATTGATGGTAAGACATTCTGCAAGGTCCGATCTGATTGCTTCCACCATCTTACCCCTTTTTACCTGCTGTTAAGCAGCAGTGTTAGCATTGCTGTGTTACGGTGGGAATAAGAACCGGTGAAATGACTAGCATTGAGGAATTCCTTCTTAGTTCTCAGGGTTGGAAATGCGTTTGCAGTCTTAAAGATTGTCAAGACGGGTCAGAAATTACAGTTTTCAATAACTTGACGTTATTTTTGACATCTTGAGAAGTGTATCTCAGACGCGACCAGTTTATTAATTCGGCTCTTCGGATTGCTGTCTTGAGATTGCAAATGTATTGAGTCTTAGAGCTCACGTACTATCAGGTGACTTGTGTACTCGTTTGCCTTCTCAACGCCATAAAAATTGCTTACCACTACGTCCAAAGACCGCATTCCTCAAGTGTTGTTGATATCAACTAAAGAACCTTGTCACTCAAACCCTATGACGAAAGGTGAATGCAATTTATTGGTAACCCATCATTGTTTTATTGTGACAGGGTTCTATAATGGCTCAACCATTATCATCCGTATTCAATAAACACAGTCGAAGTTGTATTTGGCAGCCGCCAATTAGAGTGTGTTATCACTTCTGAATATGGGTCTTAATGTTTACCTATTAGTGCCGCGTCGTCCCGTGTTTAGTGCCGTAACACTGTCGATATAAAAGTGGTAATCAAGTCTAAAAGAACGGGAGCTTAAAAAACCCTGCATCAGGACTGAGGAGGTTCTATTTATAACATGACACTCCTTGGGTGAATGAATATTAATCCAACCCGTGTCACGCGGGATCAGGGGTTAAAGTCCGGAACAGTATAAAAGGTTACGGAGGTGGTTTTATCGGAATCACAGCAGTCGGAGTTTTTAAATTTGGTTTATCGGAGTCGGAACCGGAACCGGAATCGAAGTCGGATTCGGAAGCCCCATGTCCTTCTGTTTATTCCACCAGAGTAAATACCGTAAAACGGGGTGATTAGGGATTAAGGGGTGAGTAGGAACACAACCTAAAATGAAGCATATGTTACTAATTATAAGACTGAAATTATTTCCAATAGACGTAACGTTATTGTCCATTTAATACTTGTCTTATTTGTTACAAGTTATGACTTCTTTAAGGTTGTATCCCTACTCACCCCGTTTTGCGGTACTCTTTAACCGAACAATTGGCCTCGCGTGTGATATCCTTCGATTTATTTCTCTAATGAGTTCATGTCACCATAAAACTCGGCATTGGCGAAATACACCTTGTTAAAACAAGGAGTGAAATCCATTAATTAAGGAAAAAAGGGATGGATATTGTTCTTATAAAAAACGAATTCATTATGAACTATCATTTTTTGTATTGGTAGGAAATTTAAAGGAACACATGTTAGGAATTTTGGGATTATTCCAAGCAAACTTTCTTCAAAATTTTGGATTCTCTAGCCAAATAGCAAAATCGTGAGCCTTATAATTTAGTTATGTAAGTAGTATTGTATTTTCAAAATTCTATGGCAGTACAATCGTGTCAAAGGGTATCAAACGGGACTTTATTCTATTTAAAATTAAGACCCTCTCCTACGTGGTAAATGATTGCCCACTTCGCTGTTTTCCCGGTGGCATGGAGGAGTTGCAAAAAATTTCGCTGGCTGAAACACCTGGATATCGACGTTTGATCCATGCAGGATGAGTGCCATAAGCAATGATTATGATGATTCTACTTTAGTTTAATCTTCTTGTTTCGATAACGTTATCATGTTTACGTTATGTATGACATCTTACTGACAAGTAAATAAGAGCTGTTATAATGTCAACAATTATGATTACAATATAAAACCAATATGGGCTAATTTAATGTTTAATGCCCTGCCCTGGTGACGTTGATGCTACAATAGATATGTCTCACCAATTACTGAACCAACTGACAGCTGGCATTTGATTAGCATGCCAGTTCCACATTTATCGTATGGAGACATATTTTAAAACCAAACAGTTTACTGGACTTGGCGTAGTCTGTTCAAACATAAGCCAAATAGGTCGGCACACTCTTAGAATACTTAAATACAGTGCAACTGGTGTTCGAGGGTGCAACTGATACTTTCAACCGAGTTAAACTCTACATATGTAAGTATAAGTTTCATTTCTACCGAGAGGTAAGTAAACAGAAATATTTCACGTTATAGTCACTAATTTACGTTGGTTTCATTATTGTCTAAAACATTATAAGTGATGTGGAAATTATGAGTGTCATATTTATTTAAATTTTCTGTAAGTGGTCCAGTAACGAGTGATAATCGTAAGTCCCTTAGAATACTGTCCAGTCTTTTCTCGATTCTTTTTGAACTTTCGACCCCTCTTTATCGTAAACGTAAATTTACCTTCGTAACTCCCCGTCCAGGGGGTGAACTGCGACCCTCCTGCTCTCTTAAACTCGCTATTCCTTTTCACCACACTGGTTTTATGTCAAACTCTTTCGCCCTTCAGGCAACTCTCTCTGGAATGCGCTCCCACTTCATATTAGACGAGCCCCTAGCAGGCTCTCTTTCAAGCGAATGTTCGTAAGCATTTGCTGGAACAAGATGTTGCGTAGAATTTTAGACTGGACCCATCATGGAATATGTTTTAGTCTCTGCAGGTGTTATTTTTACAGGTTTATATATTATTGTATTTATTTATATATTTATATTGATATATCTATATATACTTTTTGCGTAAAGTATTATTATTTGGTAAATATGTTCTTTGCTTTGTTATCTGTCTTTCTTTTTATGTGCACCACTTTTGTTAATTTCTGTATGATTTTTTGGTTGATTGGTACAGAATGCCATTAGGCATTAAGGCCGCCATTTGTACTTTTTTTGTGCAATAATATTACAAAATCACTTTTTCTCCTTAGTGATGGAAATGCCATTTTCATCGCGTTATTGAGATATGGAAAACTTTACTTTCCGATCGAGAGATGAAAACGCTTGTTGCCATGCATCATTGTCTATGGCGTCGGTCAGCAACTACGGAACTTTGAATAAAACTGCTTTAAAAAACAGGATTTAGAGAATCACGCCAAACCCTAACCGAAAGACGAATCTCTAAATTCTTTTTAGGGTTCCGTACCCGAAGGGAGACCAATAGTACCCTATTAATTTACATATACCTACGCTGTCCGTCCAAAATTTAGAGCTGTATCTTTTGAACCATCAGCGGGTTTTTTGTTTCAAAAAAGTTGTTATTACGGTGGTTTTACTAAAAAAATAATAAGTGAAGTAACCCCTTTATTACTCTCTTTAGTCTCCATACAAGAAACGTGTTTTGTCAACGTATTTTAATATATGTTGTCTTTGAAAAACGGTAAACTATACTAGCGTCAAATTTGGTATTATTATAGTACAAACCTTGAAGAAAAAAACAAATACTAAAAAATGGTTAAGTGTGAGTTGGGCTCGCGCTGATTCTATTCGAAATCGGAATATGATAAAACCTACTGTGCGGTGGTAAGGAACCCTCAGTGCGCGAGCCCGACTCGCACCTGCGGGCCTAGTATGGCTGCGTCTATCATGTGTCTATATCGCGTGTCAAATATGTATAAAGCATCCGTCACTCTCGTACTTATTTACGTGTCAGAAGGTGACGGATGCCTTATCCACACTTTATCACGCGATAAACGCAGCCATATTAGGGCCCCTGCGGGCCTAGTATGACTGCGACTATATCACGTGTCAAATGTGGATAAAATATCCGTCACTCTCGTACTTATTTACGTGTCAGAATGTGACGGATGCCTTATCCACACTTTATCACGCGATAAACGCAGCCATATTAGGCCCCCAGATCAGTTTTTTTATCGTGTACCTCAACCATAGGCATCACCAATAGTTAACTTATGACAGCATTCTCCTTCTAATCGAACAGGTTAGCAGTAAAGCGTACATTTTAATGTAAATGGCACATTCGTTTACAGGTACGTGGAACCTGAATCGTTCATAAATATTTCTACTGACGCATAACATGTGTTGCTGTTACATCGCTGGTTTTATAAAGCAGTATATGCCACAGGATGGTTATTGTCATGTTGCGGCAGCTTTGGACAGTGTGTTGTTTAAAGTTGGCGTTGCATCGGTTCTATGGTGGAACGGTGCGGCACAGGTGTAGCCCTCCGAGACAAGCGGGCGACGTTGCTGCTCCGATCTGGGAATAGCTGATAAAGTATAATTATGTGCATAACTCTCATGAAGTTGATTAAAATAAATATTATCATAGTGAGTTAAGTGCTGCGTACATTTAATTCCATTATTTAGGAGTATTTTTAACAGACTCTTCTGAAACATTGCATTTTGAGTGGGAGATTAGTTCAAATATCATATGGTTCGAAGTAAGCGCAAAAGTAGACTATGCAGGTATTTAAAATTATCAAACAAGTAAGACTACATTAGCGAAGCGACCTACCCCTGGCAGTCGGGATGGTACAGTCAAGGGTGAAAATATATATTCACAAAAAGGTGCAAAAATATGTACACATAGACCTTATTGACATAATAATAAGGTCTGTCTACATATTTTTGAGACTTTGTGCTGTATACATATTGGTGCCCTTGACTGTATCTGTGTATTAACTATGGTGACCCATCATTTTATCGAATTTCTCTTCATCGATTGTATAATTTCATCGAATTTCATTTAATCGAATGCTATATACTGCTGAAAACATGAGGTTTTCAGGATATCTTAACATTTATTACGTACCTATGTTATGTTAGGTTAGACTTGTGACTACCAAAAAAAACAAAAAATCATGCGGCAAGAAATGCCTTTCGATGAAATGAAATTCTGCGTAATGATAAGTTCGTTGAAAGGTATTTCGATAAAATAATGGGTACCTATGTATTTATGCACATAGAAGAAGAAGAAGAAGAGGAAGAAGGAGAAGAAGAAGGAGAAGAAGAAGAAGAATAAGAAGAAGAAGAAGAAGAAGAAAGAGAGCCCATCCGTACCGTACAAGATATAAGGACTAAGCGGAAGAACAGGCAGACAGACACAAATAGCGACTTCATTTTATACTATAAAGGGATATCAAACAAGTTTTATAATAGCTTTGAAATACCTTCGAGTTGTAGTTTACTTAGTTGAATATTTTTGGTGGATATTTTCAACAGGAAATTAAAATAATCATGACAATTTTACTGCGTCTATATGTAATTTGGTCGCAGGTTCCGTCGACGTATCATCATCGGCGCGCGAGCGGCGAGGCAACTTAAGATAGCTGGTTAAGACCTCGGCGACGAATTTAAAGCGAGTTGAAGAGAAAAACACACCAGGGTGTTCAAATAAGTCAACATTTAGAATAATTAGTACACATCTCTTCTAAAATTGGTCTATAAAAACGCCTACTTGCATTAATCAGAACATCCATTTACCTACTACACGTAGAGTCGTACAGCTATCAGGGGCATACTACGCGATAAAACCATATTTATTTTGGCTTATTGTATTGCCAGCGTTATGATAGGTCTTATTCTCTTGACAGTAGAACGTGACGGTTTGACCCGACGTGACATTCTGTATAAATTTATTTATCTCAGCTTACTTCAATAACAAATGAGTTTTGTTATCTTCATCTAGATAATTTATTTAAATAAAAGAGTTGACAATACATTATTTGACATTGACGTTATCTTTAAATAAATTATTTTCAAATGATTTTATTTAAGATTATTATCTAAATAAGAACTTATTTAAATAAAGATTAACTCTGCCAGCCATCATATCATTGACTATACGATTATATATCAAAAGCAATTAGGTTTTACCGAGTAGAACAGACCCCTGATTTATTATTTCTTAAATTCCCTCTACATTCATACCAATGTTTTAAGGTTATAACATTTCTATTAGTCGAGAGCCCAAAAAGAAAAAGGCCGTAATCATTTAGTGAAGGCTCGAATTCCAACTGAACCGCTTCATAGGCGGCCTCAGGAATGTACTCTTTAATAACTTTATAATTGGTTTTAAATTGCCATTCGTCTTTCAGTTCTTTTGCGTACCGAGATAACTATGAAATTGACGGAGGGTTTTGTAATTATAAAATGCGCTTTATGTCGTTAATTGCGTTTTTGTTCTAGCTGCCAGCCTTATTGTTTGCACTTGCATTAATATTGTATTTGTATAGGTAGTATATTTTAAAGTTTTGACTTCTTATTCTAACCATAAACTTACGAGCATTTTTATAAAGTTCGGTGTTTAGAAAACGGAAACTCGTTGAAGCTAACTTCACGATGGATATTTGTGACTAGATTACGCCTTTTAGTTAAACAAGTTTGAATAAAAAAGTGCACACAGATAGATGAGATCACAAACAAACACACAGACATCGCAGCCTGACATTATCTAAGGGTCTGTCATAATATAATCCTGACGGTAACGCTTTCTTTGTCATTATATGTATATATACCTATTCTTATTTATATTAAGTTAATGTTGAATATCGAGGTATAGGTTTAGACTTCCATCTCATCCCATCGCACTATAGGGCATACTTACGACTATTCCTCAGCACGCTACTTTCTTGGGTCCTGCGCTAATTGCATATATCTACGTGGATGACATGGGGAGAAGTGACTTAGATGTTATTGGCAAATCCTTTAGAATTGAATAAAGTTTTGCCATGTACTCATTTATTTCAGCCGAAAGACGTTAACTGCTTGACATAGACTTTCCTATAGGCATTCATCGGTCTGCTGCGATCTTTATCAGATCGTCGGTACACCTTTGTGGATGCCTAACATCACTTCTATTTCTGGTACGCGGTCTTCGCCACTCTAGAACCTTACCGCCTGAACGGCCATCAGTTCTACAACCAATATTATGCTGCATACGCACTGCTGTGTCAGAATAAGTAAATTTGTCTAATCAATTTTGGGGCAATCTAAACTTGATTTCGGCAAAATGAAGCAAGTCTCGGACCCTATTACGACTATAATAAAACGCGTTCCACAAAAGCTTCGTACCTGGCTATAAACAAAGGCGCGTTTTAGCACCTCTATAAAAACTCGAACGAAACCCATAAATTAATAACTCATCGTCAAGTGCCTCTAATTACGAACAAAATAAAAGTAAAGTCAAGCAGGTAAACAAAATAGAGCTGTTATAAATTTCACAAGAGGCCCACACGGTCTCTCGAGCTCTCCAAGGCATTATGCAGTTTTTTTCCCTTAGTTTTTGCTCGTTGGCATTCACTTTGAGTTTACTTCCGTCGGTTTTTTTGTGACGGCGCTTAGTTTGACAAAGACTCGCTAGCGCCACTCGATAGTTTCGCCCACGGTGGGCAATTGCCCTAAAAAAATTACAATGCGTCATCGAATTGGCATTCCGATTGTTTTGTTTCCAACTTTTATTTTTCACCTGTTGGCGTGTTTAGGTCAGGTCTTGTAAGATTTGGATTCGCTTCGCGTTTGTTGATGTTATGACTTTACGCTCATGTGTAGAATATATAAATATGTTAAAGTAATATTGATTAATAGTTTTTCAACTGATATGACTATTAGTGGGGGATGGGCTGGCGTGCCACATTTCAAGAAAGCTGCGCCGTGAGTGAGATGAAAAAACATCAACATTCTTCTGGACTCGCACGGCCAGAGCAGCTAAAAAATAATGGATTTTACAATTGTCTTAAACAAAATCTATCTCATATCATCCTATAGTATCTGTTAGCTAGTCATTCAAATCCGCAATTTTAAAACGTTATTGAGTCACAAACAAACATGAAAAAAGAATAATCAGAACAAATATTCACATTTATACGATTATATTTGAAACTTTAGGTAAGCAGCATTTTTAAAACATTTTCATTGGTACAATAACAGCGAAATAAATCACGCAATAAACTTAAATGCGTCATCCCAAAAGTAACTGAGCGCCATAAACCGAACCCACAAAGGTAGGGACTTACTTCAAAAAGGTACCGTAAATCGCATGCTTCTCAAAGTGCGTGTTTGCTATCTTTGTTACCTTTGTTACTTTCCCTCGGCAGCAGGGTTGGCAATGTTACCACCCATCCGTGTTTTCATCGGGAGGGCATCCGGGTTTTCTAAAAAAGTCCGGATTACAAGTTGATTCCCACAGCTCTAGCCGTTTTACTAACTGGAACTTAACAGCTTTTAACAACTCATAATATAAACTTAGTTTAGTTATGAACTTATGACATTGACATGCCTGTTCATTAGCTTGTCACAATGACATGCCTAGCCTCCACAGCAGTAGTCCCTTTAATTGTAGAGTTTAGCTATATTTTTAAATGTTTTTTGCATGTTTAAGTCTAATTGGTATCTATGTCTGCTGTGTGTTGAAGATATTAAACAAAGACTTTTTCACTAAATTTTCAACTGCAAACTCCTCATTCCTGTTTGTTCTACAAAAGCAGTCAGATTTTTAAAAATTGTGTTTTGTCGATTTGTTGTCTGTAATAAATTATGTATGTATGTATACTCTTTAAATTAATAAATACTAAGTACAGAATTCAAAATTAATACAATTCAAAATTAAAACTAAACGTATTTAAATTAAAATTAAACTAAGCTACTCAAATATTAAAGATATAAATAATAATCACCACTATAAAAAGAACACCCCCTCTAGCAGGTCCGCTCGCGGCATGGTCCCCATGACACTGGCTGCATTACCTCTCTGGATAGCTAGCCCAATCGTTTGGGAGAGGTAAGCACCAGCTCTAGGATCTCCGGAGGATTCTATGAGCCGAGAGGACAGGGCCTGAATAAATACTTGAATAATATCAATTGTAATGTATTAATTAAGAGTAAATTTCAGACGCGTGAAAATATTAGAATAAACCATTCCGGTTTTTGAATGATTGTGAATATTGTGATCTCTTGAGGAGTTGGCAGCCCTATTCTTCAGTCATTTCGCGGTGTAATGTCGAGGCCGTTTGTTTGGGCTGCGCAGGATTACGGCCATTGTCTCCATAGCGCCATCGGCATCAAAAAGGACGCTTCTGTCCCAGGTAACCGACAAAACCAAGTTTTAATTTGCACTCAAAAAACAGCACAAACCTTTAACTCGAACACACAAGTTGTAAATCCCTTTGGCAGGCGGTTTTAGGAATTGTAACATTTTTTGTGAACCGGCGCTATGCAGCTCTTTGAGGACAAAAGCTGTTATCAGGTTTTAAGTGAAACGTTAGAAGCTAGCGGTTAATGTATGATTCAGTTCTTCATTACGTGAGTCATGTTTGAGATGGTATTGAATAAATATCATAAAAATAAGGCCACATACGTTTTGTCACGGCCCGGTTTTATATTTACATAATCTTTTGTACCTAAGGATTAGGACAAATACTAAAGTTTACATTAGTGGTTTTCTGCCAAAGCTTTATCATATAAACGTTATGTTTTTTTGCTGGTCTTATACCGTGTATACTTTGTATAGGTTTTAAAGAGTAGGAGCCCCAAGACAATACCTTGGGGTACACCTCATGAGTTTGTAATTGAACCAGTTCATTGTTATTTTACTCAGCCTAGAGATTTTAAAATTATGGTCTGCGAATGGTTGAATATCTCACTAATTAATACACAAAACTATTTACAAGTGAGAATATTTTGGTAAATAATTATGTTTAGCTTTGTCTAGTACCAATATATGTACACAGTAAATTCCTAGAGCTTAATTTTGGGTTTAGGTCAATTTGTGTCAAATGGTCCCCCCGTATATATTATTTATTTGTGGTTCTTTCACGTCACAGGGGCTTGCGTAGTTTTTTGCAGGAATATTTAAATATTCGAGGAATAACATGCTTACTCATTGGTTTTTTGGGAAACCAACTTATTAATAAAAAACAAAAACAAGTCACTCCCGGTTTCTTGCAAGCCCCGAAACAAATTTCCGTATCTTTGAATCTTCGAATATCACCCATCGAATCCCGAGAATGATTCAGAACACCCAATTACCGATGCTGCGTCCAAAGCCCTCGTTAGTCGAAAGTGGATAATTTCTTCATCTTGCCCGCGTGAGGTCCCTTTGCCTTTACCGCCAGCCTCCCGAAAATATCAATTTGCCGATCGGCTTGGGAGTACCCACGTTTTGTTAAGTAAATTATCAAAGGGATATGTAGTTTCTTGTTTTACATCGCAAACCAATTCTATGTGTTAAAGAATGCATCTATACTATTATATTATAAATGTGAAAGTAACTTTGTCTGTCTGTTTGTTACGCTTTTACTGCTAAACCGCTGAACCCATTTTGAGGAAATTTGGGATGGAGATAGCTTGAGCCCCGAGGAAGGATGTAGGGTACTTTTATCCAGCGTACTGTATTGAAATAACTCAGGAGAGCTAATTTCGTTTTGTTAAACGCCCCTTAAGTCGGAAAGGAAAGACCGAATCGTCTAACGAGATATGTTAGAGGAAGAAGTTAAGAGGAAGTTGGTCAGTGTGAAGAAAGGATCTTTTAACTAAGGTATATTGTCGCCAGGAAAGCATACGTTGACCTGCGCTTGACGACAAACGTAGTTGGTAGTATGGTACGGTCATCGGACTTAGAAGAAGCACTGCACACTTTAGTGCTTTTTCACTTTAAAGTGCTGCACTAATCTGTCAAAGGCGTTACCTAACGCAGCATAGGTATACAAATATACAGCTACTTATAAGGGCGACTCTACCTAATTAATTCGTTTAATAACGTATGTAGAATATATGGAAAGTTTCCTTTCATCCTGACGAGAAAGAAAGAAAATGTTTTATTTTATATAAACTGGAGTTTTATGTAGACCCAAACCCCCTGTTTATGTTTCTTGTTATCTGTATTTAGATTTGTTTTACCTACAGTAATTAGTTTGCTTAATTCCCTAGTGTTTTGTTGTCCCTGTGACTGTAAGCGTACATTTTCAAAATCGTGAATAAATATTTGCCGACCATTCTTTATAGCGAGTTGGAACAAAAAATAACTTAACAAGAACAGTCCTGTGGGAGCGGCCGGCGTGAGACAGCGATAGGGATAATACTGAAGTGCAAGGGAAATGGCTGCTGCCACGCCCACAGCCACCCACGAAGCCATAAACAGTCTAAAACTTGCGTGCATTCATGTATCCCAAATCGAAAACGCTCCGAGCTACCCGCACCCTCTTGACACGGGAAAAATACATCTAAGTCTTACCAACCAAGGAGCAAAATCCAGTGATTGTCCTAAATAAGTTATTCCATATTATTCTCCTTTTGTGATCAACATCATAATGATAAATAACTCAAAGGATAAGTCCAGTTGGACAATAATAATTGTTTTTGATGTCTTAAACATCACGTATCTCGCGAAGATCGATTTTTTATTGATGTTATACTGTAGACATGCAGGCTACGGTTCTGATAATTAAGACCGATCCTTACGATAATTACCAAACAAATAAATAAAGTTGGTGGGCTTCTAGACATTGTTGTCCGCAATCATTGGAGTGTGGAAAAAACTTGGCTACTTGGTACTAATTGTTACGTACATGTTTTATTCATTATTTAATACTGTAACTGTGCGACCGTTTTATCCATCTTTTTGTCTAATTAAAGGTAGATATAAAACAAAGTAAACTATGAAAGAAAAAATAACAACACAGAAAACAGAATGCATGCCTACAACTAGCTACTGACGACATTGCATACCAGCTTTGTGGGCGTAATTGTGAGACGTGAGACGTGAGTTTAAAAAGAAATTGAGAAAGCCAGGAAAATACATTCAATATTAATAATTTTGATCAAAAGAAGAACGTGAAAATGCACTTAATAGTAATTTTAGGGACAATCATGGCGATAACGAAATTTTGTCTTGAAAAACTCTAGCAAACTCGACGATTGCCAGCCCAACTAAATATACCCTTAGCATTTAAAATCAAATAGCAATTATTAACCGATCCAAGTTGTTTCCGCTCACCACACAAAATTGGAGCAAAAAGTATCAGTCATTCGGCTTGGCCCTTGTTCCTTTAGTCTATAATTTGTGCATCCACTTCGACACGTAATTAGAGACACCGTGACGCAATAGGTTGCACATTCCCACATGGTCAAGGCAAGGACAGAACACGTAATTTTGACCCATTATACTGACCGCAATCCTCTTCTCACACGGTGCCGACTGTTGTCAATTACATTAATAGGTTTTATTGCTATTTATTTATGATGGATGGGCTGTAATTAGATGCTGTCGCAAGCAATAGATTTTAGAATGTCAATCGATTTTCATTCCACTTTTCGATAATCTAATAATATTAACATTAACTAGAGGATGCGAGATTTATTGCCGTTATTTGGCCCCTTTGTGTTAATGGTTGACGTTCCATATATGTTTTCTTAGTGCGTTTTTTTAGGCTGCAATTTCCATCCTTAACTGTTATTAGTTTGTGACTGCATTATACAATTAATACAGATGATTGAAGCCACGGTTAATTATGTTTCAGGTCATCTAAACACGTTTCCTCGAATGATTGGTGATTCCAAATTAAGGTAAAATAAATGTCAAGTGCGCAAAATCGAAGTCAATACTAGGTAGGTATTGACTTAGATTTTGACTAGGTAGGTAGCTTTGAAAAATATCGCGACTATTGTTTAAGGCGTTAGAGCGTGTTCAGATATTTTTGCGCACCGTGTTTAGATTACTTGATGGCGACCGTGTTTTTTTCGGAAAAATGATTGCAAAGAAATTGTGAAAGTATGATACACGTGATTCTTCTATCAGATCGTATCAATTAACCCTTATTCAATAATCAAAATCTAATAGATACTAGACAGCTTGTCATCCTATAAGCTCAAGATAGGGCTTACGCTTCGGTGTTACAGACGCCCTACTACGAACGTGGGACTCGAATAAGAGCTTCGACCGGCCGCAGGCTCCCATTTATTATTGGCTAAATTGGTTTTATATCAAATGGCACTCTATCGGGTCTTTATGAGGGGATTGGTCTGATATTTGATTTACTAATGCCGACTTGCATTCGGAGTTAGCCCGTAATCATGTAGAGGAAAAAATGCCCATACAATACAAATTACTGAACACCATATATCGGGTTAAGCAGGTCAATTATTATTTAATAAAAAAGCTAAGGAGAAGGCGAACGAGCACACAGGCCACCTGATGGTAAGTGGGATCTGAGACCTATAATAATTAAGGATTTGCAGCCTGGCCTAGTTACCAACCCTAAGGACTAAAATGGAATGCCTCTATGCTAGTCATTTCGTCGATTATCTCATTCCCGCACCGGAGCACAATAATGCAAGAATGCTACTTGGCGATAGGTTAAGGGATAAGATGGTGTAGCAATCTGGATGGGGCCTGTAGAAGGTCTTTCTACCACTGAAAATATAGGTAGCTAAGTAACTAAACACTGACGGATAATAAAAATTGAGAGCTTTTATCGATGTCCTTGCAGCTAGTAAGGACTATTTGCTCCCTTACGGGGGGGGTGGCTGTTTTCTACAAACATACTGATTTTAGTATGTAGTGCAGATATTTAGTAGTTACATTTTTGTGTATGAAAAATAAAGCATTAGGGAACTTTGTAACAGATAACAAGAAATAACAAACTTTAATTAAAAACTCAACCCTACTGTTTCTCTTTGAACATTTTGAAAGGTTCAGAGAAAAATGGTTTTCGGACAAATGAAAATTTCGGACAAACGAAACAACGGACGAAAGTTTTTCGAAACATCGATAGCTTACCGGAATAATTGTGAAATCACGTTTAGATGAATCGAAACGCTAAAAAACCGTCACAATTCAACTCCACTCCAGCCATCATAAACACACAAAATTTGACTTGATTTACCATCAGTGTTTCAGGGCGGTCGGAGTCGGAATCCCCCCCGGCCATATATTCGGGGGACAGCTACACGCATTCACAATTACCTTATCTCGCTTTTGGTAGGCTTCTGACATCACGCGACAAATATTCGTGACCATAGCCGATCGGAATATACCTGCTTTTGGAATGGTTACCTTGAATTGGAGCTTCCATGTTACATTTTTAATTATCTTCTTTAGTCGCTTTGCTTCATATTTTGTTGGAATATTTAGCTAAATGGAAATTGGATTAGCGTCTTTTTTTTTGCATGTCACTAGCAAGCATTTCCCATTGCGCTTATTATTGTGGCTGTCTCCGATTTTAAGGTCTGTTCATTGTTACTTGTCTTATATAATAAACAACTTTCTAACCTCAAAATGAACCTTATTTGGCTAAAACAGCTCTTTTGTCGTAAATAAAGTAAACTGAATAAACATTTTGCACATCATTTGGCCAATGTATTGTCTGTGATTGCTTTATTTTGTTTATAATAGCGGTTTTAGCCTAAAAAGGTTCATTTTGAGGTTAGAAAGTTGTTTACATATAAGACAAGTAAGAATGAACAGACCTTACCTTAGTCTTAAAGAATCCAAACATCAATAGATATACTGATATTTTCTAAAAATACTGAACTATTAAATAGATAAACCCCTTTCAATTTTCTCAATCTCTCAAGGGTTATTTGGAAGAGATCCCTTTACGGGATAAGTTCGCCTTTATAAGTTTATACATTTTATTTACCTAAATCTTTTCATGATTTATAGACCACTTTGGATTATGTCAAAGTAACACTGTAAACAAAATGATAAGAAGTTTCTTACGTTTTGATTGATTACGTCACTTTGACATAGTCCAAAGTTGTCTCGGAATAAATTTCCTTGACTGTACATTGTATGTTTGTATGTGTCCATAAAGTGGTGGTAGGACCTTGTGTAAGGTCTGTCTGAATCACTTGAGAGATCGCTACTACCATCTTGCTGTACCAGACTTGACTGTTATTTGTAGAATATTCTCATCGCATCTTTTTCACTTGGTATGTCATAAGTCGTAAGTAAGAGATATGTGACCCGTAATTAGCAAATACTACCAAATGAAGTGCCGCCATAACCTGTCGCTAAGCAGGGCCGAGATTCTACACGGTAAAAACCATGTTGCCTACCTGTTATCGTATTGTCAACGTTTTGATAGCTCTTATTTACTTGACAGTAATGGCGGCCGAGTTAAAAACAATACTATAACAGGTCAAATACGATATGGATTTTACTATTTAGAATAAAGGCCGAGCAGTGTTTTTGGAATAGGTAGATACTGTAAAAAATTCCGTTTAAAAAAAGTTTGAAAAAAAAACAACTAAGTGTGGTCCAAGAATAACCTAGTGGATACATTTTTATAAAGACTCTCACTTTTACACAAACATTTAAATCTATTTTTAAATCTGCTGCTTTTAATTGATCAGCCCAAAGCACTCAACGAGAGAAAAGAAATTGACATTTCAATAGCAAAAAAAGAAAAGCGGGACGCCGCGAGTGATTTAGCAGCCGAGAGGAGGGACAGGTTCCCATGGGAAAGTTCCTGCAAATATTGACACTACAGAAACATGTTTATATGCACTTAATGCAGCGCACCTTTTTACGTTTATTTGTTGTGAGCTCGCAGACCGAGCGTCGGCGATGTTTGAGTTGTTTTTGTCGTAATTTTACTTAACAGGCAACGTCTAATGGCGGTTATGAAATGATCATGCTGAGATTGAAATGCGTTGGTGTGCGTAACGATTTTTGGGGTGTATGGTGTTCTTATTTTGTAATTGATTTTTGAAATTTGTGATGTTTTTTTTTATTGTAACTAAGTTTAACAAAAAGCAAGCTATAAAAAAAGCCAACTGCTGTTTGGACAATGTCGTCAATATATAATGTCAGTCATCATGAATATATTTTTATTCCGCCAGTTTCACATTAAAAAAGTACCCACTGACACCTCGCATGTCGAAATCGGGCCATTTGTTCAGACAAAAATAACCATACATGCATAGATACATATATTACCCTCCTCCTTCGGCAATCAGTTAGGAAATAACTATGGTAAGAATTAAAGTAAGTAAATGAGCTCAGGTAATTTCTAAAGTCAAATTTAATTAGTTAACTGTAACAATTGTTTTCCAGATTATGTTTAATATTATATATTTTTAGGGCATTTTTGATTCAATAAATAAATAAATAAATTATTACATAACTATTTCTTAAAATGGTGACTCATTCCATTAATTTAAATCGTCGATACATGCCTAAGCATATGTTTATGATATCAGGCAACCGAACCAATCGTTGACATGTTTACCTTGTTTTTAGCGTACAGATGTATTATCTCATCTCATAAACATGTGTAAGTAATTTGCGTGATATTTGCACTAAAAGCCCATTAACGCCTCCAGTGCCCGGAACGCTGGTTTCCATATAAAATCGACCCTATAAGGAGTAGCTGGCTAATGAATGACATGAGGTTTATCCAAGGCAGACTCGGCGGCGAGGCCGGGTCTACCTACTTTGTAAAGTTACAAGTAAGAGATCACTTTAGTTTAGAACTAAGACGAATTCCTTCGATTAACAATTTTGTATAACAGTTTAAACATGGTTTTAAAGCGACAAGGTAAAAAAATATCTAGTTACTCTCACTGAATTAGTTAATTCGTGTTTTAGTTTAGATTCTTATCCTCCTGTGTCTTGCAATATTACTAAAACAAACGAAGTAGACACACACACACACACTGTAAACTGGGGCTGTATTCTACTCGGTAAATACATATTAATTTTGACATGTTATCGTATTGTCAACGGTACGATAGCTCTTATTTATTTGACGCTAGTGGCGGCCGAATTGGAAGCAATACAATATTAATCTATCAATATTGGTTTTGCGAATAGAATAGAGCTTAATCTCTATTACATCTTTGACACGTATTATTTGGATAAAAGCTTTTAGCGAAAGATAAACATAAAATCACTTTCGTATTAAAGTTCCAGAAAATATTAGAATACATGACAGAAATATCTATCCTTTTTAACTCTCTTTTTCAACAGTACCAGGATAATAACAACGAAGCACTATGTTTAGCCTCCTGAGTCTCCAGGTTTTTGCGCTTGAGGACAATACCAAACATAAAAGGCACCCTATTTACAATGTTATTAAAATAGGTATTGGGCTTTACGAGGTTAGTCTGCCCTATCAAACATGAGACTTTGAAAATCGAAGTTCGAAATTACGTCTCGAATGACGAGTGGCAGGGATGGAGCTTATGTAACTTCGAACTTCAATTTTCAAAGTAGGGCGTCTGTAAAAGTCAGAGCAATAGAATAATAAAACAAAGATAATCCTGACCAAAAAACTGTATGTGACAAATAGATAAAATGAACTTTTATCCTATCTCTCAAACTTAACTTCTTAGAATTGTCATAAAACCAGCGTAACATGAGAGCGGATGCTTTTCGAAATGCTATATTGTTCACTATTTCAAGTGGAAAATACATATATTTTTGAGTCATAAAGCCCTATGATAAATTGACCAGTTACATATAAAATGGATCTCAGCCACTTGGCGAAATATCCTTTGGCAAAAAGGTATTTCCTGCCAAAGCAGTTTTTATGTATATTTAGAAGATATCCTTCAATGGGTATCCTGCCTTTTGGCCGAAATACGTTTGGTCGAATGTATAGTTTCCCAACTGTTTCATTTGCCAACCCACTTTTATTTCTGTAACTGTAAATATTTCAGGATTTATTTCTGTACCTTCGTGTAGACCTATAGGTTAGGTTACGTTAGTTTTTATAAAAATCCTGAAATATTATAAACGTACTCGTATTTCGGCCAAAAGGCAGAGAACCCCTTCAATGATATATTCCAAAAATAATAGCACAGCAGGATCCCAACAGCAAATACTAAACGATCTGCCAGAGTAAACAAATCCTTTACTTAATATTTCTTTTATTAATTCATACAAATTATTATTTACTGAGGACATTAAAGAGTACTGCGAATAAGTTGTATCTATGGGCATCAGACAGAGCCCACCTACCGTAAGGACAGTGGCCTGTGTGGTTATTGGCTGGTTGGCATTCTCCATATCATAAAAGGCTAATAAACTAAGTATTGCCAGCCGAGAACACCTTAGAATTCCATGTTGCCCGTATTTTCATTTATCCGAATAGTATTTTTATCTCAAGCTATGTTATGCTGCTAAACGTAATTGAAAAAAGTCTTAATCACAATTTGCATTCGGAATTTTGATCAATTCGGAGAACTTTTCGGAATTATGTAGTGTACAGCCAAATAAGTGTAAAAAACCATTAACCATTCCCAAAGTTGGAACATCATTCATTTTTGGAATTAAAACGTGAGCAAAGGCAACGTTTCAAGCTGCTGATTGCTATCGCACGGGTGCGTGTATCAAACCGTGTCGCATCGACATATGTATGCGCGTACGCAGGTACCTGCGATGGAATGCCCGATACGACCCTATAATGATGTTTAAACAAACTGTTAGGGCATCATTAACGCGAGGACCAAATGGGGGAGACCCATTATAAAAATTTGTCCCATCCTCGACCCAAAGTTATGTTTATCGTTTCTCTTGGGGCATCGATTTTTTATTACCACGAGATTTGAGTGGGAACACTGATAACGATGTTTTAACTTTGGGATTCTGTGTTTAAGAGCCCGAGGATGAATGGGCGCGCATACCAGAATAAGTTTGTAGGTTTACTCGACTTGCTTGACACATTGTTGGAATGCTTGACATTATGTAATTAATCGGTGTGTATTATTGCGTGTTTTGAATTTTATTGTATAATTGTTGTGATTTTCCAGCTCTGATTGGTTTATTGGTTTCCGTGTTGAATTTTATTTATGCTTGGGAATATATTGCAGCGGTTTTTATCGTTTTCTCGTAGTGCGTGCCTCAAATAAGTACAATATCGCAAGATAGAAGTTTTGTTTCAGAACGGTTTCATTGCCCGAAAAATCATAAGTTAGAAAATGTTTTTTTCTGAACCCATTAAATTTTCAAAATGTTTAAAGAGATATGCCTACAGAACATTTAGGATAGATTAGGTTTGTTTTATATCAGTTCAGGAATATTAAACAGTTTAAGAAAAAAATGAATTTCTACTTATGAATTTTCGGACAAACGAAACAGTTAGTAACTGAAATTCGACCTCGTGATAGCTAACCGTGAACTGTTGTTTCGACAAACTTTTTATTGAAAATTCATTATACCGAATATCATCTAAGCCATTTTCTACAAGAGCTCGCAATAAACCGACCTGATTTACAAAAACTTACTAAATCAATATGATTATGAAACATAACTAAGAGCCTAAAGGTGCTTTACCACCGGCGCGGCGAGGCGAGACGAGGTTTTTAATTTTTGGGACCACTGTGAGACGGACAAGCGGACAGACGGACATGGCGAAACTATAAGGGTTCCTTGTTTGACTTCGGAACCCTAAGAACCGGCCTTTTCTCGGGCCGGGTTTAACTTTTTCACAGCTCCAGGGATTGCAGACCTGAGTACCTATTTGATATGAATTTAAACTTGTTACCTACACGCGTTTCTGGGAAAGAGGATCTCGGCAGACAGACACCATGGATCACCAATGATCCTATAAGGGTTCCTTTTTTCCCTTCGGAGCTACGGAACCCTAAAACACGAATATATTCCACCATCTTCAACAATAAATTCCACCGTCGTCACGTCGTTATCAATTTCAATATCATTTGCGTAATAAATTGCATCTGACAATTTTAATGGATAAACATTCCATTAATTTGCCTAGTGCACCACAATGAGATTAAACTGGTGTTATAAATCAATTAAACTAGTTTATGAAGAATCCATTGTACTACTAATTAATAAATACATACCTATTCAAACTAATCTTGGTATAGTCGGCAGCAGAATTAGCCGGCTTGATCTTCGTAGATAACCAAGTTTAATAACTGGTGATTTCTTAGTTAAAATATTTTTTCGTAGGTGATTCGGTTATCAAGGGTACCTATATTTTCCGAGTACCTATTATTTTATCGAAATACCTTTCAACGAACGTATCATTTCGCAGAATTTTCATTTCATCGAAACTTATTTCTCGCCGCATGAGTTATTTTTTTTGATAGGCACAAGTCTAAGCTGACCTAAACTACTTAATAAATGTTTAAGATGTCCTGAAATCACCACGGTTTCAGGAGAAAATAGCGATTCGATGGAATTAAATTCGATGAAATGATACAATCGATGAAGTTAAATTCGATAAAATGATGTGTAAATTATTCTCCTTACCAAAAACCGGAATAAAATTCGGTTAGGTTTACAAGGAAGAAATATTTCGTTCTAGCTAATATGTCTTGTTGATGTCATAGTAAGCTCATTTTGACAAGGTAATTAGATCTACTGTAATATTACCAATATGATTACGATATAGCATGGGCTAATATGAAGAGAAATAGAGATTTTTTTATTTAAGGACAGTATTCGACACATTGATTTGGTCCCAAGTAGCTCTAGGATTGTATTATGGTATGGGTACTACACAACAATAAATTAACTTATATAAAGAAATAAATACTTACGAGTACAATTAGGCGCAAATTACCAAATATATTTAGATACTGAGTATCCAAGACCCAGGAACACCCACATACGGTCATCACATTTGATTTTTTTAGATCGTTTTTTGTGTTTGTAGAAACGGCTTTGGAACCCTACACTGAGCATGGTCCGACATGCTCTTGTCCGGTTATTCGTTATTATTTTGAGAGAGTAGCAATTTATTCCGATTTAGACTTACAACGTATAACAAAGGCAATGATTTATTAATATTCACACTAGGCTGCCATTTCGTTACCGCAACAAGGTCTATCTTCGCGGAAAACCACAATTCTATAAATAATTACAATTATTCTCTTACGTGAGTTTACGGTCATGTATGTATGTAAACATGTATATTCAGGTCATGTACTTATTCGTTAATTACTGTGTTTTTTATGCCCCGTGTGGTTGCTGGGTTAGAATATTCTCCGTGTCTTCCCGTGGATGTCGTAAGAGGCGACTAAGGGAATAAAGGCTTGTAGTACTGTTAGGCGATGGGCTTGTAACCTGTCACTAATACGATGGTAAACATCTTAGCCTAATTGTGCAAATTGTGGTTACAGAATTATCAACAAGTTTTTAGAGGTGTAGGTAATTCTGTAGCTAGGCCTACCCCACTCTGGGATTACAGGCGTGAAGCTATTTATTGTGTGTTTTGTGTGTATTAGACAGGAATGTAAACTGTTCTTTTATAACGGCTTAAGTACAAAATAGATTTTACTAACTAAAATATAACCTTTCTAAACAGCAAAGTGACTTTTTTTCGTGTAATTATTCATCTTAACTTTGACTGGGTAGTTTCGTCTGACCTACTGATTTTAGGGTCCAATTTGGAAGTTGTTTTAGGTCATCATGTACCAGCAATACAGCATGCAGTGAATCCAACGTACTGTTGTGGCCTTGACCAACTAATTACATAATCCCCTGGCCTAGCCTCTTTTCTTTCCGATCGATTTTATGTTTGTATACATTGGCGATTTTATGACCCAAAAACGAAATTGAGAACTGAGGGGCTATTGCCTAACACACTCGCAATCGCAATCGTTTTTATTTTGAAAATCGAAGGCTTGTCTGCATAAAAAATGAAAACAATTGTTCCGCTTTAAAGCCGCTTGCGATTGCGAGTGCGTTAGTTAATAGCCCCTCAGGTTTTACAAAACTATATCAGCCGCTTCCAGTTTTGTATAGTTACAACTTATTTTGGTGTAATTTTTGTCTTTCTACCCAGTGACAAAACTTTGATGTTACTTGCTTAGGTAGGGTTACCCACGGATAATGTTGTGAGGTTGAGTTTGAGTTTGTTTGTTTTGTTACTTCTGGACCTAAACATCATTGGAACTTAGCACGAAAACGAGAAAACAACGAAAACCGCTAATAGATAGCAAATTTCCCCATCCCCCTTAGCATTTCCACATTCCACGCCCAGCCACCAAATTGCTGTACAAAATGGATCCAATATCTACTTCATGGCTCTGAACTTGTGAAAGGCACTACCTGAGCTTTAGCCGTCAAGACCCCATCACCGCTATCGGGCGGTTACTTTGATTGTCTCTTCGGACCCTGTCCCACTGACAGTATGACGAATGGTCCGATGCAAACTATAGATAATATCCCCAACCACTCGGTGTCCTGTCACCTCCAAAAAACAAATAAGTCCTAATGATCGATTGGTAGACTATTTTTAGCCGTTTAAAACACCAGTTATCTCGAAGCCGGCCGTTTTAATGGTGACTGAATTTGTCAAAATTTTACGCCTTGGGTTCCATTGTGACTGTGTCAAATAACTCTGATGGTATTATTAGTCACTAAACACGTTGCGACATTAATTTAGGGTTACCAATCTATATATACAGGGTGTTAGGCAGAAGATTGGACAAACTTCAGGGGCTAACTCATCAACTTTTATTATGGGACCAACATACGACCACAAGCCGAAACCGCTAGACCTAGGGATTTGAAATTCGGAGAGGTATTCCTTGGATATCCAATTCATCCCCTAACGGGTTAAAATAGGGGGAGATGTGGAAAACTAATTCTACGCGTGCAAAGGCGCGAGCGTCCTTTAGTGTCGATAAAACTTTTTGTAGCATTGTTAATTTGCAAAGATGACTTCCAACCTTTGCTATTCGGAGAGGCAAATTAACAAGAAGAAAAATTGTAGTGTTAAAATGTTTAAAAATAAAAATTCGTACCTATCCGGATGGTTGACTGGTTTTCCTGAACAAGTTATGTAATATACCCATAATTATCGAGTATAAAATGTTCAGAACTAATAAAAACATGTCAGTTAGCCAAGTTTGCTTAAACAACCACCTGCAACTCTTCAATTCCGTTTAAATCCCTCAACGTACAATATATTGGTCTTAGATGTTTTATAATTTTATTTCCATTAGTGTTACGCCGTAACTATCAACAAACAAAGATTTTCAAGGCTGAATCAAGAGAAAAAGATCAAACACTTCGCTAAAAGCATTATGGCGCATCGGTTCACTTTCCATCGACACCTAATAATGTGTGTGTTTACACAAGCGACTAGGACTACTCTGAAATCGATATCGAAACTCCTGATCTACTAACTCTTTCGCTCTTCAGATCTGGTTAGACTGGTAGTCAGAGACAGAGGTATGAAGACCTTGAGGTTTGGTTTCTAGAGTAGATCTTCATGGATCTGCTGTAAGTGTTTTGCACGATAATTTTTTGGGTTTGGTCCGGTTTTGGATCTATATTGGACTGTGTAAGCTGACCTAGTGCAGCTTCTTACTTCATGCTTAAACAATAACATAATAACAACTCGTGTCAAGGAAATAGTTATGGTACTTATAGTCGTTGATGTCTAAAGCTCACTATAGGGTCGAGCACTATCAGACAGACAGAAAAGCATGGTCTAAACCATATACCTAACATGTAAAAATTGTATCTTGTCTAGGGGACACGGTTTCTGTACGAGAATGCACTTATCGAAACTTTATTTAGTGGTTCACCGTCATATATAAATTTTATTTGCTCTTTGGATAGTTCTGTGTTTTGACACGTTTTCCTGCTCAAATACGCATGATATTTTTATTTTATTTTCATTGCTGTATATAATGCTAGGTTAAGTATTATCATTGTCATAATTTTTGACATGTAAAAGTACCCGTGCGGCCTACTTCCAGAATAAGCATCCTTTATATTTTTGAGTTTTATAGGTAAATCACTGAAGATGTAAAAAAACACGACAGTGATTTAGAATAAAGCTGACACATAGCAATTGTGTGTTTATATTTGCTTTTGTCATCTTTCTGTTCAAAGTATTGCATTGCATTATTGAAATTTTTTGGTTACTAATTTCAATGATACAAGAAAATGTTACTACGATATTACTTTAAAATGCTTCCAAATGGTTTCTGGGTGACCATTTGTTGTAAAACTATGGTGCATTGCATGTCCCATTAAGAAATCTCTAAATCTATGCAAAGCGCAATGAATTGTACCATCTCTACATGATATTTTTAGAACATACTTTGTAAACCTATAGTGTATCTCACGACTCGTCACAATTTTTTAAATCACAAATTCTTATTGTTGTAAACGATCAGACATTCGCTTAAACAGGGTATTTTGGAACTAAGCCATTATCGGAAAACAAGCGTTCAATAAACTAATTAAAAAACAATAGAAATGTTGAGAACAAAAAAGAAGTGTTGCAGAAGCTGCTTTGAATGAAAGAAAACAATCTCACATCACTTTTAAGTTTCAGTGTAAAATACAATTTGACCTCAAAGCTTTTTTTGCAAACATTATTTCCTCTTGCATCAAATGCTCACTGGCAATAACCTAACGCTCATTCTGCGTGTACTGCTGCCAGCATGTGTCAATCTCTTCCTGCATCATTTAATCAGCTGGAGATGACAAAATATTGGATCTGAATTCACTTGTTAGATTTGATTCACACATACTAACAGGTTTTCGGTCATAATTACTTTGTTGACATAATCATAAGTATTTCATAATTTTTATATCGCTATATATTAAATATCTTTCGTTAAGGAAAAACTAGGGTAGGTTAGGTTTGATTTTTAAAAGTTCTGAAAAACCGCCTGACTGGCGATAATATGAGCTAAAACACACAAAATAATTAATAAGTTTGTATATTACACACTTTTGTACCTCCTCGAAATAACCTCCCGCTTAGAGTCCATGATGAGTCAATGGCGATTAAGTCGTTCGTTAGTGTCGATTTTTCATATGCAAGTAAGCAACGGAACGAGTTTATTGTCTCTACAATGTCTCTGATTACGACGGGAAGAGATCATCTACGTATGACGTTAATTATTACAAAGAAATTTGATGTTTACGCCAATGTTTTCAAGATTTACATTAAATACACGTAGTATTATCCTACTTATTCAATAGCAGCATATGGGTGATTTTTGCTTGTTTCTGCATTGACCCTTGACGCTTGATTCGCATCGGCTATCGGACCGATTGCGACTCAATAACAGCCTATAAATAGCAACAACAATACACACTATCGGCCAGCTGTTCTCGGAATTAGATAGTTGTAGCAACTCTAAATAAATAGACTTAATTGTAATTACATATGAAGTTCGTGTTTCGTTAATAGCTTAAATAATTTGCGCATTTGACCTTGTTATTAAAAGATTATTACGTTCTGAGATTTTAATAACTATTAAATATCATAATGAGACTGCGTTCACGGATAATTTGGTTCTTTCTCTGGAAGACCAGCTCTGACTTCTTGTTGTTGTTTATCACGAATAAATGTCTTTCTTTCTTATTTTCTCTGTTTTTAGAGGATTCTAGGTGCCTCCGTTACCACCTGCTAGAAAATTTCTGCGACCAGTCCGACTGCCTGTCCAATGGTAGCTACTGGTAGTGTACACTTACAAGTGGCTTACAAGTGACGTGTAAGCCACTGTCGGTCCAACTGTTGGATGTCTTTGATTGTAGGGTTCAGTTACTTTCGAGCTACTCTATTTTTAACCGACTTCAAAAAAGGAGGAGGTTATACGTTCCACTGTATGTATTTTTTTTTTTTTTATGTATGTTCACCGATTACTCAGTCAATTGTTGACCGATTTCAAATATTTTTTTTTGGTTTGATAGGGTATACTTTCGAGGTGGTCCCATTGTCACCAAATCTGAATCTGATGAGAGGATCCGTGAGGAATTGAGGGAACTCCTCAAATATTGTAGGCAAACATATAGCTTTTTTAGTATTTTTAGTAACAAGTCCAGCATTTGCATTCAAAAAGTATCATTTGGTGAAGTGGAACTGATGATGAAGACCACAGATGGCCACCGGAACTCCTTAACGGTACCGATTTCAAGGGTGGCGATAAGATATCTCGATTAAGATAGTTGAGCGACTACAACGAAGAATGGGACCACAATTAAGTTTTTTAATTTATTTTGTATAATTACTAAAACTTAAGTTTACCTAACATCTTGTAAGATTTGTGGAATGCAATAAACGATTGAGAATTGAGTATTGAGTATAGAATATTTACTTGTTAACCGACTTCAAAAAAGGAGGTTATTGAAATATGACTATGACTTTCCCGCGGCGTAGCTTGCGGCGCTCTTGAAATAACTTAAAGTTTCATTTCAACTAAGAAGTGGGACTACATAACAGCGTATTATGATCACTAAAAAGTATAAAATAAAATAAATGTTTTAAAAAACAAAAAACCGCCTTCAAAAACGCAAAAAATAACTTCTTTAAAATTGTAGGCACCTAATAGGTTAGTCCAACTGAAGTCGGCGACCACAACATTTTCAACAAAAAGCCGACATCAGTTGGACTAACCTATTAGGTGCCTACAATTTTAAAGAAGTTATTTTTTGCGTTTTTGAAGGCGGTTTTTTGTTTTTTAAAACATTTATTTTATACAAAATAATCTACAACTAAGTACTCTGTTTTTCAATCCAATTTAAGGTGTTATTTTCACCTTATTAATTGATGGTTTTATTAATTTTAAAAGTGGCTTTCATTGTGATATTTGAATTTGACTAAAATAGGTTTATTGTACGTTTATGGATAAGGGGGTAAGTGTGTAATTAAATCGTCAATGTAAACGCACATAAAATTGCTCCGATTCAAAAAAAAAAAACAATTGTAGACGAATCAAATTATTTTGAGGATTGATTCTAGAAATGGTTTTCAGTGGAGGAGGACTGCGGCTGCGCGAATACGCATAACCATTGGTCGAATAACCAGATATACATACATACATAATCTCACGCCTTCGTTCCCAGAGTGGGGTAGGCAGAGCTACAGAATTACAAACATCATAACCAGATATTTTTGAACTTAATACTGTAGTAGTTTTTTCCACTACATTTTGGCGATTCTTCAAGCTATCCTATTCTTGATGGAGTGCGTATTAGGTCATTCTTTAGTCTGATGATTTATTTTCATTATGAATTTCTACTCCTGGCCATTAGTTTAAAACGGGCTGGTTTGTAAATTATTACATGCCCTAGCTCACAAATCGTACAAGATTATACGGTAAACACTTAATAGATTTTGCAGCTGAATTAATTTGAATAGTAATAAGATAACAAATAATGTTTGGAATGTTTTCGACAAACACTTCCAAAACGCTTTAAACATGCCTGTAGACATTTTCACGGTATTCTGCATGCTATTAATTGAATGTAAAACAGCATAGCATTTGCAAATGAACCGAGAAATGAATTAGTGCCAATTAGTATTATTCTAATTAGTACTCTAAAAAGCTTGATTAAGATTTCAAATAAAGTTTGCCCGTTTTGGGCACTTAGTTGAACACGACTGCATAAGGACAAAATGGTTGATGGATTGTCCAACAAAACAGTGAGTAGGTGTTCCAAGAGTCAATATGAGCATAGAAGCATTCTATCTTAGTCCTTAGGGTTGTTGAACGTATTTTCAGCCTTAAGATTGCTGTCAGATCGCAAATATCCATTTACTCTAGAGCCCATTTACTATCAAGTGGCCTGATGCCCTAGGCAAGAGACTCGTGTACGAAAAGTCAAGTGATCTACCAGTGACGTGATTGGTTAAAAAACGAAACGAATAGAAACGCTGTTGGCTTCCCCATCACGCGAATATTTTAATCCTACGTCATTTACCTATTCGAAAACGTGTTCTGATTCTATCCGTAACACGAAACCCCTGAAGCAGACTCATGGTTCAATACTTTATTTTACGTTTACTCCTCCTATACATCCTACTTGATGAAGATACGAAAGTTAACGTCAATGTAAACGTGCTAACAACATTTTAGTGCTAGATAGGGACACGGGGTGCTGATTCAAACCGTCATAGACATTTTTTCGATGACGTTACATTAAAAGAAAAAAGAATAAAGGAGAAGAACACAAGAAATAAGAAAAAAAGAAAAATAGAAAAAAGGAAAGAAGAAGGAAGGAAGGAAGAAAAGAAGGAAAGGAACTCGTTAGAAGGAAAAAGTTCGAGCTCGATGTACCGTAATATAGTGTAAAACACTCGAGTTACCTACATTACATTATTTTTTTATGGTGACTTCACAATCATACAAACATCTTAGAAAAAAATCGACACACACTGCATGTGTGAAAACGAATGTCAGTTGCGATGATTATCATGTGTAGATAAACACAGACGTCGTAGCCACAAGTTCGCGTTAGAGACTAACACACATACACGTCAAATATGTCAATAATGTTTACCAGTAAACATTCATAAGGAATGTAGTCAGAAATTTAGGTATTTGATCATCCAAAAATATAATCAGCACTATCTTTTGCGTTAATTTTAAAAATAGCTATCTACGTATGTTCGTTTTACTACTAAGCGAGATAAATTGAAACGGTGTTTTTTTTAAATTAATATATGACTTAATTATGTTATGACTTCGTACTTTGATGGCGGGTAAGTTATCTTTTCTCAGTTAACCCTTAAATTGGTGATAAAGTCGTGAATACAGACCCTTTGATTTAGAAATCAGCAAAAAAAAGAGGTTTGTACACTGCCCATTTAAGGATCTAGAGAACCCATCGAAAAACTAACTTAGCAAGCAAGTTAATAAAGTAGGAACTATATCGACAAAATACAATGTCCTATAAATTTACCTATTTTGCGATGTGTCGATTTTTTTAGGAACGTCAAACTCTATTCTCGTCAACTTCAAAGTCCCCTCAGATTCAAATTGGAACCAAGGTACGTTTAAAAGAAAACAGTTAAGTAGGGTTGCCTCAGTGGCTCGCGCGGTGCAGTAGCCGACCTTGCAAGCGACGCCTGCGCCGCGGTGTCGAGTTGCGTCCACATTGCTGCGCCCGCGCGTGCAGTGCGGACCGCGACGGAATGTCCGTCTAAACCAGAGGCAACACTCGATACACTGGCATTCTACCCTCCTAGGGAAAAGGGAATCTGTAATTATAGCTAAAGCATATAAAACCTTCCTTAGTTGTCCGTAAGGTTGCATATGTCAGAAGATTTATGTAAGAGATATGTTTGCAAAGGAGGGCGAATTGCCGACGTGCCTCGGAACCAATCAATGTAACTGGCCAGGAATGTAACAGTTTTAATAGAGACGGCAAGGGCAATTTGCCGTTATCTCAATGTTTTAATGAAGGAAAGAAAGCAAACCTACATTAGTTACTTATTTGATCTTTGAAGGTTGCAGCAAAATACAGGAAATAATTCAGTTTTAATGTAAAACTACGCAGTCGCAAAACTAAATTTCTGAAAAATGAAATTTTACATATCTCCGAACAGAAGCGAACCGAACTGTGCAAGTCAATTATGGACAAACAACTTTCTTTCGATCTTACTCCGAAAAATGTAACCGTAGCACGCGACAGATTAAAAATCTTATAACTTGGCATTTGGACATAATGCTCATGTATGCATTTACATCTGTTAACAGCACCTTGAACCATTTACTATCTGGATTTTTCAGGAGGCATCTTCCTCTTTTGCAGCATTTTATTTCGAAAATCCTTTTCCATCTCTACATGCCTCTTAAAGCTTTTTAAAATGTTCACTACTTGTGGTTTATCTGTTGTATAAACGAGCAGAAATATCTCTGATATCGTCAGACCATCGGGCTGGTGGTCAGTCGAGACTTTTCTCCCTTAACCGGAGCCTCTATTGATTATTCCACCTGTTATCATCTTTATGAAATAAATGACCCATCCAATATAGGATGAGAGTACGGAAATTCTAAAAATAGGCTAGGTACACTAACATCTGGAGATCTGCAGTACCTGGGCCCTCCATTCCCAGGTCTCCGGAAGGGATTTTCACCTCTGCCCTTTTTTCTTAAAGTAATTAAAGCAAAAAGCAAACAAAAGCAAGGACTTTTGTCATTGGCCATTCAGGCGATTACCAAAAAAAAAAACATCTGGAGAGACGGCCACCGCCTTATATTTAACTATAACCCAAGCAATTACCCGTGTCGTACTGATCTTTCGCGTTAATTAACATAGTAATTACTCTATCAACAAGTAATCAACGTTTAACATAGAACAGGGCACGTACGGCCAGACTCGCTAATTACTATAATAGGTCGACCCGATATGTAGTCATCGGCCGTTAATGGACATAGTGCAATTCACAAAAAACAGTTCGTATATGGTTCGCCTTGTCCGACATATAGCTAACAAGTCACAATTTAAATAGGTGGTAGATTGGGTCAATATAATATTATAAACGCAGTCAAAACCTTACATTATTTAATTTTTCAAGGAATATTATTTCCAATGCAAGATATTTCATGGTATGCTCGCTCCTATTAATATTATTTTTATTTAAGAACCGATTCCTGGACTTAGGTAAATAAGTTGTATGTTATGTTTATCTTATCTTACAGATGGGCTGTTTCGGATACACTTCGACCCCTTTAGGATCTTTTGTTTAATTTCTTCTTACACACTCAGCTGTTAGAATGGTCAGGTTTCCCCATGATGTTTTTCCTTCATCGGAATAACATCTGGTAATGTACTTAAGCTAGAAAAACTCATTGGTACATGCCATGGTGTGGTGACCCAAGGGGTTCGAACTCGATACCTTACGATCTCGAGTCGACCCCCTAAGCCACTTGGCCACCGACGCTCTCTAAAGTTACGTTTAGTATTCAAACTATTTTGCAATAATACATTTTTTATTTTTTATTTATTGAAATAATTGTAACATTCATAGGATCACCAACTGCAGATACAACTTTTTAAAAGTTAATTAAAATAATGAGCTACCTAGTTTTACATGGTAGTGTTATCGCATGATGACTTATTCTGGAGAGGATTTTCTAGGGCTAAATTTCGTACGGCGATGGTCTCTCCAAGCGCTGCTTGTGCCGCTACACTTAACCAAGACGTAAATAATTTTATCTGCACTCAAACCATAAGTCCTCTATTATGCGTTCAAAACCCGTAGGCAATGACCAGCATTACCTGTGGTAGTAGGTGACAGCGATGACAGCTGTTAATTTTGGAAGATGCTCCAAATTTGGATCTCACTATCTTACAACATTCGATATCGTAATTTCAAAATTACCTTACAGCTGTCATCGCTGTCACCTACTACCACAGGTAAGGTAATGCTGGTCATTTGCCTTTCGGCTTCTGAACCCATCTTAGAGTACTTATAATATGTGTGTGGATAAAGTAGTGTACGAGACTCTGCGTAATTAGCATGACGCAACCGTCGCGTAAACTACTAGTATAAGTGTATTAAAGTTTACCATTTTCATTTCCATCTGTTCTTTACATTATTATATTTTGAAGCCTCTCTAAGCTTGTGGCTACAATCTTAGTCCAATTTTTTGTTGACGACTGCTTCTGGCGTTAACGTATTTGTTGCATTACTTTCATTTTGTTTCTAATAGGTATCAACTAGTATAGATATTCTGCGAGTCATAGCGCAACGCTATGACTCGCAGAATATCCGGCAGTATACGTCAATCCTAGACATTTTCGATAACGATAAAGTCTAGGGCCACTCAGAGGGCCCTGCCAAGATGCATTGCGCTAACTATCGTTTCGTTTTTAAACCAATCGCGTCACTGGTAGATCACGTGACTTTTCGTATCACGTCATCTACCAGTGATGCTATTGGTTTAAAAACGAATCGAATAGAAACGCTAGTTAGCGTAATGCATCTTTGGGAGAGCACTTCCAACATATTTGGAGAATCCCTGTCATATCACACGAGGGCAGAGGCGATATAAACCCTGTTGCAAAGAAAACGAGCACTTGCGATTTTTTTAAGTCATGTAATGTAACTAAATGAGATAAAGAAAATACATTTTACGAAGAAAAATTATAATTTAATACAAATAATATTAGTTTAATTTCGTAGCTTTCAATCTCATTTAGTTACAGTATGATTTAATTAATTGAAAAAGAAAACGAACGTGGCAGTTTTCTTTGCAACAGGGTTTATTTGTCGCGTAGTCTCAGGTAAAGGCTATATAGGCCATAACAATTGCGACTTAAGAATGCCAAGGGTGTGCATTTGTCATAATATAATTATCAAAACGTGCACAACTGACATTGCCAACTGTCTGTTTGGTGTGGTTTATGAGAGATGTTTATCTTTGTTAGCTTAACAAACGACATTACCATTATTTATGTGACAAAAGCATGCGGGCGACATATACCATGATATATCTATACAGGGTGCCTCTGACCATGGGGCTTTAAATTCATGGATCGTTTCTACTCCTGAAACTGAACTTCTTTTGTTCCGTAAGTTGTAAAAAATATGTCCAAATCATTATTTTTTTCATACAAGTTAAATGTAATTTTCAATGTACGCGATCCAATTCTCCATTTTATTTTAGCCCTCGTACCAAGGAAATGTCGCCGCCGTACCATGAGATCGTGATTTTATGGCCATGATGTAATACACTGATTTTACAACTAGACCGTAACATCAATTAGTTATCTAATTTTAAGTTATTTTTTAATGTCGCAGAACAAAAGTAGTTCAGTTTAGCGAGTAGAATCGATGGTTGCATTTAAAGCCCCAAGGTCAGAGGCACCCTGTATAAATAATACTTCTTTTTTAAACCCCTGACATACGAGTAGAATTGAGATCTGTCGAACTTTAGGGCCGATTTTTCCAATACCCAAATAACTCTGTAACGTTCAAAATATTTCATCTATCATCAATAGCACATCTAAATTTAATCTAACAGGATAATTAACTGGAAATTAAAAATTTACATTTAGCCAATAGCCAACAAACAAATCATGTTTATTTTTCGAAAAAGGGGAAACTGACTTTTAAAAATTATAAATCAAAAATTATGTTACTAAAAATGACAAATGAAAAATAATGCGCAAGTGGAGCCTTTTCATCTGGCTTTTTCCCTTTTCATAATCATGACTACATAGGTAATTCAATAATTTTTCCGTACGTATTTTTTTTTCAACTAAATATTTACACATTGTGTTCGTAATCTCATTGTGTGGCGTCGATAGAGATATCTCTGCCGTCGGGCAGTCTGGTTCGATAGTCAACTTAACCCCGAGATCATTAAGCATTATCGCATAATAATCACAAATGGGTAATGATTGTAATAAATAACGTTCTGCCTCGAAGTCCGATAATAATTATTATGATTATTAAATTACATTATGTTTATTAACGAGCGTGTCGCTCACGCCATTTTACAAAATATTCCGATAGAAGTAACAGATGAATGATAAGGCGACCTTTAAGAGATTTAGTAAATCGTAAATGGTTCCGTATCAGAAGGCTTAAAATAAATAATGTATCATTATTCCTAAAGTTCATAATACCTCATGGTTTTTTTTTCTGAAATCGTAAACTTTTCGGATTTTTTTACTAGGCCTTTGTATAGAACTCATTAGGTAAGGTTAGGTTTGTTTTATAAAAATCCTGAAATGTTCACGGTTTCAGAAAAAAAACATTATGGTCTATGATCCGAAAATGCGAAATATTATATACGCTGAATAATATAATATGGTGAATAGGTAGGCTGACAAACTTCAGTCCAGTACTTACATCATTATTATTTTTTATTAAAAATGAACTTTTTTTAAAATTGCAAATGCTTGTTTAGTAGGCAAATTACATACTAATCGAAAGTATGAAGTCTATAGAATATGCAAACGTTAGGTTTGGTGCAAATTATTAGTACCGACTTACCTGTTTATACCTGCCTACCAAATAGTTTGACGGGAAAATAATAGTCAACCTAACGTTTGCATATTCTATAGGCTTCATACTTTCGATTAGTATGTAATTTGTCTATTAAACAAGCTACTGTAATTTTTTAAAACAAATTTCATTTTTAAGTTTTTAATTAATTATGTACTGGACTGAAATTTTCCAGTCTACCTATTCGCCATATATTACTTAGCATATTAAAGGGCATTGGGTAAATTTGTTTGAAGAATATTGTCATTTTTTTTTCAGCGGCCACGGATGGTTTTCACATAGTTATTTAGAGGATCTCTAAATACACATAGATATATATAATTTATGGCGTTAAATAATATTTTTTAGTATTCAGTTTTTAGTACAAAAGTACGCCCAAGTATGAATATTTAAATATCTCGGCTCCGATGCACTTAAGAGTATTACATTACATAACAAAATTTGTTAATTTTTAATTTTTCTATCATAATTTACCACTTTTACGAATGGCCGCTCACCTTGAAAATTTATGAATTTTACAAATGACAACAATTTTACCCAAACCCCTTTGGTATAAAATATTTTTTATCAAATAAACAGCCCGGTGCGAATCGTCTCCTATTCGGATCTACTACTATTACTTATGAACTTTAGGGATTATGATTATTAGGCTTATTAATGTTAGGCGTTCTGATACGTAACCCAAATTTCAATATTCAACCAAACCAAAAGTGCTGCTGTAGACGTCAACCTCCATATTCTACAAAAGAAGTCGGATTTTTAAAACTTGCTCTGTGTTCTACATTGCAAGATTGTTTTACTAGTAGGTATGCTTTTTTCGTAGTGAGAAAGCATAAGTGTTCTTAGGCCGGGATTACATCTGTAAGTTATTACGTAAGTTTTGAGACGCAACTATGGGTAAGAGTGAGCGGCAAATATCTGCATCTCTCTCTTTCATATAGCTTTGTTTCAAAACTTACGTAATAACTTACAGGTGTAATCCCGGCCTTACACCAGGGGCAAGCAGTGGTACTTTTCTGCCAGCAAACACATCACAATTAAGGAGAGTATAGGGTCAATTTCCAAAATCGTCCCTGCGACAGGTGTGTGAGTAGCCCGCTTGATTTCCTGGAACAACTCACCCATTCTACGAATAATTAGCTAGTGAGGCTGTCGTCCTGTCATTGTTTTTAGTGCTTGTTTTTTTTAACTGGTCGCAGATGTCTCACGAAGCATCGCTTTACTTTGCCAGTTAATACGGCGTCAACGAATCAAAATGTAGAGAATCGTCATCCCTAGTCCACTAAGGTCTTGTTACACCTCGGTGTGACCGACTCCCAGGCCAGCCGATCGCCGATAAGCAAGCATACGTCTGGACATCCTGGGCAAGTAGAGGTAATTTTCTGCTATCAAACAAATCAAAATTAAAGAGGCAATAGGGTCAAATTCCGAGGTTGTCCCTGCGGCAGGTGTGTTAGTAGCCCGCTTGATTTTCCGGAACGACTTACCCATTTTACGAATTACTAGCCGGTGTCCTGTCGGAGCATTATTATTTATTTAATGTGTTTTTTTTTTTTATTTGGTCGCAGATTATATCGGCGTAGCAGCTCCACCGCTTGGGTTAGCCGTTTAATCCTTCCTTGCCAAATTTAAAAGTAAATTGTTTAAGGCAATATCATACCCAGTCCACTAAGGTCTAGTTACACCTCAGTGTGAGCGACTCCCAGCCGATCGATAAGCAAGCACACGTGTGCTGACACCAATTCGCGGCCGACAAATGCAACGACAATTTATGTATCCACTTCTATTAATAGCCTAGGTGAGGTTTCCAATGATATATGGGGTTTCCACGCCCCTACGGCAGCAATTGAAACCTGTGTTTGAATATTCTATTGCTATTTAGCAGTAGATAAACGCGCTCTCGTTAATTAATACTGTTAATATGCGGTGCGATACGCAAATTAACTTTGGTTGATTGCAGGATATATTAAAAGGTTTTAATACTGTAGTTAAAATGCAGGGCTTAATGCCATAAAAACTAACGAAAGGTAGTTCGTACCCACCTAGTAAAGTTGTGCGTCCACTGGATTGGAATCAGAGAGTACGGAGCGGACGGATTTGTTTCTTATTTTATTTATTTGGTATTCAGGACAACAACAGCCGTAAATATACTTATTACATAGTATTAGTTACATAAGAGAAGGCCAATGACAGTTATCCATCAGTTACTAAATTGAAGAGTACACAAACATAGCGAAAATGTAATGTAATTATTTAGTTTTATTTATTTATTACTAAACGGAAATGCCGATGAGTGCACGCTGTACCATTATGATTAATACAAAACAACCAATCCGTCAGCTCCGTACGCTCCGATTCCGGTCCAGTGGATGCGCAGCTTTACTATGCTGCCCTCCTTAGAAAAAAGGGCGTGTGTATCATAGAACCGCGTATGTATTAGTGACCTTATTTCTTAAGATGGAGGGTTAAATTTGCTTTGACTAACAAATTGCGCATGCGTCCTTTTTATTTAGGAAGGCAGTATGTTTTGGTTGGGTTGCACCAGTCGTGGTAGGCCACGGAAGTATTGGTATGGATTACATCAAAGTTAGTGTCAACGAAGTTATCTTCGGTGTGGGTAGGTTAGGTACTTACTACCCTCTTCATTTTGTAAGTTACTAGCGGCCCGCCAGAGCGGCTTCACGCGTCCCCGCTGCAAGTTTCCAACTTTGCCGGTGGAATTTTTGTTTTATTTTTCATACAAACTTTGTTCTGGCAATACCAAATACAACAAAAAGATAATTATCCAATTTGGTCCAGTTTTAGTCGTTCGAAAGTTGTGCGTGTACCTACATACATTTCGGTAAGTCATTTTTTTATATAGATAATTAAATATGCAAGTTATTTCATGGTTTTGACTAAGAAGTTTGATCGTTGATATGGATTTAACAAACCAGCACCTAAGTCAACTAGGTCATAACTCATAAGGTACATACTACAGACTCTGAATTTTTGTTTCTTAATTGTACAAAAAGCAGACAGTAAACAATCAAACACGTACAGTTGCAAGTCTATTTTGAACCAGTTCTTGTTGTAGTCGAAATGAAGTGAAATTTCGATTAAACCACGTAAACCCGATGAAAAAGCAATATTATTGTGTCAAAAAGCTGATCTGATGATGAAATTGGAAAGTGGGGACAAGGGTATCCTATCGCAAACACTAAAAACGTTTGCCAGCTGTTTTATTTGCCATAATTTTCATTTTATTCTGAACCCAATAACTTTTCAAAATGTTTAATGAGATATACTTACAGAACCTGTAGGTTAGTTTAGGTTTATTTTATAACAATTCAGGAAAGTTACACGGTTTCAGAGAAAAATGACTTTCGGACAAATGAAAATTATGGCAAATGAAACAGCTGGCAAACGTTTTTTAGTGTTTAAGATAGGTAACCGGGGACAAGATCTATCAATTCTATCATTGTACTAACTTGGACTAGTTAGGCGGCCTTTACACTGAAACTTACGACTTACGTAGGTAAGTAGGGACGCAGCTATTGGTTAGAAGTACATAGAAATATTTTTTTCTCATTCTAACAGATAGCTGCGTCCCTACTTACGTAAATAGTAAGTTTCAGTGTAAAGCCGGCCTTACATTAGTTTTGATAAGCAGGTGATGACTTTGCAAAAAAAGTAGAGACGCCATAAAAAATCTTAATGTTGGACAGTAACCTGCTCTGAATAAATAAATAAAAGTAGTCAAGTGCTAGTTGGACTCTCACTTCGAGGATTCCGCTTTTCAAGAAAATGTTTTTGAAATGAGGATAATTATGTTAATTTCAATGTTGCCTAAATTATTTTTGTAACTGTATCAATGTAATCATTATTGAGTATTCTGGTTTGGGTCCTGGGGCTCTAACAGGGCTGCGTTTATCGCGTGACAAAGTTTGCATCCGTCACCTTCTGACATGTAAATAAGTACGAGAGTGACGAATGCTTTATCCACATTTGACACGCGACATAGACGCAGCCATACTAGGCCCGCAGATGTACGTTTCTTATGAGTCCATATTAAAAAATATCAGGGGACAAAATGTAACAAGGCAACGGAAAACATACTCATCTAAAGAAATACATACTTAAATACATAAAAAACATACAAGATCCAGTAACAAATACTCTCGCTTACCACACAAAGAACCCCTATCGTGGATCAAATCTGAGTCCATACTTTGAGAAACGAAGTTTGAAGTTACGTTAACTCCATCCCTTTCTCTCGATCTAGACTCGAAAGACAAGTAACAGGGATGGAGCTAATGTAACTTCGAACTTCGATTTTCTAAGTAGGGACTCTGAAACTGCAATACCTACGAAGGTAGGCAGAGTCACTATAGTCGCGCCGTTTTAAGAGGCCCGATTTGACAGCTGTCAACGCAGTATAAAATATAACCTCAAACACATATTTTGTACTGAGTTGACAGCTGTCAAATCGGGCCTTTAAGAACGGGGCGATTATAGCTAGGCTAACAGCGTCAAAAATATTAATATTAATGTGAGATATAAACCCAATATTTAATTTATAAGCCTTATCGCGGCACTAATAGTAACACGTTTCGCGTATCTAAACCGCGCGCTGTAGCACAAGTACAATCATAAATTTATTGATTTACTCTAAAGCAGAAAATATTTATGTTAATCAGGTACGGGATACCTACGGCGTGCTTTGGGGTTATTCTGCTGCACGGAAAAAGCGTTTTATCGAGCTAGCTTAACTTTGCCTAGGGTTGTTCTTAAAATTAATCAGTGAAGGTTTGATGAGGATTGTGAGAATGAAAATTTCGATACAAAATGCGGTAACGTTTTTCTTCCCTTAAACCTAGTTCGATCGCACACTCGACTCTCGCTTCGGACTAGCAATGGGCAAGTTGTAGAATTTTATCAGAAGTTAAGAAAACTTCTCAAGAAATTACTGAGAATGTTATCGGAAACATTTGAGAGCATTGAGATTGTTCTATTTTTTTTTTCATACAAAACTTATGAATATTCTTAGAAATTTCCGAGAATTTCTCATAAGAAACTTTCACAATTTGAGAAGTTACTTTTCGGTACAATGCTACTTCTTGCGGAAGGCCGGAGCGTAGCGAGGTCCCGAGTCGGGACCTCCTTCCCTCGAGGGCTCGTGGGCTCTCGCGCTCAGAGGCTACATGAGCTCCTCGCTCCGCACTTTGCATAAACAGGCGTCAAGGAGTATTTATAGCTACAGTTTACACGCAACAAAAATACAATTTGGCACTAATACTCTTTATTTGGTAATAATGTCTCCATTTTATTGCTATCGGAAGTGTATTTAGGTAGTAATAGCGACCAAATTTGGTGGCAATTTACTACATGTTCGCTGAGACAATTTAAAGTACACATCACTAAAATAACTAGAACTATTACAATGTATAACATTCATAGCTCGTAATTTTGCTCGCTAAGATCTAAGATTTTGTAATCATTCTCTGAATTTGGCTCTCAAAGATAATTCTGGTTGTCATTATATTTGTTGCCTTTTTAATTATCTAAGTTAATAATAAGATCTTATAAGTTTGTTTGTTTACCCGTAACCTACGTGTATGCATGACTTGATGTATGAATGTGGAAGAAGCGAAAGAGATTTGTCAGGATCGTAGCAGGTGGAAAGAAGTGGTCTCTGATGGCTGATGGCCAGAGGGGTCTCTGGGAATGGGCGTGATTTAATGTTATGTATGTAGGAGTTTGTTTGTCAGCCTGTAAGGTTTATGGGCCAGAGTTAACTCAAAAATAATTTGATTCAACCAAGGTCATAGGTAACATCAGCATTAACTGACCATTAGTCAACCTTGTCACCTTACAATAAGGCTCACTAGTGGTCAAGTAGATTAAGTTATGATAGCTGCCAAGTTTGACATTGCGCTGATACGTATCCATGCTGTTTTAGCATGAAGCAGAGTAATATACGAGTGCGCACCGGGTTCAAGTTAAGCTAGTTCGACTGAGCAATCTCGCCTTTATTGCTGTATGAGAATAACACCATTGATTGTATTGCAAAATGAAGCGGACCACGGAGCTCAAGCATGTTCTTATACCTAAGTAATAGAATCACAGACTAAAGGGTTATGTATCAAAGATGCTACTACTCAAATACTCACTTAACACTTCCAACTAAGGCTTGAAATCGAAGATCAAATGATCGAGACGTAAGGCGTTCTTCTACTCGCGTCTTAAATATTTCCATCGCTTATGCAAATGGTATATTGACAAACAATATAAATGGAAACGTATGAAGTGGACACGTAAAAGTGACAGCTGGGTGCGTACTTACGTACTGCCCTCCAAAAGAAAAAGGTAGTATAAGAGTATGGAGTTCATATGTTGGTACTGCCTTTTGGTTTAAGCGGGTAGAGTAGTGCTTGGGCGACTCCGTTAACACGTTCAATACGGGGAACTCATTAGTAAGTCTGTTTTGTATGGAGATCGAAGAGGTGGGCATTGAATAATGTTAAAAAGCAAAATGCCAAGTATGTTCGCAGTGTCGTGTGAAAGCACCAGAATTTATCTTTTAAGGGTTCCACTGACAGTCAGTTTGTCTGCCGTCCGTAGTTTGCTGTGAGCAAAGCTAAATTATGATATCGGTTACCGTAAGGATTTTCGTTTATTCAATTTTACCTACCATTATTTAATAATAATAAATATCAGAAGAAAATCTCACACAAATATATTTAATAGTCTTAAACTAAGCACTGACTGGGCTTGTACAGTCAACAGCATAAATAAGTGATCATTTATGTACCTTGTCACTTTAACGTCATGTTTGAAATGCCATACAAAATTGTGAAACGATTGAAAGCGACGAGGTACATAAATGATCACTTATTTATGCTGTTGACTGTACAGTCAAAGAATTGTGACCCACCTGTCCAAAGTCAATCTAAAATTCTACAGCAATAAGGTTGATTTTCCTATAAGTTGCAAATGACTTGGCACCATTATGTGTACTAGTCAAAGATAAACATACAACCAGAGAAATAAATATTCGGGAGCAAATACTTGCACTCATCACAAGAATATTTCCTCTTACCGGAGTTCGAACCTGGGACCGCTTGCTTGGCAGAGTCAGTACAAGGCTAACCACGTCGCTTATGCTCTAGTGTTTTGATTATTAATGATAAATATTTGCGGCGCTTGAGGGTTCGGGCCTGATCCGCTGCCGCACCGGCCTGATTACAAGTCGACCGGATATGGGAAAGGGCAGTCCCACACCAGTGCCCTACCCAGTTTCCAAGGCACCAATGTTGCTCCGTCTGGTCGCTTGCCGTCGTCACTAACCATATCTGCGGGTACCAGGATAGCTGGTACAGAGGCGGTGGCAAGCGAACGGCGCATTAGATCATTAACTGTGAATTTGTGGCGCTTGCAGTGGAGGCTATGAGACCTTGACCATTCCCAGCCCATAGACGCCTCTGGAGGTCCTAGACCTATTATTTATATCTTTTATTATTTAAATAGCTTAAATTAAATATAAATCGCGTTAAAAAATTGCATTATCTTGTTTGACGGATCACGCCAGGGTCATATAAGCTACTATTTAACTGATAGTCAAGTGAACTCTTAACCCAGTAATTAAAATAAGTTTAAAAACCCAGTGCGTCATTTTGTTGATAATCGCTATAAAATTGTAAGTAATTAATTAGAAATTTTCCAATTGACGTTCAGGGATAAGCCATCGATTATCACGCCTGTTAAAAAAATGCAGTTGGCATTTTTCTACTAAGGACTTAAGGGTCCTACAGGTATATGGTCGGCGTTAGAAATGGCTGCACAGTTGCCTTGTCATTTTAACGACATGTTTAAAATAGGTATCTACCGCTCTAATCTGTCAAAGGCGTTAAAGCGACAAGGTACAAAAGTGTGCAACTATTTTTTATTTATTTTAATACTGCACAAAATTAAAAAAAAAAGTGTACAAAAGGCGAACTTAATGCTACAAGCATTCTCTACCAGTCAACCTTAAGGTGAAACAAATCAAAAAGTAGGTAGGTGCAATAAAATAACAATTAATTCATTTTATCTAAATTTGGAAAAATGTTGAACTATTATTTGATTTTATTATTCTACAATATAGTATAAATAAACGTACATACATAATTATTAACTAAATATATATACATATACTAAATATATACGAATATGCGACTATCTAACAGAAATAACTATATTTATAAGGCGGACTGTACCAGTTAACCTGTAGCTTCAAGTCTGTCAGGCGTACAGCTTTTTTATGAATATAAAATTCAGTTACTTTCAGATCGAAAATTACTCATAAAGGTAAAAAAAAACCTGGGAAAATAATCTATATTTTTCAGTGTCTGAAACTGTGGTTAAAATTTTTGCCTGGTCGGCTTACACCCTGTATATATATTTTTGATATATATATATATATATCAAAAATCCTCTACATCTTTTTACAATTGCGTCTCATTATTGAACAAGAAAACAAGCATCGCAGACACGCTGTCGCTCGCAGCGGGTCCACAGCGCAGGCGCGGCGCAGGCGCAATCATACTGTCAAAATTCCATACAAATTTGACCCATTATGGCCATCGTGGCACTGAATATATTACGGGCGCGCCGACACCTGCGTATGATCACAATACCCTGCTAAGTTAAAAGGGTGTATGAGTATTTTGACAAGTAAAGGAAATTCAACTCTGTGCCTTTATTAATAACGTCGTGATACTAATAGCTGTTTTGCCACGATTACGCTCTTTTTTAGGTGTAACAATGCTTATAATTTTCAAGATTTATGCCAGAGAATTAAAATGAAATGTCACTTAATATAATCAATGCCCCGCGGCGCGCATCTGTGTAACGAAAACCGCGGATGAATCACGTTGTTTTGCAGTTCGTTCTTGGAACTGATTAATAAATGTAATTTATCTACAATAAAGCAATAATTATCAGTCGGTAGTCATATGAGACGTCGTATAAATTTCCTAATGTGAAACCTAGTGTAACGTGATACGCAAACAGACAGGTTGGCATTACCACCTGGCGGAGACGTCAGCTCCGTTAATAGACTAGTCAAATCACTAGCGTTTTATATATTTTACCGAAATATCGATTACATGAAATTAATATTTTATTTTATTTTAATTTTGTGAGGATTAAGACACGCTGTAGGAGCGTTTAGTTGTAATGAAAAGAAACAGGCTCACCTGAAAGTATCACCTCTCTAACATAACATCGACGTAAAAAATATTTTAAGGACCAAGTAAAACTAGTTTAGTTAACGTTATTTTCACCGAAACTATTAATTTTCCTGGGTCAAGACCTAAATATATGCTAAATTTTATCTAAATCCGTCCACCCGTGATTAAATGATAAACATCCTCACAAACTTCCTCATACACATAGGTACAGGGTGTTAGGCAGAAGGTTGGACAAACTTCACGGACTAACTCTGTAGGTCATACTCATCAACTTTTATTATGGGACCAACATCCAAATCGCGATGACAAAAACACACATTACATTACATTTCGGCTGTTCAGCTCTCAAAGTTTGTATGGAACAAAAAAACAGCTGTTCCATACAAACTTTGAGAGCTGAATAACCGAAATGTATGGAGCAGCTGTTTTTGTTTTCGCGTTACTTACGATAATAACTTTGGAAATCTTTTCGGGGTCACCTTTTGAAATTCTGCTATCGCTTTTGCACGGTAAACTTTCCATCTCATCTTATCTCATCGGTATAGGTGTCACATTAACCTGGTTTTAAGGTCGTTAGTACTGTTTAATTTGGTTTTCTATTTAGAGTAATGACCATGCCACCAATATCTGTTACATGTTATGCTAAGATAATGCAACGTAATTCGTAAACCGACGTTATACTGCCAGGCTAAAAACCTGCTAACTGTGTATTTGGTTGTTGTTCATTTCTGTACGCATACTTATAATAATACTATATTTTAAAACATTAATAAAAATACAAAAAAGTGGCGGGACCTACCCTAACCTAACCTACGCCTAGCAATTGAATTATGCAATTAATCTAAATTAGCTCCAGCATAACATAGCCTTCGGAAAAATGAAAATTCGGACAAATGAATTATTCGGAATAACATATTTCGGATGAAACCGAGAACCTCACTGCAAATTGAAATGTTGGCCTCGTACGATACAGGCTTACCTAGTGTATTACGTTACATTGTAACATTTTGTGAACTGTGCAACTGAAAATTGAGTTTTCTTTTTATATTTTTTAATTTTGTATAAAGTGCGTGCAGTTAATTGAAATAATAATTAATTCATTCGCCAATTTTCGTGTTTAAAATTATTGTAAACTAATAAGACAGTATTTGACTAGTAACGTTTGACGTCACAAGTCAGTCAGTACTGTAAATAAATCTCCATAGAAGCTATCATTAACCCCCGACAAAACAATCTGTGTTGTGTCTATGTATATGTGTGTCTATGTATATGTGTATCTATGTCTTGGTCTGCACGTAGCTCAGAAACGGACGTACCGATTTAAACCCGGTTTTTTATGAAGAAAGCTAGTCTTTCGGGGTAGTTTTTACGAAAATTGGTTGGACCGTTAAGGAGACATCAGCTCGTCATTATGTCCGGGGTTCTTATCTATTTAAAACGTATAGCTCATTTGTCCACGATTAACAACAGAAAGAAAGAAAAAACATTTATTCGTGGCAAACAGACAACGAAACACGACTAAATACTGACTTAGACAAAATACCTGTCATTGACAAAAGGTAGGTAGTTGATTGAAACTTGGCCTGTCAGTCAGAAGCCCTATTTAAAATATAAAATAAATAAATAAAATAATCTTTTTCAACAACAACAAGCAAACAAAAACTAAAATAACAAAATTGCTGGTGAAAAGGTGCAGAACTCAGCTATGGAGCTGTTTTTCAGTCCTCACCTGGGGTAATAATAATAAATAATACATGTTTTTTTTATTTACCAACACAAAACGGTACATTAGGTTACACAAGAGAAAAAGTATTTATTACTTGTTACTTTTACTATTACTTATTCTGTGCCCGTGCATCATGCTTACATGCTGCACGGGAACTACCTAGTGTCACATCATACATCAATCACGAACTAGTGTAAAATAAAAAGTATTTGTCAACTTCACATCACAAAAGCATGCTGCAACTTCTTAACAGCTTCCAAGCACTGATGAGTGCGTTATTCATTGCGTGCGCAGTGTTTCTCGCGACGAAAACAAAGAACAGGGGCCAATGACCTGCCCTTATTTGGACAGCCAGCGGGGCGACGCAGGCGCAGCGCCGCGCGAGGCTGCGCGGAGCCTGTACCGATGCCTTTTTATATCCAATATCAGGTATAAGGATATGTATTATATGGTCACATCTGTTAACAGGGTCCCGTACCAGTCGGTATTGACTCTATTTTTGCTTCTGGTAATGGCTTTGAGACATGTCAGACATATTTGAGCTGTTAGTCAAGATATTATGGTGAACATAGGTATTTAGATAGATATCGCTAGTGTAGTAAGTGTAGGCCTTGGGTTCTGTTCAAAATCTGTTTTAGCCCATGTTGCTTATGGAAGCAATCATATTTTTTAATCGTACCTTAACCACTTGATTTGAAGTCAATAATAGTCACAATATGATCTAGATTTGGAACCAAGATAGGGTTGAAAAGAAAATTAGAGGGTCTGTAGGCCTAGCCAATATGCAAAGGCTTCTAACGTTTCTATTTATCGACTCGAACGTTTATGGAGTTGACGAAAGCGGTCGACGCCACGCGGTCATCAGAGGGCTCAGAAAAGATGCACTACGCTAACTAACATTTCTATTCGATTCGTTTTTAAACCAATCGCGTCACTGGTAGACCACGTGACTTTTCGTATCACGTCATCTTCCAGTGACGCGATTGGTTTAAAAACGAATCGAATGGAAACGTTAGTTAGCGTAGTGCATCTTGTCTGAGCCCTCAGTTAACGTCAATTTTGTCGATTTTCGAAAATTGCTAACTTAGCGTCAAGAATCTTTACTAGGCCCCCAGAACATTATAAAGACTTCAATTGCAATTTGACAAGCACGTGTGTCTTCTAAAAAGTTCATTTTTCCGGGATAAAAATCAGCCTTTGTTACTCAGAGATAATGTAGCATTCTAATGGTGAAAGAATTTTTGATATCCGTCCAGTTGTTTTTGTGTTTATTTGTTACAAACGTACAAAAATACAAATCTTTCCTCTTTATAATATTAGTTTAGACTGGCTGTTCCCCGAAACTCTGTCCACGAAGTTGTTTATTGCCATTCCCTCAGGAGCAGTCAATTTTCCAGAACTCAATGTCCGCCTCCGGGGTATATAGGTACTATTTCTGTACAAAATTTTCATTGTTCGGTTGAGACGTTGAACCTTGACGACAAACAAATTCACTTTCGCATATAAATACATACATATAATGTACTGACGACACGCTCTCGCTTAGCTTAGGTTAATGTGAGTTTTCTGTAACACACGTACATATTTAAATCAGAATTTTACTATTATACATAACAACCTTGTAATGTACAGACAGACAGGACGTACCGACCGACAGACGCGGACAGCGACTTTGCTTTATAAATACTACGTAAAGAAAGATAAAGAAGAATTATTGTACTGGTTTTACCACAGCCAAAATTCAAAATTCAAAATACAAAATATTTATTCAGTAAATTGGCCACATGAGGGCTCTTTTACACGTCGGTAATATAGAGTGAATCTACTAGCGCTTCGGACAAGACCGTCACTGCGGAGAAGAAGCGCCGCAACAAACTCCAATCAAAAGTATTTTTTCAATCATAAAACTCGATAATATTATTAAATCATAAAGACCTTAAGTATTTCAGCTAAAAATCACTAAGAAATCAAAAATAGGTACATTTTGAATGCATTATTCAACCTTCCCAAGCTCCCTTAGTACCCATGTGTAAATAATACACAGTGCATACTAGTTTTACTTCTACGCCAGTGCCGAGTACTCCAAGCAGAGCCAATTTTCCACCTTCACCAAGAACGCTGGCTTTCAACGTGTGTGATTGAATGCGGTGTCAGACTGGCTGGCGGGCCGCGACCATGCGCGTACGCACCTGCGCTACACTTGCGTCATATACAACTAAAATAAATAAAACTGGTTCCAATGATCTATACGTTGGATCTACGAGTCCCAACGCACCTGGCAGACACCTGATATCTTCGTATTAGTATTATAACGTACAAAATTACAAATTGACTTCATAATCAAGTGTTAGTCATTTCTAAAAACGGGTTAATTTTAACATCTTTAATTTATTGTTTCGCTCCATTCGGTATTTTCTTCTTGGGAACTGCTAAGACCCTGTATAGGACCTTAAAAAACCTAGATCTCTTCAATTTGAAGGATATCACAAATAAAAAAAAATCAGAAGACAGTCTCGCACAAATTGACCTAGTCCAAGTTAATTTTTTTCCACCATATACTTCACGAACTACCATATGAAATGGATCCTAAAATATTATTCACATTACGTTACTAGATGTCCTTATATCCCAAATTGCCTTAGTACCTAATTAAGCTTAAAGCTATGAGATCATGGAGTTACCATGACATACCAAAGCAGTTGACTTTAGGTTGAGAGAAAGGGCCAGAGCTGTATAGCTGCTATAGTTCTGCCCCTTTCCCTCAACCTGAACTGAACTACATTTGTATGCAATGGTATCCCCCTGACAGCGATATATATCGTAAGGGGAACGTCACAACAAGATTTTGGTGACATTTGGTCAGACACCACCATCTTAATTTACTGGACCTGAAAATGCACCACTCAGTCTGGTCTTCATCAGGGTCAGCCAAGAGTAGCCTGGAGAGCTATCCAACGCGCCAATTAAAAACTTTGATAAGCTGACTAGTTTTATAGAGTATGGATAACGAGGGCAGCGGCTGCAACATCAGGACTGAGGAGTTGAAACTTGAAATTATTGTAAAATTGCTTGAACAGTCATCATAAAGTTAAAATTAACAACATTTTATATCTTGCCTTTTAGATCGACGAACCTATACAGCGTTAGAATTTTTTGATCAGCAGCAACGGTAGTGGTCACGAGCCGACTCAACCACCACCGTTGCAACAAGACCGAATCGTCGAGGTATGTATAATGTTTTTACGCGATTAAGTCCGGTTTTAAATTTATAATAGTATGTGTGTGTGTGTGGTTTTAATAATTGGTTACTATTTTTAACCATTAGTGAAGTTAATTCCTGATCAAAAAAGGCCCTTCAGGTTTAACTGCTAATTAATTGATAATTGTTAAATCTGAACCAAATGTTTCATATTATCGATACTATTTTCGAATCTGAATCCTTAGATCTTTTTGTTAACCCGCATTTCAAAGTCCTCCAAGCCGTTTAGTCTACATACGGACATAAATCCACAAAGAAATATACATAGAACATGGATAAATACCACATACTTATATACGCTTGTTAAAACATTACCCTCCTTCTCGGGAAGTTGGGTAAAAAACTTAAGTGGTCAAGCGGTCCTGCGTATATGGCGCGACATGTCGCGGGCGCCCTACCGTCTACCAACCTATCTTACCTTCATCCAAACGCAAATGAACAGTTTTTTATCATAACCGTTATAAACTATAAAACTAAATTAATTCAGCAAAAACTGCCAATACTCATTAAGTCGCTATGCAAACGCTAAATCGCTTCATCTTTACGTTTGCATTCGTGTGTCGTTTTTAAATAGATAACAATCACAAGTGACTTTAACTTGCACACAAGCATATGTACATCAGTTTTATTCTGAATCCTTAGTCTGTTGGTCTTACCATTACATTCAGACAGCGCATCCTTCAAGTGGTTTACCTATACCTGTTTGCGATCAGGATTCCTTTTATATCTGCGTCTGTTACTACAAGTGCTGAGGGCGACGCACTTTCCTCACTCCCCGCTTCATTTTTGCTTTGATCCCTTTGCAATCTATTGATTGATACGCCATCTTTTAATGCCAGGATGTGTGGTTTCTGCCGTTTTTGCCGATAAAAGATTTATAACTTGTAGCTTGAGGAAGAACAGGATTTAAACAAGCAGGAATCACGGTATGCTCTGTGGCGTTTTTGTACATAGATAGTTAATTTACTGTGTTAGGTAAGACACGCGGATGAAAGAAACCACTGAATAACGCAGCTGAACCTTGTTAGTATCGCCACCATTCGTCCAAACAAGTTAAAATTTTAAACAAACTAAACCACCCTATGGTCTGGAAATTTCGAGGGAATTTTCCTTCGATACCTTAGCGGTGCACTAAGAAAGTAATTTTCGAAAATCGACTCCCAATGGGAAAAATAGGCAGAACATCATGAAACTGATTCTACACGTTGGTACGTAGTTGCGAGCGTAATCTAGTTGCCTACAAGTAGTAGTTATTTTGTCATGTAATTTAACAACTGGAGGGATTTTCATGAGGTTTTCACCATGTTAGACAATTTTGAAGGTTTTTATGCATAATAAATTCTGGTTTATGTACGGGTGTAACAGAAATCTTTCATAAACTGAAGCAAAGCGAGGTGGGTTGCTAGTTATCAATAAAGAAGTATCTGAGTACTTACTGTAGTAAACAAGAGCTATCAAAACGTTGACAGTACGATACATACATTAAATCACGCCCCTTTCCCAGAGGGGTAGGCAGAGACCAATTCCACTTCTTTCCACCTGCTACGATCGTGACAAATCTCTTTCGCTTCTTCCACATTCATACATCGAGTCATGCACGCACGTCGATTTCGGATACTTAAGATTCGGCCCTTTTCCAGTATTTCTCCGATTTGATTCGAAAAAGTACTCCTAGGGCGGCCCCTACAATACGATAACAGGTCAAAAACGATATGGTTTTTACCGTGTTGAATAGAGGCCCTGAGTATCCAAGTATAGCAAGGGCTTGGTTAAACAAGTTAACAAAAGCAAATAAAACACACCAATCGAGTATATCAGGCCCATTTTTCGTAAGTAGAACAATTAATTTCGGGATTTTTTTATGTTAGAAGTTAACAAATATTTAGATCGCCTAGTTGCTCGTCTCTACTTCAATTAAAGCTCTATTCTGTTTTACAGTATACCCTTGTTTTGTCGACACTAATTTCAAAGAACGTATCACTTCGCAGAATTTTCAATTCATCGACAGACTTTTCTAGGCGTAGTGATAGATTTTGTGATAGTCACAAGTCTACCCCAACATAACCTACAGTCGGTGTCAGGTGTAATCGCCAAAAATGTAAACAAGTCGGTACCGTTTGACACATAACCTCAAATTTTCTCGAGCGTGTTTTTATTTAAAAAACTTATAATGAATAGTTATTCAATCTTAAACTTAATATAAAAGTGACAATCAAGTATATAAATCATCAATAAAACCACACATGATCTCCAAAAGTACGTGATTACGGAGTAATAATGGTAAATTGATTTGTTTACATCTTTAACCGTTTTAATTGAAACCGACCATACGTAAATAATATTTAAGATAACCTACAAACAACTTTCATCACAACATAAAATAGCTTTCAATAAATTCAAATGAAATGAGTGTCGTTAAAGGGAGAACGTTGTTTCCCATAATTTTATTGGTCATAATGTAATTGTTGACATAATTATCAATAGTCATATTTTTTTATATTGGTGAAACTGTAAACTTTTCAGAATTTCTTAAGGCTAGGTTAGGTTAGGTTTGATTTATTAAAATCCTGAACGAGTAACAGTTTCTTGAAAAAATACGTTATGAATTGCGATGATTATGACCTAAAGCTCATTATGACTAAAAATAAATATGGCAGACAATATAGAGATAGACCCGTCGATAAAATGAGGAGACGCCCTTGTTTCACAGTCTCTCCACATTTAAAGAGGCGTTTAAACCACCTAAGTCTGTGAAAAAATGTTTTAATCACTGCCATACTAACTCTGTCCTTTATTGGCAGGCACAGTCAACCAAATAAGTGCTCTGCCACCTTTAAATTGAACTTTGTTTGCACTTCATAAAATAATGAGGTCCATTAAATGGGCATGTTAAAAATTAAGTCTCGACTTCAGCGACATTTTATTTCGATAGAAAATTGCCTCAGAATTGAATGACCCATTACTTATTTTGCCGTTGCATTGATTAATAAATAAAAAGCATGCTTTAAAAACCCGACTGCATTTTTTGATGTTGTCGTCGATATATGTTAAAAACATCAAAGGGCATAAAATCCGCCATTTTTATTTGTTAAGAGTTTTATGGCGTATTTATCAAAATTGGTTGAGCCGTTGAGTAGTTACGAGCGGACATAATAACGGACATACATACATACAGATCAACAGATAAACCCTTTTGCGCTTCGCCGCAGTCAGGTAGAAATAATAAAGGAATAACAGTGTCCCTCTTACATTTAAGCATGGTCAATTTTACAAGCTGCATTTTCCGTAATCCTGTAAATCCATCTTTCATATAAACTGAAGGGGGGTGGGGGGTAGCGGAAGCGGCGGCCGCGGCGCCCGCGCGTCTGCCCGGCGCAGGCGCACCTGCCTCGCTATTTATAAACCAGACTCAGAACAACTACAGCGCGCATACCGGCCCTGCTGCGGAGGAATCGCAAGTACAGTGTGCAACATTAGCCGGACAAAGCTGACAAAGTATAAGATTTTATCTTACTAATCTTACTCGATTAATATTATAAATGCGAAAGTTTGTCTGTTTGTTACTTAATCGCGCCAGAACTGTTGAACGTATCTGCATAAAATTTGGCACAGGAATAGATTATAGTCCGAAATAGCATATATAGGCTACTTTTTATTTCGGAAAATTGGACAGTTCTCGTGGGAATAGCTATAAACGACTTCTACGTGGACGGAGTCGCGTATAAAAGTATGGAATAAAGTAGATCTGATGGACCTTCCCCAATGAAAGACAACTGTCGTGGAGGTCTTCGGGAACTATGACCGGTAGTGTACGTCCTTCACAGTTAAAGTTCTTACCTATATCTACGTAATTAGTGTTCAAAATAATCTGGAAACAACAACTGCTGAAAATACCTTTTGGTATAGTGAAAATTGGTAAAATGGTCCATTTTGAAAGGTGACTGTAATTCGGGCCATCCTCAGTTTTGAGTTTACGAGTAACATTTTCATATTCAAGCTAGACCTAGACGAGAAAAAAGTGTGTTAATGACAAGTTTAGCCGACATGTGAGGTCCCCTCAACCTGACAGGCCCTGTATAAACATATTGACTTCAAGTAAATAAGAGCTACCTATCAAAAAGTTGACAATACGAAAACACGTTAAAGGCAAAGTAGAATCTCGGCCTCGGTATGACAATTGTCTTTTATGGTTACCGTTTTTGACAACCTGAATCATAGGTGACTATTCTGGCCTTGCCTAATCACTGTAACAGGTGGGACTTTTATGTATGGGACCGATAACCAAGCAGGTCAGTCATGATAGTAAACTTTAATTACAACTTCTCATATAGCACTCTTTTTAAAATTTCCCTTTTTGTAGTGCGACCTGTCCTTTTCTTTAGGAGTTTAGGACTATAAGTTCTAGTTTCGTATATCTAGATATCTAGATCCCATTAGAACAACGTCTAAATATATCCCCAAGTCTTTGTATGGAAAATGTCCGGTTTGTTACCATAGTTGTATGACTAATTTAAAAAAGAGTGGACAATTCCACAAAATATTTTGGGGACCCGTTCAGAAAATAGTTAATAATAGCGTACTAGCTATATTTTTTGTGGAATCGAAGTTTAAAGTAAACTTACAACTTTTAATACGAGTAGAAATACTCAGATACAAAAGTGAGTGCACTAATACGTACTTACATACGTTAAATCAAAAGTGTATACTGATGTCATGCATGATATAAGTCTCAGAACTGTTCAAGCTCTCCAGACAGGTACAAATTGCTGCATTATGTTACCAGAAGTAAACAATTACCAACAATTATTAACAATTATTAGTAAAACCGACGATTGCAATATTATTTTGTTAACATACATACATTCATACATACATATAACGCGTTGTTGTTTGTAAATTTTGTAAATAAACGAGTAAAAGCGTTTACCGCAGATCTGCGCAGCATCTGCACGGGTAAAGGAATCTGCCGTTATAGGTATAACATAATATAATGATGTTGGTGACTTATATCTTGTGAATACACGTTTGATTGGTATTTAAATTATTCATTAGTGCTAGGGATGAGTTATGGGATAGTTTTTACTGTGAGATCACCACACGTTAGTAAAGCTTAGATGTAGTCTTCCTCTTTTTTTATTAAAGGCCGGCCGCGGTATTCTACAGTGATGTCGCCAATGTCAAGAGAGTGAGAGTAAATGAGTAAACAAATAAATAAAACATAAAAGCCGGACATCTTGCAATCGACCATTACTTGAACTTGGCTCATAGCAGTGAAAAGCACTAAACATCCGAATCAGGTCAAATTGTGAGGTCGGTTTATTAAAGCTCTGAGGAAACAATGTCCCAAAAACAAAAAATATACTTGAAGTATTTTGTTTTGCATCAAGTAATCATTATTTATTTATATACAAAATATAGACAAAGAACAAACTCATAAATGGGAAAATCATATGCCACTTCTACTCAGAACACTTCATTACCCATAGGAACCTCTTCCATTTGACCTTTGAACTACTGAGTCAGAGAAGCTGTACCTTTTTTCCATGAATTGAGTGTTCAAGTATTTGTCATGTTGATTTTTATAACTATATGGCTCTACACTATATGGCTGCAAAACTTGGACACTTACAAAGCGGGATAAAGATAGAATAGAAGCATTTGAAATGTGGTGCTGGAGGAGAATGGTAAAGATTAGCTGGACCGAGAAAATCACTAATGAAAAAGTGTTGACTAGGATAAAAGAAAAGAGGGAAATCATTCACGCAATAGATAAAAGAAAAGGTACAATGTTGGGACACATATTTAGACACGTTAGCTTTATAATTAGCATAATGGAAGGGCGGATGGAAGGAAGACGAGGGCCGGGAAGACCGAGAACCAATTATGTCAGAGAGATTCAAGAAAGAGTAGGAGCAAGCGGATACCAAGAGATGAAGAACCTTGCACAAAATAGAAATAAGTGGAGAGAATTACACCGACAAGAGCTACGCTCTCTGACAGCTCAATTTTGAACCATTGTTCCCGTAAACCCAATGATAATGTAGAATTCTTGTGCCGTAGAGCTGATCTGATGATGGAGTCGGAAGGTAGCAACAGGATCTTCGCTGAACTTAACGTAGACCAGAGTTTGGGCTTGCTAGTTTAGTTTTGATAAGCAGATGAAGACTGCGAAAGTACAGTCAGCAACAAAAGTTTCCTACAAAAATCAAGATTTTGACAGAAACTTATTTAAAAACCACATCCGAAGCAGGAAGGAATCTCGGAACGACAGTTATCCGAAGCACTTCTAACACAGTAGTAGAATAAATATTATTTCAACGATCAGCGGCTGTTTGCGCACGGCGTGTCGGACATGTTTACGTAACAGTGTTGGGATGGAGTTTACTCTGCGCAGACGCAGCGGTGTTATTCTTTACCGCTTTCGGTGCCATGACTCCCAAAACGGGTCAATTTTGTGTAGATTTCAGGGTTTCGGGCACTGTATATGGAAAGGTAATAGCGTTAAGTTTGAAGACAAACCAATTTATGTTGACCGATGGATATGTAGAGGGAGTTTGAATGCTGGGATCGAATAAGCTGGTTTTTTGACCATTATCCTTTCTAATGGGAATGTCTGATTGTACGTTTTCTGTACATTAAAATGGGATAACGGATTGTTTTTGGGATATAAAACTTGATCTTTCCCAAGGAAAGCTTTGTTAAGAGGATTATGATGTTATAAAATTTCATTCAAAATGCGATAAGTTTATCTCTCTATAAAGCTAGTCTGATTATTAATATTTCTGAATATGTTGTAGATAATAAATGAAACATTTGGTCTATACGTATCCCTTTCGAAGAAATTATTTCTTAAAAAGAAACCAATTTTTAAAATAAAAATAGTGTCTTTGAGCATTGATTTTCTAATTCTGGAATACTCATTAAAATATGTAAGAATCAGACCATAATAGATATTAGAGACCTATTCTGATTCAGGGAATCAATATTAAATCGATTTTGTATGAAAAATGAGACTTCTGGCACTGAAAGTATTAAGAATACTTTCCTAAGATATAAAATAAGCTGCAAACTACACGACTAAGCTTTGGCGGCTTCATTTGACAGGCAGTAGCCACGCGGCCAATTGTTCTTTGGCTTTGACATAATAAAATCATAAGATGAATGGAATATTCGCAGAAGACAATATTTTGTAGAACATAATGTGTCTCTTTGGCTAATGGTCAGAATAACAATAGGCTCGGAGATTTCTAACAATTATAGTTATTTTCTAAAACGTAAAGAAAGGCGTGGTTCAAATAGAACGTCACGCGTAAAGTAAAGAGTGATAGAAAATAGATATCATTACGTAAATAAATACAGCCGAGGCAAGAAAGACACGGGCAAAAATAAATTTGTGATGTGACACTGGACATGTTTTCAGGGTCTCTATTCTACTGGGTTAAACTATATTCCTTTAACTGGGCCGCCATTACTGTCAAGTAAATAAGAGCTATCGTAACGTTGACAATCGATACGAATACGGTTTTACCATGTGGAATAGAGGCCGAGATCCTACACGTTATCCTCGTAAGACCAAGTTTGCAATAGGATGCACATAATCAAGGCAATTTAATTTGAACTGTGTTGCAATAAGAATAAGGTTTATTTTCCTATCTTCATAAACTCAAAATGGCATTATCGACCAAACGTAACTGAACTTTATTGCCTTGACGGTAGATTCAAAGTCCCACTCACAAAAAACTGCCTGTTTGAAGTATGGTTGGCCTTACAAGGTTAAAACCTTATTGTTTATATAATATATAATTTATATAAAACTCGTTTGATAGTATTAAGGTTTAGGAATATGGATAGATCATCATCTTTAACATTTTATTACCGTGTAAGATCACTGTAAATAACATGGATGCAATAAAATAAATATGAATATGGCAAATGACAATGTATAATCATTACAGAATAAATAATTATGAATTACTAGCAACCCGCTCTCGCTTCGCTTAGGTTTATGTGAGTTTTCTGTAATACCCGTATATAAACCAGATCTTATTATACATAAAAAGCTTCCGTAACTATGTAACTGATGGTGAAAACCACATGTTTTTGAGATCATCGCGAACAGACATACAGACAGACCGACACGGCGGGGGACTTAGCTTTAAAATTTCTAGTGATTATTATACAAGTGTGTGCTGGCATTTATGCGCACTAGCTGACTAAAGGCTGTATTATACAGGGTGGGAAAAAGGAATGCCACATGGACGGTAACTATCTTAAATATTGAAAATAGCCTACACAAAAGAGACTTTTATTTTTGAAAACAATTATTACTGCATTTATGGTTTTTTGAAAATTTGCCTTCCTTAACCGGGACTCGAACTGGTCAAATTACGGTCTTTATTTAATTTGAAGGTGTATGTGTTATAGACATTAATCACGATCTGTATCATAAAACACGACTTTTTGGTTTTGTCTTATTCGAGGAGTTCGATTCCCGGTTACCTTAAGAGGATTTTTTATAAAACCAACTATGCATAATTTTTTATTTTTTAAATAAAAGTAAGTCTTATTTGCGTAAATTTGCTATTTCCAATATTTAAGGTAGTTAATGCCGTCCATGCGTTTTTTCCACCCTGTATATTTTCCATGGAGCGTGTAGACTCAGCGCTCGGTTCAGACGAGAAGGCAGACACTATTTGCAATGACAAATATACCTACCTTATTTGCGGGCTATGTGTCATACTACGGCTAAAGCGAAAATAAAAATATTCCGCCTAGAAATTTACTCGAAGAATTGTTGTACTTATACACGTAGTTTTTGCAAAGTTTTAAGATTTAATTTTGTTCATCAAATGTAAATTATTGATACACACATACATAAACTTACGCCTTCGTTCCCAGAGTAGAGTAGGCAGAGCTACGGAATTAAAAACCACTCTAAAAACTTGGTGATAATTCTGCGTGTAATTATTGATAAATATTAAAATTCGCGTATACATGTTTGTTTTTCGAGAAGTCTCGACAAAGTTATGTACAGTCAAGGACTTTAATTGTTATGCCACTATGGAACCCTGTCGCATAACGTTAATCATTCATTTAAGCGTAATTTCTGTCATGTGGTTTGTCACTGTCATTATGACAGGGGTCCATAGTGGCATAACAATTAAAGTCCTTGACTGTATGACCCAAACAACACATAAGTGTATTTTAAGATGGAGGTACTACAGTCAAATAGGTGTTGAAGTATAATAAGGCTTCGATAAAGACAGTTTAAAAATATCCCATTAAAAAAATATATGTGAAAATGGGAGCCAAGTTCAATATTTTAAGAATATGCGACGCATTGTTATCGACTTGACCGACAAAAGAATTGAGATCTAAATGGGTGAAAAGTTCCGGAGATAATCCTGATATTTATTTATTAAGAACATACGACGTTCTAAAATAAATTAAAAACACAATTTCTTATTTTTTCTGCTACAACAATGTTTGCTATTTAAAAGTATAACTTCTTAAATTTGAACACTCCACTTATTTACACAAAGCAGATAACTTAGGACAAACTGAAGCTCTAAACTAAACTTCGCTAGTTTTTACCAGTAAGACAATTATTTGGAAGAGTAAGATATGACCACACAATATAAATACAGTAACTTGCGTAAAACATAAAGTAGATAAGTTGATTAGCCAAATGTAACAACTTGTAAGTGAAAACTACCCAAGTCCAATTTTAAGCTTGAATAATATTAAATAAATTAGCGTAGCAACCCATGTAATAATAATAATTATTGAGTAGGTAGTTCCAGTGAATCTGTGATCTTCATTCATCATCATCAGTTCTACTTCACCAAATGGTGCTTTTCAAGAGCAAATGCACGAGTTACTATATGCTATACAAAATACCCAAATCGCTATAGGTGTACCTAAAATATTTGAAGATTTCCTTCAATTTCTCCAGGAACCCATCATCAGATACTGACCTGATGACAGTGGGAACACTCCGGAAGTATTATGCCCTATTAAACCAAAAAAAGAATTTTCCAAATCGGTTAATAAATGACGGAGTTCTGAGGTAACTAGCATAAATAATAATAATAAAACTTGAAAAATCACTGTTTTCTGATTTTTTTCATTGTATACACACAATTATCCATCTTGATTCCAATTTTCATCTTTCTAGGTGGGTTAGGTTTTTGATGATTAATCAGTCAGTCAGTCAGTCAGTGGTAAAAATGCCGATTTTTAGACGTTAATATCTCAATAACCGTTTCACCTTTGTAAAGTTTTTTTAATATATACTTATACCCAATTTCATGTTTTTATGATCATTATATTTGGAGTTATTGAGGCGTCAAAAGTGTAAATAACACACGGCTGCGCTCGCCAGTTCCTTTTGCGTGAACTTGGCTGGAACGCTGCCGCGTCTAGATTTGATTTACCTACTAGCCAATTAAAACGACACGGAGAGTGAATTAAAACAATACAACTTACAAATTACAATGACCGTAAAATGAAAATATGTGTATGCTAGAAATGCTACTACGAGTAAACAAACTCACCTAGTTTCATTTTATTACCTTTGCCACTTTATCAGAGAAATAGTGTATGTTACTGTTAAAACTGGAACTATGACGGATCCAAAGATTTTTCAATAAAAGCTAAAATTTACCACGTGTTTTTTTTTGGCATGGGGAAGGCAAACGTGCACATAGGCCACCTGATGGTAAGTGGGATCTAAGACTCATAAATATAAAAGTTTTCATGACTACAATCTGAAGGCTGCAATCCTAAGATCGCAAATGCTATCCCTGAGGACTAAGATGGAATGTCTCTATGCTAGTAATTTCACTGGTGGTCTTTTCACCTTACCGGAACAAAACAATGCGAAAACTGCTGCTTGGCGGTAGGTTAAAGGATAAGATGGTGATAGCGGTCTGGACGGACCTTGCACAAGGTCCTACCACTCCTACCACCACTAATGTTCGAATTTCTCTGTAATTATCTTTAATTTCGGACTAGGCAATATTTAATGTCATACACACATTTATCTTATGTACCGTCTTTCATGTTGACATACCTGAAATAACGTTTTTAAGGCTTAATTTTCTGCCTGAACTCACATCCGCATAAACGGCGTCAGGTCTACTTTAGTCCTATACAAAAAACATAACTTACATGCACACAAGCCTATATTGACTACAGGGGAGAGAACTTTTGTTTTTTCGAGTGTGTATGACCCTTTAACTGTACCATACAGATTGCAAAAAGGGCATTGGGTAAATTTGTTTGAAGAATATTGTCACTTTTTTTTTCAGCGGCCACGGATGATTTTTACATAGTTATTTAGAGGACCTCTAAATACACATAGATATATATAATTTATGGCGTTAAATAATATCGGAGCGGAGATTTTAAAGATTAAAGTAATCAATTTTTAGGACATAAGTACGCCCAAGTATGAATATTTAAATATCTCGGCTCCGATGCACTTAAGAGTATTAATTGACTTAATAAAATATGTTTAATTTTAATAATTCTATTATAATTTACCACTTTTACGAATGGCCGCTCACATAGAAAATGTATGGATTTTACAAATGACAACACTTTTACCCAAACCCCTTTCCTAGCAAAGACTCAATGATATGTCCAATATCTGTGAAAACCATCGAGCGTTTTAAATGGTTCTCCTATGGAAGCCCTAATCGTCATTTGTCCTAATGCATCGTTTGTCCGAATTTTTATTTATCCTAACGCCATTTCCGCTTAAATTTTAAAACTTTTTAGTGTTGTTATAATACAACCCTAACCTAACCAAACCGCAGATATAATTGGAAAACTTAAAAAGTTGCCTGACTTATCTTAAAACCGGTTTAGGGCAAATGAAAATTCGGACAAACGATGTGTTAGGACAAACGTTGTTAGTGGTTGTGAGGGACACCCGTTTTAAAATAGTAAAGTTCGTTGCAAAATCAATGACAAAAATAGTTGCTTACGTGGATGATTTCATTACGAATACATATTAATTATAGATTTGGCTATACTTCACTTTTTGATACCCAAAATAGCAAAATTTATAAAATTAAAATCCGGGCAGGAGCATGTCAGACCATGCTCATTGTAAGGTTGCATACAGACAGGGACATGGCGAGTCTGAAGAGTCTAAAGGTTCCTAGTTTGACCATGGAACCTTACAAACGAGCATAAGTCGCTAAGCAGCAATAAATACAAAACTAATTACCTCTAACTTATTAATTTCAAGGACTTTGTAAATGCTGTATAGCAAAAAGGGCGTCCTTACCCAAAGGCCGTGTGTGATAAACGTTCAATATCACATATTGAGAGCCAACATCTCTGTTCCCTCAAAAAATGGCGCCAATAGCAAAAGAGAACTGGATTCTTGGCGCTCAACGTATTAAAAACTTGGCAAGGTGAACTGAACTGTTAGACAAAGGCGCATCGCACACTGGACTGGGCTAATTAGGCTGCTCGCAGAGTGGAATGCCCCGCAGGCTGTGGCGGTGATGCGAGAGTAACGAAAGACAGAAGCGCCAGAATACTGAAGTGTTATTTCTCTTAAAATCGGCTCTCTGCCAAACGGTTGACCGAGTGAGCGAAGTCATTCCAGCGACCTCACTTGGCAGCTAAAGCGGATAAGCCGGAGAACGCACGTCCTTCAACGTTTTTTACGAGCCCAACGGGACCCTATCAATATGCCAACGCTATCCGCCCGTCCGCCTGTCCGTCCGTCCGTCTGTCCGTCTTTCCGTCCGTCTTTCCATCCGTCAGTCCGTCAGTCCGTCAGTCCATCAGTCCGTCCGTCCGTCCTAACTTTAAAGAGTTGTATTTTTGAACCGCGTAAATAGAGAGCGGGTTGTTGTTTTTTCAGATTATGTGTTACATACGGCGTTTTTTTTTTTAAAGAAAGTGTAATAGTAAACGTTTACGTTTTTTTAAAGTAAGTGTTTTAACGTATTGTTATCTTGGTTGTAGCGTTAAAACCCAAAAACTATACTAAAAAAAGCCCAAGTGCGACTTGGGCTCGTGCTAATTCGACTCGGATTCAAATCGGAACATAGTAATCTACTGTGTGACAGTTCCCGTCGGTGCGAGAGTCCGACTCGCACTTGACCATTTTTTTGTATTAGTTATTTTTTTGGCACAATTTATCTGTTAATTGGTTCGCCAAAATAAGAATTCTATTATAGACTAGCTTCTGGCGACAACTTCGTCCGCGTAGATTTCGATTATCGTTATTCCCACGGGACCCTTTAAAATTTCCGGGATAAAAACTATCCTATGTCCTATTCCAGGACCTAACCTATATTTGTGCCAAGTTTCATCCCGATCCGTTCAGTGGTTGAAGCGTGATTGAGTAACAAGTATCCAAACATCCAAACTTTCTCATTTATAATTTTATAGTAAGATTAAAAGAGTGTCACTTCTACACATAATTATTCTTGCGGCAGTAATTGCAGCGCGCGCGCAGCCCGCGGCTCCTCCGGCGAAGCTTTTGCCCAAGATTTATTTACATCCGGATTCTCTAAGCAATAAGTAAGCCAAAAGTTTATAATTTAAAACAATTCGACGCCTCCGCAAAAAATGTTGATAGTCGTTCTGACACTATCGCTTTTGACGATGAAAAGATATAAAACTTAGTTTAGTAAGATGAAGACTAGAAAAACATAGTAGTCTGAACAATTATGATCTACTTATCTTGATTCAGTTCAAAGTACAAGACAGGGTTTGCCTTTGGTTAGTCATTATTTGTTAAATAACCTATCAATGATTTTTTCATTTACTGTTTTCCTGTTCTTGTGTACTATAAAATCGATAGGTACGACTACTGACATATAGTTGGTACAGTCACTAACGAAAGTACGTGGACAGCCAAAGAGCTTAAACTATCACTAATCAGGAGAATAACAGTGTGTAAGGTCGGCGTCAATAGAACTTGCGAACAATGTAAACAACACCAAACGAACCAATTCACCATGATTACTCGATCATCACGTACTTTTTAAGATCAAGTGAGGTCTTTGCGATGATTTATACACTAGATCATTATTTTCATATTAAGTTTAAGATGAAATAAGTATTCATTATACTTTATTTTTAATAAAAACACGCTTGCTGAATATTTGAGGTTATGTGTCAAACAGTACTGATTTGTTTACATTATTCGCAAGTTCTATTGACGCCGACCTAAGATAATTTTGTGCTCTTTGACTGTCCACCTACTTCTACTAACACAATAAAAAATACGAGAACTTCAATGTCTTTTCATTATTAACTTTAATATGAATAAACAATAGCAAGTATAGGTAAAAAACTTAAGTAAAGCTCCTCTTGCATGTAGTAGTAACACATCTGTATAGACCGTTCGACATTCTATATTTGAAATTTGACGTAAATTCCATATACGTTTTGTACACAACTACATGCAAGAGGAGCTTTACTTAAGTTTTTTACCTATACAATTTAGTCAGTGAAATTGATAGGTGACAACTGTGGCTGATTTCACGAAGCTACAAGTTACAAATTACAAGCGGAACTCTCTTTCTAGCAAAAGGAGTTAGAAAGAGACTTCTGCTTGTAATTTGTAACTTGTAGCTTTGTGAAACGGGCCTCTGGAAGTTATTGACCGACCGTATTTTTAATTACATAATATAAACTAACAAATTATGTATGGTTTATTTATTTCAATAAAAGCCGAAATCATTGTAAAAAGAAAACAAAGTTACCTTGTGTTAGGTACATTAGCATAGAAAAAAATAAGACAAGGTTATTAAAACAAGTTTTAGAACATCTGTTAACTTGAGACCTGGCACTTTACTTTATCTATTAAAGAATATGACTATAGATAAATACATAAGTACGAAAGTAGATATAAAGTATTCAAAATTTAGAAAAATGGGTTTTCTTTACCAGAACCTATCAGACAATGTTTGATTGATCTCAGTAGGGTTGAAATCTAAAATTCTCGATAAAGGCTGATTACATTTTTCTTAAATCATCAGTTAAATTAATTTGAGTGACGTAAAAGTGACGTGTTCTCGATTTCTAGCCTCAAAGATTGGCAAATGTTTGAATAAAAAGTCATATTAAATGTTACCAACCGCCTAATTCAACAAACCATTAAATATTTTAACAAGCAGTCGTGGCGGTTTTGTGAGTTTTTTGTTTAATTAAATATTTAATCGTGAATGTAATTAAAAACTAAACTAGGTTTGACAACTTCATTATGTTGGGTCCTTGCATACATGGTGTCTCTTAAACCAGCGAAAAAGATTAGGCGATTTGATCTTAATAAAAATATCTAATTTTACGAGGCATTGGCATCAGTTCGAATCCCAGAAAAAAATTAAAAGGTCATGAACTAGACCTTGAATGGTATTTAAATAATATCATTGCTTTGTTTTTAAATTGTTATTAAGTAATTGTTAATTATCCAATAAACACAATATTTAAATGAACGAACACTGACCTTAGATATCAAAGATCACAGCTATTATCTCAAAAAATTGTCGTCGGCGAATTATTTATTTACTTAAATAAGTCCTCGTAGTTTTGTCGTTGGTTTCAGAAACGTCTTATGTATCTATTATACATTCTAAATGTAAGTAAATTTGTGTGTATGTGACCCGTTTTCAATGCTCTTGATTTTATTTAGTAGTCAGGTTTAAAATGATTTAAAGCTAAGTTGATACGAGAGTTAAATGTTTTCTATGGACGTTACTAAGGCGCTAGTCAGACAGGAAAGACATTGGTTCCAAAACGCAGTGATCTTTTAAATCATTTCTTAAGGTCACATTTTATTTAACAATTTATGTTTAACAACACTCTTTATCACATTCTGTACCATATCCTGAAAATGATTGCCGTCAGAGTTGACTGTATAGAGTGTGACAGACATGTAATAGTGACTTTGTTGAAAAGAAATTCCTAACTTTTTTTTTAATTGTTAATATATTGTTCCTAATCCTGTGACTCTTTAACTTATTTTATTTATTGTGTAAGTATTGATTAAATAATATTATTTTTGTGGATGATCTGAAATAAATTAATTTGAGTTTAATTTAATTTATCAGAAATGACGGGTTTCGGACGGGCACCTAATTAAATAGTTTTGACTGAAAGTTCTAGTGTCACGGGTGCGTGTCTGTCAGTCTGTTCGTCATCGTGATCTCGGGGTTTTCTTAATTTAATTCAGTCATATAAAATAAAATATATGACATATAAAAAGATATGTTAGGAGGAGTAAGTACAATCATTTTCTTACGAGATGAACTTGGGTTATTTTTACTTATATTTACCGAAGCGAAGCGAGGGCGGGTCGCTAGTTTTCTTATAATTAAGAAAATATAGTGAAAATTTACAAAAAAGGTGCATTAATCCCGTCAAAACTTGCGTCTTTCCAGTGTGGCCTGCACCTAACATTGGCTGCACTGCAGCTTGCACGGTTTCTAGGAAATCAACTTATTACAGTTATTGTGCCGACAGCGATGGCTACCAGGAAATTGCAACGTCAACCGATAAAAGAATTGGAGACGATTCCCGTGCACATTTCTTTTAGTCAGAAATGTATTATCTAATTTATTACAACGCGGTAACGCTAGTGCTATGGCCACACACACACACACACTCTCCTACTTTTTTTTTGTTAACTGTATTTTTTTACTTCCTCTCTTTATTTATAAACCACTGTAATAGAATGTACACGGATGCAGTACAACGGAGATCTTAATACCACCTTGCTACTCCATTATCAGATCAGCTATTAGATACCATTATACACCCCCTTGCAAGGAAAATAGCCACTTTCGAATTATTCAAGAAGTTTAACACGTTCACGGACGGACATCCTATACAAAATAAAGAAAGTATGATTGGCGGAGAAAAATAATATAAATAATAATAAAAATAATTAATATTATTACCGGACGGATTGCACAACTTCTGGATTAAATGGTTCAAAGCCTCACATGAATGTTTAGCAACGCAATTCCAAAATTCCCTTGAGCTTGGTTCCTTGCCACCTTTATAAACAACTGGTGTCACCTTCCTGCTCCACAAGTCTGGTAGTACCGTGGAACCAAAAAACTACTGACCCATTACATGCTTGCCTACCATCTACAAGCTCCTTACATCCATTTTGAGCACAAAATTAAATGCACATTTGATTGCAAATAATGTTTTGGCCACTGCTCAAAATGGCTGTAAGGTTGGGTCCCGCGGTACTAAGGAGCTCCTCCTCATAGACATGGCCATTTGCCAGCAAGTCAGACGAAGCAAGGTGGCCCTTTCGGCTGCTTGGATTGACTACAAGAAGGCTTATGACTCGGTGCCTCACTCATGGCTCGAAAGGATCTTAGAGTTGTATAAAGTTGATGCAACTTTGAGGTCCTTTTTAGGTGTGTGTATGAGGCAGTGGGTCACAGTCCTTCGTCAACCAGGTGCTCGAGATGTCTCCTCTGATTCGCCTAGCTTGATAAAGATTGAAAGAGGCATCTTCCAGGGTGACAGTCTGAGTCCTTTGTGGTTTTGCCTAGCCTTGAATCCCCTCAGCTCTATGCTGACGGATTCTGGGCTTGGCTATCGACTTCGTAGAGAAGCTGAAGTCATTTCTCACTTATTTTTCATGGATGACCTCAAACTGTTTGCATCGAAGCGCCAAGATCTTATCGCATTATTGAAAATCACACAAGAGTTCAGTAACGCGATCAAGATGGAATTCGGTGTAGATAAGTGTGCGGTCATGCATGTTCAACGAGGGAAAGTTGTAAATTCGTCGAATTTGCAGCTTTCTGAGACAATGACTCTCAGATCTCTCTCCGAAGTTGAAACCTACAAATATCTTGGTATGTCACAGTCTTTGGGTATTGTGGACGGCGATGTCAAGCAGTCAGTGAAGGAGCGCTTCTTCTGCCGCTTGACAAAAGTTCTTAATAGTCTTTTGTCGGGTGGCAATAAGGTGCGCGCCTTCAATGGCTGGGTGATGCCGCTGCTCACATACTCCTTTGGCATACTAAGGTGGACTCAGACTGAGCTGGACGCCCTGGATAGGAGGGTCCGTCTACTGCGTAAATCACATCGCATGTTGCACCCACGCTCATCTGTTATGAGATTGTACATCCCGAGGAAATGTGGAGGTCGAGGCATGTTAAATGCTAAGAATCTCCACAACCGCGAGGTGTACAATCTCAGGGATTATTTCCTTAGCAATGAGTGTGGGATGCATCGTGATGTGGTTGCAGTAGACAAGGGCCTCACGCCTCTTTCCTTGGCAAACGAGAACTGGCGCAAACCAACGGTGTTGAGCACTGAAGATCGCAAGAACGTATGGAAGAGCAAGGAGCTACACGGACGCTTCTACCGGGCCCTAACAAGGCCCGACGTAGACTTTTTAGGGTCTGTGAACTGGCTACGATTGGTGATGGACGATGATGACCTCTTTGGGGAAACCGAAGGTTTTGTCTGTGCAATTGCTGACGAGGTCATAATGACGAACAATTACCGGAAATATATTCTGAGGGATGGCACGGTTGACATTTGTCGAGCATGCCGTTGCCCCGGCGAGTCCCTCAGACATATAATTTCCGGTTGTTCGCATTTGGCCAACGGCGAGTACTTGCACAGACATAACCTCGTAGCCAGGATCATCCATCAGCAACTTGCTCTTCAATATGGTCTTGTTGAGTCTAAAGTGCCGTACTATAAGTACGCACCGGCGCCAGTTCTCGAAAATGGTCTTGCTACGCTCTATTGGGATCGATCTGTCATCACGGACAGGACTATTGTTGCCAATAAGCCTGATATCGTGTTGACAGATCGATCTCAACGCCGGGCAGTGCTCGTCGACATCACTATCCCGCATGACGAGAACCTTGTGAAGGCCGAGAAGGACAAACTCAGCAAGTACCTTGACTTGGCTCACGAGGTGACCGCCATGTGGGATGTTGACTCGACTATCATTGTCCCGATAGTTGTTTCGGCAAACGGTCTTATAGCAAAGAGTCTCGACCAACACCTCAAGAGACTCTCGCTAGATGGCTGGATCAAGGGCCAGATACAGAAGGCAGTACTCCTCGACACGGCACGTATTGTGAGGAGGTTCCTCTCTCTGCAGCCCTAACCACCGGTAGCTTGAGCCCCGCTGCCGGCGGCACTCGTAGGTTAGGTTTTTTATAATGTCTATTTTTTTGTATTAGTATTGTTATTTTACTTTTATATTTGAATATTTGTTATAAAAAACCTAATGTACAGAAAATTTAAAAAATATCTAAAATAATGAAATAATTAAAATTCGTCAAGCCGTTTCATCTAGTCACAAAAATAGATATAAACACCTGAAAAACAATACCCATACAGCACAGCACACACAGGAAAAATTTACGCAATTGAGTTAAAGCTCTCCTAAGGCTTCCTGCAAAATTATAGCTAAGCCTCCACAGTCCGTCCGTCAGTTTGTCAGTGGGATCTCACGAACATCGTAATACGTACACAGTAGAAATTTTCATGGAGTGTGTATTTTTATTGGCGCTATAACATAATTTATTTTAATTAAATTGAAATGTAAAAACAGCCCACGTACGAGGAACGTTTTTAACATGGTAGGGTGGTGGCTTGGCCTATTATTTTTTAACCGACTTCAAAAAAAGGAGGAGGTTCTCAATTCGTCGGGATCAATTTTTTTTTTTTTTTTTTATTTATGTTCCCCGATTACTCGAAGACCACTGGACCGATTTGAAAAATTTTTTCGTTGTTCGAATAGGTATACTTTCTAGTTGGTCCCATTGTCACCACGTCAGGATCTGATGATGGGATCTTGGAGAAATCAAGAGAACTCCTCAAATATTATAGGCACACCTATAGCGATTTTGGTATTTTTCACTGTAACTCATGCATTTGCTTTTGAAAAGTACTATATGGTGAAGTGGAACTGATGATGAAGACCACAGATGGCCACCGGAACTCCTTAACGGTACCTATTTCAAGGGTGGCGATAAGATATTTCGATAAGTCTGCTTTTGGTTAAAATATTGTTGGACGCCGACTTCAGTTGGACTGACCTATTAACCTACCATTTTAAAGAAGTTATTTTTTGCTTTTTGAAGGCGGTTTTTTGTTTTTTTAAACATTTATTTTCTTTTGACAGCAACCTGGATGCTGCATTTCCAACCCAACAACTTCGACACAAGTCAATTGCCCGTGCTTAAATCCTACAGAGAGATTAGTTGTGCCTTATTTGTACTTAGAAGGTTACATTCCCGTGTTAAACTTTCCGATACTTCCTCTGTGATAGCCTACTATGGGCATATTATTATCCTAACAAATCGCTTCAGCCTTGCTTTTGCCCAAGTGAGTGCATGTAAGCATTAATAAATAGATGACAATCGCAACTGACGTATATCCACGTAAGCGTGTGTGCGCCAGTTTAGCTCTTAATAAGTTGTTGTGTTGCTTTACTACATCCTAAAACCGCAACCCTCGAGTGATTTTTATTTGCTTATACAAACAAGGCGCGGCGCAGCATCGAGTATTTTTATTATCTTGTACAAGACAGCATCCAAGAGTCCAGCAGTAATTTATTCCTCTTAAGCAGGTTCTTAGAGATCAAAAGGCTTCAATTGCATAATTTGCTGATTCTGTGTATAATGCTCGTGAATACATGCATGAATAAATTCATATTAAACCAAGTTTGATTATTCAGATAACTAAATTTCACAAGCTTTTAGTTGCAAATTAAGTTACGGCTGTTTTCTACAGATATACACCAAAGAGGCGGTGCTTAAACGAAATAATTAATTAAAAAAGATACAGCTTTGCGTAGTTTGGGAAACACCGGACACTGCCTATGTGAACTGTGATTAGTTAATTACCTATGTGAACTGTGATAAGTTTAATAAAGCCGAACAGAAAATTTTATACGACTTTATTCGGGTAAAAACATTTATTACGTAGTACTTAACACAAAATGTTTGGTTAAAACTTTGAATGTGCATGTGGTCTGAGCGTAGTAAAGCCAACACTTTTATGAACATGTCCACTCACCGATTTCAGAGTATATATACCCCTTGTTCTCGTAAAATCCGAGATGTAGTCGTAGGTGTAACAGGAATATAAAAAAAACTTGCGATATCGAGGAAAAATATGAACCTATATGTGGAAAACTACTGATTTCAGGAAACACAAATTAAAAAAAAACTATGTGTATCCCCTTTTGCGGTTTTTCATATTCCAGGTACAGTCGAGGTCAAAGATATGTACTGTATAGTACACTCTACCACCTTATTTCAATGGGTTAAGGTGCAAAAATATATACACATCTTTGTACTCAACTGTACACCGATACATACGAAATATGTCAAAACATAATTATATAAAGTTAATTTCTACTCATTGCATCTCAGGTGTGACGGAAATTGAGGGAGATGGTTTACTGGCCATTAAGACCCTAATACCTGACTTTACACACCAAGCATTTGTTAACTGTTTGATGAACTAAACCAATATTGATGAACTGAACAATTCAGCCATATACGTACGAATATGTGTATGTACGATACGGGTATATTATTTTCAAGATCACTTTAAAAGGGCATTTTTATGGCTGTAGTATTTATAAAGTTTTGGAACAACCTATATAAAGATCTTAACGAATAAAAATCGTCATAAAAACTATTCTTCTAAATAAAAATCAGACTTGACTTGGCTTGGTAAAGTGAAGCCACTTTTTGTTAATACATTACAATGCTCGTATTTCAACAAGTGTTTATCACGAGAGTGTTTTGTTTATCATTGTCTAGATCCATAAAACAGGGAATCCCAATTTGAGACCAGATCCACGTGTGTTCAATGTCCAACATATTCAGATTCATATTCATAGATACTCAGTAAACACAATCTCTCAAGCATTCCATGCTCGTCCTACATGTCAGGCTGAACCAGCATAGCGACAGCGTAGATATTATTGATTCATTCAATACCATTATCTTTAATTTGCATACAACATGGGCTTAATATCGTGTCGTTGGCACTGTTAACCGCTGGTTGCTATGGTGTTATTCTTGAAGGCGCATTCGTACGATCGAACTGGCTATAACTGACCCCTGCCCTCAATCAAATCGTACCGCGATACGTCTCAACTGACACTAGTTCTATCAATTTTAACTTGATAACTTTCAACCAGCGTTGTCGACACGTATTATCTTGCATTCGTAACGCGTACCAAGCTCAATTTAACCAGAAACCATCAAGCGAACTCGTTGTTCCTGCATAAGAGAATAACACCGCAGCATCCAAAGCTTACCATCAGCTCCTAAAGGAGTCCATGTACTATGGCAATCTAGGCTAATGGCACTCAACAGTGGTGCGGTGTGGTCGGCCTTCGCTACACCCGCCACTTTCACTCGCCGCGCCCGCTCATAAGAACTGTTGACACAATGGATGTGGCACTACTCTTATGTAAATACATTACAAGCGTTGGATGCTTCCGCGGGACCTGTTTGTCTTGGCTTGCTTGAGCACGTGCTCGAACTGGGTCTTTGATGAGCTTAAATTTGACATTGTCTAAGAGATATTGTAAATATGTTTGTAGCCTTAAGGATGTGTTTGTACCAGAGGTATGCGAACAAAGGCACGAACTATGGGATAACTGCAGTGTGCGAGGATAGAAGAATGAAGTATTCATTTTGGTGGATTTTATCGTTGCTCTCCGCATAGCTGGCTTACATCCCTCAGGTGGAAAAGCAGTCCTTTTTATTCAAGAGCGAAAATTTTGTTACATACTAGACTCCGTTAAAGTTATGCGGGACTAGACACTTACTAGTAAATTACCCCCTAAGACCCCTTAGGTGGTCTGCCTACGTTTCTTGGGCAGCTAAATCACCAAAACCATCGAACACTCACCAATGATGTTGGCTATGAAATGTGAAGCAAATGTGAACCACGGCTATGAGTGACTTGATGTCTGCGTTTTTAAGAAAAGCATGCTTGAAGTGTTTTCGCAGTGTCCAATTAGGATCCAAATATACCATCTTTTATACCAAAGCGAGTACATGACATGAAAACAGATAATTGCTATGAACACACATCCTACAAAGTCAAGCCTAAAAGAATATAAGCGGGTGTTTTAGAAAGACAATATTTACACATAACTTGGTGCACTCTCCTTCCTTACCTACTACACTACGAGTATCCATAGTTAATTTGAGAATCTGCACTTTGATTTCAAAATGACGAAAACTCCTATTGGTAAACTCCTGATGGAATAGTGATAAATAACGACGCCAAAAGCTAGTAGGTTATTTGTGTGTAAACTCCAGAATTCGTCGGACCAGTTTGTCTACTCAAAATGAACAACTGTTGCCATATTGCCGTTTATTGTTGTACCTGTTCATCACAGTGATATAAATTTAAATAAGGAGAATGGGCAAAAATGTATGAACGCTGGCCTAGAAACCAATAACAATAATTACTAGAGGTATATCATCGGATATCCTTTTTAATTCTACAATGATTTTGTGTAGCGGGAAACCTCAAATAACTGAGAGTTTTTTTTTTTATCTGGAGCTTCGGGACGCCTATATAGACGACTTTAGCATAATTAATATGAAATACCGCCATCTTTGCATTGTGATAACTTATTTCACACAAAGATTTCGAACTACCTGCCTTTATGACATAGTAATAGTTTTACAAATTAGAATTACCTATCCGGTGACATACCGCTTGTCCTATAGGCCATATAGGCCAATTTCATATAGGCTTGTCATATAGGCCAATTTCATATAGGCTTGTCATATAGGCCAATTTGCCCACCCTCCTTTGATATATCATAACTAGGGTTCGGAGTTTTATAAGACTATAGAGAGATATGGGACATTAATATTTAAACTCATACTCATAGTCATATTCAGTCATTTATGGCATTCTACAATTAAATAAAGTAAATAACGATTCCTTTTAGTATTCCGTATTTTCATTTCTTGACATATTTGACATCATTATTAAGGGAATAGATATTATTTCAGTGATGGCTTGCCGCGCCGCACAAATTGACGTTGGGCAGTTGTGTCATTGTACGTAAAATTACCTATCTACTCATTGTTATAAATAAATAAATAAATAGCAGGGGACAAAGTCAAATCAACGATGATCTAGAAGAATGGTACGAGTATGACGTAGTGTTGCTAAAAGAATTTATAAATTGAAGTTTAGAGATTTGTCTTATCATTTTGGGCTAATTTCTAGGCCACTGAAGGTAGAAAAACACACCAATACATTATATTAAGCTAAATTAAAACAAAACAGTTTTCCTTATTGAAATATTCATCTTCATTGAATTAAAATTACATCAAATGCAGGAAAATTTAACATATTTGCGTGTTAATTTTTATAAACAGTAAAACATTATTTACTAAAAACATTGTTAAGGAAAATCCAAAGTTTGCTTTGCAGCTCGTAATGAAATGGCAGACTTATATACCTAATTAATTACCTTTTTAATTATTATGGTGTGTGTTTCGCTAATTAGTTACCTTCGTGATGACATCTTAAGACTCATTCATGCTTGATGTTTCTCAAGTTTTAAAAGCAATTAAAAGTATTACGCAATGTATTTGTAGTTTAGGGGGATTGTTAAGGGGCTACCATGCCCATAACAGACGTTTTCGATTAGGTTTAAGTTCTTATAATTCAGTCAAAACTGAATGTAAAATTATGAAAAAATCTATATATATAAAAGGCAAAACTGACTGACTGACTTAGATATCAACGCAGAGCCGAAACTACTGTACCTAGAAACTTGAAATTTGGTACAGGGGTTCCTTTCATGATGTAAGTGAGCATTAAGAAAGGATTTTTAAAAATTCAACCTCTAAGGGGGTGAAATAGGGGGGTGAAGTTTATATGGAATTTTCTCATTTATGAACTTAGCAGTATGAAAATAGGTGTATAAGTTCTCGATTACAATTATAAATTATCTGTGTAGGTAAAATGGGGGGTAAAGATTGTATGGAAATTTTCTCATTTCTGAACTTAGCAGTATGAAAATAGGTATATAAGTTCTCGATTACAATTAAAAATGATCTGTGTAGGTGAAATGGGCAAAATTCCCTCCTAAAGGGGTAAAGTTTGTATGGAAGTTTTCTCATTTCTGGTTTAGCAGTATGAAAATAGGTATATAAGTTCTCGATTACAATTAAAAATGATCTGTGTAGGTGAAATAGACAAAATTCCCACCTAAAGGGGTAAAATGGGGGGTAAAGTTTGTATGGAAATTTTCTAATTTCTAGACTTAGCAGTATGAAAATTGGTATATCCTGATTACAAATAAATATGATCTGCGTAGGCAAAGATAAAGAAAAGAAGTAGCTTTCTACTTATTAGGGGGGAGTTTCTATGAGACTTCCTTATTTCTGAACTTAAAAATATGACTGGTCACATTTTTTAAATGATTCTCTTGGCGAAGTTGGCGATTTCAATTGAGGAGGGGGTTTTTCATACAAAATGTACAACTAAAAGGTGGAAATTAAATTGATATTTAAAATGATGTGTGAAATAAATTTGCTAATAAGTATTCAGTTCCTAACTTAAAGATTACTTATCAGGTTGTGCATAATAAAATCAATAATATTAAGGGAGCGTAATTTTTGTGTGATTATCCGTTTTTATAATAATAAATAATAATAATAAATCTTTATTGCTTGAAATAATGTTTAACAAGATCTTAATTTAACAGTCACTATTTATCTTTTACCAAATTTACAAAGTATTATGTACAGTGCAATCTTCCATCTATCTATATATATATAAAATGCTAAACTGATTGTTGATAAATCAACGCACAGCCCACACTGCTGGACCTAGAAACTTGAAATTTTGCACATTGATACCTTATACAGTGAAGAGATCCACTAAGGGAGGATTTTCGGTTGTAAGGGGGTAAAAAAAGGGATGAAAGTTTGTAAAAGTCCTATCCGTCGATTTTGAAGTTCGAATCTTCAAATTTGGGGTTTAGGTCGACAATTGAAAATTAATTTATTTTATCGCGAATTTTGACAGATTCTCATCTACCAGTGATAAAAAAGGGCACGCCGGCGGATAAAATAAATGCATGTCGTCATCTACAATATAGGTATATGCAAAAAAAAAAAGTAGGTATCTATCTGACTACAAATATGCCAACAACTACACAATGATATACAGTCGGGCCAGCAGCTCTACTAAAAATTGGCGAAAATCGTATGGCAAGAGATAGTAATTCTGTAATATTGTACAAAACACAGATAATCTAAAAAATAACGTGTACCCCGATCTACAAAACAACATAAAGAATAGATAATGGTTGTGTGAGGGGGCAATATTACCACCGACAAACGAAATTGTCGGGTGGATAAATGAAAAAAATATGTCTCCCGATATTGTGGAGTATCTCTCGGTAGACAATGTCATAGATACCGAGCAAGTCACGTCGGGAGTACCCTCTCATAACTTCATGCTTAAATTTGGTGTCCCGGTACTCCGGTACTCCATGAATATCGTAAGGGCAATAATTATGTCTGGAATTGCTAAAGGAGAAAATGTTTTAATTCCCCGCATTTCTATAAGTAATTCCGAAAGATTTACCATTTAACTTTAAAAGAGTGCAATTCCCTTTAAAAACAGCTTTAGCCATGAACAAACGAACAAAGCGCAAGGACAAACACTAGAAGTAGCCGGTGTACATTTAGAAGCAAACTGTTTTTACCCGACTGCGTCAGAAGGAGGGTTATGTTTTTCGAGCGTATGTATGTATGTATGTATGAATGTATGTATGTATGTATGTATGTCTATTTCTGGGAACGCTTTGCAGCCTAAACGGCTTGACGGATTTTAACATACGAGGTGTCATTCGATTCGTCTTAATTGCCGAAGTGACATAGGGTATATAATATTTCAATATGGCGTCCGCGGAAAAAAATATGGAGGGGGAATAATTTTTATTTTTTTATTATAACAATTTGGATATCAAATGAAAGCTATTAAATAGCCCATTCCAAATATATATACATTATAACACTTTTATGCTACTATTTTGACAGGAAAGTCAAAAAATACGTAAATGTTAAATAATAAACTCCTTTCGCTAGAAAGAGAGTTTAGCTTCAAATTACAAGCGAAATCACTTGTAGCTTCGCGACATTAAAAATTTAAGCTCCAGAGCTCATATATTTCTTAGTAATAATTAATTAAACAACTATTTTATTAATAAAAACTAAAAAGAGTTAAGTTCCCGCCTGCAATACCTTTACCAATATTCAAGTTAAATTTAAATTGTTATAAACATCAATAAGTACATGCTCTTACAATTTTCTATAGGTTATATAGTTTGTTTTTCGCTCTTCAGTTGTTTTTTTTATTGCAGTCGGGTTTTTTGTTTAATCTTAATAATTTAATTCCCATAGGCAACTGTATGTAGCATGCTCAAGAGTCTAAAATGTATTAACCTAAATGACGTTATCCAATTCAACTTTATTTTAAATTTCGAGCTGAATATAACATGTGATTTAAAGGTCATTCTGGCCAGGGAGGAAGTCAAACTATAAAATTACTTAAAACTATTAATTTACTTAACTACGGTAAACGAGTTCTACGCGGACGAAGTCGCGGGCAAAAGCTTGTCATCCAATATACACACTTATGTCTCTATCTCTAGAACGAAAGTCGTGTCAGATATTTTTGGACTCAATATTTATTAGGGACCTTCAAGAGACGAGCATACTCTTTTCTCAAAAGCCGGCCTCTGCGATTCCTCTCATGAGGGCCCTGCCAACATGCACTACGGTAAACAACGTTTCTATTCGTTTCGTTTTTAACCAATCGCGTCACTGGTAGATCACGTGACTTTTCGTATCACATCATCTACCAGCGACGCGATTGGTTTAAAAACGAAACGAATAGAAACGCTAGTTAGCGTAGTGTATCTTGGCAGGGCTCTCTGACTCCCTAGACAAGATGAATAACGCTAACTACGAGTATCGTATTAACATGATAAAATTTTTATAACTTCGAGCCCAAACCAAATGTAGTTTGGTTTTTGTTAAGCATATAGAGTGCCTCTGACCTTGGGGCTTTAAATGCAACGATCGATTCTACTCGCTAAACTGAATTACGTTTGGTCTGCAACATTAAAAAATAACTTAAGTTTAGATAACTAATTGATATAAAAGTCTAATTGTAAAATCAGTGTATTAAATCATGGCCATATAATCACTCTCTCATGGTACGGGGGCGACATTTCCTTGGTACGATGGCTAAAGGAAAATGGAGAATTGCATTGCGTACATTGAACATTAGTACATTTACATTTAACATGTATGAAAAATAAAAATTAAATCTGGACATATTTCTAACAACCTACAGAACAAAAGAAGTTCAGTTTCAGGAGTAGAAACGATGCATGCATTTAAATCCCCAAGGTCAGAGGCACCCTGTATACAATAAATTATTTACATACATACATAACAACACAATGCGGCATCAGAATCTGTTCTTATTCGCCGAGCGATACAGAATTGGAGCGATGACATGCAGGTCACCTACTTCGAGATTGCTTCAATTAACTACTTGACACTTCATTAACGAGACTTAACTTCGCAGCTTGCTAGAGACTAACACAGTTCCTAGGTGATTGTAAGACTAGCTTAAGCCCGAGACTAGATCTGAATAGATCTTGTTTATCGTGGCTGTGAAAACAACCAAATTGTCATATCCTTCACACCCGAGTTAATACGATTGTGAGGGTTTTTTCTGGTTGGATATGAACCTTGAAAATAAGAAAAAACGGCTCTTATTGTTAGTTGCTTATTTAAAGTTAAGTCTTTGGCCAACTAATTAAAAATATATGTACAAATATTTAGTCTCTGTGTTTGCGTTTTAAAGCCCCAAAATTAGGAATACGAAACGTTGATAATAATCTGGTTTAATTCTGATCTTCACTTCACACTTGGCTCGTGTGTAAAGGGATATGATAACGTTGCACGCATTTTCAGTAACGCGTGCCTCGGTTATTTTAATAATAATCCTAATATCAAAATATGCCTAAAAAGTTCAAGTACTTGCACTTATTTAGTTTTACAAGCTTTTTATTGACTTGCAATGTATTTATGTTCAGGCCAAATCTTGCAAGGAAGATTTGAACTACTTCCCGGAGACCGATTGAGCTGAAATTTGGTATACCTACGTAACTTCGATGACAATACAAGAATAAAATAAATAGCACCATCGAGCTGGTCTGATGATGGAGTCGGAAGATGGTGGCAGGATCTCTGCTATATTTAACGTAGACCCACCATGAGTCTGTATCGAATAATACTACTAAGAAGGAAATCACTTTCGTGCCGCTTACTGCGAGCCGTGTGGAAAGAATGCGACATAACCTAGTGCATAATCTGCCCTTTTTAACAACTGATAAGGGACCTAAAGACATGTACAACTCATTCTTTCACACATTCATGAAACAATTTGACACGATATTTACATCCAAATCGGTCATGGTTGGTGGCGCAAAGGTTTTCAGTGACTGGGCTACTGCGGACTTACATAAACGAAGAACAAAACTGTATAAACTATATGAGGAACGGCGGTTTAACGCAAGTGAAGAGTTTAAGGAATATGTCAAACAATATTCTAAGAATTTCAAGACAGACTGTCGTATAGCTAAGCAAAACTTCTTAAGTCATAAAATCTTGAATAGCTCTGACGTCATTAAAACGACCTGGAAAATAATTAATGAAGAAACAGGTCGCCGGAAAAAGGAAATTAATGACTATCGTTTAAAAGTAGATGGTAGAATCATAGATTCTAATTTAGATGTCGCAATTCAATTTGAAAATTATTTTACCGATATACCAGTGTCCACGACTAAGTGTCTGAACTCTTCGCCTGCGTCTGCCATTTTATTACTAGAAGATAACGTGCCTGAATGCAGTATACACTTTGAATTCAAGCACGTTACTGCCTGGGATGTAATGAAGGCATTCAAGTCAATTAATATTAAGAAAACCAATGACCTTTGGGGGGTGTCGGTTCACGTCCTTAAATCCTTAATGGAAGTCATAGCAGCTGACTTAATGGTCATATTTAATCACTGTGTTGACTGTGGCGAGTTTCCTGATCTTATGAAACATAGCAAGATAATTCCATTATTCAAAACGGGTAGTACTTCTGACCCCACTAACTTTAGACCGATATCCATACTACCCACTTTCAGTAAAATCTTTGAGAAATTAATTTTATCGCAGTTAATGGAACATTTTCAATATAATAATTTACTACACAATAAACAATTTGGTTTCACTCGGGGTCGCTCGACGTTGCTCGGTGTTGATAAAGATAAAGATAAAAGATGTTTATTCAGTAAGTAGGCCGCACGGGCACTTTTACACGTCAAAAATCTACCAGCGCTTCGCAAGAGACCACTGCTGAGAAGAAACGCCGCAAGAAACTCAACAGTCAGTCGTTTTTTTTTTAAATTACTTATACAATTATAGAACTTAACCTAGCATTATATAAAACAATGAATTTAACATTAAAATATATATATCATGCGTAGTTGAGCAGGAAAATGTGTCAAAACTCAGTATGTTCAGATGAACTCTTAAATAGTAATAATAATAATTATATATATATATACACACATACACACATACATACATATATATATACATATACTTACCCATGACGGTGCAAAACAACCACATAGTTTTGATACATTCTCCTACAGAAACCGTGTCCCCTAGACAATAATTATACCTACAATGTTTAGATATTTTCCTGACTAAGCTATTACTAAGTTATTTAGGTGTTTAATTTAGGCCAAGCATTTTTATCTGTTAGATAGTCCTCGACCCTATAATAAGCTTTCGACATCAACGACTTTTTCAAGTAATTTTTAAGTGCTGGAAATGATAACTTTAAAACTTCGTCAGGTAATTTATTATAGAAATGAATGCATTGACCAACAAATGATTTATATACCTTACGGACACGAAATTTTTTAATAGCAATTTTATTTTTATTTCTTGTATTCAAATTATGTATATCACAATTCTTAACAAAAGAGTCTTGATTTTTAATGACATAAATAATATTCTCATAAATAAATTGTGACGCTACTGTCAAAATACTAATTTCTTTAAATAGTAATCTTAAGGAATCACGGTAGTTTAGGTTATATATGAAACGAATGGCTCTTTTTTGTAACACGAATATAGTCTGTATGTCAGCAGCTTTTCCCCAAACCAGGATACCGTACGACATAACACTATGAAAATAACTATAATAAACTAAGCGAGCTGTCTCAACATTGGTAAGTTGCCTGATTTTCCTAACAGCATAAGCTGCCGAACTTAATTTACCTGCTAGTACTGCTATATGGGGACTCCATTGCAAGTTTTTGTCTATAGTTATCCCTAAGAAAAGCGCCTTGTCCACCATCTCCAAACACTCATCATTTAGAAATATACTAGATTCTACCGGTCTAACATTAGGCAAAACGAACCTAACACATTTAGTTTTCTTAGCGTTAAGTAGCAAATTGTTAATAGTAAACCAATTAAGTACTTTAACCAGCGTGGCGTTTATCCTACTGTAATCGACGGATTTTCGGTCCACCTTGAAAATTAATGAAGTATCATCAGCAAATAGCACAATATCACAAAGGTTATCTACCGTGGGTGGTAAGTCATTTATATAGACCAGAAATAAGAAAGGACCTAATATAGAGCCCTGAGGCACACCTAATTTAACAGTTGCTCCAATGGACTGTGTTTGGTTTACAACAACCGTTTGTGTTCTATCACTAAGATATGAAGACATAAGATTTAGAGAATTATTTGACAGACCATAATGTTCTAATTTTAATATAAGAGTCGCATGATCTACGCAATCGAAAGCTTTGGAAAGGTCACAAAAAATTCCTATTGCATCACAGGATTTCTCCCAAATATTGTATATATATTTAATGAGTACAGATGCTGCATCAGTTGTGGATCGTCCTCTGGTGAAGCCGAACTGATTACTGTTAAGCAGTTTATTTCTATTGAAGTGACCTAACATATCTTTTAATATTAACTTCTCAAAAACTTTACTTAAAACCGGTAGAATAGAAATGGGACGGAAATTCGTTAAATCACTCATGTCGCCCGATTTAAAAAGTGGTATGACTTTACTATATTTCATAAGATTTGGAAAAACCCCCTTGAGTTAATTAAACATATTTTTGATACCTGGGAGGGGTCACATGATGCTTTAGGTATTTTCTGCGATCTGTCCAAGGCCTTCGATTGCGTTAACCATGACACTTTGGTCAGGAAACTACACCACTATGGAGTTAGAAGTACTGCGTTAAACTTAATAAAAACGTACTTATACGGGAGAATTCAAATGGTGGACGTGAATGGAAAACGATCACCTGGGTCAGTGGTCTCAATGGGCGTACCACAGGGCTCAATTTTGGGTCCATTTCTATTCCTCATCTACATAAATGATTTACCATACCTTATAAAGGACAACCATGATATAGTATTGTTTGCTGATGATACCTCACTCGTATTTAAAGTTAAAAGACAACAGGAGTTCAATGTCGATGTAAACAATGCTATATCAAAAGTAGTAGATTGGTTCAGTGTTAATAATTTATTACTGAATGAGAAGAAGACTAAATGTATTAAATTTATGACAACCAATGTGAAAAATAGACAAACTACTATAACTATTAAAAATGACAAACTAGACCTAGTTAATGATACAGTATTTCTTGGTTTAACGTTAGACTCCAAACTCCAATGGGGTCCTCATCTGGCTAAATTAGCAAATAGACTCAGTTCTGCAGCTTTTGCAGTTAATAAAATTCGGCAACTAATAGACTTGAAAACCGCTCGATTAGTTTATTTTAGTTACTTCCATAGTATTATGTCATATGGTATTTTACTATGGGGTAGTGGTGCTGTCGTAAACAGCATCTTTGTTCTGCAAAAGAGGGCTATTCGTGCTGTTTACAAGATGGGTCATAGAGACTCTCTTAGAGATAAGTTTAAAGAAACCAATATATTAACAGTATACAGTCAATATATTTATGAAAACCTTATGCATGTTCATAAAAACATCGTTAATTTTAAAAAGAACTGTGACATACATAATGTTAATACTAGAAATAAACATAAGCTCGCAGTGCCCTTTACACGGCTTCATAAAATAAAAAACTCTTTCATGGGTAATTGTATAAGGTTCTATAATAAGCTCCCAAGTAGTGTTACTCATCTATCAGTAAATAAATTTAAAGGTTATGTTAAACGTAAACTAATTTCTAAAGCGTATTATAGTATCAAAGATTATATGAATGATAACAATGCTTGGGACTGAATTGTTTGTATTATTAGTATTATTGACCGTGGAGACTATAATACATCTCCTTTGTATGCTTATTATTTTGATTTGACATCTGGAGACTCTTTACATCTCCATAATTGACCGTGGAGACTTTCTACATCTCCTATGGATGTTTATTTCTTCAATTTAATTTTAATTTGACATTTGGAGACTCTTTACATCTCCATAATTGTATTATTGACCGTGGAGACTTTCTACATCTCCTTACCTATGTCTATTTTTAATTTTTATTTGAAATTTGGAGACTTTACATTTCCAATTTAAATTGAATATACTTTGAGTCTCATAATTGCTCCTGGGACCTGTACATCCCTGTGACATTTAAATTAGTTAGCTTAAGTTTATCATAGTAATAAGTTACTCATATAAAAAAAAAGACTTCCTGTTGAGTTTCTTGCGGCGTTTCTTCTCAACAGAGTCCCTTGGAAGCGCTGGTAGACTCAGACATGTAAAAGTGCCTACAGGGCCTACTTACAGAATAAATGAATTTGAATTTGAATTTGAACATGTTGGGACTCATTCTATTGGTTTTGATAAGCAGATAATGACCTTGCAAAAAAACTACAGTCGCCACAAAACCTTGCAAACATGAAATTTTCGACAGAAACTTATTAGTTGTTTATTTGTTTGGTTTGTTTGTGTGGTTCAAAACTTGTAAATTATAAACCAGTTTCCGTTATTGGACTAGCCTAAAATTTGGTATGTACAAGCATACCTAATGACAATTCAATATTAGGGTCTAAGATCTGATTTGATGATGGACCCGGAAGGTGGCAACAGGATCTCCGCTGGAACGTAGACTTGCTGGGATTAGACTCGTCATTGGTCTCGATAAGCAAGAAAACAAAACCATTTTTATTTCATACATTTATTTTTGGTACAACTAACAGTTCCACGGTAGCTCACGAAGCATTGATTACTATTGAATTCTTTCACCGATTCATCGATACATGACCAATAAAAAGCCTAAGAGGAAATGTACAATTATAGACTGAATAATATATCCCTGAAGTGTTATTAATTGACCAATACCTGACAAAGCCGTGGTTGAAGCAGGAAACACCCATTTTCCTTTAAACTAATTCACGAGAACTCATACAGATATAACATATAACTGCATAATTACAGGAAATGTCCTGTAGCTTCAAGTTAATTACACTAATCTAATTCTAGAAACTATAGGAGAGATCACAACAGGAGATCAGCAAAACCTGGCGCACTTATGGCCGAGTCAGTTAATGAAGCTTAACTTGTTCCTTTAATAACGATTTTTCTTACACAAGTTTGAAAAAGGAACGAGATAACTGGCTCTAAAATGACTCTAAGTACGGTGGTTAGGCACAAAGCTGCGAGTGTATGTACTCTCAGCCTAATGGAACCCTGACCCACCATACAACTGTGTCACAGTAACGTTATGATTAAAGTCGTAAGTAGTGTCAAACAATTTGTTTAATGATGTCACTGTGACACCGTTCTAAGGTGGGCCAGTGTTCCATGGGGCTGATAATCAGACGTCAGAATAGGCAGTGCCTATTTGCCTAAACTTCGCGGGAGGACGTAACTAAGAGTGGTTACAACCACCAAAAATAATGATTTATTTTTATTGAATGTGAGATATCCGGGATTTTTTCAAATAATACATCAATGTGGAAATTGATACTAAAACTCAATATCACATGTTAAAAACATTTATTGTATACAATTTTACATGATCCTCAATAACAAAAACATGTTTCAATCTGAATCATCAATATCATAATTACAATCATAATTACTACTATTATGAGATAAAATATTATATATTACGAAAAACTTTGTTAGTTTTATTTACATAAGAAATAAATCAGAATATGTCATTTGATCATGTAAAATTGTATGCAATCAATATTTTTAACATGTGATATTGAGTTTTAGTATCAATTTCCACATTTATGTATTATTAAAAAAATCCCGGAAATCCCGCATTGAATAAAAATTTATCATTATTTTGGTGGTTGTAACCACTCTTAGTTACTTCCTCCAGCGAAGTTTAGGCAAATAGGCACTGCCTATTCCGACCCCTGCTGATAACACATACAGTCGCAGAATGAAAAGGTCTGTTAAGGTCCAAAAGTGACGAATCCTTTACCGCTACTATACATTGGCATGAATCACCAGGGAGGACTACTTAGTACCTATAGGACAATGAATACGAATTATGCAATAGAAAGAGAAGCGTAAAGTAGTCACAATGTACCTACCTAAATGCTGGTGTTGTAACGGATATAGCCACTAACAACACACTTAGCGACGACGCCTAATACGTACTCAGAGGCAACGTGCACTTGCATCTACACACACAAGTATAGCCCACACGCTTCCGTGAGATAATACAACTATACTTTTTTGTGGTATGGACAAGGCACACAGGCCACCTGATGGTAAGTGGGTTCTGTGACCCATAGACATTTTATTCTCAAGACTGATGCCTCTATGCTAGTAATTTCACCGGTTGTCCTATCCCCACACCGTAACACAACCATGAGAAAATCTACTGAAAATTAGCATTTGGTTTCTGATTTTGCTTACAGTTACTTTTTTGAGTGTATGTTTAAGTTTGAAAATACTTATGAGAAACCGATACCCGTGCAGCCTTAGGATCCAAATCGAACTTTATTTCTTTAAAAGCTTGCATTTCAAACCAATTGCATGGTATCCTATCGATGTTTCGAAAAACTTTGTCCGCTGTTTTGTTTGCTCGATATTTTCATTTATTTTGTAAAGGTAATGGGTTCAGAGAAAAACGATTTTCGGACAAATGGAAATTTCGGGCAAACATGACAGCGGACAAAAGTTTTTCGAAACATCGATAGGTTACCAATTATATAGTTTACTACTAAGAAGGTTTTTTAACGCCCACATCAATGAAATATCTTAAATTTTGTGCCTACATTTAGTTATTCTAAATACACTAAAATAATATAAGATAAGTAACCCAATTGCATCTTTCAGCGGTAACTCTGCGATAGTTTATCAAAACTATTTACTTAACCCTTTCATTATAAATCGAGCCCAAAATAGCTTTAGCTCGTAGTAGATCTACTATACTATTGACAGACGATGCGCAGTAGCACGGGATAACGCAAACATCACGTAGCACCGTAGGCTAAAGCGTGGGGCACAAAGCGAGCTCGACGCGGTAAGGTTTCTCTGACTGCAAGGCCGCTCTCCCACGGAGCAGTAGAGTATGCATGCAGCAAAACACACGTTCGGTATAAATTCTGTGTGTTGATTGGTGGTTGCCTACGTTACCTAGCCTAGCAAATCTTACCGATTCCGTGTTTTGCTGCTGGCATACCGACCGTAAGACAGTGACCGAAGCCGCATCTAAAACTACAAATCTACCTTTTACAAGTAGTAAGTTGCACTACTGGAAACAAGCTGGCATCTTGCTCGCTGTGTGTTTTAAGCTTAAGAGTTTTCGCACCGCTTCCGAGAAAATAGAATCCCAGTTGGAATCAGAACATTGTACGTGCTTTTGCGCACTAGATACGTGATTTCGGAAAATCTTTATTTTTATTATTGTCATTAGCAAATGGTTCTACAAGTACGTATCCTATGTTCTAATCAAAGAAGTGAACTGTGTGTGTTCCGGATTTAAAAAAAAAACATGTTCATGTATTGAAAGAGTACATTGCTTCGTCTAAACATCTTCACATACCTTTACATTTATAAGTACCTGGATGAGCGAGCGTTCCTCGGGTTGAAGCAGAGTTACCCTGAAGATGACAACTTGACTCTATTATTCTACTCGTAAAATCATATTGCTTTTCAAACGTTACAGTATGGTTTCGATCTCGGCCACTATTGCTGTCAAGTAAATAAGAGCTATCATAACGTTGACCATACGATGCATGTCAAAAGCAAAACGGTTTTACTAAGTAAAATAGTGTCCCTGATTTTCTTGACCCGGAAAATCTCCTATCCCACCAATTTCATAAAAATCGTTTTCGAAAACGCGATTACAAACTATAAAATAATCCATAAAATTATTATTACTCGTGTACGAGTAGGTAATATTATAAAATAGAAAGTAGGATACTCGTAATTGGATCACTCGCTCCTTATCTTAACTTACTTTAAACTGTTATCAAACAACTAAAATGCTGTACTTCTCATATGAGTCGTACTAGACGCTACAGCACCTTATGGTAATCCGAGGCGTATAAAGCCGTACGAACGTTATACTTAGATAATATTTAAAGTGGATTCCATTTGGAGCGTGGCGGGTCTCCAAATTTGAAATATTTCGTCACGAAGCAACGATACATCATGTTTTTGCGGCGCGGCAGGAATGCCCGGCCACCCGGCAACCGCGCGTCTGCCGCGGCCGCCCTACGTCTATATTATCAGTAGATAAATTCAAGCATTGTCTTTGCCTCGTTTCGTCCTCTCGATTTTGCTTTTGTTTTTTACCCGTGGAAGGCAACAAAAAACAGAGTGGAGAACGAAGTGGGTATAATTTATTTTATAGTCGGGCCGCTCGTAACTGTGGACGACTGGACGTCGATTTATCCCCAACTCGGCGTAATTAACTTAAATGGATTGGCCGAGGCCCGCAGCCGCCGGAGCCTCCACACCTCCTGCCTCCTGCCTCTCCACCAGGACTCGAGCACTCACCGATTCAATTAATAAAACATTTTTTAAACCGCAACCCGAATGAGATACAATGAGATACGAGAATCGTTTGCGATTACGCGCCCGGTTCCCAGCGACTTATCCCTGAGGGAATTATAATTGTTTTGCATTCTTGCACGGGAATAAAAACAAAAGGAGCGGCGCGGGCCCCCCGCACTGCCTGCGTCCAGACCAAAGTCTGACGACTCGCATTCCCTGCCGCAAAAACCGACGAATGAATCGGAGAGTTCTCTCGAAATTTCAAATATGAATCTTTTTACAGCGTTCGACGTTTATTTATTGTTTGGATCGAAATCTAATGACCGTATAATTGTAAATTAAACTTTGTTCGGCTGTTTTTGCGGCACGAAACTACACGTTACGTATAGACTATTAACTCGTTGGTTAACATTCGTAATAATTGTTTACGATTCACATCGGTGTAGGTATACGAACGGTACTAAATTAGATCGTTGGGAACAACTATATGTGGTTATGCAAATTTATCTCGGTGCTTCAAGGAAAACGTTTGTTGAATGTGCCGAGACTTTGAGAGCTCGCATGCCGAAGACTTTGTAACTAAATAGTCCTTATTTTGGGTATGTAACCTAGTATTTTTTGGAAATAATCGAATCATAAAATACGAAAGCCGTTTAGGCCTTATAATATCTGTTACATTATTACAGCTTTTGCGTAAGTATCTACAAATCAACGTGTCGTGACCTTAATTTTATCATAAGTACCGTGACATGCGTAATTTTTTCGAGTCATTGCTACATTTACCACTCCACCCGAAAGACCATATCCATCGAGTGAATTATCTGTACCTTAAGGTCCATTAGGTGGTCGATGAGAGCGTCATTATGTCGGCTGGTATAATTATAGTGTGACATTGTATGAGCGAGACCGCTCGCCGCTGCGCCCGCGCCGGCCATCGACCGCGCGCCTCTTCTCAAATATTCCAAGCATGCACAAATTAAACAGGTTTTTGTTCTTACTATTAGTTTTGCATAAAAACATTGTAAACTAGAATTTTCCCGTATTCTAATAATACTGCTGCATTGTGCGTATTAGCTTGTCCTTGCCAAAGTTGAACGAGTCAGCTTTAAATAATTAAGTAAGATACAGAAGTTGGAAGCCTTGCCCACGCTTAATCCGTTTGGTATGCGAGTACCTATCGTTTTTCACTACGAAATAATTTTCCAAGTTGAAAGTATTCGGAAATCGTTTTCTGGGGATTTACTTTCTGACAATTTACCCTGACGATTTAAAGGCGAAAAGTTGATGGTAGTCTAGTATGGTCTTCTTCGGATTCGGAAAAACAAGTTTTCGTATTACGCCTGTTCTCCCATCTAGGTACATACTTAGTTCTGAATATTTAGCCTAATCAATGATTATTTGTTGTTTTTGTCCAGGCTTTGCAAAAATAATTTACAGTGTATTTATATAATTTGAAGAAAAAATGAACTGTCAAGTTCAGAAAGATCTCGGTATTGTAGATTTTTGAGAGCGGACTCAAAATTTTCACCAGGAACGCGTAAAGCGTGCCCTAATCTGGTGGCAAACGTCAAGAACCACATCCAGGCATACGCTATTAAAGTTAGATGACGTTAGAAATTGTGGTATGAATTTAAACCAAGAGATTTGAAAATGAAGATGAATATGCCTTTTATATGCAGAGGGACTGAAACAGCTCACAATAACCTATGACTCAACTCAACAGCTAAAATAGGTTTACGCAAAATTTGAAACAGAGGGCCCTGCCAAGATGCATTGCGCTAACTAACGTTTCTATTCGTTTCGTTTTTAAACCAATCGCGTCACTGGTAGATCACGTGACTTTTCGTATCACGTCATCTACCAGTGACGCGATTGGTTTAAAAACGAATCGAATAGAAACGCTTAGCGTAGTGCATCTAGTCAGATGGTCAAGTCCTGATAATTACTTTACTAAATATTTAGGAATGTAGTTAAATAAATACGCAGGTAAAGAAGCGGGTCAACACGGGAAAGCTATTAATATAATTAAAACTGGAATATATTTAATATCCTCCATTCACCCAATGAGCCTTTATTACCTACGAATACTTTTGTTAATCATTTAAATCGCCTTTCACCTTAAGGGCTATAAACTTGATGCTTGCTGTAAGGCCCGGATCCGTTTCTTTTCTTTCATACAAGCACAATATAAGTAATATCATGTGATTGGTGGATCGCTGCGGGATCGAAAGTAGGGCCTTTATTCTGCTTTGCTTTAGTCCATCTTGCTTTGATATCCTGATCACATTGTTGACCATATGGCATATAAAACTGCGCCTCTGGTCAAATCTTACTTGACCTGTTAGGGTCTCCCCAGACCTATCGACGGGGAATCGGCTTGAGTCGGTAAGAAAAAGTTTTATGTCTATGCAATAAGAGCGAAAACGATGTCGTTCCGTTCGCAACGCCGAATCGAGCCAAGCCGAGCCGAGCGACGCCGTTTTCACTCTTACTGCATGGACATACAACTTTTTCCTACGTCTCAAGCAGATTCCGCGTCGATAGGTCTGGGGAGACCCTTATGGTATTGTTTTTAACTCGGCCGCCATTACCGTCAAGTAAATAAGAGCTATCAAAACGTTGACAATACGATAACAGGTCAAAAACGATAATGGTTTTTACCGTGTTGGATAGAGACCCTGTCATAACGTCAACACCCGTAGCCAAGATGCAAACAATCTAACGTTTTTCTTTTCTATCACTCAAAATGTATGGTATGACAGTTGACCACGTGGCTTATACCATACATTTTGAGTGATAAGAAGAAAAACGTTAGTAGCGTTACCCTTACCATGAGTTACAATAACCGTACTCGCTAGCGAGTCGAATGCACTGTCCGTCACAGTAGTCTTATATAGAACGAGGGACACTCATGATAAGGTTACTGATGTGACTTGACTACGATATCAAAGCAATACGAGTTAAACCAAAATAGAATAAAGGCCCTGGCTCGATTCAAATCCCTAAAACCTATATGGGTTTGACACGTTATCGTATTGTTAACGTTTCGATAGCTCTTATTAACCTGACAGTAATGGCGGCCGAGTAAACTAGTATACTTATCCTTTGACCAGATAAGGCGAATATACACGCTGGGTTGTTGGTGATATTGGTGTTAAAAAACTATAAAAATCAGTTTTTAAGGTTCTTGTTGAGCTATAAGAGATATTTTACGAAAGCAAAGGAGTATTAAGTACCATACTTCAAGGAAAATAAATGAATTTGAATTAGAAATCAAAAAACTATTGTCTAACACACTCTCAATCGCAATCGGCTTTAAATCGGAACATTTTTTTTCATTTTGTATGCAGACAAGCCTTCGATTTTCAAAATGAAAAAGATTGCGATTGCGAGTGCGTTAGGCAATAGCCCCTCAGTTCCCGTTATTGGAATGGGCTGGAATTTGTAATGAAAACCCGATGACAATGCGATATTATGGTGTTTAAGAGGTCTGATGATGGAGATGGCAAAGCTCCGCAGTACTTAACGAAGACTAACCGACTTTCTACTAGATTTTTCCGTACGGTCAGCAACAAAAGCTGATCTCAAAAACCGGTCAAGTGCGAGTCAGACTCGCGCTCCGAGGGTTCCGTACAGCCTTCTTCTTCTTCTTAATGTGCCTCTCCGACTAGCGAAGGTCGGCAATCAGCTCCGAAAACTTTTCTCTGTCTCTCGCGAGGCGAAACAGATGGGCAGACGGCACTCGTGACACCAGTCCACTCCCGGAGATTCCTCAGCCATGATTTCTTCCGGCGGTCACATGTCTTTTGCCATCTAAGTATGTATCCGTACCGCCGCATAGGCGGCTGATTTTTGACTTTCGAGCGCTTTCGAAAACGGTTTCGAAGATTTTGCTCACTTCAGAGTGAAACTTTCGAGCGCTCGAAAGTCAAAAATCGCCCCCCAGGTATTATTATATTCTAATTTGAATTCGATTTCTAGTCCAAACAGCGCGAGCCCATCTCACACTTGACCATTTTTTTGTATTTGCTCGTTTTTTTCAGGGTTTATACTAAAAATAAAAATACAGGTTTCTTGTTTAAGGACCCCAATTATTAGTTTCTTAGTAAATCCACCGTAATAATAATAAAACGTAGCCAAATTAGGTCCCGTTGCGTACCCTTGGGGTACGGAACCCTAAGAATGTATAGTAACTCAAACGACCATTAGAAGTGTACAAACGATGGTACGGCGCTGACAGGTGGCCTGTTAAATATGTCACCACCGTTATGTTGCCCACTGGCCCTGCGTCCGTTATCGCTGGCTTACAAATACATGAATTGTCGGAGCTGACACACGCGCTTGTTATATGGATTATCGCAAATGTAGTGAAATAATTGATATTAAAAAGAAATTAAAATTTTGGTGTGACACGACAAGCATGAAAGTCGTATAAATGCAGTTGAAATGCGCTCTTTGCGAGTATGTGTGGTGTGAAACTGATTGATAGAGTAAGGAATGAAAAGGTCAGAGAGAAATATGGACTAAAAGAAGATTTAGTGACTAAGATTGTAAAAGGGCATGCTTCGATGGTTCGGTCATTTAGAAAGGATGGATGAAAGAAGATTGACGAAAGAGATATACAGAGCAAAAGTGAGTGGGAGGGTCGGAAGGGGCCGCCCTAGGCGTACTTTTTCGAATCAAATCGGAGAAATACTGGAAAAGGGCCGGATCTTAAGTACCCGAAACCGACGCGCATGCATGACTCGATGTATGAATGTGGATGAAGCGAAGAGATTTGTCAGGGTCGTAGCAGGTGGAAAGAAGTGGTCTCTGCTTACCCCTCTGGGAAACAGGCGTGATTTAATGTATGTATGTATGTATAAAAATAGTAGGGTACCCACGACCTTACAAAAAAGACCTAGCCCCAAACTAATCTCTAGGATTAAAGTATGTTTAGGTACTCGACTATTCGTACTACATAGATGACGATAAACATAATAACTAAATGAAAAGTAAGCTTTAAAACCCTGTTGCATTTTTAATAAGTATTGTCGTCAATATATATCCATGTTAGTAATTGACATTTTGCCATTGTTTTTATTTAAATTTTAACAGTTTAGGTATCGTATGTCACCCGGGATGGCGAAAGGATTCTAACGATACCACACACATCTAAATCGGCTCAGGCGTTTAGAAGAGGTGGAATAAAGAAGCGTACATACATGAACCCTGAATACATTACACTCCTTTTTTTGGGCAGTTGTGTAAAATACTACCACACAGTAGATATTATTGTAAACTTTGTACGTTGTTTTGCCCGTAAAAACTTTTTTTTATTAAAAGACGTGTAAATATTAAACAAAATAATAACATAATTCTCTTCTTCATTTTTCAAAAAGATTTTTGAAAGTTTACTAATTTTTATTTTTTTCTTCATAATTGTCCCATCTACTTTTGTTATAATAAACGATCAGAATTTGTTCTAAATTTTCGGGCATTAAACCTCCGTCTTGGCTGATAAAAGTGATAAATCTATTTCAGGTGGCTAAATGACTTTTCAATTTCTGTGGAGGTAATAGGGGCAGAAGATTTGTTTTGAATAAGTATGCTGTGTGAACTTCATACTTACTCAGGACAATACTTACAATGCTGGGGGCGATCACTAGTATATGGAAAAAGCATCGATAATTGAGTTTATCGATGTAGGAATTCCCTACCTGTCATACAATTTTGGCCCCTGGATTCCTATGTCTGATAAATATACAGGTTTAAAAGATACAGCTTTTTTAAAGTGAGGACGGACGGACCGCGTAGGCATATTTATGGGGTCTCGTTGAGCTTCACTTTAGGTACGGAACCCTAAAAAATATACTAAATGAAATAATGATTCGTTGGAAAATACCGATTTTATACTAAGGTTTTCAATGGTCTTTTGTATAACATATTATTAGATTTGGTTAGTTTATAAACTGTCGTCGTGGACTGTCTACTTTGTATTAATTATAATATATTCTACTTAGTATTAGCTTATACCTTGAATAAACACATAGGCTATTTTTCACCGAATATAATAATCGAAATATTTGCGGACGAAGTCGCGGGCAGAAGCTAGTTGTTTAATATAAAGTGGAATAGAGGCCCAGAATAATAGTAGTAGGATAGATTCTACTAGATAAAACCGCATTGCTTTATTTATGTTATTGTATTGTCAACGTTACGGTGCATAATATTTATTTGGAAGTATGTATGTATGTATACAAAAACTTTATTTGCTAAACAACACCGAGTATACATAAAAAGACATATCTGGCGGACCCCAAACTAGGCTGAGCCTGTATCTTGGGACCCTGGAGTGCAATGTGTGAAACATATTAATTAAAGAAGTTATACAATATAAATTTCAAGGCAAGAATTTAACTCATGTTAACGAGTGATAGGATAAGCGCACGCGCCGTGCAGTACTGTGTGTGTTTGTGTGCGTGTGCGTGTGCGTGTGCGTGTGCATGTGCGTGTGCGTGCGTGTGTGCTTGTGCGTGTGTGTGTGTGTGTGTGTGTGTGTGTGTGTGTGTGTGTGTGTGTGTGAGTGTGTGTCTCTGCAGTTGAATATGTACCGACAGGAATTATCATTAGCTGGCAAGTAGAAGGGCTTCTGTGTCTTGATATGATAAAGTCAGTAGCCACTTCCTCACAGTCACCTTAACTTTACCAATTGTACATTGTTGGATGCTGAGCACTTTGCAGATGTTGTTATAAATACGTCGATGCATATAGTCTGGTGAACGCTTAGCGAGACTTGATCTGTAACTTGGCAGGGGGACCCTGAATGTGCGTTTGGCCAATAGTTCGGTGTAGTTTGGTAAGTTTGTTAATCCCGCATGCGCTCGACCTACTGCTTTTAATATATACAGCCGCCTTACACTCAGGAGTTTCGAATCCCGATAAAGAGCGTCAGTTGGGGAAAGAAAGGGCTTCCTCAACATCACTTTAATTACTGCGCGCTGCGCCCTCTCTAGTAGCAGCAGCGTACTTTTCGGGGTGCTGCCCCAGACCGTCACACCATATTGCAATATTGATTGACACAACGCACAGTAAACAATACGAAGTACTTGTTCTGACGTGCAGTGGCGGAGTTTCTTCATTATATAAATGCATTTCCTGACTCTACTAGATAGGGCGGCAATATGCTGTCTAAAGAAAAGATTCTCATCAATAATAAGTCCCAGGTATTTAGCTTTTTCAGATCTGACTATAGAACTACATGCGCACGATGTGGAGCCACTGACCAGGTTGTGACATTTGCTCGAGTGTATTGGTAGATGTCTATCAAGGAAAGCACGAGAAACAGACGTTTTTGAAAAAGCAAGATAGGTAGATTTGCTCACATTGAGGGTAAGTAAATTGTTATCTAGCCACGCACTAATTTCTGACAACCCTCCTTCCGCGAGGCAAAATACTTCCTCCCATGTCGATCCGTGAAACAACACCACAGTATCGTCTGCGTAACAGACTACCTCCGCTCCATCCAGCCCAAGTCTAAGGATATCGTCCACATAAATAAGGAAGAGCGTCGGGCCAAGGATGCTACCCTGCGGCACTCCAAAAGTGATTGGTAACTCATCGCTTATGTACTCACCGACCTTAACAGCCTGGCGCCTGTTGGTTAGATTACTGCGGAACCACTCTAGAGTTACCCCTCTTATGCCCGAGGCATTCAGTTTACTAAGTAGGATATCAGTTGACACAGTATCGAACGCCTTACAAAGATCCAGGAACACTCCCGCACATTTACCACCACGATCAAGATAGCTGGATATTTTATTTGATAGATAAATTGCTGCGTCTTCCGTAGACTTTCCTTTTCTGAAGCCGAACTGATTATCTGAAAGAACTTTGTTTTTCTCAAGGAAACCCGTAAGACGAGAGTTAACTATCTTCTCTAAGATTTTGGAAAAAACGCAGAGCAGGGATATTGGACGATAGTTGTTGGGATCATTTTTAGATCCATTTTTATAAATGGGAGACACTTGAGCCAATTTCCAAAGATCGGGGACCAGACGTCAAACTTAAATTACAGATATGAGTCAGTGGCTCTAGAATTAAATCTTTGATTTCTTTTATGAACAGGGGCTTGACAGAATCCGGATCCGGTGCACTGTCAGCTTTAAGATTAGAAATAATTTTATCTACTTCGTTTACATTTGTTGGATGGAGAAAAAAGGAGTTTGCAAATGAATTACTTGATTTTACTTTTGATACTAAAGTTGATTGAGTCTCAGAGAGTTTGGACAGGATATCAAAAGCCAAGCTCTGACCAACCGCTATGTAAACACTTTATTGTACAAAGGAAAAACCGGCGTCGCTATTGCCTAACGCACTCGCAATCGCAATCGGCTTCAAAGCGAAACAATTGTTTTCATTTTGTATGCAGACAAGCCTTCGATTTTCAAAATGAAACGCGATTGCGAGTGCGTTAGGCAATAGCCCCTCAGAACAATACCTACAATTAATATAAAAATTATGTACAAAGGCGAACTTATCCCTTTAAGGGATCTCTTCCAGCTAACCCTTGAGAGATTGAGAGTGAAAGGTTGCGCATCGAGTAAGGAAGTGTACAAGTTTATTTAGAAGAACATAACACATTAACCAATAAAGCCTATATAAATAAAATAATAATAGAAAAAAACATTCAAATACCTACAAAAATACATACAGAAATATATATTAATACTTAGATATACATACATAAACTACTTTTTATGTACCTAGAGAATAGCTGATATTTAGGAGATAGAGTCAACCCAGAACTTCTTTAATTTGCCTTTTAGGGAATCTACCGATTGTGATTGCCTAATGCCAGTTGGTAGCCGATTCCACAACCTGACAGAATGCACCGAGAAGGATTTAGAATAGGATTTGGATCTGTGAGACGTGTGGGGTGCTGAAAGTAATGGCGGCTGCGACCTTTCAAAAATATAACGATAACATGTCAAACACAATATGAATTTTCCCAGTAGAATAGAGGCCGAGTGACAGTAAAAAAATATTAAGTACAGTACTCCCAGCTTCTTAATAGCTTTCGGCTGGCTATCGCTATCACGCTTGTACTCGCAACTGACAGTATATTTGATTTGTTCCTGATTCGTCATATTCCTAACTCGTCATACCATGTACATTTGACTGCACAAATTTATTATAGAAATCCTCTGTGGTAAATGATAAGAACCTCCTTAGATAATTAATAGAAGTCTTTCGGACTCCGCCTTAAGTAAATTATTGTCTAATTAACCGTACTACAAAGTATAACTACTTAGTAGAATATTTCCTAATACTTATTTAATCCCGTAAGCACGTGATCGCAATTTCATTTGACTGTACGATGACGAGTTAGGAATATGACGAATCAGGAACAAATCGTATATTTGTCACTCGGGTGTCATAGAAAAACGATGATTGCCGATCGCTATTAAGAAAATGGTTGCACTGTATATGTTGTAACAACTGAAATATGTTCATTAATATTTACGCATAGCGCAAAAACTCGGCTACGTACGCCTAAAAATGAATGTAAGCTAAGCACCTGTTAAAAAACGAAGATAGATGAATAACACCTGCGCCACAATGAAACAAAGCACAAAAAAACAATAGATAGCCAGACAGATGACGATGCAATCTCGGGAGATGTACCTAGAACATACGAATAGGTATATACGATACATTGCGTAGCATTTAATAATTAAATTTTTACCCAACGGCAAACACCAAGAGAGTAGGGTGATGTATTTTGATCCTAAATTTGAATAGCGTGCGTTGAGGTTGAGTCGAGCTCTATGCCGTATAAAGCTCATTAATTCAGAATGCACGCGCTAAAATGTGTTTTGTACGCTCTGATGGGACTACTTCAATTTGCCGGTTAATATTAGTTAGCTGTGTCGAGTTGAAAAGTGATACTCTCTCTCTCTCTCTGTCGAACGGTAGATCGAGTGAGTGAATTCATACGAGCTCGCTCACACGACGATTGAGTAATGCAGGTAAGCTGACAATGCACACCCTTAAATTTGGTTTATCACCTACATGATGTTTTAAATCCTTTTTTTTCCGTAACGACGGAGTGGCTAGTGAAGATGCATAACACTAAGTCGGCGATTTTCGAAAATAGAAATACGAATCTGTTTTCTATTGACTCGAAATGTATGAAGTTGACAAGCGGTTGACGTGATCTGTCATAAGCTTACATCAATTCTATACATGTGAGGACCTAGCCAAGATGCATTACTCTAATTAACCTTTGTAGTCGTTTCAACTTAAAACTACTCGCGTCACTGGTAGATCACGACACGCGACACGACCGTTTGCTATATATTCGAAAATGTTGAATATGATTAACTTTCAAGTATCTTTACCGACTAAATCAGGTTACTATCATCTGCGAACCTGAATATTCTCATAATTGCTCACTGGCCGGTCACTAATGAACAGAATGGTCTAATTAGCTCAGAAGCGTACACTTTAGATTCATTAATCAAATTGAATATCTGTGGGCTTCCGCGTCGAGCAGTTTACACGGAGTTAGTACCTACTTGCCATTATGTGTTAAGTGCTTGATTGCTTAGTACAAGTGGCAAGTTTAAAAAGAGACTTGTTAAAATGAAACCTAGACAAAATGCGTTTGAATACTGAATAAATAATTTATAAAAATATGTCAAATGTTGAAACTTTTTCACTTTTATTTCATTACTTTAATAATATTAGCTCAAAGAATTATTGTAAATACTTATTATGAACAAGCTGACGTGAATATAAGAAACTAGCTGTTGCCCGCGACTCCGCCTGCGTAGAAATCCTTAGAAACTGACAAATTTTCCAGGACAAAAAGTTCCCTTGGTCCTGTTGACAGCACATATAAAATATATTAATCGTAATTTGATTACACTGAGACCGATAGAGTGTTACGCTGACCGAATCGTGTCTTCTATGTAAGTGGAAAGAAATGGTGATACTTATTGAAAAAGACGCGTTGTATTATGTGCAACCACGCTTCCAACATTGATCCGGTTCGAAGGACCAATGTTGGATATATTTTGTGTTGCCAACAAGTCCTTCCTCGAGTTTAAAGCTAGTTCTAAAAACAAGTACTAAGTCCGTGTAAACTCCGCGTGTCCAAGTGGACGCCAGTGTACAGTATACACTAGTACGCTAGACAGACACAACTAAACAATTTATTTCTGGCAACGAACCCACGTCCTTGATGGCGACCTTATTGCGCAACACCGGTTTCAAAATATGCGCACACGCTACGTATAGTAAAATCGAGATAGGAAAGCCATCGTTCATATTGTAAAGAGTCTACTTAAATTGGCCGGTTGTATTCAATCGTCGGTCGATGACCATTTTATTAGACCTCCGCGATACAAGCATCGATATAACCAGATACTAGTAAATAAGCGACGATTTTCGTATGCTGATTTAGTTATACAAATTTAAGTTTGTATTACCTACTTGTGAAAATCGGATAAACGAACTTAAGTTTAACGTCGTCTCAGACGCAGGTACAAACGCATATAAAACTTTCAGTATGAAAGATATGCATAATATTTTTTTACTGCCTTAGCACTTAGGTATAGCTATTTCTTTTTTATGTAGGTACTAAATCATTACACTTTAAGATAGGTACCTACCTCAAAATATTGTGTGTCTTGATAATTTACTTCCTTATTTATTACAGTACTTTTTTTTGCTTGACATGTCATGTCTTCTGGTGAACTTAATGTTTTTATACTCTTAAATGTAATTATTCAAGAATTGACAAATAAACTAGTGTATTCTATTTCATTATTTTCTTTTACTACGCATAATTACATACATACACAGACTGTTAAACTTATAACACTTCTATAAGCTTCATGGGACCCATTACTAAAGCTCTGCTGTCCATCCGTCTGTCACAAGGCTGTATTTTTTGAACTCTAGATACTTTAAATTTAGATAGCAAATAGTAAAAATAAATAAGGTTAAAAATTATTGATTGTTCCCATACAAGAAACGTGTTTTTTCCGCATTTTTCGGCCCCTTTGTTTTGGGGAGTTTTTTTTAGGTTGTATTTTGTTTATCACATAAGACAACATGAAGCGACGATATACCTACGACCTTCCTCGCTCGTCTAATTTCGTCAATTAACGTGGAATGCGGCGTACGCTGATTTAATTACTTATTCGTCATTTCCAAGCCGAGGCCTGTCGTCACACTTTCAACGATGACGAAATTATGCATGCCTGAGGTGGCCAATTATGACCCTAAGATGTAAGCAGTTAGCCGAGAGAGAGTTCTATCGTGTTTATAAAAGATTCCGTCACAAAATAACCTATTTGTAAAGAAATAAATAAAATTTGCCTTAATTCCCTATATTGCAAACGGGTTACCTTTGTTTCGGCGAAATATGTTTGCCAAATGTATCGTTTCCAAACCGTTTCATTTGCCAACCCGCTTTATTTTCTGTAACCGTAAATATTTCAGGGTTTTATAAAAACTAACCTAACCTAACTTATAGGGTTCTACACGATGATACTGAAATAGATCCTGAAAAATTTATATAACATTGGGTTGGCAACTGAAAAAGTTGGGAAACGATACATTTGGCAAACATATTTTTGCCAAACGGCAGGCTCCCTTGCTTGCAAACAATGTAAGTACCTCGCTTTAATTAAACAAATTAAACTTAAGTTATTAATTAAAAGTTCGTATATAAAGATTGTTTAGTAATTAACCAGATTGCCAGGTTTCTCTATTTTGATCCAGGCGGGTCCATAAGTTTCCTATCACCGACCATTCGTCATAAAAAAATAATTGGTAACTTAAAAACCCTTATAATTGTTGGTAGTCAGTAAGTTTTCTTGAAATTATTTTTGAATGACCAATCATTTAAACATATGGCGTACCTATCCCAATTTTTATGATTTACAATCCGATGTATTTTAAAGATGCGGTTAGTCTACAGTAAGTGGCTCTTCTTACGGAGCTAGCAGTCCCAGATTCAATTCCCAGGTAAGGGCAAAAAATTGTGCTATTAACACGTCTTCTTGTTCTTAAGTTTCAGATGTTTTCTAAATATAGCTACCTACTTATTAGTGTTTAGTACTCTATATCTGTTTGTTAATCGTTCTCTATTTAGCCAAATTACAGTACTATCGTAGAACGGCAGTTTCGAGATCGGACAAACAAACTGATCTTCAGTTATATGGCTGTCTTAAGACTCGTCCCAGATGATATTTTTCTATGACTTGAGATTTACTTAGACCTTTCTTGAATCAAGCATATTACTTAAGATTATGCCCAATATAATTTGTTCAAGCCCGTCTAGATTGTTATTATATTATTACTTTGAAGTGCATAGGAACTAAGTAACACACACGCACAAACGGACATCTTAAGTAATGACCCAGTAACTGACTGAGCTTCTCTAAATAAAAAACTGTTACAGAAATTACAACAACATGGTTACCATTTAAAAAAAGGCCTTATGGATTAACAAAGGGTAATAGAAGCCTGGTTTATTATTCCGACCCTAGGTCAATTTGTGAGCTATTGTCCCCTGTTATTTTGTCTACACCTACCGTTACTGCAACATGCGCCATTCAACAGACGTGACGGCGTCACCGCTAAAACAATGGGTGAACCGAAACAGAGTTGACTCAATGAACTCATTCGCAGTGACCTTGGCACCGGCGTGCTGCGCCTGACCTTACCTGCTTTCAATTATTTTGACTGCGGTTTCAAAAACAACCGTTTCCGCTAATAAGCTAATGGTTATACGCGTCAGTATTTCGTCTAAGCGTGTGCAAAAATAATAATTGCAACTGACTTTAACTTGATCATATGATTGATTGTTGAGTTTCTGGCTGCGCTCTTCAGCAGTGGTCTCCTCTTGGGAAGCGCTGGTAGATTACTGACGTGTTAAGTGCTCATGTGGCCAATTTACTGAATAACATATTTTAACTTCTTTTTCATTTAAGTACAGTGTACACACTTTTGCACCTTACTCCATTCGATTAGGGTCCTAAAGTGTATACATATCTTGTACTTGACTGTACTCGAGCGTTCGCTAGAATGATCGACCAAAGCTGAAATGAAAAAGAATGGTTGTTCAGTTTGAAGAACCATTTGCTTGTTAAATAGTACGCTTACGAGTATTTCGTCGATCATTCTAGCAAATGCTCAACCCTATCAGCACCTCCTTAAATATCTATTCTTTTACCTTATGTTTTTTTCTGTCAAAATGATTGATTATGTTTGTTGTGTTGGTTTATGTTGTCAGTTTGAGTTTATTGTGTTGGTTTAACTACATTTAAAGAACGCACAGCCCATTTGTCTTATCCAGGGGGCCTAATATGGCTGCAACATCCGTCACTTTCTGACACGTATATAAGTACGAGAGTGACGGATGCTTTGTCCACATTTTGTCACGCGATAAACGCAAACATACTAGGCCCGCTGATAGCCGTGAAATAACCCATTATTACTTCAGTTAGAAAAAGATATTGGTAGATCAAGGACTTCAATGTTGATCCAGCATAGAACCTTGTCACAATGACAGCGTCAAGTGACGAGATAGAAATTACATAGTAGTTAATCGTTGGTTTTATGCGACAAGGTTCTATAGTGGTTCATCAATTAAAGTCCGTGACCGTACAGTAGGCGTAGGTAGCTAAGATGCAAACGCTGCTAACGTTACTGTTTTCTATCGACTCGCAAATCTCGCAATGTATGGAGTTGACATAGATGTCGACGCGAAGTGTCATCAGCTTACGTTAATCCCCTACATTTTGTCGATGTCAAAAATCACTGCGTTATGCATCTTGACTATAGACTATAGTTCCATGGTGGCTTAACAGTGTTATTTCTCATTTTACTTCTTAGAAGTTTCTTTTACCTGGGTCTTTTTTCGACATTGTCATTGGAAATAACCAGAAAAAACCTGATGACATATTACTAACTCTCAAACCCTTTTAGTATCAAGTGATGATATCATAAATGTTTAAAAAAAACAAAAACCCGCCTTCAAAAAGCAAAAAATAACTTCTTTAAAGTGGTAGGTAAATAGGTCAGTCCAACTGAAGTCTGCTTTTGGTTAAAATATTGTTGGACGCCGACTTCAGTTGGACTGACCTATTTACCTACCATTTTAAAGAAGTTATTTTTTGCTTTTTGAAGGCGGGTTTTTGTTTTTTTAAACATTTATTTTATTTTATACTTTTTAGTGATCCTATTTATGCTGTTACGTAGCTCCACTTCTAAATATTAATGAGAAACTATAGAACATTTCAAGCTCGCCGCAGACAACGCCGCGGGAATGTCATAGTCATATTTAAACCTAAATGTGCTTCGTCATAGTCGCTCAACTACCTTTATCGAAATATCTTATCGCCACCCTTGAAATAGGTACCGTTAAGGAGTTCCGGTGGCCATCTGTGGTCTTCATCATCAGTTCCACTTCACCATATAGTACTTTTCAAAAGCAAATGCATGAGTTACAGTGAAAAATACCAAAATCGCTATAGGTGTGGCTATAATATTTGAGGAGTTCTCTTGATTTCTCCAAGATCCCATCATCAGATCCTGACGTGGTGACAATGGGACCAACTAGAAAGTATAACCATTCGAACAACGAAAAAATTTTTCAAATCGGTCGAGTGGTCTTCGAGTAATCGGGGAACATACATAAAAAAAAATAAAAAAATACCGACGAATTGAGAACCTCCTCCTTTTTTTGAAGTCGGTTAAAAAGCAACTGAGACCGTATGTGCATGAAGACGTTGATGAACTTGGCGTTCCATAGTCTTTGCCTACCCTATTGGGAGATAGGCGTGAAGGTATGTGATGATATGACATTAATATTTCACGTAATGTGACTTACCGCATATTACATAGACCACGTGGTTTGGTCATACATGTTTTCTCAAATGAAAATTATTGATTCAGCATTATTCAGTAGGGTTGATTCTCAAAATATTCACGACGGTTATATGAATTATGTATGTCATATTAAAATTTCAGAGATTTCGTTTAAAGGCACATTTGCTATTTTCAGCTTCAAGAAATTAAAGTAGCTACAAGATAGGATAAAACACACATGACTTCGACATCACCACTAAGTTAAAGTCAGATTTGTTTAAATAATCAATTTATGTTCGGATCATGACGCGTTTTTCATCTTATCGAGCTCTACCTGGTCAAGTGAAACAAATCAAAAGCAACACTGTATAAAATTAATGTTTTATTACATCGTCATTTCAATAAAATAATAATTACACGTATATATACACAAATAGATATGTACAGTTCGAGGCCACTACAACTATATGTACACTGGGTCCGCGAGTATCACTAGGTCCGCACGGGGCGCGTGCCTTCGTCATCGGCAGCCGCAGCCCATCACCATCATGTCCTGATAATTCTTGAGCACCACATTGTTCTTCTCATCCATGTAAAGCATGGAGATGGAAGATAGCTGCGTGGGGACGCAGCACGCTTTAGGCACGGCGGCCGGATTGACCGAGTTCACCAGCGTTTGCACAATCGCGTGGTTCGTGCCGTTTAAATGATCAGCCAACGGGAACGGACAGTCTCCCTGGCAGTAGTAAGCGTCGTAGCCGTGAGGAGCCACGATCCAGTCGCTCCACCCGACATCCGCGAAGTCGACAAATAGAGGTCTTCGCTGGCAGATCTCGCGCGCCTCTTTACGTCTGTGGTGCGCGCGATGACCGCGTCTCGCCCCGCGTTTGATACGCGTTTTCGCCTCGCCGCTCTCTCGCGCCGCGCGCGCTCTCTCATCCTCCGTATACACTAGTAACAAAGGCTGTAACCCGTGCCAAAGTTCCGCACTTTCATCAACACGCCGCCGCACCCGCACGTGCGGCTGTTTCGCGTCCGTACCGTGCTCGTTCTGCTCGATCACTCGCACTAATAGTCCGTGATTCTGTTCAGGCTCGGAGACCCACCGGCGAACAGCACCGATCGCGTCCGCGTGGACCGCATCCTCGCCCGCATGGAGCGGCACTGAATCTAGGAGTCTCAAAATCGGCTCGGATTTGCCGCGTCTTCCGGGGCGGACGACGTCGTATAGAAGCAAACGCTGCGCGGAGACGGCTTCGTTGGCCCGATGGAAGGTTATGTCAGCTCCGCGCGGGGTCTCATCGCCCGGGATGGCGGTCACGTTGAAGAAGAGACGAAAGCGGTGCTCGTGAGGGAAGCGCTCGTCGAGTCGTGTCGGGGTGTGATGGAAGGAGCGCGCGGTGTTGGCCGCGGGCGCGGGCAGGGCGCCGCGGGCGTCGTAGAGCACGCGCAGCGCGCGGGGCACGCGCGGGGGCGCGCTGGGCGCGGGGCGGCGAGGGAGCCCGAGAAGCGCGAGCAGCTGCCGCTCGGCGGCGGCGCGCGTGGCGTCGTCCAGCGCCCCCCGTGCTCCCCCCGCGCCCCCCGAGCCCCCTGCGCTCCCGCCGGCGCACAGCGCGACCAGTGCGCACACCACTGCGCACGCGCTCGCCCCACGCATAATTCTCCTCGACCCACCTGGAAAGATAGAGAAAAACTTTAGAATATATTTCTTGCTAAAACTACAGGGGCCCTAGACAACATGCATTCAGCGGTCGTTATCGTTATCAAAAATGTATATGATCGACGTAAGCTGTCAGACGGTCGCGTCGAGCGCTTAAGTCAATTCCATACATTTTGTCAGTATTCATAAATCGTTTACATTAGAGTTAAGCAACTTAGGATAGATAGGTGATGGAGATTGACTTAAGAATATACTGTAGAGCTATTAGGTAACTATTTAAGATTTACATCCGCCTAGCCTTCGTTGGCTAATAATTTGGCCAATTATGAAGATCTACAGTAGAAAAAATAATGTGAGTAGCAGCGCAAACTACCAACTCTAGGTAATGGTAATAATTCCTTTGGAAGCAGTTGTGGGTCGAATCGCTCTGAGAAGGCTTTGTACTTGATCCACTATGGTATACATTGGTACTAAAGTTTAACTGTCCTAAGGTGCAACGCGTGAGCGGTATGTATACTATACACCCTCGCTTATGGCCGAAGTTACAAAGGCCTGCTAAAACCGACCGACTCGATTACCGGAAATTCATTTACTAGACAAGTATAGCTAATAGTAATTATAATATTTATTTTATATTTTAAAACATTTTACAACTCCTTTAGTTATTATGTTGCACGCAGTTTTAATCAAAACCTGTGTTTAACTTTGTTCTAATACTACCTAAATTAGTAGTTCCTTTGCAACTTCATTATTTTATTTAAATTATGATATTGCAATAAATTACTTAGTGTTGAGTACTTACAACAAACAAGCAAATATAATTATACCCCTTTTTTGTATCCTATTTATGTCTTTAAACGACGAACCTATTAAGAAACCTGTTAAACAACACCCTTTAGCAAATTTTCATCAAATTCCCCAAATAACATCATTAATTAAATTGCTATTCTCATTTAGTATTGTTTGCATCCAATTAACACGCTACTGGGCAAAGCTAATGATTTCCAGAACCGCAGACCATAATAAGAAACAAAACATATATATAACTATAAACCCGAAGCAAAATCAACTCTATTTGTAATTAATATGATAGTTTATAATTGCAATTTAATCGTACAACAGTTACGACCTTTTTTCTAAATAAAGCAGTACAAAGGGCCAATGTGAGCGACCGGTAGGGCCTTATCGCTTCTAACTAGTGGTTACAAATTACATTATAGATTATGACATGTATTACATTATTATTGATAGAGTTCAGTGCATTTTCACTGCAGACAATAGCGTAGATGCATCTTATAATTGTAACAAGATTGTTAACCTAGTTGGTTGTGAGTTGTGACCCTGCCTGCGAAGCTAGCGGTCCCGGGTTCGATGCCTCGCAAGGGCAAGTATTTGTGTAAAGTATTTTTTTCGCTAGTATTTAATTAATAAATATTTTTAAAATTGGGATTATTTTTATTTTATCCCAATATCACCCTACGTATTTTTTAAATATTTTTATGCTTTACATTCAGAATATTAATTTATTGTTATTGCGAAAGTAGGAATAATATTTAAAAAAGGTCTAATTAAATAAATATGTTTAATATTTTTATGTTAAATTAATAATAATTAATTTTTAAAATAAAATATTTTTTACGCCAGCAAAAATGTGTGTACTTGTATTGTTTTAAAATTTTGAACTCCAAATTTAAATTAAATTTAAACTTTAAATTTTATTAAAAAATATAAAAGTAAAAATAATTGTATTCAATTGTACCTTAATCACTTAGGTATCAATCACCGCGTTGATCACCGAAATCCAAAATAATGTACAATTCACAATAAATTAAATTGTAATCACTATTATCACAAATTATTAAAACACTATTCCTAACCCATCACTAACACTCAATCCAAACACACAAAAAAACTGTGGACGATCGAGTTGCAAAAAGTAGTAGCTGACTAGAGCAATGTCTGCGAATGTCCGACCTTCTGCGCGGCATCCCCAAAACTAATCTACTCATTGACGACGCTCCAAATATATACTTATGTATTTACATATATATACACCAAATTGTATATAGGAGGCGGGTACCTGACCTTTTTACCGTCTATTCATAGTTTTTTTCGATAATTTCGCGCACGGATTCCGCTTTTGTTAAAAAAAGGGTTTGAATTCCGGAGTAAATGACCCAATTCATTCACATAAGTAAAGATTTTTTTTATAGGTAATGGATCTCGTAAAAAACGTTTCTATTTATGTCTGTTTAAACTACGCAATAGATTTTGGCGCGGTTTTTACTGTTCTTTACAGACTATCATGCAGAAGGTTTGTGTACTTTACAATGCAATAATTAACCTTTAATTTCCACCAGAGAATCGCTGGTTTAAATAGGTATAAGTTAAGTTAAGTCGAGAACTTCTAAGATAAGCTTAATTCAGGTTTCTTCTTCTTCGTCGTTTTCACTCTTAACAGAGTGGTAGTGGTCATCATATCAGGCGCTGGTGGCAAGCTTATTTCAGGTTACGTGACCGGTATACCTAAGTATATATATTAAATTTTTTATCTAAAATTTTGTACGGTCGGCCAAGAAAATGGTCTACCAGTTTTGACAAAAGTTTCTGTGAGATCTAATTATCGCTAAGGTTGACACTTGTCTCTGCCATAATATTATTGCAAGGCAAAATCGAACTTGTTGTATCATGACGTGCAAATGAACTTCAACCGTAGGGTGGTACAGCACATTTTTGGCCGACTGTACTCTTGGTTGTAAATAATCTCAATACTGCAATCCTAAGACTGTTAAATGGGTTGCCGAGTTTCTTAGAATGAGGACTGAGATGGAATGCGTCTGTAACGCCAATGTAAAGTAAGTAAATGTAACAGCTCTAAAGTTCTATTCTAGGCGGTAAAATGCAAATCGTATTTGACCTGTTATAATACTGTTTTTAACTCGGCCGCCATTACTGTCAAGTAAATAAGAGCTATCAAAACGTTGACAATACGATAACAGGTCAAAGACTGGTTTTTACCAGTTAGAATACCGGCCCTGGTCCCCCCAAATTACTGGCCACTTTGTTACAATAAGCATATACCTAGCATGAAATCATATAACATTTATGTAGGACTTGAGGACGCTGTATATTTTAACACCTTAGGGGATAAATTTCCAAAAATCCCTTCTTAATGTACCCCTATGATATCCAAAGAATATCCACCCCAAATTTCAAGTCCATTGGTCCAGCGGTTTTGGCTGTGCGTTGATCGATCAGTCAGTCAGTTTCTTTTTTTATAATATAGACGATAGATTATGAGCCTAGGGTGACGGAACCAATAATAGACAAGGACTAATAATGGACACTTGAATCTTATTTTACAGAAGATAAGGGTTATTCATTTGTTCTGCATCAATCAATTTAGGACCGTATGAAATTTGAATTAAGAGTTAAGTGTCCATTACTGGTGCTTGTCAGCTAAAAGTGTCCAACACTGGTGCCAAAACTCTAGCCATATTTGAGTGTTTTGAAGAATGAATGAGATGTATAAGCGCCTAAGCGGGAGTGAATGGATAAAATGAAAGAGTCTCGCGATTGCAAGATGGCAACAGAATAAGATGCAATTTTGTGAAATGTTGTAAATAGTTTATTTTCAATAAACAAAGTTTATCTTTACTGGAGTTATTTTGTTTCGATCCCACATTGGTGCAATTATGCAAACTAAATTACTAGTACCCTGTTTTAAGTATTTTTACTGAGGCATCTGATAGCCAGTAAAAGAATATCATATTTTAAAGTACCCAGGACCTTTGTTCTGCTTTGGTCTAGCCCATCCTGGTCCTATATTGTAATCATATTGTTGTTGACGTTATGACAACTTTAATTCTCTTGGCAGTAAAAGTTTTCATGATTTGATAGTGTGATAACAATAGACAGGTTAGCTGAAGGAGATCCTTTAAAGGGATAAGTTCGCCTTTTTCTGTAAATATTTTTTTAATTTCTGTGTTTTGTACAATTAAGTAATTTGGTATATACTTACTTACTTAGTGAAGAAAGGTGGGCTAATCCAAATATAAATAGGGGCCGAGTTATGGAGCATTTACCCTACATGAATATGTTTCAATATAAGTAAATACATTTTTGCCTACGTCCTGTTTTAATACGTAAAATGATAATTTTGTATGGCGTATTAAATAAAAAAAATATGAAATCTGGTAAATTATTATTACCACTGAGTATACCTAAAAAAACCGTTGTGACGTAAACTCAACTTATTGACAGGCTTACTGCCAAACGCTCAGATGTTTATACAAAAGTGACTCTACATCGAGTATTTGCCACTAAACGTGTTAAATGACGCTCTAATAGACAATTTAATAAATAACTAGTTTTAAATATAATAACAATTAAAGCCACATGCAAATTAATTGGTTTCCGACGTAAACAAAACCGCCTAATTGCCTATTTGTTTGAATAAGGTGTTGTTTTAATATGGACAATAAAACAGGTAATGCCGGTAGCGAAACTAGTATGTTTATGATGATGGTTTTAATCCTGCTTATCCTAATCAAAGGGGTTATTAGACGAGTTTAAGATTATTAACTTATTAGTATTTATTATTAGCAAGCTTAAGTTTTAATAGCATCCATTAAAAAAAAGTTCAAATTTTAAACCTAATCTGTTTCATGAAAGCGGATTAAAATTTTACTTCGGTTTGTTCGTATTATATTTTAATAAACAACTTAATAATGTATTTTTTGAATGTCACAATAATTCAAACCTAACCGTAGCAATTAGATTCTTAACTTCAATCCAATAAATTATCCTTACAAATAAAACGTATTAAATCAGTATTTGACTTTTTCACATGATTTTTTATCATTTATTATGTAGTTTTAAATCCTATCATAAGTATGTTAGTTACAATATTAATATAATGTCCAGTAGCGACGCTATTAAGCGAAGAAACTAACTTTAAAAGCTCGTTTTCATTACATGTATAATAAGTCACATAGGTAAATAATGTTACATTTTTAGCAGCTGGTATAATGTTTAAAATAACAAAGTCTTACATATAAATGTAGATACTGAAATATTGGGTCTATCTTAAGTTGTTATACTCAAGATATAATAAAAATTAATATTTATAATTAGTGAACTGAACATTTCTCAATTATAATCGCTTTGTTACAATCCCAATTTATTGTATTACCTCAAACATATACTAATACAAAGTAATCAATACCATAGACGTTCATAATTCTTTTTAAACAACAAAAAAAAACGTTTCCAAAATGCCCAAGTAAAAGACATCAACGCGCTGCGATCGCTGCGCTTGTTTTGAAATTGCTAAGAGATTTGCTGTTTTTTCATTGTAATAGTTAAGCTAACACATAATTATGAACATATTTGACACACATACGAGATGGTCACGTGTTTTTACAAGCTTACACACACATATGCCGATATCAACCTTTAAAACTGATTTATGAATATTTTTCAATAATTCAGCGCCTAAATATCTAACTTCCTTTTAAATAATGACCAATATTGAGCCATTGGCATGGATTGCAAACTTGCTACTCTACGGACTTTTGATCCACAATAGAACCCTGTCATAGCAAGAAATAATTCATGAAAAATAATTTGTCATTGGCTTTAAGCGACATGGTTCTACTGTGGCTTGATCATAAAAATTTGTCACTGAATCTACGCTTACATACATCCTATGTCTTCCAACAATATTATATCAAAAGCATTTGATTTTTTTCTTACTAATATTGTCATCTTGGTTGTCATATCGCTAAAGTTTGTCTTTGTCATGATTTCGCAAGATAAGAAAACTATAGCGATGTAGAAACCGGTACTTAACAATATCGTTTCGATAACGTCAAATGTTAGCACTCAAACACCACATAGCACTATCATCGGGTACACGTACCAAATACCGAATTCCTAGCGGGAACCGTCCAAGAAAACTAAAACTAGCAAAACGCCAAAAACTAATAAATACACGGCTTGAATTAGGGAAAGTCAGCGAAAGTTCCGAACAGGTAAACAAATTACTAACACTACCGAAATTTTCCAATAACAAAACGGTAGACTCACCGATAATTAAATCCACTCACTCACACACTTCGGTATATAGGGTTTGGGAGCGCGCGTGCGCGAAACGCGCGATTTCGCGTCATGGTACAAACGTGTGCGCACAGACCTGCGCTCGCGTCGATTGTGGCGCTCCAGACGCTATGTCGCCACTCCCCCCCCGCCGGCACGCCTACTTACAACCCCCCCTCCCCGCACCGAGGTACTTTGACGTAATCTGGAATGTAGGGGGGCTATGATATTTTTTTTGGGAATACGATTGAGTCTTGTGATAGAGTGATAGAGTGTGACCGTATAGTACAAATTAGGGTAGTACCTTACCATAACTATTCTGATTAAGATTTTTTTTTTTACCTTTTACTATGCTTATATTTTTATGCATTAGTCGTGAAATACATTTTAAAGCGTGTTGCTTAAAAAAACAGACAATTTTTTTCCCGTGGGCTATTTCCAAGGAATTCTGAAAATAGAGGAATAACGTACCCTACCCTATGTCCGTCTCCGGTCATTAAATAAATAAATAAATATCAAGGGAACAATCTCAACCAATTGACCTAGCCTCAAACTAAGCTCTAGGCTTGTACTATGGGTACTAGACAACGATATAAATACTTATACAGAGAAATATAATAGAAAATATCCCTGACTCAGGAACAAAATTATTCGCGTCCATCACACAAATATCTACCCCCACCTACCGGGATTTGAACCCAGGACCGCTATCTTCGTAGGCAGAGGGACTACCAACTAGGGCAACACCGATATTAAAGTATCTATATGGGAATATGAATGATTTTTTAAAATCGCTTTTCTCAACCAAATATAAAAATACCGTAAAAGAGATCACCAGGGGCACGTTTTATAAAGCTCAAATTACAATTTACAGCGGCTCTATTCTAGGCGGTAAAAAAAATATCGTATTTGATCTGTTATCGAATTGTCAACGTTTTGATAGCTCTTATTTTCTTGACAGCAATGGCGGCTGACGTCATAACAATACCTTAACAGGAAAACTACGATATCGTTTATACCGCCTAGAATAGAGGCGCTAGTTACAAGTTTCCATTTGACACAACCTCGACCAATGACGACCAGCCATTTGAGCAGTGTTGCCAGTTTAGACCTTATTCCATCTTAGTCCTCAGAGTTGGCAACACATTTGCGGACTTAAGATTGTAGTCCTGAGAATGCAAATGTCTATGGGTCACAGATCCCACTTACCATCAGGGGCACGTTTTATAAAGCTACAAGTTACAATTTTACAGGTCTCAACTGGCAACACTGCTCAAATGGCTGGGGCACGTTTTATAAAGCTACAGGTTACAATTTTACAGGTCTAAATTGGCAACACTGTTCAAATGGCTGCTCGTTATATGTACTTTTTTTGTTAGAAATGTATCGAATAGCCAATGTTATAATACATAAAGTGTTATTCTTATAGTCGTTACTCGTATTAGTTAACATGACTCCTATTAGATATCAAAACCGTATAAAGAAACGAATTCTAGTAAGTTTCAGTATCTTCAGATATTATACAACTGTATTATAATAGAGTACAGTCGCCAGCAAATAAATTAAAAGAGATATTTTTGAGTCTAATGGTGACTAAAATATTGTCCGTATCATAAATAAATAGCTATATCTACACTTTAGAACCATGTCACTATAATGCGATGGACAATTAATGGAGCAGTCCATGTGACTTTAAAACGACAAGGTATTAAAGTGTAGACCTATTTATGACTCGCGGATCGCTACTACCATCTAATCTTTTAACCTACCGCCAAGCAGAAGTGTTCACATGTGTGTGCTTCGGGTGGCGATAAGACAACCGGTGAAATTACTCGCATGGAGGCATTCCATCTCAGTCCTCAGAGTTGGCAACGCATTTGCGGTCTTAGGATTGTAGTCTTAAGATTGTAGTCTTACCATCATGTGGCCTGTGTGATAGTTTGCCTTCTATGGCATAAAAAAACCGGTCAAGTGCGAGTCGGACTCGCGCACCGAGAGTTCCGTATTTAAGATTTTCATATGATACGGTTAACTTAATTCAAAATTCCTTGCATAAAGACCCTGCTTTTTTGTGATTTAATTAATAGTGCATTGTTGCAGAGGATAGAAAGTACGCGATTTTTGGACGAGTCATATAGAGGGCCGAAACTTAGTTGAGGCCCTCTAGTGTACGAGTCCATTAATTGGACTTTCTACCGAGGCAGACATAGTGCTTTTCACAAAGAACTACTGAGAGGAAATAAAATAAAAATTCATATTCAAAACTCAAATTTTAATTCATGTTAATGTGACATCACCGCCAATTTTGCCATAGATAACTTTTTTAAAATCTGGCCCCCTATTCTCGTGGCACTCGAGATTAATAAACTAACATACGAGATGAAGATGTCAACTCCATATAAAATTGTATTTGTTTCGCCATATCTCCCATGTAATTTCATCTCTAGTGGTTCGAGATTAGGGACCAAGTTTGAATTACATTAAAAAAAAAAGAAGTGACATAGTTTTAGTCTGTGTATCTTTTAGCAAAAATACACCTATTATTTTACGACACAAAATGGTGTGTTCTGATTGGTCGATTTCAATTTTTCATTTTAAGGAGCTATGACACAAAAATTTATTGATTGATTTTCATTGGTTCTTAAAGTTGGACAACAATGTTCTCGACCAATCAGAAAACACGCCAACAAAAACATTCTTGGTCTGTCCTTATAAATGACGTTTTGTGACCCCAAACAAGACCATCTATGGCCATATTTCCGAGCAGTGTTGTGAAAAAATGTATAGTTGCAGATTTTTTCCTATACTTGTAGTATAAGACGGTATTACTTGCCAAGTTCTAGGTCAACGGAAATTACCTATAAATTTTGATTCCCTTGTGAATGTCGAAATAGACGTTTTTTGCGGCATAAACGGCCGTATCTTTTATTAACGTTATCTTAGAAGTTTGATTTTTTCACAGCTTCAAGGGACTGTAGACTTGAGTATACGGTTTTAATTTCAACTCGGTACCTCCACGCGTTCCCGAGATACAAGTCAAAAGACAGACGGACAACAAAGTGATCCTATAAGGGTTCCGTTTTTCCTTCTGAGGTACGGAACCCTAAAAAGACACTAAAGCCGTTTTTGAGAACGTGATTACAAATAAGAGTATAATATGTCTACAAATATTGCTTTTTATATAGTATAGGATAAGTATAAGATAACTCTATATCAAACTCGTAATTAGTTGTGGCACAATTAAGTACCTTGTCGCTTTAACGCCTTTGCCAGATTACTGCAGCAGTTCGAACATGGACAGTCGACGTCATAAATATGTTTACATACCTTGTCTATTTAACGTCATGTTTTAACTGCCATATGAAATTGTCATAGCAGATAAAGTGACAAGGTACTAAAGTATAAACATATATTTTGACGTCGACTGGACTTAAAGTGACAAAGCACTAAAGCGTACAGCTTATTATAAGCCCGACGGTACCGAGAGGTGAATGCGTCATTTTTTTAATTGTTTATGCTACACCGTTACAACCAAAAATCTTGAAGGTGATTCATGGCATAAATATTTTTCTTTTCGTGGTACTCGAGAACCCAAGCAAAAAACTAAACCCACATCGGCTACCCATAAAGGCTAGAATACTCGTAATAAACAGTTTCCGTTTTGAGAGATTTTTGGTCTTTTAACCTGTATGTATGTATCTATGTATGTGGGAATGTATGGTTCTTTGTAAAGGCTAAACGGATGGTCAGTTTTTAACAAAATTATCGTTAGACTTGCCTTAGAGTCGCGAGTGTCACTCATTTAGTGGTGGTAAGACTTTGTGCAGGGTCCGGATCGCTACCACCATCTAATCCTTTAACCTACCACCAAGCAGCAGTGTTCGCATTGTTGTGTTCTGGTGTAGGGATTGGACAACCGGTGAAATTACTAGTATACAGGCATTCCATTATAGTCCTCAGGGTTGACAACGTATATGCGGTACGTCTTAAAATTGCAGTCTTTAGATTTTAGTCCTGAGATTCGGTCACAGATCCCACTTACTACAGGTGTCTTGTGTGCTCGTTTGCCTTCTCCATGTCAGAAAAAAAGATATACGCGCTGACAACATGTTGTGATAATATAATCAAATAAGATTTTTGAAGTTTGAGTTTTGAGTTTTTTATTGCCGACTGTACCTAAAACATTGTGATAACAAACGCACTATCAATAGTCGAGTAAAATGAGTCCAAACTGGACGGAACTATTGAGCCACTGAGGAGTTCCTATGGTCAGCTTCCACCTCCATCATCCTCAGGAGGCCCTGCCAAGATTCATTACGTTTCGTTTTTAAACTAATCGCGTCACTGGTAGTTGACGTGATATGAAAAGTCACGTGATCTACCAGTGACGCGATTGGTTTAAAAACGAAACGAATAGAAACGCTAGTTAGCGTAGTGCGTCTTGGCAGGGCCAACTGTTTTATTTCCACCCTAAAATTGACTTCCACGATTTAATTAATTAAGTACATTGTTATTTACAAGTGAAGCTAATATAAGTGAGTGAGTAAGTGTGTTATAAATGTTATAATATATAGGTAACTAGGGTTAGGGCTTTTGGTGGCATACCGTGCTTCTAGAATCCATGGAGTCGCTAATTCCTAATTATTATAATACATACCACTTATTTACGCTTTCAGTATTGTTATATTACAAAATAAACTAAAGGCCACTTGCACCAAAAAAATTACACTTAAGATACTAACTCGAATTAAAAATAACAGTTTTCTTATGAATCTGACTTGTACTAGCTCAAATTAGTGTCTTAACCTAGCGTTAAAGAACAATGCCAGGTCTCCATAGAAGCTTCGGCCTAAGAAAAAATTGTGACGCATAATTATAGAATTGGGTTTATTTGCTGTAGAAAAATATTTAAAACAATGCCGTGGTGTTAGTTTTTCTGAAGAAATTATAACAACGCGTTAGTCGCAAGATGTCTAATTTACAAAGTATATGAATAGATGGCTCTATTTTTCGTATAAGTTCCCTAAATGTTTAAGTAATAAAATACCGAATTTAAATCTCATACAAAACAGGTCACATCAACATTCTTCGTATCCGCGGGCATTTTTTATAAAGTGGATATGCCAAGATCTGGCATTGTTCTTTGAGGTACATTTTGTTTGTTTATAATGCTTATTGGTTTAGAGGTTTAATGAATCAATTATTTTGAAATATGTGGTTTCGTGTGCACATTATTAATAATTAGGAAATAGCAACTCCATGGATTCAAAAACCACAGTATACAACCAAAAGTCCTAACCCTACTTATAACCATGCACTCCGTTTTTTAAACATGATTTTTGTTACTGAGTAAGTAGTTCCCAGCTCAGTTGCTGCGTATTACGAGTACTCTATCCAGCCCACGCCGCATGCACTTCCGGCGGTAATCTAGCGGTTGGATAACACACTCATCACTGACACGAGATTGTCCGGGCGAGAGTATATGAGCGTACTGTAATCCGCTCGTTTTTATTTAATCTGACTGCCCAAAGAGGGTAGTGTGTATAAATATCGGAGGACAATTTCACACAAATTTACCAAGTCCCAAACTAAGCTGGCTTGTACTATAAATAATCTTATCTGACTTAATAGTAGGTTTTACAAATGAGAAAGTGGATGTTTGGATGTTTGTTACTCAATCACGCTCCAACCGCTGAACGGATCGGGATGAATTTTGGCACACATATAGGTTAGGTCGTGGAATAGCACAAATAATGGTATTTAACCCGGAAATCTAGACAGTTCCCGAGGGAGCAGCGATTAACGACTTCTACGCGGAGGGAGAAGCCGGGCAAAAGCTAGTCAATAAATAAATATCACGGGACAATGGTGACAACGATAAACATGTTTTTATAGAGAAATAAATACTTAAATATATAAAAAAAAACAAAGAGCAAATACTCGCGCTTGTCACATTTTCTGCCCATATTGGGAATCGAACCCGAGACCGCCAGCTTCTTAGGTATGGTCACTACCAACTAGGCTAAACGTGTCATCAAAGGGAATAAGGAAATATTTCAAAACGAGAAAATTTCGGCATTTTCCATTTAAGATAGCGGCTTGCGTCAATTTTCTTAATGTTGTAATTAGTTATTGTATGAAAAGAGTACCTATATTCATAATGCTCTAAAATATTTCTGAGAATCTCGGTAATTTCTTGAGAAGATTTCCAAACTCCTGGGAATCTGGGAATGTTCAGCAACATTACTAGTCTAGATATGAGCGTGTGCCGTCTTCAAGCCATTGAAAAAGTAAATCTATTGAAGTTATGAGATCAGTTTCAGTATACATTACTTATTTTTTAACAAATGGATACATAATGTCTCAGTGTGGTAAACCTGACCTATAAATACCTCGTGCTCGTGCTTCCCACACTTACTCACCACGGCATTGATAAGGCGAGTTATCACTAAACAATTTAAACAATAGTCAACTTTAGTCGTTACCTTTTTCAAATGTGCAAGATAAAGCGTTCGTTCATTTATAGGAAGAACGACGTAACTTAAAGTGAGATTTTATACAAATATGAAGTTTTAAATATTTAGGGTTATATGAATAACGATACATATAGCATGTCATTATTTCTACAAAGCGCTGTTTCGTTCCTATTTTCTCCTATACACCGTCAACCAAATAAATATCTGGGCACTATGGAACTATTCCAAAGTGACGTAAATTGACGTATAATCAATCAAATCCCAAGCTACTTTTTACGATTTGACTCATTGCGTCACTTTGACATGGTTCCATAGCGGCCTAGAAAATAAACTTGGTGGACTGTTTATCGAAACAATCGGTAGTAAGAGAGCATAATAGCGGCCTTTACACGTAAAGTTCGGACTGCGGGAAACGCCACGCGTCATTCCAATCTTCGTTCCGAACCGTACATTTTTTACTATTCTACTATTACAGTTGCATTTACACATACGGTTCGGAACGAAGATTGGAATGGCGCGTGGCGTTTCCCGCGGTCCGAACTATACGTGTACAGGCCGCTATTGTCGTTTGCAGAAGTTTCAAAATCCTTTAGCTACCGTTTGATGCATAAGTGCTTGGTGGGTGGCAGGTACAAGAATCGCGTGCGAGTTAGACACGCACTTGGTCAGTTTTTGAATGACTTGTGTACGTTATCGCTTCCACTCATCTAACAATACCTTATAGCATATCTAACCTGCCGTTAAAACGACAGTACAAAACTAAATACTTATGACGTTTACTTACGCACCTGACCAAAGTTATAACAAAAGAAGATATCTAAAGTAAATATTACTAAGATAAATGCTTATGTTACTGCGAGCCTGCGAGATGACTCGGCCGGAACAATGATTCAAACTTTCGATCAGGTGCTGGATTTTATTTTCATTTAGGTAAGAAAACACGGCTATGTCATGCTTTATTAATAACACTGGCGTGTAAAAATATGTTGCTTTGTTATATTTTATCTGCATAGTAAAAGAGATAGGAAGTCAAAACTGACATCTGTCATTCCAGTGCAACTTATAATCTAATTCTAATTCTAATTTTAATTATTGGCTTTCACTCCTGTTATGGTGTATTTCGCCAACGTCGAGTTATTTATAGACACTCCTATAGACTTATTAGAGAAATAATTCCGTGGAAACATCAAAAGGCTCATCAGCTCATTTATTATTATTTTTGATTTCATAGTTTAGTTCAATTTTATTTTATTCAACAATGTAATTAATTAATGTAACTATGAGTATTTTTAATTGAAATAAAGAATTATTACAATTATTATTACCCTAACCGGGAACCGCACCCGGGACACTACATACGAAGTAAGCAGGGTCACTAACTACTCGGCCAACCGCGTCATCAAAACAAAGCTGGTTTAAAAAAAATTTGAAAAGAACTTTCAGCTTTGTAGTTAACTTGTAGACGACACAACACTTATTTCATCTAGTTTCATCCATTTGTATGGACCCAAAAAATTCAATTCAAAATTCAAAATATTTATTCAGTAAATTGGCCACATGAGGGCTCTTTTACACAAACAAAGGGATGTTAGTTGACTGGTCAAATTGGCTTCTTTTAGTGATGGTTGGACCTTGTACAAGGTCCGTCCGCATTGCTACCACCATCTTATCCATTCGATAGCTTACAGTCATTTCATCTTAGTCCTCATAGTGGTCAGTCCTAAGATTGTAGTCTTGAGAATGCTAATGTCTATGGGTCACAGATCCCACTTACCATCAGGTGGTCTTTGTGCTTGTTTGCCTTCTCCGTAAAAAGAAACTACTTTTTAGGAAGTGTCTAAACGTACTAATCTATGACGTCACAAGTATCTATTGTCACACACTCTTTACGGTTAACGTTAATTTAAAAATGATAAAGAACACAAAGAACGTATTTTAGGGTTCAGTACCCGAAGGGTGCCAGATACCCAGGGCGCAGGACCTCCAGGTTTAAACTGTCCGTCCATCTGTCTGCCGTTCTGTCAGCGTCTGATACCGTAATAGGTAAACAGTTGAAATGAACACAGATATTTCTATTGCCCTATAAGAAAAAATAATGAAAATTAATCCAATCAAAATTAAAAGCCCGCATACAAGAACGGTACGGAATCCTTCATGAGCGGGTTCGACTCAAACTTGGCCGGTTTTTGATATTTTCGTGTATTTATGGGAGTTTCTTTTCATAGTTTGACGTTTTCCTGACCAACTACGCATAATATTTTTATCTTACTTTTATGCTAGGTTAAGTTTTATCAATATTATTAATATTATTAATATTATCATTGCCATAAGCATTATTATAATAAATTACTGACTAATGTATTCAGTTTCTTGCGGCGTTTCTTCTCAGCAGTAGTCTCCTCTTTGGAAGCGCTGGTAGATTTTTGACATGTAAAAGTGCCCTTACGGCCTAAATAAATGTCTTTAATTTTTATCTTTTATCTTTAGTAATTGTAAAACACTTAATTAAATATACGTCATTATGTAAATATGTAATAATTCATCTGTACTGTCTACATCCCTATTCGCTGCCACTACCTCGGGTCATGATAATCACCGGACAACCAATTTAAATTCATAAGCCATGAATATATCTCAAAGTAATTTTTGAATAAGTAAAATACCAGCGAAACCCGTTCAAATGAAGTAATATTAATTTACAGCAATGTAAACTGGTCGGACGGGGCGTTTTTAAATTAATATGTAGCAGGACAGGTCAGGTCGAAACTTTCTGTTATTCGCGTTCGTAGGAACAACACGGTTTTTTGTAATACTAGGGAAATTAGTAGGAAGTAAAGTTATTTGCAAAATACGTTTGTTTTACATCAGGCTATCTTGGAGAGATGATTTTAGCAAGATGGCTGGCAAGATCTGGGTTAATAATGTTACCCACTTACATAAAAAAATGATTTTTCACACCACATGGTCGAAATCGCCCAATTATATATCATGCAAACCTCACCTTAAGTAAGTCATTATAGCCATCGGCTAACCAACAGGTTATAATGAGATTCAGTACCATATTATGGCCCGGCGGGTTATAATATGGTACTGAATCTCATTATAACCCGCTGGTTAATAATGAGATTTTAATTAGTATGAAAAATTTGAATTTATACGTTTTTTTTTAAATAAGGTACTTTAAGTTTTAATAAAACGTTGTTTCTAATAAGTAGCCTTGCTTTTTATTATCTCACAAAAGGTGAGAAAAGTAGAGTATTCTCCTTTGGGATAAAGCTGTTTTCGTCTTCGGCGAGCTTAAATCCCTGAGCAAATGAGAAACTCCAGATTTAACTCCTGAGCGAAGCGAGGGTCTTACGAGTACTCAAAAACAGTGCTTTATCCCCTCGGTGTATAATGTACTATTTATTACACGTTTTATTTGTTGCTGACTGTTCTGATTATAAATAAACTCACTATCAAAAGATGAGTCAAATGAGACTAAACTCGGCGGATCTACTATTTAAAATTAAAAATAATATTATTATATTATTTTTAATTATTATAAAATTAATTTGATTTAGTTGTCATAATATAAGATGTTATACAGAATTGAAAAGAGATAATTTAATAATTTTGCAGTCATAATTATTTTTTAATGTTAACGAATGAAATATTTTTATGTATAATTTTATAACGCTCTGGTGTCTACTGTTAAGTTATAAATGTCCTGAATAAATAAATAAATTAATAAATTAATTAATATGAGCCATGGCTACATCTCCGTCATCAATATCATCAATACTCGTTCAATGGTACCATATTATTGTGCGTTCATCGAAATTGCATAAGTATGCTAAAAGTACTAGTTAAGATAAAAATACGATAAAAATTACGGAAATAAAGTTGCACACTTTTTAAAGATACAATAATCCCGTAAGAACTAATTTCTAGTCACCTTATTCAATTTCACAGTGCAGCATATTCTAGAGTATTGAATTTAGATTTACATTAGTTCAATGTTTGTTTTTTCATACATAGTTTTTCCGCAAGTTACCTATGTTTACCCCCGTACCATTCTAATAATGTTGTATTAGTGAATTGGGTGAAAATTTACTTCGAGTATAACTTCAAATTAAGAACAAATTCTTGCTCCAAACATGACGACACAGTTGCTTTCAAGAGCCGTACTAAATAATACTCCACAAAACATATCCAGTTCAATATATAAAAAAACCTAATAGATACCGAAGTAAATACGAAACTAATTGGTTTAAACACGCGTTCGTCAAGTTGGAATGAGTGAGATTGCTACCGTAATCGTACATTGAAATCAAAAGAGAAACAAGTGTAAACCAGTCCAACATCATATTAAAAACTTTACAATCCACTGTTAGACTCCAATTTCGCATCTTTTTGTGCTTGGACTTGTTGCTTTTTACTTTTAAACGTGCGGTATGCAGATGGCTACCGAAGCCGTTACGCGTAAATATCAAAACGACTGCGACTCCGAAATTGTCGACTGACGAAACTTAATACACCTGTCTTTTGCTAACATGTTACTGTGTGAGAAAGACGGAGAATTGGACGTTTAAGATTTGGTTGCGAGTGTGAATTGGAGGTTGGCGTTCTTGTTTTTTTTTCTTCTTTTTTGGCGCGTGTCTCTCGCGAGCCGTTATCTGCGAAGCGAAAGTTAGAAGCCGCTCACCACTTTATATATACCAGTTTTTTGAGGTTCTAGAGTTTTGAGCGGCCAGTACTTGTATCCGTATTTATTTGATCGTATGTTTTGGGTGATCTTACGTTTAAAAAAATCGAGGATTACCTCGAGTATCGTGAACAGCTGATACGTTTATGCGGGTTTACACCAAACATTTAAACTTCTGAAAACATTAATTTGAGTTTACTAATGTTAGATTAATACTAAGGGCCATATTATGAACTACCTATAAAAATATGCCATATTCCAGGCAGCCAAAATTATAACCCCGAATGACTGATGTAACCCTGTTCTTTTCACTGACTGAAATTTGGCAGGTTTTGAAAACTCATAATGAACCTGCCTCGGCATCAGAACTATTAAAGTTTTAAACGAGGACTGACTTTTTAGTGCCAGCGGGTTTTCAAAGATTTAAACCCTTAAGGGGCAAAAGTGAAAAAACCAGCATTGAAAACTCAACTGCATTTTTTGATAATATTGTCGTCTATATAATGTTTAAAAAAACCTGTCTCATGACTTTGATTAAAATAGGTAGCCTATGTCACTCCTACAACCGAGACGAATCCAACGACACACTTATTTTTACTCGTGGTTTTCGTGAAATCACGAGTAAAAACAAGTTACTATATGAAAGATCCTCGCTTAAATATTTTTAGTATGGTGACCTAAAACTTTGACGAATAAGATGCTCTAATTTGAAACTGTGGTTACAAAGGCAGTTACTAGATTTAGATGTGCCAAAAAAAACTTCGAATCGTCAACATTATTGTTGGAATCTCTATCTTGCCAGACTCTTGGATATTCTCTATGTATTTAAGTATCTATTTGTCATATTTAATAACAATTTCAGATAGTTATTTAAACATTTCTTTACGTATTATTTTTTTATAATAATTTATTTATTTACGTCCAAGTGTTTAAAAATACCGAAATTGTTTTACTTTCCTCACACTTTAACCTGTCATTTGACGTCATCGTCAAACTATTCAATTTGGTTTTTAAATCAGTGACTTAGCATGCGAATTGGTATTGAGTCAGCTAAACTTTCATCTTTACGTCTTATTTCTTCAAATCATTGCGCGTAAGCAACTTTAGAAGAACGATTAGTAGGCTGCTAAAAATGATTAGGTTAAAGCCAGTGATAATCACTTTACTCGGTTGGGAACACCTAAAGAGGGTTGTGAAGCTGAAAACTTTCATACAAAATGTGGTAACATTTCTCTACCCTTAAACGAACTTAAATTTTGGACCCACCTAAGGTCCAAAGTCATTCTGACATTCTATAACAATGAGGTCGAGTCTCCTATAAGTTACAAATGATTTGGCATCTCTAATGACATTGACGACTTATAGCCTATTTTTCTTGAAATGGGTCACAAATTAATGATCGCGATAGTACATATTATAAACAACCAGGTCTGTATGTTTTCCTTCAAAAAACATTAAAAAAACGGAAATGTTGTTGGAAGGAAACAAAATTTAAAACAATCGGAAACGGCGATTGGTTTGCAACCTGTCACTAATATACAGTGGTAAACATCTTAGCCTGTTTGTGCAAAATGTGGTTACAGAATTAACAACAAGTTGTTATAGTTGTTGGTAATTCTGTAGCTCTGCCTACCCTACTCTAGGATGAAGGCGTGATGGTGTATGTATGTATGTTTTCAAAAATTGTAAAAATTGGACAAGGTTAAGTGGCGAAAAACGTTACCGCATTTTGTATGGAAATTTTCAGCTTCATAATTCTCCGGCCTAGCCAAGATGTACACTCGAGTTCATAAATATGTGTACACCTTAGTACCTTGTCTATTTAATGTCATGTTTAAACTGCCCTACATGAATTGTCACGGCGATTAAAGTGACAAGGTACAAAGTGTACACATATTTATGAACTCGACTGAAAGCCTACGCTGATAACGTTTCTATTTTCTATCGATTCGAAATGTATGAAGTTGACATAAGCAGTCAAGGTGATCTGGTGATCAACTAACTACAGTATTACCAGTTTTTTTTAACAGCGATCGGCAACCTTCGTTTTACTATGAAACCCGAGTGACAAATATACCTACTGTCAGTTGCGCGAAAACTATTAAGAAGCTGGGAGTACTGTTCATATTTGCCGAGCTGCTTCGTCGACGAAACTGGCGACGAATGAAATATACCTATAGGTACCTAGGATGACGGCACCAATGTTAAAATGGACACTTGACTCTTAATTCAAACATCATAAGGTTATAAATTGATTGTCTCAAAATAAATGAATAACCTTTATTTTCTGCGTCATAAGAATCAAGTGAAATGATGGAGATCATTGGTCATTGTTCATTACTCGTTCCATCACCCTACACGAATTAAAATGTTTTTAATGCTCTAACGGGATAAAGTCAAAAGTGAGTTCACCACTGTACCTGCCCTTTTTGGGTAAACAGTGACACGGAAGTAACATTTATAAAAAAAAAAACAACAAAGTCTACGGGAAATTCTCACGCGGAACAAAAACGCAGGTCAAAATCTTAATCCGGAATTCTCAAAACCGCTCGTTATCGTTAATTAGCGATATCGTGATAACCCACACTCAAAACCAAATAGACCTAAGTGGAGTTACCTCATATTCTAAACTCAATCGTATGCTAATCTTGACAAGATTTGGATTAGCGGTAAATCACTATGAGATAGTACTTTTGTCCTGCAAGTTTGGAGGAGCCAGGCAGTCTGAACAAAACACGGAAATGCATGTTCCGAATCCAAAGGAGCCTCCTTAGTTCCCGCGTCCTTTATGATGCTTTTTTTTGTATATTTAAGTTACATGACTAACAACTAAAGTACAATTGTATGACATTAATGAGGGCCTCTATTCAACTCGGTTAAACCATATTGCGTTTGATGTGCTATGGTATTTTATCTACACACATATCATATAAGTCCTCTATTATGCGTTCAAAACCCGTTGGCAAACCTGTAGGTGCCAGCGATAACAGCTGTTAATTTTGGAGGATGTAATAAATTTGGATCTCATTACCTTACAATATACGATAACGTAATTTCAAAATTACGTTACAGCTGTCATCGCTGTCACCTACTACCTCAAGTAAGGTAATGCTGGTCATTTGCGTTTCGGCTTCGAACCCATCTTAGAGTACTTATAATATGTGTGTAGATAAAGTATTGTACGCGACTCTACGTAATTAGCAGCACAACATTCCTATTATGAAACTCGCCTTGCGGCTCGTTTCATAAACTACACTCATGTTGTAATGCCTGTCATTACGCAACCGTCACGTAAACTACTATTACATTGACGATACGATAAAGCTGGGCATTTACGGACACGCTGTTTGTCTCGGCCTCAGATGGAGTGTATACAACTGGATGGGCTTAATATTTTAACCACATTCACAAACACGCTACGCCATTTTAGTTTCCGCTTCAACGGTGCGACATCACGGAGCAGACTGATTAGAAAATGGCAGCCAGAGAACGCATTCACGACGACGCTATTTGGCTTGGCGCGCTAGTGTGGCGTGTTCTAACGTTGAATTTCGACATTCAAGATAGTTCCATTCGGATTGCGCATTGGCGCGTCGCGCTGGCTTTCAGTCCAATTGGATATCCAACGGACCGCGCCAAGTACTTTTGAACGCTACAGTTTAAACATTCACGGATCGATTTTGGCACGGCGCTGCTCTATTCGGCTTTTTCGAGCGGTCGTGAATGCCCAGCTTTACAGGTCAAAGACGATATGGTTTCTACCGCCTAGAACCTCGGCCCAGGTCAAATTAGATTTTGATTTTACCGCCTAGAATAGAGGCACAGAACGTTGACAGTACGGAAACACGGCAAAAGCAATATTGTTTTGCCATTTTGGTTAGGTTAGGTTAGGTTAGGTTAGGGTTCTACGAGTTGAATTAATTAGATACCTACAACAAAAACTATTTCAAAGAAGAACCAAGCTATAAAAGGATAGATGCCCTATGTGAAATAAATATAAATCTGTCTTTCTTCTTGAATTAGCGGTAACGCATTGATATAACTTTTATACTCAAAATCACTTATTATAAGGTTAAAAAGCAAATTATCTACAAAGCTACTACAACTCCAAAAATACAAGGCCCGTGTAGTGACAAGAATCCTCCTTGGTCACTGAAAACTGACAGCTGTTTTAACCGGGCAGTAAGCAGGAAGCCGCATGCATGTTCTGCCAAGAGGTGTAGGAAACTGCAATGCATGATATCCTCAGCTCATTTGGACCACTTTTGCGCAAACACAAAAATACTGACCACTTAAAGGCCAATAACTAATCTTCATGTTATTTCTCTCTCGTCTCGTCATTATGACAAGGTTCGATGGTGGCTCAACAAATCATTTTTGACTGTCCGGTTGAAAGCCAATTGCGATAATTAGTCATTAGTTTATGTACACCAGTGTGGTATCTCTTAAAAAGGCCTTCAGGTTTGAGAGATGTATCCACTTCCTCACCTAATTGCCTTTTAATAAGGTTCATAAGTTGATACATCTCTTTGTAGCTGACTCGGATTGACTTTTAATTTTGCATACATATCAATTCCAATGAAATTACAATAATATAGCACCATGGAACTGGTATGATGGTGGAGACGAGCGGATTTAGGAACTCCTCAATGGCTTTACAGCTTAGAATAGAGTCCCAATACACAAACGCAAGTTTCAAGAGTACATTGAGTTCTGAGGAGCCAAGCAGTCTGCCTCCCACGGACGGCCGTTTCCTCCTGACTCACCAATTCCCGTCGCACGTCGTAATTAGCTCATCAGCACGCACGGAGCGCTCAATTAGATCAACGGCCGGCGGGAGCACGTCCCGTTGGAGATGGAGCGAGATATCTCCGCAATTGACAGCCATGTCTAGGCTGGAATGTGGAATTTCGAAGTAGATCCTTAGCATTTTTTCTTTTTAAAATGGCGCGGGATTGGCAAATGGCCTCAGTGGGAAGTGAGCATTGACGAATGCATCCGGATTGACGCATCATAGTAATTCACTTGTCCCACCGCCGACGAGGAACCGATTAGCTGACTATTTTCACGCTCCAAAAAAGTAAAAAAGGTATAGATCCCGTGTCAATATTAATAGTTGATCGCTGGCTGTTAACACTGCCGGCGAGAACTCTCTCTCCAACAAAAGATTTTTATCCCGTGTCAATAAAGGAGTTGCATACCTACCTATATTAATAGTTAATCACTGGCTCTACTCGCTTCTCGCTCATCGTCGACGGTGGGACAGGTTACTAACAACCGGCTGAATCCCAAAAATGAATTCCCAGTTGTAAAATAAAAACATGAAAAAAAAAATCAGGTACCTTCCATACAAGTAAAGCAAACGTATTTTTTTTAAACACGTGAGTGAAGTGTCATTGGATAGTTCTTAAAAAATATATGTACTGTTTTATCAATTTTAAGGTTTGATTGAACTCGAAAAGTGTAATTTACTTTACGTGTCCCCCCCACTACAGCCAAAACTACAAGTACTAAAAATCTAAAATTCGAAATTCATCCAAGACAGCACCAAATAGTTGAAATAGAAAATTAGTCCGTCCATGTTGTTTTTGATTTTCTTTTTTATTTTGTATGTAGTAACGGCTTCAGAACTCTACACTGAGAATGGTCCGACATGCTTTTCCCGGTTGATATGGTAAAGTGGTCTCTGAGACCTATGTAATTTCATTGCCAACCTTGAGGACTATGATGTACCTAATGCCTCTACGCAAGTTAGTTATTTTATTCCACTTGTTACCTTGTCCCCACACTAAAACAAGGCCTCTATTCTACTTGGTAAAACCATATTGCTTTTGACGAGTTACCGTATCGTCAACGTTACGATAGCTCTTATTTACTTAACAGTAATGGCTGCCGATGTCAAAACAATATGATTTTTACCGGCCAGAATTAGAGGCCCTGCAAGTTGAACCTCACTGCTTGGCGGCATGTAAAGGGTACTATGTATGTGGCAGAGATGTGACTTATTTAAGATACAAGTATTTGAAATACAGATACAGAAACAAAATACGTATTTACATCTTTTATCTAAAATACTTTTTTTTAAATTCATTTTGTATCTTGTATTTAAATACATTTTTTTGGTATCTTAGTATTTTGTAAATACTATGTTTGTAAAAATGCTTTTAGTAATAGTTATCAATGCATTTATTCGCAAAATGTGACAAGATTTTATGTTGATATTAATTTTAAATGTCACCATAAATAAAACAGAACGCAAATTTAGTCTAGGACCAAATTGATAGATGGCGATTCTTTCTTTCTACAAATGTCAAATGTCATCATCCTACAATAAAAATGTATTTTTCAAATATAACACTTGTTTGCCAAGTTCTGCCCCTGTGGACGGACTCTTCTATTTTGGGGGTATGATTATAGGCCTCATCGAAGAAAAATGAGTGATAAAATGTTTGAAGAACTGGTGGTTGGTTACTTAAGTCTCAATTAAAACCTTAAAAATATAATATTTTGTCTTGTCACATTTGCACGCTTTATACGTAAATAATTCATGTAAAAAAATAAACTCACATTCAATGAAATGTTGTTTTCTTACAAAAATATTTTATCTTTAAAAAGTATTTAAAAGATACTTATTTTGTAAGTATCTGGTATTTTATATATTACCATCCCAGAAAGTTATTTGTATCTGATATCTGAAATACTTAATTTAAAAGTATCTTAAATTTTGTATTCCAAATACTTTATAGGGTATCTTGCACATCACTGCTATGCGGTAGCAATCCGCATGGACGCAGTGCTAAGACTTGACACTACTAAATGTTACCTTTTGTGAATAAGTAATTGGGATTGTTCATATTTTTACAATTACTCTAATTAAAGGCATTCTGCATTACTAAGTTTTTGAAATATTTATCTTTTTCGGATATTTCGACGAAAGTATATTTAACCTTTGTTTGACTTTCGTTTTCGGCTTGAAACCCTCCTAGGTGTATCTTACGGGTTAGCCGAAAACCGCTTGAAAACCGTTTTAATTCACTATTACAATCACTTTTTATCATTAGAAATCATTTAATTGTTGTAATTGTAGAAAATGCCATCCCGAATTTAATATAATCATGTCATCCAATGTCTGCTAAATGAATTAAGATACCTACCTATTAAAACAAAACTATTGGGTCAAACACAAAATTAATGAAATTGGTCTCTTTAAATTACATATTCTTCCGAATTAGAATATAAGTGTTTAATTTTTTTGGTCTATCCTGATTTAGGTATGTAATCCGCGCCACACATGCCCGATTTATTTACTTACTCAAGCAATTCTCAAGAAACATCTTCGCTTTCAATTTCACTGAACGGACTCAATTTCAGTTCCCTATAATTAGGCACGATGCATTTGCATCTGCACGCCAAAGTTAACTTTTTTCCTTGGAGCTATGGTTGAGTTTTGATGGTTTCGTGAAAGTGCAAGGTTCCTATTGCAGAAGTGCAGCTATGTGAATGTGGTGATTGTTATCAGTGGCGTCGGATTGAAGGTCGAGGTGCGACTCCGGAAGGCATGGCACGTGATAACACTGGTGTCATGTGATTGGTGTGTTTATTTACATTTTTTTAATAAAATAATTAATATAAAGGCCACACAACACACTAAAAAAACAATAAAAACCGGGCAAGAGCATGTCGGGCCCTGCTCAGTGTAGGTTTCAGAAACTGTTACTACAAACACAAAAAACTATTTCAAAAAACAACATGTATAAATTAATTTTCTATTTAAATCTATTAAGCTGTCTTAGATGATTTTTAGTAGGTACAAACACTTTAGCCGCCTGTATCTCAGGAACCAATCCACTTAGCCGTGATAGTTCTGGGGTCCTAGTGAAAAAGGGAGTAAGTTTCCTGAAGATCATGTGAAAAAGGGTTTAAGTCTATTATACTCCGTTTATGTAAATACCGTTTTTTATTACGAGTTAAGTCTTCTTACGCCCTTTTTCACTAGATCCCCAGAGTTTTTCTTTATAGCTCTTTATATGTGCTTTCATTTAAGATATTTTTTATCACTTGTAGTTATGGCACATGCAACTCTAGCGAAAATGACACTTTTCTAGTTCAATATTTCCTAAGCAGTCCCACAAATCTCAAAATTGATTATTTATAATTTATAACATAAAATATGCATAGTTAATGATTTTTAGAAGCTATGCAAATGATACCTCGTTTGATGTTACAAAGTAAAAAAACGCCTTTGCTTTACCCGAAAAAAATGATTTTTTGGACTAAACCGACGTACGTGCATGAAGAGATCGATGGATGTGGAGGGAGCGAAAGTTGTATGTTTAGACCGGTGCACCTGGCGTTCCATAGTCCCTGCCCGCCCCATTGGGAGACAGGCGTGAAGGTATGTATGTATGTTTGTATTTTACAACTTTGTCGGTGTAATTTAAATGTATAACTATGCCAAATTACAGCTTTATAGTACCAAGAGTCTCTGAGCTAGACCGCGGATAAATGGGAAGACGGACATGGCGAAACTACATAGGTACTTATAAGGTTACCTAGTTTGACTTCAGAATCCTAAAAATACAGATACGTACAGTGACAGTTGTTGGGAAAACGAAACGAAATTTATACTAGCTTAAGTGGTATTCCAGTCTATCTAAATATCTCTGTGCCAAATTTCGTCCAGATCCGTACAGCCGTTCTGGCGTTATTCAGTAACGGTGGGTTTAGACCAAACGAGCGAATGCTCTAGAACATGTTTTGTCTTTATTTTTACAAAGAAAACGTAAGAGATAATGCCATAGAAATTTTGTTCGTTCGCTTGGTCTAAACCCACCGTAACAAACATCCAAACTTTCCCATTGTAACATTAGGAAGATTATATTTTGGTGAGGGTGGGTTTAGACCAAACGAGCGAATGCTCTAGAACATGATTTGTCTTTATTTTTAAAAAGAAAACGTAAGAGATAATGCCATAGAATTCTTGTTCGCTCGCTTGGTCTACACCCACCCTTAGAAATTGACACAGAAAATAATTTAAAATTTAAAAACTAAAACCCCACCGAGCTTGCATTGGCATTGAGTTAACCTGCATACAGTGTTGGTCAATGCATTCATTTCTATAATAAATTACCTGACGTAGTTTTAAAGTTATCAAAGGATACTGGAAAGGTGCTGCACGTTGGAAGGGTGCTGGAAAGCCAGCACTTAAAAATTACTTGAAAAAGTCGTTAATGTCTAAAGCGTATTTAGGGTCGAGGATAATCTAACAGACAAAAATGCATGGCCTAAACCCGAAACTTAGTCAATAATAATTTATTCAAATGCAAAAGCTTTATCTTGTCTAGGGGACACCGTTGATGTAGGAAAACATATCGAAACTTTTATGTGGTCGTCTTGTACCATCTTATATAAACATAAATAGGTGTTTTTTTTTCCTTTTCTCCCTCTGTCTCTCTCGTGAGATTTTTGGCATGTTTTCCTGCTGACCTGTTATTTTTATAAGTATAATAAGTATTTAATATTTATTGCTTTATATAATGCTAGACTAAGTAGTAACCATTGTAATATGTTTAAAAAATGACTGACTGCTGAGTTTCTTGCGGCGTTTCTTCTCAGCAGTGGTCTCCTCTTGGGAAGCGCTGGTAGATTCTTGACGTGTAAAAGTGCCCGTGCGGCCTACTTACTGAATAAATATCTTTATCTTTATCTTTATCTTTTATGTTTCAAATTGAGTCTGTATCATGAACTGTCAAAAACGTGTCAAAATCCATGCAGAAGCTAAACAGGATGGTGTTATATAACTGTTATATAGCTGTCCCTATTACAAAATAGCTGTCTTATGACTTATGACAGCGTTTATACGTCAACAATTATGATTATGATATGGAAGTAAGACGGGCGAAACCAAGGTCAAATAAAGAGCCAAGAGTCAACTTCTGATATTAGTTTAGTTTAGAAATAGTTTATTGCATGTCACATTACGGTTTACAGGTGAAGGGTATCTAAATATTACCTATATTATTATTATTATTTTATACTAGTTGTTTGTGCCCTTTGTCACCTCCTGATACCTACCGCTACAAAACGTCACAGGAACACCCACTGGGCTAATCTGAAGATTGCCTTTAAACGTCATCAAAGTTCGTCCAGCCGTTTTGGAATCCATGGTGGTATCATACACCGATCGATTTATCCCACTATCCCATTAATCCCACTAATGTTATGGACGGATTTGGACACAGTTTATACCCTAGATTAACATATAGGCTACTTTTCCTGTTCCTGAGGGAATTACGATAATCAAAATATACGCGAAGTCGCGGGCAGAAGCTTTATATATGTTATGGACCAAGTGATTAATGCGGGCATTATTGATAATGCTCTATCGGGTGAAATGATCTAGACACGCGCGTGTCAAGCCAAGTTCAAGCTAACAGAACTGACGAGCAGCACCGTGTTACACGAACCATTTGGAGCCACTTTTGACCCCCTCATAACTCAAAAACTATTTCATATAAACATGTCAAATTTGGCTCATATATTGAGACTTGCAAAATACACGTGTTCTAAATTTCATAATTAAATACTATCTAAACTTCATTATTTATCATATTGCGTGGTCATTATTATATTGCTACGTGACAAATGGGCAATTTGATTACTTACTAAGGTAGGTAGGTTAGGTTAGTTTTTATATACGCCCGAAGGGCATACCACCCAGAAGTACGGGCCCCGCGTAGCGGAGACCCGTCGACATATTGCTTTTCTCCCACATGCTCGGAAATGTTAACCTTACTGTTGTAAAATCAGCCCGCGAAGTTCTGAGTTCCCGGTCCAGGCAAAATTAAAAAAACTAAATTATTATTTACCAACGGCAGCATCCGCGAAAATGTATGAAATTTCATTATGTACCTGGTGTTTTACTTTTTAAAACCATGTTTGGACTAGGATAACTATCTCCAAACAGCCAAACACTCGTGCAATCAAAATTATTCCTTGTAAATTTTACTTTTCAAATGTCATAGACTAAAAAGTTAAGCCTTTTCAAAGTGTATTTTTTCACAACGTATTTAAAAGTGTGTCAAATAGTTTGACGTTTTTTAAATAGGAATTGCGTTCATGAACAAAATAACTTGCTGAAATAACATTAACGCGTAATAAATGTTAAAGTATATTTTATTCAAATTGAATTTATTACGTTTAAATTTATGATTTTATTTAATGCTTTATTTCAGTGTCATACTAAATCGTACGTTTCTGTTCTTTTTTTCAAGGAAATGTTGGGACTGTGTTTAATATTATTAACAATTGTGTTAAATTTCCTCACATTGTTGGAGAAAAGCACTATACAAGCCTCGACCGGGAAGGGCGGTTGCTGGACTCGTATATAGCGCGGCCTCGACTGCGTCTCGGCCACGCTAACTCTACTCGTCCCGCAACGGCCTATTTCCCGGTCTGTCCTATAATTTACTATTAACCATGGATATCTTCTTAACCATAGGGGTAATAAAACCCCATAAATGGTCAAATTGCCCTCTCATATTGGGCATTTTTCATAGTACCCGGTCATTATGAAAAATGCCCGATTTATCATTTGGTCCATAACATATATAATAATTTGCAAGTGTTTAATCTGCTTTGTAGGTAACTAAATCAAATATCTCAAGTCCACTTGTGCTTGAAAGAAAAGGATATAAACATGGCCGGATCACATTACTTTGGCACGAGTAGCATTCCAGTCAATACCGGTCGAATTCAGCTCTTGATTCTTATGTTTGTTTTAAAACTAAAAGAAGCGCGTGGCTTTGTACGTGTAGTATTTTCTTGCTACTTTATCTCCATTGGGGGTCAATTTTGGAAATATTCTTTTAGTACACCCATAGGGGAGCATTAAAAAGTATTTCTCTATTTATCTTAGGGTTACTCTAAGATATTCTTTCCAAATTTCAAGTCCCTATGTCCAGTGTATATAATAAATGTAAATACCTATATAAAAGAAGACACTGAGTGACATATCAACGCACAGCCCTAACCGCTGTGTCTAGAGATTCAAAACTTGGCACGTAGGTTCCTTATGAAGTCTAGGGGTGTACTAAAAAAGGATAAAAAAGGAATAAAGGATCACCAAATTTTATGTCACTGGAAGAGTGCTGGTTCTTACGGCACAGGGTAATCCTAATTTAAGATCCAGCTGCATCTAGTTACTTTTTTTTAACTGTCTTATTCAATAAAAAATAAAATTATAGATATTTATTCAATTTTCTGTAAATTAGGTTTTTATAATAAATATTCAAATATAAAAGTAAAATAACAATACTAATACAAAAATAAACATTATAAAAAACCTAACCTACGAGTGCCGCCGGCAGCGGGGCTGTGCTCAAGCTACCGGTGGTTAGGGCTACAGAGAGAGGAACCTCCTCACAATACGAGCCGTGTCGAGGAGTACGCCTTCTGTATCTGGCCCTTGATCCAGCCATCTAGCGAGAGTCTCTCGAGGTGTTGGTCGAGACTCTTCGCTATAAGATCGTTTGCCGAAACAACTATCGGGACAATGATCGTCGAGTCAACATCCCACATGGCGGTCACCTATTATTATTATTTTCCGAAATTCGACCCTTAACGGAAAGAAATAGCGTACGAAGTCGCGAGGGTCCTCTAGTAAACAAATATGTGGGGAATCTTACACAAATTAACCTAGTCTCAAACTAAACTGTAGGCTTGTGATTTGGGTACAGTCAACAGAATAAATATGTGATCATTTATGTACCTTGTCGCTTTCAATCGTTTCACAATTTTGTATGACATTTCAAACACGACGTTAAAGTGACAAGGCACATAAATGATCACTTATTTATGCTGTTGACTGTACTAGACAACGATGATACTACTTGTAAATACATAGAAAATGTCCAAGACTCAGGAATAAATACTCGTGCTCATCACTCAAATGACACACCCATACCCATAATATACCCATACCATACCGGGAATCGAACTCGGAACCGCTTCCTAGGGTCACTCAACTAGGCTAAACGCGTCGTCGTGATTTGCCGGTCTGCCAGTCAGTAAGGGCTCGCACACATAGCGATCCGTTTTACAGGTCCGTTATTTGATAGCGCATGTAGTTGTATGAGCGAGTTCACACCCAAAACAGTATTCTGGGTCCAGTAAAATAGAAAATTAAAACGGATCCTGTAAAAACGGACGTTCTGTGTGTACCCGCCCTAAGTCAGTCAGGAAACAGTTTTATTGTATAAAGAAGAAGATAGAAGAGAGGGAAGCATTTGAAAACAATTCTTCACATTAGCACATCGAAACAGGCATGTACGTAAAGGAAACTGAAAGACGTATTTTTTTCCCTCTTGTCACAAAAGGTACGCTTTTCAGTTTCCCTTATTGCATGTATGCATACATCTTAAGCCTTGAGTGAAACTTGAGTACACACATCAATTTAAAAAAACGATACGTACGTATATAAAACCCGAGACACCTCTCCCTCCTTTTTGGGCAGATGGTATTAAAGTAAGTAGGTGTTATTTGATGCTCGCGGAATCAAAGATGTCACCTTAATAACTAGTACTACCTACCGCCATGTTTTTACATGACAGGCGCGCATTCAAAATAGAGTTAAATTTTTCATAGTAAGGTAACTTTTGTCATTTAGACCAAAAAAAATGGTCATATATGGTCCATACCAATTGACTTGTCTTATTTAGTAAACCCTTTTATAACCTCAAAATGCTCGCTTTCGCCTAAAATAACAAATTTGACATTTAAAAAAATCATCCATGATGTAAAATCAGAAAAATGGTGTGCAAAATGTGGTCTCTAGTTGCTTTATTCAGCAAAAAACGGCCATTTTAGCCAAAAAATATGCATTTTGGGGTTATAAAAGTGTTTACTAAATAAGACAAGTCAGTTGGTATGGAGGGAATGCAATTTAACCGGTTATTAACCGTTTTTGTATGAAAATAACCGGTTATAACCGGTCAAAACCGGTTATTTGCATTCCCTAGACTATGGACCGTACATACTTATAAGGCCGATAAGACGCCAATCCTGACACATTGCACAACCTTGAAGTTTCTCAATATTGATGATGTTGACAGTAATAAAACAATGCTGTTATTACTATTCCTTCACCCACCGCAAATAAGTTTACCATTGTTTTACTACTACCAACATTATCAATGTTTAGAATTTTCATGGTTGTGCACTGTGCCAGGATGCTAGAATTAAGTTGTAGGTACTCAAAAAACGGGTGTTTTTTCTATCAAAACTAATTATAAAGTTTTTTTTTTGTAAATCTATTGATGCAACGACGGAAACGAAAATTTTAAAAAATATAGGTTGCTACCTACTTAACAGAAAACATTAAAAAATAGAACTAAGTGGGCGAATGTTTTGAATTTGGTTGGTTTTGGTACAATATACCTGTCTATTAAGGAGTATGACACGGAGCATGAATAAAACACAAACATACCGAAACTGAATCAATAGCATTGCTTAAAAAAAACAATAATAATATTTCTAAGGTACTTTTAAAGTTTTCTTTTTTAATAGATAGGTACATGCTGAAATATTCCGCTGTGTTCGAAAGAGGTTCTTTCAGTTCTGTCAGAAAGAGGGTTATATCTTTCCAGTGTATTTTTTTTATGGCAAGGAGATGGCACGCGCGCGTCAGGCCACCTGATGGTAAGTGGGATCTGAGACCCATAGACATTTGAAATCCCACAACTAGGTACTACAATCTCAAAACTGCAATCCGAAAACCTCAAATGCGTTGCCAACCCTGAGGACTAAGATGGAATGCCTCAATGCTAGTAATTTGCTCTGCAGCCTAAACATAGGAATGAGTTATTGAGGTAGGTAGGGATTTTAATATTATGAGGTAATGTTAGTCGTCTTGGTTATGGGAGTGACAATAGGCTACAATATCAAAAAATGCATTTGTGTTCTCAGTTTACTTTTTTTTATTAGCTACTAGAGGACGCCCGCGACTTCGTACGCATAGAAATAGTTTCCCGCTACTCCCCCTATTTCTTCCCGTTGGGGATCGATTCTCTTAAAATCCTTTCTTAGAGCTCACTTACATCATGAAAGGAACCCCTGTACCAAATTTCAAGTTTTTAGCTGTGCGTTGATATATAAGCAGTGAGTCAAGTTTGCCTTTTTTATATATATAGATTTTATTTTTTTACCCTTTGGTACAGAACCCTAAAAACTACATCCTAGTGCAATAATAATAAGATGCATTCAAACGACTTTAAATATTTATGAGCTATCTTTCTATGGTCACGTGTTTTAATAATCTTGTTTTTCACTCCATAACAGCGTGGATATATTTTTTATACTAATGAATATGCGCAGTATTAGTTTTTGCGCAAGCTCTTGTTGACAAGATCCTAAAGAAACCTTGGCCTCTATGCTATTTTGTTTATGCCAGATGCCTATATTTTTTTTCATCGTTATTGCATTCTTTACTAGCCCATCTTGCTTATATATTGTTAATGTTGCGTGGGCTCTTATTCACTTGACATTGGGACTAGTCTACAATATGATAACGCAAGAAGCAAGAGGCCTAGAACAAATTAATATAGAGAATCTGTTTTTTTTTCAATTAGGAATTTGATTCATGGCTATGAAAATGCCAAAAAACTATTACTAGAAATTTGTGTTTTAAACCCGACCTAACTAATTTAAGGCAGCTAAAATAATAGGGCTATATTACTCGATTTTTAATTCATTGATGACGCAATTCCCTCAGGTACTGTCCAATTTTTCGGGATAAAAAAGTAACGTATGTGCTATTCCAGACTATAATCTATCTCTGTGCCAAATTTCATCCAGATCCGTTAATCCACTCTGGAACAAACATACAGGCCACACAAACTTTCGCATTTATAATGGGTAAGATAATTAATAACGAGTACCTAGATATAATAAGATAAACTGATACGCGCAAGCTCTGAAAAGGACCTTCGGGCTTGTATTTCCCTCTTACTCGCTCTCTTAAACTCTAATGCTAGTCTAACCAACTTTACCAAACCAGAAATATTTAAAGGGCTCGTTTAAAGGCATAATTACCAAATATAAAAGGCACCCTATAATTATATTAACAAGGTTACAATTACAACGTTACTAAAATAGGTCCCCAATACTTAAGGAATGGTTAAAGTACTGCAGCTAGTAGCGACATCTGTGTTCAATATGCAGAGGAAACTTGAAGACAATTCCGCTAGATGGCGTCACAAGTAATTTATTTCGATTGAGAACCGAGTTGATCAGCAAAACTATAGATCAACAAGGTCGTTTCTACATTGGGTCACTAGAGGTCATGAATTTTTGATCTTTAACAGAAATAAAAATATTTTAACATTGAAAACCACATTTTTTAAACTCATGTTACCTTAGTAACGCAATAAACAGACGGATCAATTGATCATGTAAGTAATTAAAGATATAGATCACGTATGTAACCACGATAAAACTTTCGTAGCGTTTTAAAAGTTTTTTTAAGATGTCGCCATCTAAAAGTTATAAAAACGTGCGGGCGCCACAGTACCTAGTTACCTTGGGCAACTCGTTATGCTAAAAAGGAAGAAACCAAAAATAATGTGGTTTCGTTTTATATTTAAAGTATTGTTGATAAGGCTAATTGTGACGTCAATGTATACAGCAATATTATAACAGCCTTGTGGCTTAAAACATTTTTTGTAAAATAGGTTATGATGCACATTTTATCTAATCACTCTGATCACTCTTTTGAAAACGCTGGTAAGGTATGTAGTCCTAGTTTTATGTATTTGAAATGTATAGGTTGTTCATGTGGTTTATTTCATCTGTCTTAAGCAAAGACATTAAATATACTTAGTAGTAAACTATTATATTAATTCTCTTCGGTCATATCATAAGTGACTTGCATTGGGAAGATGGATGAATTGATACCTATATTTTCCTTGGTTTATTTTACTGTCACTGTCTCAGGATAAATTAAGAAATTGGTTTAACAAGAAAAAAAAAAATTGATATATTTAAGCGACGATGACTGTAAATACCTGGTACCACACTGGTACACAAGAAAAAAAAACTAACAAAATAAAGATTTTGATTTTTAATTTCGTGTCTACCTAAAAACACGCCAAATACAGATGACAATAGACAAACGGATGCGTAAGCTCAAATCTAAATTGGCTAAACAAATGCGTATCTACCATTGGTCACGGTACGAAAGGCGGCGCCTGCGCGGTAGACCGTGGATTATATGCGTTTGACTAGCGAAGGCCTCAGACTTTCCATGCTTCAGTGATCGCCAATCCTGTGTACCTACTTACATGCGTAATAGTTGTAAATATAGATAAATCACTTGAGGGGAAAATACATTCTTACAGCGTTACTTATTTATAAATGTGGAATAACCGTGGGCTAGAAACCATGCTTTGTCCTTATCTGTCATCGTGACATTTGAATTTGACAGATAAGAACAAAGCATGGTTTAGCTCCCCACGGTTATTCCACGTTTATAAGTAACGCGCTAAGTGTGTAGGTTTTTTTAAGGCATGGGGATGGCGAATGAGCACACGGAGGCCATCTGTGGCCCGTTTCACGAAGCTACAAGTTACAAATTACAAGCAGAACTCTATTTCTAGCAAAAGGAGTTAGAAAGAGACTTCCGCTTATAATTTTTAACTTGTAGCTTCGCGAAACGGGCCTCTGGCCTCTGCTTTAAAAAGCTACAAATTACAATTTACAGGATACAAGTTTCCATTTGACACGACCTCGACCAATGGCGACCACCCATTTGAGCAGTCTTGCCAGTTCAGACCTGTAAAATTGTAATTTGTAGTTTTATAAAACAGGCCCCAGCCATTTGAGCAGTGCTGCCAGTTTAAACCTGTAAAATTGCAACTTGTAGCTTTATAAAACGTGCCCCTGATGGTAAGTGGGATCTGTGACCCATAGACATTTGCATTCTCAGGACTACAATCTTAAGTCCGCAAATGTGTTGCCAACTCTGAGGACTACGATGGAATGCCTCTATGCTACTAGCATTCATTCATTTCACCGGTTGTCTTATTACTACAACAGAACACAACAATGCAAACACTGATGCTTCAGATGCTTGGCGGTAGATTAAAGGATAAGATGGTGGTGGATGGTGGTAGCGATCCGGATTGACTTTGACAAGGTCCTATCACCACTAAAAGGTGTGTATAAAAGGTGATGGTACACGGTGGTTATTGGGGAATCAAACTTAGTATCAAGCGACTAGGTCACCGACGACGCTCTGTATACGTTTCGTCTAAGAGTGTCGCTAGCAGCGACTGTTTTCGTTATGGACGAAACATAACGTTTCGTCCCTTTCTTCTAGACAAAGAAAGATAACCCAGATAGCCGACAGGTTGGCCAATTAGTTGCAATTCTTGGACTACGAAGCCAAAGGCGTCGTGAGTTCGATGCTTAGTGTGAACAGATAGTATCATAATTACCTACTTGGATTGGATTTGCCTTTAGGTCTGGTTATTCGCATGAATTGTACGTCCTTGTGTACGTTAACAGGCATCTAAGATTCTAGATTGAGCTGTTGAGCATGACTTTTAAGTAATAAGTTATAACAGATCAAACCCAGTTACCAGATCGAACCAGAACGTAACCATTATACCTAGTAATAATATCAATCTTCATCGTGCAATCATTATTATAGGCCTAGTACCTAGTAGTAGTAGTAGTGTAGGGAAAAAAATAAGGCGCTGTTCGAAATTGGCCACATGACGCAATTTTTGCCCAAAAACTACTGCTTAATGTGAAGGTTACCAGTGTTACCATTTAGAATTATTCTAGTCACACCAATCAACACAAGCTATAGGTACAAGTATATTAACCCTTAAAGAGGCAGGGTATAAATGCCTACCTATTGGCAAAAAGAACAGTGTCTAAAAAAATACATTATTATAGTAGATTCTGGAATGCACTTAGTCCCTTACAACCGTTATTAAGAGACATAATTCTATACCTAAACATAGTAGGTAGATTGAGATGTACTCGGAATTTAAACCCCGTTAGCAGTTGGGGCATTTTTTGCCGCCGGCGACAGCGGTGTGGCTATTCTGATCGATAATGGCTGGCCATTTTAGCTTGATTAACTAAATTGTACTGCAGGGTTCTAATTGGGCTTTAAACTTGGGCATCATCGTGTGAAAAACTTTTAAGTAACACTTCTTATTGGTATGCCCATGGACCCAAAGCCAACAATTGTTTGAAGACTGGTTTAGAATACACATACCTACGCAGTATCCAGAAAATAAACGCCCTGTAAGTAAAAACATAAGCATTCCATGGGTCGTGGTATAGTATAAGGGCCTTAAGATTTACAGATTAAGTAATATATACGGAGAAACATTTTCAAATGTAGTTGTGCCCTCAAATTGGTTGTTATTGTCTAGCGAAGTGTCAGCTTATCAGTTGCAGTCACTTGAATATATGTATATCTTATGTATCTACTCTTACATTATGTTCAAATCAACGCTTATGATTCTGAACAAAGCTTATTAAACGTCAGATCAAACGCACGGTCCGAAAGCAACTCTGGAGCTCACACAGACGCTTCACGTGTGGACACTTGGCTAAGAGGTGCGGTTGGCGAGAACGCGATTGCTAGTTTCTTTAAGCATCGATAATTGTTGAATAAACCTTTTATTTATCTACAATTTTCTAAATGGTTCCATGTAAAAGCCCCTAAATCTTCAAGTAACTTTTTTACGTGTTTGGGTCTGTCATTACCTAAAGAAGAGTTAGGTATAAATCTTACCTATTTAGCCTTTATTTAATTAAATGACAAAAAAATAGTGAACCTAAAAGTAATAATTTATTGGGTATACGATAGGTAGTTTAACTATTAAGGAGGATACGGAAAGGGTAGCAGCAACTTAAAGCAGGTTGCAACGGAGTGGGGATGCGCTGTCAATTTAGGCCCGTAACATACTTTAATATTTTGAAGAATCAGACCCGTTTAGTAGTAAATTAAAGCATTCATATGGTCACTTAATATGTAATGGGCTTAAAATGCTTTAATTTATTAAGAAACAGGATGGTTCGAACGCTGTACCTATATTGTTGACTTTAACCTGTTGGAAAAGCTGCTGGCCGCCCCGTTACCCTGACTTACTCCAATACTTATGTGTAGACTTTACTTCAAATTTTCACGGCAACCTATAGCCGGCATCAGCTGACCTGCTTTAACTTGGTATGCAAGAGCTATGGCTATAAACTAGCTGTGAAATTTTATAGGTAGTATAATAATATGACATACGTCGCTCATTGCACGTCGCGGCGCCCGCGCCGGGGCGGGCTCGCACCAGGGGCGCGAGCGCAGTTCGAAAGTTCGACGTGAGACGCGCGTATATGTAAATATCGGCACATTTACAAGCGAAAGGGTTCACCAGAGCGGCGCACTAACGTAGCGGGAACCAGTCCGGCGAGATTCCTACGTCGGCCGATAGAATATCGAGAGTATCATCACGCGGTGCGAAGCGCGACGCGGCCGCTGTAAGACTGCCGTTCTCGCGCAGCCAACCGCTGTGTATTTATCACTTAATTATTGAACTCGTCTGTGCAACAATTATGATCCAAAGCGGCAAGAAACGCGCGGCGCTACTGCGTCTGCGCGGGACGTTGCGTCACGCCGCAAGCGCAGACCCTTGCGTTTATCGTGGAGCTCACTGCCTTCATCTCGTTCTCGTTCGACCGAATAGAACGAGACAGATGAGAAATCAGCCTTCAGATTTTTATTTGAAACATTAACCTCTAGCATAAATTTCCTGCCTCTAGTTTCCGGGGTAGGTCCAGTTGTTTATTCATAAAGTTAATAGCTCTTAAGTACACAACTCGGCTACATTATACGTCCATACGTCAAAGCTGATAAGCTTTAACTTATGACCTTACAATTGTTTATTTATAATCGTTAATTTATAAACTTGCTCAGATGGCGTGGCACCTTATCTTGAGTATTCTGGAACAAGTTCATTTCGTATCGGAGCTTTTATTACGTAATTACCCATCGTAAACAAGTCTTGCTACATGTATGTATCAATCCACTTAAGAAACTATTTAAAATAAACAAAGAAAACAGGCTATTGCTGCCATAAAGTTAAAAATAGTTTTTAGAAAATGGTCCTTGGAACCGGATTGAACCAAATACCATAAGAAATATTTTTCTTTACTTTTCTGTAACCATGAAATAACTAATATTATATCTGACTCTGTATCATACTTAACTACTCAATGTTCCGGAAAATAAAAATACCTAAATCAGTTTGGTATTAGATACTAAATTTAAAGCAAAAAGATTCAGCACACCTTAAGAGTTATTGAACATCCATGATTAAACTTAATAGTGAGTAGGTATCATTTTCATGTATCTATTGCACATTTGAATCATTAAATTATTTTCTCATATATTTTGAAAGAACCTCTTTGCCCGAAAAGTTTATAATTATTATTATTTTGAACGCGTACTTTGAAACGATGATTTATACGCAAAATACGTTTTACTTAATGCAACAATTGTCAGATTATTGGATAAGTGTTTAACATATTTTGCAACATAATTATCAAGCACAAATGAAATTATTTATTTAAAAGAAAATTCTTTTAATTTTTTTACTAGGAAAACATAAATATTAAGAACACGTAATTTTACAAAACGGAACGTCTCGTGCCGGCTCCGTGCAAAAAAAGCCAAAAATTTGACAATGACATAACAAACAATACGAATGTATGTAGTTTTAAGTGCGTAAATAAAAGCTATTCCTCGTAGGTTTCATTCTTATTCCAGATATTTAATCATGTATTCAAGGGTAAAAATAAGGTACATAGAAATAATACTTGACTTTCTAGTACGAATTTTCATGTATTTGCGATCTGCTATAAGCTCTTCAAAAGTTGGTTCTTGTATTTTTGTGAGTTTAAAGGCTAAATTATGTGGATGAAAATTAACTGTGGAATTATGTGGCACAATAATTATAATGTGCAATAATCGATGCCTTGTACGACATAAAGGTTATGTGATTATTATTTAGAATTGTTTTTTTTATAGTTGTCAGTGCGCTGGAGGGGTGCTATGTAGATTCTTGAGTTCTGCTGAAGTATCTACCGCATTGCGGCCTTTTTACTTTAGTGTCCATCCAGATTTATTTGGCAAATATCCAGAACAAAGAGTAAGTGTACTTTTTACATGCATAAGTTACCTTAAAAGTTACTTTTTTAGTATATTTACCGCCTGTGTCACAATCGACAAGTAAAGCATATTTGACAGATAAAATTAGCTCTTTCTCTTTCAACACTTGAAGATAGACAAGGAGAGAGCCAACTTTAAATGGTAGATAAATTTACTTGTTGATTGTGAAACAGGCCCTTAGTGACATATTGTTGATATAAAAATGAAAACAGAGCCTTAAGTACCAGGCTTACAGGAAAAAGTAGAGCTTCCACCAACATACCAACCAACACAGCTACCGAGCAGCAATGTCCTTACTATTATGACTTGGTGTGTATGTGGTTGAATAGAGTAGCATAGCATAGAAGTTTTCTCTTATACTTTAGGCATCGAATTTGTTATTGTAATAGTCTAAGGGCCTTGGTTGAGATGCCTGTCACAAGATACTTCAAAGTAAATGTCAAACGATAGAACACTGGCATTTTTGACGCATCTCGAGAAGAGCATTTGAGTTGAGATTAATTTATTAATACGGCCCTAAGGGCCTCGGTTTATATTCCACCAAGTACTATGTAAGCTCGTTTTTTATGTTCTTTGTGTAATAAAAATGTAATGATTGTTATTAACAAAAATCAACTTGAGAATTAAAAGTCAATCAATAGTAATCTTTTCATCTTTAGAAATAAACTAATTGCCTTAACCTTCTTCGGCCGAGTCCATGATGACATAAAATTGAACATTATTTGCAAATATTTGCATGATCATATAGGCTCATCCAGAAAGGGTTAGTGTCACACAACTCTTGTCCATGGCGTAACCTTTTCAACGCCACAGTCGGCTCTGGCCGTCAACTAAAAGTCGTGCCACTGACGCCACGTCGGCTACAGCCGACAAGAGTACAAGATTAAAAGAGACTTTGTTTGGTAGCAATAAGGTGTAATTTGCATAGCGTAACAAACATGTTTGGCGTGTGGGTGGCACATTTTGTATTCGATGTATGGCGTTCATAAGGTTAAACATGTATATACTCCTTTTTTGCTGTATAAAAACTGTAATTTTTAATTTCAGAAGATAAATGAGAGCTCATTACAGCAATTAAGTGCTTTGATAGAAGCACAGCAGTCCAGTCGTAGAGTGGCCATTCCACAACTTTCATTTTATTTAAGGCAAAAGGATATGGCAGAGGGTATGTACTTATAACACAGTTAAAAAAATTACAGTAGCTTTCATTCACACTTACTCTTTGTTGGTCTAGATGTGACACATTCTGACTAGCTTTTTTTGTAAAATTAGATTTTAATGCAGTAAGTTTCAAATAGTATTTCTAGTGTTAACTTGTGAATGCCTCCTACTTTACAAATAAAAAAAATATAGTTAGTTGTAACATCTAGATTGATGTGCACTCTTTGCAATCAAGTTAAATAATTATTAAATAGTTTGAGGTTTAAAAATATATTTTTACAGAGGTGTTTTCTTGTAGCTATTTAATTTCACTAATAACTTCCCTTGATAATGATACATAGGTTATGGTAATTACTCAACTCCAGGAATTGGTTTTTAACTTTTGTATATTTTAAGGTTAATTTAATTTAATGAACTCTTCTATATTTCAGGAGACTTTAAATTAGTCAAAATTCAGTTAAACAGCAACACTGTAAGAGAAACTATTGTTAAAGTGCTAAGTGCCTGTGATATCTCCACTAAATATGTGGATAAGATACCAAAGCACCCAGTGAAACCTAACTTTAGGTACGTAAACTACTTAGAACTTGTTTCGAAACTGGATGTAGAACTATACACTCTTTTATTTCCTTATTATTTTACTATCGGACCGTTTTTAGGTTACTATATAATTTATGTGACACATTAATAAAAGGAAATTCAAGATAAGTTAAAAAGGTAAATTCAAACTTTATGTTTTTAAACAAATGAGACAAACTTTTGTAATTGTAACTCTTATTAAAATTGAGATTAAATTTACCTCAACATAACTATGTACGAAAAATAACCTACTTTCCTAGAATAAATTGAAATAAGTATGGAATTCTCAATGCGGGAGTTTGACTCACATTCATCTTAACATTGCAATAAAATGCAGTAATATTTATTTTCAAAAAAGTATAGATAAGTCGTTTCACAAGAGCTGCGTCAAATGAAACAACCAAAATCTACTGATGCCTATGATTGTGTGAGTGCCATTCTTATTGAAATAGTTCAAAACCCATAACCTGTATTTATTTTACATATTTTTATACTTTAATTTACCCATTCAATCCATTTGTGGTAAATTTTATGAGACAACCAATAATTCATCGAAATGTGTTTTTACAGTAAAGCAGACTTCACAAAGGCTTATAAAGAATACAGTGAGGAATTTGAGAAAGTAACTAGAATGAAAAGAAAAGTGGAGGAAAAGAAAGCAATAGAAAATGTTATGTAAGTTTTGTATAAGTACCGTAAAATGGGGTGACTTAGGCAACGCGAGTCGACTTCTATAATTTTTTGAATCATCGATTTTGGGCAATGTCCGTTATTATTAGGCTCTTTCGCGATATTACTTTCATATGTTTCATATGCGAGCGCAAAATATTAGTAGTTCAATTATTTTCAGACATATTGGATTTAAACCTTTAAACAAAAAACCACAATTTTTTGACATGTTTCGTGGGTGACTTTGATATTGTGATAATCAAATACACAGGGATAATCAAAGTAGCCCCATTTCGAGATTCGAGATTTTCAGCTCCATAATATTTTTTAACGGAACGGAACGAATACCTGCCCTCATCACACAAATATTTGCCCATACTGGGTATCAAACCCGGGACCGCTAACTTCATAGGCAGGGTTACTTCCAACTAGGCTTAACAAGTTGCAAGCAAATAAACACTACAGTTATTTAAAGTATGTTTTTCTTACATTTTCAGCGAATGGATCTTTGAAAATAGTGGAACAGCAAAAAGTAAATATGAATCAACGAGCGCGACAAGAGATCAAGTGAAGAGCTTAATAGATCATCTATGCAATACTTATGGTATAAAAGAAGTTCGTAAAAACTAAAATATTAAGTAGACATAATTGTTTAATGTTGTGGGGGACACATTGGGATATATTTCTTACGTTACGTACGAAACGCGAGCGAGTGAGAGAGAAGTACAAACCTGAAGAACCGTCTAAGTGCTCACAGACTGTTTATAATTTGAAATGGTTAGGTTTTCCAGAGAAACAGTTGACAGTTGTATTTCTCCCAGGCCTTGATTGCACAAAGGTTGTATTTTGTAATTAAAAAGCTGACTTTTTTATTCAGTGTGATTTAAATGTACAGAAATAATAGAACTTTGGTAATTTAAGTTTATAATCATATTTACTTGTCGTGTTGTTGATGTTGCAGCTATAACACACAATAAGATAATATTTTGAATGCTTATCTAATGTAAGTATTAGTCCTGAAAATATTTTTTGCTTGAAGGTTAAATATGATAACGGATGGAACATAAGTCATATTAGAGGGGCCCTTCAAAGTCTAGTTGCGTTGGCAACACAGCATTCTCACCATATGAACAATTTGACAGGTATTTTATTTTTTATTTTTATAAAGATCCAAATAAAACATTTATCGCAGAGTTTCTAATTTGAAAGACTACGTAAGTCACAGAGGCTTGTGAGTAGTCAGTGAGTTCGGAGTAAAGAGCTACTATAAATATCCTATGTGGTGTGGTAAACTGTCGTTAAAATTATCATTTTAAACTTATGTATATTTTACGAGTCTCAATTTACCCTTTTGAACACCACAGTCGGCTCTGGCCGACAACTGATATGCGCGCTCTACATTCACACGCAATACGCACCCGCGAATTGCGCGTGAATTGCGCGTGAATTCTCCAAGGCTCCACATTCGCAGTGTTCACAATTGTGTTCACAGTATAGTTCGCGCACTCGACGATGTAACTAGGTCTACATTAAAAATAAAAAATAAATTGAGGTAACAAAGATGGTGGATGACGATTATTCATCGTAAAAGAATATTTTTTGTAATATTTTGTGCAGTATTAGTGGTATTAGGCTAATATTTTATAAAAGTTGCGCGTGAATGTGGAGCCTTGTTGCGTTCGCGGCCCTTTGACGCGGGCCAAAATACCGACACAAAGTGGTTAAAAAGGCGAGAACCATGCGCGAACACGCGGACGCCCTCCACATTCACACTTTCGCGCTTTCGCGTATTGCGTTCGCCCGTGAATGTAGAGCGCGTAATAGTGGTGCCATTGACGCCACAGGTTCTAATAATTCGCACGGAGCCCTTTTCTGAGCCCTAGGGCTCCGCGAAGCACACTTTGAGAATAGATGCTCTAGCTGTCGTAGATTTACCTGTATTTATTTATTTATTTATCATGCAATGTATGTATATCTACCAAACGGATCTATATCGAGTGGCTTAATTATTGTTTGTCCTAATGTATGGTTCGGTCGAAAATTATTTTCTCGAAAACGATTTTTAAAAGGGCAACGTTTTTTTATTATTATTAAAAACGAACCTAACCTAACTTTATTAATTTACACAATAGATGTTTATTAAATTCTGTAATTTCAGCCTAAAACTCGAAAATATTTTAGGTCAAACAATACATTCGGACAAACAATTTATGCGTTTCAAAGGGATACCGTTAACATGTTTTGTTATATTTTAGGCAGAATCATAGCATTAGGACAATTCACAGGCGTAAGCTTAGATGGCGATGTGTTTTTGAACATTATAGACGTAAGGAACGAGTGGCTCTCGGTAAGTTTATAAACTCTCACTTTTATTGATAATGGGGAACATTCGGGCGTTTCAAAAAAAGATAAATACCAACTACAATTGAAGCAGAACCGAGGGTAGTTTCTATTTTATTCAAAACAAAAAGAAACTTATTTTTTGAATTCAATATAATATGCGACAGTGGCGGCGGTTAAAATCATCTTTGAAGTTATTTACTGTATAAATTTATAGGACGAAATATGTCCATGCCAATTTTTAAAGATGATGTATCGATGAGCACATAGCTTTGAAAATTTGCTCTGATAACTATTTTTTACCTATATTTTTAGCAATAAAAGTGTCGATACTGAAAATTTACATACATACATTAAATCACGCTTGTTTCCCAGAGGGGTAGGCAGAGACCACGTTTTTACACCTGCTACGATCCTGACAATTCCTTTGAGCTTCTTCCACATTCATAACATCGACTCATGCACGCACGTCGGTTTCGGGTACCTACTTAAGATTCGGCCCTTTTCGATTATATCTAAGATTTGATTCGAAAAAGTACGCCTCGGGCGGCCCCTTCCGACCCTTCCACTCACTTTCGCTCTGTATATCTCTTTCGTCAATCTTCTTTCATCCATCCTTTCCAAATGACCGAACCATCGAAGCATGCCCTTTTCAATCCTAGTCACTACATCTTCTTTTAGTCCACATTTCTCTCTGACCTTCTCATTCCTTGCTCTATCATTCAGATACACACCACTCATGAAAATTTACACAGACGAAATAATATTTGTAGGTCCTTACTATTTAACTCGGTTAAACCATATTGATTTTGACATGTTATCGTATAGTCAACGTTACGATAGCACTTATGTACTCGTCAATAATACCATAACATAGCAAAAGCAATATGGTTTTCTGAGTAGAATAGTGCCCCAGATGAGTCCCTTACAGAAGTAATTGCTTCGGCCTTGTATTTTATTACATTACTTTGTATTGAATCTCTGTGATGGGCCATCAGAAATATACTTAAGTCTTTTCTGATTGCAGCTTATAAAGAAGGTAAGCCAAGAAGACAGTGCATTAACTCAAATTCCGCAATATGAAAAAGCTCTTTCCATCATATTGAGGGACATTCATATTTGCAGAAGGTAATTATTTTTTTATCTATTGAAATAAACAATAGCGCCTCTTTTCCGTTTTGTTATATAAACCAACTTGCTATAAAAACTGTATTTATTGCTTTCTTACGATACCCAGTCCAATAAGAGATGGGTGAAAACAAAGTGGATAGAAGGCAATGATATTTTATATACATACTTACATACATAATCCACGCCTTCGTTCCCAGAGTGGGGTAGGCAGAGCTACAGAATTACAAAGATCTCTAAAAACTTATTGAAAATTCTATAACCACAATTTGCACAATTAGGCTAAGATGTTTACCAGCGTATTAGTGACAGGTTACAAGCCCATCGCCTAACAGTACTAAAAGCCTTTATTCCCTTAGTCGTCTCTTACGACATCCACGGGAAGACATGGAGTGGCACTATTCTAACTCGGCAACCACACGAGGAATGATATATGATATTTTATATTAAGATACGTTATGCTCATACTAAACGCATTCAAAACCCGTGACCAATTACTGACAGAGACAAAGACGGCAATCCATAGCGAACGCTATTGTTAGAAAGAGATAAATAGATAAAAAGTAAGGCAATTTGCCTTCCTGTTCGAGGAACGTTTTTGCGCGCAGATGACGTATCTTTATATAAAATATCATTGATATAAGGGTGCATTAAATTCAGCCGCATAGTCTCAATAGTCTCTGCGTAAAATGGTTGTGACCAGAGTTGGGCGTTATTTAAATAATTTCTTATCTAGATATTTATCTTAAATAAAATAATTTGAAAATAATTTATTCGAAGATAACGTCAATTTCAAATAATGGTGTTGTCAAATCTTTTATTTAAATAAATCATCTAGATGAAGATAACGAACATCTTTTGTTATTGAAGTAAGCTTAGATAAATAATTTTATATAGAATTTCACGTCAGGTCAAACATTCATCACACTAAAATTGCTCGTAAAACCCTAATGTAAAAAAAAATGAATTTGAATTTGAATCCCCACTTTACATGTAAGTACATAAAATTTTGTAAAATTGAAAAAAAAATTTTTATTGTATCTCAGCTAGTTGCGCAAAATCGTTATCTGGTGAGGCCCGCGACAACATCCGTTGACACATTGAGAAAAAGTGGCCGCCATCTTGAACTTTTCAGTTATTCGACGGATTTTTTCCGATATCGAGATCTGGGGATCTGTGTGATCTCCGACAAAGAATCCGTTAACAGAATAAAAAAAGTAGCCGCCATCTTGAACTTTTTTATTATTCGCCTAGTTGCTTCCAAAATCGATATCTGGGGATGTGTGTGGTCTCTAACAACGAATCTGTTGGCAGAATGAGAAAAAATAGAAGCCATCTTGAACTTATTAATTATTCGACTGATTGCTTCGAAAATTGATATCTAACGATCTGTGTGGTCTCCAACAACGAATCCGTTGACAGAATGAGAAAAAGTTCTATTCTGTCAAAGGATTCACAGTCGGTCCATAGATATCAGTCGAATAACTAACAAAACTCAAGATGGCGGCTACTTTTTCTTATTCTGTCACCGGATTTCTTGTTTGGAACCATTAATATCCCCAGATATCGATTTTGGAAGCAATCAGTCGAATAGCTAAAAAGTTCAAGATGGCGGCTACTTTTTCTCATTCTGTTAACGGATTCGTTGTCGGAGACCATACAGATCCCCAGATATCGATTTTGGAAGCAGTCAGTCAAATAATTAAAAAGTTCAAGATGGCGGCTTCCTTTTTTATTCTGTTAACGGATTCGTTGTCGGAGACCACACAGATTCCCAGATATCGATTTTGGAAGCAATCAGTCGAATAATTAAAAAGTTCAAGATGGGGGTTACTTTTTTTATTCTGTGAACGGATTCGTTGTCCGAGACCACACAGATCCCCAGATATCGATTTCGGCAGCAATGAGTCGAATAACTAAAGAAATAAGAATAATATAAAATGCAAATGAAACTATTGGTCTCGACGCGACACCCGTGTCTTACAGCACTGCCATGTCGGCTTAGCGGTCTCGTAGAGGCGTTCGTCTGTGTGAGTGCGTCGTTTCGAACATTAATTTTTTCGTAGTTTCTTTACTGCTTTAGCTATATTTATACTTTGACGGAACCCTAAAAAGGTCACTATATTATATTTCGCCTATTTATTTCCAAAACATCCATTACTTTTGTTGTAGATTATTTTCATAGTGCCCGACAACTTTTAGCTCTACATGACTGTACTACTAACATTCATCTTTTATTTAAAAGCCCGACAAATTTATCTAAATAATAATAAAGCTCATCTAGATAAATTCAAAATAACAAATTTCTGATTATTTGGTTATTTCAAATAACGAATGATTTAGTTTATCTTATCGGTTATTCGTAATAAGATGAATTTTGCCCAACTCTGGTTGTGACATTAGGACGGTCAGACTGACATACCAAAATTGTAAGGTATCCGTTTTGGCTACCTAACTCAAAATTAGGTACACTAATGACTTTATTGATACGTAAAAATTAGTCCAAAACATTTCATTTTGAAAGTTACATACATACATCGGATTTCAGGAAATTTATGCCGAAAGTATCTGCCCACCAGTACTGCAGCCATCTAAGACAACTCATTACGTCTATTGGAGACTTTCATGGCGGGGGGAAGAAATTTCCGCCTTCGGTACCCGAATCTCTTACAAAATTTGAAATAGTCGTAGAGCCGTAAGTTTTTCCATTCCTTTTTTTTTTGTAAGTATGAAGGATAGATGATGATGTTTTGATGTTTGAGTGAGTTAACCTTTAATGTAGTAAGTTATATATATATATAGTCTATGCCAATTGAACTTGGAAAAGATGTAAACACAACCAATCGAACCAATTTACCATTATTACTCGGTAATCACGTGCTTTTAAAGATCAAGTGAGGTCTTGACAATGATTTATACAATTGATCTTTACTTTCACATTAAGTTTAAGATTAAATAACAATTAGTTATACGTTATTTTAAATAAAAATACGCTTGATGAATATTTGAGGTTATGTGTCAAACAGTACTATACGTATACTTTTAATACTTATTTGATTGGATTCGAATGAAATCTAAGGCACAAACCAGACTATCCAGATTTAGACATATCAACAGGTATATAGAGAAAAACTAGAAAATAGGCGCTAGATGTCGAGTTGCGGAAACCAGCCCGCTTATAAAATACAAATACAAAAAATAGAGAAAACTGCCCTTATTTGCTTTAAACTAACACGATTTTCACACATACTACAACTATAAAACGGGACTTAATCGCGTAATAAAATAAACATTTACCTCGACGTTTCGACTGTTACAACAGCCGTGGTCACGAGAAGACTGAAGTGGAGGGTGTTCGTCTGCTAGTCGTGCGAGTTTTTCGACCTACCCGCACTTGGTCTTGTTTTTGTTTATTCGTAATGTCATCATACCGACACACAACACTCACAACATCCGACTATTTATCCGAAGATACACTTCCTCGCTTACATTTACTGATGACTGGATTTCACGTAGTCGATAGCCCATACCCATCCTCTCTGTTGAAATTTCGATGTTTTCTATTTTTTTTTAATACCACGACGGTGGCAAATAAGCTTACGGCCCGCCTGATGGTAAGCGGTTACCGTAGCCTATGGACGCCTGCAACACCACAAACGGCTTCACGTACCATTCTCGCATAAAAATGCAGTGGCGTTCAGTTGAAAGTACTTTAGGACTACGCCATTCGATCCAGTGGTTTGGTCCTGACTCCGGTATGTGGTCGGCAATGGCGGATTTATTCACCTGGCGCGGCGGTTTTTTACAGCCGCGATATGTTTCTTGACGTGTTCCCCGATGGTCCGCTTCGTTTGTCCAATATGGGAAATACCGCACTGCGGTTTATCTTATATACACCGTGCCCGGGACGTACCCGAAGGATTTTAACCATCGATTCTAGAAGACCCTATTTGGAGTATATAATCCAAGTTCAATAACGCATAATTTCAGAGATTTTTATTATTTAAAAAACTTCCATAGTTAATTTAATTTAACTCTGTCACCTTAACCTAAAGCATTATTTACTAAGAAAGCAATATCATCAACGTACAACATGAATTAATTTAATCAATTTCTTAGTAAATAATGCTTTAAGTTAAGGTGACAGAGTTCAAATTAAATTAACTATGGAATTGATTTTTAAATAATAAAAACCTCTGAAATTATGCTATATTGGACTATTACATGTTATACCACATTATATACTTCAAATAGGGTCTAGAATCGATGGTTAAAATCCTTCGGGTACGTCCCGGGCACGGTGTATATGGCTATGTTTATTTTAATACGCGATTAAGTCCCGTTTTATAGTTTAAGTAACTGCCCTTATTATTTTGTACCCCACCGATTATTAAAGTGATAAGTTCGCCTTCACTTTTAATTCTGTAATTTAGTTTTTTTGTGTTATGTGTTGTTTTAGTACAATAAAGTGTTACGTTATTGGCACAATACATTTTGTTTCAAGTTAATAGGGGCGATAATCCTACTATAACTACTGCTAATATCTGGTATTTTAGCTGTCAATAATTGCCAATGAGCGGCATCCAAAATAGAGAACTTACCATTTATTGACGCTGTGATTGTAGAATTAACGTCCCTATACCATTGGAATAAAGTTCATGGTCCGAATCTTTGATAGGGTTACCTCTATTGGAGGAAAGCATATGGAAGACGAGCGTCTCTCGGGTTGAGAACGAACCCCTGTGACAACTTGACAGATCGAGACCCGTTTTCGAGAATATGTTTAAAAATAAATATACAAATTTTAGTATAGAATAGGATACGATGTTACCGCCGGTGTCCAATCGCAGGGAGGCCGGTCCCCTGATGTTGTCCCCCACGGGCCAATTCATCACTCCGTCGTCATGCCCAGCTGATGAACTGATCTACTTCCTCGGGAGCCATTTAGACGAAGCCATGTTGCTATTGACTGAATACAGCATGTAAGTTTTTCATTATGGATTACGTGCACAAACTTTTGAAATTTTGATGATCTAGCATGTAAAAGATCTGTTTTCCTACCAAATGTCATAATTCATATTTGAACACTATCAACCAGCGTAACGATATTGGAATTTATCCTAAGTTATGCACTGGCATAAACGTTTTTCTAAACTTTTTGTCACGACTAACCCACAACAAATATAAAATAAGCATAAGAAAACCCAAGTTGACTTATTTATTTATTTATTTAGCAACAAGCACGTTGAGAAGGCACTTTACAAAGAAGTAAAGGAACGCTTCGGGCTGCTAGAGCTGCATAAAGACGACAGCATCACGCCGGGACTCATGATCCTGTGCTGCCAGAGACTGCTCACTCGCATCGACAAGATAAACACGGTAACCTGTACATACAGCATGGGGGGATTTAGAGGGTGCATGACAGTTACATGTAAAGGAGCGCTTCGGGCTGCTAGAGCTGCATAAAGGCGACAGTATCACGTCGGGACTCATGATCCTGTGTTGCTAGAGACTGCTCACTCGCATCGACAAGATAAACACGGTAACCTGTAAATACAGCTTGGGGGGATCAAGGGGGGTGCATGACAGTTGCATGTAAAGGAGCGCTTCGGGCTGCTAGAGCTGCATAAAGACGACAGCATCACGCCGGGACTCATGATCCTGTGTTGCTAGAGACTGCTCACTCGCATCGACAAGATAAATACGGTAACCTGTACATACAGCGTGGGGGGTGCATGACGGTTGCATGTAAAGGAGCGCTTCGGCCTGCTAGAGCTCGGGACTCATGATCCTTGCATTGCCTTTGGAGCGAGGCTGACCCTGGTAATGTCAAACTAAACTTTACCCAAACTAGAGGCTGGGTTTGGGGGTAAAACGTAAAATGTATCGGGTAAATTGGTATTAAGATTTTAAAAGGATTTTTTAGTTAAAAGCAGACAACTTTACATTTTTCTAAAGATCCAAAATGTTTATTAAAAAAAGGTTTTTCTTTAAAACTATACTAGATAATTATGTAGATATGTACACTCACCGGCAAAAATACCCGCACCTTTCTTTTGTTCATACAAATAATAACAAGTATAACTTCTTAAATCAGAGAGTACCTTCAAAAATACTGAACGAATTTCGATGCAGCTTATAGTGTTTTGTTGCTAGTTAACCTAGGTTCAACATTGGCCAACAAATATTATTTTTTAAAGTCTTGTCTCTTTCCAATGGAACTCAAAACATCCATCAATTTTAAAGTCGTACAAAACAATATTTTACTACGAACAGGTAATTTATGGATTTATTGGGTTTCTTTTGGAAAAAGTAACGACCTATAAAAATAATATTTGGTAGCCATTTTGGACCTAAGTTAATTAACAACAAAACACTACAAATTACATCAAAATTGGTTAAGTCGTTTTGAAGATACTCTCTGGTTTATAAAGTTATATTTGTAAACAGTTGTATGAATAAAAGACAGGTGGGTGGTTATTTTTGCCGGTGAGTGTAGTAGGTATTTGTTATTATTAAATTTTGCACAAAGAAGTTAGCGGTCTCAAAAGAACAAAAAAAGTCGAGATCACAATAGAGTATAATTAAATCACATAAGCCAATTAGTCAAAAGTTTTAGTACCAATTTCACCAAACGATGTTAACCACTTAACGGACGATTAGAGTGTTAACAGCTGTCAAAATGTATGAACTAACAGTCGATTAACATTGATTAAATATAACATCGTTTGGTGAAATTCGTACTTAAACAATCAACCAAATGTGAAATTGCATAGTTCTTTTAAAACAAATCTTAGATATAAGAGCTACCAATGATATCGTAATTGACAGATCCATATTAATTTAATCTCATTCGTTTGATTATACATAATGTTAATGAAAACGGTTCTTGTACAGTCGACCCAGAAAGTTCTTTACCACTCTTCGACTCTATTTGTATCAGTAGGTAAAGGAATTTCTTGGCCAATTACTCATATAAAATTACTTAATTTAGATGGCAGTGTTAAATAGGCCAAAATTATGTCTGTTATATCAAGCTACTATTGCCTTGTCTATCACTAAAGGATTGATTTATTTAGTTTTTTTTATATTCTATATTAATCGTATAAGGCGTTTAAATTGTGTTTATTAGTTTGTGTGGGTAACGTCTGGAGCTCAGAACCGGTTTTAAACTGTCTTTCACTATTGTAAGGGTACTTACTTTATCCCTGACTAATATAGGGTATATTTCATTTTGATTAAAAAACCGAAGCGAAGCAATGGAGTGGGTCGCTAGTTAATTAATACACTGTTAAACTGAGTTAGTAGGAAAAAAATATGGCAAAATTACCATACAATATTCGGCAACTAGTGCTTCACCGATACGCGCTTACGTTGTACGTAAAACATGTACTTAAGGCATATTCTATTCCAAAACTCGGCACCGCTACTGACGGTATTGTACATAAAGACATCCGGTGACTAATAACAAGTATGATGTACTGGGCAAGATCACTAATATACTCTTTCTACTTTATTGTCAAGAACATAAAGCTGCAAACGCCGCGGCGCAGTTATTTTCGATTCTCTATGAATATAAAAACTTTAGCCGATCGTTAAAAGCCCTTTGCGTAAAATCGCCTCCGTGCCGCTTTAGCTTCAGTGTGTTTGCAACTTTAGAGAGCTTATAAATATTTTTCAAGTCGTCCGTTCTTATAATATTTTTCTAATATCAAACTGATGGCTTAAACATCGTCTTCTTTTTCATTTCAGAAACTACAAGGCAACATTTTATACGTAACGCACTACTATTCGGTACTATCAGAGGGGGTGCTATGTATACCATGGAACTTTAAATAGAAATGTATACAGTTCTAATTAGTTAGTAAAAATTGTAAAATGTATGTATATAGATGGAATAAATAACAAATTTTACAGCTTAAGAGATAATGAACCTAAGCATTTTATTTTTATATTTACAAAGCTAGTTAAAGTTGTTTGTGATGACCTATAAAGGTATTCGAATAGAGAATTATGTTATTGTTAAAACTTACGCGAATAAAATCGAATTTATTTTTAAGTAGGTAATTATTTTTTAATTATAATTTTTAGAACGAGCGTGAAAAAATGTACTCTAATATTTTGTAAAACACGAATATCAAAAATATGTTTAACGGTACAAATAAAGAAATCCCCAAATATCAGTGTTTCTTATTGTGCTGCACTATAACCAGTTTGTTCCTTTCCTTCGTAACTTTGGCCACTGGGACGTCAGTGGCAGGCATCAGCTGCCTTAAATTCTGACTGGGAATAACAGGTGCCTGCAAAAAAACATTTTTCATTCCATAAAGATATTCTATTCCATCCCATCATCATTATCTACTTTTGGTAAGGTATTAGAAAATGTGACATTCTTATTTTACTTACTATTCTATTTTTATATTTGTGCTTTTGTACAATTAAAAAAAACTTACATAAATCTAAAAGGTTTGACATTTCTAATACAGTAATGAACGATATCACTGAATGTTAGATCCTAAGCCCAAAAGCCTTAAATATAACAACTTTCTTACCGGAGGGCATTTAGCAAGTTGCCTCATGCGATCCACCAATCGCATCGTCGCGTCATCTGACGTTTCGGTATCTGTGGTCATTCCTAAAGAGAGCGCCCTCTCTGGGTTACCACCTTCGAGGAATCTGTGCACAGATTGGTAGTGCCTGTAATAAAAATCATTAATAAGTTAATAACCTTGGTTTTTTTTTATGATTCTGGCCACCTCACCGGTACAGAGGGTGATTGATCCAAATGGGTCAGATACTAAAGTTTGTACTTAGGGACAACGACGTCAATTTTAGAATGCGAAATTCAAATATTTTCAAAAACTCAGGTACATAAAAGGCACCTATTGGGACACGATCCCGGGATCATTGACCTTAACCTATTATTTACCTACTCTTGAAATCTTAGCTCTTTAATTAGTTTGGGGTATGGAGCTCCAATTCAAATATCGTTCCTTACAACTGACAGTTTCAATCATCTAAATATTATGAATAAACCATGTGTGCCTACTTAGAAAATTCAATTTCATGGTTGCACATGCGTTGCCAAATGTAAGCTAAAACATCTATAATAATCTATATGATAGTTAATTTTTCCAACCGTCCGGTTTTCGACTGTGGGGTTTAGAAGGAATTGTTTGGGTCAGGTCGCAAACTTTCGACCGGATGCAATTTGCCCGGTCAAATAAAATTATGAACGCGATGTTGCTAATTCGCCGGAGACCGTCGCCGGTTAGTTCGTAGAACGCATATTTAGCGTCATGAAAAATATTTGGCGGGACGAAAGAAATCGTCTGAAAGTCGAAATGGTAAAGGCGGAATTGATAGTGATATTCAACTATTATATAACTTGTGAATTAGTAGAGTAGAGTTTGAAGAATTTCTAAGAACAGATGCAGGAAAATTACTTGTAAAAAATGTTAAAAGCGAGAGCAAGTACAATTTAAAAAAAAAACCTACTCCTGCAGGCCTTTCGCGTAACAACACTCGCAATCACAATCGTTTTCATTTTGAAAATCGAAGGCTTTTGTGATTGCGAGTGTGTTTACGCGAAAGGCCTACTGTTTTTGTTAAGTTGATACATCTGTAATTTTCTTAATAAAACTCTTTCATTGATACTTAACGTGTTTTTTTTCGATTTTGACCAAGTATGACCAGATTAAATTTGTTGTCCGGTTATGGCAGCTGGAAAAGTTGGCAACCCTGAGTATAGTAGACTAGCTCTCTACATCACATATATTCCGTAAGTATAAATAATTCACATCAAGGCGGTCTTTGAGTGTGACAGTAAATTATATGCAGAATTGCAATTCACAACAGGAACTTTTAAAAGGTGTTCTAAAAAAACATACTTATAGAGGTTTGTCTCAAAAACATACTTTTTTTTTGTTCACTTAATGACATAAAAACTGCTAATGTGTAAAGAGCTTAAAAGCCACATGTCATGGTCTTTTCTGCGTCACCGCTAGCGCTACGTGACGCGGTCACAGACCAAATGACGTCATTCCGACCATTAGGCCAAAGCGGGCGTAGCAAACACTGTGCACTGATAAAATTCATAAAAAAAAATATTCTTAGTAAATAACAATAAAAGAAATAGTATGCTTTTGAGACAAATGTCTATAAACATGATTTTTATCGGAACACTTTTTCAAAAAAATCCTGTTGTCCATTGTAATCAATAAAAAATAAGCTTACAAAGCTGATGCAAATATCAATCTGGAGGGTGGTCTATCGTTTGTCCGAATTTCAATTGACATAATATCCCTTGCCATAATATTCACTTGCCATAAAGGCATTTTTTCTGAAATCGTGAACTATTCAGAATCGTTATAAAACAAACCTAACCTTATCCCTTTGGAGACGCATAATTTTAGTACGCATATTTACTTTTCGCATAACACCCTTTTAGGCTGACATTGCAGAATTTAATAAACGTCTATTTTGTAGATTAGGGTAGGTTAGGTTAGTATTTTATAATGATTCAAATAAAACAGTTTCTATTGTAAAAACAGTTTTATGTCATACGATTTTATGCGTAAAGATACATTATGTGTAAAAAAAATATGCAATCAAACAGTGAACCACCTATTGGGGTCTATACAATGAAATGTAAAAATTACCTTAAAGGTTTACGGTTTTAGAAAAAATGCCTGTATGGCAAGTGATACAATTATGGCAAATAAAATTCGGACAAACGAAGTGAAACGAATCTGGAGTGGTTAACGTTAACCTATAACTGACAATGATCTAACTCACCGAGTATGAGCATGCGCGCGGGCCCTCTGCGCATGACGCCAGGCGGCCGCGGCGCGCGCGCGCCACGCCGCCGCCTCCTCATGCGCCGCCGCCGCGCCGGACTCTAGGGCCGCGCACGCGCTTCGCAGATCTACCACCTGCAAGGTGGTATAATGTGGTCAGTTTTTTCTTTGAAAATAATAATTTCCTGAATTGCCAAATGGCAGGTTTCCGAAGTCATGCATGACAGATGTGTAGAAAGTTTTCATTTTGAAGGTGTGTACTGTCTAGATTTCTAGAACAATTATTGAAACCGCAGGCTGAGCCACATGCCTCGGGGCAAACTGAAACAATATGGCGCCGATCGTTTTAAACAGCTGATTGATGGTACTCCGCGATTTTGATATCCGAAGCTAATTGATCCAAGAAACTTACTTACCTGTGTGTTTAGATTCAAATTAAATAAAAGTTAACGACAATGTTTTTCTGAAACATTCTTTCTCTGGGGAAATGTCTATGATTCATTGCCTCAGTTAAAACCTGCTCAATTCATGTCTAAACTTACGAGGCACATACCGCAAGGCGCCTTTGAGCACAGTCATAAAACCGAATACCGATGGCTCGCCCCGCGGCAGCCTCGGCTTTAGGCACGCCTCGTGCTGAGGTGCGTACTCATTAGAGGAAACAGGGCGAGAAGTCAAAAATTAAAAAAGTTTAAAGGCAACAAAATTCTTAAACAGTATTGGACAAAACAAAAACCACCTGGTTTTCATAAATAACAATATTTAACACGGCTATCCGAAATGTGGGGTTAGTAGGGACTTAAAAAATGAAAGAATTGAAAATTAGAGGACTTACCTTTTGAAAATATCTATAGAGAAGACTCTTTATTTCATCATGTGATAGTTTATCAAGCCTCGCCATAAGCATCTGTTCACCTCTACTCTTGGATTCGCGATTCTCCGGACAATCTGACAAAGATGCAGATGGGGATCGGCCACATATTAAATTGTTCTTGTATTCAATAGCTGTGTCTATTGCCTCTATGGCTTCTTCACATTCAAGAAGCTTTCGTTCCTGAAATACGAAATTTTAAGTCATTATGGGAACACTTGGCAATATTAACAACTATGTTTGTTCCTTATTAATTAAATAATTACCTCTGAATCTGAAAGAGATTTGTAAATTTTTCTCTTATGACCTAAACTGCACCTCTGCTCATGTAAGCATTCCCTTGTCTTTCTTAAGTTTTTTATCTCTTTCCTTAACATAAATTCCTTTTCTTTGGATAATTGCAAATTTTCCAAATCATTTGTTTTCTCTTTCAGTATACTATCCAGCTGAGATATCCTATGTGTAAAATGCTTTAAAGAATGCACTTTTTTATCTTTAACTTCAACAGAAGTCTCCGAAAGTTCATCAAGCTTCATTTTATCCTTAACTAATTCTACATCTAAAGTATTTTTACGTTTTTCATCCTTTTTTATTTGCCGCTTTATTTGTTCTATTTGTTTTTTATAAGTTTTGAGACTGGTTTCATGTTTCCTCATTTCTTTGACATTATCTTGGTCTATTGTACTTGATTCTTCACTTTCTTCTAATTGCTTTTCATATCGCTCTATTATAGATCTACATTGCTGTTGATACTGTATTAGTTTCGCGTTGTTTTTGTCTACTGTTAACTTGGACTGAGTAATAGCAAAATCTGCCTTAGCTTTATTATACTGGTTCTTTGAAGCAACTTTATCAGAATATGGCTTATTTTGTGAATAACTTTTGGTTCTAGAAAGGTCCTCTATCATTCTTTCTTTGGATATACAAAGATTGATCAGTTCCTTTAACTGTGACTGGCTGCATCTAATTTCTTTTGAAAGTTTCCTAGCTAAAACTTGTTTTTGTGTATATTTTTCTTTAGTCATTTTATACTTTTTACAAATTTCTACAGTCTTTGGCGAGTCTATCATCTTCAATAGTTCCCTTTCAATCAGCTTTGGTTCAGGATCAAGATCATTTTTATGAGATTCAATGAGAATTTTCTGCGACTCTGGTGAAATTGCTTTTGCTGCTACTTTTCTGAGCAACTCTAATTCTGGCCCTGACAAACTTTCACCTGGTTGAATAGTTCTTCTACGTCCAGAAATTGACTGTGATGTCATGATTGGCAGTGATTGTGACCCACTAGTTTCAGAAATTGTGATGTCATCTGAATCTATATGATTTAAATATTCTTCACATCTATCAGCGAACAGCTGATCATTCTTTTCTCTAAAATATTCCATGAATTTGTCAAGTTTATCTTGTAATACAGTATCAGAGTCACCATCCTCAGAGTTTGATTCAGCATCGGATTCACTGAGTTCACTTGGTTCTGTGTCTTCAGCTATTCTAGGTAGACCCTGCTTTGGACAAGCATCTTTATTTTCTGATCCAACATCACTGTTTAGGCACTCATCACATTCAGCTTTTAAAAATAGCCATTCACTTACTTGATTCACATCAGTTTCAGATAATGATTTAGACTGCAATATTTTGTTGAACAATCCTTCAGCATTAGAGACTAGTTTTATCCACTGTGCAGTAGCAAATTGCAAATTGAAATTATTGTCTGCTGGTGCTAGCATTGTCTTATCATTATATACAGGAGTGTTATTGTCTGCAAATAAGTTTACAGTAACAAAGTTTTTAATACCCCTGCAGCACAGGCATAAGTTCAATATCTTCAATGTATCCTGATAGTCATCAGGTTCGGTGCTAGTACAACCGATAACCCAAGTGAAAGCGCGGCCTCCAAATGAATCCCGTAGCATGGCAGTCAGAATGCATTGGTCATAATTTATTTGTTTAGGCGGATTCCCTGCTAACAGTTCTTTGATAATGTTTTCTAAAGCAAAGAGCCCAGGTTCGGGGTACGCTGCAAGGTCACAGAAGCTTGCTGTGGACATCCTATGGTTAAGAACCCCATTGGTGCCAACCCATTTCTGTTCCATGCTGACAGTAAACACCGTATGGTTGTTTCCATGACACCGCTGCCTCCACCCTAACTGTAGGTACTGAAATGCCTCCTCCACATTACAACATCTGACTAAACCTGCACCAAGAACATCAAATATGTTATTGTTTACGACTTGCATCCAAGTAATATGCAAAACATATTCTCTCTCAGGCATTTGATTTAATTTGTGAAATATCTCGGTAAGGAATCTTGGAATTATTCCCTGGTCACACTCACTGTGGATGCACTCAAAGCCTGAAAAATTTAAACTATTTTAAGATCTTAAATTGATATTTATTGCTATAAAGTGCAAAAAGAAGTACAACGAGTTAATGCAATCAAATCCATCTCATCAAAGACCCATTAAGTGGGGTCCACCAATGTACTTAATATCCTTAATAGCCTTAATCTCAAGTCAAGTTACAATTAATGATTCGGAACAATAGTTATTATGCTTTGTTCTGGAACTAAAAATTGCATTCAAAATAAACTTTATTGAATTTAAAATATATTCTTCAACTAGTACGTATTTCAGAGTGCACATAACATGAAACTAAATAAAAGTATCGGGAATAAAATGCAATCGGCATTCACATACTGCCTGGGGATATTCAGTTCCTTATTTCATTTGTCCCACCACCAATGCCCAGTTAAGGTCAAAATAATTCCATGTTTGAATTTAAACTGACAATAAATTTCGGTTTAGAATTCTTTTTGCAACTGTCAATTGTTTTGCTTATCAATCTGAACCATATGGTATTATAGTCAAATAAAAATATTAATATTAAATAATTGCTTAATATAATATTTAGTTAAAAATGCAGTTCATAATGATAGCCTTGATAAGATTTAAAAGACATTTAGTACACTTTTTTCAACGTTAGAAAATCAACATACCTGGCCCAAACAAAGTGTAAGTCTTCCCAGTCTTAGGCTGACCAAAGACGACGACAGAAGTATCGCATCCATCAAGAAAACAGTTGATTTGTGGTAGCATAAACGAATTGAATAGGTGCGCCTGGGTACAGTCCACTGGCAGAGCCCGGTTCACGTGAAATGTTTGACCACTCTCTGTTATCACTATTTGAGTCACTGGGTTGCTAAAAATGCACTGTGAAGAGTCCACAAGGCTCGGGGGTTTCAACCGCACAGCTATTTGCACCGGGATCTCCATAATTCCTGATATATATCCAGAAAATTGTGGACGTTTACCGTAAATTAACTATTTTGTTTACTTTCGGAAACATTGGTTATGCGCCCTTAAAAGCTATTATTAACATCCAAAGTCAAACAACTGTGTCAATCTTAGTCTTTGTACAGAAAGTACATCATATTACAAATAAAATTATTTTGATAAAGTCGATAAAGCCATTTTTATAAGGAAATAGCGTAAAATCTAGCCATAATCCAGCGATAAACACGAATCAATCAAAAGTTTATGCACTCTGTGCAACCACAGATTCCTGTAGACAAACCTCAGTAATACTATCCGTCAAATGTAAGGGTTCCATAACAAAATTGACCTTTTCTTTAAATAACTAATAATGTTTTTATCAGAGTAATTAAATGGATTAGTAATTATTTTGATTAAAATTTTTTTTTCCATGTACGGGGAACATTTAAGCAACTGCGAAACATGCGGAACGGTACAACACTATGTGAGTGAATTTCATTTGATTTCTTGTGTCAAGTGTCAAATTAGCTGAAAGACTTAGCTTGCTATCCAGCTGTCAAGTTTCACTGTTTCACTTCAGTTTGGTCCAGTTTGGGCTTCTTACCTGTTCCAATTTTATCGCAGCGCTAAAATCTCGTAAACTTTTTATTAGGTTGTTATCATTATCAGATGAAGTTTTATAACGCTGTATTCAGAAGTATTCTACCGAAAGCCTTATCGCTTTCGTTATAACAGTGTAACATATTTTAAAATTTTCGGTCTTATTATAAAAAGGAAATGGGTACTATAGGGGATCAAGAACTGGATCAAGTACCGAAGTATGGCCTTAAATTGGCTTTAAATCATGAATTTCCTTTGCAAAGCAAGCAAATTATTATACCAAGGGCTAAGCAAATATTTGACATGATGCCTCTAACAACAAGGTGAGTAATTACATTATATTTTCCTTACTTTACTTTTAAGTGAATGTCTTTATGTCGTGTAAATATACCTTATTTTCCAAAAAAATAAACTTATCATATTCAACATATTTTATAAATAAATTTGGGGTTATTTTCAGATATTTGGGTTACTATATGAATAGAAGAATGCACAAAAAGAAACCTATAATGGATTATATTCATATGATTTCTGCACAAAGAAAATATGGTAAGTACCTAACTATGATTATATTCCTTTTCATCATTTATACCTTCCTTATTAATTTTAAATTTTAGTGTATTAAAAAAAAGCATTAAGAAAATCTAATATCGATGAAGCATGAACTGTTTATATTTTACCAATATATTTCGTTATAAACTATAGTTACTGGCTCCAGAATTAAAAAGAGGAGTAATTACACAAATAATCTCATTTTGTTGATACAGTCGATGTGTTTTAAGAAGCCCTCCACTGACAAGACAGGATCAGATAAGATAGCCAGGTGCAGGTCCTAAAACTGAGAACTTTTATTTTATGGTAGTAAATAATATTCACATAATCTCAATATACTTATCCTGCCTGAGTCACCTAATGGTAAATTTTGAGATGAATTAGGGTGAACTGCCCTATTGTTGGCCACCTACCAATTATTGGCCCTATGAACTTTAACATACGGTAATAGAGACGATGCCAGTAGGTAACTGGTATTTTAGAGGCCAGTTATTAGGTGTTTTACCTGGTATCCTGACTTTTTACCAAATCATAATTTGACAAACTATATCATTTTACAAACTTTCGTTTCGCAAAAATGTCACTGTGTTTAAACCATTACAATATTGCATAGTTTACATGGGCTTATTAAATAAGTTAGGTGAGGTTAGATTAATGACCACAAAAAGTAAAAAAAATATGTAGCGAGAAGTAAGTTTTTGCAAATTGAAAGTTTGTAAAATGATATAGTTTTGTCAAATGATGATTTGGTAAAACATTAGTTAACCGTTTTACCCTAATAGGTATTTTAACTAAGCAAACTATTTAAAGGTTGTGGTGACGCAAAACCATACAAAAATATATTTAGAAATAATTTGAGTGTTGCATATATTTTTACTAACGAAGCATAGACCTAGGCTACTACTTTAATGCACATTCTAGATATTCACAATGTATTTATTGTACTGAATCATTACAGTTATACAAATTTAAAATACAGAAACAAAATGTTCTAAGGCAAAATTGTCCCTTTAAGGGATCTATTCAAGTTAAACTTGCCAAATGACAAAATCTTACCCAAAATGATTTTATTATATTATATATGCACCCCTTGTGTGCCATAAAGATTCTTGAGAACAACTTGAGAAATATTTCTTATCTTAACCTCGTTTGTTCATGTTCTTTTCTAAAATACTTTCTTATTGCATTTTCTAAAATTGACGCATTTAGAGCCATTGGTTTTGAGTTATAATCAGTAGTTAATTTAACAATAAATTACTATTTTAAATCAATACTTATTGATGGTTCATTATTATTATTTGAATGTTGATGATGTTCATGTCAATTAGTATATAGTTGAGATTCAGAAACGATTTCCATTGTCTTTTTGGGCATGAATTTTCTCACTATATGTTATTATTCATGCTATTAGAATGGGAGATTCTCCTTTTTCCCAGGGTTTCAATGTAGCATTTGTTATGTCTACAATTAAAGTTTATAAAACATATGAGCAAAGTTTATACCAACTTTGTTATTTATTGTCCATTGGTTATTCTGACAGTCAGTTTTATCAAGTTAATACTTTTCTTTGTATATACTTTGTCTGCACTTACTTCTTCCTTGGTTACTATAGAAAATACATGGATCATTTGTGTGCCGATTTTCAACTAAATCCGCTTAACTGTTTATGCCCAATTGAAAGGCAAACATTGAATCATATGAAGATACTCGCAAAGCTTCATATTTGATGTAATAGAAAGAAATGAAAAATGTTTATAACCTTCATTTTCTTGTAAAACTCATTTTTTTAATTATTTTCCTTATTGGTGTAAAATATCTGGCTACTTTTGTAACTATTTTGCTGTTACGCAATAATGTGTCAATCCGCAACTGCTTAGCAATAAAGTGTCAACTCTCGGTACATCATTGTGGGTTGATATTATTATCCTCACCACCATCATCATCATTCTCCTGCCCTTATCCCAACTTATTTGGGGTCGGCGCAACATGTCTTTTTCTTCCATAGGTACTTCTCTATTAGTCGTCATGTCGGTAGTTACTCCCTTTCTAACCATATCATCTTTCACACATAATTGCCAAATAATTGTAGGATGACACATTTTTGCGTAACTGACTGACTGTTTGACAGACAACGCCACTGTCTATATCGCTTGACCTAGTCTTGAAATTTAGAGGGATTCTTTTTTGGGTACCATAGGGCACTAAGAAAGTATTATTTTAACAAATTGTCCAAACTATCAGGCCTGTGCTTAGATGCGATATACAACACTTGGAATTAAAAAACATACATACATGTTCATAGCCCCGTATTTTTACACTGATTAAGTGATGATACAATAAAAATAAATATATTTTGAAAAGAAACGTTTCTTATATCTTTATTATTACACTTTCTTTATTATTATTTTATTTGTTAGTAAATCCACTGTAATAACACATATAAAAAAAACCGCTATCTATTACGGTTCAAAAGAAACAGCTTTTTAAAGCTAGGAAGAACGGGCGGATGGACGGGCTGACGGACGGACGGGCGGACGGACGAACGGACGGACGGACGGGCGAACGGACGGAAAGCGTAGGCATATTAATAGGTTCCCGTTGGGAACGAAACCCTGAAAAATTAACCCTTTTTTTACAAAAAAAAGTTAGAGGCGTCTGCTTTAGATTATTATTTATTAAAACTAATAATTATATAAAAAAAACCCCGATATAGAATAGAATAGAATAGAATAGAATAGAATTCTATGCCAAAAATTTCTTGTTACAATAATATACCAAGAGAAAAAAATATATATAACAAAACTTTAATATGAGTCAAAAAAAAAACTTCGTGGCAAAATGAGCAATTAATAATAAAATGGCGAACCCAACTTTCAGAGCTGATATCTCTTAAACTGCCCATCTGATCTTCATGAAATCAAGCTAAGAATCATCCCGATTAAACTAGTTTCATTTAAACGAAACCGCATCCGAATCAGTCTATCCGTTGAAGAGCCACGATGCCACAGACAGACACACAATTACCAGTTATAGGTCCACAGGCATACTCACACTACACGTACAATACCACTTTTATTGCGTTGGTGGACAAAATAGTTCACTCTTACATACATACATACATACATAATCTCACGCCTTTGTTCCCAGAGTGGGGTAGGCAGAGCTACAGAATTACAAACATCTCTAAAAACTTATTTATCTTATTTAGTTCACTCTTATTTATCTGTTTATTTGTTTTAGGTTGCCCAATAGGAGGTATTGGCGGCGGGACCATTGGCAGGGGATTCAAAGGGGAGTTCTGTCGTTTCCAACTCTACCCGGGCATTTATGAGCACGTGACTGTACCAGAATGTCAATTCATTGTCACCATTAGAAATGACAAGGAAGAAACCATTTTCCAGTCTGTTTTATCAACTTACAAGTAAGTTGAACTTTGATATCAATCCATAGAAGTTATTTGTAGCATTCAATTTTAATTATCGTTTTTGAACATTCCCCGAAAAAACCTCATCTAGCATATTATCGTTGCTGTCTATCATTTCCAACTTTCTTCAAGTTGGGACTTGCTGTTGGCATTATCTCATTCCAAGAGGTTTGTTTGATCTTCCTCAGATTCATTTGCCATCTTTTCAATGATTTTTGATTCACTTATTTACTTAAAGTTTCTCTAATATTTGTATCATCATCATCACTATCACCATCCTGGATCTACTCGTTATCAGCTGTTTCCCGCGTCCTTTATTAGATCGTCATTCACTCTTGTGAGAGGCTTGCCAAGATTTTGTCCTCCGGGAGTGGTCGTGGCCGCCACTTCAGAAACTTTTCGCCCCATGGCAAGGCAAGTTCTACGAGAAATGTGCCACGGTCACTGCCACTTAAGGTCCTTTCCGGATCTCCTTTATTGTTAATTAGATACCGAAGGTCTTTTCATTGCCCAGCTTTCCCGCTAGATAACTTTATCTTTGAGGGTGAGATCAGCTGACTCTAACTCTGGTAGATATCGTTTGGTAAGGTACGCAACATCTTCTTGACTTAGAAAGCTCAGTGCCTGAAGATGAAATTCATTGACCACGATGTGTTGCTTGTGGTGACATAGCAATAAGACGTGCTCCTTTTCAATAATGGGTTCATAAGAAGGAAGGTCACCCGAATATACACGGTCGTAATCTTCGTGCTTGAAGATATATTTTCAACAATGACCGCAGTCATGTTTTTGTAATCAGCTGTATATCCCACCTGTGAAATTATCGAGGCTCAGTTAAAAGTTATCAATTTTTATCAGATTAAAGTTATCAAAAACAATAAATCATTTTTTTAAATATTGTTAAATAATGCATGACTCGATGTATGAATGTGGAAGAAGCGAGGATCGTATCAGATGGAAAGAAGTGGTCTCTGCCTATCCCTCTGGGAAACAGGCGTGATTTAATGTATGTATGTATGTTAAATAATGCTTCTGCGAAAACTTTACTCGATTAAATCGTTTCACTCTATCGAAATTAGCTTTTTGTGTTTGTTAACACATTAACAGGTATCCTTATTTATTATGATTTTTCTGTTGTTGTGTAGTCAAAGCCGAATCGAAACACAGAACCTACCTTCGCCGTAAGACCAGCCATATCATAAGTCATAAAAATCACCAACTTTGCTATTGGGGCACTATTTTGGCCATAAAATATTTCGCCAACGATTTACTTAACTCCTTCCTAGCATATTAGCATTGAAATTTTCCGTGTTTTGTAGCTAACTTGATATTGAGGAGTGTAGAAAAAACTCCCGAGTGCAAAAAAGAAGGATAATCAGTTAAACATTATTATTATGCTTTTATCGTCAAAAATATACATTATGGTGCCGCCATAGAACCTTGTAATAATTACAGACTTCAAGTCATGAGAAAGAAATCTCGTCAAAGTTGGCTGGTTGTAGTCACTGGTTGGTTGCGATACAGTCCTATAGTAGCTCAACAATTAAAGTTGTTGACTGTACCGAGTCAAGAAATTAAAAATTATACGTTTCATTGTAGGTCCTAAACTATTTGTACTTATATAAAGTACTGATATTAATTGAAAGATCAAATCAGCTTTTTTTGGAAGTGTAAGATATAGCAACACTGACCTGTGACGTCACAGGTTTTAATCTTAGAAAACGACTATTGTTAAAGATTCTGCTGACTTTAAAATTATAAAGAACGTTTCGGTGTTAGTCCTGATGGTACCATCCCTATTACTTATAGGGCTGTGTCACATTATTAGCCAGTCGGGTTTTAGTTTGATTTTGTTTAAGGAAACCCAAAAAAGCGCCAGCCACTTGGGAATGGAACTTGGATGCCGCAGATTGCGAGTACACGGCGCTGTATCCTCGCGCTTGGACGACGTATGACCTCTCGAAGTATGGCGTGAAACTGGTGTGCCGGCAAATATCACCCGTGATACCTCACAATTATAAGGTAAGTTCATTTAGCTTGCTAGAAACCTTCAATAAGCATATTGATACGGGGTAGGCTAGGTCATCCTGGTTGGTAGCTAGTGTCCCTGCATACGAATACATCAAATATTGTCCTCGTGATGGACAATATTTGATGTGTTCCTAAGTCTTGGTTGTTTTTGTAACATAATGTATGTATTTTTCTATATAACTACGTTTATCGTTGTCTAGTACCTTGGGACCGTTTGGTCAATTTGTGTAACATTGGCCCGAGATATGTATTTTTTATTTTTTTTATTAAATACCAAGGATAGCAATTGTTATCCCTACGTTTAAATCTACGTCATGGTATGCTGTAACAGCCGTTTTATCAGGTTCTGTCATATCATATCGTATCTTGACATATCTGTAGTAAAATTAGTTTTTTTACAAGCTTTATTTAACTTATTTATTACTGCATTGTGTTGTGTCATTAAAAGTTTTTTTTTTGGTATTTATTATTAGTTTCATTGTGACAAAAAAAATATTTTTATTATTTTCTTCTCAGCACCAACCTTAAATTGTTTCTGTTTAGCCAATTGGTTGACTAGTAAAGAATGCCTCAAGGCACTAAGTCCGCCATTTGTACCTACTTTTTGTATTATTCAATTATTTATGTCTACAAATTTTTTGCACTTGTTCAAATTGTGTAAGATTGGCCCCAGATATGTATTTGTTTATTATTTTCACGTCCCATCCAAGGATAGCAATAGTTATTCCTACGTTTAATTCTACGTCGAGATATGCTGTAACAGCCCTTTTTATCAGATTCTGTCATATCTTATCTTACCAGTTCTTTAATAAAATTACTTTTTGCAAACCTTTTTAATTTATAGTTTTTAAGAAATAGGTCATTCAACCAATTGCCGCATTTCACATTTTTGGGCAGATATAGTTTAGTGTTGGACATTTTATGATAAATTCAAATTTAAAAGCGATGAAAATTATAAAGTCTGGAAATATTTTGCACTTTGACAGCTCTAATCTTACTTTTGTTTTGGTATGTAGTAAGTAACCAAAAATAGGAAGAACAATAAATTCAGTACCTACTTATGTTTAACCAACGCATATAATAATTTGTACGTCCACTATTAATCATACATCTGTACACTTGAAAACATTGAAAATGGGTCATTGTAGGAACAAATTAACGCGCACCGTGACCGGTTTTGATTGCTCTTCAGGGCAGTCAAGTGTAGGCGAGAAGTGATTCACTCATTCATCCAATTTAAATTTTCAATGCCCGACTTCTTGGTAACCAAAGTGGATGCCATTGGAGATCTGAGCCGTGGGTGTGTGAAATAAATTGGTTGTCTGATTAAACAATGTAATTGAGCTTCGCTTGACGAACTGTTAAACTATATTTTGATGCATAGCTCTTCTAGCAATTGATTGTATGTGCATCGTTTCTCACTTCAATTAATTGTCATATATCGCTATCCCTTTCACTACCTAGAAATTGACAGCAAGGCTCTTAAACCGTTTATTGTTTAAAATGGTAATATCCAAATCTGAATCGATTTCGGTTTGGGTTGGGGTCACCGATTTACGAACCTGTTAATTGGAAAACCGGTTTTGCACAAATTTCGTTCTTTGAGCGAAATTAACCGGTTAATTTCAACTGGAAACTGCAGTATACATAAATAGAGCGATGTATGCTATATCTTTTACACACTAGCTCCGATTTTAGTGATTTTACATTACATTACTCGAAGTCGACCAATTACCTGGCTGGGTGGATTATTTCCGTGTGAGTCCAAGTTTCACCGGTTAAAACCGGTTTATAGCAGTTCTTTAATTTCGGTCTTAATATTTACTGGTACCTTAAGTAATTTCGTTTTTTAAGAACCGTTCCTTTCATTAACAGGTTAAGGGATGAACGAAATTTTATCGTTTAAGAACGATGTTAAGCGCTATCTTGGAACCGCTTCCGTGCCCTGCTTGACAGATTTTGACTTGACAGAAGAAACGCCGCAAGAAACGCAACCAAAGACATTAAATGTACTTAGTAGTAATAGACGGGGCATAGCGACCAAAAGCGTGATCCAAAACTTTTTAACTCGAGAAACATCAAATCAAATCAAATTGTAAATCGCAATACGAAAAACCGCTGGTCGTGATTTTAGTTTATTTTCCCTATTATTTAATGTACTTATTTAATAAATCGATTTTTTGTTTCAAAGGAGTTTATTATTATGTAAACCTACTTGAATAAATATTATTCTGATTCTATTAAAACATTTTCATAGATGATTGATTAGTAGATGAATATTACTTAAATAGGGAGATGTATTCCTGTTATCGTTTTTTATCGATATTTTTTGCAAGTAAATAATAAGGGTACCTATTTTTAATGAATAGGTATATACTAATTAAATAAATGGAAATATCTATTAATTTACTATGGACGAATTATAACTAATGAATATTACAGTTATGAACTTCCGTTCATTCGAACTAGTAACTACGCTGACAAAGTCGCTCGCAAATTTTTAAATCAATCTTATCACTATATCGATATCTTTATCAATAGTATCAATACCTCAATATCGAATTGGTTACGCCCCTATCAATTAGCGTCACCTGCCGTCCAATAGCTGAAATAAGTGTTTTTATTACTAAACGCTAGATGTCATTCCTGATGCTTATGATCAAAGTTTTTTTATTACAGTGTTCCCAATGGCCTATAATATCTATAATATTAAATCTCTTTGAACGCAACACTCAGTTTAATAATATCAAAAAGACTTTGTTTAGATATACTGCTTTTTAAGTTATATTGCTATTCTTGTTTTAGCTATTGCCTCACTTAGGCAATGTTGTGTCCTCAAACAATCTTGAACGGAGGCCCTGTTTATTTGTAAAGTCAAATCAAACTTTGCACGTACACTCATCGATGTCAAGGTCTAGTCTCACTTCAAACGCCCTCTGTCTTAAATACCTAAACATGTTAATTTTCTATTTAGAACGAGTACGAGTACAGAGAGAATCTGTTCTTCTATTAACAAATCAGTATTAACTAGTTATTATGAATCGTTGGTTGTTCGTTAGTTGTAATTAGACGATTTGTAAATTTCCAAATGGTATAAGAACGTCGACTCTTACGGCTGTATTAAACTCTTAAATACTATTACATGCGTCAACACTAACCCTTCTACTAATTAAACACTAACAATTTTCCTATCCTCTCTATAATATTATCTTAATCATATTATTTTAATTTATTAGATTAGATTATCAACATGTTTAAGTCATCCGGTTTTGGGTGGCAGGGTCTTGCGCAGGATCTGTCACCAGCTATGCTACCACCACCTTACCCTCTGACCTGCCGCTAAGCAGCGTTCGTACTGTTGTGACGCTCTGGTGAAAGACAGCTAGAGAAAGCGTTAGCATAGAGACATTCCATCCAGTCCTCGGGGATAGCACCGCAATTTAAAATTCCAATCTTGAGATTACAATTCCCATGAGCCTCAGTGCCCACTTTCCATCAGGTGCCCTATTTGCCCCTTTATACACGAGCCTAGTGTTAAGTGATGGTCAAAATTAAACTATAATTTAACGCTTTGTATTCCTATGGACTGCTTCAGGCATTTTTTATACTTGAGTTTTATTTTATTTTTGGGGGTTAAAACCTAAACAAAAAGAGACTAAAAATTAGTATATTTTTAATTCGTTGGCCAAATAGTTAAATAGAGCCGCTGTTTTTTGTTGTTTACAAGGTTCATATTCAATCAGAAAAAAACACTCACAATCGTATCAGCTCGGGTATAAAGGATTTTTGGTTCATGCCGTACCAAAAAAAATATGAATGAGTCATGTAAAGTAGGTATTTGGTACACAGACATTGTTAACGAGCACGTGTACTAGAATTTTGGAAGCAACAATGTTTATCTAGCTAGAGCTCCAAACTACCCCTAAATCAAGTCCAATTTCCTCAATTTTTGTTTTTTTTTCCAAATTATATTTTTTCTTGGAAAAGAAAACGTACAGACCTAGCTTTAATAATATTTAAAACATATTCAGAATTCGTAAAAAAAAATACTAGGTTCAAGGGGAAGAAACGACGTTATCGCATTTTGTATGTAAATTTTCAGCTTCACAGTCCTCTTAATACGAAACGATTTATCTATTGTTGGACAGGAAACGCGTATCACAAATAGTTATAATGTATTGCTAAAGTGACTAACTTTGAAATATTTCATCATTGCTTCCTGTAAATTCAAGTAGTCTTTTTATTATCGGAATGCTATAAAAATGTATAACTTAGGTTAGATTTATGTCTCGTAAACTACTCGTTACTCTGACTCGTAAAATACTCGTTATGTTTACTTTATTTTTAGAAGTATTTAACGTTTTTTCCTGTAGCCTGATTGCTCACATTGTGCGGGCCTACCACGTTGAATTAATAATCGCGCAAAACCTATGAGTTAATCTTAATATTATAAAACAGCTTTTTTTTTGATGTTTTTAGTTTATGTATTTAAGTTTAAGTAAGGTCTGTTCATTCTTACTTGTCTTATATAGTAAACAACTTTCTAACCTCAAAATGTACCTTTTTTGGTTGAAACAGCTCTTTTATCGTAAATAAAGTAAACTGAATAGACATTATGGACATCACTTGGCTAATATACTCGTATTGTCTGTGATTGCTTTATTTCGTAATATCAGCTGTTTTAGCAAAAAAAGGTTGATTTTGAGGTTAGAAAGTTGTTTATTATATAAGACAAGTAAGAATGAACAGACCTTATGTATTCTGATGTATAAATACATATATAGCGCTCTGTATATTTATAAAGTGTTTGAATGTAATATTTTATTTTTATATGTTTTTTTTTCTTTCCTAAATAAATGTTAATGTGTAAATGTAAATGGCCTCGTGTGGTTGCCGAGTTAGAATAGTGCCACTCCATGTCTTCCCGTGGATGTCGTAAGAGACGACTAAGGGAATAAAGGCTTGTAGTACTGTTAGGCGATGGGCTTGCAACCTGTCACTAATACGCTGGTAAACATCTTAGCCTAATTGTGCAAATTGTGGTTATAGAATTATCAACAAGTTTTTAGAGATGTTTGTAATTCTGTAGCTCTGCCTACCCCACTCTGGGAACGAAGGCGTGAGATTATGTATGTATGTGTATGTAAATAAATGTTTACTCTTGCTCACTCGATGCACAACCTTTCACTTTCCTCCATCTCTCAAGGGTTAAATTAATTTTAACGCTTTGGTTTTATTTTCTACAATAAAGTGTTTACATACATACCTACCTACCTACAATGTTGTTTTTTTACAGGATAGCAGTCTACCTTGTGCAGTGTTTGTGTTCTCTGCAAATAATGTTTCCGACGAACATAGAAATGTTACCATCACCCAAACCTGGACTGAAATAGTGCTAAAAGCCAATAAGAAGAAGAATTTAGGTAAGGCTTTAAAAATATGACTATACTTTAATCCGGTTCCTATTATTAGTAAACCATATTTATAACAGATTTGAGTTTACCCGCGAACTCGGTTACTTTTTTTTCGGGAACTAATTAATTTTCGTAATAAAAAGTACCTATCGCATGTTGACGACGCGTTTATTTAGCCTTGTTGATAGTGACCCTGTCTACGAAACTCTCCCAGTCAGAGCAAATATTTGTGTGATAAGCGCGAATATCTGTTCCCGAGTGTTGGATGTTTTCTATGTATTTATTTGTATAAATATGCTTATTGTTGTCTAGTACCCACAAGTGTAGAAGCTTAGTTTGGGACTAGGTCAATATGTGTGAGATTGTCTCCTGATATCTATTTATTATTTATTGACTAATTTCGATCAACGGTTCGCGTTAAATAATGCGTGGTTGAAAGACAATTTTCCAAACACTTACTCTTTTTATTATTTTGTCTTAGAGGATGGTAGAGAAACATAGTAATTATAAAGCTTTAAATGACTAGAAGATAATGTTAATAACGATGCCAAGCAAATTATAACCATATTCACCTTGATCGATAATGTTATCTTTCATCTTACCTAATATAGAGAACCGTATCTCTGCTATCACTGATAAAAGAAAATAGAGACATATACAGCAGACTGAGTTCAAATCCTTTGCCAGTTTACGTTTAAATTTAATAGAAAAATGTTAACGGTAAAGCCAGACCAGTGACTAGTATGACGCACCCTTATATTTGTCTTGACAAATAAAATAACACCTTATTATTAAATAGAATTAGCGTCGGATATCTGATTTTTGATCAATGACATACCATTATACCCGTGTTTTGTCTTCGCGTACTTGACTTAAAGTGAGTTATCTATCATACTTATGTACATTCAACAAGAAATCTTTTAAAGTTGGCTGTTTTATAAATTTTGTTGTTGACTATAAAATAATAACAAAACCAAAATTTCAGCTAAATTAGAATTGGAGAGATATTCAGAAGAGCATACTTGCGGCGTGTCTTTGGAACAAAAAGTCGGTGAGACGGCGTGCACGTTCACCGTCGCGAAGAAGAAAGACCACAACGAAACAATACATGAGGGCTATTGTCTATGGAACGCCGCGAAAACGTCTAGTTATGTGTGGGAGTGCCTTAAGAAACATGGGAAGTTGGGGCCGGATCCTAGCCTTACGCCACCCCCTCCGAAGATCACTGATAAATCTGAAAAAAAATCTGAAGAGAAAAAGGAGAAAGCGAAAAAGATTTACAAATGTAAGTAAGTGTAACCCGTTTAGAGCCTTGTGGTATAGTAAAGTCAGCTGCAGAGAAAAGAAATCCCCCCCTGCTTGCAAGTTTCCTAGCGAAGGGCTCACAGTCTGTACCTACATTGACGTAACCTTGAAACCGTGTGGGGCGCGCCTTTGTAGATTTAAAACATGATACATGTATGCACCGGGGTAGAAAAAGGTCTTAAGGTGCGTTTTCACTTTAGTGAGAATTGATTTTTTTTAATTCCCTCCTCGCGCATCTTCGGCGGAAATGGTTTTTTTAATACAAAGACTAGACTCAGAAGAATTTCACTTATTTTTACTTCAACTCTAGAACAAAGGAAAAGGTAACGTTCCCGCACAGATTTGTAAGAGATTTGTTCAGCAAAGTCATTCCTTAAGCTACTGCCTTAGAGTTTTAATTTAATAAAATATTAACTAACAATATAATTTCCTTTGTAGGTGATTCCATAGGATTATCAAGCGTGATAGCTGTTAGTCCGGGAGGTGTGGGCTCGACTGAATTCTGTCTCGCTTGGGACATGCCTATTGTTAAATATAAGAAAGAGAAGAAAATACATAGACGGTAAGTGTGTTTCAACGTTTTAAGTGTTGTTTAAATTGGTTTTTTTTTGTGAATAAAACTGGGTTGAGTTTAGCTCGCTACAAGCTTTGTTTTTGAGCTTATGAGTTGATAAATATCAAACTTCAATATGTCCTTGAAAATTTGTAGTTAGACCAATAGAGTACAGAATGCTTTGACTACTACATTTTAGTTAGCAGCATTCTATAATTATCTGCAATAATTATTTTAGTTAACTTAACGAAAACTTTTTTTTCAGGTATTATACGAAGTATTTCGGTAGCGACGGCATAGCTGGCGCGAGTATTGCTTCATACGCCCTTAGGAATTATAAAAATTGGGAGAAGCAACTTGCTGAGTGGCAGGATCCTATATTTACTAATAGGTAATATACTTTTATTACCTAAATCCTTGTGTTTTGAGATGTTTAAAGTATGTACAGTCGAGAACTTAAATTTGGGACCCACCTAAGGTCCAAAGTCATTCTGACATTCTACAACAATAATGGTAAGTTTTCTATAAGTTACATATGATGTGGCATCTCTAATGTCATTGACGACTTCAAGCCATTTGTTTTAAATGGGTCTTAAACTACCGTTAGTGACAGTACATTAAAGAAAAAAAAACAAGAACAACACGGTTACAATAAATGTAGAATTAAAACGGATAACATCTTTTCACCTGTGCCGTTGCCTCAATAAGGGACCCACTCAGTACGATGCTGAGGCAAGCCACGGCTCTGATTTTCAGTGGGGCCCTTTACTAGGGTCCATGGACGTTAGAATAGCAGAGCTATTGCCCAGTGCTGCCGTTTTATCGCTTTTGGGCACGAGCTACATTCAAACGATTATCACCCTAAACGTGGAACACCGCGAATGTAGGCGATACCTATAGGTGACCATCGATCGCATCACATTTGACATTGAATCTCACACGACAACTGTGTCATATTTGCTTCACTATCTTATACTTATTATAATCATTGTTACTTTCGCTGAGCTTTTCAATTACTAATTTATCATTCAAGTGTTTGATATACTGATAAAATGCTTTATAAATTATCAATGTTATAGATAGCAGATAAACCTAAAATATATTACTTACATCGGATTTGTTTACGTTGCCAAAATTATAAATCATCTGCGACCGAAACCGGTTGTTATTAATTTCAATTCAACCTATTCAGAATAAAATCTCAGAAGATTTAATTTTGCTTTATTAAATATCCGCTTAATCCTTTCTCCGCGTCGGATATTTTAAATACAATAACCTTATACATCAGGCCTTGCCACAGATTCGGTAAGTTCAGGGTTGGCAACGCTTTGGACACTTAAGGCCGTATTAATAGACTGATCTTGAGTGATATGCTCGTTTCAAGATGCGTCAGAAATGGCAGTTTTGTATAACTTGAGCCGGGCATCTCAGCCGAGATTATTTATTAATACGGCCCTTAAGATTGCACTATTGAGACTTAAAAATGCAAATGTCTATGGGTCTCAGATGCCACTTACCATCATTTGGCATGCGTGCTCGTTGTCGATTTTCTTGCCACTAGACATTTGTTGAAATCTCGCCATTTTATTTATTTGGGCATGTTGTAGTTTCCATGCAAGTATAGTTTTATACAAATAAAGTTATTTATAGTTCTATACATTAAATTATCATCGAAAAATAACAAAGGCCAGTCGGCTGACGAGGGATTTTTTTGTGATCACCTCTTATAGTGAGAATTATTTATGCGCAGTACTATCAACTTTTTTATTTTTTTCTAATATATTTTTAAATATAGTCCACGCATTTGTTACAAATTTTAAAGTAATGTTCTTCATTTAGATTCGCGTCCCCACCAAACAAAAGGTACTTAAAGAAAAACGAATGTTTTTTTATGGTGGTGGTCGTTATGAGGACACTGCCAGATTTTTAACAGTTCAAAGGGCATACATTGACCTACTATTCATCTGAATATCAAAAATTTCCAGGCGGTACTTCCTGTCAAAAACTACCATGGATAAATTATGCAAAAACCATCACGCATTACAATTGCATTAGATTGTCATTAACAAAAAAATCATACAGAATCAAGTAGTTTGTATACGTCATTGAATAACTAAAATTGAATTCACATGACGACAGACAATGCTGATTTTTAAAAGGAAGTACCGCCAAAATATTCTGTGTAGGTCGATTTTATTGCAATACCGTAAAACTTAAAGGGTTAACGTTAAAGCATATATAGTTTTTAAGATCTTTTGAACAACTTATCATAATAAAGTAGGTATAGGTGAAGAACTTAAGTGAATGACCTGTTGCATGTAGTTCTAAATTTGACCTAAATCCCATATTAATTTTGTAGACAACTACATGCAAGAGTTCATTTACTTAAGTTTTTCACCTATATATGACTATGATTATTATTTTTCCAGTAATATACCTGACTGGTTAAAAAGTGCCTTAATGAACGAGCTTTATTATATCGCCGATGGCGGGACCATTTGGTTTGATGTGCCGGACGAATTCCCCGAGAGCGACCCGAGGTGAGCTTTGTTTAAGATGAGATGAGACTGCGCCGAGGACCTATAGCCAGATGTACAGTCGAAAGCGTTAATATTAACACAGCCATCGCGTCAAATTTAAGTATATATAGACCTTATTGTTAGTGGGATAGGGGCGTTTAGATATTTTTGGCACCGTGAGAACGTTCATATATTTATGACTTTGACAGTACAGTGGCGCCCTCATTACTATTAATGTGTTTTCTAATAAATTAAATTATCGTCTTCAAATGAATTAAAATTATTAATATTTTTTGTATTAATTTGTACAAAAAAAACACTCCGATTTTAAGAGAATACTTTAGTTCATAATCAAGTATTATTACTTGTGGAAGAAGGGAAAGAGATTTTCCAGGATCGTAGCAGGTGGAAACAAGTGGTCTCTGCCTTCCCCACTGGGACACCGGCGTGAGAAATTGAAGTCTTTTTCTAAGAGGCTACATTTACTAAGAAAGAAATAGCTGGTGTTAGACCTCTTGATATGTTAAAGCGATATGACATAAAGTAAACTGCCATTTGTGATCATGAGATCAGTTTAATCAACGTGTATGCTAACGAGCGCCTCACCCGTGTCAACCGCCGGCTTTTTCATCAAGTTCGCCAGGAGGGCAAAAACCGCGGTGGGCGTTTTATTTGGCGCGCGGTGGCCATGTACATATATGCCCGTCGGCAGAACGACTCTCGGGCCCATCGAATTCGCACTGAAAAGGATATTGTTAAATTTAATGAGGTTTTTTGGTGTAGCCTAATTTGGTTGGCATTACTGTGCTTTGTTTTGTATCACAGTAAAACTGTATCTTCTTTTCATTCCTCTCATTCTGTTACATTTCATGGCGCTGTAGTGTGATAATATTTCACCGTTGTAACCTATTTCTCGCATACAATTTTGGCAATACCCTTTTTTCTGCCAAACCTGTAAATTATATACTATCGTACATTATAATAATATCTTCTATCCTTGTTCTCACATTAAACGCACATTTTTACACTGCCCGCACCGAAACAGCACTAAATATTTAAATAATACACAGCATTCACTCTTGATTGCTCCCGTCCTATTATTACGTAACCGCCCTATTATGACATGGCTATGCAGGTCGGCTGCGTTCCGTAGCAGTTTTAAATACGCCGCTACTAGGGTTTCTGCTCGAGACTTCTCGAACTCTCGAGTTGCCTCGAGTTCGAAGTCTCGAGCAGAAACCTAGACCTAGGCACCAGCTATATGTATATGTACATTTATGTCTACACCATATACTTTACACACGCTACATTATTTATTCTCTTTCGTGTTCGCTACGTTCGGTAGGTAAACACAGTCAGCCGAAAACCAGCGCTGTGCTGTGGCTCCGGCTGCAGCACATGCTGAGCCGAGCCCTTTTTAACCGACTTCAAAAAAAGGAGGAGGTTCTCAATTCGTCGGGTTTTTTTTTTTTTTTTTTTTATGTATGTTCTCCGATTACTCGAAGACCACTGGACCGATTTGAAAAATTTTTTCGTTGTTCGAATGGGTATACTTTCTAGTTAGTCCCATTGTCACCACGTCAGGATCTGATGATGGGATCATGGAGAAATCAAGAGAACTCCTTAAATATTATAGGCACACCTATAGCGATTTTGGTATTTTTCACTGTAACTCATGCACTTGCTTTTGAAAAGTACTATATGGTGAAGTGGAACTGATGATGAAGACCACAGATGGCCACCGGAACTCCTTAACGGTACCTATTTCAAGGGTGGCGATAAGATATTTCGATAAAGGAAGTTGAGCGACTATGACGAAGCACATTTAGGTTTAAATATGACTATGACATTCCCGCGGCGTTGTCTGCGGCGAGCTTGAAATGTTCTATAGTTTCTTATTAATATTTAGAAGTGGAGCTACGTAACAGCATAAATAGGATCACTAAAAAGTATAAAATAAAATAAATGTTTAAAAAAACAAAAAAACGCCTTCAAAAAGCAAAAAATAACTTCTTTAAAATGGTAGGTAAATAGGTCAGTCCAACTGAAGTCGGCGTCCAACAATATTTTAACCAAAAGCAGACTTCAGTTGGACTGACCTATTTACCTACCATTTTAAAGAAGTTATTTTTTGCTTTTTGAAGGCGGTTTTTTGTTTTTTTAAACATTTATTTTATTGACCTCACACTACAGCGCAACATCTCTAAATTCGCTACTTCTACATAAATATCTAAATGTTCTATTCTTTTACTTTTTATTCTGTTAAAATATTTGTTTATGTTTGTTGTGTTGCAGTGATTGTGTTTGTCATATAAATGTTGTGAGTTTGAGTTTTAGTTTAATACGGCCCAAAAGAGCCCTCTGGCTGAAATCCCGGTTGAACTCCTACTTAAGGGCCCGTATTGAGGTCACAATTATCGCGGTGGATAAAGCATCCGTCACTCACGCACTCACATAATGGTCAGAAAGTGACAGATGTTTTATCTACGTTTATCCTATTCAATAAACACAATCATAATGGGCCCGCAGTCGTGTTATGAACCAAGTTTCAGGCAGTGAAATGAACAAGTTATAGCAATACAAGTAGATGATGCGTTTAGCCTATTTGGTAGTGACCCTGCCTGCGAATCGGTTAAATATCAAAGGACAATCTCACAAAAAATTACCTAGTCCCAACTAAGCTCGAGGCTTATACTATGGGTATTATACAACGATAAACATACTTATATAAATAAATAGAAAACACTTAAGACTTAGGAGCAAATACATTTGTAACATTTATAATATGGCCCCAGAACACTGAATCTTACCCCGAGAATTTTTTGTTTATTTAGTCTTTTTTTGTATTACAGACATGACTTCGGTCTTTTTGGTTATTTAGAAGGACACGAGTACAGAATGTACAACACCTACGACGTACATTTCTACGCGTCGTTCGCTTTAGCTCAGTTGTGGCCTAATTTACAAGTAAGTTCATTACTTGAAGTATACCTACGAGGAATTGACGGTAAATATGAATTAAATTATCGTCGCCCTGAAGTGTTTTTTTTATATTGTAGATTTTTGTGTAAATTGGTCAGTAAGCTTATATTTTGTAAAGTCAGAAGCAGTTGTACACGTACGCCCTTATTCTCTGGACAATAGAATCGTGTATAGATCATTATGAGCTCTTTACTGTCCACCCACTTCTGCTATAACTATATACGGTGTCGAGAACGTTCAAAACGTTCTTAGATCAACGTTCGATTGATGGAAACTCACTGAATTTTTCCTACCTAACTGCATAAAATACTTATTATCAGAATTTTGAATTATATCGTTGGTCCAGTAGATGTAGTAACATTTTACATTACATTTTTAGAAGGAAGTTACCTTTTGCTAATACGTAACTAGTTTATTGTTTAATTTCGTGATGTTCTTTAGGTTGTATTGCAATACATGTTCCGAGATACCATAGCGCTTGAGACAGTCAAGTGCCGCAAGTCTCTCTACGACGGGAAAAATGTGAAGTTCAAGATTAAAGACTCCATCCCGCACGATTTGGGGGACCCAGGTTTGAATCTTATTTTATTAAAAACCAAAAACATAATTATCAATACTCCAAAGAGAGGTATAATAAGATGAGTGACAGGCTACGCAAAAAAAGAAGAACGATCCAAATACTTGACAGTCCAGCCAGCAAAGCATTTTAGGAATGTAATAAGATGTTTTTACTTTAAAACTTATGGGTACTGTCAATAACACTGTTGTCATTTTACCAACCGCATTGTTTGGTTACTATGGTATCCAGTGACTGTCAAGTGTATAAGTATTTATCCATACTAATATTATAAATGTAAAAGTTTTTAAGACTAAACGCTGAACCAATTGCGATGATATTTGCTATGGATATAGCTTGAACCCTAAGGAACATAGGGTACTTTTTTCCCGCAAGTTGTGATAAACGACTTCTGCGTGGACGGAGTCACTGGCAACAGCTAGTGCTTACTCAATATTTTAAATATAAATGTAACTTTGCCTGTTTGTTACGCACTTACGGTTAAATCGCTGAACCGATTTCGATGAATTTGGTGATATTGTTGCCTGTTTGACTCCCGTGGAAGGACTTTTTATTCCGGAAAATAGGATGGAATAAATAGTCTTATATCGGAGTTCCCGAGGGAATAACGATAAAAGATTTTTACGCGGGAGGCCTCCCGTAGTCCCCGACAACAGTTAGTTTCCTTATCAACCTTATGTATACCGTAGTCTAGTATTCATAGCCTAAGCCTAGAGCTTAGTTTGGAACTAGATCATTTTTTTTAATCCTTCAGAGGACGTGCCGTTCTCGAATATAAACGCGTACAACATCCACGACGTCAGCGAATGGCGCGACCTGAACATCAAATTCGTGCTGCAAGTGGTGCGCGACTACCGGCTGCTGAGGGGGCACAACGCGCCCTTCAACAATGACAGGTGATTACTGACGCTTGTATCTTGTAGATAACTAGGCAGATAAGAACCATAGATAATTATCGATAACTAGAAAAAGAAGAAATACATTTATTCACCAACCATAAGACACACAGATATACAAATGATTAAAGAAAACAGCGAAGGTAACAGGGATAGCACGCAATGTGTGACCTCGCAGCAGTGAACCGGACACTGGCTCATCAAAATGCTGAGGTATCAGACACCTACAGCGCGGATTTTCAGCCAGTACTGGCAGTGACTCACGGAACGCTGTCCAAACATACTATGTACTTGTAAATTACTTACATCTAATACCTTTAAACGAGCAATTCTTATAATCTGAATCTCGGGAACGGCTCCAACGATTTCGATGAAATTTAAAATATAGGGTTTTACGGGGGCGAAATGTTGTCATCTTCGGGAAATTTCGTTTTCATCCCGAGCGACGCTCGGTCTTCCAGGTGCTAATACTTCGCAACCTATTATAGGGGAAAAATAAATGGTAAAGTACCTAATAATAGAAATAAAACGCATACATAAATACCGAGATACAGTCCTGTCTTGATAAAACTAAAAATGAACCACTACCCGCTCCGCTTCGCTTCGGTTTATGTAAGTTTTTTGTAAGTTTGACTTTGTGTGAACGCCAAATATTTTATTTTCAAATCCAAATAAAATGAAAGATACGTTTTCAAACGATACATTTTACATACATTTAAACTTTAGTTTTAATAAAATAAACGATAATTGCAACTAAAAATATAAGGTCTGTTCATTCTTAATTGTCTTTTAAAGTAAACAATTTTCTAACCTTAAAATGAACCTTTTTTGGCTAAAACAGCTGTTTTATCGAAAATAAAGCAAACTGAATAAACATTATGGACATCACTTGGCTAATGTATTGTCTGTGATTGCTTTATTTTGTTTAAAATAGCTGTTTTAGCCAAAAAAGGTTCATTTTGAGGTTAGAAAGTTGTTTACAACAAGACAAGTAAGAATGAACAGACCTTAATTGTTTAAGAACTTTAAGATTGGTTGTCAAAATTTAAAAGTCATATTTGTAAGCAATTGTAGGTATGGGAAAAAAACAAGTGTCCCTAATTATGTGACTCCCACTGTACGTGTCAGAAAGTGACAGAGAGAGAGTGATAGGACATTAAAAATAAATTGAAACTACCATGTGCTGCCATGTCCTGTAAATAAAATTACTGGATTGTGATTTGATTTGAAATTATGTGTGACGATTTTTCCTTCCATCTTGGCTCACAGGGTCTGCAATACATTCACAGTCTTGAGGTTGCAAAGTCTATAGGCCTCAATAGCACACACAATCAGACTGTAATCCGTGGGCTTGCTTTCGTTCTCCATGCCATAAAATACCCAGGTACCAGTCGATGGCGTACATCGACGACATCCGCGACGGCACGGAGGACGACCTGTACTCGCGCGCGACGGGGCAGGCGGGCGAGGGCGGCGCGCCACCCCCGGCGCCCGCGCGCGCCCCGCGCCCGCCCGCGCGCGGCATCCTCGACCTGCTCTACAGGTGCGGTGCCCGGGGAGCCAGTGGCATGGAACTGTCTAGGATTTTGGGAAATGTTATTCGGATGTATTTGACTAGTTAATCTTGATTGATCTTTAGTTTTCACCTCGATTATTGTTGAGCTTACTTACAGTAAAAGGAATATGAAAAATTAGCCATGACATCTGTCATCCCATGTAAAAGAGATACAAGAAATCAAACTTTCGCATTTATAATATTATTGCGGGTACTTGTCGTAGTGTTACTTTTTATATGAATGTAAATCTTTTTATATGAATAGATTGCCAACTGACAAACGAGAAGTGGGACCCGCAGTAATAATATTATAAATGCGAAAGTTTGTATGTGTTCGTTTGTTACTCCTTCAAACTGTGTCGGCGGGACAGATTTGGATTTAATTTGGAATGGACTGACCCTAGATTAAAACATAGGCTAACTCATCCCGGAAAATTTATAAGTTCTCCAAGGAATAATGATACTCGAAATCTATGCGGATGAAGTCGCGGGCAGAAGCTAGCAGGTCATAAATTGTACTAAGATGACAATTTTCAAGATTGATTTCTTATATTCCTTTTAAAGTAGCGTAAGCGTGATGTATGTACATACACGGAATAATTAGTATGTTTACAAATCTGCTTTGATAGAAAAATGTGGTGTCTACTTTTAAATATTTTGTCATCTTTATATGAATGTTAAAATCCGAATTACATATAAAAGGCTTCTCGGTTTGAATCAAGGACATGTTAATCATATATAATACCATTTTTTTAGAACTAACTATCATGCTCTGCGAAACGAAAAACATGCTACTGTAGGACTTATTATAGAAAAAGCAAAATAATAAGTCAATCCTGACACCTTTAATTCCTGTAAAAATTAAATTATAACCTCAAACACAAAACTAAGTTATTCTTCTTCTTTTTTTTTTAATAGAGTAGAATAGAATAGAATAACTTTATTTCAGACTACAAGGCCCATATTTACAAACATCTTACAGACTAACATACATAACAATATATAACATAAAATTAACACAACTACCATTAATACACTTTCGAGGTGCTTGCTAGACGGCGGCCACGAAACCGCCGAAATATGGCACCCCTCGGCCAGAATTCCTCCTTTAACGGCGGTCCACCGTGGTAATTCGCCAATGTCAAGTGAGTAGAGTAATTCAGTAAAGAGAATAAATCAAAAGTAAAAGCCGGGCATCTTTCAATCGGCCATCTTCCCTCCCCTTCCCTTCCCTTACCGGAAGCTCAAGTACAAGTTACTAATTGTTCTGCTATGACCGATGTCAGGATGGACTTCTTATCTTCCTTTGCCTATAGGGCTGTATTATTTTTAGTGGAATCTTGTAATCTTGATCCATTTCGAGAAGTCTTTACGATGAACCCTCGACTTATATTAAAGATACTTTCGTCTTAATTTAAACCAAAAGAGTTCTGATATCTCTAAAAACAAAAAACTGCACCGTTTGCTTTTTTTTTCATTTCATTATGTGAATTATGTTCCATTTCACTTGGCTTTCGCGGTATTTCAGTTTATTACTATATTATGTAGTATTATTATATTAAAACTAATTACGAGTGGGTTGAAGTAAATACTTAAGACCTTTAGCGTGAGGTGTTAAGGTTGATTATTGATCGCAAGGTACCGAATCCGATCTCCAGTGGACGCTGTGTATGTACAGATGTAGTGAAATATCCTTTCACATCGTGTTTTCTCGGAAATGTTCGTATTTGTCATGCTACCTCAGTTTGACTCAGTACCCATCAAGACAACGTGGGGGAACGTCGCATCGCGAGAGTGATAATCGATATAGAGTGGTTAATACCAGAGTATTTTTTTGTTAATTAAGATTAAGTTTGTTTTCAGTTCTTTTTAATAGTTATGCCGAAAGCATTAAGACCTGGGAAACGTTTAGATCGACAAGCCTGCGAAATTATTTTCAACATTTATTTATATTTCTTCTTGTTTGCCTACACCTAATTTCTATATATTTGGTCGTGGTGGGTTTAACATCTCGGTGTGATATACTTCAAACTCGTGGTTTGACATTTGACACTGATAACTAAGGTACTATATTTATTTAATACAAACATGTCACTTAATAATTCAATAATTCATAGACACGTCGGCATCATTCGGAAGTAGACGTGAGTTCCGAGTTTTCACGATGTTAAAGGATTATTCACTAGATCTGTACCAATGAATTTTTCTAACTTATGTTCAGTATCGGTGACCGAAAAACATCGTGGGGAAACCTGCTCATTTCGCTAACTGAATGTGTGAGAAATGAAGTTGCACCCGAATGGATATAAGTAATAAGAAAATATTATCATTTCTGGCGTAGAAATTTGATGCTTATAAACTTGATTTTTTGGTAGTCTATGACAGATATTATATAATTTATTAACTTACTCTTTACTATTGTAATTATTATGTAGATTTCTTTTTCTTTAGTTTATTTGCGCACCATTCATTTATTATCAGTTAAGAATTCCACTTGCTTCTTCATTTATCCGTTAGCAATCTAAATTTACATTTCAAATCCGGAATTTTAAAATAATATACAAACCACTGGCCATCCACATGGCACCGGCCATAAAAACAACAGTCGCCAAAAACATAATTTTCCTTAGGAGTGCTGAAGAAGCCGAAGAATTTCCTCAAGAGCAGAATGAAGCGAGGGAGTTAGCAGTAGCAGTATGGGATGCGAAGCAGTATATAGCTGATATGTATCCCGCGTGTGCCGCGTTGTTGAGGAGGGCAGTTAGTATGTGGGACGCGGATGGGGATGGACTCATTGAAAATGGGGGGTTTCCTGATCAGACCTATGATGCTTGGGTGATGTCTGGACCTAGGTATGTATTTTTGGTTATTTATGTTGTAATACTTGAATTTATAAAGGCATCATTCAATCAAAGGCAAAATATTTTAAAATGTTTGTAAAGCATTATTTTGCCATGAGCCATGGAGTCTATAATTGTATATTTAAACTGAAAACGTACTGAAAGCGGAGGTGGTGCATTACCTAAAAAGCCTTTCCAAAAGCGTGGTGGAGGCGTATTTCGTATGGCGATTCGCCGCACACGGTGCGTTTATGGCTTTATCCAGTTATAGTAAACAATATATAAAGTTTGCAGTTCATCAATAGCAAAAAAAAAGTTAATCACCACTAAATCTTGCGTCTTAAACATTTAAATATTAATAAAAGATACATAGTTGTACAAGATTAATATTAATAATAGATACATAGTTGTACAAGATTAATATACTACAATTGAGAATTTCAATCAATTTCACTTCAACCATCACGAAAATACTACCCGCATAGATGTTAATTGTAAGACAGATTTGTATGTATAAAATATGGATGAGGACCAAAAAGTTGGCCATGCTCACTCAATTAAAATTTTCCATGAAACTTTCTGTTGTGTGACTAAAATTGGCCATACAATCGTGAGGAAACTTATCGTCGCACAACGGAACTTTTTCGCCATCTCGTTGTTTGTATGGTTAAAGAACTACGCTATCCTATTTGCTATTTGGGTCTTATTTTTTGATCCTCACCCATATCAACTACTTTTCCAGTGCGTACTGCGGCGGTTTATGGATAGCGGCAGTGAGCGGAGTGCTGTCGATGGCTCGCGCGCTTTCTATGGACGACGATGTGGAGGAGTTCTTGAAGCTTCTCGACCGGGCGAAGTTAGCCTTCGAGGAGAAACTGTGGAACGGGTCGTTCTACCGCTTCGATACGAAGCCGGCGAATGACAGGGTTGTCATGTCTGACCAGCTGGCGGGACAGTGGTTGGTTAAAGTATTAAATAAATAAAGATAAAAATAATCGAAGCACATCCTTAACCTCCACATCACTGCAATTCGTATATCGTAATTAATTGATTGATTGATTGAGTGGGCTGGTCACATCTGTCGCAGAACCGATGATCGGTGGAGTAGACGGGTTCTCGAGTGGAGACCACGGTTCGGCAAGCGTAGCGTAGGACGCCCTCCAGCCAGATGGACCGACGACCTGAAAAAAGTGGCTGGTGGTGACTGGATGGCGAAAACGGGAGATCGGGCCTTGTGGCGAACCCTGGGGGAGGCTTACGTCCAGCAGTGGACTGCAATAGGCTGAAATGATGATGATGATGAATTAATTGATATTTTATTCGTTAACACACCGTTTTTTGCGTGACTAGATAAAAATAACTTACTTAAAAGGATTGAAAAGTTATTGAAATAAATGATGTATGATTTTATTTATTAAAACCAACCACAAAACTCTTATCCAACTATACTAACCTATTACAGGTTCCTCCGCGCCTCTGGCTCAACCGAAAAAGTGTTCCCCGAAGCGCACGTAAAGAAAGCGCTGACGGCGATATACGACAACAACGTAATGAAGTTTATGGGCGGCAAAATGGGCGCCGTCAACGGGTTCGCCGAGGACCGCGGCCGCGTCGACACCACCGCGCTGCAGAGCGAGGAGATGTGGATCGGAGTCACCTACGGGCTGGCTGCGCTCATGATATACGAAGGTAACACTGATCATATAGGTACGTAGGGCCTTAATCATGGACAAACGGTTTTAAACCGTGCAGATAGTAGTATTTATACCATATTTCGTATGACCTTGTAACGCCCTTGGTGGCATGCGCTTCAAAACACTGGCAGAAATGTTGGTTTAAAACTTGTTTCAAACTGTCTAGCCACTTGTTTGAAACCACGCCAACAACATTCGCGTCTCTAGATAGAGATAGATTATTTCGCAAAAGACGTTTTTGTATTTTAAATTTTACGTATTACGTGCGAAACGTTCGAAAGGTATCTTATCTTATCTTAGAGATGGGCCCTTTCGGATACACTTCGACCCTTTAGGATCTTTTGTGCAATTACCCTCTTACACACTCAGCTGTTCGAATGTGCAGGTTTCCTCACGATGTTTTTCCTTCACCGTAAGAGCATCGGGTAATGCACTTAAGTTAGAAAAACTCATTGGTATATGATGCCCGGGGGGGTTCGAACTCGGTACCTTACGATCACGAGTCGACCGCCTAAGCTACTAGGCCACCGACGCTCTCTTCGAAAGGTATAGTTGTAATCACTTAAAAAATCTGCGACTGAAATGAATATTTGCAAAATAGACAGTTTGCCAAATGATGCGGTTTGAGTTGATAGGGAATGAGCTCTTAATTTCAACTGTTTCCTTCAGGTATGCACGAAGAAGCTTTCAAAACCGCCGGCGGCATGTACCAGACCCTCACCCAAATGGGTCTAGCCTTCGAAACCCCCGAAGCTCTCTACGAGAATGGCAACCATCGGTCCATCGCCTACATGCGACCCCTAGCCATATGGGGTATGTATCAAGCCATTATAGCCAGGCCACCAGCTAAAGTGCCAGTAGCAAACGGCCATGTTACCAAAAACCATGTAACAAATGCTAATGGGTTATAGTCAATGTGTTACTTTAATGTTGGGGTTGTGTCGGTTCACAAATTTATATTTTGGTGCCTAAATTTTAGATGACATTTTATTATCTATGGCGGGTTTTATGCATTTTTTCTGTTTACCTATTCTTATAATGGTATTAGATACCTATGTGATACATTCCCATTATTTGAAATTTACAACTGGTGCAAATGACGTGAAGATCTAACACAGCACTTATCCGCGATCTTTACTAAATGTGTAGGTACACATGAGCAACGCATGGTCATTAAGGATCGGGAATTCGGATGCTTTTATTGTTTTGTTTTTGTTGTTGTATTGAAGTTAAGTATTATGGAGGCGGACTCAATTTATTTTGCTAATAAATTTCCCGGGATTTCCCGGAATACCGGAAATTAGGATACATGTAAAGTATTTAAATAACATATTTTAGTTGTTTCTTTTTACAAAATATGTGGTTTGTTTAACTAACAGTACCTACATTATGCTTTAACATCAAACTAAATTAAATTTGTTAAGTTACATGTTATTCTTATGAAAACGAATGGTACAGCTAACGTTAGTAGTTTTGTTAAGTCACCAAATTAAAACAAATATACATAGTCATACAAAATTGTACTGTTTACCAATATTGCTGAAAATAGTCATAACCTAAATATTTTGACAGTTATCACTATTTCCTGATGTTTTATACAATCCCGGAATCCCGGAACTTAAATAATTAAAACAATATTTTTAAGAAGCCGACTCCATACTTGCTGAGCTTTTTCCGGAAATTTGCTAATTGTAGGTATAAAAGACCCGAATTTCCGATCCCTAATGATCATTTCCGTAAAAGTGCAATAATAAATGCTCTCGCCGTGTCACAATCTTTAATTATAGATCAGTATGGGCTTTTCAACTTCCTATACCGATCGTGCTTGCGCGCGATATTAAATATCGACGATGGAGAAGCAATACCTTATTTATTACACCACAAATATATTCATCAAAAATTTAAAAAATGTAGAAATATAATATTTCAAAATACAGTAAATATAATAAATAATACTTTAATTAATGTAACTTAACTCATGTAACTTAATACAATCGAACAAAATTATTTACCATTATATTAAAATAAAAAGAATTATTAATAAATATTAATGTGTTACGATACTTGACTACTTGTAAATAGTTTGTAATAGCATGAAATTGAAAATCTAATTATAAATACCTATACATATAAGTCCTCCTCTCTCGTTGCTGTGCCCGACAAGGGTTACCTTTGTTTCGGCGAAATATCTTTGCCAAATGTATCGTTTCCAATTCGTTTCATTTGCCAACCTGCTTTGTTTTCTGTGACCGTAAATATTTCAGGAATTTATAAATACTAACCTAACCTAACCTATAGGGTTCTACACGATGGTACTGAAATAAATCCTGAAATATTTTGCAGTAGCAGGAAATAAAATGGGTTGGCAAATGAAACGATTGGGAAACGCTACATTTGGCAAACATATTTCGGCCAAACGGCAGGCTCCCATTGCTACTTCATCGTCGATATTAAAGATTGAGATTTTGGTTATCTATGTATGATGAGTTTTCCCTTTCAACTTAAAGATACCAACGTGACTGAATCCTTCACACTTGTATTAAAATGTAAGTTAAGTATGGGACAGAATTTGACTTTATTATCGAAATATCAACTAAAATATTGTCTACAAAAACTCTTTATAAAAAATACAACGATGGTGTACTATTGTTTAAATATTTGCATTATTAATGGGACTCTTGGCTATGCTGCCGCGAAACCAAAGGATGCTAACAGCATTGTAATAGTATAAGCATTTTAAATGTAATGTGGTTACCAATAAAGTATAGAATGCTCCGACTACTACATTGCGGGATTTCCGGTAACCTTCGGGGAGGGAAGATGGCCGATTGAAAAATGACCAGGGACCCGTTCCAGAAAGCCACTCTGCAACTCTGCACTCCACAAATCCCACTCTTCAAATGTATTTCTGTTCCACTAAGCTATTGCAGAGTTGAAGAGCCAGAATCAAATGCAGAGTGTGGATTTGTGGATTTGCAAAGTATCTTTTAGGAACAGAATCTTTGCAGAGTTTGCAAATTACGCAGAGCGTTTTCTGGAACACGTTTACTCTGCACTTTGCATTATCGTGGATTTCCAAAGTGCAGTGCAGAGTTGCAGAGTGGCTTTCTGGAACGGCCCCAGCTTTTACTTTTGTTAATTTTGATTTATTGTTCTATTTACTGATTATACTCTCTCACTGACACTGGTGAAATCACTTGGTGGACCGCCATTAATTTAAAGAAGAAGAAGTAGAAGACTACTACATTTCAGTTAGCCGTCTTTTCTGTATCTGTTTTCTGCCATCATTGTGTAAACATAGCTCTATTCGATTTGATTAAGCGCGATACTAACTAGATATTTTTGTGTTTTTTATATTAGTTTTTAAATTGACTTGTATTCGCCGGGTGCGTAAAACTATAGGAGAAACGAAAGTTTTTTTGTTGAAAGAAAGCATTACGCACAAGGATGCATAAATCTGGGTGTAAAAATCTTTAGAGGGTTAGAGAGATCTGTTAGAGATGTCTAACTACCTATAATAACAATGGAATTATTTTTGATAATATTTCAACCAAAAAATGCAATTAAAGGAATGTTATTATCACGGGTCCGAGATTTGCGGGCGGTGATTGACAGTTTGTAGGGAGAACTGTTATCGATATTATCGGACTATAACTCTGTCTATAACACTGTCTATCCGGTACATTTTTTAAATAAATTTACACTATAAGCTTATAAAGCAACCGTTACTCATTTTAGTAAAGTAACTTAAACAGATTAAACTTCCTGATTTTTCGATCATTTTTCATCATCGAACGCTCACAAGAGTTTGTTACGTCGGCAAGTTTAGTCAATGGTACATGCAAGATAATAAATTCACCAGGTTTTATTTAATAAAGGCACAGATAAAAAGCGGTGCGCTCTCATTTTTTTTCTTACAAGCTGTCAATCGCAGCCCGCAAATATGCGAACCTTGGTTATTATTATTATGACAGTATTATGTACAATTATTTCCTTACGAGGTTAAAATTAGGTTTGTTTTTTGTGTAAAAATGTTTTATAATATGCACTAAAATACGCTAATTGGATCGAGTAATGCATTTACTGAATTTACAAACACTTAAAATTTAACCTATAATCGCCAATAAATAGGCCGCAATATAATTTGAGCTTATGTCACTTAGGGCCAAGTATCAAGGTGCATCAGAAATAACAGTTTTCACACCCCTATGCCGTTAACAATAATGTCTGTGTATAAATGACAATTTGCTATGGCCTGACGTTTACGTTAACGTATGTTAAGACGGGCGTCTCAGCTAAGATGAGTTTATTATTACGGCCGTTAGCCACGTATAAGTCTCAACACTTATTCAGGTAAGGTTGTGTTTGTGACCATAAAAAAAGAACAAACGGTCGTTACTTATAATGAATAATTATCGTTACAACTAGTACAGTCAGCGTCGAAAGACAATCTTGTTTGACACTGCTTACGTCATTGTAAAGCAACAAGGTACCAAAGATCGGATCTACTTTTGACTCCGACCCTAGGACATAGTCTCATTTTATTATTGTTACTGTATAAACTATATTGTAGTATTAAGAGTGGACGGAGGGAAACACACGACAAAGTCAATCATGTAAGTGGCCAGACCTTCAAATGGTGCTTGTTACGAAAACGTTACAATTATATTATTATTTAAAGGGTCGACAACGCGCATGCTATACTTCCGTTATTGCAAGCGTCCATAGGCTACAGTTAATCGCTTACCATCAGGCGGGCTGTACGCTTGTTTGCCACCATAGTGGTATAAAAATAAATCAATTTTCTCGCGCTTTAATGTTATTATTAACGTTTTAAAACTCTGATAACGATATCAACTTTATATCGATATATAATAACGTTGTACGTCACTTGTTTTCTGCACTTAGCTTCACTGGTTCGTACAATACCACGGTGGCCTTCATTCCGCCTCCGCATTGAACGGATAAGGGTCGCCAGCCGCACGATTCTCTGACTTAGGTCATTAACCCTTAGTCTGTGGAAGGGTAAAAAAAAGTCTCTCCAAATTATAGAATAATCCACAAAAAAGAACGAAATAAAAATACTAAAAGATATACAAAAGTTTGGTCAGGATCCTAAACAAACAGACGAAAGGTTAAACGTACAAAATGGTTTTTGGGGCGTTATTGCGATTTTCTTATGATTTTGGTGTCGTTGCGTTGTAGCATAACGTTATGAACAACATCGGTATATTTAGACGATTTTTTTAACATTAACGAAACGTTATGTATTTGCTTGGGACTTTTGGGTGCATACCCCGGTTCTAGAATCCATGGAGTCGTAATATGTTAAAATATTTTTTTGTACAAGTATATATGTATATCACAAAAATATACACAAAAAACACGCTACTGTTAGTAAACAAAATAAACTAAAATAAACACTTTAAGTAAGAAAAACAAAAATGTCTTCTTCAATTGTCTAATATTACAAGTAACTATTAAATCTCTGAGGAGGTACTGGCTTTTGGAATAAGTGTGTCATAAAATGATCATCATCAATAACTATTTCGTGTTCATCATTGAAATGGTAGTAAGAATGGATCGTTATAATTTTTTCTTTATTTTGCGGGGTTAAACGAGTTCTAGATTGATCAAAAACTTTTTTGTGTGTTGAGTTACGATTATTTTAGACTTTGACTTTAACTTCGAAAGAAAAATTTAACAAATATGACGACTCCATGGATTCTAGAACCACAGTATGCACGCAAAAGTCCCAAGCCAAGTTATGAATCAAGGTCTGCACGTGACCGCCCTGAATCTCTATGAAATAGTAAGGCTATTGTTAGTCGTTCAAGTGGTATGGGCTCAAACTATATTGGATTAAAGCTATTTAGGTATTTATTTATTACGTGCTTTCTTTAGGCAGATTATGAGATTAATTGATGTGCGTGTTTTTTTGGGATTAACAAAGTTTGGTGATCTGACTCTTGGTATTAATACTGAGTTATTAATCTTAATAAACTAACATTTAAAATGAATAAATGTGATATATTATACTAATAATGAAATGTTTTTTACCAGTGTGATTATTAATATTATTATATACGCATTTATTTAAATGTTCTTACCAATTGTTATACCAATGAAATTGTAACGAAAGTATTGTTTGTATTTTTGTTTGTTTGTATTAAATGTTTTATTAATTTATAAAAAAAACTTTTTATTGTAAACAATGTTTAATATGTACTTAAGTTTAGGTAAATATTTATTACAATTTGATATCAAAGTAATAAATTACGTACTTAATAGAATTTAAATTGTTGGTTTTAAATAAGGAATTGTAGAATAATGCAATGAAATACCGTATACATATTTGTACTTATTATATTTCAGAAGTTTCTTATATGAATAAACGTAAATGCGATCTGGATCACATTAATACAAAATTACGTATAAAAAAACCTTCGTTTTTGTCCTGAGATTCCTTCCTTTTACGTTCAGAGATATTAATTGTTAATCCACCACAAAACTTATTAATTAACGCAAAATTTTACGAGAGTTTTATTAAGTCATCTTTGGATGTGTGTATGTATGTCAGTTTAGGTCAAATCTTGCAAGTCAAGTGACTTTGCAAACAAAAAAGTACAGGTGGTAACAAAAGCTTGTCTCAAAATTGTTTCGAGGTACTTATTTCTATACTTATGTCAAATTCTTTGTTTCTTGTGGCTTGACGTCACTTCATTTGGCAGGGTTATAAGGTGGCTTAACATTAAAACTCCTCGGTTGTAATAGACAATCGTAGCAGCAAATATTTCCTGTGTAGGTATTTATATTTTGTTCTACCAAAATGAATTTGAAAAAAAAATTACCATAATGATGTAAGTACGGAAATTTGGTAAGGATCCGGATACGAGAGGACCGAGAGGTTGTTGTAATTGTCTAAACTTTTGCTGCTATGCTTGTTTATTTATTTAAATATAAAAGTAACACAAATCAGAAATCGATTATCGCTATCATTTCGATGAATTTAAGTTTCAGATGTGTTATTACTCTTCAATTTAGCATTTTCTTCTCCACACCATTTAGGACACTAAACTATAGAGTATACTTTGTACTGTAACATATTAAATATGAATAAAAGTTATAAAAATAAATAGAAAACTACAGATCTAAAACGAAAAGTGTATTTACATAGTATTAACATCAGGGGATGTTAAATCAGTCTTAATTATTCGATGGAAATTATCGATTGCTTATAAACATTGACACTGATACAACAAAAGTTATAAAAACACCTAGAACAGCTCATATCAGAGTTATGTTTATGATTTTATCTAATTACAATGTTCAGTAAAAGTGAAAACTTTGGCTAATTTATAATAGTAGGTTAAAGACTCATTGAATTTGCTTTTAAAGTTGTATGGTTCTGGCAGAAAACATCATAATGGTTCAAATTACAAAACATCTGCATATCAAAAAAAAAGAAACAGAGCCAAGTGGTTACAAATTCGATCTTTAAAGTTCTACACACTCATACAAAACAGTTTCAATATGGAGTTCGTAGCACTGTAACAGTAGTACAGTCAGCAGCAGAAGTAACTACGCAACCGAACATGTCAAAAAATGATCTGCACTCGACGCTATTGTCAAGAGATTACGTCGTGTCTAGATCATTTTGAGCATGTTATTCTGCTTAGCTACTTTTGATGCTGACTGTACCTAAATGGTAACCTGTCATTTTATCGAATTTCACTTCATCGAATGTATCATTTCATTGAATTTCATTTAATCGAACGCTATTTTCTGCTTGGAGTATCTTTTCAGAATATATTAAACATTAATTACGTAGATTAGGTTAGGTAAAACTTGTGATACCAAATAAAAAAAATCTGCGTGATTGAAAGTTGTTTCAATAAAATGATAGGTACCCATCTAAGTATGTGTCGCAGATATATTCATATACATGTGCGCGCCATCACGGTCGTCACAACGCCCGGACACCGTCGGGCGGTCATCGCAACGACCCGACGCGGTCTGGCGGTCTCTGGCCCCAAAGGTCATCCTCAAATGAGTCCCACTGTGTGCGTCTGAGTCGCAGTCCAAACGCTCGCGAGACGCAGACGCCTCGCGTTCGACTATCGTTGCCATGTGGTGCCCTCTGAAAATAATATGTGGTTTGACATTGCTTTCTATAGATTTATATTCATTGACGGATTTTGAGTAAGGCACAAAATTATCTGATGCAAACTAGCGTCCTGGAATACGTTTTTTTGTGTGGTAACTTCTAACCTTAACAGCAAAAACCTAACAAATTAAATGGTTGGTTGATATGTACATACCTACTCGTATTAGTAGCCTTAAAGGACTAAATAGTCACTTCAGTCGTCGAAGATATAAATCATTATAAACAATCTTAAAGTTATTAACAGCAACGCTACGACAAATTAACCTTGCTATCCCTGAGGGGGTTGAAACCATACTAAAAATGAAAAAATAATTTTAAAAATCGGTCTGCAGTTGATGGAGTACCTACAGTAACAACAGTAAAAAAACAGTCGAATTAAGAACATCGTTCTTTTTTGGAACTGGTTGATAAAAAATTGAGCAAACTGAGAGGTTCTTAAGGTCTAAGCTCTACTGACCTGTTGATCTGGTCGTGCTTGGGGTGGCCGAAGGTGGTGAACTGCGGCGTGAGCAGCGGCCGCGGTGGCGGCGGGATGAGGTAGTCGTCCAACCGACAGTCGTGCTCGCTCGTGGCCGAGTGCATCGTCAGCGTGCTGGCTGAGATCTGCAGACAAATATGAAGCATTCATGTTTAACAAACAAGCTTTTGCAAAAAAAAGAATGGGGACAATCTTCTTTTGCCAACTATAGTTTTAATGCACAGTCATCATCGTACAACATAAAGAAATGTGTGTTATTTTGCCAAGCATTAAAATACGTGATTACTTACAATCGATCTTGCCTTGTCGTCATTCTCTGACTGCACACTGTTAGTTTCGGCCACACTACCGCCGCTGACTGTACTCAAACGCCCTGATGATGACGAACCTATAAAAAAAACATTAAATTAAAGAACCAACTTTAACTTCTAGTAGGTACTTTTAATTAGGTACGGAATTTTCGTGGGTATTTTTTTATCCACAAAAGATATAGTTTTGGGAATGTGTCAATTTTACTTACTATCGCTCAAACTGCTGTTTGGCCGTGTGTTTCCATTCCTTTTTTCAACAGATCCATTTTGATCATGATCTGAAATCAAAATTTATTTTAGAATAAATACCTATTTGTGTGTTCTTTATAAGAAAATTCATGATTGTTTGGACACTTACGTCTTTTACTCTTGGAGAACATTTTTTTCACCCTTTCAAATGGCGTCGGTCTTTTCAAGTTATCCTTAATTCTTTGTTGGATCTTGTCGTACTCCTCTCGCATTTTATTCAGCTGCTCTTGCTTCTCTTTCAGCGATTGCTGCGTCTCATTTCTATTTTTCCATTCCATTACTAGTTTTTCCACTTCAGAAATAGAGAAAACGTTATTCTTGAAATCAGTTATGATTTCTGCTAATTCTTCTTGGCCAGTTAAAGGAAAAGTTTCCTTTCCAGATTTGGTACTGCTACATCTATCTTTGGCATTTAAATTTATTTGGCTTATGTCGCTCGTGGGGGTTTCTATGTTAAAGTTTTTGGTTTCTTCGGAGGGCGAGTACAAGAAGATGTCCGATTGATGCGGCATTAGTCTTGAACTGTTGGCGTATAAATTGTTTGGTCTGAATTTTGGGCTTTCTACTTTTATGTTTGACGGTTGTACTAAGTAGTCGTGTTCTATAGCTTGTTGCATTCTGCCAGCGGTATCGTCATGGATAGGAATATCGTTTTGGTATAATTGCTCTTTCTTTGGTATTTTTAGTACTGGTCGTTTCTTTTTGCTATCATTCACTCTAGGTAGATTCTCCTCTAACGTTTGCATGCAGGCTTCACTGAATGGATCTGAGACTAGTTCTTCAGCTTTAGTCTCAGAACTTGAGGGGGAATCAACTGTGTCGCACTCTTCAACGATCCGCAGTTCTTCATCGTGCTTTTCTTCCTTTTGCTCATCGTCTTTGTCGCTTTCAGTCATATTTTTCAAATAGTAGTACATATTGGAAAATTCATTTATTTTCTGAAACAAAAACAACGTAGCTATTTATTTTAACTGTTAGATGCTGAATCTTAAATAGTTCAGTTCCAGTATGAGTTACCATTACCCTACTCGCTAGCGAGTCGAATGCTTTGTTCCTCACAGTATTCTTAAAAAGTGCGAAGGACAGGGAATTTGACTTGCTATGTCATGGTAAGGGCTCATTAGTATTTTGTGCAACTTCCGTCTCACACTCCGCTACCTGTTTTTTCCGTTCACCGTGTATGGGCATCGGTTAACATAGTAGGTACCTACTTAAATATAAGACAAATACTTACGAGATGATCAGCTAGAACTTCTGCCAGCCTGGTGTGATGGTGGTCCCTTGCGAGCTCCGCAGGAGTGCGTTGGCGCACATTCCTTAGCGCAACAGCAGCGCCCCCTCCCGGACACTCCAGTAGCTGCCAGCAAAGCCGTTCGAGCCCGAAACGTGCCGCCCAATGTAACAACGTCGGGTATTCTTCGCCACCTAAATACGAAATTTGTCTTTATTGTCTGCTCTAGTTGTGGCCCATACAAATATGTAGATGTAAGTAAATATGCGGGCAAATATTTGTGTGATGAGCACGAGTATTTGTTTAGTCTTGGATGTTTTCTATGTATTTAAGTATTTATTTCTTTATATAAGTATTTATATCGTTGTCTAGTACCCATAGTACAAGCCTAGAGCTTAATTTGGGACTGGGTCAATTTGTGTGAGATCGTCCCTTGATATATATTTTTTTTATATATACTGCCGTGCTAAACCAACAAAAATTATCTCAGATTCGATTGCCAAAGTAGATTCAATCCTCTCCAGTTAGAAATGAAGTTGTGATTGCTACAGGAGTTTTATTTGAGATGTTGCTATTTGGCTTAGCAGGGCAGCATAGTGAATGAAATAAATCACAACACAAAACAAAATGGTTTCAATATTTTCCATTTAATGCTGATGCCAGATTGTTTAAGGAGTGTTTCAGTAAATAAGTAGCATCTGGTTTTTATTTTTATTTATTGCTAATTATGAAGTAGTTTTTTTTTTTAGTTATCTGAAGATATCGTACTATGAAACAAAAATACCGTTATATTGAAATGTATGAGATTCTTTATTCTTTATTTTTTTTTAATATTTATTGCAGGTACTTTATAACTTTTTGAACAACACAATTTGACAATCTTCGCTTGCCGTTTTCTACCATGCCACAATTGAATTTCCATTTTCACAACTTTTGTTATGCTTTTAGGAATATCATCTTACGGATAAGTTATACCAATAAACTGGATTTTACTTTGGGTAGTAAGGAAGTTTCTCCAATCTAATCTCTGACAGAGGTTTTTCTATGGGCGACAAATTTCTATAAAAATGGTAAATACACCAATGTTGAAATTCCAGTAACTACCTCAAAGTGAAGTTAAATCAAAAAAGTTAACTATTGATCAAAAGACAATTTAATAAGGTATTAAGTAGCCCATCAAACTTAAAGGAAAAACTATGTTTATGACAAACACCTCATAAATTCTCGAGAAGACGCTGTTCAAAAACCTTTAGTTGACATGTACCTAATATAAAAGGCGAAAACTTGAAATCGCCCGTTCATTTTTACGATTGTTATTTTTTATTTTATTGAATAGTATGTACAGATTACTATAACAAATGCACTGCTTAATAATTGCAACAAAATAAAAAAACAATCCATATTATGTACTGCTACTTTTTTCCGGGCCACTCTTTATCACAGAGATTCTTGAGAGGTGCATCACTGTTTTGCAAGTAAAGTAGAAAGATACTGCGACGGGTGGAAAAAACCCTCAAGACAGAGCAAACTAAGCATATCTGATAGCATTTTTCTTTTTTACCATGTAGTCTGTTGGAACGTTACACTGGTTGGTAAAGTCCTATCCTCTCTTTCGCCATTTATTAATGCTTCTCATTGATATATGTTTATGGTTTAGATACGTACTTGACACATCGGCCTTCGGATTGAACTGCTCGTTTGATACCAGTAGGTTGAAGTGAGGAGGAATGTTCTTCTGGAATGCACTGAGCATCCAACTGTCGAGCTGCTCTTTGCTGCTTGTCTTAAATCCTAAAGTCTGAAATAACATTTAACCCTTAGCATGTTTCAAAAATATCAAGAGGATTTTTCCAGAAATCAAAGCGTTAATTTACTTTAGCCCTTACAATAAAATTTAATCACCGATGAAGAATAAAATAGTTGTTACTAATTCTGAACCAGTGGTCTTGGTGTAGCTCTTATGAGTTGATGACATCATCGGATCTAATACTGTTGTATTTTATTGGGAAAATGAAAACATCCAAAGTCTCTCAGACTGTCTTTTGAAGCTCATCAATAGGGCACCAATCCAATCCATTAATATCCACAATAACATAAATATGCTGCGCCCTATTTTGTGTAAATACCTACCTGGCACATAAATTCCAAGGGATGATCAGAGGCCCTCAATAGCTGATCTAGTTCTCTCAGCCTGCTTTCGCACTTGATCTGCCTTCTTCCCAACGACTGACCGTTTTTGCTAACGCGCACCCATACCAGCATAGATACGTCCAGGCACGATTCTAAAACAAAAGATATGAAATGACATTTTCAAAGATCACTTCAGCCGTAAGCGCGTTTATATACCTACTTATACTCCGCGATGACTGTTATACGTCCTACAGTGGAACTGTGAAACTTTCAAACGTTTGTGGTATTGGTACGAAGACTAACCGTCCGAAATTTTGTTTGTGTACGTATATAAATAGGTAAAGACGGTTAATATTTTACGGGAAGCAGGTACATCTAAACTATATTATTTATGTCGATATTGGTATGTATTTAACAGTATAATGATCTTTTACTGCAATTCCTTGCGGAACTTCTTCTCAGCATTGATGGTCTTGTCGAAAGTGCTAGTAAATTCACTTCATAAAATAGTTAAGCTTTGTAAAAGAGTCCTAATGTGGCTAATTGACTAAGATAATTTAAATTTAAATCTGAGAAATACCTGGTATATCAAATTGTAGTGTATAAGGATTTCTCTTCTTAAAAGTTGGTATGTTGATGGCTTCTCCCTTCCTATCCACAATAATCTTTATGCTGTCCTCTTCTCTGATGGGGTCATTGAGAAGTGCTATCACTCGGCTGTGGCCCTGAAAATCACATTGTATTAATGCATCTTATTATAAAATTATGTTATCGAACACTTATTTAGAAGAGTTACAGGAAAATAATGTTAAGACTTAAAAATTCGTTACGAGTATTTATAAAGAGTAACGGTCTTGACGCTGAATGTGTCATTGAAGTTACCGTTTTTTATGCTAGAGGATGTAATTGAGCCAGCAAGTCACCTGATGATAATTATTTGCCCATGGCAACACCAGCAAAGGAATCACCGATGCAAGGTCCCTAAGTCGTATCGGTCCAGAAATAGCGCAGCAATAAGCTAGCTCAAGATACTTACGATCTTGACTTTCTTCGGCACGATCGAGAAGCTTGTTCGGTCTGTGGCTGTGTCCTTGCAGTCTTTGGTCCTTAGGATACCGACGGCGGCTGTCAGGAATGTGTCCACGAAAGACGTGTCTTTCTCCCGGACTGACATCATCTGCCATTGGTCTATGGTTGGGTAATCTGGATAACAAAGTAAAATGTATCAAAATATGTCTTCTCTTCAATATTTTGGGGACTTCATAAATAATAATATTATTTGAATAACGTCAAATTATAGCGTGACATTTCAAAATAGTTGTATCTTCTTTGTATCCGCTAGTTAAAGTTTAAAAATAGAAATAAGGGCTGCTGTTTCCGTTTACCAGAGGTCACTTTCTTTAGTTGAGGTAAATACCATAGCTGACACAAATATTAGAAGATACAGGAAGACACCCAATCACAAGAAGCCAATCACAGCTTTTTATACTATTTTACTATTAAGGTTTACAAAAAGTGTAACTGTGATAACTTTGTTCTATTCTATCAGGTTAAGTACCATCATCAGAAGAAAATGATCATCATATGTAAGACCTTGGTTAAACAGTTTTAAAACACGAATACAGCTTTGAAGATTACCTTCGCAATTGCTAGCGATGACCTGATTCTTCTCCACACCAAGCAGCATCACCAACACCTTATCGACCTTGAACAGCTCCATGTTAGCTTCATTCTTCAAGTCCTCCATCTTTGCCGCGAGGTTCGGACAGAGTATCACGATCTGTAGCTGGGACTTGGAGAGCTTCTCCAGTTTTTCTTGTGCGTCACAGGACATCAGCTCTTCGACTGTTACGGGAGTTACTCTGTGAACAAAGTTTTACAGGATAAGAAATGGGTAGTGGATTATTAAATAGTAGATTGTTAACCGAGGAATGAAAGTGATCAATTGCAGCCCATCAAATAACATTTAGGCCGCACGAGCGGTAGCGAGTGCGCCTATAGTTCGAGGGTGCAATTGATACTTTCACCCGAGTTAAACACTCTACTTTTCATTTCGATTATGGGGAAAGTAAAAAAAATACATATTTATAACATTTTTGAGAAAATATTATAACGTCAAATACTAGTGTATAAACATTAAAAGTACATTGCTGTGACGTGTAGGAGACATCCGCGCTGTGTCGTGTGCGCTCCGCACCGCCTGCGATATGAGTTGCGCTACGCACCTCCTTATACCGCTGCGATCCTGGTACTTTATTTAAACATGCAGTTACTTTTGTTCCCTAGGGTTCCCTATACACGTATCACTTTCAACCCGCTTCTGAGATAAAAAACGGCCTACTTTCAGTGGATGAGACATGAAAAGAATATTTACTTCTCAAGGATGCAATCAAATATTCCTTGCGTTAGAAAAATATTAACAAACTTTTACAATAACTAGGTATTAGAGAGATAAAAACCCCCGATATACCGGATTCATTAAGAGCTGATATCTCTTTAAAAAAAACAGCATCTAAATCGATTCAAACGTGTTAGAGCTATGGTGCCACAGACAGAAACATAGATCACACACACACATAGCGGTCAAACTGATAACACCCCTCCTTTTGCATCGAGGGTTAAGAAATAATATATTACCTATAGTGGTGACGAGCTCGTTGAGACATAATTTTGTCGAAGCTGGCAACGAGGTAGTCCGACCAAAGCGCGCTCTCAGGAGACCCTGAGCTCCAGAGGATCGCGATGTCTTCCATTTCTGCAACAAAATTGTGGCGTGAATAGATTTTGGAAATGGTAGGGTAATGCTATACTTACTATGGTTCGAATAGATTTATATTTTAGTGTAAACAGGAGAATAAAGAATATAAATAAGGGAGGAAATTGCTTGGAAGAAGTGCTAGGTTTATCTTGTCAAGTTCTGTGAACTGATTTTTTGAGGTAGGGGAAACTGTTGTACCCCGGACATAGTTTTACCTCGGACAGTTGACAATATTTAAAGTATCCCGCATTCTTCAAAAAGAAATATATATGTCATTTGAACCATTATCTATTAAAATGAAAGTAAAGTTAGCACGAAACTCGAGAGCGGCGTGTGCGTCGAGAAAATTACAAAAATATAAAATTTGTTACAGAAAATGAGTTTTTAGAACTTTATTACAAATTCGTTTATTTAGTGTTTCGAATATATATGATAAAACTGAATAATGCATGCTAAAACTATATTAAATAGCTATCAGATAGTGCAGTCGTTTCATCCTAACTTTTAGACGAAGTGCGTTTACAAAGGTTACTTTTAAAAAAACTTGCTTTGTTGTACCTTGGATACCGAACTTACGTTGTACCTCGGACTACGGACTGAGGTAGAAAAGTTCCAAAGTGTTCTAATTCTTACATTATTTTGCATTTTTTATGACAAGTTAAATATTTTTTACTATTTTAATTGTTGATTACATTTTTGTTTATGTTTTTAATTGTTCTCAGGGAGATTTTCCATTTGTTTTAGGAGAGTGGGAAAATATGGCCTTTTCTTGTAAATTTTATTAAGGAACCTATGAAAAGGTATAAAAAGTCTTCGTCCGAGTTGCCTTTTGTATCCTTAATAACTAAATACTAGATGATTATTTTCTGTTTTCTTGGCAAAAATGGTATTCGCCCAAGGTACAACACCGAGTGTCCAAGGTGAATCAGGGGTGTTGTACCATGGACACTTTTCCCTTTTTTTTCTATCAGCCTGTCCCGTCTAAACTAACTAAAGGATCGTTTAATATCATATCCCGGAATGTAGTACAATAGTACAACTTTACATATTTGCACATTTGGCAATTCTGAAGCATCTCGTTTTTTTTTCTAAAAATCAAAGAAATGTAAACTGTCCGGGGTACAACAGCTTCCCTACCTTGATTGCTAGACTACCTTTTAGTTATTTGATCGTATGGCGTATTTACATAAATATTTCAAACTTAAAAATAACTAAAGAGATAACTATAAATCCCCATTTAAGGTATTCAATGGCAATGGCGAAATATGTAGATGACTGATTATCGACTAACTCCTAGTACCTACGCAGAGATATGCGTAAGACAAACTGCGTAAGGTACATTTACCGTGGGACATTTACTACCACAAATAATAAAAAATGTTACTACTTTAAATTATTATTTTAATTTCAGGTCCTGCTCGACATGCCTAAATCTTTTTACTCTCATAAGTTGTTAATAAGTCTGTTATCATCAGACTTTTCTGGGACTATTTATTGTCGAACCGCAGCTCTAATTTTAAATAACGGGAACAAAATAACGAATCAGTTTTCTAAAGACATCAATTAGCCGGGGACTGATGAACAATAAATATTTAAAAATATAACAAGATCAGTGAACTTGCATCTAAAATGCTAACCGCGAATAATAATTCTGAAACTCGATCTACAGCGTCATATCAAGTTCCGTACATCAATCAGATGATTGAACTGTTTTAATTCTAAATTCAATGCCGGCTTCTCAGTTTTCGTTTGAAAATGGACCCATTGTAGTGTCTTTAGTACTCGGTACATTCCACGTTCACTGCCAGTGAAAAGTAGTTGTATGCAACTTTGATACGACGGACGTGTCAGGGGCATTGTTACTAACGTCTCCGTCGAATTGGTATAAAATGACATTGAAAGGAAGTTGTGAAGAGATAATGGGGCATTAACGATGTTCTCTCGGCATTCCCGGGTGCCGACAAGTTCGTGTCACCGAATTTAAAACAGCTTAACATTATCCTTTAGTGGTCTGATACATACAACAAGATTGCCTGCGACTACGACCACTCAAACTCGTTTATCGTGTTAGGTATCATTATAAAATTGTAACTCATGTTTAACAAATAAATTTATCTTTGTATTTATGTAATTTCGTGAGCTTGGTATCAAAATTAACGTATTTTATTTTTTATATTAAAGTATTTTGTCTCTTTCTCCGCTAGCTCCATACCAAATCTCATTTTTATCTGTTTAGTACTTTAACCGTAAAATCTGAACAGACAGACAATCAGACAGATGCACATTTACTAAACAAATATGAAATAAGAAATCAAAGAGCTAAGAAAATAGTTCTATAATAGTGGTGAACGCAAAGGAATTTTTGATCCTTGTCGCTTTAATATCATGTTTGAACCAAGTAACGACTGCACGAAATTATCGAATTGAAAAAAGCGATAAGGATGCATGATTACTACGAAGCTGTGTGTCATATTGAGAGGGAGAATAAAAGAGATAAAATTAACGTAACTATTCGAACGTCGGTTAAAAAAAACCCTGGGTATTATACTAATCGTTCACCTACATTTCGATTCGATTATACAAGTACTTTGATTTTCTATTACATCTTAGTAGTTCTACTTCTAAATTCCATAAAGAAAAGAAGTCGCCGGCGAATTCCTGTGTTTTAAAGTTATATTTAGAGCAACGCTGCTTACCTTATATACGGGGAACATCGGCCGGAAACCGAAGTCGAGAAGCTTCGCGTAAGCTGAAATGACGCGCCTTACCAACGAAAGCTTCATAGAAACGTCTTAGGTTTATACCAATGTATCTAATTTTTCATATCATTTTAATTTAGACGAGCTATGTTACGTTCACATTTACAAGTTCCGGAAACTTACACAACTATGGTCCTAACCGATAGTCAAATTTTCCTTCTTAAATTTATCATAAAAATATAATGGCTTATTGCCATTATTCCTGGGTCTAATTCATCATCATTTAACTTAAACTAGGCTCTTGTTGGTTGAGTACCTAATTGCCAATTTTCTCTGTTCTCTGCCAGAGGGTTCTGCCACGATGCATTGCGCTAACTAACGTTTCTATTTTTTTCATTTTTAAACCAATCGAATAGAAACTCTAGTTAAGGCAATGGATCTTGGCAGGGCCCCCAGGTGTCCCATCATCTTTCCTCTTCTACATTATATGGTTACTAAAACATATAATCTCTAGTTTGGTCTAGATTATTTGGTCTAAAATCATGTGCTCTAAACTTTACCTATAGCTATCATATTTGTAGGATAATATAATTAGGAAAATTGGACTAAGTATATACAGGCCAGGGCCATAGCTGAACCTATTATGCGTTTAACGGTATTTAATTTCTATTATTATCTGCGAAAAGCCATTAACAAAATAATAATAAAAAGCAAGCTTTAAAAAGTGAATTTTTTGATATTGTCGTCGATATATATTAAAAAAATAACCCCCCCCTCTTATTTATTACTTTGATAAAAAAATATAGCTGGTCACTCTGCTCAGAAACTGCAATAGGTATTAGGTACAGTCTTCAACGATTAGAGATTAGAAAGAGTGCATTGCAAAATTGGAATAAAAAATAACCAAGACCTCCACAGTGCCACTTGAAACCAATTAAATGAGCATAACCAATGATTCATTACTGTTGCGCGTGATACATTCCCTATCTCAAGATTGAATGCACCCAGTTCACAGGGCACCCATAAAAGGATATAAACAATGATCATTGACGGGTCTGGAAACCCCGCTACTTATGCTTTGAATAATTAAAAAAAACGTTATAAGTAACGTCAGATTTTTTATAGATAAAGTAAACTTGGGATATAGCGCGGAAAAGAGACCTTTGCCCATTGGCACAGACTAAAAATAAAACAAAGTAGGTAAATTGACAGTTCTCAAAGTTCTTTTGGTAAGAGCTATTTACTACCTAGTTACCAATTCTATCTACTAATAAACTTGTTTCCTTATTTTTATTACTTATAATAACATAAGTTAACATATTGGTTTTCATAATTAAAACGGCTACTATTGAAATAAACCATATTGTCAGTATACTTTATTTAATAAAAAACCTGACTGACCCGTTCGGTTACTTGACCGACCCGGCTTTTAAACTATGGCCTGATTTACACTTTGCGAAGTGGAAGTGCGAAGTTCATACATTTGCTGTCAAGTGGCCAGTGGCAAATGTATGAACTTCGCACTTGCACAAACTTCGCAAAGTGTAAATCATCCTGTACTACAAGCCGAGAGCTTAGCTTGGGACTAAAAAAAAGAGTGAGATTGTCCCCTGACATTTATTAATTAATATTTTAAGTGACGAAAACCTGCCAAGTTTTAGACTTATTACATACATACATTAAATCACGCCTGTTTCCCAGAGGGGCAGGCAGAGACTACTTCTTTCCACCTGCTACGATCCTGACAAATCTCTTTCGCTTCTTTCACATTCATACATCGAGTCATGCATGCACTTAGACTTATTGTTGTGTCTTAAGCAGTTACATTATCTCTGTTCTTTTCACTGCATAAAACTTGTCTGATTTTGACAGCTCCTAATAAGTACGGGCTTCTGAACGTAGCATAACGTGAATTCGTACTTGTAGGTACAGTCGACTACACTTTTGCACCCGATTTCAACGGAATTCTATGTAGTCTTCTAGGAAGTCTTTATAGTGTTCGTAGTCAACTTTACCTACTTCTTAGTTACGCAGAAGTAGAAGTGCACAAAGAAAGGGTTTTTAAAGTACAACCTCGTCTAGAAATGGGGGTAAGTACATCGGAAAGATGCGGGAATTCGTTGTGAACCTGTGATAACAGTGGTTAATTAGTAATTAGTATTTGTCTTATCGATGAACTTCGATAATGGCCTATATTGGCGAGATAAAACAGCTTCTATCTCCAACTTACTTGAGAATGAGTGAGTATGTTTTTTTTTATCACGTTAGGTACCTACCAAATTAGTTCTCGCAGTTTAAGACACGGGGCTAGGAAATTCTCGTAACCGATTATGAAGCTATCAACTCACTGTGACATAGTACAGCAATATAGGTAGGGCCGTAGGACGTGATTTTTGCACAGAAATAGCTGAAGGGGTAGAGTGCCCCTCAAAAATAGATAATACAACTTCTACGTTGATAACTTGTTCATAACGGCTAACCCTATTATTCATAAACGCAAAGTAGATTAAAACATGCTTTGTCCTTATCTGTCATTGTGACATTTGTATGTGACAGAAAGTGACAAAGCATACTTTAACTTGTGAAATAATGTTAAAATACCGCCGCCCCTATATATTTAAGTTATGGTTTAAACATCGAAGTTTTTATTTTCAACAATGAAGTCCCGTTATTTTACGTTAATATTACGAAAGTATTCGAACAAACAGACACTTTCGCATGTATATTACTTACTTTTGTCCTAAAAACATACTCCCATATCCCTGAACGAAAACATACGCTGGCTGTTAATTTTTTATTGCATCCAAGCGTCGCATACGCATCGGCTGCTTACAAAAGACCATTCAAACTAATACCGACCTTATCGTAGCTGGCGCATACGCTATTCCGATAACTATTGCCGTTATATTTGTATAGAATCACTGACAAGATCGCCAAAGCCGCTAGTAGCTTTAAAGTCCTTTCAGAATTGAATGGTTAGAAATATTCTATGCAGCGCCCTGGCCGGAAACCCCTACGGATTTATACTTGCCCACCTCTCCCGCCAAATGCAGAGACTAAATGTAATATCCGCTTCCTAAATAGACGCGTCTATCGGCCCGGAATAACTATGCACGGTGCAACGTGCAAACCATTTTGGAATAACTTTTAACACGTGGTTTTGGAGTCGTTAAACGTTAGAGTTCTAACGGAATGTAATGTTTTCGTTGGAGTTTGGTTCAGTTAATATTATTGCAGACCATCCAATGTTAAATTATGCTCTTGTCTACTTCAATTTTATAAGCCGACTTACTAGATATTATTATTTACATTAAGTAAGTAAATAATTGTTATAACTTATTGCGCGTTGACTATTAAATTAGAATTTAGCAAACAATGAGCAATATTCGTAAGCGTTCAAAACGTCAGTGTTTATCTTAACATAAGTTATCTAAGTAAGAATCAATTGTTGTATTATGCATTTTTTGCAAAAACTTGTGGGTCAAACGATGAAGAGAACATTTTTATACACTCTACTGCAAGAACCAAATCAGAAACAATTCTCTGTAAAGATTTGAAAAGAGCTGAAAATCCAAATTCATCCATTTTCTGGTTAGTTGATTGTATTAATAAAATGTATTGTACATCTACAAACACAAGATTGATGATTACAGATTAATTTTGTAAGGAAAAAACTTCCACAAAAATTTTCAACGCTACCCTTACACTAAATTTAGAATGAAGGGTGTAAACGGAAGGAGGAAGCAGGTGCTAGAGTTTCCTCTTATTAAATCAGTTCATAAGCTGTTACGATCCGCATTAAAAAATAAACCGTAAGTACCTACAACTCTCCCTGCACCAATAGGAACCTCTTCAACTAGAGACGTGTAGTGTACCGCTTGCACCATACATAAGCACTTCAGATTATTTTTACTCCGACGCATCCAAAAAAGGATGTTGCGCAAAGCATCTACAAACCAGAGCAAAGGTGTACCATTTCTGGCTTACTTATATCTGACTCTCCTTGTTGCTCCACACATTCGTTGGCGAACGTTAGGGACGCGGTTATAAATTAACAAAAAGCAAGCTTTCAAAACCCGACTGTTGCTAACCAACTTTAAATCGTTATAAAGCCTAAATGATCATTTAAAATGAAAAATGATGATAGAAACCTAAAGATGATTTTTAAATCCCTATTCAATGATACCCCACTTGTCATACTTGGTCGACTTTTTTTATTTTATTTGCACAGTATGGCGTCTGGTTACCGCCATATTGAATTTTGATTACTGTCATATCTTCAGTGACACTCACCATATTAAGACAAATCGATTGACATAAGAATCATCAAAATCGGACAACGGGTTTAGGTTTTATAGTGCCACAAAGGAACAAACATACATATATAGGCTGTGAAACACATTACCCTCCTCCTTCAGCAGTCGGGTAATGAGACTGAGAACGGTACAGTTGCTACTGATCTACAAGCACTATAGTCGAATAAAGTAGGTAAGTAAATAAACATTATGGTGGCATTGGCGGCGCTTCAATTTCCTCTCGGTCACATAATAGGAGCCATTTTGAGTAATGTTCGTGCCAGCCAGCAAAAAAATGCTATCGATTCTTTGGATTCGCACTCAGGATATTTTATTAAATTTGATTTGAATCTCGTATGTCTATACATATTAAATGTCGCCAAACAGCAAAATGTGCACTGTTGTTTTTCCGTGTTGGTGTAAAATTATTAGGTAGTATCGAGGCATTATTAGTTGTTTTTACAATCTGAGATTTACTGCAATGTCGTGAGAAATTATTTGCCTTGCCGTAGAAAAAAACCCCTATATCTCGATGTGCGGTGGAAAACTGCGTCTTCGCGTTGGCCCGTAAATAACATTTGCCTATGTTCGACGAATATCTGGAGAGCTCTCGGTTCGTTCGTTTTCGGTTTACCGCCGAATCGTTTGATGCGTGAAGTGAAATATTGCAGGTTTCTATAAACGTCTCCCAGTCCGCATGTCCGTTTTTGATCTGGTTCATATGATCGGATACATTAAGGTTTGTTGGTTTTGTTTTTTAATACGTACTTTGGTGGCCCTAATACATTCCATAAGGTAAAAATAAGGAAGAAAAACCGTCAAATAAATCTAATAAGCTAAGCAAGCTTTAACCCGACTGCATTTTTAAGGTTCCGTAGTCAAACTAGAAACCCTTAGACTGGTTTCGCACTACTTCCGATCCGAATCCGATCCGAACCCGTGAAAATAAGGTCCGGAGTAGTCGTAGAACTATTATCTATGGTAGTTTACGCACTATATCCGGCTTCCGTGAACCACGTTGAAAATGTTCGGTCTAGATCCGTATTTTCACGGGTTCGGATCGGATTCGGATCGGCCTAGTGCAAAACCGCTCTTATAGTTTCGCCATGTCCGTCCGTCCGTCCGTCCGTGCGCTGCCTAGCTCCGAGACTCTTAGTACTAGAAAGCTGTAATTTGGCATGAATAGACATGTTAGTCACGCCAACAAAGTGGTAAAATAAAATATTGAAATAAAAATATTTTTTTAGTGCGTCTCCTCTACACGTAAAGTGAGGATGTATTTTTTTCAAAAATATTGCGAATTTGTGAAAACAATTATTCAATTAAGGGATCCGTTCATGAAATATTAAGCTTTAAAGCGCTAATTTTTGTTAGATTCAAGTGTGCCCCCCCACTTTAACCAAAACTACAAATACAAAAAAAAAAACCTTATATGAAAGCACATATAACGAATTTAAAGAAAAACTATCACGACTAAGTAGACTTGTTTGGATCCTGAGATACAGACGACTAAATTGTTATACCTACTAAAGTCATCTAACACAGCACCAAATAACTTGAAATAGAGAATTAGTTCATACTTGTTGTTTTTTGAGATGATGTTTCTGTAGTAACTTCGGCTTCCCTGACCATGGTCAGACATGCTCTTGTCCGGTCTTTTTTGATATTGACGTCTATATCATAATTTTTTTTGATTGAAATATTAGGTATAGCTTATACCACTTCCACAACCAAGGCGTATCTAATGACATCTCTTATGTTAAAATCCTAAGCCGTTTAGGCTGCAGAGCGTGCCGCAGAAATAGACATAAAAGATATGATAAAAAACCTAGTACCTACTATTTTGTCGAAAAACCTTTCAAAGAACTTATTATTTACGTAGAATCTTCATTTCGTCGAAATGCTTTTCTTGCCGCATGTTTTTTTTTGGCTGTCATAAATATAGATATCCTGAAAACAGCGTTCGACGGAATGAAATTCAATAAAATAATGGGTTACCTACATACATACACAGATACACTCGTAAACAATAACCCTTCTGACGCAGTCGGCTAAAAACTTAATTAGCGTGTCAATGTTTAGTTAGCAAATTGCTATTTATACCCAATGGTTATGACAAAGGATGCAATTATGAAGCAAGACAATAAACATGAAATAGTTAATAAACAATGTTGTTAGCCCAAGCAGTGGGAAGTGACCCGTTTAAATGAGTTGTTCGAGGAACGACGGAAGTGGCTCGTAGAGCTGTAGTAAAACTGTTTATCTCGTTAGCGATACTTAGGTCGCCAAGTCAACGTTTACTTGGTTTAGACGTATTTTAGGAACCATTTTGTTGCTAAATTTGAAATTTGACTGCCGCTAGTGTTATGATAACAATTTTTTTGAAGATTGGACTCTTGTTTTGGGTGAATATTATTACAACCGCACTCAATACCGTTCTCAAAACAATGAAGAAAACAATGATATTTATCTACCACCAAATTCTGTTGTAATTAGAAGTAGAACTAGGAATACTTTCCATTTATTTCACAAGTTGGTACCGTTGGTGGTAATTATCATTGTTTTCTTCATTGTTTTGAGAACGGTATTGAGGGCGGTTGAAACACTCGAATATTCACCCTTTTAGAATAACTTCTAAAGTTTTTAAAGTAGGTATTACCGTATTAATATTAATATACCCAGCTGCCTACACAATATTTTCTTGACATTTAGGCCAGACCATTATTAAGAACTAACGAGATCATAACAAACATAGTATTGAGTGCGCAGCGCTCGACTTTCGCGTGAACCGCATGATTCACTAAATTAAAATAAACATCCCTTTTTTTCCCGGTTTTGCTTAATCGCCAGATCTGGCGCCGGTGGGATGATTCATTATCGCACTTTAGTACAGTCGAGTCATATTGACACAGTTTAATAACTGTTCACTTTGACTTTTTCAACAATTGCGTGTGAGTGACTGTTGAAACATGACTTTTAAATGGTATACTTTAAATGCTGAGCCATTATAGAACGGTAACCTATCGATGTTTCGTAAAACTTTTATCTTCTGTTTCGCTTGTCCGAAATTATAATTTGTCCGAAAAACATTTTTCTCTAATCCCATTAACTTGTAGAGTGAGTAAAACGCTCGCTCTAGGCATCTGGTGGCAAGGGGCACCAAAATGTCAAATGCGAAAAACAATTTTCGAGCAAAATACAAATATATGATGGCATATGGCGCCGAAGGACAATCTATCTCTACCCTGATCAGGCTGGCGCTGTTCATCAAGTAATTTTTTTGTGATATAGCTTAAGATATTCCAAATACCAGATATCATATACCTACTGCAAATACCACTTAATACTTTAAACTGTAGAACTTTACAAAAAGCAATGCTGGTTATTTGACATACGACGGTCTACCAGAGTAGAAAGTTCATGTGGTATTGATTTTGCAAGCACTCCCGAGTTCATAACTCCTGTTTGACTACTTCGCAGCGATGCGGTTATAACCGCTTGCAAGTTAAGTTAATAATGGCAAGTTGTGTTCAACAGCGCGAGTATAGAACTGCTCTAGGTTGAAATTTGGTTAATGATGTTACATGATGTTAGGTAACGATTAAGTAAGAATTTGAAATAATTTGCTACGGTGGTTATTTTGCGGTTTGCGGAGTTTTCGTAACGTGCAAGCTTCCCGAAAAAGCTCTCGGTAAAGCTCGTGCGAACAATCGCAGTAGATAAAAGCCACTGCGCGTTGCTTGAGCGTTCAGAGATCAAGTTTTATCAACATCTTGTATAATTTACCAACACTGAGTAAGTGTTTTACTACTTAGCTCAATTGTACGCTCTCGTAACGTAATCTAAATAAAATGTACGTATTTTCCTGTAAACATATTACAAGCCGTTGATAAGCTAAATTCTTAAACATGCTATCACACGTGAGAAAAATAATTATACGAAGCAATATACCTCGTAGCATTTGTAGGGACTCATTAGTAAATAGGAAGTATAATAAATAAACGTATGTACACAAATCAGCCTTGAATGCGGTCAGATGCGATAAGCGCGGGACTTGGCGCCGGAATCGAGCAATAACTCAATACTGTGTCTAACGTGTCGTCGAGGACAATAGAACTATAGGACGTTAGCACGGACTTAAGGCTAGGCTAGGATGAAGTAATAAACTGGATATCAATTACAAACTCAACTAATTCAAGAAATATTAAAAAATATATCAAATAATAATAATAAGTTATGGAATATAATGCAATTTGAAGTGTTGAAAAAATAATATTTTGACTGTGCTAAAGGATTTTGAAGAAAATTCTACAAGGCTAAACGATTTTATATTATACTTGGTCAATTCAGAAATTCTGTTTTTGTTTTCACAAAACAACACTTTGCGCTTCCGTCTTAATAGCAAATCCTGCTTATTTTCACGAAGTCACTTTATCAAGATGAATAAATGACAGTCTCGGAGACAATTACTTTCTTCGTGTTCGCTCCAAAAGAAATCTCCGAGAAGAGCTAATCTAAATTGTAAATTGTTTCCCTAACGCTTTGCGTCTGATGTTAAAATTCACAGAACAAGAAGACAATACATTATACCGTGTCTAAATTGCTTTTGTACGAATAACAATGGTTTCTAAAGCTTCACAGAATTAAATTTAGTTGATCTTTTGTCACACATGTTAAGCATTCGGCTTGATATTGAAATAAAATGATGTTTGTTGATTCTGCGTGTACCTTTAACTCTCCTTCCCGCCGGTATTAAAATTCACTGCGCGTACACATTACGGGAGAGGCTCCGGTGCATGTAGATTACCCTATGTTTATTCAACCACGCTACAACCCCGCAAAGGTAATGCGTACCATGTAACTAATATAAATTAACCTCTCCATTGACATATTCTCACCTCTATTGTCGATATTTAAAGTCTAGATTCGTTGAGTTGGGGTTCGAGGTAGGTTTAGTTAATTTGGTTACAAAGTACGGTGTCTCTTTGACAATGATTTTGGGCTGGGCTGAGACACCTTGAAATTACAAAGTGTACCTCGATCGGCTCAGTAGGTTGTGAGGACTGACAAAGGCGAACAGAATACAATTAGTGGCGGAATACTTTCAAACATCGAAAGTTTTGAAGTCTAAAAGAGTTTAATTAAGAATTTAGACAAGCAAACAATGTTGTGAATGATTTCAGAAGTTTAATATACTTTTTTTTCTACACTTCTCTACTATTAGACAAGTTATTGACACTTATTTCAACACTGAAATATGCTCTCATAACACTGTTGAAACTTTTTTGATAATCTTTAAACGCAAGAGGAAGACCCTACATAATTATTCAGCAGACACTTCAGGCTCATAAATAAATAATAAGTAAGCCCTATTTTACTTGCTTCTTTACGTAATACAAACACAAATTAAATACGACATTCACCACTAAAATAAAATAAAACAAAAACTCACTTGCATCAGCCTCCATTTTCAAAAATACGCACCACCCACTAACTACAACATCGCACTGCGCAAGAGTCTACGAAGTGTCCGAGAGCGGTTCGCGATCGTGCTAATGTGCGGACGACTGGCGTCAAGCGGCGCGCGCGCACACACTTCGCATACTAAAACCGCGATGCTAACCGCGAGCGCACCCTTCGCGCGCCAAATCAAACAACGCCATCTACCGAGCATCCCCGTAAACAATTATGCAAGTCGCGTTCGGTTACATTTAAGGATATACCGTTGGAAACTGATAAGCTTCTGAGTAAGTTATGATATGAATATAAAATATTAATTGACCGATAATTTACGGTCGGCCTAGTGTTGACACTGTTTGTCTGTATGCTAGATGTTTTATAGCCGCTAGATTGATACTATAATATATGACGCACGAACTTTACACGGAACGATATATGATGTTTAACTGAGTCTGTTTCTCGCAAAAGTCTTTTCTAGAATAATTTTATAATAAATCTACTATCAAAGCGTAGGTGCACTCGTCTAATAGGTACGGGTTTTGAGGTGTATTTGTGTTAAAATGGACTAAAGACACAGTCTTAACTCGGATAAGGCCTTGAAGTGTCATGTTATGTATTTTTTTATGTGAATTGTACTGCTTGTTAGCTAATAAGATGCATTACAGTTATTGTGCACATTTTTAATTGTATGATAATGTTTTATAGTTCTATTGTTTGAGATAATAGCTGAGTAAAGGTCAAAGATTGAGCATCAAAGCACCGGCGGAGTTTCGGGTATTCTTACTGTTTATCAGTAAAATTGCAGTTCAAAAGAAAAACGTTATATAAGAGTATGTAGATCATGTGCGCATACGGTGTTTGTGCTTTGAACGCAGCATAAGGCCGAAGGGCGGCAAGGGAGCAACGTCCTTTGATATCTGCCCAACGTCTCATCTGACATGTTTATGTGCATCCATCATCTTTATCACGAACATATAACCATTACCTAATAATAGATCTTAGTACGTTTCCTTTATTGTTGATCTTATCTGTACCATAAAAATATTATTGGGCCGATAACGTTATGTACTTTCAATATAAAGGACCAGAAACAATATTTGGTTTTTGATTATACTTTCCAAGCCCTCTTGTTATGATTCGACACGTTTAGACTACACCAAGATAAGGTTTCATCAAAATAAACAATAATGATCTGTTATTGGTGGATTCCCACTGTAAGACGGTCACGGTTTTGCGTGAATTGCTTATGGTCCAAAAACTACGAGGGAAGCGTGGAGGCGTACGAGTACTAAATTTGGCCAAGAAATACATTTGATTAAATGCAGGAAAAAAACAGTGTTTTTTCGAAGGAAATGAAGCACTTCTTTCAGTCTTCGTGTTATCCTTGCTAGGCTAAGTGGAATTACCTTTAAACGGGAAGTTCTTGGGTCTCCTTCTCTTGACGACCTCTTCATCCTTCTGCCCGTTCCTTGGAGCTGGCATTTTCGGGACTTCACTAGGTACAGACGTGACCTCTCCCGCTCCTCCAGTTCCTGAAGTTAGGTAACCTCCCACTGAGTGTCTCCGTCGACCTTGGAGAGGTATGGTGTAGAACACTTCTTCGCGTTCCTGTGGACCGTCTGGTGTCACCACTGTTGTGCTGATCTTGCCTTTTCTGTGAATGGACACTTGTAAATGTGCATTGTTTTTACAAAGATAAGAAATGTTAATACAGGATATGTTTGTGCCGCACGAAAAAATGGCCGCAAAAAAGCGCTCAAATATTATCAACGCGATTCTGTTTGCGAAGTTCAAAAGCGCGTCCATCCGTGAAGACTTCGTTTATCGCCTCGAGGATTATCACGTGTTTATATATTAAAAGTAACAAATAAGGTATAATTTTAACAAGCTGTCATTTTTTGACATTTTTTGTTTGTTTTTTTGTTTGATTACTTACTTATTTATTTATTTTTTGTCAACTAGTTCTCGTTTTCATACCACCCTTGCCTCTTAAGATAAGATAGGATAAGATCACAAACAATACTCTTACTTTATTCTTGGTGAAGTGGAACTGTGCCTCATGTCACTTGGCGCGCAGTCCCCTGGTCTCGGCTGTCCTCGAAGAAATGCTTCAGCCTGTTCCGGCTCTCTAGCCGACAGGGACCGGAGTAAAGCCCTGAACTCCCGCCTCCTTGGGCTTTCGGGTTCCCTTCTTCTTGGAGAGCCGAGGGACCTGGCATCAGCCCACACGCGTCCGGGAGCAGAACGGGAGCATGGCTCGGCCTGGGTTTCCACACTATCTAGGACATCCGCGTTGGGAAACGCGAAATATGATGGGTTATCTGTGGAAAGAAAATAATGGTAATATGGTTGGGATATTAGCTGATGAGTGATGGCTGCTGGTATAAGCAATTTTGCAATTCAATATGGTTATATCATCAATTTTTTAACCATAACTGTTAATGGTAATGAAATTGCAAAATGTTAATTTATAAACTGTTTCAAATCTGAAGCATAAAATATGCTGGTAATGGCGAACTTAGCCAGCATATTCTGAGGTCATATTTCAAACAGCTGTCACAATTACGCAGGTCGCAATAAAATGGTTTTTCGATAGATTTGATTTGTCTTTACCAACGATCATTGGTGCGGCGTCGTCCCGTGCCTGGCACTATGCGACTGCGCCTCGCGGGAATTATCCAATAACGACAATGAACTAACGGATCTCGGTATTGGGCTGACCCGATATGGGGTCGACTTCGTATGCAAATTGAAGGTTTTGGTGTTGAATGTGGTACGTCCAGTGCGGGTGGAGTGGTCCTACTTTCCTGAGGCGGAAAAGCAAATTGAAAGTAATCGTAGCCTAACGTCGACTATGGCCCGATATATCTAAACAATTCATGTAAGATTGGAAACTTGAATACGATAAGTAGATAGTTTTTTCGTCCGCGCAGACGTGGTTCGCTTTTCTCTCGAGAAATACCATAAAATACAAATGTTCTTTATTGAACACCATATAAGTACAATAACAGCATGAAAATGTTAAATTTTCCGGTATATAAAACTCTGGGCCATATCATTGTCTGTACCAAATGTCATATAGACAGTGATGATGGAAAAACTTTTATTTTAATAATATTAGTATAAATTTATCCTTGGCCTTTATCAACAAATGCCTAAAAGCAATTGTAAGAATGAGTAAAATAATGTTTATTTATGTTTATATGAAGCGGTCAAAGAGTTATTTTTATTCGGTCCAAATTTGTTACATTTCCACAGAAAATACACAGAAAACCCACATTCTCCAGGAAAAGAGGTCAAATCAGTCGGGGGTAGCAATAGACGAGCTGTATGCAGTTGGTGTGCTAGAAATATAAAAAACCTCGCCGTATCGCGGCAAAAATAGTATTAAAAATATTCTTCATTTTTTCCTTGTTAGGTCATAGCTACTTAATTATTTCTTCTAACTATAAGTACATAAAGGTATTACGAGCAAAATGGGCAAGTATAAAAATCTACTAATACTAAGCACGGTTCGCAAAATAAAGACCACAGCATTACGCAGCTTAGCGTAAGTATCCTTTACGTGCGAAGGAGCTATTCCAGGGTATTAATAGGCAAAAAGGTTTGCTCCGAGGAGGTTCAGCGAAGCAGTGCCTCCCTACAGGGTGGCTGGAGGGTAACGCGTGTAGTGTGCTTACAGATTTTGCGGCGTGACCCGATAACAGGTCCATTTTGGACGGGAAATTGAGAGCGGGGCGCTGAATGCGACTAATAGAGTTAAGCCCCGTTTATTGACTTAACGGCTTACGAGGTCTTTATGCTACTTAATTTGGTTTAGCCTATCTTGCTTCTATATTGTTAAAGTATTGTTGTTGTTATAGTAGGTCTTATTCACTTGACAGGAAGAGCTGTCAAAACGTTAATAAGATGATTATGTTTACATACATAATCATCTTATTAACGTCAACTGTCAACTGAGCAGAAGCGCGTGGAGCTAACCCCATGTTCTGTTTAGTCCACAAGAGAAAATACTCTTTAATCAAACAATAGTCCTCGCGTGTGATATCCAAGGACTTATGAAAGTGTCTATAAATAACTCAACATTGGCAAAGTACACCTTAACATGAGTGAACGCCATTAATTGAAATTAGAATTAGAAAAATAAGAAATACCTACGTAAAATATAAGAGCGAGTTGGGTTAAATCGAAGTACTTAGAAATCATAGAATAAACCCAATTTAGTACCTTGGTTAAAGTATATTTAATATGTTATGTTTTATATTATAATGTTATTATAATGATAATCAATGCAGTAATTTAAAAAAACGGTTAAATGAGTAGTTGAAATGAATGACGTAGCTTCTTCACGGAAAAGAAATTGATGAAATAACTATTTATTGCCTTTTACGACAAAGTTCTGTAGTGGCTCACTAAAACGCTCAAACCACTTCACTTCAAAACTATCTCCGGCCCGGATAGTTTCACTTAAAACCTCGGTTTAGTGGCGTTTTTTAGGCCCGCATCTGTATTGTATTCCGGGCGAGGGACGTGAGTCCCTGGGAACATGTGGCACGCAACCGGGACAACCGGGACAAACAATGCCACTTCCACGCACGACACAGATTGAGAATAAATGATGGAACATTAACATCTAATGGTATTTAATCTGTGACAGTAGTTTTTATTAATGAGGATTTGTTGGATCCCACTATCCCAAAAATATTGTAAATGCGAAAGTTCGTGTGTTTGTTACGCCTTCACGCAGTAACGGCTTGACGGATTTGGACGAAATTTGGAATGGAGATAGCTTATATATGAAATTAACATAGGCTACTTTTTATCTTGGAAAATATCAAAGTTTCCGAGGGAATAACGATATTAGAAATCTACGCGAACGAAGTCACGGGCAGAAACTATGATAAATAATAATCAATAGGTACTAATGTTATAAATGCAAAGGAACTTTGTTTGTTGCGCTTTGACAGCGAAACCGCTAAACCGATGATAATTCAATTTGGTATGGAGATAGTATGAACCCCGGAAAAGGACATAAGATAAGAAAAAATAGGATTAGGTATACTAACTATTACGTATCTAAGCACGTAGCAATGCGCTTAGCGCGTTAGATCTCAATTTGTTATGTTTTATATTTTGAATTGTGTTACTTTTAGTTTAAGCTGTATTATTTTTAATTATTTAGTGCTAATTTTGTTTTATGCAATGTTTGGTCATCATTATTTCTTTTTAATGTTTAGTCATCTTTTCGGCTCCAGCTGAAAATCTGCGTTGCGGCTCCGTGCCATAGCATCACGCTAAGCTGGTACATTGTTGCGGCTATCTTGTGTTTTCAAGAGAACAGTCTATTTTAGTTACCTATGTTAATTTTGTTATTTTAGTCCCAAGTACAGAAGTGTTTTAATAGCTGTATAAATATTCTTTATTCTTATAAACGACTTAGCTATGGACGAAAACGGAGTCGCTATATGGCTACAGCTCGTTGCTAATAAATACGCGCTCGTAAAGGAATTAGATAGGCTGATATTATATAATAAATAATAATAGTAGTGGTAATTTTTAGTACAATAGAGGTCGAGGTAGGCAACAATGAAACTATCACTACAGGATTTATTTAAAAATAACTTTTACATACTACTTTAACTAACTTTTTTTAAATACCCCAAATAAGGACGTTAAAACCTAATGTAAAACACCGGTAATAAGCACCATTAAAAATCATAATATCAATCAATAAAACCGTAAACATATTATCTCCGATCAGACATTAGGTACGATCTTTTAATTAAACCATTTAGCTAACCAGCATGCTGTTAAGAAATAAACATAAACCCGCGCGGTGCGTCTAATGAATTAATCATTATTCTAAGAAGCCATGAAAGGAATCTCTAAATGCTCGTACGTTATAAACATAATTTGTTTAAGATGTTCGCGTTATGACTAATTTTGCCGTTCCCGGTATTTTGTGAGTACCGCCTCTTCACTACAATATAATTATACTTATCTTAATTAGCCGCAAAACTAAAACAAACGTTATTTATTCACAAAACAGAAAACTTGAAACAATTAAAACTCCCAAACTTCTAAAATTCTTGCACAATAGCGCGCGGAAATTAGAAAAGTTTCGTAGCTCCAACACGAAATTATAAATTAAAATTTTCACTTACTGGTAGCGCGAAGACAGTAGTCGAATTGGGGTCCCATGGTTGCGCTTCACGCATTCGGTGCCCGGAACTAGGAAATGTATGTAAGTTGAGCACGCGAGCGTGTCACTGGGGCTGAAAGTGGCACTACGCACGACACATCTCGCCGAACGCTTGGCGGGTTCTGTCGTGTAGCCACAGTCTGGACCGGCGCGGGCGCAGGTGGCTCGTGCGCACACGTGCGGAGCTTTCGTAAGGAACTTTTTGAGCTTTCTTAGCACGAGCGGAAGTCTCGTATACGCTGGAAGTTAGGGCGTTGGGTTCTCTTTGATTTTAAAGAGCGATGTGTAGCTCTCGGGTTCAGTTTATATTATTATGGAAATCAAAGAGCTTGGTTTTTTAATATAGGTACCTATTAAAAGCATGATTTATAATTGATGTAATACTAATAGTTAAAACTATGCGGCTATGTACTTTCGTGGAAAATTCGTTAACTATAAGGCGCAAGCAGTACCATTGGGTGGTGTCCCTCTTTTGGCAAATTGTTTTTACAACAAAGGAAAAGTAATGGGCCTCAAACAATACCTTGAAGAACTTCGTACTAAACAAGTCGTGTTATTATACGCTTTTATTTATTTTAATTTCATGCTTTCATGATTGATTGGCTATTTGGTGTGGGGAGACGCTAACCATTTCTTAGTAATTGGATCTTTTGTGACCAAAAACTTAACGAGTCGAGTTAAACTCAGAATAATTTTGTGCAAAGCCAGAACAATACAATATAAGTTATCACGGGTCTCGTAAAAAAAAAACTGCCCGGATGCTCCTTTACGGCTATAGGGAAAGAGCTAGTCGAGGCAACTACAGGAGAAGACAGCTTGGCGCAAAAGAGGTCTATCTATATGCCCTGTGGTCGGTTAACGTGGACTGGATGGATCAACATGTATGACCCTGAATAAATCTTGTAGAAATTGTTCCCAGAAATAATGTTCTACGAGCAATCTCCGAGTACAACCACTAATATAATAGACGGCTAGGCGCCTGGGCATTCAGCCAAGAGAAATGAATTCAAAACTTCATAATATACACGCCGAAATAAGATTAATATGAAAACAGTTCGATATAACGCTGACATCATTCTATAAGCGAAATACTTGAGTAATGCGGGTTTGAGTGTAGTTAGGAAAGCTTACACACAAAATTGACGCACACGCATCACGGTGCTTGTACGAGTTGAGTATCAGTTGCGATTGTCATTATTTATAGGTATACCTGTATCTACTAACATACACACGTGTGAAAACAAGAGGCCACCGGATAACCACCGATAAACTTGATGAAAAAGCAAGATAAATAAAAACATATCCGACAAATTATGTAAAACCTTGATCAATAAAAACCAGTGATTCAAATCGGGTCAGTGCGTCTCACAGACGGTTCATTCAGGACCGATCACACGCTTGGCCTGTTCAAATTCAGCAAATGTTTCATTTAATCCTTTTAGTGAAAATAAAACATTTACGTTCTTGAAATATATATTTTCTTTCGATAAGTATTTATTTAAAAAAATACTAGTACAATAAGTACCTATAGGTAGTACCTATGTATTCCATATTTTACGTTCTTTTTTAGAAAAATATTGTCTATTAGTCCATCAACCAAAACCAGATAAGTTCATATCCAATCTATGCAGCATAAGTCAAAAAGAGCTATCATCACGTCAACAATATGATAACGATATAGCTTAGGCTAAAATTAAATGAAATAGAGGCCCTAAACTGTTTTAAAGGGTATGAATGAGTACCTGATATTTTATCGAAACAACTTTCAACCTCGAATTTTCATTTCATAAAAGGCATTTCTCGGATTTTAGGAGAAAATAGCGTAGGTGCTTACGATGAAATGAAATTCGATGAAATGATATAATAAAATCGATGAAGTAAACTTCGTTTAAATAATAGGTTACCCTGTTTAATATATCAGGGAGTGTGGTTCAGAGTTTCAGTGAAGGATCCCTAAGCCGTACGGTTCAGTTGGGGGAGCACGCCGGATTTATTCCAAGTGTTTATGCGCAGTGGCATGTGTGCATTTCGGTAGCACACGCTAGGCGTCAATGTTAGTAAATATAGCCTTAATGTTGACGCTCGCGTTGGCGTCTACGTCTTTTCATATCGGCCGGGGGCAGGGTAGGCCTAGTTCCAAACCTGATCGCCAACGCTGCGATTTGACGACGTTGTTAGCTTCCTTGGTAGTGACGCTGCATTGAACTAGCGGCTCCTGTTTCGATTTTTGGTAGGGGTTAATTTTGTGTGATGAGCGCGAAAATTTTGTTCCTGGAATGTTGAATGATTTTTATAAGTTTGAGCATGTATTTCTTTATCTGTTTGCCGTAAAATTTACAACATGATCCGTAGCTTTTCGCAACTTTCTGCTAACTCAGTTCTGTATCGGTTACCTACGGGACAGGCTACGCCTAGTATAGGGACCAGTGGTATGTAAATCTCTTATGATATTTTTTCCTAGTTGTAGTAGTACCTAGTTCTTATTGTATGAAAATAACACTATTGCATATGTATGTCCACTGAACTTGATGTGTATTTATGTACAACAATTTATTTATTTATTTATTTTACTATACAACTGCTGCTCAATACAATCGCCACTTGAGAATATTGTAGTTCTATGAGTCACACATCATACTCTTTTCCGCCAGATTATACACAAGTAGCTTAAATTTCAACGGTCTCGGTCAAGACTTGCAAGTTTATCCTACTAATATTGCAAATGCGAAAGTTTGTTTGTGTGTTAGTGTGTCCTTCACGCTGCCACGGCTGGACGGATTTGGATGAAATTTGGAATGGAGATAGCTTATACGACTATAAGTATTTTTTATCCCGGAAAATTTCAAAGTTCCCGATAGAATAACGATAATCGACATCTACGCGGACGAAGCCGCGGGCAGAAATTAGTAATCAAATAATTTCTTTATAATGTTAACTCAAAGAAAATGCATTTGAACTAAGGGGTGATATGACGAAAAAGAGTAACGCTTAAAGAACAAAAGCTTAGAAATATCAAAGCTATAATATATCTTTGAACTTCAACTATGAACTGTATTTTGTAAGGCGACCCGGGCTATTGTATCTACAGGGTCATTGTACTTTAGATATTATCATCTTTGCTAGTTTAAGTTCCAGCAGGAGCGGTGTCATATTAAATCTGCTTCAGAAAACGAAACATTTGCTATTCACTCTTAAGGGCCTCCTAATATTATCACTGAAAGTTTTAATGGATGTTTGTATGTTCCTGCCTCAATCTAAAGTTGATAGTTTATCCAACTTAATATTATAAAAGCGAAAGTTGTGTTTGTTTTTTACTTCTTTACGCTGCAACGGTTGGACGGATTTGGATGAAATTAGAAATGGATATAGCTGGTACTTTAGATTAACATTTAAAGCTACTTTTCATACCGGAAATTCAGTTTAAAAGTTTCTGAGGGAATAACTATAATCGAAAGGCTGAAGCTACACTGAAAAAAAAAAGGTAGTTTCTAACAAGATTGTGATTATTGTGCATAGGCGTCTTGATTCCATATGAGCCTAACAAGACGTTTGATACACCGACTAAGATGTAAGTTGAATCACTAAAGAACTTGCTGCTGTTACTATAAGCTTTAACGAATATCATAACTATTGTATTCATACTCACACTTATTTTGAGTGTAGTAAAACATAAAAGATGGGATTCCTACTTTCCAGGAAATTGGATAGTTCCCGAGGGACACGCGGTAAACGACTTCTAAGTGAACGAAGTCGCGGGAAAAAGCTAGTAATTTCATAACCTTAAGCCGAGCGGCGCTAATATTATTTTACACACATTTTTTCCAGAACATTTGGTTTATAGAGGCCATTAGTCAAAAGTTCACGTTTCGCTGCCATTTCTTATTTTAGCTGAACTTGATGTCCTTTGGGCTCAAGTTCGAAGGGTTAAACTCCTCATCAGTTACGCTACCTTTTTGAAATAAAAGGACGCATTTACAACTTAAAAATATAGCAAATTATGCTTTCCATGGATATCAATAAGGTTGCACATGTAGTGTTTTTTTTATTTAAGTTACAGTATCTTTACTTAGTAAGCTACGCCTAAGCCGTGTCAACCGTGCGTGATAAATTGTGTTATTTCATGGAATAACATTGTCTAAACTTGACGCTATATTTTAACTAAAACCGTACTGCACGTACAGACCCCATCTATAATTATGAGTATTATAGCATTATTATAGCAAATGTGTTACGTCTTAGAAACTTAACTCGATTAACTGAGCGTAGCTCCATGTCTTTGTTGTGTATGTTTAATCTATTTCTCGCATTTTCGCTCTCTTCCTAGATCTATCACCATGTATAGCACGCGTATAGTAAATCAACGTGCTCTTTATCCAATTTTTACCACAAACCTTCATTGGTGAGAAAAAAAATGTCGTGGACAAGGCAAAGGAGAGCACAGGCCGAATCATGGTAAGTGGGATCTGTAACCCGCATTCTCAAGACTACAATCTTAAGATTGCAATCCTAAGACCGCAAACGCGTTGCTAACCCTGAGTACTAAGATGGAATGCATCCAATATTCACAAGCATCTACTGTAACTGACATTCATTAATAAACCGTGGTGACAGGACTTCGTGCAAGGTTCATCCGGATTGCTACCACCACCTTATCCTGTGTTAGTATTCTGTGTTCTGGATTGGGGATAAGACAACCGTTGACATAACTAGCATAGAGACATTCCCTAACTTGTTTGCTTTCTTAAGAATCGCAGGATTTCAGTCTCAAGACTTTTTAATGTCATGGGGAAGGCAACGGATGATGAGTGGAGCATATACCCATTTGTAATACTGAGACAGTAAATACGTCTCGAACCCTGACGAGTACTGATGACTAAGATGGAATGCCTCTACGCTAGTAATCTCACTTATACTCATCGAACCGATCGATCGGTCAGCGAAACACGCTACGTGAACACTGCTGCTTGGCGATTTCTTACTATAACTTGCTTGGCGATAGGTTATACTTAGTAAGAGATCCGAATAGGACACGATTTGCACCGGGCTGTTTATTCGATAAAAAGTATTTTATACCAAATTTAATGTGCTAAGTAATATATGGCGAATAGGTAGGCTGAAAAATTTCAGTCCAGTATATTTTTTTTTTCTTTTTTTAAATAAACTTTGTTTTAAAAAATTGCAATAGCTAGTTTAATAGACAAATTACATAACAATCGAAAGTATGAAGCCTATAGAATATGCAAACTTTAGGTTGACTATTTTTTTCCCGTCAAACTATTGGGTAGGCAGGTACAAACAGGTAAGTCGGTACTAATAATTTGCACCAAACCTAACGTTTGCATATTCTATACACTTCATACTTTCAATTAGTATGTAAATTGTCTATTAAACAAACATTTGCAATTTTAAAATAAAGTTCATTTTTAATAAAAAATTTAATGATATAATTACTGGACTGAATTTTTTCAGCCTACCTATTCGCCACATATTATTTAACGTATTAATACGTTAATATAAAATACTTTTCATCGAATAAACAGCCCGGTGCAAATCGTCTCCTATTCGGATCTTAGACAAATTAAAATAAAATGGTGGTAGTGATCCGGACTGACCCTACACAAGGTCCTACTACCAATAAACTTATTAAATAATGATGTATTTGAAAACTTTAGCATATTCCGATGACAGAAACCAAATTAAAAAAAGCATTATAATGCCCCTAAAATAGACTTGGAAACTAAAATTAATAAACAGGCAATTTCAAATAATTCTCCAAACCATTTTATAGACAGCTTCTAAGAAGAGATCATAAATTCATATTTATTCAAACAAGACTGTGGCGTAAAAATATCTACTCTATAATAAATCCGTACCATCATCAACATTAGACTAAAGGGCTTAACTACAACTGAACGGTTAAATCAAATTAGACTTTCTTTCGTTACTATGAAAATCGCATTTAACGTAGCAATTGTACAACAAATAAACCGTTCGTCAAAGCGAATAATTATTAATTCACACAACGTAAGTATTCCATTTTAGAAAACTGTTTCCGTGTACCAGCCAGTTGCTAAGCGAGCAACGTCGTCAAAATACATGTCCTATGCCCTTGAAATAAGAGTTGTGTATTATTTTGCCCCTCAAAGTGTTTTGTTGTTGTTTGTTAGTACCTAATGTGTGTCGTTGTTACGTTAAATATTAAAATGTGTCTCCAACTGTGATATCTCTTAATTACCAAAAAACAATTCAAAGATTTTTTGTAAACAAGTCACGCATATGAATTAAAATTGGTTATGGTTCCGTGAAGTTTTTTTGCGTGTAACATTAAGTTCTTATGTGGGATACTGATCCTTAGATAGGTGTCCAAAGAAACAGAGGTATTTGTTTTTTTTTTTCGTTTAAATTGGTATGTGGCGATGTTTGAACTTTGAAAGAGTCCCCCTGAAAAGCGACGATGCTTGTATCGCGTAGCTCTCAAAGAATTTAGCTCCGGGCGTTAACTTATGTCACCCCCTAAATCAAGTCCGACTGCCACGATTTTTGTAATGTTGTAGTTTTTGGAAAGGAAAACATACAGACCTAGTTTTTCATAATACATCATCATGAAATCGCATCAACGTATTCGAAAATCGTAGATAAACATCGGACTATGTTTAAGGGGAGAAAACGGTATCTCATTTGGTCTGGAAATGTTAAGCTTCACGATCCTCTTAATGGCATAAACCTTCATCTTCTTATTTTAGTATTAGGATTAGGAAGAAATTGTAAAACTAAGTCGCTTACCGCATCTGTCTGTCTTTCTGTCTGTATATCCACTATTACAAAAAACTCACATAAATCGAAGCGAAGCAGGACAGCTAGTGTAGTATAGAAAGATTTTTTTTAATGTCGGAATTCACATAGGAAGCTCCCTAGTAGATTCCGAGTATTAAATAATTCTTACTATATAAACATTAATGTGCCGTTAAAATAATATTATTGAACCTTAATTTTAAGTTTTAACCATAAGTATGTTAAATATGGCTAAGAAACAACAGAAGCTTTTTGAATTACGATCTTATTCTTAAAGTAACCCTAAGCCGACAGTGGAAGTAAAAAAAATACGCCAGATGTTGGCTCGACTGTTTGCTTGCATCTGCTGTAAAACAACACGGCCCGGGGTTATTCTTTAAGAAAATCATCGAGAACGACTCATTGTAAATTTGAATTGTATTCATATTAGTCTGCGAAGTCCGCGTTTTAAGAATAACGAGGCAATGATTGAAAATGTTACACATATACACAAAAGCACCCGAAAATGTCGTACGTGCATGAAGAGGTTTTAATGTAGAGGAAGCGGTTCTCCTATCGCAGCCCAAAAAAATAAATTTAGGTATATCATACATTGGTATGCCTAATGAAATACGCTTTTGTGGTATTCGGTATAGTGGGGGTGAACCAGAGGAAGCGAAGATTGTATGTTTAGACGATTCACCTGGCATTCAATCGTCTACCCCATTGGGAGTCAGGCGTGAGGCGTGGTTTATGTATCTATGTATATCACACTTATTTTTTAACACTTTCATGACCGCCGACCCGCTACTCGGGTCCATTTTGTATGAAAATCAGAGACCTTGGCAATGAAAGTGTTAACAAACTCTGCCGTCATAAAAAGAGGTAAATAAAGGGTATGAAGTTCATAATATGTCGCATACAGCCTTTTTCTTTTAGAGTTGCTAACTGTAAATATTTTTTTGCTTCACAAATAATGCGGTGCCTTCCACCGTATTACCGAAGAAAGCGGCTTTTAAAGTTTAAAATGCTTATACTATTATTACTATGTATATAATATCCTCCTTCTTTGGTATTACTATAATTATATAGTTTGACAATGAAGTCGACGCCGATTCATCACGGTAAAGAATAGCAGCTGTACCTACCGCCGAGGGATGAACTAATTCATAAACAACATAAGGTTAGGCCAACGAGACGAGATGAACTCTGTCCTTTCTTGATACGTTAAGATTAGTAGGTAGGTAAGTGTCTTTGTTCTCTTCCCTTGGGGTTATTTTGGTTTGCACTCTTTCTCTGACTAGGTAGTTGTTCGTGAGGCCGTAAATAAAACCTGCAAAAAGATCTACAAAGCAAAAGTAACACAGAAAGGGGCACAGCTATATGCCTGTTATAACAATGTCCCTTTCACTGCTTGGAATTTGCCTTGTCTTAAAATCTCGTAATATGGCGGGCCATTGGTTGTCTGGAAGGGAATGCCTTAAGGCAATAAGTCCGCCATTTTTACCTACTTTGTGTACTGTACAATTAAGTTTGAATAAATAAATATTACAACAGTAGGAGATATGTAGACTTGAATTCCATAGAGGTTATTTTGAGCTCAAAACACATTAAAAGACGTTTTTAAGTAATGTGAGCTATTACTGATATTACGGTTGTTTTTAAAAAACTTTTTTTTTTTTGAATAGTTATAATAGCTGAGCGCTGAGCAGCGCTTATTGCAAAATGCCTTTAAGCCAATAATGTAGACACTTTAAATTTAAGTATACCTAATGTTTTTTTTACTTTTTAATCGTATTGGTTCTTGTGCACAAGTCACTTTAGAAGTGAGAACACATTGTGATGTTTCTCGCCGGACAACTATATTTTTATTGATATATTTTGTCCGGCAGCATGAGCATGTCATGCTCACTTAAAGGTCTTTGCTTACGGCGGCGTCGTTGATCGGGTCGCCACCTTCCCGAACAGATGGTTGAGGGAGGCGATGGCTGAGATACGCGTCATACTCGTGAACGGGTGCTGTCTGTGGGGTCCGGTCTGTTCACGCTTGCAAGGACGTGTTTTCCAGTTAGTTATTCTAACTATCGTTCCTGACGTAGAGACCTCGTCATGTTGTTCTCCTAGTCACTATTTTTAATTTAAGTAATTTAGCTTACATTTGTAATGATTTTATTTGTGTTAGTTTTAAAATAATGATTTATTACTGTATTACCTTGTAATGTTACTTTTAAGTATTATTGTATTTTATGATTGGAAAAAATGACCTTCTGCTGGAGTTTCTTGCAGCGCTTCTTCTCCGCAATGATGGTCTTGTCCGAAGCGCTAGTAGATTCACTCCATGTTACCGACGTGTAAAAGAGCCCTCATGTGGCCAATTTACTGAATAAATATTTTGAATTTTGAATTTTGAATTTTGAATTGATGAGAATAGCTAGTCTCTCGAGAACAGTAACTGTTGAACATAACACACTTACGCATTTATAATATTAGTACCTAAGGATGTATTTATCTATGTAAGAATAAGTTTCTTTGTCTACCTGAAAATCATCCTCTCTTAACCATTATTTTTGATCTTCCCACGTCAAATAAAATACTGCGCGGATCATTACTTTACTAGTCTTATTGTGTTAACGCGTCCTCGCCCACGACACAATCGGTGCGTTGAAAATCCATACAAAACATGATTACGGGCAGTGAACATCTGAGTGAGTCTAGCGTCTTGAAATATATCGAGTTTAGTTTTTAAAAGGCTCTTGGCCGACCTTGGCGTAGACTGAAATTTTATGACGAAAATGTCTGTCGACTTCTCGTCAATGTCAGAGAAATTAAATTCTGTGTAGCAATTATGCTATTGAATAAACATTGAATGTTGGTAGTTTCTTTAGCCCCTTGTGTCTTTTCTATTGAGTCGAAATGTATGGAGTTGACATAAGCGGCTGACGCAACTGTCATTAGCATTAGCTTAGGTCAATTCTATACATTTTGTCAATTTTCGAAAATCGCTAACTTTGCGTTATGTATCTTGGATTCTTGAGTCTATCTTGACTTGACTGTACTCTAAGTTACTATCTAAACATAATACAAATTAATTGCTGTGTCTTTACGGGGTTTGCTATACACAATAGACATGTTAACCTGACCTTTTGTAATAAGTGATAATGCAATATCTATTAGCCGCACCCACAGTCGGTTGATGACGATAGTCTTTCCGAAGTGACGATTTTCCACACATAAGTTTGTAAAAGGAACGAGTAACTGTCTAACTGTCTCTATAGTGCCCGGCCAATAAGAAGTCAATCCTGACACATTGCACAACCATTAAGTTTCTGAATTTGGATAATGTTAACAGCAGTCAAACAATGCTGTTATTACTATTCCTTCACACGAAACAAACAAGTTTAGCATTGTTTTACTGCTGCCAACCAGGGTTGGGCAGTAATTGAAATACAAATACGTATTTGGTATTCGTATTTCAAATACCTGACGCCGAGGTATTTTGTAGTTAGTATTTCAAATACTTATGGCTTCAAAATACGTTTTAACATAAATACATTTAACCTTCATTTATTAACGATCTTATTAACGGGTGCGTTCTGAAGAAAATAGCGCTCGATAGCTTTCGTAAGCAAAATGGCGACCGCTAAATATGTCGATCTTTATAAATATGTTTTCTTTAGCAGGTTTTATTCATTTTCCAATAAGAGGCTGTTTGTATGACAGTATATTTAAAAATCTAGTGTTCATGAAAGGAAGCTCTAGTTTTACTGATTAATCTTCTTTTACTCTGCTTTTTAGCCTATGCTGGATAGGATTACTTTTTATTCTTAATAGTATTTTAAATTTCAATTAAAAATAGCTAAAATACTGTATTTTGTATTTTATATTACAATTACATTAACTACGTAAAGATATTTTGTATTTCGTATTTTAAATACTTGCGAGAAAGTATTTTGTAATTTGTATTTCAACTAAAGCAAAGCATGTATTTTGCCCAGCCCAGCTGTCAACAATGTCAATAGTAAGGAACTTCATGGTCATGCAATGTGTCAGGATTTACTTCTTATCTGCCTAGTACTGTAAAATGTCTCTGAGTACGGCGGTATGATTATGTTGTGGCTAAAAGGAGGGGCATTATGGTGTTACCATTTTTGCATCTATGTGTATCTGTCTGTGTGTATGTAAATATATTACCTAACTGTCGTAGCACACCCCATATGCAGGTGAACCGACTTCAATACGTTTTATTTTAGTTTGTAAAATACAAAATGGTACTGGTGGTAATAGTTCTTACCTAAGTTTCATTTATTAAAGTTTAGCCAAACAAGAGTTAACAGCTCGAAAACATTGATCATCAGAGATCGGAATAGGCAGTGCCTATTCCGATCTCTGATGCTATAATTACTTCTTATTATTGAATGCGGGATTTCCCGGGATTGACTGTATTACTCTAAAGGCTTAATACATTTAATTTTACTTATAAATCTTGCTATATTGCATATTATTTATTTATTTATCTTGAAATAACAATCAGTCATAAAACAATATAATATAGATCAAATTGAATCAAAGGGAGCCTGAAATTTGATATTTTTAGTTGATTTAAATAGAATTATAATATCGTATAGAATGTATTCAACAAGAAACAGAATCTGCAGTTTGCGAACCTGATTTATAAGTAAAGTTAAATGTATTAGCCCTTAGAGTAATACATTAAATCCCGCATTCAATAATAAGAAATAATTATTTTTTGTGGTTGTAACCACTCTTAGTTACGTCCTTCCGTGAAGTTTAAGTAAATAGGCACTACCTATTCCGATCTCTGATGATCATAAATGACACTGTCATATATAAGATAATGAACAGTATCTCTTACAGTCAAAGGCACTAATATCTACACGGCCATCCCGCCAAATATATGTATACATATACCTTATGTCAGTGGCATTGGCGGCGTGTAGATATTTTTGACGTCTTGGAAACGTATGTATATATTTCTGACTTCGACCGTACATAATTGGCTACTTGAAACTTACAGTAACGCATAACTGCCTTATGCGTATTCGCAAAATATAAAACTTAGGTACTTACATATATTAAGCACAAACAAGTCTGACCCAATTGGCAAGTAAATATTTTATTTTAAGTAGGTACTAATTCATCATTTAAAAATGCCATCGAGGTTGAAAACCTGTGGTTTAGGGGTATGCACGCGGAGTTATTTTCGCTCGCGAAGTCTTCTTGCAAATCAAATTAAAACGATGCATTACTCATCCCAGTCTGCAAACATTCGTTATTTCAAGAAACGAAACAATCACACACAATTATGTTAAGTATGATTTCGCCTGAGGGACTTTTCCTTTCACAAAATATTGTGATTTCGTGGAGTGAACACTAACTATTGTAAAGCGACGGTGTTGTAAGATTCGTTTCCCATACAGAAATGTTTTTATACCACATAATATTTTTATTTTTGTTGTATGTATCGTTAATACGGTAAAGCATCAGGGTGTTACTCGATAAATTGTACATATCAAAAGGGATGAAATTTTAGGTTAATCTAGCGGTAAAATATTTTTTTTTTAATTTTTTAGCCACTGTTTTTTTTTACAGATTGTCAAACTTTTTAATAGGCCAAAAAACAACTGCATAGTATTGATATTAGCTAGGTTTATAATAATTGATATACAACATTTTGAGAAAATCGTATTTTTATGAAAACAAAATGACATTTTTGCTGTAATTTAAAATTTAAAATCTGTAAAAAAAATTGTTTCACCGATAAATTAACCTTAAATTTCATCCCTTTTAATATGTACAGTTTATCGAGTACCACCCTGTATACAAGTATCCAATTTGGTATGATGGTATTACAACCCCGAAGAAAAACAACAAAATATTAAAAAATTGTCAAATATGTTAGGCTTGCGCTGCTGATTCGATTCAAAATCAAATTCAAATTGGATATAATACCAACAGTACGATGGTACGGAAACCTCGGTGCGCAAGTCCGACTCGCACTTCACCGGGTTTTTTAATGTATCAAGATGACAATATAACAACATGCAGTTCTGTTTCAAAGCCTGCTTCCTACCCGACGCATCAGAAGGAGGGTTATTTTTCGAGTGTAATTATGTCTATGTATGTATATCTAATTTGGCATGCTCTGCAGCCTAAACGGCGTGATGGATTTTAACATATTATGATGTGTCGTTTGATTCGTGTTATTTATTATATCGACGACAATGTAAAGACATGGGTTAAAAAGCTTGCTATTTGTTAGACTTCAGGGGCGTGATTCTCTCAACACTCTCAACGAGTGAATGTCCAAGCGGCGAGTTTATGTAGTCCCGTCAGAGCGAACAAAACACATTGTAGCGCGTGTATTCAATTTGGCAGCATGGCTTCTCGAACGAATAAGGCTGCCTAATTGAGAATGCTCGCGCTAAAATGTGTTTTTTTCGCTCGGACGGGACTACTTAAACTTGCCGCTGCGCTTTCGCTCGTTCGGTTGACTGACCGCCGTTTTTAAGAGAATTACACCCCAGTACTTTCCTAGAATGAATGAACACTTGATCAATTTTATGTGTCTACATAACATGATTGCGGAATCAGTTTCAAACTTCGCTCTCGAAAACCAATTCCGGAATTGAAATCCTTTTAAAATTGGATGCCCCACCAGATTCTACTTCGAACGCGCGTCAATAAGATAAAACATTTCAAAAGCGACTGAGCCGGCTGCATATTGAATGCAGTTCATTGTCAGCTGAAACAATGCCTAGGCTGCATAGTTGCATACCCTCGGGAGTTGAGCAAAGACGCGGGCGTTAATAATAGAACTACGTGATATTCTTTCTACGATACCCTTTGAATAGACCCAGAGGGCCCTGCCAAGATGCACTACGCTAACTAGCGTTTCTATTCGATTGGTTTAAAAACGAAAGCCAAGCGTAGCCGTAGCCAAGATGCAAACGCTATTAAAGTTTTCTATTCTATCACTCAAAATATGGTATGACAGTTTGACCACGTGGTTTATCGCTACGCACGAGAATGTCATGCGCTATGAGTGATAGAAAAGAAAAACGTTAGTAGACGGGAGTCTGCCGTTTGGCAAAAATATGTTTGCCAAATGTATCGTTTCCCAACTTTTTCCAACCAACCCAATGTTTTTTTTTTCTGGATTTATTTCAGTACCATCGAGTAGAACCCTATAGGTTAGGTTAGGTAAGTTTTTATAAAATCCTGAAATATTTACGGTTACAGAAAACAAAGCGGGTTGGCAAATGAAATGGTTGGAAAATGATATATTTGACAAACATATTTCGCCGAAACAAAGGTAACCCAGAGTTTGTATCTTGGCTAGGGCCTCTAGTCGGCACACTAGCGTTACCTTGGCGTTGGATTTTTTACTTTTCAACCGTATTAACAAAAGGGAGGTTGATCGTTTGCCCTTATATATGGATGTATGTACTATCGCGATCGTTAATTTGTGACCAATTTCAAGAAAAAATAGGCTATAAGTCGTCAATGTCATTAGAGATGCCAAATCATTTGTAACTTATAGGAGACTCAACCTTATTGTTGCAGAATGTCAGTATGACTTTGGACCTAAGGTGGGTCCCAAATTTAAGTTCGTGACTGTTTGTTTAGTTTTAGTCTTAATTAGGGTCCCTCTAATAGAACACTTTAACATTCATCTAGTTTTATGCCAGTTTGTTTTCAATTTGTTTTCGCTTTTCATGTTTATGTATGTAGGTATTACTTATGTAATAAATGTATCTTTCTTTCTTTTTTCTTTTCCCTTTAAAACCATTTTGCCTTTTAAAATTGTTGTGCAACTGTTTGATTATGTACAGTCGCAGGTTTTCTTTCGATGTCCTTATCGGCTCTGCGGTTGAGCCTTGAAAACTGAACAAACCGATAAACAAACTCACTTTCACATTTATTTATTTATTTGGTCCCTACTGAAATAAAACAAGTACAAATCGCGCACTTAATACCATTAGGCATCAACCCGCCCTCGCTTCGCTTCGGTTTATGTGAGTTTTCTGTAACACCCGTATACATAAACCAGAATTTATTACCCATAAAAACTTTGCGTATAAAATTATTTAACTGGTGAAAGCCGCTTGAAATTCCGTTCAGTCGTTTTTGAGATTATCGTGAACATACAGACAGACGGACGCGGCGGGGACTTAGTTTTATAAATCTATACTAATATTATAAAGCTGAAGAGTTTGTTTGTTTGCTTGAACGCGCTAATCTCAACTACTGGTCCGATTTGAAAAATTATTTCATTATTAGATAGCCCATTTATCGAGGAACGCTATAGGCTATATATAATCACGCTAAGAGCAATAGGAGCGGAGCACCAATGAAGAATGTTTCAACCTTCTACGTAAACAAAGTCGCGGGTTAAAGTTAGCGTTAGCCCAAAGTAACTATTCCATGGGGACGAAGTCGCGGGCAGAAGCTAGTGAAGTGATATGAGGGTAAACCCAATCTCACCGTTGTACAATGGCCACATTTAGCAAAAACATTAATAGTCTTTTAATTCTATCGTTTGGTCTTTTGGCGTAGAAGGCTATTCATTAAGTTTAACGTTATCTCTATGATATCACAGTACAGGTTGAGCTTAGCTTTTAAATTCATGAATAATAACAAAGGCCAGAAAAGCAGTAAAATAAATTCTGAAATGATAATAAATTGCGTACAATTCGCACAAAACACATCAAGAGGCAGCCAGAAAGGAGATAAGCTAAAAAGGTCGGGTCGTATTATTTAGGTACCGACTTTTGACGCATGAAAAAGCTGAAAATGTCAACGCTTGAATGTCAGCCGTGGGCGTGGAATAGAGACCTTGCTCTATAAGAATAGACAACGGATGCGACGTGTCCGCTTTTATATCGGTCGTGGTTGAGGTACCTACAGTAAAAGGAAGGAAGTCAATTCTGACATCTGTCATTCCAATACAAATTATAACCTCAAATCCAAAAATATTCTAGGTTATAAATCGTACTATTGACAGGTGTCAGTATTTACTTTTTATTCACCAGACTGCAATCCTTAAGTTGAATACCCCTATCCTAGTCATTTCACCAGTTGTCTCACTCCACACCGGAATACAACAATGCGAAAACTGCAGTTTGATTGTAGGTAAAAGGATAAGATGGTCGTAGCTATTCTAACGGATCCCGGACGAGGTCCTACCATCACTAAAATATGAGATTGTATAAAAAAAACCTAACCGTAAGGGACCTATCAGACGGAGAGCGGTCACGCGGTCAAGCGTTCAAGCGGTCAGTTATAACACAAAGACCGCAAGAACGCAAAACTGATAGCTTGCCCGCGTGACCGCTCTCTGTTTGATAGGTCCCTAAGGTGCGCTTACGCAGACAATTCTTCAGCAATAATTACCTGTCAATAATATGGACATCCCATTCTATTACACCAAATTGGAGTAAGACAGCTGCCGGCTATAAATTGCCGTTTAAAGTGTAAGAGCACCTTAATGAATAATCACATCAGTTATGTTTGTTGGTATTTACTGTTCCAGGAGTATCCGGACCGATTCTGATTCAGTTCGAGTCCGATTGGATCCCCGAGCATAATACAGGTCAATAGACAATAAGGGATATGCCGGCCGACTGTCGCCGTCGTACACTCAATTGACTACTTCCGGTAACGGAGTGGACTGTACTTAAATAGACAGGATTGTATTATACACTACAACATGTGAATATAAAGGATTAAATAAATAGTCTCGGCTTAGTGATAGCGTAAGTGTGTAAATATAATGTGTACGGGTGTGAAAGATGATAATGGCCTCTTACACATATCTACAGCACTACAAAATTACGAAGAGTCATAATTCCGAATTGATCAAAATTCCGATTTTTTATAATTCCGAACGCAATTTTTTTATAGAAGACAACTTTTTGTTATCGCTTCAATAAATCTAAATAATGCATTTAATCTAAAATAGCTCCTTAATAGATGGTATTTCCGGACCGATACAACATGGGTCTCCAAGAAACGAGCCTATACTTTCTTAAAAGGCCGGCAGCGCACCTTTAACCCCCTGGGTGTTTCAGGTGTCCATGGGCGACGGTGATCACTTACCATCAGGTGAGCCGCCTGCTCGTCTGCCTCACACTATTATAAAAAAAAAGCTCCAGCGTAACTAGCTTTCGGAAAATTTTAAATTCAGACAAATGAATATTCGGATAAAAGTAATTCGGAATTTTAAGGTGTTCCCCTACAGCATGATTGTGTTGTGTGTGTGTGTCAATTTTGTTCTGAATGATTGTTATGTTGGTTTTAACACTACACTTAAAATCAGGTGGCCTGTGTGCTCATTTACGAGTCCGTGCCATAAAAACAAAAAAACTCATACACAAACCGCTACTCTTAAATGATTATTGTATAATAGTTAATTAGCTTAGTAAAATAGTAGATTGTACAACTAGGGTCTAAAATAAGCCATACTTAGTACCACGAGATGGTTATTTTCCCGAGCAAAGCGAGGGAAAATTGTTCGAGGGGTACCTTATATGGCTTTTAGACCCGTGTAATAAATACACTCTACTTTTCACTTCGATTGCGAGAAAATAAAAACATTACCTATACAAAGGTAAAAATTTGCAAAGATAGCACCACATATTCTACGGCGAAAATATTGTTTTAATTTGGCGGAATGTTTTTTTTTCAAAAGTACTTTAACACAGATACAAAATATAGATACCGCAAATAAACGCCACTGACCGTGTGAGTATTTAGCGCTTCAAAGCGTTGCACAATCGATTTAATCATATTTTAACGATTGTAAAATAGGGACTAAAAAACACCTAATGTTTTGAGAAATTAATTCTGTTCCCTGATTGGTCGATTTTAATATAGCTGTATTCTGGTTGGTTCATACCAAATACAAAGTTTTTTTTAAAGAGTTAATATAGTTAAAGAGTATGCGTACCAAAAAGAACCTAACGTTCCGATTGACAGTCGATGTGTATTGTGATAGGTTGATTTAATTTCGTGAAGTATTTTGATTGGTGGATTTAATTTGGTGAAGTATTTTGATTGGTCAAATTAAAATGTTTTGTACAAATAAATCATTCTATTTTCCATTTCATATTTTCCCTAGGGGAAATATGAATATAATGTATTCTCTAGGGTTTACATGTACTACTTGAGTCTCGCTTGATAAGTCTAATATGACACACTTTTTGAGCATGAGAAGTGAAAAAAACATTTATGTTCCAAATGACTGACTTTTTAAGCTCTACTAGTAGGTATTATGCATATTTTAAATAATCCAACCCAACCGAGATAATGATTTACACAATGACATTGATTGTATAGATATTGTATTTGTTTTGTATGAAACTACTATTGCTAATTTTTTTACATTACTTTTTTTTGCCGAAATTGTCGAATAAAATGTAGTGAAGGCAACTATAGGTTGAAGTCGTCCGACATGACCCCTCTCATAACTCGATTTGTGTCGTCTGCATTACGGTCAATGAAAGTATTACGATCAAGTTATGGTTGAAATCTAGACTAACACCCGTATTCACAAACAATACTTAAGGGATCCTTCACTGAGTAAACGCACTGCGTTCAATACAGCTTTGTGATTGGTCCTTTTTGACCGACCTTTTGTTTATGAGACGATTTGAACCACCCTGTGCGTTCGTGAGCACTGTGAGACCTCATAGTGACGTTTGAGAATACGGGTGTAAATTATGTGATACTCAAGAGAAAAATACCCCTAAGAGAATCGTACCGACCGTCGAGGAGATCCATGGGGAAGGCCGGACATAGAACATATTGCAGGCGGGGACAAGCAATGTATTACAGATATATTAATTTGTTGAATTTTTCAACCTTTCCACTGTTTGCTTGTCCCCGCCTGAAACTCCTTTTCCAATATTCAAGTTATAAGTATATTGCTCCTACAATTTTCCAAAGATTATTATAGCTTCTTTTTCGCTTTTTCTGTTTATATTTGTATTGCAGTCGAGAGGGCCCTGCCAAGATGCATTGCGCTAACTAACGTTTCTATTCATTTCGTTTTCAAACGGTTTAAAAACGAATCGAATAGAAACGCTAGTTAGCGCAATGCATCTTGGCAGGGCCCTCTGTTAATGTTTTTTAAATGATTTAGTTTTTTTCCTTTTGAGGTGCGGACCCCTAAAAAGTGATACTACCTACTTTGTACTGAAGTTGTTTAATTTTTTTCTTTTTCTTTTTTAGGGTTCCGTACCAAAATGGTAAAAAAGGAACCCTTATGGTGAGACTTCGTTGTCTGTCTGTCTATCTTTCTGTATGTCACAGCAGGTTTTCTCAGCAATTACAAATGCTATCAACTTGAAAATTACCATAGTTATACAACTTGCTTGCCCGCATCTGTTTTTGATAAAAAAAATAGGAAATTAAATATATTAATATTTGAAAAGGGGTCTAGAATGGGGGGTTGAAAAATGAAAGTCATTTGATTTTAGCAAATGGGGTGTCATATAAAATGCTCAATCAGCAAATTTCAAAATTATTCTGTTTTTAATTTTCTATGAATGTGCTTTTTGATTTATAGCCAAAAATGTACAAAAAATTACCGTTACCCCCTTATCTCCTAAAATCCTAAAATCCTTAAATCCTGACTTATAGATAGTTACTCATATTTTATGGGAAAAATAAAACGAAGTGTTCATTACTTACAGTTTTTGAGAAATACATAAAAAACTTTGCAAATCTGTATTAAAATTTAGGCTAGTCAAAATGGACCTTATTGCATAGAAGATAAAGTTCATGACAAAATTAGTATTTTCTTGCGCAGTTACCAAGCATATTATCTTAAATACGGAACCCTCGGTGTGCGAGTCCGACTCGCACTTGACCGGTTTTTACTATTGGCGGTCCGCCACGGTATTCCGCAGTGATTTCGACAGTGTCAAGTGAATAGAGTAATTCAGTGTAGGTACAGAATAAATCAAAAGTAAACGCCGGACATCTTTCCATAGATTATAAGGGTATCATCTTTCAATCGGACATCTTCTCTCCCCGAAGGTTACCGGAAGACCTAGATGTTTCAAAGTGACTCCTCAGCTCAGGGTGGTATTCCACTTGTCCAAGATCTTTGTCCAACGTGTATTTGCGTCTCACAGTTTGCTTTAAAAAATGTGAGACGCAATGCACATTGGACAAAGGTATTGGACAGGTGGAATATTTACCACCCTTACTAACTAATGTAGATCAATGTTTATCCAATCAGTTTCCAGTATGACTTCCCGCAATCTTCTAGCAACCCTCGTATCTCTCCTCCCTTGGATATAACTTTCAATGTGTAATTATTCAAACAAACGAACGTTAGTAATACATTCAATACCGGACTGACTAATTTCCTGAAACCACTCGATATCGATTCTGCGGCACGAAATGGGTTACCTCAAATATTAAAGTTCATCGACTCATAATGGACGAATACCAGATCATCGTCGAACGATTTACAGACATACGATTATAATCGATATTAACTTACCTTTAGCGCGATATAAGTAACGTCATTTTGGAAGGTATTCGAAATAATTTTACGGGTCTTTCACAATTCAGCAACGATGGACGAACTTTACGCAAGGACATTAAAAGTTGATTTACACATTAGCTTCATTTTTTACCTAAAAATGGCTGCCTTATGTGACATAATTATGTAGGTACTCATTTTTTCGCATCAAAAAGTCATTAAATCAAGCCACTGACAAAGGTCAAACAAATATCATAGAGAAATACACGAAAAACGTAAAAACTAATAGATACACAATGACAATAATAATGTTTTTGGAATGACCTTACGTTGTAAAAAATAATGTGTAGCTTTTTGTACAACCATTCCAAAATACAAATGGTCAATTCTTAATATACCTATATATATTTTCCTTACACGTTCCTGTAGAATTCAATATATTTATTTCATTTCAGTACGTACAACCACTTAGCCCTTTGATATTTCTCAAAATGTATATATTTAATCAGTGTCTTTGTGGTTTTCCCTTGTTTATCTTCCCGGGTAAACCTAATTGTCAAAATTAACAACAAAAGTTGATTTGAAACAAAGTGTATCTTCTGTAGTAAACCTCAAAAGCGCTTTTGATCTATGAAATTTATTTAATTTTTGCCAGACTGACGAAACGTCGCCCCAATTAGTATCATTTCATAAATAAAAACAAAGTTTTTTCATTATTTACTTTTCGAACGTGAAACAATAGGGTAAATCCGGGATAGACGCCACAATTTTTGAAAAGGCCTCCTAATTTAAAAATTATCAATTTCCCATGAATATTTCCTTTCGATATAGCTAGTTTAGTCTTTAATCTTACATTACGGCTAGTTTTTGTTGACCTAATAATTACTGATTGTGTACAAATTGAGTTTTTGCAGGACCCCTTTTTTTAGGATAGATGCCCCACCATGAAAATTCTAAGGAGGATAGTTGCCCTTTGGAAAAAAACAATATACGCTAAAAACATATATGCTACGATTATTTATATAGGAGTATGGGGGGGACAGATGCCCCAAGGGCACGTATACCCCGGCGACTATCCTTTTTGATATGAAACGGGGCCTTTTTATTTTTTATCTAAACCAAATACAAAAGAGCGATAATTAATACATAGTAGTACACTTAATGAACCAGTATATTGATATAATAAAAACAGAACAGAAGTTAATACTCATTATAAAGTTATGAAACTGCAAATACTTCCGTTTGAAAATTTGAGGCACTTTTTGCGCTCATCGCGGAGATTTTCACACACACAAGCGAGACGCGTCTTTTCCTCGCGACGGCCTGCGGGGGCTGAGGTGTGTGGCCCTTGCGCTCCCTATTTAGACTATTATTTCTTTGCTGCGATTTTGGGAAGTTAGGTTTTTGAAAAATAGGCGCCTATCCCTTTGCGGCATCTATCCCGGATTTACCCTATGGTAATTTAAAAAAGTTTTCTGGTGTTAATTTAGGTCTTTTATTTTGTATCAAAAGGGTCTTTTGTATCTAACAATACCTCTTAGTTATGTAAGCTCAAAAGTTGTTTAACAAACTTAACAAAATTAACTTAATTGTATTTCTTTTGGGCACAGTTTGTCTTTTTTGTACAAGTACTAGTGCAATTTGTACATCTGATCAAGTAATGACTGTTTGTAGACATAATAAAATAAGTAAATAAATAAAACTGTTCGGAAAATCAAACTATCCGCGCGATATATACCTAGCTACAAAAAGTACCACTCTTTTTGAGCGACTGTATTAAAAATCCTTTATTATGTAGGTACATTACATGTTTCGAAACATGTTTTCGATTAGTTTAAACAATCGAAGCTAAATGAAAGAACAACAAGAGTGACTCGAAAGCTTAACAAGTTCCATCCACGATGAACAGTTCCGGCCGCTAAGCGCAGGCACGCGCAAACAAAGGCGGGCTAATTAAAGTTTTAATTGATAGCAAGCCGGGGTTATTCTCGAAAGGGTCCCACAGAATAACAGTTCGCTGGCGGATATTGACCTGACCTGACACTTCATCATGTTAAAGGGGTGATAGACGGGCGAGTAAATACGCCGTACTTGGCCATTTCACGAAAAAGTGTACCCAATTAAGGACTGAAATTAAGGAAGTTTAACTTTGTCAGTTTTGGCGGCCGTCAATGTATAGCTAATTTTCTACACAAAACTGACAAAGTTAAAGTTCCTTAACTGCAGTCCTTAATTGGGTACACTTTTCCCAAATGTAGTGAAAGTACGGCGTACTTACTAGCCCTTCTATCACCCCTTTTAGAGCACAGAGTATAAGGACGATTGAGAAGCTAAGCATGTGCATACAAAATGCGATATCGTTTCACTTTCCTTAAACCAATCGCGTCACTGGGAGATGACGTGATACGAAAAGTCACGTGGTCTACCAGTGACGCGATTGGTTTAAAAACGAATCGAATAGAAACGTTAGTTAGCGTAGTGCATCTTTGCAGGGCCCTCTAGTCCTAATTTTTAGTTTTTTTAAATGTAAGGTTGTTTTCGAAGAAAATATATATCTTGCAAAAAAAAACAGAAACTTACAAACCTATTTTTTAATAACAACTACAACATATTCAAAAATAGTGGTAATCTAACTTGATTTAGGGGTGAGAAACGTCATCGCCCGGAGCTAAACTCGTATAGATTTTTTTTGACAGCTCTCGATATGAGCTTCGGTTCACAATGCTCTTAAGGTTTATAACTATACGTAGAGATTTTCCTAGCACGAACGACGTGTTGTTAGTGCTTGACATAATAAAAATATCGACAATCCTGTTATCGATAAGTGTACCATTTCAATGTCATAGACTGATTTTCACTGATGTATGTAAAATATTAATAAATTGATAGTTTTATTATTCTTTTATTTTATAACGCACTATGTTGTTATATGAATAATATGACATAATTATGATTGTAATTTTTCCTTGATGATGTGATTTCGCTATGTTCTTATAAGGTAGGTACTTCAATGAGTTTTAGGACATTGTGTGTTTTTTTTTAAAATAACTATATAATGATATGATGCACGAGTTTTTCCTCTATTACGTTGGTCGTGGTTATCGATAAAAGGTTTGTCGATATTATAATTATGTCAAGCACTAACCACAAGGTGTTTCTGCTAGAAAAATATCTAGGTATATTTATAACTGAAGTTTTGGTTGAACTGCAAGTTTGGGGTAATCTCAGCCAATTGTGCCTGTACCCTTACCATGAGTTACAAATACCGTACTCTCTACCGAGTCGCACGCTCTGTCCCTCGCACTCTATAAGAATACTGCGAGGTCTGCGAGGGACAGGGCATTCGACTCGCTAGCGAGTACGTTAATTATAACACATTGTAAGGGTAATGACGACCATCGTCATTTTGCTGGTCGGCTGTTCTCGAATTGCCTTTTAAAACTGTTAGTGAGTGTGTTATGAACGACTCCATTGATTTTGGACGGCACGCTGCAAATATGGCAAATTTTAACTTGAAGTAGGCACCTAACCAAACTTTTTCGCGGAACATATACTACTATGGTACATTATATTGAGAACGGTCATAAAAAGCAGCCAAGGCTAACGTCGACGAGCTTCACAAAGTGCTATTGAAGAGCAAAAGCTCGAGAGCGTACTGGTTGCGCTTGCCAAAAGTGCTTTGTGCCTGTTTTCACATTAAAAGACTTTCAGTTTGGACGGAATTGTCTAAAAGACAGTTCTTATAAAAATGTAGATACATATCTACAACGATTTTTCATAAACACGATCGATAAATGTGCGTGCTAAAATCGATATTAGATTTTCGTAATGCGTCTAATCATCATAACTTAAGAGCTCCGCTTAATAAACTTTTATCACTGCGAGAAAGTACAAACATGCGCAGAAATTGCTTAACCAAATTCCATCATCACCTTTCGATCTTCGGACGTCCAGGCGGAGGGAGCGGCTTCCCTCTTATGCTGTCGAAATACCATTTGTTCACACAAAGCGTTTCACTGCTTCTTTCTTATTGTTTAGTTAGTTTAGTTTATTTATTTATCAATTTAATATTACAATATAAATTGCATTGCATGTCAAAAAATACGAAATTACATTGATATTGTCAAAATTAATACGAAATAATAATATAATAATACAAAAATAACACTAAAATAATCAAAGTCAACATTAATAAACAACTAATAAATGGTCAGTTTCGGAAGTCAATGTACAAAAAGTAATAAAGTCAAATAAACAATAATATTTTTACAATTTAAGTTGCATATATTCGTCGACGGAGTATAATGGATTATCCAATAAAAGGTTCCTCAGCTGATGTTTAAATGCTTCGTCGGATGGAACATTTTTAAGTTTAGCGGGTAGACGCTCATAGTATGTGGGACCGATGACACGCGGATTCTTACCCGCAAGTGCCATGCGACGTGGAACTTTTCTCAAACGCCCGGTGTGGCGGAGCTCCTTGCCCGGAATGTTGACGCGTGCAAAAGATGAAATATTGTTTCTCACGAACATTAATATTTGAAAAACGTAAACCGAGTAGTGCGTCAATATGCGGTGCTTTACAAAATGGCCCCTGCAAGAGTGCCTAAGTTTCACCCCGGCTAACGTGCGTAAGGCACGCTTTTGCATAAGCATTATCCTGTTGGCATCCGTGGAGTTTCCCCATAGAAGCGTACCATACGACATCAGAGAGTGAAAATGTGCAAAGTACACCTGTTTTAATGCATCATTTGCAATAAGCCTCCTCAGTTTACGCAACGCAAAGACACCACTCAGTCTATCACACAGTTTGTCGACATGGCACTTCCAGTTAAGATTGGAGTCTAGTGTGAAGCCCAGGAACCTACACTGATTGCATATCGGCATCGGACCGTTTGCTACGCACGGAGGAAGGGATACACTTCGGCCTGAGAAAACCATGGTATTGGATTTCGACAAGTTTAAGATCAAACAATTTGCCGAAAACCACGTTTGCAACTGTTGGCACGCGTCATGAATTTTCTCTCCGAGCTGTTCATGCGTGCGCGCACTAACCACGACAGTCGTGTCGTCCGCAAAGAGCACAGAAAGGCCAGCTGTAATGGCTGTCGGAAGGTCACTCACATAAATTAAGAACAGTGTGTTTCCCAAAGCTGATCCTTATGGGATCTCAAGACCTACACTTCCGGTCGTAGACTGCATTCTTTTGCCGTTTGCGGACAACTTAACTGCCTGTTGACGGCCGGACAGGAACGACGTGAGTAGACGGTGGCTGACATCACTGATGCCGTAGTGATGCAACTTGTCCAGAAGCATTCCGTGATTGATCAAAGGCCTTGGACAAGTCGCATAAAATACCCGCTACCTTGTACCTCTCATCCAGACCAGTAACAATGCAGTCAAGTATTTTACACGCTGCCGCGGTCATTGAGGTCTTCTGCCGATACGCAAATTGCCGGTCCGTCAAAAGGTCATTGTTCTCAAGGGATATAATTGGGATGTCTTCAAATCAAAAGTTAATAGGCTTCTACTGAACCAGTGAGCTTCATCTTCATCCTAGAATTCATCAATCATTTACCATTAGATGAAATAGAGGTCAATCGCTGGTCAGTCCACAACAAAAATAGAATAAAAAGAAATTCGAAATGAAAATACCCAACTGCATGTTTTCATAATTTTGTCTATGTATTAAGTACCCAGTGACAATTGCGATGCTAAGACGAATCTAACGACGGCTGGCTTGTCGATATCATACACAGAACGACGTGAAAAAGTAAGTAATGCGCAACGATTCATATCTATGCTATGCTAGTTCACTGCCATTACTTGCATGTTTAAAATTTAGCTAAATATTTAGTAATAGAAAAATTCTCCGTCTTCGTAAAATATTTACTCCCTAATCCATAAACGCACAATCCTATTTTAGCTAAAGTATTCTTTGTCCATTTCTGTCAAATTTAAATGTTATAATAACAGAGGGACCGAGCATATTTCAAGCACACTTTAGTTATTGCGCCTTTTTTTAATATCATGGTCAGTGTTCCGAAAGGATTTCATCGCTAAAAAAGCTTGAGGACCACTGCTATAGAGAATAACACCAAAGAGCGACGTGCGGGTGAACTGCCTGCCTCCCGACCCCATTTAACAGATATTGCCCGCGACACGATATGGCGTCACTTTCAAATGAAAATCAGAAGCCTTGGCACAGAAAGCATCAACTCAATCAGTACCGAGAACTCCAATCTGAGTCCATATCGTGTAAATGTTAAATAGCCTGGCATTTTTCCCTTTAAAATATTGCCAAGTTAACTAGGTGACTCGAGAATGAGGTATAAGTGTGAAATACTTCCTTACCCGGTAAGTAAAGCTGCAATGCCGGGAAAATGAAGGAAGAAATTAATTCCGAAGTATTTTAAGTATGAGACGCGTGCTGAGTGTTTTACGGTGAGATGAGAGGTAAAATTCTCATACAGATAATATTAATTAAATTGTAATGTTTTTAGAAAGTTAACGAAATAAGAAGGTACAGTCAAGGAATTTAATTTGTGACCCACCTTAGTTCCAATGTCAATCTGACATTCTACAGCAATAAGGTTGAGTTTCCTATCAATTACAAATGACTTGGCATCTCTAATGACAATGACACCTTCAAGCAGATTTTCTTTGAAATGGGTAGCAAATTAACGTCCGTGACCGTACCTACTTTTAAGAGGACTATGAGGCCACGCTTGAATCGCGTAGCTGTCAAAAAATTCCATACAAATTTAACTCCGGACGATAAAGACGACTACGACGGACGATTTCTACGGTTAGTTTTTGAATTAATTATGTGTTATGTTATGAATATCTAGGTTTGTACGTTTTCGTTTTTAGTATGAAAATGTTTTGCTTTTCAATCCTCAGAACAAACATTTGTTTGGTCAAATAATGTTTGTGTTAATCCGACCTTTAGTGCCAAAGGAGTAAAAAAAAGGTATTCCGTTTAAATCTGTGTTACGTGAGTAGCAATTTGAAAATATTGCATATCATATCTAGGTCACGTAAACATTACTCCGCGATCAGAATTGGAATGTAGGTGAAATGTGAATTCGAATTTCGAATTCGCAAATATATGGAATGAAAGTTATCAGTGGCTACTACCAAATCAAGCCGAAGCCACAGAATGAATACTGCAGCACTATTCAACGTAAAAAGCGTATTGCTGGACAATATGTAGCCTAGAGCAGTATCCAATCGATACGTATCTGGACACAATCCGATACATCTACAATAGAGTTGCGGGGACGGTCGACCTTTGTCCGAGCAGATATTGGTTCCGAATGAGTGCTCGCAGATATTGATACTGGATGAAAGGTGTAATGATTTGATAGGTATCTTTATGGCGTTAATATACGTAGGTACAACACAGTATAAATGTTCCTTTTTATTCGACTATAACAAAGACTTAGGGTAGTAACATGAGTATATGTCGGATCATAAGTTTCCTTCAACAATTTCCTTGAAAATGTAGTGTTGAGAGATTCTGCTCGTAAGATTCAATGTCACTATGCAAGCTTTGATACATCGCACACTTTCATCTTAGTAGTTTGGTGCTAATATTATCAAAGAGCTTTGCTACTTGTTGGTTCAGAATTCAAAATAAAGGTTTAAGTGCAATAAACAGATCTATGGTCACAAGGCGCTATCGGTGAACGTTATCATTATCGAAAAGGAAGAAAATTAGGATTGACGTCAGCTCCGGTTACGGTTGCGTCGAGGTCTATGTTAATTCCATAACATTTTGACAGTTTTCGAAAATCGTTTAGCATTAGCTACCGGCTAATTTAGCATCTTGTCTAGGGCTAAGGAAAAGTTTCGCTCAATCCCATAATGCCTATTTTTAAAATATTGAGCAACGCATTGTTGGTATGGCCCATACCCCGCCACGCTGGTCCACTGCGTATTGACGGGGGATTCGCCAGCATATCGGGAGCAGTGGCGTGCATTGAGAGACGCCTTTGTTTAGCACTAATACGGGCTGATAATGATGACGATGATAGAAAGAGAAGTTCTTGCGTTGACAAAGTCTTACTCAAACAACCAATCCATAGAGATAATCTCAAACTTGCGATAAATTAAAATCATGTCAAATTGTCTGTAATAACTGTACGCCTTGACAGCAAAATCGAGATACATAAAGTCACATAACACCATGAAACATTTCTTGAAAACACGCGAATACGCGAAATGTGTAGATTGTTTACAACCGGAGTATTTGAAGATTTATTCCGATAAACATACCTGACTATATGACCGCTTTTTGGCATCTTTCCAACTAACGTACTATTTTACCTGATCGACCCGAATACACGTGGTAATATTATTTTTATAAATATGGTTGGACATTCTCACACAAATTGACCTAGTCGCAAGCTAAAATCGCGAGCTACATGTACTATCGAGGAATTTGATTGTTTAGCAGGTTGATAGTATCAAGTCATCAATAGTATCAACTTGATACTATACGTAAGTTTGGCGGATTGTACATTTTCCACGTGTAGTCGTGTCACGCCGGGAAATGTATAGCACAGCAAATTTACGTCAAACTGCTAATTATTCAAATTACTTGATGGTACTCGTACATCAGCTTGCCTCTTTGTGTAACTTGTATAAGGGCTGGCATGCGAGCAAATGAATATAAATGTACAAACGTTTATACGACGTAGAGTTTGACTCAATTCTCACAGCACGCCATTTAATTATCAGCTTACGACAATCCTATACTTTGAGTCGTTTTTCGAAAACTCGCTTACTTAGCTTTATACTTGACTAGGCCCCCTGGGAGTACTCAGCCTACATCTTGGGCCTAGGTAAATTTGTATAAAATTGCTCACTATTTTTTTATGATGTCTGGACCTTATTAAGATTATGCAATACACTGTTAAATAAGCCTCATATATTACTGTTATTGTACCTTTACGCTATCTAATAACATTCAAATAAAGATTGATCGATTGAAAACGGTGATCAGTTGTAAGCGGAAGGTCGGCGGACAGCCATAACGGACGCGGAGTGAATTGATGATCGGATAAACAGGACATGCTCAGCACTATTCAACAGGTTCAATCTCATCCAGACTGATAGGTTAACGGCTCTGAAATCCAAAACGGATTGACAGTAGTGCAGATTAACAGGGCAGACAGGCAGATTTATTTTAATGTTCTTGATATTTTTTTAATTGGTGAAACCATAATGATGGGCACCGGAGCAGAGGCATACCAAGGAGGAGATGGCTGAATGATTTGGACGCGTTTCGAAGCGAGCGGCGCGAGCATGAAACTAATAAAGACGAATGGCGGAAAAGAGGGGAGGCCTTTGCCTATAGCAGTTGGACACTAATACAGGCTAAAAACCAGAAGGAGTAGGAATGGTTGTAGACACAGGAAACTTGTGAATTCACGTCACAGGTTTGGGGATTGGCTGCATGAAAGCGACAGCGATACAGCAGTTGAATATCCTTCTGTATTTTTATATACGTGTCCCGTTCACGCCTGTGACTGTGTAGGTGTATTAATCTGTATATAAGCATACTGTTTCAATACTTCATACAAAGTAAGTAGGTACCTAGTTAAGTTGACCAGCCAGTCAGACACCATACATACACACATAATTATCCCCTGAGAGTCCACTGCCTGGCTGGACATTTATAGGCCTCCGTGTCAATCAAGATAGCAATTAATTTTAGTGTTACTAGACCCTATTCCAGGTAGGTATGACCTGTTAGTTAGTTCACGTGTTGCTACCCTTAACAAAGATCCGGGCTCAATTCCAACTTAAAAGGCCAACATTGTTCCAATTTGCCAAGGAAAGTAAGGGTAGAACAATGCCAAATATCACCCAGTTGCACGAACGTGCATCATCTGCACTATAGGTACTTAATGTCCCATTAGTACGCCTTCGGTCACTTCTAATTCGCCATAGTAAGTGACATCAAGCGACTAATGGTGTCATTTAATTTAAAGAAAGTTTGTGCAACTGGGCACTGCAGGTCTCTGTTAATTTATCTTTAGCTAAGAATTAGCTTCACAATACAAGTCTGAATAAAAAAAAAGGTTGACAAACTTTTTAGAGACACGGGACGAATAGGAAATGTGGGAACGTTCACATTGTTGTCAAACATTCATATGCTCACCCATCGCCGGTACATCCGCCGCTACTTCCGCCGCCGAAGATGGAAGATGTAGTTCGTTGACAGCACCAAATTAAAAAAAAAGGTAAGGCTAGAACATGCATGCCTTACAATCACATGCTTTTTATACAAGCGAAGAATGTAGCTGTTGTGTACACAGCTTAAACCGAGTGTAAATACTTTAAATTTGGAACATAGATTCCTTACAGGGGGCAAAAGTGGGATAACGATAACCGTGTTCAACGCGAGTAGTAATAGCTTAGGTATTTTATTTGACGGTTGTCTTTTATTTTTATTTAGCAGCGCGGCACGGCCGCTGCGGCCGGGTATCCACGGAAACTCACGATCGGTGTCTCGAGAAGCTATTTTTGATGCAAAAACGTTGGGCCAATGTCTAGTGCATGTGTGGAATATGCAATGCCGTGCCGTGTTGGTCACCTGCGCATCTTAAACACATTCTTAGTCAAGGACTCGGTGTGAACTCAATTTTGTCTGGAATTCGAAAAGAATGGCACAGTCATGTTGTGGTAATTGTTAAAAGGTAAGAAAAAATCTCGGGTAAATTTTGTAAAGTTGAGTCTATAACAAACAAGCAGATATGAGGGCTCTATATTTTTTTAATTATTTTGATTGTAACAGAGGTAGAGGTAGATGCCTAAATGTTTTAGAGGAATTTAAATTATACTCTTAAATTTCTCTTCTTTTGTCTGTAGGTAGGTAGGAAGAAACTCTTTGTGTGATCTTTTTATTCCTCTTTATTATCGCTTCAGCTCTATGTTCTTTTGGTTTTAAAAATATAAAATTATTTTGATGTAAACAGACCTTAGGGTAGATTACCTACATACTCGTATATTGGAGGAATTAAAAGGATTCTGTTAATTTGCTCTTCTTTTGTAGGTAGGTAACTCTTTGTGTGATCTGATCTTTTCTGTGTTATTTTGGTCTTGACACTCTTGACTAACCATAAATACGAGTATAAGACAGGGATTGCATTAAAAGTGTTAAATTATACGGTGGTATTAAACCACTACGATAATCAACATGGGTTCCAATTCGAATAGAATTCGAGAAAATGACATAGGTACAATGTAATTGAAAAAGCACACGAAGGTTTCCGTGCCATTCTTGTGTTGACTTTTTTTTATTATTATTTGTAGTTATAGCGAAAATTGTACATAGTATAGTGTACTTTTTGACGACTTTATGTGTCCGCCTGCGGTTCCAAAGATAGGTACAGCGATTGTTAAGGTCGGGTAAAAAATTCCATTAAGTCAGGTTTCTTGTATGGCCTGTGGACACTTACATTTTTATTTATATATTTTTTATTAATTGTATTTTTTGCGGCAATAGAAATACACACTCCATAAAAAAATCAACTTTCTACCTTATTCGGTTCATGAGTTCATGGCTCATGACTCTGATACAGCCCGATGATGACAGATAGACGGACGAACGGACAACGCAGGCTTAGGCCCACAGAATAAGAACATATAGCATAGAAACCGGACTATAAGACGTATTTTGCGTCCGCTATCTTTCTCTACTTTTTAGATTACTTATTACATGAGAAAAAATTAAACAAATAGTAGGCTGTTTTTTCTTCTTTAACTGTCATTGTCACAAGGTTTTACACAGGGACTTCTTTGTCCTTCCTATAGGAAGGATTTGTCTTTCCTTGTCTATAGGTCGTAATACTATAGGTGCTTATAGGTCCAAATCACGCCTTACTTGTGACGATGTACCAAATAACGAAAGAACAGCTATAGATTCATCTCTTTCCAACTCACTATGAAAACCATAAGTAAAAAGAAGTGAACCATAATGTATTTTCTGCTTAATTAGTACGGTTTCTATGCCTTTAGTCTTTATTCTGTGCTTAGGCCTCATTTCATTTCACCAAATACTTGGAATAAGACTTACTCCGAGATTAAGTAACTAGTCTATACAAATTCGGCGTTTAATCTAGGTATAAGACCTTATTACAGTTTGGTGAAATGCGGCCTTGGTAAAAAGGTCCCGTTGTCACCCTTGGGGTATGGAACTTTAAAAAAAAAACAGTTACTCGGCTATTAATACTAAATACATTACACTGCTACACATCTAGTGTAGCAGTGTAATGTATTAATTCTAATGCGCTTTGTGTTGCTGGCACTGAACAGCAATGTCAAGGAACGTCTGATTTTGCTCATCCATTATTTCCAGGGGGGAAAGGTTTGTACACGAGATCCTCGATATTTGGAAAGGTGTTTCGTTTACGGGTCCTGCGAACTCTCCTGATTTATATCAGGAGATTACTTACATTATTTTGAGCATAGTCTCTGTACTGTTTTTTCAAGATATCAATAAAATCGCCTGTTTGAGAATTTGCATAAGTACCTAAATGTAGTTATCCTTACAATACTGATATTCTGACTGTCATTATTTTCTATGTGGTTGTGTTAATATTGGTATGGTAACGATAATTTTTTCGACACTTTTATTTATTAGATTAGAGTCGAACGGAATGTTTACTTTACAGTGATTGTCTGTTTGCATTAGTAAAGTGCTTTCTGTAATTAATATACATAAAAAATGCAATGTGCCCTCTTCATCAAAGTGGTTCAAACGGAAAACGATCAGAGGCCCATTTCACAAAGCTACAAGTTACAAATTACAAGCGGAAGTCTCTTTCTAACTCCTTTTGCTAGAAAGAGAGTTCCACTTGTAATTTGTAACTAGTAGCTTCGTGAAACGGGCCACAGATAAATGTATTCAAAATTAAATTTTCTTCAGCCTCAACGTCACCGTGTTAAAAGTACCTAAGTAGTTAGTATACTTTATTACAAATAAATAACATTAGACTAAAAGGCGCCGCAAAAAAGTTTCAAGCCCAGGGTACAGTCAGCATCAAAAGTAGCTAAACAGAATAACATGCTCAAAATGATCTAGACACGACGTATTCTCTTGAAAATATAGAGTCTAGTGCAAATAATTTCGACCTCTTCGGTTGCGTAGCTACTTCTGCTGCTGACTGTACGTAAGTACTTAGTGGTAATGGTGGCACCCTAGGCGCTGAAATAATAATATAGCTTCATACGTCTAATTTAACGATTTAAAAGCGCTAACGCCGAGGTATAATAGTTACCTACACTATAAGATTTTGGTTCCCGTAAACAAACGCATACTTAATATATCCCACATTACCCCGACCGAAACAATCAAGTCTATTTAGTCGTTATAGTTTTTCTTTTAAGTTCGTTACATTCTCAGGTTTTTATCACCTAGGGTGATGGAACCGGTAATGGACAAGGCACCAATAATGAACACTTGATTCCTATTTTACAGAAGATAAGGGTTATTCATTTGTTTTGCAACAAATGAATAACAATCAATTTTGGTCCGTATATAATTTGAATTAAGAGTGAAGTGTCCATTACTGGTGCCTGTCAGCTAAAAGTGCCCATCATTGGTGGCGTCACCCTAACTACTTGTAGTTTTGGCTGTAAGGGGGGGAGGAGGGGGAGACACACGACAGAACGGAACAGAATAACATAATATGTACTTTACCTGACACTGACCAAAAAGCTCTTCTATTACTTTATTGGCAATACTTAACTAAACATTTTGGTAAAAAAAAAGACAAATGAGACTAAAATACATATTTCAATATCAACTTACAGTCTATCTGTGAGCACTTAGAAAGTGTTTCGAGTTCGTACCTCTCTTTCACTCGCTCTTGATGCGTATAATAGCGAGTGAGAGACAAGTACAAACCCGAAGCGCCTTCTAAGAGCTATCGCACTGTTTCTAATAAACAAATACACTAAGTATTTTTAACGCGAGTTTAAATCATTTGATTAAAACATTACGACTTATAATAAGCTCTCTTTGTATCAAGTTAGAGTTAAGATTTCAGTAAACATAGTATAACATAATTAGAGCGACATTAGCGTCTATTGTAAATTTCGGTAAACACCGTGAGAAATTGTCAAAGTGACAGTTGTAGAGTGGTAAATAAGCATGGGATTGGGAATGTCCCCTTCACTTAACAGCAAAAAATTAAAACACGTCGCGGGTTTTTACACCTTCGTAATTAATTGGTAACTCCGGTTAGTGCTTGCCTAGAAATTATTGATTGAAGGTAACGCGCAGGCGCGGCGTTCATTCAGCCTAGTGTGCAGTTATCTACCGTAAGCTTGTGAACGTAGAGGCTGGTATGAGTGAGTGAAGCATAATCGACGCTATATAATACAACACAAACAAAAGGAAACCTAGCGAGCCCTAGTATCTGTCGGGTGGTTGCAAGGGAGGGTCGTGAAAATGACGGGTGTGGACGAAATACTCAACTATCAGCACAACCCCGACGACGACTTCTACGCGTTGCTGGGGTGCGACTCCAACTCCAGCGTAAGTAAAACTACATGCATCAAACCTCTTTAATATCGTATTGATTCTATCGCGCTACTTATTGACCTTATTCTGTGAGGTCGCAACTGTTGACCTACATTTTTCCTATTTGTTTTTTTTATTGAAAATGGATGCGCTGCGTAGATGACATGATTCTGGCATAGGAGAATTTTAAGGGAGGTATTAAAACGTGGGAAAATACTGTTTTTGTTTGATTGGTACTATTAATTAATTTTAATACTTTTTAAGTTAATGATGAAATCAAATTATGTGATGTTTAGGTGATAGATCTGCACATCCACATTGAAGTCTTTGTTTTATCAAGTGCAGTGTTGAATTATAATAAGCTTTATCTTAATGCTAATGATTTTCGAAACCTTTACATCATTATTCAAAAGTGAGATATAAAAACCAGACTATATACAATTATATGAGACTTATTGATACATGTTGCTATGTGCATTACTATGTTCAAATCAAAAATTTATTAGCTTTAGATATTTGTAGCTTTGTTAGTGGGACAAAAGCGATTTCAGTCTTTTTATAAATTTACTATGAAAAAGTGCGACAAGGATGCAGAAGATGTCTACGTTTCAAGAACGTCTTAAAATGGACCCGCCATAACGTTAGGAAATCAGAGTTCTTGTCTAACATTTTTTTTTGCTGTTGTCTGCGTTTGTTCTTTATAATGTTGGGTATACAAGCATCTTGATTGTACCTACTTGCCAACACAAACAAGTTTAGGTAAATACAATAACAAAAACAAATTTACATTTAAACCAGAAAGAACGAAAAATGACAAAATAAAATAAAAAGAATAATTAATTTCTATGTCATAGGCCCATAAATAAGTCACATAATTATATTTAAATTCATAATTAAATTCTAAGTGACACAAAATGTAGTAGACAAAATATCTATACTATTAATACAATATTTACAGTCGATAAAGTTTGTTATTGTCTGATATAAGTACTATGAAACCAGCTCTACACATTACATTGTTTAAATATTTCATTTATCTCATGAGATTATTACAAGCAATCAGTAGTCAAAAATATTTATATACATTTACATAATATGGAGTGGTTATAGGTATCACCTGAATTTAATGCTTTGTTTTATATAGGTACCGTAATCCATAATGTGTGTATGTTATAACATGTACATTAGAGATTACACCTTTTTTTTAAGGTTCTGGATCAATGGGCAATCGCAGTAAGAATCCAATTTAGAATTGCATTGCAATCCTTAAAATTGGATAAAATAATAACCAATTTACTTTAACTTAGTAATTTAATTAAAAATCTTTTATGACTTTGGATTATGAGAACATAATATTGAGATGTAATTCTCACTTCATAATAAGCATAGGTAAATAATACTTGTAGTATATTCTTGTAGTGACCTTTCACAGTAAAATTATAGGATAGGTAACACACAGTTTGTCTAGGTATAGACAAACTTATAAATCACACTCTACTAAAGTTTTTATATAAGCTATCATATAACATTGTTGTGTTAGTGGATTTTCTACCGTACTTCTAAGCAGCATAATGAGTTGATTATTCCAATGAAGCAATCATTTGAATAAAAATGCATACATCCTTTTGTCTTAAACTGCCTAGTGCCTACCTCTGCCTATTGCTCATTATGAATTGTAATAACTCTAGGAGCCAAAACACTTTATTGATATGGCCTTCTTCAATTGTAATTGTGTATTAAGTATTCGTAGTTTGTTAGAGGATTACTTGTAGATTTCTTAAAATTAAACTTTTTACTTTTATTTTTTAACTATAGGCAGAGCAAATAACCGCAGAGTTTAAGATCCTCGCTCTGCAGCACCATCCAGACAAGAATGATGGTGACAAGGAAGCCGAAGCCAAGTTTCAAAAACTGAAGGTAATATCAAATACTTTACAATACAAATGAAAAAAAAGAGTTAATGAAAAAGCCACACACATTCAGTGCTAAGCTCCTTTGGTACCAAGCTGAATTACCTCCTTAAAAATCTTTCCCACATGTTAATTCCCTGTTGCTGATTCCGCAGGAGGCCAAGGAGACTCTCTGCGATCCGGCCAAGCGCGCCCTCTACGACAAGTGGAAGCAGAGCGGTATCTCCATGGGCTACAAGCAGTGGCTGGGCATGAAGGACCATATCCAACAGTCCATGCACTGGTCCAAGCCGAACACCAAGGACCGCATGCTCGAGGGAGACGGGCACGCCTCCGGGCCCTCTAGCCTTGGGCCGGCCAACTCTGCCGCCCGCCGCGCTTCGGAGGGTGGAGCAGCTCTTTGGGGACGCTGGGGGGGAAACCAAGAACCCCCCTCCGAGGTCATTTCTAAGTTCCGTAACTATGAGATCTAGAACCTCGAAGACGGGCGTTTGAAGTTACGTAACCCCTGGTTTTTTTTCGATTTCGCAGATTAAAGAGTCAAAGGAGAGATTGTTTTCGATATTAGTTTCTTTACCCCTGGTTCTTGTTCCTTACAGAATCGTGATTAGTTTTTGAAAAGGGGATAACGTAATTTCTATTTTTTTTACGTTTACGCCGTTGACTATTGATGTATAATTAACCTTGATATGTTAGACTAAACAATTATTACCGTGTGGGATAGATAGGAACCCCACTACAAAGTTGTGTAACATCTTAGTAGTGGTAGTTTTGCTTCAAACATCTCTAAGGGGTGGGTAAGTTGTTCAGAAATAATGTGCTACGGTCTTTATACAGTTTAGTCCATTTCTAACGTGTTATATTATTGTGATTCAACCCAATTGTGTATTTATGCTTTATTTAAGAGGTTACTTGTGCCCTAATCTCTTAATCTGTCGATGCATTTCATAATGTACTTAATTTTTATTAGAGATCCAGCTTATTGTTAAACACTTGCCAATTTTATTGATGTAACTTACTTAAATAAGTGTAATGTTAAGTATTAAATAATTTAGAGTTAAAGGCACAATATTCATCAAGTCAGCTCATAAAATAGTTCTCGAATGTGGCTCGATATCTTTTCTGTGTTTTATTAAGTGTTTGGTGTGTTTCAAGATCTTAATGTACTGTTGTAGTAGTACGTTGTTAGAACCCCGTCCCCGAGTGATCGCCTAGCAGGCACTCCTAGCGATATATATCTTTAGTTCTAAGCTGTGCACATTCCTAAAACTTGTGAGTCTGAAGAAATTTCTGCTGTAGAACAATATGTTAGTCTACTAAAGAATCTATGATATTTTGAAGATTTTATATTTTTGATCCTCTTTTACGACTCTTACTGTAAGAACTAAATTATTTCTAATGAGCGAGTGCGAGAAGTGGTGTTGTGAGACATACAGGGTAAGATGGCAGGTTAAACATTATGTTTCCTTATAATACTGGTTATTTTGAACTCGTCATATCAACTTTCTGATTATATATCTGATCCGTGGTTGTCCTTGAATAGGTGTTGTGTTCCCGTTAGAGTTGTGTAGAGTTTAAATAAATCATATAATGATATATGTTAAATGTGTTGTTAGTGTTTAATTTAAATGTTTAAATCAATGTTAAAATAGATGGAATACTTAGTAGAAATTTTAAATTTTGAATGTTTTAACTCAATAAGAATCTCTATTAATAATGCCAAAATGTAAAAGATGTTTTTATTTTTGATGTTAACATCGTCTTTGGAACAATAAAGTCTACCGTACGTGATTTTAGATTTTTAGTAACTTCCTTTTTACTGCCGCGTAATACCAAAGAAGGGCGGTAACTGCAATGTAGTAGTCGAAGTATTTTATACTCTATTGATCACCACATTAAAGGAAGGTGGGCTAATTGGCGTATATGACCTATGAGGACAAGCGATGTGTCACCGTAAGTATATATTTTTTCACACAAAGATTTCGAACTACTTGCCATAGCAATAGTTTGATATTACCTACGGCACAAACAACAGGCCGCAACAAAGGGGGGTGTTATAAGTTTAACGGGGTATGTCTGTGTGTCTGTCTGTGGGATTGATCGATTCAGACGAGGTTTTTTAGGGTCCCGTATCAAAATGGTAAAAAAGGAACCCTTATGGTGAGACTTCAGTGTCAGTCTGTCTGTGTGTCTCGGCAACTGAAATGTATAATTGGAATATTCAAATTTGGCATAGATATATAACTTGCTTGTTCGCATATCTATTAATATATAGAAAATATTTATAGTAGGTATGTAGTTGGAAATGGGGTTTAAAAGGGGGGCATAAAAATGAAAGTAAAAATATTATAGCAAATGGGGTAGTTTTCATAATAAATGAGCTTTAAAATTTATTGCTATTCGTCATCTAGTTCGATTTTATAACCAAACCCGCACAAAAAATTACCGGGTCCCTTATAGATCTCCGAAGTTTACGGGCTGAAAAATCTAAAATAATTTAGACTAATATACCTACATTTATCTACTTATGTTTTATAGTAAAAGTACCAGTAGTCGTAGTTATTAAAATAAGGAGAACAGTATTCGAGATATTAACAAAATTAGCTAATTTTGGCCATTTGACGACAAATGGCGCAAGCTATACTCATTTTCGACATGGAATTAATATTAGATTGTGAACCAAGGGATGAAAGTGATCAATTGCAGCCCGAGATAGAGAGATAGATAGCGAGTGCGCCTATAGTTGGAGGGTGCAATTTATACTTTCTACCGAGTTAAACACTCTACCTACTTTTCATTTCGATTATGAGGAAAGTAAAAAAAATATTTGATAGAAATTAAAAATTTGTTACTTACTTAAAGTTATACGGAAAATTTGAACAATCGGCTACAGTGCTGTGCATTGCTGTGACGTGTGTGAAATCCGCGCTGTATCGTGTGAGCCCGCCCGCCGCCGGTGCGCCGCACCGTACTACGTCATCACCTGCTATCTAAGTTGCACTACGCACTCCTAATTACCGCTGCGCTCCTGGTACTTTATTTAAACATGCAAACTCTTTGGTTGGATGCAAGGCTCATAGCTTTTTTTCAAATAACTTTTCCTCCCTAGGGTGGACATGTATCACTTTCAACCCGCTTCTAAGATAAACAATGGCCTACTTTCAGAGTACCTAGCTATGAGACATGAAAAGTATTTTTTACGGGAACAAGTGCGGCTAGCGCCTTCTACACTAAGAATTAGAGTTAGGTAAATTTAATTCTGTCGCGACCACGTGATACATGTCAAAGTAAGGCCTAAAAGGACTTACCTACTCGAGCAGCGTTCCTCCTTGAATGCATGAAAGTCGGCAACACGCCGCATTTCAGAGAAAGAATCGTATTTTATAAACAACCGAGCGACATCCAAATACCTCGCTGAAAAATAACGTGTTTCCACCCAGCTATCCTGTTTATGCATTCCTAGGATGGTTTCTGAGGAAAAAATAGTGACGTAGGAATGTATTTCTTATCAAACAACAAAATTGTAAAGGACTGTATCACTTTAAATACCTAAGAAAGACAAAATCGAGATATTCAATGGACTCGTTTTACAAAATCTTTATCTTTCTTTACATTGTATGAACAAAGTCTCTACCGCTGTCTGTACGCTTACAAACTACGCAACGGATTTTGATGCAGTTTTCAGCAATAAATAGAAAAAGCAATAAGAGAAAGGTTTCCGTGTATAAATAAAAAAACCGGGCAAGTGCGAGTCTTACTCGCGCACGAAGGGTTCCGTACCATTATATTATTGGTTACATGGTTATTAAAAAATCACGTTTGTTGTATGGGAGCCCTCCTTAAATATTTATTTTATTTTAATTTTATTATTAATTTTTAAAGTGAATATACAACTAAATAGGTATTCTGTGATTTTTTTAAGACTCTACCTGTTGCCTTTATGAATATCGAGCAAAAACGGCAAAAAAAACACGTTCGGTGTATGGGAGCTCCCCTAAAAAATTTCAACTGTCTAGCTATCACGGTTCATGAGATACATCTTGGTAACAGACAGACAGACAGACAGACAGACACACGGACAGTGGAGTCTTAGTAATAGGGTCCCGTTTTTACCTTTTGGGTACGGAACCCTAAAAATGTTGGAACACCCGTAGCGTTACAGAAAACTAAATATAAACCGAATCGAAGCGAGGGCGGGTCGTTAGTGCTGTATAAGCAAAATAATGTTGAAATAATACTTATTTAATTTATTTCAACATTTTTTAAATTATTCTCGTAAGGCCCAGTGTGCAATAGGGTGTACATTACCAAGGCCATTTAATTTGAACGGTATTGCGATAGGAATAAAGTTTATTTTCCTTTCTTCACAAATTGAAAATGGCATTTTCGAACAATCGTAATTGAAACTTTATTGCCATGACGGTAGATTCAAAGTCCCACTGACATAAAACTGGCTGTTTTTAGTACGGTGGGTCTGAGGTTATAAAGAATTTGTAAAACGACTCCATTGAATAGCACTGATGCCCTAGAGGCCTAGAAAATAATGCATTCGGCTCGTGGGTTGAAAAATAGGAGAAACAAGATTGCATAGCAGGTCGTGACCGCATTCTGCATTTTGTTATCGTTGTGAAAAATGTATATAATTGACGTAAGCCTACAGGTTGCGTCAGCACGGAATAATTGTGGTCGGAAAACGCAACGTAGAAATAAAGAAAATGTAACGTAGGTAGATTCTTAACATGTTAAAGTACACTTATTTAGATTTTTTTTATGTACGAGTACAGTAGTGGTCACATAATTAGGGACGCTTGCGTTTTTCCCATAAATTGCCTACAAATATGACTTTTCAATTTTGACCACCACTGTGTATGTATGTACTTATGTATGTATGTATGTATGTATGTAACACTTTATTGCACAAAACACAGAAATTCACATACAATATTTACAGAATAGAAAAGTATAAAGGCGAACTTATCCCTTTAAGGGATCTCTTCCAGCTGACCTTGGGTGATTGAGGAAAATAAGAAAAGTAGAATGTGGCAACGAGTAGACATAAGTACTTACAAGAACACAGTTTACAGAAACTGCGTTAACTAAACTTTAGAAGTTAAATAATTAATAAATACTAACCAAAATTAGTACCACGATGGTGAAAAAAAAAGAACCCTTATGGTGAGACTTCGGTATCTGTCTGTCTGTATGTCACAGCAGTTTTTATCTAAACTAAAACTATAGAAACTGTCAACTTGAAACTTGGCATAGTTGTGACGTACGTTTTGATTTAAGACAAAAATGTACAAAAAATGATTGCCCCCCCCCCCCATCTTATCTCCGAAGTTTAAAGACCAACAAAATCTGATTTAAAGATTTAGGTACGGGCACCAAAAGATGAACGATTAAGCGACTACACCAACTTTAGACAGTTTATTCTCAGTGAAATTAACAAATTTCACCCTATTTTATTTTTTTATATGGTACAGTATATGGTCTAGATTGAAAATGACTATTATAAAGCCTGTTATTATATGACCGTATTTTTCTAAAAATCGTTGAAACCAAAAATGCACCGATTTGCCCAAAAGATGAACAGCGTGCCCTAATTCTGAACGGTTTGGGCCCAAAAGTTGAACTAACATAATAAAAAACCTATATCATTGTAATTCTAAGGCACTTTTAGAAATAAAATGCAAGTTAACGATTTTTTTTTAAATTGTTTACATTTATTTAATATTACTTACGTACATGAGGTTCCTATTTTTTATGCTTATATGTGTCATAAAAACATCGAATTAGTATTTTTATCAATAATCATTAGCAAAACTACTTACTTATCTTTTGACAAACAGATAAACCGACAAAAAGAGTTACTCACAAATTTATAATATTAGTAAACATTTCCATAAATATTAGTAGTGTTCATATTATAAAACTATGCCTAAAAGTTGAACGACTGAATTTACTCAGTTCAACTTTAGGGGGTCCATATTGGCTCACCTAATTATTTTTACTCATAACGACTCATAAGTTCTAATTATCGCAACTCCTAACGTATTTATTTCAGCAACTGTTACATTTTCAGGATTTTTATCAATCAAACCTAACCTAACCTAGTCTTATCTACACATTGAATATTTCAGAACTTCTGAAAAGTTTACGGTTCCAGCGGTATAAAAAATTCATTTTCGGAGTTCCGATAATAGGAGTTGCAATTTTAGTTGAACTTTGGCGCTCCCAACTTTAGGACACACAATTTATGAAATGAACGAACCAAATCAATTAAGTGTTCACATATTGGAATAGAATCCAAAACATGAACTAGTAAATTTAATTCGTTCGAGTATTAAGCACACATTTTTTATTGAACAGTGATAGTTTTCATAGTAATTGAAACTCCAATATCATTGGCTTAGACATCAAAAGCTATGTTCATCTTTTGGTTTAAAAATACAAGAGCATTTAACGATCATTTTAAGTTCTAAACTTTCCATCTGTCATTTCAGTACGATTTATTAAGAAGCTTTAAAAAAAGTACGCCTTGCCTAGTAGCTGAACACCGTTCAAGTATTGGCTTAGGTATACATTTTTGAAACCATTACTTGAACGGCTTTTTCTCGTTAACTAACAAAAAAAAAGAAATATCGTATAACTCCAATAAAAGAGTAATTAATCAAGAATACATACCAAGCAAATTCGTCTAAGACTGTCAATTATTGAATTTTATACGTAATTAAAAGCTTAAATTTGGAGAGCACTATCCTTATGTATTTTCCCATACTATCGACGTTTTCGGCGGGATGCTCAAGAACTACGACCGATCACGGCCAAAAAGAATATAATACTACGTTAAGATTTAATGGAGGTGTAAGCAAAGAGTTGCTGTTTAAGAAAAATAAATTCCGAACTATGTAACATTTGTCACGATTTAATTATATGATTATTTCGATCGAGTGTTCACCTTTTGGGTGTCGTTCATCTTTTGGTGCCCCTACCCCAAATGAAGTTGTAAAATTTTACAGTATTACAAAATATATCAAAAAACTTTAAAACTCTGTATCAAAATTTAGGCTAGTCAAAATAGACTTTATTGCATAGAAAATAAAGTTCATAACAAAATGAGCATCTTTTGCGTTTTCCAACCATATCATCTTAAATACGGAACCCTCGGTGCGCAAGTCCGACTCGCACTTAACCGGTTTCAGTGTAGTTACCTACTCGTAATAATCGACTTTTTATTTTCCAAGAACCCATCCACATTTGGTTTTGAGTGGTGGTGGTACTGGTGGTAGGACCTTATGCAGGGTCCGTACGGAGCGCTACCACCATCTTATCCTTTCACCTACCGCAGTGTTCGCTTTGCTGTGTTCTGGAGTAGGGCAAGACAACCGATGAAATTACTAGTATATTCTATATCTTAGTCCTCAGAGTTGGCAACGCATTTGGAGTCTTAGGATTGCAGTCTTAAGATTGTAGTTTCGATAATTCAAATGTTCCTATTAGATATGGGTCTCAGATCAGCTGGACTATTGCCTAACGCACTCGCAATCGCAATCGACTTCAAAGTGTAACAATTGTTTTCATTTTGTACGCCGCCAAGCGTTCGATTTTCAAAATGAAAACGATTGCGATTGCGAGTGCGTTAGGCAATAGCCCTCTGGTGGCCAATGTGCTCATGTGCCTTCTTGCCATAAAACTACTAACTATCTAAACTATCGTCAACATAACTTGTTATGCTAGGCAGCAAAGTTGTTATTTAGCGCGAGTTAAGTGCTGGTATTGAATCCAGAGCAAGCTAAGGATAAAAAATCAAAGACATTAGAATTCAAGTGTTTTGCAACCCCACCTTATTATATTAAGGAGAAACTTTCTAACACGTAAATACATTTTGTTGATTTCCCAAAAAGCTTGATTTCCGTATTAGGTCACTTTCGTTCTCACCGTGCGATATTACAGAGTACTTAAGTTCATCAAAACCTGTGGCCCTAGACAAGATGCTTAACGTTAACGTAAACGATTGTCGACAATACCTATTCAAAATGGCATGGAATTGACATAAGCGTTCGAGGCGACCGTTCGGCAGCTTACATCGATCCTATCTAGCTATTTTCGTAAACGATAACGTTCTAGCAATCCATTTAGTCTATGGCCACTAAATTATAACTCTCCCTGTAGCTAATCTTTTAGCTTATCCTACTGATATTATAAATGCGGAAGTTTGTGTGTGTGTGTGTGTTAGTTTGTTACTCACGCTGCAAAAGCTAGACGGATTTGATGAAATTTGAAATGGAGATATCTTATACCTCGGATGACATCGGCTACTTTTCATCCCGGAAAAATTAAAGGTCCCGAGGGAATACCGATCATTGAAATCTACGTGGATGAAGTCGCGGGCAGAAGCTAGTGGGTTAATAGACCCTAGGTCAAGAACCGTGCGAAGGTCACCACCACGGTGGCACTGACATTACGGTTATCTCGTAGTGCCATAAGGTATACTTAGATACATATTGTAGATTCGGCGCGGGCGCTACTGGTGTTAAGGGTCTACCACGGTACTCTGTCGAGACTCGCTTCAAACTCACTCTGGTAAGAAACTATAACTATAAGGTATGGAGAGAGCAATCGAGCACACAAGCCTAATGGTATCTCAGTGGGATCTGATTTCCCTGGCATGCGATTAGCACTCTTAAATTTGGCATGATTATATTACAAGCCGTGAAGAAAAACAACAAATACTAAAAAAAGGTCAAGTTTCGTTTAGTTCAGTTTATTTTTCAAAAAAGGTACATGCGTTTTTATGTATTTACATTCTCGCCAAACTGTTATCCAGTTTGTTGGCAAGTAAAGCGCTCAAACTTATAGCTAAATGCACCTGGTCATAGTAACTAGGTAAACCTATTCTTATCACCTACCTAATTAAATAAATAGGTACTGTAAAACATTTATATTTTTAAAAGGCACTGTTTTAACCTCTTTTTGAGGGCCGGTTTACTTAATTCTATGTTTTCTATGTTTTATTGGAATATAATAATACCTTAATGCGGCGGTATAGAACCCTCGGTGCGTGAGTCCGACTTGTACTTGACAGGCTTTATTTGTAAAAATATTTGAAATTAATATTATTAATATCAGACCACACATGATTGTAGACATAGAATTCAGATGTTTATTTTTGAAACCCCATCATATACTCGTACATAGGTTCTAAGTTCATTAAAACCTGAATTGTAACTCTCCTTGTATCTAATCTTCTAGCTTATGGGTTAATAGACTGTCCCTAGGTCAAGAACCGTGCGAAGGTCACCACCACGGTGGCACAGTCATTACGGTTATCTCCAAGTGCCATAAGGTATGTTTAGACACATATTGTAGATTCGGCGCGGGCGCTACTGGTGTTAAGGGTCTACCACGGTACTCTATCGAGACTCGCTTCAAATTCACTCTGGGCCTCTATTCTAGGCGCTGAAAACCATATCGTCTTTGACTTGTTATGGTATTGTTTTTAACTCGGCCGCCATTACTGTCAAGTAAATACATACATTAAATCACGCCTGTTCCCCAGAGGGGTGGGCAGAGACTATTTCTTTCCACCTGCTACAATCTAGACAAATGTCTTTTCGCTTCTGCCACATTCATACATCGAGTCATGCATGCACGTCGGATCGGGTACTTAAGATTCAGCCCTTTAAAGTAAATAAAAGCTATCAAACCGTTGAAAAGACGATAGCAGGTCAAAAACGATATACTATGTTTTTTACCGCCTAGAATCTCGGGCCTGGTAAAACTTTTTATCTACACTCATATCATTCCTCTATTATGCGTTCAAAACCCGTAGGTAATGACCAGAATTACCTGTGGTAGTAGGTGACAGCGATGACAGCTGTTAATTTTGGAAGATGTTCCAAATTTGGATCTCATTACCTTACAATATTCGATAACGTAATTTCAAAATTACGGTACAGCTATCATCGCTGTCACCTACTACCACAGGTAAGGTAATGCTGGACATTTGCCTTTCGGCTTCTGAACCCATCTTAGAGTACTTATAATATGTGTGTAGATAAAGTATTGTACGAGATTCTGCGTAATTAGCATTACGCAACCGTCACGTAAACTACTATTATAAGGTATGAAGAGGGTAAACGAGCACACAGGTCACCTGGTGGTATCTAAGTGGGATCTGATATTTCTCTCAAATTTCTGTTTATCGATCTATGCTTCTTGGTTGTTGAAAAAGCAACCAAAGGCGAAGAGAATAAGGTAACGGGCTGGCGGGATTGCGTAGCCGGCCATGGCCCTAGACAAGACGTATTCTGCGATTATTTACGTTAGCAAAAATGTATAGGATTGTCGTAAGCTGTCGTACGGTCGCATCGAGAGCATATTCCTAACTATCTATACATTAAGTCAGTTTTCGAAAATCGTTAGCGTTAGGCGTATTGTCTAAGGCTATGGTCTAGTGTGGGACCAAATGGTTAAATCACCTATTTGTAATGCTCTGAAAAGTTTAATCACTAAGGTAATGACACTCGCACCGTGATTTACTCGCAAGAAGAAATGTCTAGTGTAGTTTAAGTTTATAATATCGAAAAGCTTGTCGCTTAACTCTTTGCATTTTTATTAATATATTTAATAAGAGCATACTGCCGTAGTACCAAAGAAGGTGGCTAAGTGCAATGTAGTAGTCGAATCATTATATTGGTACCTAAGCATTAAAATTTAAAATACATTTCCCCATGCACTTCTTTCAAAATACGGTAGCATAATGGCCCAGATGTTCCAAAACTTTCCCAAAAGCAAAAATCATTCACACGAGTTGTGATCGAGTTGTCATCGAGTCGAGTTACCATACCTACCCGCGTTACGAAGATTCCATTCAGTGGATGTTTACAGTCGCGGCTCCGGTTGCGTCGTTAGCCGGCGACGGCTGAGCTTGTCCACCGCCAGTCCATCGCCAGCTCTTGACTGGACTCGACTGCGCCAGTGTCCAGTGAACTTAACTCCAACTAGAACCTATCATCTAGATGGAGTACTGTTTTTGGTAACGGCGTGGAGTGGACAGGTAACAGTTTATCAGTGATTTGAATAGTTTAATTACACTAGCAGATAAGTATTAAGCCAACAGTGTCAGATTACGTCCAGTTGGAAGTCTACATCTTTCGTGACGTTTCAAGGAGGAGCGAATTGTCTTTGATTGCTTCTGATTTTACAAATGGGCGGGTGCAAGAAATTATTGTTACATCACCAAACAGTATTATCATCATTGTATGTAGGTATTCTAGCAAACATCTACATACATTATGGATGGTTGACTGTTATACTTTTTCTCGTTCAGTGTAACATGTTTTCAAAAAATCGTTTATCATCATAATTATTATTCAACTTGCATATCGCACTATCGTAATTATTCATAGAAGTTGTATTAAAATTGATTTTAAAATACAGTTGTATTTTGAGTTACTACTGTTTTGATCTAACAGTGCGAATGTCATCTGACTCAACATGTATTTTTTTGTGTCTTTTGTTTAGTTGTTTGAATATCATATGTTTTGTAGTTTACAGTGCTATTGAACATTGAACGTTTCAATAAAAGCTTATCGAATTTTTTTATTCCATTGAAATAGTTCACTATTTCGGCCAAGTAAGTTCAACAATGTATGAGTGTATGAATAAGTATATAATTTTTGCTCCATAGGTACCTAACCTTTATTTTCAGTTTATATTGTACTTTCTACTTTATATTTTAATCAATCAGTTGCATCTGAAAATCCTGTTTGATTGTTCAGTTGTAGTATACCTACATTGTCTAATGTGTCGAGTTTCAGGGGTACGAATTTCACTTGGGGCAATCTTGGGATCGTTTAATAAGCTGATCTTCAGATAGATGCCCGTCTCGAGATGGATCATCAATGACAATTTTCTACGACTCTACGTTTACGTTGAAGTGTCTTGATGCCCCTTTAAATACATAATACACAACCACTATACCTAGGACGATTAAAGATGATCCCTGTGACAGCTGATATAACCATGTAAGTTTTTTTTTTTTCTTGTCTTGTTTATTTCGTGTCCTCATTCCTGAGAATCATGATCACGGGTTGACTTTTATAGTAAGATCATCTATTCTTCGCGATACAATATTGCCCTCAATATTTGGTAGAAGTCTCTGAAGTAATAGCTTTCTTAACTTGGTCGGACCTTCTGGTTAGTGGACGACCTCCGGCTTAAATAATACATTAATACAAACCTTAGTCATTTAAATTATGAAGTATTCTCTATTTTATAGATGCGTAGCATGCGAAAACCTATGGTAGTGTTTAAAATTGCTAAATACAGCTGTCACAGGGGACATCCTTAATTGACCCTGGTATAGCCACATCCCACTAATTCTGACTCTTCAATTTACAAGTGGAAGCTTGAGAAACATACAGCAAGGGCATTCCCAGTCAGTAAATCTCTGTGATAAACTTATATGATACTTAATGTCAACTTTATATTTATGTTAAATAGTAGTCCGCCAGTTTGTAGGTACTCCACCGCAATAATTTTATTTTCATAGACTAGACCAGAAAACGTGTCCAATTGTTGTCTAAATGTCAAATTGCTGATTTCAAAAAGCAATTAAAGACGACACTTCAGAAAAACCAAGGGACATGCCAATGCAAATTTTGTGAAAAAATATTTATGTGTAACAATTAAGTATATACAATGGTCCGAGCTTTGAGGGAAGCTTCTTTTTATCACATAATTTAATTTAACTTGTTTATTACAAGTTTATCAAAACAGCTTTAAATTCTCGTAAACATTACTCATCCAACCACAACTCTTTTAACTTCTCTTTAAGAGAAATCGCTGACTGAGACTGCCCTAAATCCAGCGGTAGCCCATTCCATAGTTTAAAAGAGTGTACCGTGAAAGATTTAGCATAAGCGTGTGTCTTGTTAGGAGGGATAGCGAAAGTAATATTGTCGCTTGACCGCAAGCCTTGTCAAAATCCAATCAGCCTCTACAAGGGAACAAATATCGATATCCAGCGTAATATACATACATACATAAACGTCGAAAACATGACACATCTTCTTGGGAAGTCCGGTGAATAGACTATACTATATAGATAGAAAGATAGATAGATAGGTAAGATAGATAAATATCTTTATTCTTCACAAACATGCACATGGCTGATGAAGCCAAATTTAAATTACAAAAAATGTATTTAACCAATTAACTAATATATAACATAAAACTAAAAGTAACTTATAAAGTAAAGTAAAAAAGAAAAAAAAAAAACATGCTTAAAAAAGAGCCATGTGATGATGTGAATAAAAGGCGCTGGCTCAGCATAAAACTGCGGAGACCCGCAGCACTGGTATTCTGTCAGAACCTTTGAAGTAGTGACGCAAGCATGACATATTATGAGGTATTTTGCAGTTAATCGCTAGTCTATGTCAATCGAATGTATTTTTTTTGAATTCTAGTCGTAAAAACCGTTGTAAGTATAAGTAGAATCCCACTCGTCTAGCCCCGCTGATTGAAGTTTACGACGCATTAATAAAATACTAAAAATTCTATCGAAAAAATGTGTCATCACACATTCTACAACTTGACACCAAGCCTTTACGAGAACGTATATTAAAACTATTTGAGTATGCCGTACCCATGAGTTATAATTACCGTACTCGCTAGCGAGTCGAATGCTCTGTCCCTCGCACTCTATAAGAATACTGCGAGGTCTACGTGAGACAGAGTATTCGACTCGCTAGCGAGTACGCTAATTGTAATTCATGGTAAGGGTTCTCCTGCGTCTCATGACTTACTTGAAACAAACGAAGTTTATAAATGCTCTCTTGTTCGATAAGACTTCGATTCTCATAGCTTGCGATGTTTCCGTGAATCCGTAAACCATTGAAGCAACACGAGAACCCATTTCCATCATACGATTGACCCCATGACAAAGAGCTATTCTTCCTCGTGTAACGCAACACCTAAAGCACAGTTGTGATACGGACTTCAGTGAATCTGAAATAAGACAATCGCCGGTTTGCCGGAAGCGTTAGAATTGTTTGAATTATTTCTAGGCCGAAGTTTTGTTATTTGTTCTGTTTGAGTTATTAAAAAAGGATTTCATTGAAATATTTGTTCGTGATACTGGTAAAAAGAATGGTAGTGATATTTTAATTAGTATGTTTTAATTTTTTAATTGTTTCAGTTTTTTACACGAATTCGATATATTTATGTGCTCTCATATTTTTAAGAGTTGGTACTTAAAATAAGAAGTCCTTTAAATCAGACTTTCAGAAGAATAAAATCAGAAGATTTCAAAGCAAATTTTAGAAGACGATTTAAAAGATTCTACAAACACTTCAAAAGACAAACTACAAGAAATAATAGCGTATTTGGTATTCAGGAGGTGGAAATTAGGAGAAACCACACTATTATAACTAAAACAAAGAAAACAGAACATCTTCAAAACAGTGTTCACGAGAAAGATAGTAGTACCTATTTAACATACACTGATCGAACACCTTCCAAAGTAGAATATTCCATAAGATTTATATTTTATAACGATGTTTTTATTTTTATTAGAGCACAAAGATAAAATCTTTCTAAATCTGTAATGGTCAGCAGTACCTAAGGGGAGAGAGAAGGGCATCCTTCGCATAAATTCACACTGTCGGAAATGGAGATACTTTTTTTTTAAAGTAGAAGATCTCAGGCTAAAAATAGCTGGGACCGCATAAGTAAGAGGGCATTCCATTTTAATCGTTCAAGAAATTGTGAAAGTTCATGTAAATATTTCACACTCGATGCAGTGTAAATACCATGTAAATTTAAAGTCGCTCAGCGAGCTATGGAGAGGGCTATGTTGGGAGTTTCTCTGAAGGATCGAATCCGGAATGACTAGGTCATCCAACAGAGAACTAAGGTTATCGACATAGCCCATCGAATTAGCAGCTTGAAGTGGCAGTGGGCCGGTCATTTATGCCGCAGAACCGATAATCGCTGGAGTTATCCTATTCTTGAGTGGAGACCGCGAATCGGCAAACGTAGTGTAGGATGCCCTCAGACTAGGTGGAGCGACGATCTTCGCAAGGTGGCTGGCAAGAGCTGGATGAGAGTGCCCACGAATCGTGCTCGTTGGCGTGCAATGGGAGAGGCCTATGTCCAGCAGTGGACTAACATAGGCTGATGATGATGATGATCATAACTTACGGAACCTACGCTACATGGTAGGTAGCAACATTATCATTCATTACATTTCATCCGAGCTGGACCGTCGATCTTGGTGACGGTTACATAAGAGTACCACGTAACTGACCATCGTGGAAATACTTGAAGAAGGTTTATGTTCAACAGTCGACGTCTCTGGGATAGTTAGTATTAGTACAAAAAAGTATAAAACAATTTATCGTTTTGGAGAAATTTTATTTCGCAATAATGTTTCAATTTAAGACGCTGCTTTCTATTTCGCTTAAGTCGGCTCTTCTTATTGACAGACTCCCGATAACGTGCAAAGGGGATTCAAACTTTGGGAGACAGACCAACCAACTCTTTAACCAACTGTAATTCTTGCAATATTGGCATGATAATAACTCTAACCTACGTAATACTCGCAAGTATTTTTAAGATATCTGAAAAACAAAACGGTGTCCTGGAAAAATTGGGATTACTAAAATGAAAATCCGAAAATGTCGTAGTGTATTAAATTTATCGGCAAGCACCAATGTCATGTTGTATAATGTACTAAAGGGGGCTACTAAGTATAATGTGTTAATTTTAACTCCGACATAGAATAAACCATGATTTAGAAGCAAGAAGTCTGAAGACGACACACAGGGAGTAGAGAAAAGAAATTAAGAAAAAAAACAACATGTAGAAGAAAGGAACCAGAAGGTTTCACAGCAAACACAGTAGTGTGCAATGCTAAAGTTGAAACATGCATGTACTTACTTTGTTTGTTCTGAAATATTCTGAAACGCACCAATCCCAAGTCGAGCTGGCGGGCAGGTCTTCAGTCACAAGTTTTAGGGTAATGTATAAACAACAGGAATGTTATGTACAGTATACGTATAATTCTATATGTAACGTTTTTGTTGTCTTAAATTGCTCTCCGCCTAACAATGAATGAAGAAAGAAGATTTTTCCACATTGGTAAGTCAAATCATTCGTCGATGGTCAAATTAAGTAGTCTAGAATGTTTTGTTTTGATCATTATTAAAAACCCTCGTTATTAATTTTTTCATTGTCTTTACCCATATCGTCATTGTATAGTTATTGTTATTATTGCTCTTATTAAATTGCCAGTAACGGCGGCTGAGTCATAAACAATATGATTGCAATAGGGGTAAAAACAAAGTGCCTAGTGGCACAATTGTAATGAAATAGTTATGGCCTGGATTTGAAAAAGTGCATGATTAAAAAAAGAAGCTTAGTCCTCTAAATTTTGGGGAATTATTGTATGTAAGTACTCAAGTAGCATTGTTTACTTTAAGAGAAAGGGACAGAGCTATAGCAGTTATATAGCTGTTCCTTTCTCTCAACCTAAACTGAACTGCTTTAGTATGTCATTGTCACCTCCCTTTAAGGGCTTATATTTGTGTGAGTGTTTTCTGTATTGATTTCTCTACTGATTATATTCGTATAAGTATATTCGTGTTGCGTTCGCTCGGACGGGACTACTTAAACTCGCCGCTGCGATTTCGCTCGTTCGTCCGACCGAGCGCCGTTTTCAAGAGAATAACACCCCTGATTTGTGTACATCTTTGACAATTTCAATTTCAATTGATAAAAACGCTTTTTCACTGGCTAATATCCGTAGATTGATATTTTCTAAAAGCAATAAAAAAATGTATTTACTTAGGTAAACTCAAACTTGTGTTCTCGAACAGAAATGGGGCATAACTTCTCGATGCATACGATACTGCATCGATCCATTTTATAGGCTTTTCCCCACAAATTTTTAGAACTGCCCCTTAGTTCTTGCTGCTTAGTTATAGTTTAGCCAGGCTGGCCAACATCGAACAGTGTTGCCGCCATTAAGTAATTTAGGTTACGTTGGTATTCGTTAAGGGTACAATTAATGCCAATAACTGTTACACTACAAGTCTTTACAGGCTTTTAATAACGAGAAAATAAGTAACTTAAGGAAAAATCATATGTTAAAAAATGATTAGGGTAACACTTTAATTTTGGTGATCCGGAATACAGGGATTCAGCAACTCTTGTCCCCCTTGGCGGAGCCATTTGGTGCAGACTGGAAAAGTTAAGTTATATGTTATATGTTATAATGTCCATGAGGCATTTTACCGGGTGACTTCAAATTGGTAATGCAAAATCAATGCTTTACACATATCTTCCCTAAGTTAAACCCCTCTCCTAAGACGCATGCTGCTAATTTAATTAAAAGTTTTAATTTTATAAGTTTTAATGTATCCCATTTTTTTCTGGCTGAGTGCGGTTACCCTACCGCTAAGCTTAAATTAGATTGATGACTTCGAGTGACAGGTATGACAGTTAAGTAATAAATTTAGGGTGATCACACTTTAGGTCTTTAATTATTAGTTTTATTAAAAAAATAACTATAATTAAAGAAGGCTAATTTAAAGCCGCCGTTTTTTTAATATAGCCTGAATAAAAAAGACAATACATTTTTTTTTAAAATTTTTGCACATTTAATTTTTGTTGTTAGTATCTGTGAGACCGAGCGTCGCTCGGGTAGAAAAAGAATTTCTCCGAAGATAAATAGATAGATCGATGTTTTGATAGTTAGATACGCTGTCGAGAAAGCGAATACAGTCAAGGACTTTAATTGTTATGCCACTATGAAACCCTGTCGCATAACGTTTATCCTTCATTTAAGCGTAATTTCTGTCATGTGGTTTGACGCTGTCATTATGACAGAGTTCCATAGTGGCATAACAATTAAAGTCCTTGACTGTACAAATAAACAAATAATATTAATATTGCTCTATATTATAGAATATTTGTTTGGAAATTCGCTTTAATAACCCAGAATTTGAAATTCAATCGGTTACCTGTTACATACATACATACATACCTTCACGCCTGTAATCCCAGAGTGGGGTAGGCAGAGCTACAGAATTACCTACAGTTGAAAAGATAACATTAGGTCGGACGGGCAGACAGACATTTGTTATTCTTAGCATCCTTAGGACACGAAATCCTTAAAACCTTGATCGGTAGGTATACGTAACACCGAAAGGATTGTAAATAATTTTTCGATTTTAGTACCTAATTTGTCTCAGAAAATTGGATTATTTTTTATCTAACAAGGTGGAAAAGCGTTATATTAATATGTAATTATATGATAACTGTGTCGACCTTTGTGTCCTTTCTAAATCTCACCCCATTTGTAGCCCCGCAATACGGGGCAGGCACCGTGGAGCGTTCTCTGGTCCCCCTCCCCTGACGGCAGCAGGTTGACCCAGAACAGCGCGGCGCCCTTCACGGGGTCAACTGAGAGATCCAGATGCGGGAACACCGTGGCGCCTCCATCCACATCCGACATCTAAAGGAAGTAAAGTCGGAATTCCACAGCGTGGCACGCTACGAACGCACGTGTGGGTATCAATTCTCTTACAATGGATGATTCATATGGGGGTATGTTTAAAAAAAAAACAACGGGTTATCTTCATTATCATACAAAAGAAACATATTTTTTTTAAAGATCGTTTCTTTCAAATTTTGTCCGTAACTTAATGTAAAAAGTATACAAAATTCCACTCGTGCACGAATTGAATCCGGCTGACTTATTGAATTGTCGCCGATTCAGTTTTTGGGCTCTTGAACCTACTCTCCTGCTCCTTTCGACAAAACAATTCTTTAGTGATGAGGCAGATTTCTGGCTTAAATTGCCGTATTTGTTCTGAAGAGCTAAACCTAAAGAGATTCAATAGCTGCGGACATACGGACGATACAACGATTTGGTGTGATTTATGGGCCCGTGGAATCATCGGTCCATGATGATCTTTAAAACATAAATGATATGATAATAAAGTTAAAACATGGTTTTACCACGTTTTAAATTTTTGGTACTATTTAGTGTATGGTTAGTTTTAAATCACCGGGACGGTAGTTTAAAATTGATTGCAAAATTTGTACCGAACACAAACAAACCAACAGATGGATAAGAAAGCGAGCTAATGAAAATGTGTGAATAACTAACACGGTATCGATGTACTTATACTTACATAAAATAGTACTGTTGCGAACCTGTTTCCTTGGATTTTAGAGATGTTTTTAGCATTTTCCTACAAAAAAAACGATTTCGCCTTAGTGTGGGAATAAAAATAACAGGCAATAAAATTGCTGACCATATAATAAGATACAATTTTAAAATACCCATACTCAAAAATTATAAAAATCTGTTTAAGAACGGCACTCACAAAGTACTTAGGGCTTGTTTAACAAGATGCAGGGCGTCGCGCGCAGCGTTGGGAGGCGCGGTCTGCACTACATTTAAACATATCGACGGTAAAAAGCGTAAACGCTGTAACCCGCAAAATCAAACTTTACACCAGAGCCAAAAAACTTTTGAAATTTTACAAAAAAAATCATATCTTTTTTTTTATTTGAGCGATCGGTGCCATTTTTATACTACATATGTATTTTCAAATTCCCTATTAGATCATATGACTGTCGTGTACCAGAAGTGACTAGGTTTCTTTTTAGTGTCGGTTACAGCAACCTGACTTTTTTTTTCAATACGATAAAACGCTGTTAATGATTTTGTTAAATGTATGGAAAGGTAATAATCAGTGTGATTTCTAATAAGCGTAAGTGATGTAACCACCATTCTTTAAATGTTGAGCACTGCCTAAATTGACGTTACGCTGCAGTGCTTGCAGTTTAAAAAAAACATAATTGTATTCAATGATAAATGTCAAAAAAGGTTATTGATATTAAAACGACGTAAATATGAGATAACATTTATTAATCCTTTTTTTAAATGTTATCCTAAAGAATTAATTAATACGAATGTGTTTGTATGTGTATGTAAATATATTTTCAATCCTCCATTAGATATAAACATCCGAACATCTACATATATATATATATATATATATATATATATATATATATATATATATATATATATATATATATATATATATATATATATATATAATATATATATATATATACATGCTTATAAACATTTACAATACAAGTCTAGTTAAAAAAAAAACATTTATTTTAACGATAATTATGCATCGCTACAAACACTTCGTATAAAAGAAGTATATTATTATGATAAATTAAATATCACAAGTTAACTTACTCATGAAATAAAGTCAATTAAAATTAAAAACATCAATGTTTAACAAACTGAAAAGTTTAAGACACTATACTAGCGTTTCTTCAAACTAATAACTATTATCAAAGTATTGTTAAAATTCGTAAAGTAGTTTTAATTACTTATAATTATGTAAAGCAACACTTAATTCTCAGAATTTATCACACTAAGTAGTTACTATTTAAACGAAATAAGAATTCATTAGTATAGTATTAACTATTCACATTATTTGCACTGGTTTACTATTAAAATAGATATAATTACATTTTAAACTTTTGTTGTCACGCGGTGAAAGACCGTTACACCACACACAACTTGATCCCACGGCGGTCTCAGACTGACTGATCGGGGCGGTAAGCCGTTACCCACACAGCATGAGCGCGTATTTAAAATACGGTAAACTCAAGCGACCAATAATAAGCAATCGTTTAAGAAATGAGGTAAAGGTCAGTAATATTTTTGCGCATTACTTCATATTTGGTGTAACTTGTGAGTATTCACATTATGGTGTCTGATTAAAACGTAGTAAGTTACTATCATCTAAATATATTTTACAGAAAACGTAGTAAGTGTAGTGTCACTTTTTTTTTCAATACGCGTAAACGCTGTAAATGACAGTGGAAATGGTTTTACGCACGCAGTAACCTACTGAACTCGAAAAATTTGTAAAATATGAATTGGTGTAAATGCAAATGCAAAATAAAGACCTGTTTTTTGGCGGCTTACAGCAATTAATTTTGCTATATGTCAAAAAAGTACATACAATTTCAACGCTGTACAGAATTTTCTAATCGTCGTAGAGCCACGAGACCCGGACCATTCGACGCAGAAAAAAATTCTGATTACGAATATGCAAAAAAAATTTTTTGGTACATTGTGGGTTACAGCGTTTACGCTTTTTACCGTCGATATGGCGTTGTATAAAAGCGTTTTCGGAGAAGCGGTTTTACACACGTTTGCTTCAAATGCAGCGTTACTTGCGGCGCAGCCTGCGGATGACATCACCGCGTTGCACGCGTCAATAACGGCGGTTCCCGCCACTGCACCCGCGGTGGAACCTCTGCCCACCGTGTGCTCCGCCGCGCGCTCCGCTACACGCTTGAGAGTCCGCCGCGGATGCAGCGGCGGGCACCGCTACTCTCTACGCCCCGCACCACGCGCCGCATCACGCCCCGCATCTTCATAAACAACACCGTACATTGCCATATGTTTGCGTTTGCGCGTGTGATAACGCGGTCCGCTGCACGCGCCGCCTCTCTGTAAACGGAAAAAACGCCCGACGCACCGCGCGACGCCAAGTCGCACGCCACGCGCGACGCTCCTCGTCTCCGTAAACAAGCTCTTAGGCATATTTTTTTATTATAATTAAATCTTACCAATACTTTCCAAGCCTTTATTCTTCTATTTCTAGATTTTAGAAGCCACGCATTGTTCAGAACAGACTTGGTCAGAAATGATTAAATTCCTTTTTTTCCTTGTACTCTACTACTACTACCTACCTATCACCCAAGAAAGGTCTTTATTTACAGATGGTCCCTAAATTATTAATTCATTTCATACGTTTTGTGTCCCACCATTTTTTGAGTTTCTTTTTGAAACCTTAAATACATTACAGATCCATTCCAGTCCAGAGTCTGCAGAGTCTGCAATGTAGATGATGAAAAAAGAGCCCTAAGTTACAGTGCCCCAAAATTACTGTGTCGTAGAGTTATAAATTTTCAACTTTAATTATTCAATCTGTGGATTTACTCGGGCTGAGCTTTCAGGATCACCGGCGAATCAGCAGCAGAAGCCTCTAAGATGAAACCTGCCTGCTAAGAGTGGTGATTAAGGCAATAATACTCTCTAAGCACAACCACAATTTATCCGTCAGCTTCGCTATTCCCGGTGGTTGCGGTAAGAATGCGGTAAGAGGATGTGGTTTGGACAGGACCAATTATGGTGTGTTAGCTGACATGATGATTTCCTTTACTAATGAATAAGTACATCTAAGTACGAATATCGTGTGAGACAGTGTTCGCCTTACACACTAAAACTGTTTTTTTCCTATTTTTTCCCTGACTCCAATTTTTGTTCACATATTTTCCGACCTGGATTTCTTCTAATCGCAAATTTTCCCACGTATAAAAAGATCAAAATGGTTTAGCACCAAAGCCGCCAAAGGCGTAGTTGCACCGACACTATTTTAAATTGATTTATGGAATGAAAAAAAAGCTTCAGGAAAAGATGCGACCTAATACGAAAAAATTGCGAATTGAAATTTTGTTTCTAAGAAATAAAGATTTTAGGAATTACAAAAAATTAATTTAATAATTAATTAATTACATCCAACTAAGTACAGAATTCAACATTAATACAATTAAAAATTAAAACTAAACGTATTTAAATTTAAATTAAACTAAGCTACTCAAATATTAAAGATATAAATAATAATCACCACTATAAAAAGAACACCCCCTCTAGCAGGTCCGCTCGCGGCATGGTCCCCATGACACTGGCTGCATTACCTCTCTGGATAGCTAGCCCATTAATTAATTAATAAAAAAAAAACAGATTATACTTACGCCATACCAATCATAGTGCGGTTTGTAGTGCCCTGCGATGCCGTAGTTGGCTGCTTGCAGGTATTCGGCCAACGCAACGGAGAGCCCCGTCATAGCGGCGACCCGGCGCGTCACGCGAGCGACCGCGGGCGACTCCGCTTCGTTCAGCCAAGCTGACTTGCTGGTGCGGTACGTCGCTATCAGTGACTTGCCTGACTTGGCCTTTTGGAAGTTGCACCCAAAGAGCTATGGGTAAATATACATAATTTTAATACATTTAGAGAAGAGCAACGTCGGTGGTCTAGGTTTAGCGTGACGACTCGTGATCGTAGGGTATTAATTCCAAGCCCCAGCGGTTGCTACGTACACTCACCCGATAATATTATTGAGCATACTTAGCACCTTATAATTGTACGTGTTATTGCCAGGTTTGATATTTAATTTTTACTTTATAATTTATTATGACAATCCCACTGCTGCTGCTATTATTGTGCACAACATCTATGAGTTTTGTGCCGGCAGGCACGTTTCGTAATTTTTATCAATTCACGTCTTGATGAATTGCATTTAGATTAGATATTATCTGTACGTGTAGTACGCATTAGTTAGTACTATAGTAAGTTAACATTGTATATAAACGCATGTGTGATTGTAATTAAATTAGATCGATATTTTAGATCGAGTGTAATACGGAAAGAGCGATGCACAACGAGCGTTGCCAATGCGTTGCGTCGTTGCTGTGATTTTATTATAATTATAGCGAAACGCGAGTGTTTCAACGCATCGTGTGGCGTGGTATATCGTTCTAGTTTATTTGTAAAGCAACGAAGCGGTGACGACGCTTCGCTCAGGCAAAGCTCGTGTTGCATCCCTCACGGCCCATCCATCTGTACAAATGTATTTATTCCCTTACTCGGTCATTTGATATTTTTTTTAAACTGACAATTTTACTGTGAATATTTGTTTGTTTGTTTATTGTACTCGTATACAGAGACTACGGGCTAAGATGTTATTTGTACGGATGGATGAAAATAAGAAACCTATTATGGTCAAAGATCCGAATAGGAGACAATTTGCACCGGGCTGTTTATTCGATGAAAAGTATTTTACGTCAAATAATATGTGGCGAATAGGTAGGCTGAACAATTTCAGTCCAGTACTTATATCTTTAAAAAATATATTAAAAATAAACTTTTTTTTTTTAAATTGCAAATGCTTGTTTATTATACAAACTACTGTAGCATTACCGCTACAAATCGCGTTGGTTCGCGTTAATTATTGCTTATTTATTTCGCCTTTTTCGTTTCTCAGCCTTTTTGGTATTGCGGACTTGTTCATTGACCGGTTAGAGTTTGTAATTTCTACTGACAGTTTTGAATTTTGAATTCGTTTTTGTTAGATCCGTTCCTTGTAATGGGACTGTCATTCATTCTCGTACTCTCGCCTTGATACTTCGGAAAATTGGTTAGTCTCTACTCAACCCAAGTTTCTCTTTAACATGTATTCTGAAACCAGCTTCGAGTGCCGCGTCCGGTTGTGAAGTTACGCGAAAGTTTTCCTACGCCGTGGTCTCAATTGTTGACCGATCGTGATAGTGCTGTTGTCTTCTGTATGTCCGGATAGCGGGTGAGTTGGTTTTTGTTGCCGATCAGCTTTCACTGCCCCCCATCTTTAGGAAGCCTTTCTTCCGTCCTTTTCGTTCAATTTTGTGAGTAAAGGTGTCCTTTGCAGCACCTCCGCTTACCCCATATCTCGCGACTCTTCGCCCCGACTGAAGATTTGGACGACCGGTTTTGCCGTTCAGCGTGTGGTTCGCCATCGAGTTCGCTGGCATCGGGTCGTCGTCTGCGGTAGTGCCCGCAGGCTTTTCCCGCTGCGTCAGTTGCGACGAACACAGCGTTACGGCTACATCTTCGTACGGCGGCAAGCGACGACGGAAGTTTACAGATTAGTCACCATTTCGTTGATTTTATTATTTTTTAAATTTAAAATTGAGTCCGCGAACTCCTCCCTAACCTATCTATGGTTATTTTTCGGTTTAATTTTGGCCATAAATATTATTAGGTTTCTAGACCTTTTTTTTACCGATCAACACCACAATTTGTTATCCATGTTTCATAATACTCCGAACACATCAGTTTTAATCATGAAGCGCTTCTTGCATTTCAACCGATTCATTTTATTATAGTTCGAATCAGATTTACCTATAAATTGAATACAAGTTTTGGCCTGACCGTGTTCAAAGGTGGTCTTTTACCCTTTATTAGGCAATGTGTTTTAAATTAGAAAGGCTTTATTAACGTGACAATCCGCAGACCGTTTCATGTTAAATCGTTTTGGTTACCTAAGCTAAGTTCTGTGTCAGCCTAGTAATCTAGTTTTTATAGTTTCATTGTAAGTAATTTGTTTTAATTTAATCATTGTGTGTTCCCTAATTATATAACCTTGTTGAAATTCGTTCGGTTTTATTTTACTTATACAGGTCCAAATTTACGTGCTGATGGTTTTATCACAACCATCCCGTGTAGTGTTCCGTACCTTTATTTTTTATGGAGCGCTACACTACATACTAATCGAAAGTATGAAGTGTATAGAATATGCAAACGTTAGGTTTGGTGCAAATTATTAGTACCGACTTACCTGTTTATACCTGCCTACCCAATAGTTTGACGGGAAAAAAATTGTCAACGTTTGCATATTCTATAGGCTTCATACTTTCGATTGGTATGTAATTTGTCTATTAAACAAGCAACTGCAATTTTTTTAAACAAATAAATTTTTTAATTTTTTAATTAATTATGTACTGGACTGTAATTTTTCAGCCTACCTATTCGCCATATATTACTTAGCATAGGTATTAAATTTGGTATGAAATACTTTTTATCGAATAAACAGCCCGGTGCAAATCTTGTCCTATTCGGATCTCCTTCTATTACTGTTATTATATTATGGGGTAGAACTTCAAACACTGTGGGCTCAAATACATCCTTACATGCATTTTTTTTATCTAAACTTAATTTAATTGATATCGAAATTGTGGCATCAGTGTTGGTCTTAATAACCAACAGAACCAATTATAGGCCTCAATAGCAAAATATTAAATAAGTATTTCATCTTTCTTTACATAGTATAAAATAAAGTCGCTCCCGCTGTCCGTTCGCTTAGATCTTTTAAACTACTCAACGGATTTTAATGCAGTTTTCAGCAATAGATAGAGTGATTCAAGAGGAAGGTTTTTATGTGTAATACATTTTGTATTATGTGCGGGTGTTACAGAAAACTCACATAAACCGAAACGCAGCGAGGGCGGGTCGCTAGTTCAGAATAAAACGTTAACCGAAGTTTAACAAAGCCTCTGAACGATTAAAAAAATTGATCAGTGAACTGACAAATGAAAATGTACAAATACTCGTATATCTGGTAGGTAACATCAACCAGCGCGCGCAACGAAATATTCGCTCAAGCAAACAAAATCCCGCGGTCCACCCATAAAATTGAAGGGTCTATATTGTCTGCCATAATTATTTTTAGTCATAATGTGCTATAGGTCATTATCATTGCAAGTCATAACGTATTTTTTATAGAAACTGTTACTTTTTCAGGATTTTTATAAATCAAACCTAACCTAACCTAGTCTACACGTTAGATATTTCAGAAATTATGAAAAGTTTACATTTTCAGCGATATAAAAAATTATGACTATCAATAATTATGACAACAATGACATAATGACCAATAAAATTATGGGAAACAAAGCGCTCCCAAAATTGAACAATGGGCAACGGTATACGCCAAACACCTGCAACCAGTATTCCAACCGCATCCAAATAATCACCCAGAACAACAGGAAATAGTAGCTAAAAACTTAAAAATGCCACTACAGGTGTGCCTACCACTAAAATGTGTTACACCTAAAGATATTCAAATTGAAATATTGAAGATGAAGGACGGAAAATCACCTGGTTATAACTCAATAAATAGATGCCACTCTACTCAAACTGCTACCAAAAATGCATCCTAGGACCCATCCTGTACCTGACATACCAGCGCATGGTCATAACAACACTATTGCGACCTACGCCGACGATACTGCCCCGCTATCAATGCATAACAACCCACAAACCACATCTGCAAATCTACAAGAACACTTGTCAAAAGTAGAGCTGTGGATGGACAAGTGGCGAATTAAAGCTAATCAAAGCAAATCAGTACATATAGTAACTTTCACGCTCAGAAGGCAAACCTGTCCTCCAATAAAACTGTATAATCAAGAGATCCCTCAAGCAGAAGATGCAAAATACCTAGGCCTGCACATATAACATGGAAAAAACATATTTGGGCTAAACTTAAGCAACTAGATGCCAGGCTCAGGGAGATGTAATGGCTGACAGGACGTAGATCACAGTTATCACATGACAGCAAAATTGCTGTATACAAAACAATCCTGAAACCCATAATTATGGATTTATGGAACACAAGGTGGCCTGAGTGCTCGCGTGCCTTCTACTTGCCATAGAAAAAAGCAAATCTTACCAGAAAAGACTATCTAGACATGTCAATGAGCTGGCAAGCCAATTAGAGGAAACTGGGAGTGTGACTCACCACAGGCTTAAACGACACAGCTTGTCTGTACTGTCAAGCAGTTTTGAGGACAGTGATTAAGTGGAACTTAATGGAGTATCCCCTAATTAGTAAAGTGCCACCATAAAAATTGATTATATTAGCAGATAAATTATTTATTTATTTATTTATTTAAACTTTATTGCACAATACACAAGTGGGTAAAAATGGCGAACTTAATGCCTTAAGGCTTTCTCTACCATGGAACCAATGGGCCAAACAGAAACAATTTAAGGTTGGAGCTGAGAAGGAAAAAAAAATTTTAGTACACAAAAAAATCAAGATAATTATATATATATTGGTATAAATAAATAGTACGTCATAATACATATATAAGTATAATACAAACAAAATATATACATACTCACTATTTCAACACTATGCAGAAACTAATAATTAAGGTTATCAAGAAAATGCTTGCGAACCATGCCTTTAAACGATAACTCTGTCATAAATCAACTATTCTATTTAATAAATAGAGCAGCCCAACACAATAATTGGAAATTCCTTTACGAAGTTCATACATTTACTGTCAAGTGGCAAGTAGCAAACGTATGAACTTTGCGCTTGCACTTCGCAAAGTGTAAATCAAGCATTATGTTGCGGTGGTTTAATTTATTAGAGGAAGCAGTGAAACCCTTATCTTTAGATCAATGATATATAGGTACATTATCAACCGCATAGACAATTTATTAAGGATAAGTAGATTACCTTCGGTATCGCCTTATCTTTGATGATCTCTATCTCGCTGTCGCTGATGACGTCGTGGAACAGGGACACGTCCGGGTCGATGTAGAGCTGCTCCACCTTGAACGGCGCCAGACGCAGGAACGGGTGGGTTTCAGTCACGTAGCGGCAATGCAATCTGATTTATCGGTCACAAGTGATAAAGTACATTACTACATATTTAGTAGGCTGGTGGTAAGGAACTGTCCCTTTCTGAATCTCAGAAAGATCATCCGCTAGAGCGGCACGGCACCTTTTTTATTATTTAAATATCTGCCTAAAGTAAAACATCTTTGAATTCTTTGATCATACATTGGCTTGGCCTAGTCCAGTAAAAATGTGACTGTTATTGGGTGTTATTTTAAGCTGTCATTGTTTTTCACCAGATCGGTTCACCTCGTACGGGAGGAGTATTCGCCTTTGAAGAACTAAACCATCCCAATACTGTGCCAGCTCAAGATCACAAGGCTAAAATAGATAAGGGTAACACAACCTAGCTTTGAAGCGATATTCTGAACATTGGAAGATAAGGGGAACCCGGGATGAGTGCTTCGCCTCGGCTAAACCTAAATACAAGAAACCTAAGTACTAGAGAGGGCTGTTTGAAGATCATAGGCTCCCCTTAGTTCAAATCCAGATTTTTCCTCGGTTCTGTCCAGAAATGAACAGGATGAACAAGATGAGGAGTATTAACCCGTTGAAAGTATACGTGTGGCATCACAAGAGCTGGTACAAATATAAGAAGAACTATTTTAATTTACATCATTAAGTCAATTCATGCTAGCTAGTATGACTTAGGTACATATTGTTCAATATTTAGATTACCTTTTTGCGATATTACCGGAAATTTTCTTCTCTCCACGGCAGAGTGGTCCATAATTATGAACCACGTTAGTTTTGTTTTCATTAACCTGGGTATCCTGTCCCTGTCAATAAGGGATCTTCCATTAATTATAGGTAGTGAGTAAAGAATTAAAGGACATATTAAAAGTGTACTGATTTTGTTGGAAAAGTTCGTATATTTGGTTTTACTTTGTCAGTTAGCTAATCTTAAGTAGTGTAGTAAATTGAAACGTATCCGACAACTAAATCGGAACTTATCCGACAAAATGCAATGCCTATAAATAACGGTATACAAAGCTGGTCGTCATCCTAATTTCAAAAAGACTGCCCTGCCTTCGACCTTGCCACATTACACATGTAACATATTGTGACTGCACACTTTCTTTTATTTAACGTAATCACATACATCGAACCCCTACTTTCCATTCCAACGTAATTCAGCTGCTAAGAATTAGTTTAAGGTAAAAAACAATATTAATTTAAAGTTAAGTATATCAAAAGTTAGTGTGTTATTCAGTTGTTTATGAATTATGTTTTAAAATATAATTGTAATGCTTTTATTGTTTAAGTAATAATATATTATGCTTATCTTCAAGTTGTATTTTTTTTTTTCATAAAATTATTAAGACCAAACCCCAAGTCCCAAAAATACTCGGCGTTTAAAACGCAAAAAATCTGCCGAACGAACAAGTTTTTTATAAAGTTTAAATATTTCAACCGGTTTCTGAAAATTTTATGCAATAATTTTAGTACCAAGTAAATAAATAAAATTGTTACTTGCCTACTGTATCAATCAATTAATTAATGATGGTTAATACAATTACCCGCCAGTTAATTTTTTAATTAAAAGGAGTTAGCACTTTGCAATCGGAGTAGACATAATTAAAAAAATGCACTACTAATATCTACTAAATGGGTCATACACAGATTTAGGTTACCGTCTTTCCTGTGGACATAGGTACCCAAAGTTAACGTTTTGAAGGCCTAATTTTCTGACTGAACCCACGTTACATCCGCATAAGCGGCATCAGGTCTTCTTTAGTCGTAACAAATACAAACATAAATTATATGCACACAAGCCTTTAACTATTAACCACAGGAGAGACAACTTTTTTTTTTTCGAATTTATATGACCCAGATACACGATTATCCATAAGTACCATTAGCTTGGTAAATGAGTGCTCTAACGGGGGGTGTGGATGGAATGGCCGAAAGCAGAAATGTATAGTTTTAGAGAAATGTTGCTTCAATTAAAGCGCGGCAGCGTCCCCCTCCCCCCAATAAATGCGCAGTGGCTCTCAATGGCTCCCGGTCTGAATCTACTCAAGACCAGCGAAGAGCCAACTATGCCAAATTTCAGCGCATAGTCCCAAGTGCAAGGTGCCGTGCAGTAATATCATAGATAAAAGCACTTTTTTGAAAAGCGTCCGTTTTTCGGAGCTCATATCTAGACAACGATTGAAACGATTAAGGTAAAAAATGTATACAATCAAAGTTGTAGCGAATTTTATCAGCTTTAATAATGCAGTACAACAACATTTCCTATGACGCAAAGTTTTCAAGATGTAAACAAAAAACAAAAAAACGGGACCTTCTTTGTAAGTTATTTTTTGCGATTTTTTGTTTTTTATAACATTTATTTCATTTTACACATACTAGTGATCATAATAAACTGTAGTGTAGTCTCACTTCTTATTTGATATGAAACTTTAAGACATTTCAAGCTCCCCGCAAGCAACGCCGCGGGAAAGTCATAGTCATATTTAAACAATTAAATGTTCTCCGTTATAGTCGCTCAAATATCTGAATAGAGATTTTTATCGCCACCCTTGAAATAGGTACCGTTGAGGAGTTCCGGTGCTCACCTGTGATCTTCATCATCAGTTCCACTTTATCCAATGATACTTTCTGAATGCAAATGCTAGACTTGTTACTAAAAATACTAGTAGGTATAATTTTAGTATTAGAGGAGTATTAAGTATTTGAAGAGTTCCCTCAATTCCTCACGGACAAATTTGGTGACAATGGGACCACCTCTGCAGTATACTCTATCAAACCACAATAATTTTTTTAAATCGGTGCACAGTGGACGGCGAGATGAGATTAACAATGATACTAAATAAAGAATGATAAAAATAATAACATACAGCTCCTTGAATTTTCTTAGTTTCATTATTTTGTTTATTTTTAATGGATTCCTGAAAGATCTGCAAGTTGCGCCAAGCCTGCGGTTCCAATTTCAGCAACTTTCGGTTCCATCGTAACGCGGTTGTTACGTTCCCTGTTAATAATTAAAACTATAAGACTAAAAGGAGTTTAATGAGCAATAATATACCGCGGTATACCTCAGAATGAAAACCCTCTTTTAACGCTTGAAAGGCACAACCTTTTTAAACCCAAGTAAAAAAATAATTTCCGAAAAGACAATTCCGCACCCGGAAAAGTTTTTCATGATTCATTTTGTCATAATTTTAATTATTTGATTTTTTTATTTCGGTGTGGAGATTATTATAACGCATTTGCAATTATGAGGTCACGGACCACCTGACGGCATGTAAGTTTTGAGCTAATTTCCTACAAAAAATGTTAAAACTGACCCATTAAAAAATGCGACATGCTGATACGTTCCAGTATCTCAACTTTTGTGAACAACACCTGTGACGCTTCCTGATCGTACTTTCGCAGTGTCTCCTTGCTCCACGCTATAGTGTTCTGATAATCTTCCAGTTTGTATAGCACTTGGGAGAGCCCGTAGCAATCTGACGCTGTCATTGGGTTACTGAAAAGGGGTAGGAGTTAACAACTGGGAAAGCAATCTCCTACTTCCTTAAAATTTAATATAAAGAATGTTAAGGAATGAATTAACCTGGGTTTGAGACCCTTAATCCTGCCTTCGGCCAGGTCGTGGACGTCTATAAGGTAGATTTTCTGCAGCCTAATGATCGCCAGCACTGCGCCGATCATGTCATGAAACTTGGGGTACTTCTTATCGGAGTGGTGAAATGTTATGTTCTTGATGTACTCTGTAATTGGAAATTACAGAAAAAATACGGTAAAGACACGGTAGACAAAGCTAGATAGTTCAATGATTATTATTGTGCTTATAGCTGGGAAAAGTGATAGTAGAAGATCCGAATAGGAGACGACCTTCACCGGGCTGTTTATTCGATCAAAAGTATTTTATATCAAATTTAATATGTTAACTGCCGCACTCAGAGATTACACTTAACTTTAATGCTTGTTTATTGACGTGTTTTCTTATTCTATTAATATAGCAAAGAAAGTGACAGCAGCAACTTTAATTAAGCATTAAATTTATTTGACGTCTCTGAGTGCGGCAGTAAGTAACATAAAAGGCGAATGGGTAGGCTGAAAAATTTCAGTCCAGTATATAATTACTTAATTCAAAATTAAAAAAGGAACTTTTTTTATTGCAACTGCTTGTTTAATAGACAAATTACATACCAATCGAAAGTATAAAGCCTATAATAGAATATACAAACGTTAGTTTGACAATTTTGTTCCCATCATAATTATAACTATTGGGTAGGCAGGTATAAAGCAGGTAAGTTGGTAGGTACTAATAAATTGCACCATACAGGCTTCATACTTTCGGTTGGTATGTAATTTGTCTATTAAACAAGCAATAGCAATTTTAAATTAAGTAATTATATACTGGACTGAATTTTTTCAGCCTACCTGTTCGCCATGTATTACTTAACATATAATTTGATATAAAATACTTTTTATCGAAAAAACAGCTGGGTGAAGGTCGTCTCCTATTCGGATCCTAGACCATTAAGAGAGACTCGGTGTTAAACAGGGTATAAGCATAGACTCATATATTTCTTCGTATGGACCTCCGTCAAGGACAAAAATAAATGGTACTCGTATCTGGAAGTCTACAGATGTCACAAGTATAAAGTCTATAGGTGTGTTTAATGACGTCACAGTAAAGTCTCAGTCTCGCGACGACTTCAAACTCGTAGGAGTTATTTAAAATTTTGAAATGCTATTTAGTGCGACGTAGTGTCAGAAATCTGAGAGATGGAGCTTTTGTTGCTTGGCCAAATATTATGTGATATTTTTAATCGTATGACACACTAGTTAGTTAGGCACTGTCTTGTCCCACCCCCGGCGAGGAAGCGATTAGCTATTGACTATTTTCTCGCTCAAGAAACGAACAAAAGATAGAGATCCCGTGTTAATAAAAGAGACACATGTCGCTCGTCGTCGGTGATGGGACAACGGTACCTTAAATCAATGGGTATAAGTTAATGTCATGCTGGAAAGAAAACTTTCAAGATTTATTGTAACGATTATTCAGTTATCAATACTCCTCCAGGCCGGGCTTGTTATCGCACCAGCGTTAACAATTTTTTACATTTTATTAAATCAGAACTAATAATGTAACAAATTTCATACGCAGCGGTTTAGCCTTTGAAATGTGTGTCAGTTTCTTTAGAGTACTTGTAGGGTTGTTTTTAGAATTTGTTACCTTTTCCAAGTTGTATAAAATCCTTTATGTCACTTAGGTCAGTCGTCAGTCTTTTATACAAGGTAAATGCATTTACAGGATTTTCTAAGTAACTTGGGTTGTCCTTCACCATGTTTTCATGTTCAGCCTTATAAGTTTCTAAGTAGCTGGAAAAAACAACATTGGTTAAATGATGGTTAGGTAATAACATTTAACGGAAAGAATTCTTGCATGAAAATAAAAGTTTGGATTATAATAATTATAATAATTGAAACCATAATTCTATTACAATTATAAAAACATAAATCTCGTAAATAAAGTTAGGTAAGTACTAATAACAGGTCCGAGAAACTAACCTTAAAGGGCATTGGGTAAATTTGTTTGAAGAATATTGTCTTTTTTTTTTTCAGCGGCCACGGATGATTTTTACATAATTATTTAGAGAACCTCTAAATACACATAGATATATATAATTTATGGCTTTAAATAATATCGGAGCGGAGATTTTAAAGATTTAAGTATTAAATTTTTAGTACAAAAGTATGAATATTTAAATATCTCGGCTCCGTTGCACTTAAGAGTATTACATTACATAACAAAATATGTTTATTTTTAATAATTCATAATTTACCACTCTTACAAATGGCCGCTGACCTTGAAAATGTATGAATTTTACAAATGACAACACTTTTACCCAAACCCCTTTAAATGTAAACATTTCACAGTAAATAAATATGATCATATTTATTACATTCACTGTGAAATGTTAGATGTATAGAAATAATGTTAATGAACTTAAATATAAATGTACATTAATAATCCATAATATTGTAATGAAATGTATAAAATTTATTTAAAATTGAATTTTAACGGCATACGTCACTCATCATAACTTCCCGAATAAAGAAAAACGTCTTTGTGTTTCTTAGGCTTTCCTTAACCAACTCTACTCGTATAGGTTTTAAATGTAGTAAATATTAAATTTAATAAAGTTAATATCTGCCCAATAAAACCTTCCAAAAATAAGTCACTGTAGCTGGACATAATGATTATCAATGAGCTATTTTGAATTAGGTCACTTTAATACGAAAGAGTCATTGGTTGGAATTGGAAAGAGGCAAAGCTTATAATGTAAAAATAACTCAACTAGTTTTAAGTCAGACCAAACAGCATACATTTTAATGATGAAATAACTCAAAAAGGACATCGGTCACTTTAAGATTTAAATCCTTTGATAGAGCTTATCTCATGGTTCCAACGGAAGACCAGCGCTGGTTTTAACGCCAGCATAACGTTGAGTTGGAACAATTGACAACAGGTTTTTTGTCTATGTCAGTATTTTGTTTGCCTGTTTGTCACAAATAAATGTTTATTCTTTCTTTTTTTCATATTACACGTGATGTAACAACACACTAAGTTTTAGGTCTCTACTTTTTAGGGTTCCGTAGCCAAATGGCAAAAAACGGAACCCTTATAGATTCGTCATGTCTGTCCGTCTGTCCGTCCGTATGTCACAGCCACTTTATTCCGTAACTATAAGAGCTATACTGTGGAAACTTGGTAAGTAGATGTATTCGGTGAACCGCATTAAGATTTTCATACAAAAATAGAAAAAAAACAATAAATTTTTGGGGTTCCCCATACTTAGAACTGAAACTCAAAAATTTTTTTTTCATCAAACTCATACGTGTGGGGTATCTATGGATAGGTATTCAAAAATGATATTGAGGTTTCTATTATAATTTTTTTCTAAACTGAATAGTTTGCGCGAGAGACGCTTCCAAAGTGGAAAAATGTGTGTCCCCCCCCCCGTAACTTCTAAAATAAGGGAATGATAAATGTAAAAATAATATATGATGTACATTACCATGCAAACTTCCACCGAAAATTGGTTTGAACGAGATCTAATAATTAGTTTTTTTTTAATACGTTATAAATCGTAAACCGCATTTTACCTTTCATTCAATCAACTCCAATATAATAAAGAATAAAGAAAAACATTTATTTAGATGTATAGTTGTACGGAACCCTACGTGCGCGAGTCCGACTCGCACTTGGCCGGTTTTTTTTAAGTTACGTGCCGTCGCACAGCACACACTTCCAGACGCATTACTAAATTCGTCATCATTTTACTGAAGTTTTGAATTGAGCCACCTTCGTTCTCATCATGCGATATGTAAAGTAATAATCCCTATCCATGCTGTGAAAGTAACTCTTTCTGACGTTCTGCTTGTTATGCTTTCACGGCTAAACCATAACCGATTTCGATGAAACTTGGTATGGAGGTAGCTTGAGTCCGAGTTTGGAATGGACGTATTTCATGCCCTTAATTTACACATGGTGACGGCACCAAGGTTGGATACTTTTAGCTGAAGACACCAATAACGGACACTTAACTCTTAATTCAAAGATCTATAAATTGATTGTCTCAAAATAAATGAATAACCCTTAAGAATCAAGTGTCCATTATTGGTCCTTGTTCATTACTGTTTCCATAACCCTAGGCTACTTTTATTCCGAGAAAAAAAAACTGTTTTTGTGGGACGTAGCAAATTAATAATTATACGCAGACAAAGTCGCGGGCAGAAGCTAGTAGTGTATAAGCTTCTTGTGGGGATGGAAGAAGTGTTTGACACAAGACTTGTGTGTTGACTTGTTTGCATTTAATAGTTTCGGAACATTCCCGATGACGTACCTTTTTAAAATGGCAATTCTTTTATCTTCTTTCAGAATATAATCGTCCAAGTCGTCTGTAATTTTCTTGTGAGTTTCTAACAACGGCTCCATTTGCACAATCGCGGCGTACATTTCCGCGTTCGTCCATGGTGATATAAGAATACTAAAGCAAGTTATATATGAAAATAAAATACTAAGAAGCATTTTCTTAGCCTATGTTTTTCCTGAAAATACAACATAAGTACACTTTATTAAACACCACACAAAAATTAAACACAAACATGGAATATACGGTAAAAAACATGCGGTCTTATCTCTAAAAGCCATCTCGTCCCGACGTTAGAAGAGATGCTGCAAATGTGTTATTGTGTTCGTGGCGTCTATATTTCTTGACATGTATTGTGACTCTATATTATGTATGTACATAATATAAAACTACGAAAGGAATGTATATTCATAATTATTAATTTATTAGGCATGGTGAAGATACAACAACCGGTAGCGTTTCTCATTCCTATCAACGATCACCCATCATAAGCAAGCGTAAGGGACGAAGTAATTTCTAAAAGAACAGGTACAAGAACATGATTCTCGCTCTAAGGTGAACGCGTTCCTTAAATGTATGGGATGACTATAAGTTGATCACGTGATTTATCTCAAAGAACAGCTAAAGGCTAGCTAATTTCTCATTTTCTATCATTCAAAAATTTCAGAACCCGACGAATAATGTTTAATATCGGCGTAAAACATTTTGTGATAGTCAACCGAACAAATCGCACCTTAAGAGTTATAGTGACCTAATTCAACATTTCTACTGTCGACTTTGAGACATATATTTATTACTATAGAGACCTAACTCGAAATCTAACATTTGTGAATTAGGTCACTATAATTCTAAAGATGCGAAATGTACCTACACTAAGAGAAACTGAAAGACATACCTTTTTATGTCTTATTCACATTGCGACAAGAGCGATAAACGTACGTCTTTCGATTTTCTTGACTGTACATACTTACCACTAAATAATTTTGGCAATTATGCAAGTTGAACTTTTAAACGTCCTAAACAGAGGTAACATTATATTTATTGTACGTTACACATGAACGTGTCTCCACTTAGCCTGTTCAAAGAATAGATTTTAAATTCACCCATAAAAATCGGATAAGTGGTTATTCTGAAGTGCTATTAAAATACTGATTAAATATAATTATTATACTTAACAGCGCGATTGATTTTAATGTGATTTTTAGAGTGAGCTAGGCGTACTTACCGGTGGTCTTCCTCACTCTTGTAACGCAGAGCACTATAGCTCGAGGGCGAATAGTTCCATCATACATCACATGCTTTAAGTATTACAAAAAGGTGTTCTGAACCTATCAGTAACATGACCAGCTAAAACAACATACATTACTACATATTTCATACATTATTCTACGTTTAGTTTACTTTAGTCCAGTCTGTAGGGTATTAAACGGCTTTTTGATGGATGTTGTTAAGGCATGGAGTCCTAATAAAAATCTAAGTTTTCAACCCAGAAGTGATCCGCCATCTTGAATTGAAGGTGCCAAAATTGTTTCATTATTAAACAATTCCTCAACAATTGACTTTACGACAAAAATGTCTATGAGAAGTATAAACAAGACAAAATTGCGCACAGTTTGTGCATAAAAGTTTATTTTGTATGTCTTATCGATAAAAAGTTTCGAGCGGTGAAAGAAGATATTAAAAAAAATTACAACTCGTTTCACATTTTCCGGCGTTGTCACGAAATAAAAAATAAGCATCATAAATGTTATGCTGCGTCGTTACGTCTTTTTTACAATCTTTATTTTATGTCATTTTGTATGTTAGCGTGTATGTTTGAATCACAACACGCAAGTCAACTTCGAACCGGTTACGGTTATTGGAATGGGCTTATATTTATGACTCATTCCGTTTATCCACCCTAAGGTGAATACTCGGAAACGCGTGTCCGCTTATCCACCCTGAACGGGGTGGATAATCGGAATTCACTTCTGATTGTTCTTCCGATTTTTTGCCCCAAGTACAGTCGACAGTTGAATATAATTATCTTAAATAAATACAATCTACACCAATAAAACTACAATTGAAATTAGACAAAAAATTAATGAAAAAAAAATGAAATATTAATCAATGAATTATGATGAATAATGAATGATGATGATGATGATGATGACGCGGTAAATAATATAACAAAACTATTTTCAGCTTTTCGAACAAGAAGTATGTTTTTCTAAGTATTCTAATGTTCACTAAGTATCTTGGCCCGGGTTACGTGTTTCTCGACGTGACTCTACACAAGCGGGAGTGAAAATCGGATGAAAGTTATTATGTGAATTCCGATTTTCCACCCCGTTCAGGGTGGATAGACGGACACGCGTTTCCGAGTATCCACCTTAGGATGGCTGTTTTAGGGTGGAAAAACGGAATAAGTCGCTAATATTTGGAATACATAATAGTAAACCCGATTACAATTAAATATTATAGTGTCTTAGAGGTGACTTCATGGTAGAGTCGTAAGGTGGCAACAGGATCTCCGCTGTCCTTGAGAATTATTTAAAAAATCACCAATTTTGGCACCTTCAAAATCTTAAGTCAAAATAAAAATATTTATTTAATCTTTATTGCACAAAAGTACAAATTAGAGTACAAAAGGTGAACATAATGCCTAATGGCATTCTCTACCAGTTGACCTTTGGGTAAATCAGAAGATTTTTGATTTGGAGTTTTTTTTTATTCAGTAAATTGGCCACATACAGGCTCTTTTACACGATGGCGATATATAGTGAATCCATTAGCGCTTCGGACAAGACCATCACTGTGGAGAAGAAGCGCCGCAAGAACTCCAGCAGAAGGTCATTTTTCAAACATAATATACTATAATACTTAAAAGTAAGTTACATTACAAGGTAATAAAGTAACAAATATTAATTATTAGAACTAGCACAAATAGAAACATCACAAATGTCAGGTCAAATACATTAAACTAAAAATAATGACTAGGAGAACAATACGACGAGGGCTCTACGTCAAAAGCCAGAAATGGAATAATTAACTGAACAAGAACTCCTTGCAGACGTGAACAGACCAGACCCCACAAACAGCATCCGTTCACGAGTATGGCGCGTATCTCAGCCATTGCCTCCCTCAACCATATGTTCGGGAAGGTGGCGACCCGATCAACGACGCCGCCGTAAGCAAATACCTTTAAGCTTTGGTGGCCAGTGGCTTAGGGGGTCGACTCGATCGTAAGGAACCAATGAGTTTTTCTAACTTAAATACCCAATGCTCTTACGGTGAAGGAAAAACATCGTGAGGAATCCTGCACATTCCAACAGCTGAGTATGTGTCTGGGTTTTTCTGCAGTGACAAATGTTGATAGTCCAGTTTAGTGCAAATTATTAGTACCGACTTACCTACCCAATAGTTAAGATGGGAAAAAATTGTCAACCTAACGTTTCCATGTTCTATAGGTAACATACTTTCGATTAGTATGTAATTGGTCTATTAAACAAGCAATAGCAATTTAAAATTAAAGTTCATTTTCAGGTTTTTTCATATAAAGACTGGACTGAATTTTTCCAGTCAACCTATTATAAATATATTACTTAGCATATTAAATTTGATATAAAATACTATTTATCGAATAAACAGCTAGGTCGTCTCCTATTCGTATCCCCTACTATAAGCATTTATGCGCCAGTAACAGGCCGTCAGTTGTTACAGTAATAATTGAAGTGTAAATAAGCATGTCGCGATGAACATAAATGGAATTAATCAGCATTTTAAGCAGATTAATTCCAGCAGCGCTCAGCAAAATGAGCACTGGAGTCGGTAATTTGTTTTTAATAGGTCCGCTACTTTTCTAAGTCATCTACATCTTGAATAGAGACATGTAAGACAGGATTACTTTTTAGGGGTTTTGGTGCGTGTTTAAAATGAAAAGGAAAAAGTGTGAGCATGCACTTCATTAAAAAAATGCTGCAAAGTGTGGGCCTATTGTGAACTAGCTGTGAAAGTGTCCTTAGTATAAGATATACGACGAAAAAAAAATGGTTTGCGCTTGGCTTTTTTTATAGACTCTTATTTCATACAACGTATCACTTTGCAGAATTTTAGTTTCATAGAAAGCTATTTTCTGCTGAATCCGAGTTGATTTCAGGTCAATCACACTGTAGCGTAATAGAATGCAAAATAATATTAATATTATGTGCGTTTAATATTTCATGACCTGAATAAAGATGAAAATATAAGCAGGTCAAGAAAATAATGCCAAAGTAGGTACCTATTTATCTTTAATTCAGTTCACGAAGTTTTACACTTTTTAGAGGGTTTTTGAAGACGGTTTTGTATCGTATTTCAGGGGCTTAAGTTTTTTTTAATGAACGCGTTTCTCTAGGTAAAATCTTGTGGGTCATATATCATAACTATCATAACTTTCATAAAAAATACAACAAACATCTACTTTGAGCGGATTGCACGAAAAAGATAAATTTAACTTTAATTTTAAATCTGAATTTAACTAAACATCCAGTGAAAATAATGGTAACCCATGATTTCATCGAATTTCATTTCACCGAACGCTATTTTCTGGTGAAACCATGAACTTTTCAGGACATTAAACATTAATTACGTCGCTTAGGTAAGGTTAGACTTGCGACTACCAAAAAAAAATATTCAATCGGCGAGAAATGCCTGTCGATGAAATGAAAATTCTGTGTACCTAATGATACTTTAGTCGAATGGTGTATCGATAATAAAGTGCCCAAAGTAATAAATTAAAAATTGTTAAGTTTCATAATAAACTTAAACAAAAAATGGTGCCTAGTATTTTATATATAGCCTTCTTAAGTATTCTTCTATTACTATGGACGCACGCGGTACCATACACTGCGATTGCGCAGATAGAGCAGCTGTTACAAACTCAAGCGAGAATAATAGATGATTTGGACGGTTATATTAAGAAAGAAGACACAAGACATGCCGTTTTGAAAAGGTAAGTTGTCAATGTTATGTGTTCCTAAGTTGCTAAATACGACTATTATCTATTTACTAGCTTCTGCCCGCGACTTCGTCCCCGTGGAATAGTTACTATGGGCTAACTCTAACTTTAACTCGCGACTTTGTTAACGTAGAAGGTTGAAACATTCTTCATTGGTGCTCCGCTCCTATTGCTTACTTTTTTTTACACTTAGCGTGATGGTATATAGCTTATAGCCTTTCTCCTTCTTATAAATGGGCTATCTAACACTGAAAGAATTTTTCAAATCGGGCCAGTAGTTCCTGAGATTAGCGCGTTCAAGCAAACAAACAAACAAACTCTTCAGCTTTATAATATTAGTATAGATTATTTAAGAGAATAACAATATTCTAAGTCATGTTTCAATTCGGCGACGAAGTATTTACTAGCAAATTAAAGTTAACCCTCTCGTAGTATCTAACGTAAAGCAGAGAACTTCCTGGCAAATCTGTAAGTGCGAGAGTGACGCCTTATCTATAATTATTCAAGTGTAGAAAAGAAATAGCGCACCAATTAACGGTTTAAACATACATCTTCGTTTAGTTGTCAATTCGACAATGCAGAGAGCCAGTCTTCTATTAGTAAAAAAAGTTTTGTTGACGAACTACAACATAGGTAATTATTTTGATTTTAATAATCAATGTAATGAAAACATTATTTACACGCGCACTTTGTTGATATAATTTAAAGCTTATTTTAGGCAAGTAATAATAGTACATTGTGTATTAAGGGTGGTAAAGACAGAATTACAAACGAGAGTCTGTCAGAAACCCGAAGCCGGAGGCTGAGGGCTTTAATGACTCGAGCTTTGTATTTCCTTTACCACCCGTGTAACATACAATGTTTTTCATCACAATTACGAGGAAATGAAATAAAATCAGACAAAAGATCATATTTTTAACGTACGATTCTCACTAATAATTTGAGGCGATATCCGGCGGAGTCGCATTATCCATTTCTTCTGATGACGACATGTTTTTTATTGATATATAAATTTTAATATGTGCACAAAGACACCCTTTAAATTATTATTTTGGAATCACACAGTTTATAATCAGTATTTATAAATTAGCGGCAGACTAGACTACATCATTGTCTATGACTTACCACAGATGATGTCAAACGTGTTCAGGAGTCCGATTCTAGTGACAGTCGCGATCAATTGTTAATATGCGAGATTTTTAGAAAATTGTATGCAACTGACATTTCATCTCGAATGAAACTTCATATTGAATGGCACAAGAATTGGGGTCCTGACGTATTATGATAGTTTGAGTCCACGTATTATATTTAAAAAAAGCTATTACGCACGAAAGGGCGGGTATTATTTTGAATTTACGGTCGATTTTTCTAGCACATTAGGACACTATTTACAAGCAAGTGTGATGAAAATATTATGTTATTTACGACAAATAAGTTGTAAATTAAATAATAGTCGCAAACGCCATCTTAGATATCACTTGACAGTTCAGCTCTTTTAGCAATGCCGTAATGAGTGTAAGTAAAAAATTAAATGTTTGAACCTTAGTGGTACGACAATAAGACCAAAACGTTATTTCAACAACCGCATTACTTTAGACACAAATGTTTAAGATCAGCATTTCAGTGTTTCTTACCAGTAATGTGTTAGAGCGACTGGGTGCACTGGCTTTCTCACGCGCCAGCTGTCATTTCAGCTGTCACGCGCGTAGCCGTAGCCACAGCGGTGCCACGATTTTTACTCTGCATTGCCGGTCACTACATTAAAAGTACACCATCATCATCACATCATCATCATTGCCGGTCTAGTGTATACACAGAAGTCTTTGTGTTGATGATCATTTTTGATAGAAATGGGCAAGTGAAATTTCAATGTTAGTATGAGCTCGTCCCGCATGTCCCGCTTGTGAGTATGTAAAGGTATTTTTTGTTATACCACCCAGCGGCAGCGGTGGCAAGTGAGACTCAAATTCTTAATTTTCCCATGGCTCATGGCCTATCACTAGTATGTGATTGTTAAAGTAGTGTTATTTTTTCTGAAACCCTCGACACACCTTCATCATTTTGATCACACGATCGTGCTCGCCCAAAATCGTCGGTAATCGCGGATTGTGTAAAGGAGCCATTATTATAAGTGCCGAAAATTATCTAAGAGCGCTGGCACAGTCGTGGGTATTTGACGAACTAACCAGCCGTCTTAGTTAACTTAAACATTTAACGACCTTGAAGTACCAAGGTATGCCGATAGGTGGCGCGCTAATAAAAATACATGTTACAGGTAAAGCTGTGTTTTAAGACCATGCTGTTTTCTTTCCAGTTATTTAAAAGTCTTCAAACACGACCACGAGAATGCTAAAGAAGACATACTGAATTATATAGAAAACCCTGTAAACGCATTCAACTTGATTAAAAGACTGACGATTGATCTTCACAAATTACGGGACAATATTAAACTTGGAAAAGGTATCTAATAAAATTTAAGCGCGCCATCAGACGACCACCATGCTGCCGAAGAAGGAGGGAAAAATTATTGACTTAATGTACCTATGTACGAATGTAGTTATAAGTTATTAGTTTTTCGGTGGAACGGATGACCCAATTTCGACTAGACCTTCGTAATAGTCGTCTTAGAGTCGCGAGTGGTACTAGATACTTTAAAAAGAAAAATATATACAATTTGTACAATAGTTTAAGCGACACGAGTTCGATGACTAGTTTGTATATAGACGACAGATAAAATATACAATACATGGCAAATCTAAAACTCTTTGAGTTTTTTCTCTTCAGTATTAGGTTAGGACTAAACTCTTTGACGTCTTGTCTATTGACCAACGCTGATCTTAGACTGATGGTGTGGTAAATAGTAGGCGGTGGACGGGTTCAAATTACGTAACAATAACTTCAAACGATATCCATAATATTGAATCTTTATTATAGATACATCTCAAGATAATTAAAAAATCAAAACGTTGCACAAAAATGTCAATTTTCCATATTATATAGTTTCAGTCCGTCCCGGTTATAATTCACTAGCCACTTGTATAAAGATAACAACCTCTCTACATCTACAGACGTGCAAGGTGCGTATTTGCAATGTGATAGTTCACTATTATTTGGAGCTTTATCATTTTCACTAGCTTGCTTCTTCAAAAAATATAAGCTGGAATTCTATCTTAAGTGGACTTAATTTTATTACAAATAGAATTTGAAGAAGTTAACATTATGCATAATTAATACAATAAGTACCGATATCTCATATAATGTAACAAAACCTGCATACATTTTAAAACATAAATCGTAATCGAAATTTAATCGAACTCTTATACAACCTGTGCCATCGTCACCAAATTGCATCCAGCAGCAGCTCATTAGTGGTACCTACACATTCTATAACTGTCATTTCCTGCAGAGAACATCGTGACATTGAACCACACGGATGTGAAGTATCCCTCGCTCGACGACTTGGGTGACGCCGCACTGGCGATCGTTCGGCTGCAGACCGAAGATCTGGACGTCCATGACCTGGCCGAGGGCAGGATCAACGGACTCAAGCAAGGGTAGATATGTCCTTTTCATTCAATGTTAGTCAGACATTTAGGAGCCGAGCGTTCAAACCGTCATGTGTCCAATTTATTTGTCCAGAGTAATAGACCTGAAAATAATGATTAACTAAATAAAAATCGGACAAGAGTATGTCGGACCATGCTCTGTGTAGGGTTCTAAAACCAAGAACATATTAAAAAAAACAACATTTATGAACTAATTTTCTGGCGCCGTCTTAGATGATTTTTAGTGGGTTTACACCTTAGCCACCAGTATCCCAAGAACCAATCAAGTCTACTTAGTCGTGATAATTTTCCTTTGAAATTCGATATGTGCTTTAATTTAAGATATTTTCAGATTTTTATTACATGTAGTTTTGGCTGTAACTCACTGGTTGGGGCACACCTAACTCTAGCGAAAATAACACTTTTCGGGGTAAATTTTACTTTAAGTACAACTTTGGAAGCGTAATTTAAATGTATAACTATGACACATTTCAGCTATCCCAAATTACAAAAAAAAATACATAATACGGTCATCGAAATAAAGATCCATTATAAAGGAGATAATGTGTAATTTCCCTTGATTTTATGCTTGACAATTAAATGAGAAAATTGACTCTATTCCATCCATGACAGGTTCATATTCCATCGGTAAATTACAACATATTATGGTGGGGTTTAGGTTTTTTTTTCAAAACGTCACATTGGTTTCAAATTCCTGTACATTTTTCAGTAACCCATTGACAGCGGCGGATTGCTTCGGATTTTCCCAGGCGCTGTACAGAATGATGAATTATCAGGACACCGTGCCATGGAGCATGGAGGCTCTACGGAAGTACAAGGAAAAAACCTCGCAATCCTTCAAAAAAGCTGATATACTGAAGCTAATAACCTTTTCGCATTTCTACATGGGTAAATTGAAAACATTTTTTACGGAAAAAGAGTTCACAAGCCTGCAAACTAATCTAGTTTGATTGTAAATAGGTCCTGAAGGGCATGGATATGGATGGGTATTTCATGATTGACTTACACGAAATGATATGCGAACGCGTTTAGCGGGAACCTTAGCAAGTAAGATCAGGGCCCCGTCACTCCATACAACATTTCAGCTGTTTTTTGTTACTTACGTCCTTCTTTACTTCCCTCACCACAACCGTTACCCGCAAGCTACGTGCCAAAATGTGCCTATTCACTTGAGGATGAACTGACACTTGAGGGCCCTGCCAAGATACATTAAGCTAACTAGCGTTTCTATTCGATTCGGTTTTGAACCAATCGCGTCACTGGGAGATGACGTGATACGAAAAGTCACGTGATCTACCAGTGACGCGATTGGTTTAAAAACGAAACGAACAGAAACGCTCGTTAGCGCAATGCACCTTGGCAGGGCCCTCTGAGGCCCTAGCCAAGACGTTTTTCTTTTCTATCACTCAAAATTATGTATGGGATGACAGTTGACCATTGTGGTTCATCGCTATGCGAATGTCACCCTACCGTGCAACGGTATGGAACCCTCGGTGCGCGAGTCCGACTCACACTTGACCGGTTTTTTTACTAATGTGACAGTACAATGTAGGATGATTAATTAAAGAAAGTTTAATTCGGCCTATCGACTACTTTTTCTTGTTTTAGTACGGAACCGTAATTATGAGAGCGTTACTCGGTCCAGTGAACCAGGTCAGGACAGGTCCAGTGAGGCTATACTATTAGGAGGTTATACTATATTGAGGTTATACTATTCGCAAAATTAAGTGGCAAGTCGGGTCATAAATCATCGGAATCATGCTATCTCTTTCGCACCTGCACGGCCTTATGGAGCGGGCCGTGCAACAATAGTGCAGGTAGCGATAGGCACAAAAAGGAAGGTAACTGACGTTTATAGCCCGACTCGCCAGTTAATACCTATAACGTAAACGATTTTCCAATAGTACCTATAGATAGTACCTATAACGTAAACGATTTTCAAAAACGGAGAAAATGTATAGAATTGACGAAGGCGCTCGACGAGACGGTCTGACATCCTACGTCAATCCTATTCATTTTGAATAACGATAACGAACGCCGAAATATTTTTGTTTAAGTACCTATTAATTTTTAAATCATCACAGGAGACGTAACAAACGCATTAGAATGGACAAAAAAGTGGTTGGAGTTAGATCCGGGTGACACGCATGCGCGAAGACACTTGATGTTCCTAGAGGAGGCCGTGGCCAAAATACAAATCGATCTGTCTGCACAAGATGAGGTAAATGATTTAAACTTTTTTATTAGTAATGAATTAAACGTAAATAAATAATCTTAACTATTAAATATATTATAATTTAGATAAAATAAATGGTTTATATTTTGACGATGCGTTGGCCTAGTTTGTAGTGTCCCCGCCTACGAATCTAGCGTTCCCGGATTCGACTCCCGGTATGGGTAAATATTTGTGTGATGAGCGCGAGTATTTGGTTCTGAGACTTGGATATTGTTTTATTTCTCTTTAAACAATGTAATGGTAATAGTGTTAAAAATAGATAGAACTGTATGAGGTTTTTAATGAAATGTTCCTTAAAAATTGGATAGGGGGAGGATACTACGGCAGCGTATGATGCCCTCTGCCGTGGGGAGAGGAAAATTCCTACTACAATTGCAAAAAGGTATAAAAATTCACTTTTTTGTAATATACAAAATAAAGAATCTAAGACTAGCTACGATTTAGGGACCTTCAAGAGACGGGCATACTTTTTTCTCAAAAGGCTGGCCACGCGGCTGCAATCCCTCTCCTGGTGTTGCAAGTGTCCACGGGCAGCGGTGATAACTTCACACCATGTGACCCGATAGCCCCATTGGTAAAATTTTACAATTTTCAGGGTTCCGTCTGTAGCTCAAAAAACAAGTCTGTCCATTGTCCGTATGTCTGTCTGTCTGTCTGCCTGTCTGTCTGTTAATATGCCTTTTCTCAGGAACGAACGCAGGAAGGTATTAACACTTTCATTGCCGCCGACCCGCTGGGCGGGTCGATTTTGTATGAAGATCGGAGACCTTGGCAATGAAAGTGTTAAGTTTAAATCCCGCAAAAGGTATACAAGTAAGTATATATCAAGTTACAGCTCACAGCTGAAAAAATCAAATATCAAAGTCAACACAGTAAAAAAAAACTTACTACAAATTTACACTCTCAAGGGAATCAAAACCTATAGGGTACTTTCCGTTAACCCGGAGTCATGAACGAGGTTGATGAATGTAGAGGGAGCGAAAGTTGTATGTTTAGACCGGTGCACCTGGCGTTCCATAGTCCTTGCCTACCCCATTGGGAGACAGGCGTGAAGCTATGTACAGTCCGCGCGCGAGTTGAATGCCTAGCTTAGGAATGTGCTAGTACGGGACGGCACTATACAGTGTAGCGTTCACTGCAGGCGAGAGAGGAGAGGCGTAGCGCCCTTCACCTCAGGCCCCGACGGCATTCAACTCACGCGCTATCTGTATTATGTGCAAAATCCTAAAAACGAAGTTCAATGATACGTTATCTTCATCCTCTTGTCGCAATTTTATCTTAACGCGTTCCCTGTCCGGCGGCCCCCAATGTGGGGCCATGAAGCTTTTTTTCAGGAGTCCGTGCTTCCACTACGGGTTCACAACTTGAAATAGCCCCACAATGGGGCCACGACGTTAGGTATCACAAGTCCGTGTCACCACATTAGGATCAAGTTGAGTGATGTATCCAAAGCGTACCTCTTTTTCTTCTGTGTACAACACTGAAATTAAATCTTGAGGTTACAAAAATTTACGTTGATAAGTCCGTGTCCCCAAAGTGGAAGCACACTTGGACGTGTGACATTGGCAGATCATTTTGTATCGGGACAGGGAACGTGTTAAATGACAAACAAGAGTAAGGGCTGGAAAATCCAAAGTTTCGCATTTAGTCCTTCGTAATAACCAACCATCCTGGGGCTCTATTCTACTCGGTAAAGCCATATTGCTTTTGACATGTTATCGTAATGTACAATAGTTCTTATTTAATTCACAGTAATCACGGCCGAGTTAATAACAATACGATAACATGTCAAACGTGTGTATGAAAAACAACCTAAAAATTTAGAGCAAAATTAACAATCACGCGTCACAATGAATGTTAATAATAATTTAATGTCATTACGCAATGGCATCGCTTAGTAAAACGTTGGATAAAATGCTTAATTCCTTGTGACCGATGAATCAGATTGCATTGCCGCTACGTGACTGAACCCCACCCGTTCCTGCGGCTGGCGCCGTTTAAGATGGAGCAGCTCTACATCGACCCGGACGTGTCCCTGTTCCACGACGTCATCAGCGACAGCGAGACAGAGATCATCAAAGATAAGGCGATACCGAAGGTAATCAATACGGCATCCGTAGGCCGCGTCGCGTAAATACAAACCCAGATGCAACACAGACATGAGCTGATCTGTAATGCAGCCGCATTCGTATGAATAAAGTATTACAAACACGACTACACCGCAGACACGCGAAGACTGTCTGTATTGCGATGGGTTTCGAACAACATATTTATAACAAAATCAATTGCAGTACAACCAATACTGTATTGCAGATTGATACGCACACCTTATAATAAACAAACGCCACTGCACGGCAGATCGGTACTTTCTACTGTTTGTACTATCTTCGCGTTCGAAGTGCCAACGTCGCACGAATGCGCCATCTCTATTAGAGTAGAGGCGACAATAATTATTTTGATTTTGATCTTTATCATTTCGACATAGAGAGAGAGAGAGAGAGAGAGAGAGAGAGAGTTAGTGCCCTTATTTTGGTTTAAAGTTACCTACCTACTGAGTAAAAGTGAGTGAATACTGTGCAATGATTGATAAAGAAAAATTTAAGTCCTCATGCAAAAGTTAAAAACGATTTAAAAATCTCGGCATGCACACATACAGCTCGTCAGCAACAGCGGTGCCAAAGAGAGTCCCGATCTCTTCTCAAAAAAAAAAGATTAAAAACTGCTTTCATTTAAAAACCCATTACAGCTCGAAGGTGCCATGGTGTATCACCACTTATCAGGCAAGCCAGTGACATCGGAGTACCGCATTAGCAAGTCAGCCTGGCTGGCGGACGAGGAGTCTCCAGCGGTGGCTGCCGTAACGCGCCGGGTCGTCGCCATGACGGGGCTCTCCGTCATGACGGCTGAATTACTGCAAGTCATCAACTACAACATCGGAGGGCTCTACCGGCCGCACACTGATTTTATTGATAAGGTACGAGTAAATAAGCCCTAGGTTACAGCTAAGAGCAGTGAAGATATTTTTTTACTATTTTTAATGCCATAGCATTATCGTCTTTGGACATGTTGAAATAAGAACGATATTAATTAACACCACATAATTAGGGATCGGAAATTCGGATGCTTTTATTGTTTTGGTTTTGTTGTTTTATTGATGTTAAGTAGTATGGAGGCGGACTCAATTTAATTTTGCTAATAAATTTCTCGGGATTTCCCGGAATACCGGAAATTAGGATACATATACGTATTTAATATTTTGTGTAAATATACGTTATTGAAAAATTAATGGTTTTTATTTGTTTGGTCGAGATATAGACCTAATAAGTATATACAAAGTGTACCAAAAGTAGTGGTAGATCGTTTTCTGATAAGAAAAGAATAAAGGAAACAGAAATTACATAGGTAAAAAAAAATTACATTGAAATGAGAAGACGTACCTGCTACATACAAAAAAGAAATGTTTTTACGTTTGAAAAAGAGTTTCTCTTAATATTCCATTAACATTACGCCCTTAAACGATTCACTACAATTTTTTTGTTACACCCTGTTTACCAAAGGTATGTTAGCAAAATTGCTGAAAATAGTCATAACCTAAATATTTTGACAGTTATCACTGTTTCCTGATGTTTTATACAATCCCGGAATTCCGGAACTTAAATAATTAAAATAATATTTTTAAGAAGCCTAATATTTTTATATTGCTAATTATAGGTATAAAAGCATCCGAATTTCCGATCCCTACACATAATCTAAGCAAGCGCCTCCTCGCATTTGTGGTGTTATATTAATTGTATGTGCGAAGGCCCTTAATCGTTTTTAATTAACTGACTCCGAGTGCGACCGTTAGTCAATTAGTATGAGATGGCCCTCTTAGATTCATTTATTTAGTTAAGTTGCTAGGTAAAGTAGGTTGTACTTTTAGAAAGGTTGACAAAGGTAAAATTAATTAAAAAAAAAACTTCTTTACAGTGGTTTTAAAGACTTTGACGACGCGTTGGCCTGGTTGTTAGTGAGTCTGGCTGCGCAGCTAGCGGTCACGGGTTCGATTCCCGTGATGAGCGCGAATATTTGTTTCAAGTTTTGGATGCTTTCTATGTTTTAAAGTATAGTAAAAGCCTAGAGCTTAGTCTTGTAATATTGTATTACTGATATTTATTTTGTTATAAAAATGTTTTCTCTTTATTTAGTATTGATATCGTTTTATCGTATTTTAGAGCCAAAGACATGCTAATAAAAAAAACTTTGGGAACAGAATCGCAACAGTGCTACTTTATGTAAGTACCTACCTACATCAATACCAGCTCAGCTATTGTATTTAAGACTACAGAAGAAAAAAACAGAGAAAAATTAAAATAAGGATATAAAAAACCGGGCGAGGGCATGTCTGACCATGCTTAGTATAGGGTTCCGAAGGCGTTACTACACAAAAACTATCTCAAAAAAAAACAAGTATGAACTACTAAATTCTCTATTTAAAGTTATTTGTTACTGTCTTACGTCATTTTAGTAGGTATAAACACTTTAGTCGCCTGTATCTCAGGAACCAATCAAGTCTACTTAGTCGTAATAGTTTTTCTTTAAAATTCGTAATACATCCTTTTATTTTATAGTTTCAACAGCCTATTTTGTTCCAAACTTTTTGAGTCTTAAGATACAGAAGGAAACAATGGCTTTGTTCGAAACTTAAGTGTGAATTAGATCGCGCCACCTAAAAAAATACTATAACATGTATTACTTTTTTTAGTTGTCGGACGTGGAGCAAGGAGGCGAAACAGTGTTTACTGAGCTGGGTCTGTCCGTGGGTCCCGTGAAGGGCTCCGCGCTGTTCTGGCTCAATCTGCTGCCGTCAGGGGAGGGAGACTTCAACACAGTCCATGCCTCCTGCCCCGTAATGCAGGGCTCCAAATGGGGTGAGTGACACTGTTGCACAAACCTTCAGCTCTAATGGCCTTAGACACCTATCCATTTCTTATTTGACACGGAAAGTACATAACAGTATTCTACGTCTTAACCCCCGGAGCATTGGCGATTTTAGACTTTCACACATTTAGTATGGAGCGTGCGTTAATGACGCCGTTGCCACCAATGTTTGAGGGAATGCCTCACCTACATGGAACCTTACCTGGCCTGGGGTACCTGGAAGACCGATTACCTATCACAAGGGTGGCATTTTACTTCCACAGATGCATTTTATTTTCAGTCGGTGCCCAATGGTTTCGTCAAGGGAACGTCAGGATGACCAAGAGGATGATTACACACGGTAGGTCCGACGCACGAACGTACCTGTCACACCGACAGTTGCAAACGTCAGTATAATGTTGCCAATTTAGAAACTTGTAGCTTAATTTAGCATATTTCTCTATAACTTTGCTTTAAGAATTGTGATTTTAGAATGATTTTTTAAATAATTATGAATAAGAATGAAAATATTTTGTTGTTCAAAACTTGAATACTTAAATATATAAGTACAACCTTTTCCCGAACCCGAAATATTTTTTTCCTTTAAGACCTTTTGCGCCTTGTGTTCGGTGCGCCACTTCATTAAGGTATGATTCCGATGTTGGTAACCGTGACCGACGCCTACATCAACATTGTACATTAATAAGATACCTTTAGTTACATCAAGTAAAACCTTATCAGCGCGAAGTAGGAGGGAGCTGGTGGTCCCGGATGCGATTTCCGAATATCGATGTTTTGATAAATAAATAGATATCACAATCATAATACAAATTGAAAAGTCCAAACTGATCTCTAGACTAGCACTATGAAAGCATTCATATTTAAAAACAAATGCTCGCGGTCATCACTCAAATATTTGCGCAAACTGGGAATCGAACCCGGACCGCTCGTTTTGTAGGCAGGGTCACTAACAACTAGGCTAGAGGCGTCGTCAAATAATAAGCGTGAGTATTTCTCTCTGCCCCTTCGGGTGTTTTATATGTATTTAATTATGTTTTTATCTATTTAAGTATAATTATCGTGGTCGAAGCATAGAACAGTTTAAAACTAATGTGAGATTTTGTCCATTATAAATTATCTATTAACAGCCTGTTTCACAATCGACAAGTAAAACATATTTGACAGACAAATTAAGCCCTTTCTCTTTCTTACACTTGAAAATAGACAAGGACAGAGCTAACATTAAATGGCATATAAATTTATTCATCGATTGTGAAACAAGTCCCTAAGTCTTGTTTAGGGTAAGATAGACTGCACCTAGAGTTGAAACGAATTAATGATTCAAAGAAATTGGTACCCAACCGTCACCGGAAGCCAAGTTGGTCATTTTAATTGTAGGTACATCATCAACATATTCATCATCTCAGCCCACAGCAGTACACTGCTGGACATAGGCCCCTCCAAAGGCACACCACCAAACCGTGTCCTCTGCTTTGCGCATCCGGTCTCTTCCCACACTCCTAAATAGATCGTCTCACCATCTGATCGGAGGCGACCTGCTGTACGCTTACCAAGACGCCGTGGTGGTCTCTCGATTACGACTGCTCCAATAGGTTTCAGTTTTGCGACAGATATGACCAGCCAGAAAAAAAAAACTAACTAGCCTTTGTCTGCGATTTCACGCGCGTAGAAGTCGTTTATGAATATTTCCCCGCGCACTATTTTTTTTTAAATAAAAATAGGGTATCCCATTTCCTTATCTGAAACTCAAAATATCTTCCGCACTGGGATTCACAAACCGACGAAAACTTTGACATTAGTAAAATCAACAGAACATTGTTAGGGCCATTATTTTAAACCGAATTGACGATGGAATTGGTTTGTTCCTTTGGTTTCTTTGCGTTGAAAAATCGTGTCAAAGTCTCAAACGATTGAGACAGAGCATCTCGGTGAAGTATAAACTTAAGGACCGTTTTGTGCAGTAACGTAGGTATTATGTATAAAGTTTTTATTGTCTTAAGTTAGGTACTATTCGCCTAACAGCAGTGTTGGTCTTGGTTTTGAATATTCTAATCTTTGATTCACACACCTTCCTCTTCGTATTCCAAATTACAGGGTTTTAGGAACTCCTGCCCCACTTGGTGAAGCCATTTGCTGCAGACTGAAAAAAAATGTATCCGTTTTTACCTTAAAAAAAGAATTAAAGGTAGAAAATAGAGGCATAATTACGAAACTCATAGAAGTCATAGGTGATTATCACCAAACGGAAACGTGAAAAATTGCCAATTGGTACAACATAATTATTTATCTAATGAATAAACGTACCGTAACATTATATTATAACTGTGAAAAAAACCTTTCGCCACTCTCTAAATTAGTACATACATAAGTACATTACATAAATAAGTTTTTCCCTATGCCCTATTAAGGGGTGTTCCTCACAATCCCTAACAACGTTTGTCCTAACACATCGTTTGCCCGAATTTTCATTTGCCCTAAACTGGTTTTCAGATGAGTCAGGCAACTTTTTAGATTTTCCAATTATATCTTCGGTTCGGTTAGGTTAGGGTTGTATTATAACAATACTAAAAAGTTTTAAAATTTTAGCGGAAATGACGTTAGGATAAATGAAAATTCGGACAAACGATGCATTAGGACAAATTATGATTAGGGCTTCCATAGGAGAATCCCTATTAAGTCTTACTCCATTTGGAGCCCCGCAATACGGGGCAGGCACCATGGACCGTGCTGTCGTCCCCCTCTCCCGACGGCAGCAGGTTGAGCCAGAACAGCGCGGTGCCCTTCACGGGGACCACAGAAAGGCCCAACTGCGGGAACACCGTGGCACCTCCTTGCTCTACATCCGAGATCTAGAGGAAGTAAGACCTCGATTCCAAAATCAAATTGTTACATACAAAGATTGAAGGAAAGAATGTTAAACAGCGTTTATTTATTGAACGGGTTTTTCGAATACTATCAAATGATGACGTGTGTTTCTAGTTGCCGTACTTAATTTCATATTTAATTTCTTCATACAATTGGCGTCGATCTTTACAAAACTACTATAGTACTAGGCCGATAAGAAATCAATCCTGAAATATTGCACAACCTGCTTGTTAAGGTATCTGAATATTGATAATGTTGACAACAGTAACACAATCCTAAATAATTTGTTGCGTGTGAAGTAAGAGTAATAACAGCCTTTTTTTACAGCTATCAAAATTATCAATATTCAGAAACTTCACGGTTGTCCAACGTGTCAGTATTTACATCTGCCAAGTATTGTAAAGTCAAGTCAAGTGTCGTTGTACTTACATAAAATAGCACTGTTGCAATCCTGTTTCCATTGTGTTTCGCAAATGTACGATTATCTAGCTATTAAAAAGAAATCATGTTAGTAAATTTTGCTTTTTTAATAAAAAATCTGGTAAGTCGGTCATAAAACCGGTCGGTACCTGTGCAGTTATAATTAATTCGATAGGTCTTGTTGCTGTTACAGTGTTTTGAATACACAGAGTAACCACCCACCACTTAAGTTTACGTACATTAACCCAACCGAGCAACATTAAATTGAGGGGCAATGCGTGACGTGGAAAGTACTACGCGACAATACTAAAATTGGCAAAAAGTGTAGTTTTTGCTACATTTATAATCAATCATACACTACTTTTAAAGACGAGTTTTAGTTTATTGCGGTTTTTAATAAGAACGTTCAAAAAAATCAAAATGTTGTATGCCAGGCCTAGTATAGAGCCCTGAGTAACATCGGGGTTTTTTTTTTTATTTCTTGTTGAACTTGCACTATTTTGTGGTTCTTAGAGGATTACATCCGAGAAATAGAAATAGAAATAGAAATCTTTATTGTCAGAAGAGAGTGTAGTTACAATATGATATTATTAAATAAGGCAAGAGCAGCGCGTCACATTCAACCGGTTTCCGGTGTACAATATTTTATGTTACTATATCATTGTTACTTTCTCAATCTCGGGTTCGTAGCATAAAGCTGGTCTTAAATAATTTAATGTAATCGAACGGTAAGATGAAGCTACGATTGGAGAATTTATGAGGTTTCCTGTAAACTACTTTTACCAGACATAAAATATCAACTCAGCACCTGATCAGCATCGTCTTTACTCAAACTGTTTAGTATTATATCTATGAAACTCCATACTGCGATGTAAACTAATCAGCATCGAAACGGCGTCACCTTACTTTAGGATAAACTCACTAGCTGTGTCAATATTCGAAAATCGTTATTTTTTTATCTTGTCTCCAGTAGGACCCAGAGCCAGCTCGCACACCGCTTGCGGTCCAAACGTGGGTAACTCGCGACCTGCTGCCACTTACCCGTGCCATCGACAGTTGAAGAATGACTTGCCCCCGTGTTAAATTGTAGTGATGCTGATGAGGTAGCTGACAAGTTAGTATCCATCATAACAAATGTTATTAACTCCCACACCACTTCGTCAAATGCACCTCGGAGGAAAAAAATCCTGATACCCTGGATCACTCCTGGTGTGCTACGATGTATACGTAATAGGGACAAAATGCATAAAAAATTAAGGAAATCCTCGCACAGTGACATCCTTATAATTACCTATAAACGCTATCGCAACTTTCTCGGTACCTTAATACGTAAACTTAAGTATGAATATCAAAAGAATGAATAAAAAAATGCCGAAAACCCCAAGGCCATGTGGAATATTATAAAGAAAGTTGCAAACTCTCATAGGTTGTCTGTATCCCCCAGTGCCCTACTTCGTACTGAGGATAATCCTAATATCGCACCTTCAAAACAATAATGACGTAATTCAGAAATTTTAAATTTCGAATTGGGTCTCTATAATAATACATTTATGACTTGAAGTTTGAAAGCAGAAATTTTGAATTAGGTCACTATTGTTCTGAAGGTGCGATATAGCCTTAAACAAAATTAACAAATACTTTGTGAGTATTGGTAGGGACCTGGCTGATGGGATTGCGTCTAATCCTAGGAACATCCACCTAACTCATCCCACTAATTCTCTAGTGAACTCCCTTGTACTCTTGGAGGTTGAGAATGAAGAGGTAGAACGCGTTATTAATGGCTTACGAAAGGATGCTGCTGCCGGTTTGGACGGAATCTTACCATCCGTAATCAAGGCTTCCAAGAACGCTTTGATACCGTCTATAACACATTTATGTAATAAAGCTATCTCATCTGGTATCTTTCCCTTAGCCTTAAAGAGAGCTCTAGTCTATCCAATTTATAAACAGGGAGATAAGGGTGACGTATCCAATTATAGACCTATATCGGTTCTGCCAGCCTTGTCAAAGATCCTAGAGAAAATTTTAAACAATACTCTGGTCAGGTTCTTGGAGAAGCATAATGTAATCGCTAGTAATCAATACGGGTTTAGGAAAAGTGTTTCATCAGAAGACGCAGTCTCTAGTCTTACTGGTGCTATAGTCAACAAGGTGGATAACAAAAAGAAATGCTTCGGCATCTTTCTCGATCTCTCGAAGGCATTCGACACGGTGTCAATTCCTTTACTCCTGTCGAAGCTGGAGAGTAGTGGTACTAGTGGTATAAGAGGTAACACCCTAAGCATCTTTCGAAGTTACCTTCGGGACCGTAGGCAGTGCGTCAGGATTGACTCTGGCACCAGTGAGACGGAGAATATCAGCTACGGCGTCCCTCAGGGAAGCATCTTGGGTCCCACACTCTTTCGGCTTTACTTTAACGATCTGTGCAAACTAATTATACCAAATTGTGAAATTTTCGTCTACGCCGACGATACTGCCTTAGTTATCCATGGTGATGACTGGGAAAGTGCAAGACGATCAGCCCAACTAGCACTTGAAATTGTGATGGATTGGCTCTCGGCCAATTTGCTCACCCTGAACGTCCGCAAGACTCAGATTATTCCCTTCCATTTAACGTCTGCTTCTGCTTCCTTACCTGAAGACTGTAGGATCGCTCTTCACAAATGTAGCTCTCCTTCTTCTACCTGTGGCTGTCTGTCCCCCAGCATCGTAATATCCACTAAATACCTCGGTATCCATATTGACTCCAACCTAAAATGGTACTCACAGATTGAGGCCTTAAAAACGCGGGTACGAAAATTAACTTATATATTCAAAACACTAAGACACGTAGCAGAGCCCCAGTTAGTTAACACCGTGTACCAGGCCCTCTGTAAATCTATTTTAACTTACTGCATTCCTATCTGGGGTGGCGCTAGTAAGTCCACCATGTTGGGTCTAGAGAGAGCTCAGCGATCCATCCTCAAAGTGATGACTATGAAACATATTCGCTTTTCAACCAATTTGCTATACAAAGAATGTCAGGTACTAACGGTACGACAACTTTTTATTCTACACACCATTCTCCGGAAGCACGCTTCCCTACCGTTAGATGTGGGTGTCCTTTCACGACGCACCTCTGTTCGAGTCTGTCCTTACAGATCTTGTAAAACATATTTGGCCTCCCGTCACTATGAAGTGCTCTCGTCTCGGCTATACAGCAAAATACATGAATCCGTTTCAATATACACCCTATGTAAGTACGAGGTGAAACAGAAAACGACCGCCTATTTATTAGACCTATCGTATGCCAAAACTGAAAGTTTACTTAATACGTAATCATATGATCCACTAACACATTTAAGAAGATGTTGTGACACTCGCACACACACACGCACACACACACACACACACACACACACACACACACACACACACACACACACACACACACACACACACACACACACACACACACACACGCATGCCTATTTCTATTACTTGATTTTCTTTATATCTTCAGTAACACCAGTTATGTTCTTAGTATTGTTATACATTAATAGCCTTTAAACCATATTTGATTGAGGAATCACTGACACGGAAAATACAGTTTTCACTAGTTTCCGAGTCAGGGGTACATATTTTATGCTCGTATATTAATGCATAAGCTAGATCTAAGCAACTCAACATGTAAAAATTTCTGGAAATAAATATTATTATTATTATTAAAATAGCACTGTTGCAATCCTGTTTCCATTGTGTTTCGCAAATGTACGATTATCTAGCTATTAAAAAGAAATCATGTTAGTAAATTTTGCTTTAATAAAAAATCTGGTAAGTCGGTCATAAAACAGGTCGGTACCTGTGCAGTTATAATTAATTCGATAGGTCTTGTTGCTGTTACAGTGTTTTGAATACACAGAGTAACCACCCACCACTTAAGTTTACGTACATTAATCCAACCGAGCAACATTAAATTGAGGGGCAATGCGTGACGTGGAAAGTACTACGCGACAATACTAAAATTGGCAAAAAGTGTAGTTTTTGCTACATTTATAATCAATCATACACTACTTTTAAAGATGAGTTTTAGTTTATTGCGGTTTTTAATAGGAACGTTCAAAAAAATCAAAATGTTGTATGCCAGGCCTAGTATAGAGCTCTGAGTAACATCGGGGTTATTTTTTTTTATTTCTTGTTGAACTTGCACTATTTTGTGGTTCTTAGAGGATTACATCCGAGAAATAGAAATAGAAATAGAAATCTTTATTGTCAGAAGAGAGTGTAGTTACAATATGATATTATTAAATAAGGCAAGAGCAGCGCGTCACATTCAACCGGTTTCCGGTGTACAATATTTTATGTTACTATATCATTGTTACTTTCTCAATCTCGGGTTCGTAGCATAAAGCTGGTCTTAAATAATTTAATGTAATCGAACGGTAAGATGAAGCTACGATTGGAGAATTTATGAGGTTTCCTGTAAACTACTTTTACCAGACATAAAACATCAACTCAGCACCTGATCAGCATCGTCTTTACTCAAACTGTTTAGTATTATATCTATGAAACTCCATACTGCGATGTAAACTAATCAGCATCGAAACGGCGTCACCTTACTTTAGGATAAACTCACTAGCTGTGTCAATATTCGAAAATCGTTATTTTTTTATCTTGTCTCCAGTAGGACCCAGAGCCAGCTCGCACACCGCTTGCGGTCCAAACGTGGGTAACTCGCGATCTGCTGCCACTCACCCGTGCCATCGACAGTTGAAGAATGACTTGCCTGCCTTTATCTAGCCATAAGCACGGTGTGTTGCCCTGCTATACAGTAGCCGTACCATCACCTATGATGTGCTGCGCGACGCTTTAGTTACGTGCCTGCATTCAGTTAATAGTCTATCGAGTCGATGAGTCGAGTTAATATGTGAACCCTTTACCTTACCTTATGAGCAAAATCGAAGTGCGGCATGTAGTGCCCTCCGATGCCGTAGTTTACCACTTGTAGCATCTCAGCCGACGTGACGGCAAGCCCCGTCATGTGAGCAACCCGCCGCGTCACACCAGCGACTGCGGACGACTCCTCGTCACGCAGCCAGGCCGACTTGCTGATACGATATTTTGTTGGTACCAATTCGCCTGATATAGGGTGACGGATGAATGCGCGTTGGAGCTGTGGGTAAATTAGTTTAAGCCAAATTCACACATTTATATCTATAAGATGCAGCGTGGGTAGACCTTCAATAAGGTGGACCGACGACGTGACTAAGATTAAGGGAAACTGAGGGATGCGAGCAGTGCAGGACGGGAAAACCTGTGTGAAAAAGTGAGGCCTATCTTTGGGGCAGCAGTAGACCTCCTTCAACTGAAATTATGATGATGATGGTGATGATGAGGGTCTCACATTGACTGCAGCTGCGTCTAAATATGTGAGCTAGTATGTAACTTGAACATTACACGACAGGCGTGTCGTCGGCGCTGAAGTGTTATATAACTTTAGAAAATAAGATACATCATCGATGATAGATGAGAGAGTGAGATAGATATATAGGTCAATCTAGAAACACATAGGTCTAGTCAGTCTTAAATGTAAAGAAACAAACAGAATAATATTGCACAGGACAGGCAACATAAATTTTCGGAAAGCTGCTTGTTATTCTGAAGATGTATATTCGTTCGAGGGTCGGTGACAAGTGACAAGACCAAGTGAAAGATTTCTTGCTAATATTCTATGGGGGGTAACTTCAAGTACTTTAGGTTAAAAATTTAACCTCTAAAATCAATCAACATTTTATCACAACATAATATCTTATGAAGAGGAACTCATATCAATCATGCGTACGCTCCGGCAAACGCCGGTGGTTCCGCGTGAGTCGAAATGGAAGCGAGAGATCTGTATACGCGCGCGTACCTTATTTCCACATTTGTTGTAATTAATGTTGCTTAAATAATAAACTGTTATTCGTATTATGCGTTTTCTATCACTTAGTACAGTCGAGTACAAATATATGTATTCCTACATACACTTTTTCTCCCTATTCCATTGAAATAAGGGCCACAAATGTATACATATTATTATCTTTGTACTCGACTGTACTTACCTTCGGTGTAGCCTTATTCTTAATGATCTCTATCTCGCTGTCGCTGATGACGTCATGGAACAGGGACACATCCGGGTCGATGTAGAGCTGCTCCACCTTGAACGGCGCCAGACGCAGGAACGGGTGGGTTTCAGTCACGTAGCGGCAATGTAAACTGGTTCGAATATCCCGAGGGGTAAAACACATTACTTAGATGATGAATCACAGTTTAATTGTCAGTTTATGTATCTTTTTTTTAACTTTTAAGTCTTAAGCCTGGACTGCCAGCTCAGGATGGTCACATACTTACAAATTGAGGGCAGATAGAGGAAGAAAAACTGCAACAGTGGACGAGTTTCGGTTAACGCAATGATGAAAACGAATTAGACCTAGATCATAATGCCCTGACTAGTTTCGACTTATTTTGGCACGCTGTTTGCACGGATTTACCCTTGAATCATCGAAACTCATTCGCCAAATTTTCATTTCATCGACCGAAAATGTCTATTATAATTTTTTGGAAGTCACAGGTCTAACCTAACCTACTTAACCCATGCTTAAGATAACCTAACAACAATAAGGTTTCAGCAGAAATTAGCCTTCGATGAAAAGAAATTCGAAGAAATGATACATTTGATCAAATGAGTGTCGGTGATTCAAGGGGATCCCGTTTGCGCGACTGATGCGACAAGAATCACTTTTTTATACCTCTTTGCAACTCCGCTCGAAATTTCTCTCTCCCCCCTGCAGAGCGCTTCAAACGTTTCAGTCACTGCCATTAAAGCTTTCTTCTCTTCAGGTGTAGAGTTTATGTCTTCGATGTCCTCGATGACCTGTTAATAAGAGATCATCTGTAATTTTACAATTGTTTTACTTGTCTACCTAGTCTTTGGAACTTAGATAACTGACCTTTTGAACCATGACTCTTAGTGTTAGTCCCTAATAGACTGTATGCTTGCTGGCGCGTGCCTGTTATTGGCGCATAAACTTCAATTTTCGTTGTCTATATATGTACCTATTTCAATTTGTAATGTTTATGTGCTGTTGGCATGTCAAATTATAAAAAAAAAAAAAAAAAATGACTCCTCCCTCTTTTTGTCACACTTTTTTCCTTCTTACTGTTACGAACCTAATTGAAGAATGGTCGTGGATATGGTAATTTTCCAAAGTTTTAACCGCCTTAACTTCTGTAGCTGATAAATTGTACAGTTTGAAAAGCGAATGGAAATGTTGAAGAACACAATAATAAAGGCTTGTCTTTATGAAAATTATCGTTAAATTGAACCAAACAACCCAACTCAAAAAAACGGAAAAACTCTTACATTTGGAGGTTGAAACTAAAGTTAAGAGGTTTTGTCATTGTAAGTAAAAGCTGTTACATTTAATATTTTTTTTACACCTTAGTTGATATATGTCTCACATATTATTAGGCTTGATCAAGACGCTTATTCACAACAACTTTTATTTATACAGTAAGCGTATGAATACTTTAAAACATGTGAACCTAACAGTGAAATTGAAAAAGTTAAAACGCCATTTGATTTGTGGCTTTGTGGCTTCACAGCGAAGCGACTTTTTAGCAGAGAAGTATAATTATGAGAAAAGTTAGCCTTTGTTATTCGGATACGCCTCTTGTCCTGTCTTCTCCACTCGTGTCTTAAAAGCCTTCATTAAGTCACTTTTAAGCTGGGTATTCACTGCGAGCTTACGTGCACCGTTTAGCTTAAAACAGTGACTTCAAGCGTTTCCACCATGAGCAAGTCTCTTGAAGTCATCGTTGTAACCTAAACAGAGTTCTTGCGGAGCCCGCTCCATTTGCAGTGAATAACAACCATTTGAAATAAAAACCTTTTATTGAACTACCTACCTCTTGTTCAGATTGATTGATTTCTTTATTTTTGATTGCCTCCTCAAACATCTGCACATTGTGTCGCACCCGCGGCTGCTTCGGATCCAACTCCAACCATTTTCTGGTCCAAACTAACGCGGTTGTGACATCTCCTGTTGACGATTGAAATTAAGTTTTAAAACATGTTTAGAAGAAGTTTAAATTCCAATTGTGGAAAATCATTGTCATTTTAATTATCCCGGTAACTTAGTCCCTATGCTTTGGACTTACAGGTAGGACAAGGAACTTTCCTTCAGGTCAATTTGTATTATTTTTATTTTTGAATTAATTTTCTAAGCTTTTCTGTTTTGAAGGGGATGGGACTTTGTGAAGTGTCCGTCCGAATTGCTCCTACCTTCTTACCTATGTAATATATTTATAGTAAGTATATGGGTACTAAAAAACTTTAAAAACTAACTTATTGTATGGACTGAGCCCAAAACCTAATGAAACTTCAAGATCGTTCGGAACAGACTAACGTTTATTTTAAAAGTGACATATATCATAAAGTATATCACAAAACAGATGGCGCTACTAGTACCATAGACAATAAATTATTTTGTTAAATCTCATCTTATTTTAACAGGTACTTAACCCGACGTCAAGCAACAGCCGCCAAAATCACCGGTAAAACAGAGACACTCCATCTAAGTTTCCAGGGTCAGCAAGTCTCTTACAGTTATACCAATCACCAGATAGTCTGAGAGTTTGTTTGTTTTAAAAACTGTTTACAAGTTACCCATCAGATAGTGCGAGAAGCTGATATGCTCCAGTATTTCCGCTTCTTTGAAGGAAAATGGGGGCGGAGTTTCCTGCCTGTACTTTTGCAGTGCCTCCATACTCCACGCTACGGTGTTCTGATAGTCTTTTAGTCTGTACAGAGTGCGGGAGAGCTCGAAACAATCTGCTGCTGTCATAGGGTTACTGAAAACATATGGAAATTTACTATTTTATGAGTGTACATTTGAATATTTGCGTAATACGTACGGTTTGACCGAACCAACGACCAAAAACAGAATTAATGGAAAAGGCTCTGAGACTTTCGGATCGAGGAAAAGCTTTCAGATCGATTAATTGAAAATGAATTTGTTTACCGTTACCGTTAGCATAGCTAAATACCAAATATTAAGAAAAATGAGGCTATTTAAGCCGCATAAGTAGAGTATTTGTATACTTAGCAGTTAAATGGAAATAAAACGTAGCATCTAACCCGTGTTTAACTCCCTTGATCCTGCCCTCTGCCAGGTCGTGGACGTCCATACGGTAGGTGGTCTGCAGCCGAATGATCGATTGCACCGCGCCGGTCATGTCATCAATGGTTGGGTATTCCACATCTGAGTGGATTAATGTTACGCCCTTGGTGTACTCTGCAAGAAGTGGTACTTATAGTACGTGTGGCTATTACCATACTTATCAATGGTGGTCATAGATTTGGTTGAATAATCGACAATTGACCTCAATTAGTATGATTGCTTTTTATGTAGGCGATTGTCGACTTTAGGTTGACAACTGCAGGCCTTTCGTGTAACTCACTCGCAATCGCGATCGGCTTCTAAACAAAACAATTGGTTTCATTTTGTATGCAGACAAGCCTTCGATTTTCAAAATGAAAACGATTGTGATTGCGAGTGTGTTACGCGAAAGGCTTGTCGATCCATGATCGTTCGATTGGCTTAAAAACACATCATAGCTGTCAAAGGCGCAAATCTAAAGCTAGGTAGTCCGATGATATTGTGGCCATTGCCAGGAGAAAGTTTTTGAAGAAATGGAGTAAAGCTAGAGGAGCCTATGTTCAATACGTAATGAAAGTAAAAATGCTCAAAATTATTATATGCAATTTATTATCGGTGTCATCAAACATTTTGGCTTTGTTATAAGCTATACTACCGGTACTTACAGATTAGATTTGCTTTCTGCAAGCTATTATGTTTGCCAAAAACAAAGAATTTTAAAAAGTAAGACTCCGCTCGAAGTACGTACGTTAGGATATTATCTATTGTTGACCCAATCACCTGCTGTTGAGATAGGTAGTTGCTTTCTAAAATGGTCTTTACCAATACAATGAGCTTAGAAAAACATTTGTTACCTTTTCCAAGTTTTATAAGACCTTCTAAGTGGCTCAAATCAGTCGTCAGCCTTTTAATCAAGGTGAATGCATTTGTAGGATTGCCTAAATAATTCAGGTTGTTTTCATCAGCATTGTCATGTTCTTCTTTGTAGATTTTGAAATAGCTGAAAAGAAAACAGCATTGGCCTAACGCTGTTATCCCACCCACGCCCGAGAGCATTGACCAAGCTATTAATCACATTAGAAGTACTTAGTCAAACAGCTAACTTTGAAAACTCCACTGCAATCCAATGCACGTCTTCAAATAGTTTCTGCTTGGAAACACCAACGTTTAAAGTTGTTTCGCTGATTCGCTGAGTCGCGATTCGCTAATGTCCTTTTGCACGAAGAGAGATGAAAAAACAATTTCCATAAAAGATGTGCGAGGAGGGAATTTTTCCATACAGATTTAAATCTCGCGCCACCTCGTCTTGCGTCGCATGGCTGGTGAAAAACACACCTTTACGCAGTTCTAGACCACCTATCCCATATTGACAAGGGTTATCAAAATCTAATACAATTTATATTGACCATCTTTGGGTCATATACTGTTGTATACATCTGTTATTAGTTTAATCAGTAGAATAAGCACGATTGTATTATTATTTAACATGTATCAGTGTAAACACTGTTGGTGTACAAATAAATAAGTTAAAAAATAAACCTAATATCAATTAGGTGCGTGGTGGAACTTTCCTACTTTGCAAAGTTCCTTCAAGAGAACTTACTTTTTTAAGGCGGCTAGCCTAACGTCTTCTTTCTTAATATAACCGCCCAAAACATCTTTTATTCTCGCTTGAGTTTTTAACAGCGGCTCCATTTGCGTGATCGCACTGAACAGTTCCGCGCGCGTCCATGGCGATAGGAAAATATTAAAGCAAACTACATGTACAATACTAAGAACCATTGTCTTCTTTTAGTTTGTTCTGAAACTGAATATTATTATTAGTACTTAATTGATTAGAAGTATGCGTGTCGGGATACATGGCAAGTGCATCAAATATCCTACATTGTACAAAAAACAAGACGTTTGTCAGATTTCTGAATAACTGTCGAGTTGACTATACCACTACACTGAAACGTGCATCCCCAAACCAACCAAGTTACACAAGTTGTACTTAAAACAAGGATGGAGAATGGAAAAAGCTCGTGGAGGATAAGGGCCTGGCCGATCCTCATGAGCAAAGGCCAAAACCTTAATCGTGGATCCTGGTCTAACGAACTGGCGAGCAAGAGCGAGACGGCACAATTGTGGCCCCAATCCATCGGTCGCATCACACATCTTCACAAGATGTGGACAAAGGGCATCTTATTCTTTTGTATAAAGAAGTAATGACATCTCACAGACAATCAAAAACGTTGTAAGTAAATAATATTAGGTAGTTCTTAATCGTAAGTAATATGACCTTCTGTATCTTACACGTATTTCCACTCAATCTGTATATTGCATGGATTTTAGTGGCCTATAAAAACAAATGACTGATGCAAATGCTAATTTAGCTGGAAGCTATTAAGATACGTTTACTGCCGTTTCATTTAGAAACAATAAGTGGGAATTCAAGGATTTTTCGCTTATAAGACCGTGCTTCGGAATGAGAATGTTATCGGTCGGTGTAACAGGAGGAGTGGATCAAACGGAACCGGGTAGATAGAGGACGTCAAGATCTATCGATTTCCCGCCCATGTATGTTCATCGATTTTCTACTGCTCCAAAGTTATTTATGTTTATGTTAAATTTCATTAACGGCCTAAGTTATCGTCACTAATTTAATCTAAACATTTAATTGAATTCACAACTATAATTTTTCTCTTGTAGGCATAGTTCAGGAATTAATATGAATTGGCTGTCTGTAATCTTCACTAAGATCATTTTGTTAATATTAAACAAAAGTTAATCGTAAAACTGACCTCGTTCTTAAAACAGGACAGTGAATTGAAAGTTTATGGTTAAGGTTAGGTCCGTTAAGACTTTACGCAGAAAAAACTTGCAATGTAGATAACGGACGGCCAAATCATATTTCCTGAACTATAATGGAATAGTCGGTTTTGAGTTTCCAATTAAAAGTAAGATATTTTTTTTTACCAACGATTCGAAAACTGTACGTGCACTTGGATATTTCTCTAAACTTTACTGTACCTCGAACTTTCAAGGCTGCCGGTGAAGTGAAAGCAATTTCACTTAACATTTTTTTCTGGAAATTATTCTCAAAACCGCACTAATTAATGATAAATCTTATGTATTTTTTTGGTTTGCAGGAAAATGTAAAAACCAAATTAAGAATCAGAAGAGAGAAATTATTGAACCCACCTAATCAGATGATGTAATTTATAGGTGCTCATAGGATGCTGCTGTAGGTACTTAACGTAGAGTCAATAAGTTTGATCTTGTTAGATTCGTCTTGATAAACAGGTGAAGACTGTGCAGGAAAAAAGGATGACCTTTATCTCGGAAACTATTGGGTCTACAGAGACAATTCTAGTCTCATATTCTAGCAAATTTTGTCTACTTTAGACACGTCGTGAAAAAGTACATCAGAAATTAGTCATTTAGGGTTATAATCATAAAAATCTGAAAAAAGTCTGAAATTTTCGCGGTTTTTTTATTTTTGACAAAGTTGCCTTCGGGTTTCGAGGTTACAAACTTGTATTATTTACTGGGCCAACATCATAATCAAGTCAGCAAAAAATCATAACTACCGGATTTGACGCAAACTCATGATGTCTAAAGTTACTACTATTACCTACTTCTTTTTTGTGACGGCGGGAATAGCAGTACATATCTCTCTTTTTATTGCAGTTTGTGGTATTTATCGGTTAACGTTACTTTTATGTCCCAATAATGTTTAAAATTAACAAGAAGTTAACTTAAATCAATAATCGGTTAACGATTAACTCATATTTGAAAAATTAAAATGAAAATGTTCATTCAGAAAAACTTAACTTAAGGCAAAACAATGGTTTTGGGTCCTGCGCTAGGATTCCCTGTGTTGCAGGCCCCAAATTTATAATTCTAATGTCTGTAATAAAACCCAACCTAAACTATTTGAACTAACGTATTCTTATTTCAAACGCCTTATAAATATTACTTATCAGTTGCATAAGGCATAATTATATCTAAGTAAGTACTGCGTTCTCTGGATTAATAAAAAACCTTCTGTAATGGTAATTTTATTGAATATTTTTCGTTTTATACATTGTTTACACACATAAACAGCAATTACTACTAACAGCTAAGGATCGAAACTCATTCGGTTTGATCAACTATTTACATCTTTTTGACCATTCCTTCAACAATCCAACAGATCTAGATTGCCTCAAACACAGTGGAATGACAAGTCTTGTTGTATGTAACGGCAATTTATTTACTAACTCATAGATAAGCCGAAATATAAAAATAAATATATATCTGTACACTTTAGTACCTTGTATATTAATGTTTCAAATGCCATATATGAATTTTCAAGCGTTTAAAGTGACAAGGTACAAAAGTTAACAAATATTTATGAACTCGACTGTACCATGCCACTAGTTAAACTAGCATCAAAATCTGTCGAACACTTTTGTTTTTTGAAGCGCACTTTTTAGGGTTCCGTACCAAAATAGTAAAAGGGAACCCTTATGCTGAGACTTCGGTGTCTGTCTATCTCTCTGTCTGTCTGTCTGTAAGTCACAGCAGTTTTTCTCTGAGACTATAGAAGCTAGCAATTTGAAATTTGGTATAGTTGTATAACTTGCTTGCCTGCATCTGTTTTTAGTAAAAACAATATGTAATTATTTTTCTAAATATTTGAAAAGGGGTCTTGAAATGAAATTGATTTGATTATAGCAAACGGGGTGTCAAATGAAAAGGCTCAATCTTAAAATTTCAAAACTATTTTTTTTTTAATTTTCCGTGACGTACTTTTTTATTTTTATAGCCAAAAATGTACAAAATATGACCGTTCCCCCCCCTTATCTCCGAAGTTTATTGATCAAAAAATCAAAAAAACTCCTGATTTAAAGTTAATTATTTATATTTTACGCAAAAAATTAAATGAAGCTGTCACATTTTACAGTTTTGGAAAACTGTAAAAATCTGCATTAAAATTTAGGCTAGCCAATATTAATCGTTATTACATAGAAAACATGGTTCATAACAAAATGAGTATTATCTTTTGCGTTTTCCAAGAATATCATCTTAAATACGGAACCCTCGGTGCGCGAGTCCAACTCGCACTTGATCCGTTTTTTAATATCGTGGTTTTCAAAATTATTTCTTAAACGGGATGAAAATGTTAACTGTAGGTATGTATAATCTTACTTGAAACTTCATCTTGAGTATGCATAAATGTCAAAAAAAGTAAAGACGTTAATTTAATTCTACCGAAAATACACCTAAAACTTTACGAAACGAAAAGATATTGTGTTTAATTGTTTTATCTACACTCATATCATAAGTCTTCTATTATGCGTTCGAAACCCGTAGGCAATGACCAGCATTACCTGTGGTAGTAGGTGACAGCGATGACAGCTTGCAATATTCGATAACGTAATTTCAAAATTACGTTACAGCTGTCATCGCTGTCACCTACTACCACAGGTAAGGTAATGCTGGTCATTTGCCTTTCGGTTTCTGAACCCATCTTAGAGTACTTATAATATGTGTGTAGATAAAGTAATAATAAAGTGCGTAATTAGCATTACGCAACCGTCACGTAAACTACTATTTCATCACACTTGCTCGTAAATAGTGTCCTAACATGCTAGAAAAATCGACCGTAAATACTAAATAATACCCGCGGGCCTTTTTTTACCATTACACCCCATCGTACGTAATAGCTTTTTTTTAAATATTATACGTGGACTCAAACTATCATAATACGTCAGGAACCCAATTCTTGTGCCATTCGATATGAAGTTTAATTCGAGATAAAATGTCAGTTGCATACAATTTTCTAAAAATCTCGCATATAAACTATTGATCTCGACTGTCACTAGAGTCGGACTCCTGACCACGTTTGAAATTATCTGTGGTAAGTCATAGACAATGACTGCCGCAAATTTATAAATACTGATTATACTCGTAAACTGTGTGATTCCGAAATAATAATTAAAAGGGTGTCTTTGTACACATATTAAAATTTATATATCAATAAAAACATGTCGTCATCAGAAGAAATGGATAATGCGACTCCGCCGGACATCGCCAACGCGGCTAAAATTATTAGTGAGAATTGTAAGTTAAAAATATGATCTTTTATCTGATTTTAATTCATTTCCTCGCAATTGTGATGAAAAACATTGTATGTTACACGGGTGGTAAAGGAAATACAAAGCTCGAGTCATTAAAGCCCTCAGCCTTCGGCTTCGGGCTTCTAAAAGACTCTCGTTTGTAATTCTGTCTTTACCACCCTTAATACACAATGTACTATTACTCTCCGGAACCCGGGGCCGCCGTCGTTTTAAAGTTAAGACGTATTTAACATGTCACGTTCCTCTTGAAACTCCAAATTGCAAGGTTTCAGAAACTCCTGTCCCGCTTGGTGAAGCCATTTGGTGCAGACTGGAAATAACAAGCGTCTGTTGTTTATGACAAAATAATATACAGGTGTCCCAGAAACCGACGTCAACCCGCCTAGGGCTGATAGAGCAGCTAATAAGCTATCGATTTAACCCCTATGTATGTCGAGCGATTTTAACTAGTTTCGGAGATATTGATCATTTTAATCTCAATTTTTGTATTTTTCCATATGTCCATGTCACGAAATAAAATTAAATAATCACACAAAGTTTGTTTCTCCATACTAGGTGTCCCAGTGTTTGCTTTTCACTTTGTATGGAAAAAACAACTTTATGTGATTACTTAAAAAAAACGGGCGAATAGGTTTAAAAACTCTAAAATGTAAGATACTACTGAAAAACTTACGAAACAAAACATGAAATTAATGATTTTTCGTGACATGAACTAGGAAAATTACAAAAATTAAGATTAAAATGATCAATATCTCCGAAACTAGTAAACATCGCTGAATATACATAGGGGTTAAATCGATACCTTTTTAACTACTCTCTCAGCCCTAGGTGGGTTGAAGTCGGTTTTTGGGACACCCTGTATAAGGTGCATAATGTGAGCTCGGGGTTGAAATGTAAATTTTAACACTTCCCTAAATCGAACTTCTGATCGTTTACATAAAAATAAGAAAATATTTTTAATGTTCAATCATAAATAATTTATTTTAACACCGTTTTAAGTTCGTTATTTAAATTAATAGCGCAGTAAGCGAACAAGTCTGCCAAATGCAAAACCGACCCTGTTAGGTTAGGTTCATAAGGCCTTAGCAACAGCCTTCTAAGTTAGATTAATTTTAGTTCATTAATTAGTTACAAATGATCTTACAAGGATGTTTTACGTTAAACCATTTAGAAATTTTAACACATATGTGAGTAACATTAAGAGTTATGGATATATTTTTATGACTATCGACGAATATATGACCAGCAAAAATCGTAACTGCAAATTTTGACGAACGTTAATTATGATGCAATGATTTTTCTATCAGAAAATATCAAAAATATCTAACACGCTCTTATGCCTCCAGTAATAGAAACAAGTAAGATATTTTTGTACAAAATCCAACTTGTCTTCGGCTTTTTGATGAAAAACAAAAGTGTGTCATGATGGGGGTCAAATATCACTGTGAAAGTGACACATATGTTGCGATTTTGCGCCGCTTATTATTTTACTAGCTAATCTGCAGCCAATCAGCAGTCTTCTCATATTTGCGATCCAATGTTACTAGCATGTAGGTATGCATTAGTCCTCAAGCTTGCATAAAATGTTGTATACATTCACACTCGACATACCTACCTACACTTCCCAAAGCTCGACGGCAAAAGTTGATAGTAACTTATCTAGTTATTTTGCTCCTGATCAGTCTCACCCCATTTGGAGCCGGAGAATATTTTTTTTGTAATCTTTGTACAAAATAATTGTTAAACCTATTTTACTGCGCAATTGTCTTGTAATTAGGAAACTTTATTGTTTAATAAGGTAGGAAACAGCATTAAAATTGCGTATTATATTAAGCCCTATTAAGTCTTACTCCATTTGGAGCCCTGCAATACGGGGCAGGCGCCGTGACGCGTGCTGAAGTCCCCCTCCCCCGAAGGCAGCAGGTTGAGCCAGAACAGCGCGGTGCCTTTTACTGGGAACACGGAAAGGCCCAGATACGGGAACACTGTGGCGCCCCCTTGCTCCACATCCGACATCTAAAGGAAGTAAAGCGGCCTTTACACGGTAAAGTTCGGACCGCGGGGAACGCCACGCGCCATTCCACGCGCCAGTCCGAACCGTTGGTATTTTACTATTTTAACCGACTTCAAAAAAAGGAGGAGGTTCTCAATTCGTCGGGATATTTTTTTTTTACTATTAAAGTTGCATTTACACGTACGGTTCGGAGCGAAGATTGGAATGGCGCGTGGCGTTTCCCGCAGTCCGAACTTTACGTGTGTAGGTCGCTTAACACTTGTTTCAAAATTTATGATCATTTTTCTGTCGTCAGTAAACTTAACATCAAACATCTGTCAATCTCTGACCAATATGTTAGAGCGAGAGTGACGGGTATTTTCCACCGGGAGAAAGGCAACCCTAATACGGGCCCTGAGAGCACACTTTGCAAAGTAAGCATAATTTATTAGGTATTTAAATTTGCCATTTTTTTTAGCGCCACTTCTGGTGTTGTGTAAATGTTCAATCAAAAGCAAGCGAAGGATCGTAAAATTGAGTTCAAATATAGGATCATGAGCGTAGCGTAGTGTTTGAAGGCACGAAGCGCAAATTATTACTTACTATTTGCAAGTTTGTACCATTGTGTGAGGTTGTTGAATCTGATTCCTCGATTCCTCATCGAGAAAAATATGGCGGTTACGGTTCAACTTTTTTATTTGGTCGAAGTGGTAAAATTTTGTCATAACATGCTGTCCAACGGTAAGTTTAAGAAATACAATATTTTGTATATTTTAGGATGATTAACATCCAGCATTCCGTGATCTCTAATTTCATTCAATTCTAAACTAGTTGTTAACATAACTTCTGTAATTGTTTATCATAAAGTGTTGCGTGCCATGACTGCCATGTACGGAACCCTAAATTAATGCGTACTCGACACGCACTTGGCCAATTTTTTTCCATGTTTCAACAATGATTTTCTGGTTGAAGTATTTTTTTTTAAATTTGTTATATATATAGTACCTATTTAAGTGTTTGGACAATCTGAACCAAATCGTTAGAGCTAAATCATTGAAGTAATAACTGGCATGGAATCGATGTACTTACATAAAACAGCACTGTTGCGATCCTGTCACCATAAGGATGCCTTGGCTTCACCCTCGTTCCGTTCACCTTCTAATAAAACTTAATTTATGTTAGTAGCAGTAGTTTCATCTCACGAAGGCGGGTGGCCATGAACCTATAACATTCTTGTGTGTCCGCCGTATGCAAGTGCACGTTTGTTTCTGATATTAGGTAATTATTTGTAAAGGTTTCATAACTTGTTGTCAAGTCATACAATATAAATGCTCTTCAATTATTTTATATTTTGACATTAATCAAGACGCAACACTTTTTTTTTAATTGGTTCGGTAAATTGACTGAACTCAGTTTATACTTTCCGTGCGTGGTTCTTTTTTTAGGCCCTGTTGTTTGATCAGTAGTTAACTCTACTAATTGTTAAAATTCGAAAAAAGAATCTAAAATTTGACACATTCCTTGAGATTTAACCATTAGTAACGATTTTTAACAATTAGTTTAACTACTGATCAAACAACAGGCCCTTAGGCAAATATGTAAAAAATGTACACATTCATGCACGAAGTCGAAAAGTCGTGATGTTGTTATACAAGGACCTAGAATAAATCCCTGAGGCACACCGGTATTTCTTTTGTGTTACTAGTAGGTAACATTATATTGTACAAAATAAAAACAATAACAATACATAAAAAAATAATTACAAAGGCGAACTTATCCCTTTGAGGGATCTCTTACCGCTAACCCTTGAGATATTAAGAAAAGTGAAGTGGTTGTGCTTCGAGGAGGCAAGTTTTATTTAGGAAAAGAGCATAACAATTAAACTAACCAATTAAACCTATAAAAGTAAATTCAAATACACTACATAAATATCTACCGAAATATATGTTTATACTCGTACTTCTGGTCTTCTGCCTACATATGTACACTACATACTAAAACTTACATAGACTACATACATATTATGTAACTAGATTTTAGGTACAAGCCAATTTATACAATGTTGAGGTTGGGTTATAATATACTTTTTTTCATTTAGAGGTGTACAACCAGAGTGTTATGCGTTGAGTGTATATTATTGCTCAGGAGGGAAGCTGAAGTTACACGGTGACCTTCCAGGTCTGGGTAAGAGTGAAAGTACTTTTGTCAGACTTACCGTAGCCAAAAAATCAACGTGTGGCATGTAGTGTCCTCCGATGCCGTAATTGAGCACTTGAAGCATCTCAGCTGACGTGACGGAGAGCCCCGTCATGGCCGCGACCCGGTGCGTCACGCGCGCGACCACGGGGGACTCCGCGTCATTAATCCAGGACTGCTCGCTGATGCGATATTCTTGTGTCGTTTCGCCTGCTAGTGAGCGTTGGAGCTGTAAGTAAAATATTTATCAGTCGTCAATCACTTTTAAGCTAGTTTTTTCCTTCTTGCTAAATAACATGTAAATATCTATTAACAGTTTTAGTGAAGAGTATAGGTAGTAAATTAAATTACCAAGGGCAAAGAAGCGCGATGAATGAGGTTCGTCAATGATTTTGTCATGACTCCGTATATACCGTAGTACCTCCAACGTGTTTTCAATCCACGAAGTCCCGCCCAACTACTTAATTCTAAGTACATTGCTGAAATGTGTCAAATTGAGTGTCGGGGTGGGTCTTCCTGGATTGAAACACTATAGCGATGGGCACATGAGAGCCGCGGGCCTAGACATGCATAACGCTAGCATAAGGTGATTCTCGAAATCTGACAGTACATACATTTTGTCAGTTTTCGAAAATAGCTAACGCGTGTTATGCATCTTTTCTAAGCCCCGGAGATACCATAGTACCTACCCTAAACCACACGGTCGTTAAAAATAGCAAAAGAGTTTTATGCCACTATCCGTAAGGTTCAAAGTTAACTAATTTCTAACTATACTCCTGCACTCAACTTCTTTAAAAAAACTTCGTAGACAAACATGACTTGAAATATCTTTCACCCCACTCATCTTAAATACTCTGCAAGATGATTTAAATTTGTTGGGACAGTCCCAGGTGGGAGGCCCAAGGGGCCGTGAATATACATAAAAGTCGTTATAACCGAAGACATTTAGGCCAGACAACAACTAAGTCATAATATTATAAGCCCTAAGGAAATGTCGGAAACTCGGAAGGAAGCCGCTATTGGGACAGCTATATTACGTAGTGCCCCTGCTCTAGATCCCGGATCTGCCGAACCTTCAATGTCCTACCCTCGGTGTCGCCCTTTTCTTAAGGCTCTTTATCTCCCGGTCGCTGATGACGTCGTGGAACAGGAACACGTCCGGGCCGACGTAGAGCTGCTCCACCTTGAACGGTGCCAGACGCAGGAACGGGTGGGTTTCAGTCACGTAGCGGCAATGTAAACTGGTTCGACGATCATATTACTGACAAAAGTTTACTTACTAATTGTTATTAAACTGTCGAAGGAGGATGGGCTAATTGGCCCTTATGACCATTAAGGACAAGCGATATATCACAGGATAGATAATTCTAAGTTGTAAAACTTTTACTATGGCAGGTAGTTCCAAGTGTTTGTGTGAAAAAAGTTATCGCCGCATAAAAGTAGTGTAAGTTGAAACGTGACTAGGTAGATAGGTTTTTTTCTATATGAAGTTCCTGTTTCGTAGATCATGAAGGTTTTGTAAATTGTTAATGATGATGACATTGTGTCATGATATTTTAGTTTTTTATGCGTTTTATTAGGTATGTTTTTTGTGACACTGTGGTTCAGCTAAGTGAGCATAAACTATATTGACGACTTAGGTTTAAAAATTAGTTTTTTTATTTGTATGTCGAAATTTGGTGGTTTTTTATGTGTATGTATATAATATTTTATTTAAAAACCGTTGAACAGAATTTAATAATCTTTTAAACGCAATAACAATAAAATAATCTTATGGATGAAATGTGTGAAAAGTGTCTTGCCATAACTTTTTTTACTCAGAGATTTGACAATCCTTGTCATAAAAAAAAATAGAGTACACAAAAACATTTCCAATGGTAATCGCTTATTATTAGTGGTTCCATGGCCTGCGTCCATACAAATCTGCACGTCCTCTGCAGACATAGAACAGACAAACAGGTTTAATAATCATCACCTACATCTTATTTAAATTTATTTATTTACCTATCTTATCACCTTATAAACGTCTGCAGCTGCTTACTGTCATTTATCACTATATGTTAGAAACCACACCACACGGAGCATGTCTATAGCCAGCTCCCGTAAGTTAACAGAAACTGTTAATGCCATTTGTGGTATCGGGCCTTTTGGCCGAAATATGTTTGGCTAAATGTATCGTTTCCCAATCGTTTCATTTGCTCGCTTTTTTCCTGTAACTGTAAATATTTCAGTATCATCGCATAGAACCTTACAGGTTAGTTTAGGTTTAGTTTATATAAAAATATTGAAATATTTACATTTACAGAAAAAAATGCGGATTGGGAAATAAAACGGCTGGGAAAGATACATTTTGCCAAACATATTTCTGCCTAAAGGCAGTTTATGTACTTTTTGCTTCTGTGCCTTTGCTTTGATAGACTATTTATACTTACTAAAACACAAAATCTTTAGACCAACTCTTTTATTTTTCCTGCAATATACAGGGTGGATAAAACGGACGTCACATGAACGGCAACTACCTTAGGGTCGGTACAGACGGACTGCAACATGGCAGTTCTGATGCAGTTGACGTAACTGCATCAAAACGTATGTACGTCAACTGCAATCGAACTGCACTCGAACATCCATTTTGCAGCTGAGTTGCATAATATGCTGTCCGTTTGTACAGGCGCTTAATTATTGTAAATAGCAATTGTTGTGTTCTACACACACGATAAATCCATAAATGCAATATTTATTGTTTTCAAAAGTAAGTCTCCTTTGCATACAATTTGCTATTTTCAATATTTAAATTAGTTGCCATTCATGTGGTGTTATTTTATTCATTTAATTTTTAGGGATTTTTTATCATTAGAAGTTTCTGAATTTAAGAGGCGGCGGGGGAGATAGGGTAAGATCACCGTATTATAAACCCTAATTAGTCCTATTAACAAATATCTGGAGTGACGTACGACACAAGATTACAAATGACAACGTGTTTTATGTCGTCCCAGTAATCATGAAATGTACTATGTCTGCCTCGGGGGATAGAGCAATAAGTACCTAAATAGATTCCTATACTCTAATGTGGTAATTGTTTAATATTGGGAACGGGCCTACTATTACCTACTTTTAGTACTATGCAATAATGTCATATTTTTTTACCAGAATATGACTAGAGCAAAACGTATGGCATTGCGAGACATTGTATTGAAGTAAGTACCTTTTTGCGATTTCGCTCGCAATTTCCCCCTCCCCGCGGCAGAGTGAGCCAAACGATTCAGCAATAGTTGCATACTTCTTTGTCTGTTCAGGTGTAAGGCTTTCGCCTTCGGGCTCCTTGGTGTCCCAATCCTGTTGATGGAATAATTTGCAATAATATTATACAGAAAGGTGGTCCAAAATAGTATGAAGAAAAATAAATGTACATACATAAGGTCTGTTCATTCTTACTTGTCTTATATAGTAAACAACTTTCTAACCTCAAAATGAACCTTTTTTGGCTAAAACAGCTCTTTTATCGTAAATAAAGTAAACTGAATAAACATTATGGACATAACCTGGCTATTGTCTGTGATCACTTTATTTTGTTTAAAATAGCTGTTTTAGCCAAAAAAGGTTCATTTTGAGGTTAGAAAGTTGTTTACTATATAAGACAAGTAAGAATGAACAGACCTTACCTAAATACATTTAATCACGCCTGTTTCCCAGAGGGGTAGGCAGAGACGACTTCTTTCCACCTGCTTCGATCCTGACAAATCTCTTTCGCCTCTTCCACATTTATACATCGAGTCATGCTTGCACTTCGGTTTCGGGTGCATAAGATTCGGCCTTTTTCCAGTATTTCTCTGATTTGATTCGAAAAAGTACGCTTCCGACCCTTATTATATTTCTAATCTAAACTTGTTAAATGATTATTTACTGGGGCCCGTTTCTCAAAAAGTATTTACCTATAATTATTATTGTTTTGTCTCGTAAATAAAACTAAAAAAATGAGACAAAACACTAATATTATTAGAGTTATACTTTTTGAGAAACAGGCGCCTGAAGAGTAGATTTTCGAAATAATTATAAATATTTCTAATCTAAACTTGTTAAATGGTTATTTAATGGGGCCCGTTTCTCAAAAAGTATTAACCTATAATTATTAGTGTTTTGTCTCGTAAATAAAACTAAAAAATGAGACAAAACACTAATATTATTAGAGCAATACTTTTTGAGAAACAGGCACCTGAAGAGTAGATTTTCGAAATAATTACGGTTACAGAAAACAAAGCGGGTTGGCAAATGAAACGGTTGGGAAACAATACATTTGGCAAACATATTTCGCCGAAACAAAGGAAACCCCACCAATTATAATATATAATTAGACAACTATTATGTACTAAGAAACATTTTAGATTTTTAGATACAATTATCTCGTTGCTTTTCCAAACTTGTATATGAAATGGTAAATCGTCACTAAAGAAACACTTAATATCCTCATTTACTGACCCTGAGCGCAGCCGTTAGCCCTTACTACTGAGTTTGTTTATATGGCATGTTTATGCAGCTAAACAAAAAAATTACAGTCGTCTAACGACTGAAGAGATGTCGAAATTCTAAGGGTTCCTCGTGTGACAATGTAACTCTTAAAACTTTCTAATGACTTACCTCCCCTTGTTCGAGTGGTTTGGTTTGGTTATTCCGTATCGCTTCTTTAAAGATCGGCATGTTTATTCGCGCCCTCGCGTGATATGGATCCAACTTCAACAACCTTCTGGTCCATTTCAACGCAGTGGTTATGTTCCCTATAATAATTAAATAATGAAAACTGATGAAATTCTCTACAATTTTTGTTCGGTATACTTTTGTCCTTTTCCCAATCGTTGTCTAGGATATGAGCTCCAAAAAACGGCCTAACTAACTAACCCATCACATAGTACGAGAAGCTGATGTATTCCAGTACGTCGGTTTCTTTAAAGGAAAGTGGAGACGGGGCTTCAATCCTGTACTTCCGCAATGCCTCCATGCCCCAAGCCACGGTGTTCTGATAGTCTTTAACAATGAACAGCGTAATGGAGAGCTGAAAGCAATCCGCTGCTGACATTGGACTTCTGAAAAAATAAGGGAATCGTTATATATAAATAAAACTACTTAGGTCAATTTGAAATATCTGTGTTTTTTTCGGAACTTTATTGCGGAGGCATTTCCAGATCGCTTTCGCCTTATGGTTCTTCAAAAAACGAGCAGGCTATTCTTCCAATGGCCAGCCTCTCCAGGTGTTGCAATAGTTCATGAGGTAATATCCATCAGGTCACCCCCTGGTTCGTTTACTTCTTTAGCATAAAAAAACCTTTTAGTATTTATGTCGCATTTAATCAATTGCTAAAAAACCCTAATATACCGCTTAGACAGATAAATTGACCGTCTTTAATTTATGTTGTAATTACTTGGGATTTTTACCATTAATTTGCCAACTCCAGGTTTCATTGACCTGTTATCAATGCAGTTTGACTAAAAACTTTAAAGTGTCTTAGTGCATTATACAGTCGAAAACACAAATATCTATACACCTATCACGTTTTATATGTCTAAAGGTTCTTTGACCTTATTGTCCAGTGGCATAGAGATGTGTAGATATTTTTGGCGTCATGGTAACGTAAGAGTATATTATTATATTTATGACTTTAACTGTATTAGGGCATTTTCACTAAAACGTGCACCCCTAGGAACTTTAAATTCGTCAGTTTTGTGACGAAAATTAGCCATACATTGCAGCTGTCAATGTATAGCTAATTTTCATCACAAAACTGTCAAGTTAAGGTTCCTTAATTGGGGTACACGTTTTAGTGAAAACGCCCACTAATCACCTGAAGGGAAAGGTACACACTGAATATATCTACCCTTGCTTGACTCCCTTGATCCTGCCCTCAGCCAGGTCGTGGACGTCCAGAAGGTATGTGTCCTGTAGCCGAATGATCGCCTGCGCCGCGCCCAACAAGTCTTTGACGGAGGGGTACTTCAAATTGGTGTGGTTCAACGTCGCGCTCTCGGTATACTCTGCAGGAAGTGGTAGCTATTGAATGTGCAGGTGTTATCAAAATAATCGATTATATTCATATATTGACGTTGATCAATCGACGAGACATCAACAAATATAATTAATTCCTAACTTCAGTGATCGTCGGAATGATAGATAGGTTAGTTGAGTAACACCTCTGCCGAAACAAAATTTATACTACTATACGAGTAAATGGTCCATATATATTGTGGTAATTCAGGACGAACCTCTTGTTATAAGGTATGACGGAAATCAGCAGAAGTTTATTTAGAAGTTTAATAAGTTTGTCGGAAAACGAGCTCTAAACATTAAAGTACTTCAGGTTTTTTGGGCATTTCTAAGTTGGTATGGGTGCCTAGAGCTGTGACACGCCGGGAGCTACTTGAGATACTACTACGTCATCAAACTATTTAGTAGTAGTGACGCAGAAATAAGCACCGCTTGTGTTCTGCTGAGCTTGTGTTGCCAGTTTTACACCGATTTCCGACATGTACATAATCATCATCATGTCGGCCGAAACATGTCCACTAAACTGGTTGCTTTCCCTAAAGGTCACCACCGTGATCGGTCCTGCGCTACTCGCATCCTGATGTTTCCTGCGACCCTTATCAAACGTTCGGTCCATCTTGTGGGAGGGCTGGCAACATGCACTTTCTAGTATACTTTAGTTAGATCCTTTCCGCCTCAACAGTTCTGTGATTAATGTGTTTATACAGTATAGATTGGCAAAAAAAGTTTGGAAAAACGTATGACGCTGTTTGGTCGGTGTAGGTATATTGGTAACTTTGACCCGATCTACTGCTATAATATGATACTTCAACGTCATAGTATTCTTCCAAGCTTCTACTCTTAGAATAAAATTGTTACCTTTTCCAAGTTTAATATGATAGGTTGTGTCGCTTAAATCAGTCGTCAGTCTTTTAATCAAGTTGAATGCGTTTATAGGATTTTCAATATAATTCGGTATGTCTTCAATGGCATGGTTATATTCTTCTTTGTAAATTTTTAAATAACTGGAAAGTAAACAGCATTGTATAATACATTTGGTGATCGCATAAGAAATACTAATTAAAGAGCAAGCTTGAAATCCCGACTGTCATTTTGTAAACGTCTTCACAGTTTCCGTTTGGAAACACCAGTGCTGGGGTGAGATTCTGCACGGTACAACCTTATCGTTTTTGACTTGTTTCCGTATCGTCAATGTGTAGATTGCTCTTATTTATTCGACAGTAATGGCGGCCGATTTTAAAATAATATCATAACACGACACAGGCTATATGATTTTACCTGGTGGGATAGAGGCCCAGTTAACGCACAATCTTAACATTCATCTCGATGGAAGACATTAAACGCTAGTTGTTTGTTGCTGAAACTTAGCAGCTTAGGAAAATTCGCCACGATAAGTTACCTTTTCAAAGCGGTAAGCCTTATGTGTTCTTTTATTAGATAATCTTCCAAGTCATCTATAATTCTCTTTTGAGTTTTTAAAAGCGGCTCTAGATGCGCTATCGCAGTGAACAGTTCCGCGCGCGTCCACGGCGATAGAAGAATATTCAAGCAAGCTACATGTAAAATACTATGCACCATTTTCTTTTTGCAGTTTGTTCTGAAACTAAATAATTTATTTTCACTTCTCTAAAATTACCCATAATTTTGTATGTATTTGTGGACTAAAGTGATACTTTTTGTCTGTAGTTACTAAGTCCTGTTTCTTATTAGTTTATTTGGAAATCCACAAAAGCCACATGGAGTACGTGGTTGTGGCGGGCTCTTTTCTGCAACTCGACGACTCAAATGTGCGCCTATTTTTCGTGAAATGGAGTCATATTGCAATAGTTATAAAAAACCGGTCTGGCCATACTTTTAAACCGTTCAACCGTCTGGGATTTTTATATACTTAGATTTAATTGGTAAATAAATAATAAAGCTATAAAAATTGTACGGTGCCTAAATTACTCTTTTTATCCTCAAGTATTAAAAATACAAACTTAGAAGAAGGATATTTTGACAACAATTTTAACCATAGGTACAATCGGGTCTGAATTTGTATATCTTAATTGTATAAATACTGAAATATATTATATTTTTAGTTATCTATTTGCTAAGCTTATTTACCGCAGTTATGCAGTTAATGACTTAAAAAACAGCATTAAAAAAGTAGCTTACATAATAACATTAATTAAGGAATAATTAAGGAATGTTCCTTTTTTGTAATTTCAGTATATAACGGCCTACTCTAAATTGTAGGTCGTTATATAGGAAATGTTCAATTTTATTTTGAATAGACTATGTACAAAATGCTAAACGTTACTGAAAATTTGCACACGAAACCTATATTACTTATAGAAGATATCTCGTAATCCCATCTTACATGTACTCGTATTTCCTCTCAGTATGTTGACTAGGACAGACTTAGGCATTAGCAGCGCACTAATAAAAAACTAATCTCTTCAGTATTAATTGTGCTGGAGGATATTGAAACACTCATTAAATCCATTTATGTTCATCACGACATGCTTATTTACTTTTCAATCATAATTATAACATCGGATTTTCCAATCAGCTGATAATAACTTAAACGCGTCGGTAGACTGCGATAGAAGACTCCGCGGGGAGGTAACTCATGTACCCAGGAGCAAACACACGGTTTGCGCGAGCTAGATTAATAAAAATGACCCCCAAAAAAAAGGTCACAAATAAACGAGGTACGTCTTAATAATGATATCTAATATTTAAATGCCGCATGTGATAAACGAATTGATAATCCTGTTAAGACAACGCTAGCAGATATTGTCTGTGGGGAATGAAAACAACTAGTTCAAGACACCGAAATCACGCAGCTTACATGTTAAAGATAGGGTTGTATGAAATTGACTCTTTAAAATACTGTCAACGACTACTTAAATCCACAGGTCGAAAGCTAGCAGATAGACTTACAAATTTGGGCACCACAGATATTTAACTAGCTCTTAAAGCGCTTGCTACAAACACGAACGCCCCTAATCATTCCTTTTTTCTTTGTCATCGTAACGTCACTTAGGTTAGGTAATGCTCCCGGCGAGGAAGCTGTTCCTGCGGACATATTAAAAGTAAAACCTCTTTTACTCCTATAATAACTGATTTATGTAACCTTAGCTTTTTTACCGGATTTTTTTCGTCTTTATTTAAACGGGCCACAGGCAAGCCAATTTTTAAATCAACTAACGATGCTGTGGTTGCTTTTACTATTTTTATGACAAATAACATGGACCGCGGCCAAAAATGCTTAGGAGTATTTTTAGATAAAAAAATGCTTTTGTTACTGTTTCTATCCCAATACTAGCACGGGTAGAAACTGTAGGTGTTAGAGGCATCGCTAATAGTTGGTTCTGCGATTACTTGTCTGGCAGGTCGCTGTGCATGCATGTTAACAAAATTAAAAGTAAACCGGCAATAATTAAATACGGAGTTCCGCAATGTAGTACCCTCGGCCCGTCGCTCTTTTTACTGTACAGGAAAAAACTCTGTAAAAAACATTAAAGGTTATAATTTTCTTATGTTTGCAGATGATACAGTTCTTTTTTTCATGGCAAGAATTGCGACGATGTGCGTAATTTTGTAGAAGAGGGGCTGAAATTACTAACCTCATGGTTGGAGGATTCTTTGCTGTCCCTTAATATACAACTATATTAAAGTATATGCTTTAGCGTGACAGCAGCTAATAAACCTAAGCACAACTTTCATGTGACGATTCACACATTCTCTTGCAATCGGGGCAATACAAGCACAACCTCTTGCACTTGATCTTCCCTTGCACGTGCTGACCATCTTAAACCTCTCGGGGTTCAAGTAGATGCACATCTTAATTGGAGTCACCACATTTCTAGCACCGACGCGTATCAAGATCGCTAGTGTGAACGCGATAACAGCGCGATCATGCGGCGCGCCGTATCTGATCGCTCGCGATCGATGTTGACTCGCGTTTATTTTATACCCCGCACACTCGCGATACGCGTATCAAGATCGGTAAGTTTGGACGTGTTTTGATACTGTATCACGATACGAAGTTATGATTTGATACCTGATACGCCGTGATTGCTCTCGAGGCGGGTTTTCCCCGATCATCAAAGGGGATACGGATACGCACTTGGCAAGTTTGTGAGCGTCCACACTTAATGATACGGCGTTATGATACGGTTAGTACCTATGGATGCATTTTTTCACGCGACGATGGTAGTGATACTGTGTGCCCAAAGTGAGCGTCCATACTTAGGATACGCGAGCTCGATACGATACGTGTGATCGTGATCGGCAAAATGATACAAATATGGACCTTTAGGTGTCTAATGTACCCTCAGTTCAGAAGTTGTTTATAATTGCGTGCTGACGTAAATTTCACCGCTCAGTGCTCCCTTCAATACCAGTGCCAAGTAAATGGATTGATCAGAGTCCTTTACCAAGGTTCAAAAGTACTTTTGAGAGGCGGCATCAGAATTACCTACTGTGCTCCACTTATCTACGACAAATTAAAAGACGCTCACAAATTGATAAAAACGTTTTTGAAGTACACCTTCTTGAAAATTCATGGGCGTTTCAAAGATTTCAAAAAATATAGATACCAACCGGGACTCGAACCAGGCAGGTTTTTCAGAAATATAGTAAAGTAAGTGGAGGCGAGATTTTAATTCTTTGTCAACTCGCTGGGTGAAAAGCAACTTCTTTTCTTGCACGCACCATAACTAAAGTATGCTTTAAACCTTACCTTTTATTGTGACTTTTCAATATGACAGAAAGAGATAAAGTACTTTTACTAAAATAGATATATCTATACATAGTGTAAAACTGTCGATCCCCACCGTCTGTCCCTATGTAAGTACGCTTAGATTTTTCAAATTACGCAATGGATTTCACTGCGGTTTTCACCAGTAGATGAGTGATTTAAGAGGGTAGATTTTAGGTAGGTAAGTATGATAAATTCTGGATTATGGACCTACGGGTGTAATAAAAATCTCTTATAAACCCTAGCGAAGCAAGGCTGGGCGCTAGTTCTGCATAAATTAATGAGAATGAAATGGTGGTTGGTTCCTACATTGTGGCGAAACTGTCGTTAAATTTTTAATTAGATTTTAAATAACCCTACCGCGAACATAATTATTTTTAAACAGTATTTTAATAGCTTCCAGCAGACTCAGCACTTATATCGGTAATTTGATTTTATTATGTGCAATAATATATTTTGATACAGGGTGAAAAAGGTGGTAACATTGTAATCATAGGGATTTTAACCAAACCCCAAATATATTTTAAACTAATACCTGATACCATCTACCACCATTGACCCGTGCAGCTTCAAGTTACAAAACAGAAAATACGTCATGTACATCTAAACCTATTAGTATTCATATACTTTACCCAAACTTATAACAATTAAGTAGTGGCCAATAATATATAATACACCGTGCCCGGGACGTACCCGAAGGATTTTAACCATCGATTCTAGACCCTATTTGGAGTGTATAATGTGGTATAACATGTAGTCCAATAACGCATAATTTCCGAAATGTTTATTATTTAAAAAACAATTCCATGGTTAATTTAATTTGAACTCTGTCACCTTAACCTAAAGCATTATTTACCAGCCGGTGTATATTATAATTATATCTTGACGACTCGTTAGCCTAGGTAGTGACCCTACTTACGAAGCTAGCGGTCCCTGGTTCGAATCTGGTTCTTGGATGTTTCCTATGTATTTAAGTATATATTTCTCTATATAAGTATTTATATCGTTGTCTAGTACCAATAGATCAGCTCAATGGAACCCTGACCCACCATAGAACTCTGTCGCAGTGCTGTTATGATTGAAGTCGTTAGAAGTGTCAAACAAATTGTTTTATGATGCCACTGTGACACCGTTCTAAGCTTAGTTCGGGCCTAGGTTAATTTGTGTGAGATTTTCCTCTGATTTTTATTTATTTATTTTATTTTATTCATTATTACGTCACGTTCATAATCAAATAGTATATTATGCAATTAGTGAATAAAGGACGGATTTAAAGCGAGGGCCATAGATGACTCACGAGCAAGTGAAGGATATTAACGACTGAATCACGACCGCAGGGAGTGTTTCATGATGAATGAATCACGAGCGTAGCGACTGATTCAATCGTTAGAATTCTGAGCGACGCGAGTGATTCATGGCCCTCGATATAAATCCGTTTTATTCAAGAGTTGCATACCATGACTACAAGAAAAAGAAAGATTTAAGCGAAAATAGACATTTAATGACGAAAAATGGAAGGTAAAATTAATTAAAATGCACATTAAAATTGGAACAATTACTAAAATTCAGAGTAATTTTCTATATTCGTATTCAAAATGGCTCCATTTTACCTACTAATGACAGCAAATTACTCAAACCTTTTTTTTAATGCTAAAATCCTTGTCGTTAATTTCGACCAAATCACGAGGAGTTATTTGCACAAGGAGTTTGTATGTCAAGTAGGTATTCTTTGCACAGGAGTTTGTATCGCGATTTTTTTGCGCATGGAGGTTGTATAGCATTGAGACGGATGTCGAATATATTGGTGTGTTCTAAATTCAAACACCAAAATAATGATTAAAAGTGCTTTTAATTCACTGTTTTCAGTGAATAAAATAAGCTTTTTATAGGGGGAATGGTATAAATATTTATTTTCAGAAAAAGTAGATGAAGAAAATGGTTTCTAGTACTTTACATGTAGTTTGCTTAAGTTTTATTTTACTGCCATGGACGTACTCGGAACTAGTCAATGCAATATCGCCGATGGAGCCGCTGATTAAAACTCACGAGAGGTTAATCTATGATTTGGACGACTATATTCTGAGGGAAAATAAAAGGCTTAACGTCTTGAAAAGGTACATAAAAGAAAAGTCTATTTTCGTAAGGAAATAAGAGATATTTATTTTTACTTTTTATTACATTCTGGAAAACAATTTTGATACTCGTATAAATAGTCGTGTCCTGTAGTCTGTGTTGAGACAGTGCTCTTTTCTTTTCAGCTATTTAAAAACCTACAAAGAAGACCAAGTAAATGCCCAAGAAAACATCCCAAATTATTTAGGAAATCCCATAAACGCATACATCTTAATTAAACGATTGACAACGGATATGATTGACATAGAGGATTATATTAAACTTGGAATAGGTAACAAACGTTGTATTGAGCGCTTTTTACTGTCAAAATTATTGTGAAACTAAAAGAAATGGAACTACAATAATTTTAAAGTAGCAACGATTGTTTTAAACTGTAGCAGACAATAAGGGATGAGCAGCTTTTCAGACCCTATTTTCTTTCAAACTCTGTTATCATTTACAGAGGATTGCGGAGGCCAGTATAGTGACAGTTTTATAAATTATAGCATTTTTCTAATAGTGTCGAATACAGGCTCTAATTTTTTTTTCATAGACCACTAAGTGCAAAAGAGCTTTTTTTACATTTGCATCCCAAGACTGGAAATTAACTTGGCTTGGCCAACACTGAAAATTAAGATAAAATGCAACAATATTATCAGAATATCTAGCTAGGGTTTTCTGCCTCGGCGGGGGTGGCGTGACGTCGTAATACTCATAATGCACCTATCGAGCAATCGAGCAATTACATTGATAAAATATCTATCCATAGGTGTGGTTAGGTTACGTTAGTTAGGTTATTTTTGTATTTTTAACCCATGCAATTACTGCCACTTACTGCAGAGTACATCCAGAATGCAAAATTGAATCATACCGATGTAAAGTACCCCACACTTGATGATGTGGCCGGCGCGGCGCAAGCGATCATTCGGCTGCAGATCACCAACCGTCTAAAGGTCCAGGACCTGGCCAAAGGCAGGATCAAGGGAGTCAAGCACAGGTAAATAATATGCCCTTTGCGCTAAGTGTTTTTCAGGCGTTTAAATAGGATTTTAGGATCTAATTTTAGAATGAGGAGCTTAGGATCTGTTGTGATTGTCTTAAATAATCTAATTTACCTGATTGACAGACCTGAGAATTACAAAAACTACCAACTCACTAACTAAAAATAAAATTGTAGTTAGTAAATTTCTATATAAATAAGAAATTGTGAATGTTTCGACCGCCGAAATCTAGAGGGTCAAACGCGCGTAGCGCACCATAGCTTTAATTTTATTTTCGTTAAAAAGTTTGAAGTTCCACTAAAATTGAAAATAACTGTCGATTTCAAATTCTTTTATATTTTTCAGTAACCCAATGACGGCGGCGGATTGCTTTGAGCTCTCCCGCGCTCTATACAGACTGAAGGATTATCAGAACACCGTAGCGTGGAGCATGGAGGCCCTGCAGAAATACAAGGAGAAGGCCCCGCTGTTTTTCAAAGAAGCCGAGTTACTGGAGCAAATGAGCTCCTCGCATTATTTGATGGGTAACCTTAAATAACTTTCATTATTTGGCCATGGATATTTGCAATGTCATGATTGCGACTGCGTTGTACACCTAGTTGGTACAATTTGTACCTTCAAGCTTAGTTCCATTTTGCATTTGCGGTTGTAGTTTACAATAGGAACAATACCATTGTTTGAAAGATTAGCTCTCAAGTGGATTCCGACATTTTAAATAATTCCTACTATACTTTGATGTACATTTTTTTCTGCAGAATGCTACTTGTCCAGTCCCACAGGATTACCTGTAAAACCATATTGCCTTTGCCATGTTATCGTATTGTTTTGAACTCGGCCGCCCGGCAGCTTAAACTTTAACAAACAAAAACAAGTCAAAAACAATAAGGCTTTACCGTGTAGAAGCCCTAAGATAACTAAGACTTGATTTTTAAATCTTCAACAGGTAACGTAACCACCTATTTAGAATGGACGAGAAAGTTGTTGGAGTTGGATCCAAATCACGCGCAAGCGCAAAGAAAAGTGCCAATGTTTGAGGAGGCGATAGCTAAAAACAAAACAGATCAACCTGAACAAGAGGAGGTGATTTAACTCTTCTTTCTCTTTTTCCCAACACGAGAACCAGAGCGCCTATCGGTTGTATGGTTGTGTTTATCGATGTGGATAAAGGTGGACAAAACATCTGTTACTTTCTGACCAGTAAGTAAGTGCGAATGTGACGGATGGTGTGGATATAGCATCGTCGTTAGATTCGTCTTAGCTTCGTAAGTGCACTTGTTTGTTACTTTAAATATAAAAGACATAGCAAATAAAGGAGTATAAAAGGTGGAGAAAAACAAACGCCTCATGGAAGGCAAAAAAAAATAATCCTGCATTTATGGATTTATTGTTTTATCATATTCGACCATTTCCATAACCGGTTCAGGCAGATGAATTTTCAAAAATCAATAAATGCAGGTTTAAAAAAAAAATGTAAGTCTCCTTTGCGTAAAATTTGCCATTTCTAATATATAAGATAGTTGCCGGCCATGTGGCGTTTGTTTTATCCACCACCAAAATGGTTGTAAGCATATTATATAGACGACAGTATCAAAACAAATATACAGTCTGATTTGTGAAGCTCTCTTTTTGTAATTGACTAAAATATTTAAAAGTTAATTACTTGCATGTACCTGTAGGTTGTTGTTCTTTATTTATAGCTCATGATATCCTTAGTATATAAATAAATTAATACACCAACCGCTGTCTTTATTGAGAGGATCTTATAAATAGTTTTATTTCACCTACATGCATACCTGCAGGCCTTTCGCGTAAACACACTCGCAATCACAATCCATTCATTCATTAATTAATTAATTCATTCGTTTTCATTTTGAAAATCGAAGGCTTGTCTGCATACAAAATGAAACCAATTGTTTTGTTTTGATGCCGATCGCGACTGCGAGTGAGTTACGAGAAAGGCATGCCGCTTATTTTCTAGGATCTGTCCTAGGGCCCTCGCTATTTATTGTTTTTGTTCATGATTTCAAATATAAAATAACATAATGTAACAGCTTACCTCTATGTTGACGATACAAGGATTATAATCCTTGTATCGTCAACATAGAGGTAAACTATAGTTCAAAATCAAAATACTGCAGCATTTTATTTTCAAAACTCGCGAGTAGGGTGGAACCCATAATGGTTTGAATGTAATGTTCTTAAACATTCTAATTTCCTTTTCTAAAAACAACACTACAAGTAGTATGACGTAGGTACGACTTTCCCCTACCCATAGTAAAAGCTGCTAATACAAGGTGTGTTATTCTCTCAAAAAACGGCGGCCGGTCGAACGGAAGAGCGAATAAAAGCGGCGAGTTTAAGTAGCCCTGTCCGACCGAACAAAACACAGCATTGTCAATTAGGGAGCCTTATACGTTGGTGAAGTCATGCTGCCAAATAGAATACACGCGTTAAAATGTGTTTTGTTCGCTCTGTCGGGACTACTTAAACTCGCCGCTTGGACCTTCACTCCAGCGAACGATCACCTTTGCTTTTTGAGAGAATCACACCCAAGGTTTCTAGGGTTAGAGCTAAGCACACAGTTGCGTTGGTCAATCAATATAAGCCTGCTAAGGAAAGGATTGGCCAACGCCTGTTACGCTTTAAAAATTTATCAAAAATGTTGAACTGTTCTGCACAACAGTTTACGTCGTAGTGCGAGTCGGACTCGCGCACCGAGGGTTTCGTACCACTGCACAGTAGGTATTATTATATTCAGATTTATCACACACAGCCCCTATCACACTTGAATTTTTTTTAGTATTTGTTGTTTTTCTTCAGGGTTTGTACTCATCATACAAAATTTGACACTTGTTTTACAGTTTTACTAAGACGAAAAAACGTTTCATATATTTATTTATGTATTTACATATATATTCAATATTATTTAATTTAATTATTTATTTTTTTGTAAATCTGCCGTATTAACAAATTCTAAAGAAAAAAAAAACAAATCGAATTTGTATCATACAGCTCTTTAAACTTAGGACGGACGGACGGACTGCGTAGGTATATTAATAACGGTACCGTTGGGCTATCCTTCACTATAGAAAAAACCAAAACCCGCCTTCAAAATCGCATAAAATAACTTAAATAGTAGGTAATATGTACATCCAACTGAAGTCTTAAGCCAAAAAAATATTGTGGGACGCCAACCAACGTTGTTGTTTGCGTTTTTGAAGGCGGGTTTTGGTTTTTTAAAACATTTACATACTTTTTAGTGATCATAATTATGCTGTTATGTAGTCCCACTTCTCAATTAGCCGATGATGTATCGATTCTCCTGCCCTGCTCTAATAATTATGAAGCTGAAATAAAACTTAACTTAACACTTAATAAAATTGTAGATTGGCTTGACACACACAACCTAAAGCTTAACTTAAACAAAACTAAAGTAATCCATTTCAAACCCCACCAGAAAACTGCACTACAAATATCATACAGCCATAATAACATCAAACTAGAAACTGTGAACTCGGCTACTTTATTAGGCATAGACTTGGACATCAATATGAACTGGAAATCGCATATACTAAAACTTTCCAAAAAACTATCCTCATTTATATACGCACTCCAGCATCTCAAACGGGCCGCGGACTTGCAGACCGCGCTGGTCGCGTATTACGCCTACGCGTTCTCAAGGATGTCGTACGGCATCGTACTATGGGGACACTGTTCCGATATTGATAAAATCTTTAAACTACAAAAAAAATGTGTCAGAATCTTAGTAAATATTGACCAAATGGATTCCTGTCGCCCCCACTTTATTAAATTACAAATGCTCACCCTTACCTCAATCTACATATTGGAATCATGTAAGTTTGTCAAAAATCATATAAATCTCTATACACCCATAACTGAAATCAGACGAAATGACCGAAACCTAAATAAATTAAAATTGCCCTTCTCCAAATTAAAAATAATAACTTCTAGCCCTCACCATATGCTTATTAAAATATATAACCATCTACCTAATTCCATAAAAAACTTAGAGAAACCAAAGTTGTTTCTTAAACAATTAAAAATATATCTTATCAATAAATGCTACTATAATTTAAACGATTTTTTTAATGATAAGTAATGTACTGAATTAATATTTTATAAACTATAGTTGTAAGTGATATAGTAATTATTATTGTAAGCGAATGTGCAATACGAAAGATTTTATCTTTGAGCTGTTTAAGATTAAATCACAATTAAGTTTTTATAATGCAATTATGAAATATTTTATGTGATATTAAAATACATAATTAGCCCTCTAAAATTGCTGTGCCCTTGCAGGGCGTCATATGGATACCTATATTTTTTTCCACCTTATATTTGTAATGTGATATGCAATAAAGATTTTGAATTTGAATTTGAATTAATAAGAAACTATTGAACATTTCAAGTCATAGTCGCTCACCTGTCTTAATCGAGATTTCATATCGCCACCCTTGAAAAAGTTACCGTTTAGGAGTTTCGGTGGCCATCTGTGGTCTTCATCATCAGTTCGACTTCACCAAATAGTATTTTCCAAGAGCAAATGCACGAATAAATAACAATCAAATATACCAAAATCTATAGGTGTGATAATAACATTTGAGGAGTTCCCTTGATTTCTCCAAGGTCCCATCATTAGATCCTGACGTGTTGAAAATGGGACCAACTAAAAATTCAAATAAATAAATGAGCGTTTCTTTTTTTTTTTGTCACTAGCACATTTTGCAGTGTCCCATGACTTTGCATTTAAAATGAAATACTTAATGTATATAAGTAAAGGAGTTTGTATTTTTTACTTATTAGTCGTTTTATTTGCACACTAAAAATGATTTTACAATACATAAAAAGCTTGGCATTTATAGCTAGGCAATAATGTACTATTAAAGTACATTATTGCCTAGGCATGGAAGTAGGCAATTGCGGGCGGAGTATTGGACGAACTTGCGAGTCCGTTTAAAAATACGAAGCCCGCAATTGCTGTTCCTGCCGAGGCAAATATAGTGCTTTTCTCAAAAATTGCAAGAAAAAAATTGTGTTGGAGTCAAGTCTTCATAGCTTGAACTCATTTTTTGAATTGCATACAAACAGAAACTTCATGTGAAAAAACCATCACTCCTTACCGCCTTTTTGTTTATGACAAGGAGAAACGCAATTCTTGTTTAAAAAAAAACATAAGCTATTCCAGGCACAAATAAAAAAGTTATGTTTCAAGTAAAATTTGGATGTATAAGACTTGTGCCCTCATTTTATTACGGCCCTTCTCACTTTTTAAAAAGTTACAAGCTAGATAGTAATGGAATTTGTATGCAACATTGCGGGCTTGTGTAGCGAGCACGCAATGTTTTTTTTTTTTAAATTTGACAACTGTCAGTAAACTATGTAGTTCGCGTTTCAATATGTAGATAGGAATGTCAACATTTCCGGACATTTTTGAGAAAAATTTATTAAAAAACGAAACCTCTACTTTTTTTAAGTATGAAAAAACGACTGTCCCATCGCATAATCCATAACTTATAATTGGAATATCTTCATGATGGTCAATAAACCTATATGAACTTTTGAATTTTAATCTATGCTTAGTAGTATTAAGATTCATTTTTCATCTACTTTGTTGAGTTAACACCAGTAAATATGGTAGAATTTAATTTTTAACTCTTGTCCCAGAGTTAAAAATTAAATTCTCAAATGTTCCGAAAGTAATTTCCTATTGTGTTCCCCATTTTACTAGCTTATATTAAACTAAAAACTACCAAGACTTATTATTTGCGATGGGCAACACAAACAAATGTCACTTCCCACGCGGCCATGTTGTTGCGGTTAGTTGTCATTCAGAAAAACTGAAGAGAGCACGTGCGTAGGTGTTGTGACCAATATATTTCCTATTGTGTACTTGTGATTTTACGAGGTAAGTTAAATAATTTACTTATATTTGGTTACTTATTAGGATAGTTAATATTATTACGAACAGTTTGATATAAAGTCATAGAACATTTTCCATAAAACAAGCCCGGTTTTTTTTTTAACATTGAACACGTGTTTTGTAACTTCTTTTTGTGTTACTTTTGCGTGGTAACATATCAAAGGAAAGCTAAGTTACACTAAGAGGAAAATAATAAAGGCTAGTTTTCATTGTTGTACAGGGCTAAAAAAATGTCAGAGCAACCTACTAAGATTTCTGGGGCTGAAAAGATGCGACGCTACAGAGAACGGTTAAAAATAAATAATCCAGAAAAGCTTGAAGAACAAAAGAAAAAAAATCTTGAAAGGATGAAGTCAAAATACAAATATAAAAAAATAAGTGAAATGACAGAAAAAGAAAAAACTATAATACGAAATAAATGGAAAAAACAAAAACAACTACAGAAATTAAAAAAAATGTAAACAAAGTGCGAATATATCAAGCTTTCCGACGAAAACTGTTGAAACTTCTTCAGTACGAAAGTCGTCTGAAAAGTCAACTAGACCATCGACAGAGACAACTTTATCTAAAACATAATTGAAAAACCTGATAAGATATACGAGACTTTTATGAAACTCGAGAAATAAATTGAGGGTAGAGTTGGATCAATCACAAAAACGTACAAAATATTTAGAACGAGCATACGAAGCAACGAGAAAAAAGTTATACAGGTTCCAAAAATCTATGACAGAAGAGAAGGAGAAAGTAGGGACAGAATTGGATAAACTGAAAGTTAAAATGAAGTTCTGGAAGCTTCTTTAAAAGTAGCATATAAAAGCTGTGAAAATAATCAAGAAAGAAGAGTAATAAAGAAGATTGCAACAACTGAAGATGTTATTAATAATCAGGCACAGACATGGATTTCAGGAAAAATGGGTGTACGAATAAGAAAAAGGAGATCAAAGAATTTTTTTTTAAATTAAAAAAAAAAAACGGGCCAATGGTCTTGGAGTAATCGGGGGTCTGCAGGACGTGTAAGGGTGGCAGCAAATGTGGCCTCTTAAAAGTTATTATTCTAACGTTCTGTACAATTGTAATTCATACTCAAAACTTAAGACTTAATTTACTTTATTTATCTTTTAAAAATGTACTACAAATCTTGATACAATGATCTGCTAAACTGCGTAACAGTTTGTTGGCAGAAAGAAAATCCCTTTACCTTAAACTTAACAACTACAATACAACAACAATAACTAAGCTAAGTATAAACTTAAACTTGGCTTGGTTTGGTTCGTGGTGGCTTGGTATTCTTACTCGTGGATTAAGTAAGACAATTGTTTTTAAATTATTATCTTTGACGATTTCGTTCTTGGGCGAGGGATCTCCCTGACCATTTCTTCTCGTTGAAAATCCAAATTGCAAGGTTTTATGAACTCTTGCCCAGCACCGTGGATCCATTTGTTGCACACTGAAAATTAATAGTACATTGTTGCCGAGGCTGGAAAGTACGATGTATATGGAGGAGTCACATAGAAACGAAGTTTAGTGTACGAGTCCATTTATTGCCTTTACCACCGAGGTAGACTTAGTGCTTTTTACTACTACTGTGAAGAAATAAAACACAAACTATAGCCATAGACATAATAGATAAATTTTGCTTTACAAAGATGTGATAAATACAAAATGAACACTCCATAACGCCACAAGGCTCTAGCCACTTCTAAAATTTGTTAAAATACGCCAATAACACTTTTTCAGGTAACTTTGGCTTTTCTAAGGATTTCCATGAGGTTATGTTAACGCTAACTTCTACATATATCTTCCAAGATATCACATCACACAGGCAGCAAATTATTTACCACTGATTGACATCAAAATACGTAAACATGGTTGCAATCCTTTTTTTCACTTTTAAATGAAGCGTTATTTTTAAACTTTAAAGTTATTCTCGTGGTGAACGAGATAAAATTTCATTCGAGATTAAAATGACAACTGCTTATAAGATTGTACGTTTTGACATAATTGTCCCTCTTGTAATTTCATCTCTATTAAAGAATTAGGACAAAGTTAATATGATATTTACTACACAATTGTGACATTAATTTTGGTCTACTGGGTTGTATCCTATACCAAAAATACATCTAAATGTTTTACGAAGTAGGAAGGCGTGATCATTTATTTTGCTCCTAGATTATTTGCTTGTGGTGCTTGCGTAAGGCTGGTCACATATACAAGCCGGACGATGTACGATGGTTCGAAGATGTTCTACAGGTTGGTTCGACTCACCCCACTTGTAGCCGCGCAGCACGGGGCAGGCGCCGTGGCGCGTGGCCGTGTCGCCCTCGCCCGACGGGTGCAGGTTGATAAAGTACAGCGCCGTGCCGCGCGCCGGGAGCACCGACAGGCCCAGCTCCGTGAACACCGTGGCGCCGCCCTGCGCCACGTCCGACATCTACACGCAAAAGGGATTAATTATTAGGATTCGGAGTTTTCAAAGCAAGGTAAGACTACAGCGAATATGGAATCTACATTAGTATTTAAACTCGCTTACTCATGGTCATACTCAATTATTTATTTTATAATACAACTAAATAGTTATTATAAATAAGAAAAGACTATCGTAATATAGTTTTTTTATTTAATTACCAGGTTAATGAAAGTAATAACATGATAACAACATGTACCTAAGTTCGAACGAAATGAAACGAAATTATATTTAAGGAGAGTTTTAGTATTAATGTCGACTCCATATTTCCCTTTAGTCTTAATCTTAACGGAAAGTTAACATGTTTTCATTTATTTTACATCATTATGACTGTAATCTATCAATAATGTGTGGTTGTCTGTCGCCGTCCTAATAATCATAGACTAGGTAATCTAGGTTATGGTATAGTTTACCAGCTATCATTACTTTGAAGTTACTCTCTGCCTGTCAATTCATAGCGTGCGGACGCAAAACGTATATTCAAGTGTGTAAAAATGTATATTAAAAGTTTTGGATTAAATCGGTAAGTATATTTAGGCCTGTGTTCATATTTCAACGTCTCAAGAGTCAACAAAAGCGTTTCGAACCCACCGCCGAAAAGCTCTTGGGATAGGGTCAAAAATTCATTTTATCATCCACCGAGTGCGGCGGTAATATAGCTAGCCAGGGTCGGCCTGGCGATTGTACAGCTTAATTATTCCCGAAGTAGGATTCGGTAATGACATACTTACATAGAACAGCAGGGTTGAAATTCTGTTTCCATTAAGACTTGCAGGTTCAGTGTCATATTTCTAAAAATATATAAAAACAATTACATATTAATAACGTTAGGGAGTAAGTTTTCCAGTTATAATTTTCTTTTCACTTTTCATGCTCTTAAAATGTTACTTTAGGCTCTCTGCACATCGGGACTAAAGATCCTTCTTAGTCTCTTGGGACTAAAGTATATATTTTTAGTTTACTTTGGAAACCCTTGAATAACCAATCACAGTGTTTGTAACTGGAGAATTATCGCCATTTTCAGTGATTGTGTATATTTAGGGCGCGGATCTCAAAATGACCACTGTGCTAAAATATAAAAAAACGATTTAATTTCGTGAAACACGATTAATGGTTTCGAATAAGAAAAATTTAAATAAGGATGATTTCATTTTACTATCCATGGTCCAATTTGTTTTAAAATAGTTTTCTAGTTTGAATCTATTAGTTAAATAAACAAGCATTAAAAGCGTCACTTGACAAAAAAACGGTCAAGTGCGAGTCGGACTCGCGCACCAAGGGTTCCGTATTTAAGATAATATACTTGGTAGCCGCAAAAGGAAATACTCATTTTATTATGAACTTTATTTTTAATGCAATAAGGCCCATTTTGACTAGCCTAAATTTTAATACGGATTTTCTTAATTTTTTTTCCCATAAAACATAAGTAATTATCTAAACGACAGGATTTTTTGTTTTATAAACTTCGGAGATAGGGAGGGAACGGCCATTTTTGGTACATTTGGCTATAAACCAAAAAGTACATCACGGAAAGTTAAAAAATAATAGTTTTGAAACGTGCAGATTGAGCCCTTTCATTCAACACCCCATTTGCTATAATCAAACCACTTTAATTTTTCAACCCACTATTGTAGACCCCTTTTCAATTATTTTTAAAATTTATTTCATACTGTTTTATCTAAAAACAGATGCGGGAAAGCAAGTTGTAAAACACAACCGCGGAACAAATTTGTATGAAAAAATAAATTGTAATTTTGTATATAGGTAGAAACGTCGTTTTTTTTCTCTCATTCAGTGTGAAAAGTAAAGTGTTTAACGCGAGACTAAACAACCATAATAACACTCGAACTAAAGCCACCTTCGCTCAGCTCGCGTTGCTAAACATCACGTGTCATTATTGCTTGTTTTAGTCCCTTGTTGAACAATCCACTATTTTATACAGTAGGTAATAGAGTCTTGCAATAGGCAAATTACCATCATAGGTACTATTTGCTTGTTTCGGTTTAGTGCAGTTCGTAGTGCCACCTGGCTCCTATTTTATATATGGCTCCATCCTGACAATGACAAGTGACAATTATACCCCATCTCCCCGCTGTTGACCACTTGTAGTTCCTCGACCAAAGTCTGCTGCTTTGTTTAGGTAAGCCAGTCGCTATGCTCACTCTAGCGTAGTCAAAGTGCGGCTCGTATTGTCCTCCGATGCCGTAGTTGACGACCTGTAGCTCCTCAGCGAACGCCATGCTGAGCCCCGTAATGTCGGCGACGCGCTGTGACACGCGCGCCACCACCGGCGACTCATCGTCGCGCAGCCACGCCGACTTGCTTATACGATAGTTGGCGAAACAACCCTTGCCGGTTGCTGAGTCCATGATCATGGCGCGCTGCAACTATTAGGGTATAAATAAATAAATATATTTCACTGGATCATTTAATGGGCGGCTGACGGGAGCCAATGACTTCACAATAACGTCAAACGATAGCCATAATATGGATACACCTCAAGATTAAAACATTGCAAAGAAGTTATTTTTTTCCATTATACATAGTTTCAGTTTGTTTCTTTTATAAGTTAATACTCTTGTATAAAGATGACCACCTCTCTATATGTACAGACGTGCAAGGTGAGTATTTTGTAATGTGATAGTTCACTATTATTTGGGGATTAAAAAAATGTATCTGGAATTCTACCTTTAACTAACTTAACTTTGGTATAAATAGAATTTGAAGACGACAAGAAGACACTATGCACAATCTCACATTATCAACTAATTGAAATGATTTACTTATTAGAATATGTACCGATATATCATATATGTATGTAAGTAACAAAATGTGCATACATTGAAATACATAAATTGTAAGCGATATTTAATCGAGGTCTTATTCACCCTATGCCATTATCACCAAATTCCACCCGTCAGCCACACATTAATCATCACCATCATCTTATCAGCGGAGAACCACTGCTGGACGTGAGCCTTCCCCAAGGTTCTTCACGACGCTTGGTTTTATGCGTTTCGCATCCATCGGCTTCCCGCGATCTCCACCAGGGGCTGCTTGTAACTTGTATTATAAGCGGAAATCTCATTACAGTCGATTTAATAAATAGGTATGTATACGCGTTAGTTCCTAGTCACTTTAATCGCTGTGATAATTCGTATATGGCAGTTTGAACCAGACATTAAATAGAGACCAGGTACTCTGCTCATAAAGAAAAAAGTGTCATTATGTATGTTTCCAAAACGCCAAACATATGTACACCGCATGCCACTGATAATAATCTATATAATTATTAGTTACTTCGACTGTACTAAAATATGAGTACTAGACTAGTTATAGTAAGTAGACCCCCAAGTAGGTAGTTAAGTGTTATTCCACGTCACGTCACTTACCCGTGGCATGCTCAAGACCTTGAGGAGCTGTATCTCGTCATCGCTGAGGACGCCGTGGAACACGAACACGTCCGGGTCGATGTAGACCTGCTCCGCCTTGATCGGGGCCAGTCGGAGGAACGGGTGGTTCTCCGACATGTAGCGGCAGAACAATCTGAGACAACATCCATCATTATGCTATTAATGGGTGCCATCTATTTGGCATAACTTTTAATGTCCGAAACGTTTTAGGCATAACAAGTTTCGCATAATTTATTTACGCCGAATCTTAGACTTGCCGAAATTGTATTTGGCGTAAATCTATATAATCCGAATGGTTGTGTAATATTGACATGTCAGAATTTCATTATGCATAATGTTGTTTAGCATATCTGTAATTTAGCAGAATTTTTACGTATTTTATATTACGTAAATCCATAGTTTGAGGGATACTTCATGTTACACTAATTTTATTATTTCGGTGAAATAAACTTATGCAAAAGTTAACTTTCTCCGAAACTAATTTATGCGTTTGTCATTTTCTGCCAAATACAATTCGGGTTAAACAATTTATGCAATATTGAAATATGACAAAAAAAAAATATGCGTCCAAACCGAAACACTATAAATACAGCCAGATGAATAACACTCAATTTACTTTTTAGGGTTCTGTTCAAAGGGAACCTTACTAAGCTTTCGCTGTTCGTCTATCTGTTAGCGGTCTGTATACAAAAATGGTACGAAACCCTTCGTGTGCGGGTCCGACATGCACTTGGCCATTTTTTACACTACCATAATAAAATTAGCTTTTGCCCGCGATCCGCGTAGAAGTCCTTTTATCGCTATTTCTTTGGGAACTGCTGGAATTTTAGGTTCAAAAGCACCCTTTGTCCGCCTGTGCCTATTACTGGGTTACAAACTATCTATATCGGTAGGTAAAACATTTTACGCCGATAGCTCTAGGCCTTGAAAAGTGAAAATATAACAAACCCACACACTATAGGTGGTTTTGTAAAAATACTTAGTAGATAATCTTTTTATTATTTTATTCATGAATTTCATGCAGCTTTTCTGTATTTCGCGTAGAATTTTTAAGTTAATAGACCACGAGGTTACCGTACATATTTTTTCCACAGAGTGCTTCAAAGTTTGACCAAGTTTTTTGTCTTGTAAAATATCGCAACTTCAACATTAATTTACGAAAAATTAGGAAAGTTTGGCAATTGGTGGAGTAGGATGAATAAGATTAAAAGCTTTCTACTAAATAATTACGACAGCATAATTACAATCAAGGATTAGTAAAATATTATTCTGCTTTATAACTTTATGCCTACTAAATAGTATGCGATACAAATTTTGCCAAGACAATTATTCCATTAGGTATAGGAAAACATTCAACAATGTATTATTCTGCCAAAGAAAATTGTGTGAAATGACAGTATGCTAAGAAATTTTATTCGAAAAGTGATCCTGTGAAATGACGATTCGGCCAAGGGTTGCTATGCGAAACGAAATTATGACAATTAATTTAATGTAACATATAAGTGAACCCAACTAATCACTACGTAATGGTATTATATCTTTAAGTTATGAAAAATGCCAGGAACAGTGAATCAAGATGCGAAAAATCAAAATTTTAGTATCTTGCGAGTATCTCGAGAACCGTAAAATCGTAAGATCGAATACAGGATAAATTTATACCGATTTCCATACTTCATTACTTCCCTGCATAAAACCAAAATACTATTTTCACAACACTGCTCGGAAATATGGCCATAGATGGTCTTGTTTGGGGTCACAAAACGTCACTTATAAGGACAGACCAATAATGTTTTTGTCGGCGTGTTTGCTGATTGGTCGAGAACATTGTTGTCCAACATTAAGAACCAATGAAAATCAAGCAAACAATGTTTGTGTCATAGCTCCTTAAAATGAAAAATTGAAATCGACCAATCAGAACACACCATTTTGTGTCGTAAAATATTAGGTGTGTTTTTGCTAAAAGATACACAGACTAAAAACTATGTCAAAGCTTTTTTTTTAAATGTAATTCAAACTTGAATGGCGAAACCAATACAAATTTATATGGAGTTGACATCTTCATATCGCATGTTAGTTTATTAATCTCAAGTGCCACGAGAATAGGGGTCCAGATTAAAAAAGGTTATCTGTGGTAAAATAGGCGGTGATGTCACATTAACATGAATTAAAATTTGAGTTTTGAATATGAAATTTTATTTTATTTCCTCTCAGTAGTTGTGAAAAGCATTATGTCTGCCTCGGTAGAAAGTGCAATTTATGGATTCGTACACTAGAGGGCCTCGACTACGTTTCGGCCCGCTATATGACTCGTCCAACAATCGCGTACTTTCTATCCTCTGCAACAATGTACTATTGCGAGAAAAAATTATGTATAATGGTGATTGCTGCCATACAGCTATTAAACGACGCGAGTGTCAGAAGATATAATTTATATCCACTTTAAAAGTTCGGGCTATCGACTTTTTTTTCTTCTTTTGCTTATCTTAGAGGGCCTACGGATCAGCTCTATGATGCCATAGTTTACCTATTCTGTTTCAGCTCATTTTAGTAATGAGAACCGATTTAAACGTGACTTGCACGAGTTGACCTAAACTCACCCTAACATGACGTGAAATTAAATAAAAGTAATGTAATACTTGCGTACTTACCATAAACCGCTTATATATATTATATCGTTCACAGTATCACAATGCCACCCTCAGCAGCGTAATCAAAGCGTGAAAACTGTTCTAAAATGAGCGTTGCCATAGTAATAATTGTTATTTTATAACCCATATTGTATTGTTACGACTTATGACCATGGTTACGGTAGTAATTCCGGATATAAGTCTTAACGTTTAGTAAACACTTGACATCCTAATTAATATATTAAATCGTAGAAACTGTTTAAATTACAATTAAAATGATGTAGATTAAAAACAAAAAATATTTTTAAGACTAATAATGTGTTTAATATTAAAATTTGCTTGAAATTTGTAAACGTTTAACTGTAAAATACACAAATTATTAGCGCGAGTCTAAATAATGTAAATGGGTTTCCTAACGAGTAATTTATTAGCAGAAAAATCAAGGAAAGTATTCAAGAGTTAGCCTTTGTTCATTTTTGTCATTATCATTTCAAGCTTGTACAAAAAAATATGTATGCAGGGGTTCATAATTAGCTTTTAAGATACTTGCGCTTGACATAAGAGCGCGCTCCGCTGTCACTCGCGCCCTAACCTCGGCACTAGTGCCTTTAGAGACGTGATTATATGCCAGTTGTATAAATAACTAATAATAGCATTGGTAAATTGTAACCGGGGTGTTAAAGCTTACTTTTTGGCCTTACCTTTTAGCAACTTCGCTGTTAATCTCCATCTCCCCGCGGCAGAGCGCTTCATACGTAATTTTTTCCATTGCGAGTTTAGACGTACTTCCAGATAGCTTGTCGGGTTTCGCTTTCTCATCTTCAGTTTCGACCCCAGAGACCTGTTGAATATATTTTTCGATATTTCAACATATTCATTACCAAGCGTCACGGACGTACTATGTCGCATTGCCGACGCTCCAGCAAGCGTAACGGCCCGTCGGCGCGTGCGTCCTTCTGCTAAACGTTGTGGATAATGCAATACCGCAAAACTAACAAATTAAATAAGGAGCAAAATGCATTTTCTATCAAAGTCATTAAGGTGCATTTTGCTCCTCATTTAATTTCTTAGTTTCACAGTATTGCATTATTAACGATGTAAAGCTAATTGTGACGCGGATTGGCTTTTGCGGCATCCGAGAAAATAAGTGTTTGCTTCAAACCGACTCCAGTTAGATGTTCAAAAAGGGTTATTTTACCCATTTAATGCAATGCAATAAATGAGTTAAACACAATATACTTACTGTTTTATTTAGTTTGGCGTTACTCACGTGATCTAATAAACATTTATAGATCACATCAAATTAACACTGTGGATCTAAAGATCAAATTAACATTGCGAAATTCACAAGAGAAAATATATTTTAACCCAACAATTGTCCTCGCGTGTGATATTATACCTAAGTAGACTTATTCCTTTTATTCCGCTAAAGCAGCAAGGAGTAAAAACCATATTAAGAAAAAAAAAAGGATAAAAAACACATCGTGTCAAATTTAGTTTATTCATTATCAAAACCTAAATGTATACAAATTTAGAAAGATATAAAAAAAAGTATAATAGTAAAAAGTATTATAAACCCATATTGGGTCCAAATCTAATTGTGTTCACTATTCTTAAATATCCACGTTAAACTCAATCCTAGTCCAACTAGAATAGAGTTAAACGTTTATAAATTTAGTTTTATAGATATTTAAAGTTAGAGAACAAAATCCGAAATGCCCCCAAGTATATTTATTTAGAAACTCACTGTTCACGAGTTGGAAGCGTATTCTCAGCCATATCGCCTCCCTCAAGCATGCCTTAGGCCTATTGTGTTCGGGAAAGTGGCGACCCGATCAACGACGCCATGTTTGTCCACTCGAACGTCGACATTTTGACATCATTTAGTAGGTACCTATAGTAGATTATAGATCGGGGGCGTAAAAGGTAAAATCAACGCACTCTTAGTTTGTTGTTTGCCACTTCTTCTCTTGCGATGGCGGCCTCATAATGCGGCACGTTCTCCGCTGCCTGCGGGTGCTTCGGTTCCAGTTTCAGCAGTTCTTTAGTCCATTCTAACGCTGTTTTTAAGTCACCTGGTAATAAATTTAAGTCATGTTTTTTGCTGTGTAAAGTTCGAAATTATAAAAATAAAATTGCACAATGAGTGAACATATTTTAAGGTTTTTTTAATTATTCTAAAATCTGCTGCATAAATTCCCGGTTATTTCACTCAGCAACAAACTGGGTTATAGTTCAGCTAGCAATTTAGTAATGAATAATGCATGACACGATGTAACGTTTAAGGAAAACAAATAGTTACACCTTTAACCTCTTGAGGCCGACGCCCACCATACCACAGACCGGGAGAAAGTGGGAATTTGAATATTTTAAATTAAAGTTCAAATTAATTGCCTTTACTTATGTACCTCCTATTGCACATAGGGTCTCATGAGGATAACTTTTCCACAGCGGTGAAGTTTACTGCCCGGCGATGGCAAAACACAAAATACCTTAAAACAACCAATTATGTCTAGGATCTACTAGAAGGATAGCATGACGAAGGTAAAAATATCCTATTATTATTTTGCATATAAAATAAACCGTCAATGTTATCAACTGACCCATCAAATAATGCGTGAAGGCAATGTACTCCAGCAAATCGACTTCGGTAAACGAGTGTTTCTTGTAAGTCTCCTCTTTGTACTTGCGGAGGCTCTCCATACTCCATGGCAGCGAGTTCTTAAAGTCTTTTTGGAAGTAAAGATCTTTACAGAGCTCGAAGCAGTCTGTCGCTGTCATTGGGTAACTAAAATAATCAAAAAGTTTATAATTGAAATTCGACTGCCGACCAGAAAGTATAAAAATTAAATTTGTTTCAAACAGAACATATTTGTGCCACGCTTTGCTGTGGCGGATTGTGCTATATTTCACGATGAAAAGGCTAGACTATATTAACACAAAGACTACTTTTTTATTGCGGGAAACCTCTAGATAATAAACGAGTTCTATGCGAACACGCACAGTCACAATCAATTAATCACGGGCGTATGGATTTTTTAATTAATTGATTTATTTGTTCATTACCTGTAAGCGACTCCATTGAGCTTGCCCTCAGCCAGGTCTTGCACGTCTAGTTTGTAGGTGACCTGCAGCCGCGTCAGCGCCTGCGTAGCACCGGTCAGATCTTCCTGAATCGGAAACTTCAAGTCTTTGTGGATCATTGATACATTTTTAATGTACTCTGTAATAATAAGGGATAACATGTGTATCAAATCGTGGTTTTTAAAGTTTTAAAAACCGTAAAAGCTGAAGGTAAAGTTTAACTTTTTTTCCTTTTTCAGTGTTTAAGTTTTTATACGTCTATGTTTAATGTATTATGATTATTGATTATTGGCAACTAACGATACTACAACTAAGATACGACTTCATAATTTCGCATCTCGAAATTTGAATCAGTTATTTATTATTAAAAAGGTACACTAATAGTATTTACACAATTATTTAAGATATTAAAAAAACATTCCTATAATCTTACAAACCTATGTGCAATATCGGGGCAAGTGTATACAGCACTCTTACAATTTAGCTATCGCTTTTAAAATAGCTTTTGCAGGTAACCTGTAGCCTGCACAACTCAGCAATAAACAATAAATATAATTAGATTAAGATAGGTAAGTCACAAAATAATTCGATAGCTCTCAACTTATTCCTAACTAGTGACCCGCCCTCGCTTCGCTTCGGTTTATGCCAGTTTTCTATAATACTCGTATATAATCCAAAATTTATCTATTATATAAAATGCTAAGCTGATTGTTGATATATCAACGCACAGCCCAGACCGCTGGACCTAGAGACTTGAAATTTTGCACATAGATACCTTATATAGTGTAGAGATCCACTAAGGAAGGATTTTTGGAAATTCCACCCCTAAGGGGGTAAAATAGGGGAAAAACGTTTGTATGAAAGTCCGTCAGTTTTGAAGTTAGACGCTTCAAATTTTGCGTTTAGGTTGGCGATTGAATTTTAACTTATACGTGTCTCAGCGTTTATGATAATTTCAACCCCGAAGGGATGAAAAGGGGTAAAACGGATTGTTAATATATCAACGCACAGCCCAAACCTTAGGACCTAGAGACTTGAGATTTTGCACATAGATACCTTATATAGTGTAAAGATCCACTAAGGAAGGATTTTTGGAAATTCCACCCCTAAGGGGATGAAAATTTGTATGAAAGTCCGTCAGTTTTAGTTTAAGTTAGACTATTCAAATTTTATGTTTAGGTTGAAAATTGAATATTAATTTATATGTGTTTCAGCGTTTTTGATAATTTTATCCCCGAAGGGATGGAAAGGGGTAAAACTAACTGACTGATCGATCAACGCACAGCCTAAACCGCTGGACCTAGGGACTTGAAATTTGAAGGGAATATTCCTTGGGTACCCTAAGGGTACACTAAGAAAGGATTTTTGGAAATTCATCCCCTAAAGGTTTCAAATAGGGGGTAGAAATTTATATAGGAGATAAGTTATTTTTAAAATAAGCAGTTTGGAAATTGGTATTTAGGCTACTGATAATAAATAAAAAATACTTCTTTCAGCGATTCAGAAAAACTACCCCTAAGGGGGGCAAAAGGGAGTTTTAGTTTGTTCCTCCTTCACGATGCAATGGCGCTGGATGGATTTGGATGAAATTTAGAATGGAGATAGCTTATACCCTGGATTAACACATAGGAAAATCCTATTCCTGAAAATTTAAAGTTTCCCGAGGGAATAACGACAATATCTTTGTGTTTTTTGAAAAAGTCATGGGTGTCGTTTTCTTAGGTTGCGTTGACGCAGATTTCGAAAATGATATCAAATTTCGGATTCAAAATGGCCGCCATGATGTTTATTGAAAATCATTTTCTTACATTTTGGGGACGCAGATTATGAAAATGATGTCAAATTTAGAATTCAAGCTGGCGGAAATGATCTTTTTTAAAAAGTGGACATAATTGTCATTTTCTTAGATTTTGAGGACGCAGATTTCGAAAATGACGTGAAAGTAAGTATAGGTAGAAATCCAAAATGGCAATTAAAAAAAAAAAGGCAATTGTCTGTCGTCTGTCTGTTTGTTACGCTTTCACGGATTAACCGCAGAACCGAATTAGATTAATGGACATTGGGTAAATTTGTTTGAAGAATATAATTGTCTTTGTTTTTTCAGCGGCCACTGATGATGTTTGGGAGTTCCGCCATTTATAATGATAGATACCTACATTATAATTAGTATTAAGATTCATAATATAATATATTTAATATTGAACTATGATGGATATTTTAACAGCAACCAAACTATCATGGGAGGGATGGTGCTTTGAGACGGCTAATTTAGACAGATTCTCATCTACCGGTGATAACTAGGGGCACACCGGTGGATAAAATAAATGCATTTCGGCATCTACTATATGGGTATATATATAAAAAATTAACCTCACTACAAATATGCCAGGAACTACGAGTACACCATGATACACAGTCGGGGCAATATATCCGGCAGCTCTACTAAAAATGGTCGAAGATCGTATGGCGAGAGATAGTAACGATTTGAATACATTAAACCGCGAATTCTGTAATATTGTACAAAATACAGATGATCTAAAAAATAACGTGTACCCCGATCTAAAAAACAATATAAAGAATAGAGAATGTTTGTGCGAGAGGGCGATATTAGCACCGACAAACGAAATTGGCGGGCGGATAAATATAAAAATATGTCTCATGTAGAAGGCGATGTTGTGGAGTATCTCTTGGTAGACAATGTCATAGACACAGAGCAAGTCACGTCCTACCCTTAGAGTTCCTGAACTCTTTCGAGGTATCGGGACTGCCCTCCCGTAAGAGTTAATGGTTAAAGTTGGTGTCCCAGTAAATTTCGAGCTCAATATTACATGTGTTTGAAAGATCATTCTTGCCAGGGAGGACGTCAAACTATACGAGTAGAATTACTTAAAACTATTAATTTACTTAACTGCGATAAACGACTAATACGCGGACGAAGTCGCGGGCAAAAGCTAGTTATACATAAAAACCTTCCTCTTGAATCATTCTATCTATTAGAAAAAACCGCATCAAAATCCGTTGCGTAGTTTTAAAGATCTAAGCATACATAGGGACAGACAGACAGCGAGAAGCGACTTTGTTTTATACTATGTAGTGAAGACCTGCAGCGAGTCGCTGAAAATGTCTACATCATTCGCACTTGTTGGTAACTCGTTGTAGGTCATCATAAATCGATTCAGTGGAGAGAACTTGCCAAGATTTGTTCTACAAGCTATTGAAATACATATTCGCACGTTAAATCCAATACCGTCACTATACAAAAAATGTACAATTTTGGCTTTTAATGCCATCTTACGACGCTTGGGCTAAGCTACACTGTCATTTAAACGAAACACTCCAATACTTATCGATGCCGCTAGATGGCGTAGGTACCCGAAGGACACTACGCAAATTTGTCCGCCACTTGTAGTTCAAGGCTGACCTTATACTAGTAACGACACGCCACTAAGCGGAGTTCACCATAATAATAAGTGGAACAGTGTCATTTTGTTTTTAGGGATGGTTTCACCTACCGGTATTTAAGTAAATTGTAAGTGGAACAGTGAAATATTGTGTTTAAAGACGGTGTGCCATTAAAGGGAAAGGTGAGTTTTATACGTTTTGTAATTGAATACTGTCATATTCGCTTTAATGTCTTTTTCTAACTAATTCATCTACATAATTTCATAGTGTAAAGAATTGCAATGTGGACATGGTAACGGATAAAAACAGTCTTGCGGTTATTTAACTTTAAAAAAATACGAAAAGTTTTGCAGCATTCAGATTGCGATAGTTAGGTATTTTATTTTATTATTATTATAATGTCACCGCTATGCCTTGGTTACAAGTCAGGAGTTATCTACAGTGGCGAGATAGTTTTCTGTCGAAAAAGTGACTCGGTTAATTTTGTACGGTAGTACCACTCGCTGATGTGTTTATACCTACTCAGCGACTACTCGGTGCGTAGGTATAAACACATCAATTATAGCACTGTCTCGCCGCTGTACTATTAACGTTTAACCAAGGTTCTTTAAGAATTAATAACACATTCAATTTGTAATATGACACTGTTTCATTTTTAATTTTAATAATATTGAAGTCAACCATTAAAGTGAACACTGTCATTTTGGTTTTAAAGTCACTGTGTTGGTTATAATTTTAACCGTTTTCATTATAAAATTAAGTATAATGACTGTCATTTTTCCAATTAAATAAATTATTGCAGTTAATTTACAATTAAAAAACACTACGTTTATTGTTCTTATTCTAAAATTGACAGTGGTATTCTTATTTTGTTAATATTTAATACCTATCTTAATAACTTAACGACACTTAAGTTGAGGGACTTGTATTATTTATACATATTAATGGCTAAGCTGCTGCACCGATTTCGATGAAATTTGGTACAGAGATTGCTTTTGTCCCGGGGAACGACATAAGCAACTTTTTAAACCGCAAAACGACGATTCCCGAGGTAGCAGCGATAAAAGACTTTTACGCGGACGGAGTCGCGAACAAAATCTAGTAGGTAACTAATAATTAAGGAACGACGTTCTATGACGTTATGGTTTAGCAGTGTTTAAAGCTTCATTTTCTGTTTAGTAATAGTACTAATAGTGCTAAACTGATTTACGGGAAATAATTGAAATATAATCTGACATGAATCTTGTCAAATACCAACTTAATTATTTTTTGTTAAAGAGAGTCTAAGTAAGTACATGATTTATTTAGTTTTTACTTGTTTTTTACTGGACAAAGTATTGTTTTCTTTGAATTTAATGATAAGAATGTCAATTATAACCTTTACTAAAAACGCGGTATGCGTTATAATGTTAATTCATTTTACAATTTTATCTGTTTCTAAAGGATGTTTTACGTTTGAACTTTGTATTGTGATTTTGAGAATTTTTATATTAAGGCTTAAGGCTGTTTTTATACGATAATTATGATGACTGATTAAACATATAGTTAACGTAATATTTTTAATCTTCTGCTTAGTAATAGTGCTAAACTGATTCACGGGAAATAATTGAATTATAATCTGACATGAGTCTGTCTAATACCAAGTTAAATAGTTTTTGTTAAAGAGATTCTAAGTACATAATTTATTTAGTTTTTACTAGTTTTTTACTGATCAAAGTATTGTTTTCTTTGTATTTAATAATAAGAATGTTAAATTATAACCCTTTCTTTAAAATATTTTTGACTATTTTTCATATCTTTTGTAGATACAATTACAATTTTGGCATTTAATGAAAAAAAATGAGTGGAAGAAAGTCACTATAATTTTGTTTATTAAATATATATATATAAAATAAGTAAAACGTTTCATTTCATTTCATAAAATAGATAATTAACCATTAAAGTTTACGATAAAAAACTGCATATATAATGTACATAATGACATCGGTGCAACTAATTTTATTCATCTAAAATCAATTAGTGGCTCTCCTGAACAAATACACATTTTAAGTTAGTGACGGTATTGGATTTAACGTGCGAATTATATTAGATATAGGCTATGATAGTATCTGGGCATATTACGTTGAACTCTGATGTGTATTTTATTAAGGATATCTAGTGAATTAAACAAACCATGAATCAACTTGTATAATGCCAACAACTTTGTTATTTTTCTACGCTTCTGCAAAGATGTAAGTCTGAAATGATAAAGTCTCGTTTCGTAGCTAGCTCTGTACGGACATTGCGGGTCTTTAGTGCCAAAAATCGAGTGAAATTTCGCTGGACATACTCCAGTCTATCAATATAAACCCTGTAACACGAGTTTTAGACAGCAACGGTGTACTCTAGGATGCTACGAATCAAACTATTGTATAGAGATAGCATAGTAGAGTGTTTGTGAAGTGCTTGCATATCCTTTTTACTAACCCTACCATTCTCCAGCTTCTCTTTACTACATGATCAATGTATTCCACGAATCTCAATGTAGTGTCTAAGATAATAATACCTAAATCTCGTGTTTTGTCCACCTCCTGAAGCACATCATCGCCAAGAGCGTACCACGAAGGTATTGTATTTTTGTTCCTAGTGAATTTAATGTGTAGACACTTCGTGAGGTTCAGGGTCATTTTATTGACAGTGCGCCAGGCTCGAACAGAATTGATATTATCCTGCAAAACCGCCATATTGTGCCATATAACTGTGGGTCACCGGAGGAGGTAGGTATAGCGCACAAATAAGAATATCTGTACGGTTACCCACAAGTCTTCGTTATTGCTTTCGTAGTGTTCAATTGTTGCCGAGTGAAGTCTTGATACAGCAATTACGAGTATAACTTCGCCGCCATTTTTTCTGGCCGAGGAGGTTGTGCAACGGTCTCTTATGTATAGGTACAATGTATTCGTTATGAAATATTCGCTGTTACTTATTGAATCATCCAGCCCCGTCTCAGTTCCTATTATCAAATCGTGTTTGTTTCTTAAAGACGTTAAATTAATATCATCTTGTTTGTTTTTCATACCGCTAAAATTCTGATAATATACTGTGAATTCTAAAAATAAAAGATACTTCTTTATAATAATAAAATTATCTAGAAGATAGCATATATCGTAAAATTTAATTTTCTTGGCTTGCGATGAGTCCTCTTTACTAATAAATATGCGGCCTTTTCTTACCTAAACATATTTGAATCCTTTTTCGCTAGCCACTTTCCTGGTCTGCGCGTGGAGCGACTTGTGATATGGCGACAAGTGTTCCGACACGAATACAGCAACCGAGATTGCTGCTATTAAGTTTATCATGTGGGTTGTTTATATTCCTGCTGAATTTATGCCTGACGCTAGCCCTGATTCTCAAGCTAGGCAATTCGGCAATGATTGCACGAGGCCTTGTATTGGCTTCGTAAATTTTTCGGACTCTGGAGTATGAAAATATATCATTATATTTATCGGGCATAAAACAATATCACCTAGTTGCTTTACAATTATTATTGTCAAAAGATTTTCAGACTTAATTTCTGGAACTCCCTTTATCTCCAGGTTGTTTTCCTTCGCATGCTGTTCCATTAGGGACAGCTGATAGTTTTGTATTATCTTTTGCCAACAGTTTAATTTTTCTTTCGACGACAGCAGGGCTGCTTTTACACTGTCATAGTCGGCGCTTAAAAAATCTAAAGACGTCCTCATTTTATTCGTGGTAGCCAATTCCTTTCCTATTAAATCGAACTCCTTGGTAAAATATGATGCTATGGACGTCTTTACTGATTCTCTAACTGGGCGATTTTCAAAAAAAGTGTACATAGTTAAGGACTAAAATTAAGAAACTGTAATTTTAGTCAGGTGAGTGACGAAAATTAATCATTTATTTACTACCCTCATAATGCAATAGGCGGAATCTAAAATTCAATAAACGAAGCAGATTAAATCCTCGACCGATAATAATATGGTCGCATTTGCTACAGGAGTTTTGTCTGAGATACCACAATTTGTTTTATAACGGTATAGTTAATTTTCGTGACTCCACTGACTAAAGTTACCGTATGTTAATTTTAGCCCTTAACTATGTACACTTTTTTTGAAAACCGCCCAACTGCCAAGTTCATGTTGGATTTAATTGTTGACATTAACGAGCGATCAAATATCCGGATAGGTTGTTGCAATCGACTGGTTTTTTATTTGTTCTTTCTTACTGTACGTCACGTTGTTCCTCTCCGAATCATAAACGTTTGAAGGTCCAGCAGATAGACTGGGGCTTTGTAACGTAGTACGATTCGGTGCATTGGAGTTGTCCCCTTTTGGCTGTTTATCTTTACATCCGTCACACTTCTAGTTGCGCGTTGTATCATTCGTCAGCTGCTTAAATTTCGTTGGCAAAACATTGGCGTAAAGAAGATCAAATACTTGATTACATTGTACACATTTCATACATTCATTGCGCGTTGCGCGGGGTGCCCAAGTATTATTAAGAATAATACTTGGGCACCCCGCGCAATGCCTTGAGAACATAATTTTGGTGTAATAACTCAGATATTAAAAATAGCAACAGAAAGAAATGGATCCTTAAATAAACAAAATAACTTCAGGCCGCTGAGCACTCAGTGCCGCAGCGCGCGATAAACCGCATGCGTCTAACACTAGTCCGCAGACGCAGCGATGCAAGCGCTGGGCGAGTGAGTCGCACCTCGATAGCGCGAATTGCGCAGGTCAGGGTCACGCCGGTAGATGTTAAGAATATGAAATTACTATGCTTGCATTTATTCAACCGAAGCACAGTCAAAAATATGGTTGTGATCACTTTATAGCACTTTTTCCGCAGCGCTGCGACTCCGGCTGCAGCACATGCTGAGCTGAGTCCTATTTGACCTCACACTACAGCGCAACGTCTCAAAATTCGCTACTTGTGTATAAATATCTTCTATTCTTTTACTTATTGGCTTTTTCCAAGGCCACATTAGCGAGATGAGCTTAATGTTTCAATCAAGACTGGTGGGGGACTGCCCAAGATAGGGATACATTTAAGGAAGGGAGGGAAGCCTTTGCCTAGCAGTGGGACTTTACAGACTATGGACTATAGACAAAAATCAAAAGTGATAAAACTGATTCACATGCATAACGTTACTTTATCCTTATTACCTGTTCCACTTTTGATGTAATTATCTATTTCATTCAGATCAGTCGTCAGTCTTTTAATCAAAGTAAACGCATTTATGGGATTTTCCAAGTAATTTGGTATGTCTTCCATCACTTGCTCATGTTGTTTGTAGAGTTCTAAATAGCTGAGAACAGAAAACAGATTTGGTTATTATTTTATCTACGAGGCGGGAAAAAATAAGTTAACCTAATTTTTAATATGGCTGGCTATTGTTTGAACAGTGTTATTGCATTACTAAGCCATGATCAGCGTCCAACATATCGAGTTTAATTTCTAGTAAATTATGATAACTTTAAGGTTTGGATAGTAAGTTAATATTAGATGTACTTTTTTAAAACTGCGAGCCTTTCCTGTTCTTTCGTGATATACTTGTCCAAATGGTCTCTAATTCTCTTGTGGGTTTCTAACAGTGGCTCCATTTCCGCAATCGCAGTGTACAGTTCTGCACGCGCCCATGGCTTAAAGAGCGATAGAAGTATACTTAACCAGACTATTGTTTTATTATTAGAAATCATTTATGTCGTTCAGTTTTTCTGAAACATAAAAAAAAACTTTTATTAGATTAGGTCTAGATGAAACTAGAAAGTGTGCAGTTTTTTACCTGTTACCTAATTGATTTTTTTATTATAATTTTTAAATAAAAGGTGCATTACTTACAGTCGTGTCGTGAGCTCAAGCCTGTGTCGAGTTTGTGTGTTCAGCTGCGTGAAATTCATCCAATTATTGCTTCAGTCCGCGAACAGCAGCGAATTTCCCAATTAATGTTGTAGGTACACAGTTTTATTCATTAACTTAATTGGAAGTAGTTATACATAAACATTCCAATCCACATTATTTTAATCTACCTTGAAGTTTTATTTTAGCCAATGACGTACCGCGATGGTAGGTCATATTATAATATAAGTCTTCAAAATGTAAAGTGAGGTACAGATCCAGAAATGTTTAGGAGGAAAACATTAAACTAGGGAAACGGTTCAGGGTTTTTTGATGGAGGAGTGGTCAACAATGCTCGTGTGATTTAACATCATTCCTAAATTAGTCAGTTTCACTGGATGATAAAAATCAAAGTCTCGTTAAACGCGTTTATGTACTTACTAGCTTCTGCCCGCGACTTCGTCCGCGTAGACTTAGTAATTTTGCCATCCCACGGGAACACTGATTTATTTCGGGATTCAAGGTAGCCTATTGTGTTAATCCAGTGTATAAGCAAACTCTATTCCAATTTGTATCCATCCAAATTCGTCCATCCATTTTAGCGAAGTAGTACATCCAGCGCACACAACCGCTCTGGCCCAAATCGTAGTCGAAACCATTGGCTTACGCCTGTAAGCAGACTACGCCTGCTCATCTCGTGATGAGTCATAAAAAGTTTAGGGTGTACGTAAGCGATATCAAGTTTGTGGTCGTTACAGATTGAAATGCGTTGCGTTGGACTGGGACTAAACGATATTTAAATCTGCGTATCTCTTGATGGTGGCTTGAGCCACAAGGGTACAACATTGGCTTATGTTGAAGCATAATAATATATAATAATATATTTGTAATGTTTTTAATTTTGAATTTGTATTTTTTTTATATGTGATAGTTCTAATAATTTATATTTGTTGCTTTATTACCTTGTAATGTAACTTACTTTTAAGTATTATTGTATAATATGTTTGAAAAAATGACCTTCTGCTGGAGTTTCTTGCGGCGCTTCTTCTCCGCAATGATGGTCTTGTCCGAAGCGCTAGTAGATTCACTGTATATTACCGACGTGTAAAAGAGCCTGTATGTGGCCAATTTACTGAATAAATATTTTGATTTGATTTGATTTGATTGAGTCGTAGTCCGACTACTGCTTCTGTAATGCGATGTGTTGAAAAGGATGGACGATGTTTATTTAGAGCTTGCAGCAGGATGTCGACTCAATACGTGCTACTATTGATCAGTTAAAAGACGGGACATCTACACATAATAATAGTGGCCATTTTGTAAAACTGGTAAAATGTATAGTACTGGCAATCATTGACGCCTTTACGCGTTTTATTTGGATAGAGGTCGTGCACAATAAAGTTGTTGTAAAGTTTTAGAGTGCTTTGACCGATTCGTGAAGATGTTTGGTGTGCCAAGTACCATTGTTAGTGATCGCGGCAGACCTTCGACTGTCATGAATTTAAGAAATATTTTCGGGACCGACAAATTAAGAGCCTCTTGATCGCCATGGTTAGGCCTTTGGCCAACGGTCAGGTTCAGCGGTTCAATCAGACAATTTTAGACGCCCTCATTGCTTATGTTGGTCCTGACCAAAAAAATTGGTAACAGTACCTACCAAACGTTCAGTTAGGATTGAACGCGAATGTTAATAATACTGCAAGCAAGTCACCCGCGGAATTGCTTTATGGGTTTCGGCCGCGTCTTTCTTGGGACGACATAGTAGCTCCGCGACACGCGTAGCTGATTTAGAGCAGCTTCGAGACTACTTCTGAGAATAAAGCACATCGTAATAACTTAACTCATGATTAAATAATGTAGGCCTTAAGAGGCGCACCATTGCGCAGCTTTAAGAGGGTTGTAACTAATGTTTAAATAATGCAGGCCTTCAGAGGCGGACCATTGTACAGCTTTAAGAGGCTGCTTACTCATGTTTAAATAATGTAGGCCTTAAGAGGCGGACCATTGTACAGCCCTAACAGGCTGGTTACTAATTTTTAAATAATGCAGGCCTTCAGAGGCGGACCATTGTACAGCTTTAAGAGGCTGGTTACTCATGTTTAAATAATGTAGGCCTTCAGAGGCGGACCATTGTACAGCTTTAAGAGGCTGGTTACTAACGTGCAGTAAAGTAGGCCTTGAGAGGCGGACCATTATACAACTGTAAGAGGGTTATGGATTGGCGACTTCAAAAGGTTGACCTCGTGTTAGTGATCTGTTCGGGACGAACAGTGGCATCAGGAAGGCCGACTGAAGAGGTACTCATACCAATCATGTGGATGCTCCGGCAAACGCCGCGGAAGCGAGAGATCTGCTTTCTCTCTCTCTCCCCACCACCGACGCGCGGCCGCGCGGGCTGGCCGCGAGTCAGCGTTTATTAAAAGAGAGCGAAGCGAGGGCTATTTGGAGCAGGACTACGTCACGTTCATGCTATATCCGCGCGCGCACCTTATTTCCAAGTTTGTTGTACTTAGTGTTGCTTAGATAATAAACTTTTATTAGTATTTTGCGTTTCCTCTTAATACATAGGGGTTAAAGAGCTTTTTAGCTGCTCTATCAGTCCTAGGGGGGTAGACGTCGGTTTCTGGGACACACTGTATGTATGTATAGATTTTTTACTCCTAAGAATTGTCTTGCCTTGAATAGGTAAGTTGAAAATGGCGGAAAACATGTTAAAATCTGGATATGTCAACGTCAATCTGACACCGTTCCTTTTGACATAGACGAACAAATTAGAATGTACAAAGCTTGTCCCATGATGTCACACTGGGTGGCATGGCAGAAGGAGTAATAAAATAATTAATTGAATAATTTTGACAAATAATTACTAATATAAAATAATATTTAATGCTACTAACAATCTATGGAACTCTAGAATTTTTTGAAAACCGTCATGGCTGTCATCTTGAATTCCGAATCTGACATCATTTTCAACATTGCCATCCCCGAAAACTTGAGAAACGATACCCAAGACGACATTTTTGAAAACCATCATGGTCGCCATCTTGAATGATGCCAAATTTGATATCATTTTCGACATTGCCATCCCCAAAAACTTGAGAAACGATACACAAGACGACTTTTTTGAAAACCATCATGGCCGCCATCTTGAATTCAGAATCTGGAGCTTTGAAATGGAACATTTCGGAAAACAGACGACGACCTTTTTACAGGCGTTTTTCAAGCTGCCACATTGTGCCTCAAGGCGGGGAAAGCGCGCTGAAAAACGCCTGTCAAAAAGGTCATCAGGCAAAGAAAAAGCATTGTAGGCAACGGTGTATACCTAAGTCAAAAAAACTCGTGGCGTCTTCCTTTCTGATGTTCAACTGTTCACTTTACTTTGAAGGAGAACAGAAGCGCCATTGCCGCATCGCGTCCACCGCTTTTCGATATCCGTTTTAATCGAGCTAATTATCGTGGTTTACCTTTATTTTTGTAAGTGTGTCAGTCCTTATCTGTCATTGTGACATTTGTATTTGACAGATAAGCATGGTTTAGCTACTACGAATTATTTATTTAAATTTGGAACTACGGATTATTTATTTTTGCAGAAACATAAGCCGAGTAACCGAAACAATAATGTTTTACCATGTTTTACATTAATGTAGATCCTTAGTTGAATAGGACGTAGTAAAGTGTTTTCTACTAGATTTTTAAAATTCTTATGAACGTGGAACGCGACGAACCTTTATTACAAAAACTACTAAAGATAAAAACTTCGAAAAATTACATAAACTACAGAATAATCTAGGTATATATATACATGTTTTCGGTTGAATGTTACGGTCTTCGTAACGATGACTTTGTATTTAATCGTTGAGTATCTAGATACTGCCACGTGCGTACCACCCGGAGGTTACAACACGCGACAATACAGAATAAAAACGGAATAAACAAGAGACTAACGAAACCTTAAACGCTTAAGACCCAGTCCAGCGGAAAACTTCAAGGAAACCCCCTGGTAATCTCGACGCTAAGACTTTCCCTCCACTCCTCGTGTGAGAAGCATTCTCAGTTTCTTTCACCGAAATATATCTGAAACTATATTTCCACAGCAGGAGCTTGGTTATTTTATCGAGGATGGCTCCTCCGCTGTCGTTCAGCTTAAGTCTGATTTTTTAATGGGCCATCATCTTGATGATTTTTATCCAAGCCGAAAGTTAGTCAAAATATAGATGCAACAAAAATGCATAGAATGTAGCTATACAATTTAATCTGATTAGTATGGGTAATTAGGTACTTAATTAATACATCGGTCTGAGTGGAGAGCCTTGGGGGAGGCCTATGTCCAGCAGTGGACGTCTTTCGGCTGACATGATGATGATGAATTAATACATTACTTACTACATTAAAAGTTCTTTTGACTGAAATGTGTTTGTTTAATTCTTGTATGTACAATTACTGCCAAAAGAAATCTTTGAATTGTTTTGTTTATTTAATAAATGTAATTAACTATTTACTCCATTTATTGATTTATACCAAATATTTAATAATCCCATAATCCTATAGTAATTTCCCTAACGCGGCAACACCAACCTACAAAACTATGGTGTTGACGTTTGACATACAAAAGTAATGAACAGTAATGCCATATACACCTTAAATATTTCCCCAGTCTTTAGGTTCCGTTTCACGCAGGATATGCAACGTTACAATACCACTAACTTTTTAGTTTTACAATAAAATAATGTAGTGGTTTTATCGTAAACAGCAATTATTTTAATTTGGCGCTTTACTTATGAAGTTGCTCTATTGGCGCGCAAACTATCTCCATATCATATTCTTCATGCTTTTTTTTTTGTTCGTTGTACGGGAAGTATTTAAGTATGACGATTTCGTTCGAGCGGGAGGGATCTTTCTGTACATTTCTTCTCGTTGGTATTCCAAATTACAAGGTTTTATCAACTCCTGTCCATTTTGGCGGAGCCATTTGTTGCACGCTGAAAATAATCAAATATTAATTATCTTTTTTTGTACGTGTCATAATATATTATTTATGGGTGCATAAAGACCGGGACGGAGAACCCGGCCCCGGCCCCAGCAGCAGCCAAAACCACCACCAACAACGACTGGTCCAAGACCCAAGGGCCCGACTGTTTTTACGGTAGGCGCAGAGCGCAGATCACCCCGGTCGGGGGTCAACAGCCCGGCACCGGCTCCTCATCCCCCTTCTTATTTAAAAAAAGGTAGGATGGAGACGACCACGAATGGACCCCGATGGTATTTATACCTGTGACATCGTAGCACGTGCGTAATGCGCAAGGCCATTGTTTAACCGCAGATAACAAAAGTTGTATCTCAGTCATAAAGGTGGTGATTTTACTGTTGGAAAGTTAATACGGTTTAGAATAACATGAAATAATAAAAAAAAAAAATGGTAAATGGGACATTTTACATATTGAGTTATTTTACATTTTTGAAAAAAAAGTGGGAAATATAATCATTTTTGTTTTTGTTTCGTGTCGATTGGTGGTGTAGTCTAAGAGCAGTAACGTTTTATTTACGTGTACTATGAAATTTCGGACCAAAAAAACTAAAAAAAAACAAAATGGCCAAAATATTTTTTTATAACTTTTTGTGTCGATAAAATTGGGCGTAGTTTCTCCCCTTTTTGCTTTGTGCACATTATAAAGACTCACACTGTATAATGAACTGGGGCCCGTTGATCAAACGCTTGTAACTTGTATTACAAGCGGAAATCTCTTTCCAACTTTTTTTTTCTTTCTTTTAAAAAGAGACTTCCACTTATATTACAAGTTACTAGCTTTTGATAAACAGGCCCCTAGCGCCCGATTATCAAACGCATGTTACTTGTATTACAAGCGGATATCTTACAAGTTACAAGTTTTTGAGAAACAGGACCCGGATTGTCCATGTAAACGTCAAGTCATTAGAAATCTGGCATTTTGATGCATCTTGAGACGGGTATCTCAGTCAACATCAGTCGCGACGCGGCAGATCGTTGCCGCTAATATTAATTTCAAGGGTCATTCTCCAGACAGCCATTTCTGTATGTCCCATTTCTGTAGGGCTTAAAAAATATAAAACTATTGAATTTGATATAATTTATATTTTTTTATCGTAGAAAGTACTCGTATTGAGGTATACATGAATTTTCAAGTAAATATTCAATACCCTTCTAAGAGAAAAAAAATGTCAATACCCCATTCTCCTAATTAACACCCTGCGTCCCACTTCCGAAATCACTAACATACCTATTTCCCCCGATCATATACAAGAGGAAAGGTGAATGAAAGTATTTTTATTTAATAAAAGATAAGATGTCCACGTAACAAAAAAATAACCAAATGTATTTAGTAATATATCACTAAGATATAAAATAAAGAAACTTTGTCCCGAGACGTGCACTAATTCACGCGCCACTTTAATTCTTCTCTGTGCAAGGCCATTGAAGGAAGAGACAGACGTCGCTAACGCATTTTGCGTGTGCCGCCAGTCATGTCGAGACCTTTTTTAGAGAAAGACGTTTTAGTGTTGTGTGGATCGCAGACTACAAATGTTTGTATCTAATTCGCGCATTTTGGTTCTCGTAAATTCTAATTTACACGTTCACGGTTTTAAAATCATCCAATAACTCTATAGCTCTGTAAATTATTGTAAACATTAAGGACCTCAATATTTAACAGTTACCGGATTTTGTACTTAATCACATGTACCTACAAGAAGTTATATTTTTTTTATCAAGAATCCCTAAGACGCGTGTCTAATTCACGGGTCAAAAATGAACGCGTTAATTAGATTACGAGTAGTAAATTTTATTTCTAATTCCTCGCTTAAGCTAAACTAGTTTAAATTAATTCACAGGAATAATCTTTTAACAAATAGGCAATTCCCGGAAGAATGATGACAGGTCTACTTACTAGGATTTTCCTTAGATTAGATGATTGGAATGACTATATTATGTCAAACTGACGTTGTTAGACGGACCTTAAAATCTTAACTTTATGATCGTATCTATATGCTTAAGTGTTTGGACACTATGCTTTTTAGAGATTATTTTATTTTTCCTAGCATATTTTCTAATTTGAAAAACATAAAATTTTTGCTGACCGCATTAAAAAGTTACATTTCGTCAAAAAGTGACAACTTTCATTCTAATCATGTAAAGAAAATCTTAGGGACCCGTCATCATTCTTTATATTTGTATAAATTATGTATTAAAATCACCCGAAATAATTAATTAAACTACATACTTAAAGTTGAATGTCAGTATGTTATGTACTTATGTATGTATGTATAGCTTACACGGCACAACGGATTTTAGTATTATGAATTATGAGGTGTCCTTAGATTCAATAAACTTGACTAGTTTATTTATATCTTTTCAGTTTTAATTTTAAATTACTTTTCTTAAAAATATATAGGGAACGTAAAAAGTAGGAGGAAGATTATTTTTTCTCGAGCAGATACAGCAATTTATTTGTTATCGTACGTACAAATACCTAAGGTATAAAGCTATTAATTCTATTGGTAAAAAAATATTTTTTATCGTTTTGATTGTTGATTATTTCAGTGAAATATTAGTTAGCTTATTATGTATGTATATCGTGATGGATATTTTATGTTCCTAACAGTTTCGACGTTGCCATATAATAATGTGATACAATTAATAGATAGTCTAAAAAACTTTTAGTGTTATTTCCTAAAAAAAAAAATATTTGCCAAGCAAATTTATCTAATAAACGCGTAGTTTTTCTAATTCGCAAGCAAGAAATTCTAGTTAACGCATCGCTTTTCTAATTCGCACTGAACGCAAATATTAAAATCCTTCTAGTTAATTAACCGCTAATAATAATTAAGTGCCCAATAAATATTTAAGTTTGAATGGTAGATATGTTACTTTTATCAAAAAGCAACTGGGAAAAAGTGTGGTGTTAATTAGACTGTTCTGGAGCGTCTGCATCGAATTCCTAACATTTAGATCCTACTTTACCGTGGCGGTGAAAACGTTCCGTGTGAAGACTAATTTTGGAAAAGTTCAATCTACTGGAGTCTGCGAGTGCATTTCAGCGGTTCGGCCTCAACTAGCTCAGAATTTTGACTCAGTTTTATATACAAATACAAAAAAAAAACTTTATTTGCTAAACAACACCGAGTATACATAAAAAGACATATCTGGCATCTCAACATATGTCGAGAGCCCGCATGCTTTTAAATAGCTCCCGGCTCAATAATAACAACTTGTCAATGGATTGCTACAAGCATGCGGGCTATTGACCAATAGAGCCTTTATCGATGCTCGGCCACGCCATTTGCTTGCGGCGCGTACGTGTCAGGCGCGCCTTACATACAAGCCGCACGATACACCATTGTTCAAAGATGTTCTAATGGTTTGTTCGTCTCACCCCACTTGAAACCCCGCAGCACGGGACAGGCGCCGTGGATCATTGCCGTGTCACCTTCGCCCGACGGATGCAAATTGTGCCAGTACAGCGCCGCACCGCGTGCCGGGAAAACCGACAGGCCCAGTTTCGGGAACACCGTGGCGCCGCCCTGCGCCACATCCGACATCTACAGACAATAGGGATGATGAGATTGATGACTATACTCAAGGAAAATGTACCGCGCAAACAAAGAAAATGAGGCTCTCGTAAAAAAAAAACTTAAGACCAGACTTGTTGCAAAGCAATTGTTATGATTTTTAAATTAACAAAAATATAAAGAATCAGTAAGAGACACCAATAGTGTTAACAATCCTCGAAATTGCGCCCCACTTCTTTAAGCGGCGGAGAGCGCTTAAGTGCATTGAAAACACTATAGTACCAAGGGGTGACATCAAGTTCCATTTACTCCATTGAACATAATGGATTATAATTACAACATATTTCTTAGCCAGCGCTTAAACGTTTCGTCGTCAGATGGTTCGCGTTTGAATTCAGCGGGCGGTAGACGCTCGAAGTAGACGGGGACGATGACGCGTGTATTTTTACTTGCAAGTGTTATGCAACGAGGAACCGTTCCCAAACGCCCGGTGCGTGTGGCAGAGTCAAGAGCGATGCCCAAGACATGGTACAGTTAGGCGGTACGTTGTGAAAATGCCCCGGCAAGAGCGCCTAGATTTCGTCCCGCCAACTAAATAATGTGCGTAGGTACGGCACGCTTCTGCATCAGCGTTAACCTGTTGGTATACCATACCGCACGAGTTTGGAATATACTGTTCTGATTGATTGTCACTAAAATTATGACTCTCTTTCTCCCTCTCTTTCTCTCTCTTCTTCAACTTGTCGCCACCCAATGCTGATTATAGGTCTCTTCCAATGGACGCCATCTCTTTTAATCTTGAGCTTTCGTCATCTAGTCTCTCCTCCCTATCTTAACGAGATCGTCAGTCCATCTCGTTGGTTGCCTCGCAAAGTTCCTTCGGCAGATACGAGGTCAAATTATCTCTTTACACCGCCAACTACACACATTGGTACATTTTTTACAGACGACGAGGGAAGAGGGAGGCTGCTAGGCTGCTAACTAGTAATAGTAGTAGTAACTCGTATTATACTAGTATTATTTATAATAGCGGTCGCTAGTTTCAATTTTTTTATTAATACACCTTAAAAACACTCAACTTACAGTATCTTTGTGGATTAAGTTTCAAACGGAAGGAAAAACCTAGTTACTTTTATTTGAAAGAAAAAACCAATGCCAAAGATAATTGATCAATTTGCGGAAAAAATATACTTACTGCCAATTTATTTTCATGAAATCAGATTATTTATATATAGGAGATGTTTAGCCACCCAAGCGGAGCGCGTCATTATGGTTGTTTAGTCTCGCGTTAAACACTCTACTTTTTGAATACGAGAAAAAAAACGACGTTCTATACAAAATTACAATTCTGATTATACCAAAGTTCCTTACAAATTTGTTCCGCGGTTTTTTCTTTTCTTTCGTTATTTTTTCGTAAAGTGACGCTTTAAATGCTTGCATATTTAGCCAACAGGTTCAAACTTGAAAACTATTTTAATACTAATTGGATCATGCATAATAAAATGGATTCATCCTTAGTATAATTAAATCGTAAATTGTATGTATGGATATGGATTCACGCTGCAACGGCTAGACCGATCGGGATGAAACTTGGCACACATATAGGTAGGACCCTGGAATAGTAAATAGGATAGTTTTTATCCCCGAAAATTGGACCGTTCCCGAGGGAGCAAAAGCTATTGTATTATCCACTAATCCTATTAATGCGAGTATCCTACTAATCCTACTAATGAGACTTATCTACTCGTATATCAGTCATTACGTTTGACGTTAAAGTGACATAAAATGCTACCGGTCACAGATCATTAAATATTATAAATGCAAAAGTTTGTGTGTTAGTTTGTTACTTCTTCACGCTGCAACGAATGGATTTATTTGGATGAAGTTTGAAATGGAGATAGCTTAGCTATACCCCGGATTGAGCCCGGATAAACACATCATCGCAATCTACGCGGAAGAAGTCGCGGGCAGTAGCTATTTACAAATAAAAAATATAACTTTTCCCTAAGAGGTAAATGAGGGTGTAGAATTTTATAAGTATGAGAGTTTCGTCATTTTTGAAGTTAGAAACGTGAAAGTTGGTATATAGGCTACTATTTACAAATAAAAAATATATCTTTGAGCGATTTTGGAAAAACTACTCAGTCAGTTTGTATTATTCAAATACAAAATTGTGATAAAAAAATCTGCAAACCATTTTTCATTTTGTTGTATAGTAAAAACGATAAAACACACAAGCTTGAAAATAGAACAAATCCTAAAAAAACAACAAATACTGAAAACCGGTCAAGTGCGAGTCGGACTCACATACCGAGGGTATTTTTATCGACTACGATTTCAGCCAGAGCGATTCTGGGCGCCGGACGTACCCACCTATTTACATCATATACTACATCATATGTAGTATAGGATGTACATAATCATATATTATAAATGCGAAAGGTTATGCGTGCGCGAGTTTGTTACCTCTTTGCTAAAAAGGATAGAGTTTGCTTAAACACTGGATTAACACACAGGGCTACCTTGAATAATAAATCACTGTTCCCGTAGGATGGCAGAATTACTAATTCTACGCGGACGAAGTCGCGGGCAGAAGCTAGTAGATTCATATTCGTAATCATTAATCGTGATTCACTAAATTAAATCGTTGTTTTTATATTTTTACGCAAATTTAGATTTTTGTCTATACACAATCATTGAAAATGGCTATAATTCTCCATTCACAAAAAACTTGATTGGCTGTTTAGTGGTTTCCAAAGTGAATTAAAATTAACTTAAATACTTTAATCCCTAGAGATTAATAATGAGCTTTAGTCCCGATGTCCAGATCAAAGTAACATGTTTAAGAGCATGAGAAGTGAAAATTATATTATTAATATTACTTACATAAAAAAGCACTGTTGCGATTCTGTTTTGACCAACCAATGAGTGTTCATTTTTCTGAAAATATGAATAATAATTATCAATTAATCTTCTCGACTCGTTTTCAAAGTTTAATGTCTAAAATATGCAGTATGACTACATACTTCCGAATGCAATATTTTGATAGAAGTTTTTTTTTATATCGCTTATAAATTAAACCTAACCTAACCTACGTAATTATAGTAATTGAATTATGGAAAAAATAGGCCCTGCTTAACATGGCTTTCGGGGAAATTAGTATTCGGAAAACAATAATTCGGAATTTTAAGGTGTTCCGCAGTGTAACATCAATAGTGAGGGAGCCTGCCGTTTGGCCAAAATGTTTTTGGTCAAATTTAATGTATAATTTCCCATAAAGCATTTCGTATTATTTTTGTTTTATATCTGGGATATCGAACCGCTTGCTACGTCTACTAGGTTAGGTTACACCTGTGACGGGAAACAACTTTTAGGGAAATGATACATTTGACCAAAAATATTTTGCCCTAATGGAATAGACCCCAATGAAGGCCTTTTAATATAGAAATAATCTATTCAGTCCACGATGGCGCGCACCAACTGTAAAATTGACGTTACTTTTGAGTCGCTGCGCTCAACTACACCCCGGTTCTCTAGAACGTTTCTGGTGCGTACTATTATGAATTTGGAATGCGCTTCCTGCTGAGACTTTCCCAATGCGCTCCAATATGGGGCTTTTTAAAAAGGGTATCATTAAATTTCTTCGAAACCGGCAACGCGTTGGTGACGCCTCCGACGTTGCAAATGTCCATAGGCGGCGGTGACCACTTCCTGTACCCTTACCATGATTTACAATTAGGTATTATTTCGCTAGCGAGTACGGTAATTGAAACTCATGGTAAGGATACAGGTGGGCGGGCCTGTTTGCCCGTCGATCGCAATAATGAAAAAAAAAAACTCTAGTCAGTAATCATTTTGCATGATTAGGTGGTTCTGGATCTCATTTGATCCAGACCCCAAAATACACTACTGTTTCAATAACCATTTTTTATACTCACCTTAAAGAAGTCATAGTGCGGCTCGTAGTGTCCCCCGATGCCGTAGTTGATGACCTGTAGCTCCTCGGCGAACGTCATGCTGAGCCCCGTTATGTCGGCGACGCGCTGCGACACGCGCGCCACCACCGGCGACTCATCGTCGCACAGCCACGCTAACTGACTTATACGATAGTTGGTGACCGTCAACTTGCCGGTTAAGGGGTTATTAATCTTGGCGCATTCCATCTGTTGGTATATAAACAAATACATTATACAATTAGGGTCCCTCAGAATATCAGCTTCAGGGCTTGCCGCGGCACAATGCTGAGAGGGGCCCTTTTTTTAACCGACTTCAAAAAAAGGAGGAGGTTCTCAATTCGTCTGTATTTTATTTTTATTTTTAATGTTTGTTACCTCAGAACTTTCGACTGGGTGAACCGATTCTGATGATTCTTTTTTTATTTGAAAGCTGGTGCTTTCCGATTGGTCCCATTTTTATCAAAATGAAGATCTGATGGTAGAATCCATGAGGAATCGACGGAGCTCTTCAAAATTTATAAGCACACCTATAGCGATTTTGGTATTTTTCATTGTAACTCGTGTATTTGGTCTTGGAAAGCACTATTTGGCGAAGTGGAACTGATGATGAAGACCACAGATGGCCACCGGAACTTCTAAACGGTATATATTTCGAGGGTGGCGACAAGATATTTCGATTAAGATAGTTGAGCGACTATGACGAAGCATATTTAGGTCTAAATATATGACTATGACTTTCCCACGGCGTTGCTTGCGGCGAGATTGAAATGTTCTATTGTTTCTTATTAATTGAGAAGTGGGAGAATAACAGCATAATTATGATCACTAAAAAGTATAAAATAAAAAAAAAGTTAAAAAAAAACAAAAACCCTCCTTCAAAAAGCAAAAAATAACTTCTTTAAAATGGTAGGTTAATAGGTCAGTCCAACTGAAGTCGGCGTCCAACAATATTTTAACCAAAAGCAGACTTCAGTTGGACTGACCTATTATTATTTTTTTGCTTTTTGAAGGCGGGTTTTTGTTTTTTTAAACTTATTTTTATTTAACATATGTATGATATGTATAGTTTTATGTCTTTCTGTTTTTATTTGTTCTCGCTTTTTTATACTTATGTTAAATAAATGTATCTTTATCTTTATAAATATCACAGGACTATCATCATAATGACAGCGCGGTTGACTTAGTCGGTAGTGACTGCCTACAAAGCTAATGGTTTTTGCGTCGATACCCGGTTTGTGCAAATATTTTTGTGATAGGCACGAGTATATTACGAGTGAGTTAGCTGGATGAGATCCCTTAAAGAGATAAGTTTGCCCGTGTACATTCCTATTTTGTAAATATTGGCATTTTTGTGTTTTGTAAAATGAACCTAGTCCCAAACGAAGGTCTAGGCTTGTACTATGGGAACAATAAGTAAAGATATACAACCATTAAACATAGAAAACATCTCAGACTCAGGAGCAAAAGGCAAAACACAAACGAATATTTGCATATACTTAGGTACCCGGAATCGAACCCAGACCGCTGGGTTCGTAAACGTACATAGTTGTACAAAATAGGCTAACCGGGTCGTCATTATGATGTTGTTACATCATTATCACTAGATCATCTCACACAAGTTGACCTAGGAGCAAACTAAGCTCTAGAAGGCTTGTATGATCAAAGTCATGAGTATAAATATATAAATGTAGCACTTATACGTTCGCAAATGGATGCTGGATGGAAGTGGCGCAAGACATAGTTAGTATGGCGCAATCTGAAGAAGGCCTACACCAATATGGTAGAGAACGGCTAAGAAGAAGAAGAAGAAGATAAGTTCACAAAACGTGAAAAGCATCTTTACACTTTTATGTCACTGGTTGAAGGTCTACACGAGACGCGACGCGATGATTATATTATATTAGTAACTTTGACTGTACTATTACTCGTAGTACTAGTTATCGATAAACATATAGCTATATAGATCAGTGTTTCCTATAAACAGTGGGGCTCGCTTCCCCAAAGGGGTGTAGAAAGATGGCAAGGGGGGCGCGGAAATGTTGCAAACTAAACATCTGAACCTACTCTGCGATGCGCTGGAAGATGTTATCAGGGTTCTGGACGGAGAAGGACGTGGCAGCAATGTCAACGGTGAGTAAATCATTTATTTATTTATTTATTTCAAAAAATTTACACGGTATAACAGTAACAGATACCATAGTATAAATAGAAAAGTAGCTCGACTCCGGCCCTTTAGGAGATTCTGATACCTATTGCCGCTCGGGCGTCAGGGTCGTCCAAACATGTTTTTCAATTTTAGTCACCTACTTGGCCATACTGTGATTTATAATCATGTTAATTTTCATAAATTACACAAACCTAAAGTAAGTATAAATATTGTTAGGTACCTAAGTACCAAATTTAAATTATTTTACTTACATACTTTTTATCTGTTGACACTAAATAATAATTATGTTTATAGGTATGTGACGTGATATGTAAATTCCTTTTCGACCTTTTGATAATGCCGCTTTCGCGCAAGACGGCTTCCTTTGGCTACTCAGGTACCTATTATTGGCGGCACGCGCCGCTGCCGCGCGGCTTCCTTAGAGCATTGGCCGCTCGCTTTGGTTCTAGGCTTGTGCTTTGGGTACTAGGCAACGATAAGCGTACTTATGTAGTGAAAAATACATACTTAATATGACTACATAGGTACATATAAAACGCCCAAGACTCAGAAACAAAAAATACCTACTCGCACTCATCACACGAATATTTGCCCTGACCGGGAATTGAACCCAGGACCGCTAGCTTCGTAAGCAAGGTCACTACTTACTTAGTCACTACCAACTACCTAGGCCATCCACGTCGTCACATGTTACCTGTCACGTCATACTCAATAACTTAAATTACCTACTTAATACGTATTTATTTCACCTAGGTATACTATAGGCAGGCCGGTACGAAATACCTTTTATTAAATCTGGATATAGTTGTACCTACCTAAGCTAGGTTTAGACATCCGTATACAGAACAATATTTAAGCGTTTTCAGCAGCGACATTGTCGCTCGATAGCTAAGTACGCGCGCTAAAACAAAACGTAACCGAACGCAATGACGCCGCGGCCCCGACAAAGTTCCCTCGAAATCCCCCAAAGATCTCGTTTCGTATTGGTTCGCCCCGCCACAGGCCCCACCCACAGCCGCAAGCCACGCGATATACCTTTGTTTGAAGACGACCTACTGTTCTCTATACTGTGCAGATACTAAGGTACTGTGAAATACATAACATTACATAATATCAAAATATATGAGTTCACACTTTCCAGCACAAGTACAGTTTTTTTCTCAAAAATGTATGAAAATGTTGACATTACTATCTACATATTGAGACGCGAAGGACATAGTTTACTGACAGATCTCAAATTAAAAAAAAAAACATTGCGTGCTCGCTACACAAGCCCGCAATGTTGCATACAAATTCCATTACTATCTAGCTTGTAACTTTTTAAAAAGTGAAAAAGCCCATAATAAAATGAGGGCACAAGTCTTATACATCCAAATTTTATTTGAAACATAACTTTTTTATCTGTGTCTGAAATAGCTTATGTTTTTTTTAAAAACAAAGCTTGCGATTTTCCTTGTCATAATCAAAAAGGCGGTAGAGTGATAGTTTTTTCACATGAAGTTTGTTTGTATGCAATTAAAAAAATGAGTTCAAGCGATGAAGATTTTACTCCAACACCAAAAAAAACTTGCGATTTTTGAGAAAAGCACTATATTTGCCTCGGCAGGAACAGCAATTGCGGGCTTCATATTTTTAAACGGTCTCGCAAGCTCGTCCGTTTAAAACAATACTCGGCCCGCAATTGCCTACTTCCATGCCTAGGCAATAATGTACTATTAATCCACTTATCATCATCCACTGTCAGTTTGCCACATTGTAGTCATGGATGAGACTATTGAAAGATGCTCATTGACAGCAGAGCGTCAAAACAAGTTGGTCTGAAAATGAATATGGACAAGACAAAGATCATGTTGAACACACATATAGTCTAACTCCCGTAATAATCGGAGGCTCGTCGAAGTTATTGATGATTAAGTTTTCCTTGGTTATACTGTCTAGTAAGTAATGTAACGAGGTGTATCTACCTATGTATTACACCTCGTTCAATTAAAGTCGTTCTGGCATTTTCATAAATTCTAAATTTGAGTTCATTTTAAATTCCACAATCGCCTGCGCGCGATAGTTGAGTTGTTGCTCACGAGCTCCCAAACTATTAAAAAGCTTTCAATCATATTAACAGTATAAATCAAATCAAATAAACAATTATAATGCTTACATTAGTGAAGTGAGAATTATATGTATAAAGGATAACCCTTCACCTAATACCTACTGTTTATGGCACTAATCGTGCCTTATTTTATTATTTTAACCATTTGAAGATTTTAATTAAATAATCGTGCCCTGGACTTCCAGTGTTTTTATTAAACTACTTTCCGTTCCTGAACCCGTTCCGGTCTTCTTTGGCGCCCAACGTGGGGCCCCGGCTGGCCTGGAAGGTAAAATCCTTAGGGACTATAAGTCCGGATGGATTTTACACCTCGTTACAGTAGGTCCAACTTCGTAAGAGAATCAATCGCCAAATCCGACTCGGCTAAGCGGCGTTCAGGAAGCTTCGCAATATCTACTCGTTTAATATACCGCAGTGTGTCAACTCGAATGTCTTCAACCCTTGTGTGTTGCCAGTGCTAACTTTTGGTTCGATACGTCAGCGCTAACGATGGGCTTTATAAGAAAACTTGCGGTCTATTAAAGGGCACTGGGTTATGCTAGAATTTATTCTGAGTTATAGTGTCAGAAATAAGGAGTTTCGCACGAGAACCAAAGTCACCGACACATAGCCCTACGAATTACGCAGTAGGTGGGCCACATCGCTCACAAAACAGATGGCCGATGGTGTCGAAGAGTTCTAAAGTGGCGTCCACGCACCTGAAGACGCTGCGTGAGTAGACCTCCATCAAGGTGGACCGACGAAGTGGCTATGGTTGCGGGATACCCATGGATGCAAGTGGCGGAGGACAGGTCCTTGTAGCAAACGTCGTGGGAAACTTATATCCTGCAGTGGGCGTCTTTCGATTGAAATGATGACGATGTCAATAAAAGTACGAGGTTTAATTATATGTATATCGAGTTAACTAATTATTTATAAGTATACTTAATATAAGTAAAGCAAGCGAATGTAAACTCGCGTGGTAGCTACAAGCCCTAAAGTAATTTAAAACAAACAAATTTAAAACGTATAAAATACTAGTAGTGTCGATTGAGTTGGATATATTTTTGTTAGAGTTCAATACATGTGACGTTACAAAGCTTCTGACTCGTCCTTCCCCCCCTCCTGCTTGCCACACTTTGGTAACCTCTATCTTCCCCCACGGGTGACGTAATTTATGGATAGCCCCCAAGCCTAAGTAGGTAAGTTTCATGTCACGGAACGTCACCTTACCCGTGGCGTGCTCAACACTTTGATGACCTGTATCTCGTCATCGCTGAGGACGCCGTGGAACACGAACACGTCCGGGTCGATGTACACCTGCTCCGCCTTGATCGGGGCCAGCCGGAGGAACGGGTGGTTCTCCGACATGTAGCGGCAGAACAATCTGGGGCAACCATCATAAAGAGGATGTAAATTAATTTTGTACTGATTAATTGTATTGTATTTATAAAGAATTAAGTGAAATGCGCGAGAAGGTAAATCATTGTGATTGCTGCTTCAAAGCTAGTAAACATCGCAAGTGTCACTACATACAATTTACTCGAAATTTAATTTCTGAAATTATCAGTTTATTTGTGTATTTCTATCAGTTACCTTCCCCCACATCGGAAAAAATACATTATGGAACGCAATAAATAATGGAGTCGGGATGTTAAAGCTTACTTTAGCAACTCTTAGCAACTTCTACCTTTTAGCAACTCCTCTGTTAATCTCTATCTCCCCGCGGCAGAGAGCGTCATAATCAGACCTTTCTTGCGAGTGATATTTCTTGCTTGCTATGTCTACGTCTGCGGCATCCAGCTAAAACGAAATTCCACTGCGCTGCTGTAATAATGCAATGTAGTAGCCGAAGCAATCTGTACTCTATTGGTAACCACATAAAATTTTAAATGTTTATACTATTACCATACAGTTAGCTGGGGGGTTACCGTGACATACTAAAGCAGTTCAGTTTAGGTTGAGAGAAAGGAACAGAGCTATATAACTGCTATAGCTCTGTCCCTTTCTGTCAGCCTAGACTGAACTGCTTTAGTATGTCATGGTAACCCCCCTGCTTTCTTTGGTGTTAAGACAGTGCGGCATGCTCTACGCACACACGTGAGACACGTGGCTCCATTGTTCTAGGTATGTGTCACAGTGGTCTATATTAGAATCCCTAAAAAATATTTGTCTTAATGAATTGCTTACCCAAATTTTCGTTTATCTTAAAGCCATTTCTGGGCCAGAGACAAATCCAACAAATCAACGATCTAAAAAATCGGTTCAGCCATTCTTCAATTATAAATGGTGTAATCAACTCGACTTTGTTTTACATATATTTAAATATAGATATAGATGTGTTATATATAAACTAATTTCCTAAATAAAGTAAAATTAGTTTGATATTAAGGAGCCCATACAAGAAACCATTTCTTCTTTCGCGTTGCCTGCTCAGCGATGAGTTTCTCGAAGCGCTGCACGTTCCCTGCTGCCTGCGAATGCATCGGATCAAGTTGCAATAGTTTTTTAGTCCATTCCAACGCATTTTTTACATCATCTGTGGATAGATTTAATCTTTTATCTACACTCATATCATATCATGACCAGCATTACCTGTGGTAGTAGGTGACAGCGATGACAGCTGTTAAACTTGGAAGATGTTCCAAATTTGGATCTCATTACCTTACAATATTTGATAACGTAATTTCAAAATTACGTTACAGCTGACATCGCTGTCACCTACTACCACAGGTAAGGTAATGCTGGTCATTTGCCTTTCGGCTTCTGAACCCATCTGAGAGTACGTATTATATGTGTGTAGATAAAGTATTGTATGTACGAGACTCTGCGTAATGAGCATTACAAAACTCGTGTGATCTATTTTAAAACACTCATGTTGTAATGCCTGTCATTACGCAACCGTCACGTAAACTACCATTTAACGTTTTGAACGCCATACGTCGAATACAAAATGTGCCACCCACACACCAAACATGTTTGCTATGTTATGCAAATTACACCTTATTGCTACCAAACAAAATCTCTTTTAATCTTGAACTCTTGTCGGCTGTAGCCGACGTGGCGTCAGTGGCACGACTTTTAGTTGACGGCCAGAGCCGACTGTGGTGTTGAAAAGGTTAAAGCGAATATTCAGGACAAAAGGCAAATTAAACTTTTTGAAACTGTTAGTTGCTTACAGAGTTCGAAAAAAAAACAAACAAAATTTTGATTTGGGAGTTGGAGGCAAATGGATAACATAATTATTATTTTTAACCCCCATTGCAAAAAGAGAGGGTTTTGAATCAAACATGTGTATGTACGTTTTTCTTTGTGTTAGTGTGTCTTTCATTGTAGCCAACCGAGATCTTTAGGTACAGTTGAGTTCGTTATGAAGAAAACTAGGACATAAATATAACCAAAAAATGTGCAGAAGTATAGACATCTTATAAAACTCGCCTGTACGGCAATTCTCTTGTCAGGATTAAATTTAAGAGCGTAAAAAGGAAAATAAAAATAATTCTGTCATGTAATGTTAGTAAACTGTAAATGTTTTTAACTGACTCATCTTATAATGCGCGTAGGCAATGTACTCCAGCAATTTAACTTCGGTAAACGAGTGCTTCTTGTTAATTTCCTCTTTGGATTTGCGGAGGGTCTCCATGCTCCACGCAAGCAAGTAATAATAGTCATTCATGATGTAAAGGGTTGTACAGAGCTCAAAACAATCCGCCGCTGTCATTGGGTGACTGAAATAGTGCAAAAGTTAATAATTAAAATACAACTGGCGGGACTGAACACGTTTTGCTCTCTTTTTCAGTAGAAATTGTGATTGCAGTTATCTTCTAATTAATATCAATAGAAATGACGTGATAGCCCTTCTGCCGACCAAAGAAGGTGGCTGAACTGCTTTGTAATAGTACCTAGAAGCGTTTTAAATTGAATGTGGTTATCAATAGAGTATAGAATACTTCGACTACTAAAATGCAGTTAGCAGCGTTCATTTGGTAGCCTTGCGAGGCATTGCGAGGATTACGGTTCCGTTGCAGAGTTAATACACAGGTTAAGGTATCGAGGGTAGAGGAGGGAAGAGGAAAAATTTGTAACAAAAAAAAAGTACATCATGGTATGTTCACTGTGATGACCCTGTCAAATTAAGGGTCGCGAACGAATTAATACTTCGTATTATAAATGTATAAGTTCGTAAATGTGTGCGTAATGCGTATCTGTGTGAGTTAGTAGATTTATATAGGAGTTTTCATGCTGACACGGCGAGACGGATTTACATCAAATTTCAGCATGCAGACAGTTCATATCCTGAATAGGATATGATACTCTTTTATGCCAGAAAATTTTATAGCCCACCCAACGAAAACCAAGAGCTGCCTATCAGGGGAAAAAACTCATGTATAAGCGAATTTTGCCATAGTGGTAGGGAATGGTGTTTTAAACCACATACTAAAAGTACGGGTGGAGGGGGGTGTAAAGGTCCCTTTTTTTAGTTTTTCGTAAATAACTCATAAACGGTGGCCCCTAGCAAAAAATGTTCAAGCACATAATTAATCTACATAAAATTCTCTACAAAAAAGATTCAATACACTTTTTTGCTGGGATCAATATTTAATGAGATGTGGAGGGAATAATAATTCCCGAAAGGCCATAGTCGGGTTTGCATAGTAAGTCGGCCCTTACATCAAATGGACTCGGGTTTTTTTTGTGAGTACCTCTTATAGTGAAGAATATTTATGCTGAGTATCAATATCTTAATTGTGACAGTTCTCGACTTACGATTACTTAATGATTTGTTTTTCATGTACTGTTTTTCAGGATGTATTCAAGCGATTTGCTTTAAATTTTGAAATAATGTTCTTTTCATAGATTTGCATCGCCTCCCAAAAAACAAATACTAGTTATCTGGGACAAACTGGGTTATAAACAAATACTATATGTTTTTTGGGAGGCGATGCAAATCTATGAAAAGAACATTATTTATAAATTTGAAGAAAATCGCTTGAATACATCCCAAAAAACAGTACATCAAAAAAAAATCATGAAGTAATCATAAGTCGAGAACTGTCACAATTAAGATATTGATACTCAGCATAAATATTCTTCACTATAAGAGGTACTCACAAAAAAAACCCGAGCCCATTTTGATGTAAGGGCTGACTTACTATGCAAACCCGAATATGGCCTTTCGGGAATCATATTTCCCTCCATATCTCATTAAATATAGATCCCAGCAAAAAAGTGTATTGAATCTTTTTTGTAGAGAATTTTATGTAGATTAATTATGTAATTAAATTCTGGAACATATTTGGCTATCTGCCACCGTTTACGAGTTATTTACGAAAAACTACCCCCTCCACCCCCACCCATCTGTACTCTTAGTATGTGGTTTAAATTCCCTACAACTATGCCAAAATTCGCTTATACACGAGTTTTTTCCACTGATTTGTCTTCGTTGCTTAGGCTATCAGGTGATAAACAAGTTTTGCGCGAACAAAATCGAGAGCGAATCGCTTAAGTGTATTTTATATTTTTATTTAATTTATTACCCGTAAGTGACTCCATTGAACTTGCCCTCAGCCAGGTCGTGGACGTCCAGCTTATAGATGAACTGCACCCGCGTCAACGCCTGCGCAGCCCCGGCCTTCTCTTCCATGGTCGGTAGCTTCTCATCATCATAGTTCATTGATGCATTTTGAATGTTCTCTGTAATTAGGGACCGAAAATTTCTAATCGTGGTTTAAATGTTTTAAAAACATAAAAGTTTCCATTTTATGTGTAAAGTTGGTATATATATGAATTTAAAATTTGAAACTAAAATTTATGCTTTATTATATAGAAGAATTTATTTTATACACTGATGCTTTAGAATATTTTATAGATTATATATATTTGATACTTTAGGCATAAGCAGTATCTTTTCATATACACGCAAATTCGGTTTTGGCAAACGTGCCACCACCATTGATTTTAAAATATCACACGCACCTTTTGTCGTTATTGCATGACCTCAGTGGGCAAAATAGTGGCAGTTACATAAAAGTAGATTAATTGTTTTTCCTGCATTTTCTGCATTAAGAAGACAAAAATTATCTGTAGTAATTTTAATACATCTTAAAGTGTACAGTCAACATTTAAGGCAATATTTGGTTCAAAATGATTGATTGCTAATGAGGCTATGTCGGTGTATTATATAATACCTACCGGCTTGACCTACATGCCCTTTCAAGTCAACTCTACATTGTCCAATACTTTATAAAGTTATGGGAGAGAAGATGGCCCATTGAAAGATGTCCGGCTTTTACTTTTGATTTATTCCTTTTCTGATTGTCTCTAATCAATTTATTGGCATTAGCGAAATCCTGTGGCAAAATCACTAGGGAATACTGTGGTGGACCACCATTATTTAAAAAAAACAAGAAGAAATTGACAATTAATTTAACTTAACTGACAATGGTACAAGCCCTGTGGCAGCCATTAAAGAGAGAAGAAGAAGAAGAAGAATAAAGTTATGATAAATATTAAATGATTGAAATATAAATTACACTGTAACAAACAGGTACTTGAATACAAAATCAAAATATCAACACGAAGTAGAGTAGTTCGTGATATTTGACTGTATATCGAAAATTGCCCGTAACATTTGGCAGAGAACTACACATAACAGCAAATTGTATGTTCCAAAGATGGTTGAAATATAATTATTATATTTGATTTGATTTGTTACCTGTTCCACTTTTCATGTTATCATATATTTCATCCAGATCAATCGTCAGACTTTTAATCAAATTAAACGCATTTAAGGGATTTCCCAAGAAGTTCGGTATGTCTTCCATCGCGTTCTCGTGTTCTACTTTGTATTGTTCTAATTTACTGAAAAAGACCTATTATTTTATTGATTATGGTTTTATCTACGAAATGGAAAAAAACAAAGTTCACAATAGATATATGTCTAGCTATTAGAAAATTAATGTCATCACATTACTCGCACCTACTAAATAAGTTATTATGCAGCAATATCATAGTAATACTAACTAAACTATATTAAAGCGAAAAAAAATCTTGTGGGTCTTAGGTACGATCCTATCCAAGAGGACGATTTTTTTTTGCTTTAATATAGTTTAGAATTTCGTAACATACGTTTCTGTTAAATTAAAAAACTGTAGAAAGAGGCGGCGCATTGTACTCATGTTAATTTCAATGCAATTTGTGAGTGTCGTTGGTAATAAACAACGATCGCTGTCGTCAGTATACCCTCCAAGTATAAAAAAGCAAGCGATCACTAATTTCGTTTAAATTTTATTTGTTCAAAAAATAAACAATAATGTATTTTAATTCGGATGCTATGTATTTACCGACTGAAAAAATGCGCGAGCTCAACTCACACTCGACAACTTTTTAGTATTTATTATTTTTCTTTAGGGTTTGCACTAAAATCATACCAAATGTTACACAACAAAAATGAAAATTTGTTAAAAAGAAGTTTCTTGCATGGGGTTAAAAAGTACATTGCATCCTTTATTTGTATATTTTTTTTCTAAGAAATCCACTGTAATAAATAACCCATATAACTATTCAAACAAAAACCCTATCTCTTCAAAAAATACTATCGTAGTCTTAGTAATCCTGGTCCGTTGACAACGACGATAAAGAACCAGGTGTTCTGTGACATTAAATAATTTTACTGTTAAAATAAACCTACTCACTGACTTTTAATTTTAACTTTGTATAGTTTTTAGCTAAGGATCACGACGTGACTTGACAGAAGCGCGTGGAGTTAATCTCATGTGCTTCTGTTTAGTCCACAAGAGTAAATACTCTTTAACCGTACTGTCCTCGCGTATGATATGCATGGACTTGTTTCTAAAGTCCATGGTGATTGTCTAAAACTCGACATTAACGAAATACACCTTGTTAAAACAAGGAGTGAAATGAATCACGTGTTCTAAGATTATTAATATTCTATGAAAATAGACAAATGAGTATGATTAATAGACATACTCGTACTTCTTTAAAACTGTAAGCCTTTTCTCCTCTTTCGTGACATAGTCATCTAAATCTTCCTTTATTTCCTTGTGGGTTTCTAGCAGCTTCTCCATCCCAGCGGTCGTACAGAACCATTCCGCGCGCGCCCATGGATTAAAGAGCGATAGAAGTATACTTAAGCAGACTAGATGTTGAATATTAGAAACCATTTTCGTCGTTCCGTTTTCCCTGAATCACATAACAAAAAACACGTCTATTGTTGCTAACCAACTTTAAATCGTTATAAATCCTAAATGATCGTTTAAAATTAAAATTATTACGGAAATCTAAAGATGATTTTTAAATACCTATTCAATGATACCCTACTTGTCATAGTTTGTCGATTTTTTTCTTTTTTGCAATATGGCGTCTGGTTACTGTCATGTCTTTAGTGACACTCACAAGATTAAGACAAACGATTGACATAAGAATCATCAAAATCGGTCCACGCGTTTACTTTCTAGAGCACCACAAAGGGACAAACATACACACATTACTCTCCTCCTTTGGCAGTCTGGTAAAAAATAGGCTTGGTCCAGGTGAAAAAAGTGACTAGGAATCCTTTGTTATATTATATTTTCGTCTCAAACTGTAGTACTATGATCCGGCTTATAGGATATGTCTAAATAATGACAAAAGCAGGGCTTTTTAACTATCCTATCCTACTTCAAATTGTAAAACATTTTTAATAAGGTACAGTCATTGTTTTTACTTGACTGCGACAGAAGGAGAATTATTTTTCACACGTGTGTATGTATTTCTATTTCTTTGGTACGCTCTGCAGCCTAAACGGCTTGGTGGATTTTAGCATATCGTCCCTTTACTTTCTCAACCACGTATCTGATCGAATAGTTAGATAGGAAAAGCACTGATGTTCCCTAAAGAATAAAGACTACTTTCCTATCTAACTATTCGATCAGATACGAGCTTAAGAAATTAAATAGACGATATGAGTTGACGTTAGATTTATCTTGGCTATGGTTGCGACATAGGCTATTATATTTTAATCAAGTAATGAGAGGGGGGGTTCATTTTGAAAGATATATAGACGACAATATCAAAATATGCAATCGGCAGGCCTTTCGCGTGACACACTCGCAATCACAATCGTTTTCATTTTTAAATCGAAGGCTTGTCTGCATACAAAATGAAACCAATTGTTCCACTTTGGAGTCGATTGCGATTGCGAATGCGTTAGGCAATAGACCCGCTGGTTTTCAAAGCTTTCTTTTTATTTAAACCTCACCAAAGTGAATACGCTGCTGCCAAATGATTACCCTTATCAATAAATTATTAAAGTGATAAACGTTAAAGAATTTTAGCAAAACGCATTACCTACCTAAATACGTAACCTATTCATAATTGCTCATTGCCTTATGCAGCCTCTTTACTGAACCATTTTCTTTTACCTTTTTTATCTTTCGAAGTTACATTTATAATAATAAATGAGTTAAAATAATAAAAACTTTTTGTTAAAAAGTGAGTTACTTACAGTTGCGTAGTGGGCTCAAGCTGATATCAAGCTCTGTGTACAACTACAAGTGCATGCAATATAAATAATATTTTTTCGAGTCGTCGAACAGCATCGAATTCCTCAATCAATGTTGTACACAGTTTCTTTAATTGACACAATTATTTTGGGTTTAACGTGAAATTTTTATTTGCATATAACGTAGGGTAGAGGTTCCGGTTTTGGCAATCTTTACACCGTTTTTGGCCACCTTAAATTTTAACTAATATTTAAAGCATTATGAAATTACAAGAATATTAACTAAGTATTTATTAATATTATTTTTAATTTCACAGTATTTTTAAAACTCATTTCAACCTTAAATGGTCAAAAAGGGTACAGTGGCCACAAAAGGTTCTTCTATATGATGGAATGGAGATACCTACCTAGCCTTAGTTGATACATAAACTTGGTACTTTTCATCGGAAAATTTAAAAGTCCCTGAGGGAATAACGATAATCGTAATAGACGCTAACGCATGGTGATAGTGGACACCCTTGTCTAACCCCGTAACTTATTTTGCCTTTTCTTATTTCCTCTCCAATTTTTTTAATAGTCTCCTTGTTCATAAATAATCTTTCAGTCCCTGTAATAAACGCCAACATCACGCAAGATACATTATCTTTTTCCAGTCTACTTTATCGTAAGCCTTCTCTAGGTCAATAAAAGCTATGTGTAAGTCTTAAAAATGTCAAGTCAGTCGCGAATCCAAAAATTTTGTTGTTCAGAACGAACACTAAGAGCCGGTTTTGTTCATGAAGGAGGGGGCCCATTGCCTAGTAAGATACAGGCTACCTTCTGCTTCGAAAATAAACCAGTACCCCGCCTTCCATACATTTTGACAGTTTTCAAAACTCGTTCACGTTTTCGTTCATGTTCGTGTCATGAGTGACAATTACCGTACTCGCTAGCGAGCTAGATGCTCTACCGTACTCCCTCGCACTCTATACGAATATTCGTACTGTGAGAGACAGAACATTCGACTCGCTAGCAAGTATGGTAATTGTCACTCATGGTAAGGGTACAGGAGTTACAGGACCTAGACAAGATGAATATTAATAACATAAACGATTTTTGGAAACTGTGAAAATGTATGGAAATGACATAAATAAATAAATAAATAAATAAATAAATGATTCTTTATTTAGGTATCAACCCATCAAATATTTAACTAATCTTATTTAAAATCTAACATGCAGACATTTAATTTTTCATTTATAATTTATAATAATAATTTGTATGCACTCCGCTCCCAAGATAATAATAATTAAAATTCGTGCACGCCTTAACAATACTGTTGGCCGACTTGCACAGCCTCGTACCAAATTAAAATTAAATTAAATTAAAATCATTTATTATCAGATAATTAAAATCCATATTTTGTTAGTAACAAAAAAAACTTATGCCCTAAATTAGAATTTTTCACACCACAATACGTAATTAAATAATATATACACTGCTTAATTATTCCAACAATTTTTATGTTTAATTTATAATAATTTATTTTACGGTCAAACAATTATAAGTGATTTTATTTTTATTGGACTCAATTTTGTTTTATTTTATTTTATTCAAAATTGGCCCATTATAATTTAGAAATAATAATGCCCATCCAAGCTTTTAGGAAGGAAGAATCCATCTTTCCAGCAATGACCTTCAGTATTCTATTGGTACTGCCCCTGACCCGGCCCATCAGTGATGCTATCCGTTTTCTTCTGATTGCGTAGAAGTCATCAATGCGTTCCTCGGCAAACATCCCTGACGCGCTACAAAATCTGGGCAGCCCCAATAGAACCCTGAAGGCATTGTTGTATTGTATCCGGAGGGCATTGTAGGCTCTCTGAGTGTAGCTGACCCATAGACTGCTGGTGTAAAATACTTGACAGAAGGCTTTAAAAAGTGTGATTTTAACTTGCTTTGAGCAGCGAGCGAATCTACGAGCCAACATATTAGCCCGCACTGCCAATGCCCTCCGTTCCCTTTCCAGATCCAAGTCATCTTTCAGGTCTTCAGTTACAATGTGGCCAAGATATCTAAATTGCGTTACTCTGTTTAAATGCTTACCATTAAGTGAAATAGGGGGAACACAACTCGGATTCATTCTGCGCGATTTAAACATCATATACTCGCTCTTCTTGGCATTATATATGAGGCCGTGAGCCTCTGCATATGCTTCACAGACTTCTATCATTTCCCTAAGGCCACAGACTGAAGGGCACAGCAGTACCATGTCGTCGGCGTAGCTAATGTTGTTAACACTCACGCCATCCACGTGACAACCGACATGCATACTACTGAGCCCCTCAATCAGGCTATTGACATATAGGTTGAACAGTTTTGGCGAGGTTAAGCCCCCCTGCCTCACCCCGCATTCCAACCTATATGCTTCAGAGTGTGTATCGCCCCATCTCACAAAGTTAGATTGGTTGCTGTACCAATACTTAAAAACATTTATTAGCTCACAGGGCACATTTCTACTTGCTAATTTATCCCACAGGATACCATAGGACACCAAGTCAAAGGCTTTCGAAAGGTCTAAGAAACACGCGTATACTGGTGTGGATCGGTCTGTATAGTATTTGACTGTATGTTTTAAACTCAAAATAGCCGTTTCAGTCGACTCCCCCTGCCTGAACCCAAACTGGGCATCATGCAAGTCTAGGTACTTACTGAGTCGGATATCGAGCAGCCCATCGAAAACTTTACCTACTATCGTAGCCAGTGAAATGGGCCTATAGTTTCCTTTATCTGAAACGTCCCCTGTTTTGTTTTTAACTATTGGCACAACAATCGTTTTGATCATTTCGTTTGGCAAGTACGAGTGCCCAATGCAAAGCGAGTATAGCATGGCCAATACTCTAGGCAGTTGAACACCGGCCATCTGCAAGTGTTCGATGCTGAGGCTGTCGTGTCCGGGTGATTTACCCCTCTTCATATTATTAATAACATCCGAAACTTCTTTACCCGTAAACATTGTAACCCTGTGATCCTCATTAACCTCAGCATCGTACACTGGCTGCTTACACTGCTACACTGGTTGCAAATGACCATCGTCTTTTCCGCAACACGGCGAAGAAGTCATCCACTCTGTTCACGGCAAACATGCCGGACGCGCTACACCGCCACGGCAGCCGCAGCATCGCTCGGAACATAAGCGTTCGACGCGACCTTCTGGCAGCTTACGTCAGTCCTATACATTTTCGATGCCGCTTACGATCTCACAATGCTTTTTTTCTAAGGTCTGTTCATCCTTACTTGTCTTATATTATAGTAAACAACTTTCTAACCTCAAAAATAATCTTTTTTGGCTAAAACAGCTATTTTAAACAAAACAAAGCAATCACAGACAATACATTGGCCAAAATATGATGTCCAAAATGTTAACTCGGTTTACTTGATTTACGATAAACGAGCTGTTTTAGCCAAAAAATTCATTTTCAGGTTAGAAAGTTGTTTACTATATAAGACAAGTAAGGATGAACAGACCTTAGGGCCTCTTTTCTCGTGGGATGGTTTACGTCGAAGAAAACACGGGTCATTTGATACCAATTTGATACTTCGTGTTAAAATTCTACACAATTTGCTAGTAGCAAATGTCACGATTTAAATAATATTGATATAATTGCTTTGCCTCAAATTTCTTTTTGGCTTTAATTTTTTTGTCATGTTCCCATAACTAAAACACAAATAAGTACATTTATAAGTATTATGTTTATATATGGATATAACTATAAGTAATTAGTTATTCATAATTATTCTGTAGAATACAGAGTAATAATTAAAACTATATATATTTTAACCGAAGCAATTAGACGGGGTTATTTTTTTTAACAATATTATATATAGACGACAATAATATCAAAAAATTTAAAAAATTCAAAGCTTACTTTCTATTACACTTGTTTGCATAATTTGGTTAAATCTTCAGAAATCTATGTTCTGTATAAAAAAATGGATTTAATAGTTGAGTAGGACTTCAAACATTTGGTAAAGCATTTATAATATTTATGTAATCGGTTTTGGCGTTAACGACTATTTCCATCTCGGGTACTTTTATCGAAACACCTTTCAACGTTTTTTTTTATTTTTTGGCAGTCACAAGTCTAACCTAACTTAACCTTTTTTTTTGTCAGGGTGGAAAATGCTTTATGCATTCCCCTCACCACGGGAGTGGCGAGGGGATATGTGGGGCTCACCCCGTCACCCCCCCTCCGAATGAGAGGAGGCAACGGAGCGCAACCCACTAAAAACCACCCTGGCATACCCCCCCCAGCCGGATTGGCAAGACGCCGTGTAACCCGCCGAAGCTTTCTCCACGACGTCTACCGGCCGCCCCAGCCATTTGCCGGGGCTTCCCGCGCCGAAGGAGAGAGAGGCCGAGTACGCGTGGCCCCTCTCCCAGACCGCCAAGTGACTAGCCTACGGCAGGCGGGGGACTCCCATCCCCCACCCGCAGTCACTAAGGGTTGAGGCGGGCGGCAAAACGCCGCCGCCTCACCCCCCGCCGTCTACTCCGGAGCGGATGCGCGTGAGGAGACTCCTCGCGCTCACGCTCCGAGGCCTCCAGGACCTGTCGCTGCACAGCATTGCAGACACAACGCTGTGGGAGAGGTCCTGTTGCCCTATGGCCAAACCTAACCTAACCTTACTTAACCTACGTAATTGATGATAACCTAAATAATGATTAAGATATGCTGAAAACATCATGGTTTCAGCAGAAAATAGCGTTCAATGAAAGGAAATTCGATGAAATGATATAATCGATGAAGTGTAATTCGTTAAAAAAAAGTAAAAAAAAACAAAATCCCGCCTTCAAAAAGCAAAAAATAACTTCTTTAAAATGGTAGGTAAATAGGTCAGTCCAATTGAAGTCTGCTTTTGGTTAAAATATTGTTGGACGCCGACTTCAGTTGGACTGACCTATTTACCTACCATTTTAAAGAAGTTATTTTTTGCTTTTTGAAGGCGGGATTTTGTTTTTTTAAACTTTTTTTTATTTTATACTTTTTAGTGATCATAATTATGCTGTTATTCTCCCATTTCTCAAGAAACAATAGAACATTTCAATCTCGCCGCAAGCAACGCCGTAGGAAAGTCATAGTCATATATTTAAACCTAAATATGCTTCGTCATAGTCGCTCAACTATCTTAATCGAAATATCTTGTCGCCACCCTCGAAATATATACCGTTTAGGAGTTCCGGTGGCCATCTGTGGTCTTCATCATCAGTTCCACTTCACCAAATAGTGGTTTCCAAGATCAAATACACGAGTTACAATGAAAAATACCAAAATCGCTATAGGTGTGCCTATAAATTTTGAAGAGTTCCGTCGATTCCTCATGGATTGCACCATCAGATCTTCATTTTGAAAAAAGTGGGACCTATCTGGAAGCACCAGCTATCAAATAAAAAAAAAATCTTCAAAATCGGTTGACCCAGTCGAAAGTTCTGAGGTAACAAACATTAAAAATAATAATAATAAAAAAAAAACAGACGAATTGAGAACCTCCTCCTTTTTTTGAAGTCGGTTAAAAATTATACCTTCCGTCTCACGTTCTGGGATGTGATTCTTTCAAAAACGGCGGTTTCAAAAAGCGAGTGTAAGTAGTCCCGTTCTAGCGAACAGAACACATTTTAGCGCGTGTATTCATATATATATTTGGCCGCATGGCTTATCGAACGTATAAGGCTGCCTAATTGAGAATGCACGCGCTAAAATGTGTTTTGTTCGCTCGGACGGGACTACTTAAACAAATCGCTGCAATTTCGCTCGTTCGTCCGACCGACCGCCGTTTTTGAGAGAAGTAATATTGAGCCATCAATTTGATTTTTCAGACCGGTCTGCGCGCGGGGAGGTTTGCAGGTTAGCGTGGCAGCAAATACGGCCTCTTAAAGTTACTAATTAAAAACATACGACTTAATTTATTTTAATTTATTTATCTTTTAAAATTGTACAACTACTCTTGATACCAATGATCTGACAAACTGCGTAGCAGAATGTTGGCAGAAAAAAAAACTTAAAGTTAACAACTACAATACAACAACAATTACTAAGTTAAGTGTGAACTTGAACTTGGCCTGGTTTGGTTGGTGGTGGCTTGGTAATCTTAGGGCCGTATTAATAAAATAATCTCAACTCTAATGCTCGTCTCGAGATGTGTCAAAAATGAGTGTGTTCTACGGTTTGACGTTTACTTTGATGCATCTTGTGACGGGCACCTCAACCAAGATGAGTTTATTAATACGGTCCTTACTCGTGGATTAAGTAAGTCAATTGTTTTTAAATTATTATCTTCGACGATTTCATTCTTGGGCGAGGGATCTCCCTGACCATTTCTTCTCGTTGGAAATCCAAATTGCACGGTTTTATGAACTCTTGCCCAGCTCCGTGGATATATCTGTTGCACACTGAAAATCAATAATACATTGTTACCGAGGCTGGAATGTACGATGTATATGGGCGAGTCACATAGAGGGCTGAAACGAAGTTTATTGTACGAGTAAGAGTCCATTTATTTCCTTTACCACCGCGGCAGACATTAGTGCCTTTTACGACTACTGTGAGGAAATTAAAACAAAAACTATTAACATAGACATAATACGTTCTACTTTACAAAGATGTGATAAATATTATTCAAATAATTATATTTATACGCTTCATAACATCACAACAACGCTCTGGTGACTTCTAAACTTTGTTAAAATACGCCTATTAACACTTTTTGGATTTTCTAAGGATTTCCATGAGATTATGCTATCGTAAACTGCTACATATATCTTCCAAGCATCACAGGCAGCGAATTATTTTACCACTCATTTGCCGTTTCGTGAGTACTTGTTTGTATAAGAATATATTTTCACTTTTAAATGTCTAAAATGTAGCGGTATTTTTAAATAGTAACTCTTGTGGTGATCCGTGATCGAGATTAATTTTTATCCGAGATAAAAATGACAACTGCTTATAATATTGTATGTTTTGACATAATTATCCCTGTTGCAACATTATCTTTATTAAAGAATAAGACCAAGTTAATATAACATTACAACAAAATTGTGACATTATTTTGTCTGCGTATCTTATACCAAAAATACATGTAAAATTAAATGTTTTACGAAACAGGAAGGAGTGTTCATTTATTTTGCCCCTAGATTATTTGCTTGTCGCGCTTGCGTAAGGCTGGTCGCATATACAGGGTGTTCGGTAATGAGTGGATAATCCTTGAACTACGGATAGAGAGCACTTAGGACGTTAAGAAAAAGCTAAAATAAGTTAAGTAAAAGTCACACGGTTTTCGAGATATTAGGACTTTTAGGTTTTTTTCGAAAATGACCACCCTTGTTCAATGTTTTGATCATAGCACCATTCTAAGCTAATTTTTTACAAATTTTATTTTTCCTCAATATTCTTGAATACTTATGTTATTAGATAGGCATTACCATTAATGTGAGACAATCTAAACACACAATTCACCATTCATTACGCAATAATAGCGAAATTCAAAATCAAATTCGAAAAAAAAAAAAAAAAGCAGTCAGCATATTTTTGTAATTTGGTATAAATGGCATTTAAATTAGTGGCTAGTAATGTCATTTTTGCAACAAAAAGTTTTGAATTCTACGCCCGGGATACAAAAAATAAATCAGGAAAAGTGTGGCCGGGCATGTATTTTTTTTATTATTTTAGCATTTTGATTTTACATTCAAAAAGTAAAAACTATTTTTAAATTGTCAATAAATTGGCATGTTTTTAAGCTTATGGGCAACTAGACGATAGTGTATTTTTTTTCACCATGGGAGCTGAAAATTCGATCAATGTACGATTGAAAAGGCAAAAATTAAGTTCGCGTTTTTTTTTTAATCCATTGTAGTCTCACATTAATGGTAATGCCTATCTGATAACATAAGTATTCAAGAATATTGAGGAAAAAAAAAAATGAAAAAAATGAGCTTAGAATGGTGCTATGATCAAAACATTGAACAAGGGTGTTCGTTTTCGAAAAAAAAACCTAAAGTTCCAAATATCTCGAAAACCGTGTGACTTTTACTGAACCTATTTTAGCTTTTTCATAATGTCCTAAGTGCCCTCTGTCCGTAGTTCAAGAATTATCCACTCATTACCTAACAACCTGTACACGCCGCACGATGTTCCATTGTTCGAAGATGTTCTACAGGTTGGTTCGACTCACCCCACTTGGAGCCGCGCAGCACGGGGCAGGCGGCGTGGCGCGAGGCAGTGTCGCCCTCGCCCGACGGGTGCAGGTTGCGCCAGTACAGCGCCGCGCCGCGCGCCGGAAACACCGACAGGCCAAGCTCCGTGAACACTGTGGCACCACCCTGCGCCACGTCCGACATCTACATGCAATAGGGATGTTGACTATAGTCAAGATTCATTATTAGGATTCGGAATTTTCAAAGCAGGGTAAGACCATAGCGAATATGGAATCGACATTAGTAATTAAACTCGCTTACTCATGGTCATACTCAATTATTTATTTTATAACACAACTAAATAGTTTCGAAACGAAACGTCATACTTCGCGGCCTATTTATAAGGAACATAACAACAATATTTCATTGCCTGTTTGAGAAAGAGTTATAAAAAGTAAGAAATTTAATAGTACCAAGATTTTGAGCACCCTGCAGAATAAGATTTTGGACAGTCACCAACAATAACATCCCACATTGGGCTCAAAAATATCTGACGTCAGTTTTCGTAGAGATAAAAGAGGGTCAGATATTTTTGAGCGAAATGTATGATAAAATATTGTTGACTGTACTGCTTAATAATTTTTCCGAAGTAGGATTCGGTAACGACATAGGTACGTACATAGAACAGCATGGTTGAAATTCTGTTTCCATTAAGAGTTGCGGGGGAAGTGTCATTTTTCTAAAAGTATATAAAAACAATTATTAATAACATAATGAAAATATGTTTTCCAATTATTATTTTCTATTCACTTCTCATGCTCTTAAAATGTTACTTTAGTCTCTGCACATCGGGCGGGACTAAAGCTCCTTGTTCGTCTCTAGGGACTAAAGTATTTTTTTTAATTTACCTACTTTGGAAACCCCCAAACAACCAATCTCGGTGTTTGTGAATGGAGGATTATCGCCATTTACAATGATTGTGTAGGTATAGACAATTTTTAAGGCGTGGACCTCAAAATGACAACTGTGAAAAAATATTAACAAAACCGATTTAATTTCGTGAAACACGATTAATGATTACGAATATGAATCTATTTTATTAAAATAAGGATGAATTCATTTCGTTGGCTAAATATGCAACCATTGAAAGCGTCACTTTACAAAAAAACCGGTCAAGTGCGAGTCAGACTCGCGCACCAAGGGTTCCGTATTTAAGATAATATGCTTGGTAACCGCAAAACAAAATACTCATTTTGTTATGAACTTTATTTTCAATGCTATAAGGTCCATTTTGACTAACTTAAATTTTAATACAGATTTTCAAAGTTATTTGTTATTTCTCAAAAACTGTAAATAATGAACGCTTCATTTCATCTCTCATCTCCCATAAAATATAAATAATTATCCATTTTTTTTTTTAAAACAGATGCGGGTAAGCAAGTTGTACAACTATGCAAAATTTCAAGTTGATAGCATTTGTAGTAGCTGAGAAAACCTGCTGTGACATACAGACAGACAGACTGACAACGAAGTCTTACCTATAAGGGTTCCTTTTTCTTATTTATAAGCATTTCTTTTTTACCATTTTGGTACCAAACCCTAAAAAAATAACCGCGGAAAAAAAAATAATAATAAATATTGTAATTTTGTATAGAAATATGTTTATTTTTCTCGCATTTAAAGTTAACGCGACACTAAACAACCATAATGACAATCGTGCTATCGCCACTGTCGCTCAGCTCGCGTGGCTAAAAATCACGTGTCATTATGGCTTGTTCAAGTCCCTTGTTGAATAATCTACTATTTTTTACGGTTCACTAATGTTTTACCAAATCATCATTTGACAAACTATATAATTTTACAAACTTTCTTTTCGCAAAGAGATACTTCCCGCCACATTGTTTTTTTTTGTGGTCAATTCTAACCTAACCTAATTTATTTAATAAGCCCATGTTAACTTTGTAATGTAATGGTTTAAGCACAAAAACGTTTTTGCGAAATGAAAGTTTGTAAAATGATAATTATAGTTTGTCAAATGATGATTTGGTAAAAAGTCAGGATACCATTTTTTACAGTAATAGAGTCTTGCAATAGGCAAATTACCATCATAGGCATTATTTCCTTGTTTCGGTATAGTGCGGGTCGTTGTGCCACCTGGCTCCTATTTTACCTCCCTAACAATGACAAGTGACATTTCGGTGTAAATTGCGCAGCTTTTAAGAATCGTAGTGATGTAAAAACTCATTTACTCTGCAATATGAACCAAATTATCACCTGTCACCTGTCATTGTGAGGATGGTGAATATGAGGCTGATGACGTAGGTAATTATAGAGATTGGCACATACCCAGTTAAATACCCAAAAGGGGTTATTTAGCAGGTATGTGCGAGGACATCTATGGACTGTGGACCCACTGGGTACCTACCCGGTTCGGTCGTTTATGAATTTCATACTTTCGAACCTGGGCGGGCAATAATGTTACTATACCCCATCTCCCCGTTGTTGACCACTTGTAGTTCCTCGATCAAAGTCTGCTGCTTTGTTTAGGTAAGCCAGTCGCTATGCTTACCCTAGGGTAGTCAAAGTGCGGATCGTATTGTCCTCCGATGCTGTAGTTGATGACCTGCAGCTTCTCGGCGAACGTCATGCTGAGCCCCGTCATGTCGGCAATGCGCTGCGACACGCGCGCCACCACCGGCGACTCATCGTTGCGCAGCCGCGCATACTTGCTTATACGATAGTTGACGACAGTAGACTTGCTGGTTATGGTGTCAATGATCATGGCACGCTGCAACTATTAGGGTATAAATAAATAAATAAATTTTAGTGGTCATACGTCCAACCTAACGTCAAACGATAGCCATAATATGGATACACCTCAAGATTAAAACATTGCAAAAAAGTTATTTTTCCATTATACATAGTTTCAGTCTGTTTCTTTTATAATTCTCTATCCTCTTGTAAGTATAAAGATGACGACCTCTCTACATCTACAGACGTGCAAGGTGAGTATTTTTTAATATGATATTTGACTATTATTTGGAGACTAAAAAATTATAATCTGGAATTTTATTTTTACCTTACTTAATTTTGGTACAAATAGAATTTGAAGACGACAAGAAGACACTATCCACAATCTCACATTATCAATTAATTGAAAGGATTTACTTATTACAATAAGTACCATAAGTACCGATATATCATATAAGTAACAAAACCTGTATACATTCAAATACATACATTGGTAATTGAAATTTAATCAAGGTCATCCACCCTATGCCATCGTCACCAAATTGCAGCCGTCAGCCACACATTAATCATCATCATCATCATATTAGCGGAGAACTTCGACTGCTGGACGTGAGGCTTCCCGCGATGTACACAAGGGGCCCGTTTATCAAACGCTTGTAACTTGTAATACAAGCGGAAATCTCTTTGCAATAATATGTATTCAAAAGAGACTTCCACTTGTATTACATGATACAAGCCTTTGATAAACGGGCCCCAGGGGCTGCTTGTAACTTGTATTACAAGCGGAAATCTCATTCCAACAATATGTATTAAAAAGGGACTTCGACGTGTGCCTATTACCTACACTCGAGTTCATAAATATGTATACACTTTGATAAATAACTTTTCACTTTAATCGCTGTGATAATTCGTAAATGGTTTGTTTGACCATGACATTTAATAGACAAGGTACTAAAGTGTATACATATTTACGAACTCGACTGTACAAGTTTCAATCTTTTAATAAACGGGCCCTAGATTGACGATACGTTTTGTAATATCATCATCACCGGATAATCTTTCACAAGTCGACCTAGTATAAGTACCGAACCAAGAAAGTTTGTACAATCAAACTGATCATAAAGAAAAAAAGTTCTATTATGTATATGTTTCCAAAACACCAAACATATGTACACCGCATGCCACTTATAATAATCTATACATATAATTATTAGTTACTCCGACTTCATTAAAGACTGTATCGTTAATTATAAATACAACTTGACAGAGGTTTATTTCAATTTAAATAATCAATATCCTGAATTAAAATTTTTGTCAATGTATACATCTGAATGTTAGCTTCGACTTCCATCATTTATTTCAAGTTATTAGTTTAAAATAAAAATGCGAGATCTTTTTCCTGAAAAAAGGGAATAAATTGTGTACAAAATGGTGTCCTATAAAAGAAATCACTTTCAGAAAGCTGGCTAATAAGATTGAAAATGTGAGTATTGGTGTGATCCAAACTGCAATTAAAATCTATGGCCAAGAGTTTACTTTCAACGACAAACAGAAATCAGGTAAAAAACCATGTCCTTCAAACCCCATTTTGGAAAAAACATAGTAAAGGCATACAAGAAAAATATAGAGACGTCTACGTCTATCCGCGATATTGCCAAAAAAATTGGTAAATCTGCCGGAATGGTCCAACGTGCTAAGCGAAGAAATAACTAGAAGACATACAAATAGCAAAGGCAGCTGAAAAGAAGCGATAAACAGCAAATTTCGGTCAAGACAAGAGTATGAAAGACATCTTTATGACGATATTATCTCAAAGAAAAATCTTTGTGTAATAATACTTATAATGGACGACAATACGAACGTGAAGATGTATAATAAATCGCTGCCAGGACCTCTTATTTTACAATTAACGATGGGTCAGACATTAGTGAATCTCAAAAGTCCATTTTCACAAAATAAAATCGTAAGAGAATCATGGTATGGCAGGCGATCTGTGAATGTGGGGTACATATCTGAATATCGAAACTGAATATATCTAAAGTTAAAATGTAGTAGTCATAAACATCGACACTCGAAATATCGACCGGCAATTATGCCGATGTTTAAAATATCTAACGTACTTGTAGGGTACGTAATCAAATATCGAAAGTTAATACATCTAAAGTTAAAACATTGAAGTCCAAAATGTCGAAAGTTAAAATATCGAACGGTTATTGTAGTTGAATTCTAAAAGTTAGGTACGACGACGAGCATAGCGAGGAGGAGTGTTACGTTTGAACTGCGATAATTTACCGACTGACCGACCTAAACTACTCAAACTGTTTGTTCAGTATACATATGCTCATCGTTTAGTGGGCAATAAAAAAACCTAACATTGAAGGCTAAGGCCTTAGCATTCTGAACCTAACCTGATAGAGACAGTTTCACATTAAACAGACTGGTTCGCTCGCTACGCGCGCTCACTTCACTGAAACACCATTCTAGAAAACCGGGCAAGAGCATGTCTGACCATGCTCAGTGTAGGGTTCCGAAGCCATTATTTACAAAAACTAATTCAAAAAACAACAAGTATGAACTATTCTTTGTTTAATGTTATTTGGTGCTGTCTTAGATAATTTTAGTAGGTATAAACACTTAAGTCGCTTGAATCTCAGGAACCACTAAAGTCTACTTAGTCGTGATAGTTTTACTTTTAAATTCGTTATACGCGCTTTCATTGAAGATATTTTTCTGATTTTTAGTATTTGTAGTTTTGACTGTAGGGGAGGGGGGGGCACTTGACTCTTAAAAATTAGCACTTTAAAGCTTAATATTTCATAAACGGATCCCTTAAACGAAAAAATATTTTCACAATTCATTCATTTTTGAAAGACCTATCCAACGAAACGACACCCCACACTATAGGGTGGAAGAGAAAAAAAAAACAACACAGTACATGTACAATACTAAAAAAAAAAAAACAACATTTTAATTTACCACTTTCTAGCAAATTACAGCTTTCTAGTACTAAGAGTCTCTGAGCTAGGCTGCGGACGGACATGGCGAAACTAAGAGGGTTCCTAGTTTGACTACGGAACCCTAAAAATGTAAAAAAATTGAACTTTCGATGTTTTAATCGTTTGGTATTTCAGATGTAGATATAACGAGTGTAGATAAGTCCACCGTTCGATTTTGTAACTTTCAATATTTTCGACTTCAATATTTTAACTTTAGATAAATATACCTATTATCTTTCGATTTTTAAAACAGGTGTTCAAATAACTGTTGATGTTTTAATCATTCGATATTTTAAACGGGTGGCATTTTGACCGTAGGGGTTTCATACGTAGATATTATAACTGTAGATGTTTTGACCGTTCGATATTGTAACTTTCGATATTTTGGACTCCGATGTTTTAACTTTAGATATATTAACTTTCGATATTCAGATATGTACCCGTGAATGTGGCCGAAAATGAGTCCATCTTTTACTACCTCTACAATGACGTCTGATCTATGTAAAGGAATACCTCAACGAACGAATTCTGCCCATGATTAGAAAACACAGTAACCCGACTGTATTTTGCCCCGATTTGGCATCTTGCCACTATGGGTCCAAAATCAAATCAATCAAATCTTCGGCCAATCGAACATTTTTGGGCTATACTGAAATCAAAACTTCGAAAAAGTGGCCGTTCTGCCGATTCTGCGGGGCAATTTTTGGGGGAGCAGTGCCGCAGAAACGTTCGATCAAGACGCTCTCATCTCTGATGTCGACGTTTCCAAAGCAAGTCAATAAAATGGCGTTTGATATTTTTTATTACATTTTGATATGAATACATAGTACGAAGGAAAGTAAAAAAGGTTTTTTTTTTAACTAATAAATATATCAAAACGATACAATCTTTATGAGTATACTAGACTAATTATAGTAAGTAGACCCCCAAGTAGTTAAGTGCTATGCCACGTTACGTCACTTACCCGTGGCATGCTCAAGACCTTGAGGGAGTGTATTTCGTCATCGCTGAGGACTCCGTGGAACATGAACACGTCCGGGTCGATGTAGACCTGCTCCGCCTTGATCGGGGCCAGTCGGAGGAACGGGTTGGTCTCCGACATGTAGCGGCAGAACAATCTGGGGCAGCATCCATCATACGCTATTAATACATCCATAATATCCAGAAGAATTACGCTTTATTTACTTTTTAGCTACTATTATTAAGCTTTCGCTGTTCGTCTACCTGTTAGCGGTCTGTATACAAGAATGGTAGGGAACCCTTCATGTGCGGGTCTGAAATGCACTTGGCCATTTTGTACACTACCATAATAAGGTTTTGCCCGCGATCCGCGTAGAAGTCGTCTTATCGCTATTTCTTTGGAAACTGCCGGTATTCTAGGTTCAAAAACACCCTTTGTCCGCCTGTGCCTTCTGGGTTACAAACTATCTAACACTCTATCTCTAGGTACACAATTTCACGCTGAGGTCTAAGCCTTGAAACGTGAAAAAACCCACACACTATAGGTGGTTTTGTAAAAAATACTTGGTAGGTAATCTTTTTATTACTATCATTTTTTTTATTCATGAATTCGATTCAGCTTTTCTGTATTTCGAGCAGAATTTTTAATTTTTATAGACCACGAGTTTACCGTACATATTTTTTCCACTGAGTGATTTAAAGTTTGACCAAGTTTTTTGTCCAGTAAAATATTGCAACATCAACATTAATTTACGAAAAATGACGAAAGTTTGTTAAAATTCCGAATTGCAAATTGTTGGAGTAGTATCAAAGTAGGATGAACAAGATTAAAAGCTTTCTAAATCATTACTAAAACGTTATTACAATCAAGGATTAGTAAAATACCTACTATTCTGCTTTACAACTTTATGCCTGCTAAATAATACTATGTACTCTAATAAATAATAACTAATCATAGTTGCTCTTTGGCCTTACCTTTTAGCAACATCGCTGTTAATTTCCATCTCCCCGCGGCAGAGCGCTTCATACCTAATTTTTTCCATTGCGTATTTATGCGTATTTCCAGATAGCTTATCGGGTTTCGCTTTCTCATCTTCAGTTTGGACCCCAGAGTCCTGGTTAATATATTTTTCGATATTTCAACACATTCATTACCAAGCGTCACGTACTATCGGCCTAATTGAATCCTGACCCACAGAAAAAAGACTAAAGGCATGAAACCGCACTAAATAAGCAGAAAATACATTATGGTTCACTTCTTTTTACTTATGGTTTTCATAGTGAGTTGGAAAGAGATGAATCTATAGCTGTCCTTTCGTTATTTGGTACATCGTCACAGGTAAGGCTTGATTTAGACCTATAGACAGGGAAAGACAAATCCTTCCTATAGGAAGGACAAAGAAGTCCCTGTGTAAAACCTGACAATGACAGTCAAAGAAGAAAAAACAGCCTACTTTTACTACTTTTTGTTATTTTTTTTCTCAGGTAATACGTAATCTAAAAAGTAGAGAAAGATAGCTGACGCAAAGTACGTATTATAGTCCGGTTTCTATGCCATATGTTATTCTGTGTCCTGACCCTCCATAGAACGGTGTCACAGTGACATTATAAAACAATTTGTCGGACACGTCTCACGAATTGAATTATAACTTCACTGTGACTGTGTGGTTCAGGGTTCGATTGGGCTGATAGTACATACGTACTATGTCGCATTGCCGACGCTTCCGCAAGCGTAACGGCAATCGGCGCTTGCGCTATTCTGCTAAAGCTAAAATTGTGACGCTGATTGTTGTTTCGGCATGCGAGAACATACGTGTTTGCTCCAAACCGACTCCAGTTATATGTTCAATAAGGGTAATTTTACCAATTTAATGTAATGCAATAAATGGGTTAAGCAATATACTTTATTGTTTAGTTTGAAGTTACACATGTGATCTAATAAATAATTTATGATTACATCAAATTAGCATTGTGGAACTAAGTAACCCCCACATGCTACTGTCAAGTTCTCAAGAGAAAATATCCTCTTACCAAAAATTAGTCCTCACGTGTAATATCCATGGGCTTATTTTCTCTAATAATATACCTCTACAAACTGACATTAAAGAAATCCATCTTGCTAAAGAAGCAAGGAGTAAACACCATATTAAGAAACACTGTGTGAAATTTTGTTTTATTCATATCAAAACCTAGATGTATATGATATGGACCAAATGATAAATCGGGCATTTTTCATAACAACCGGGCACTATGAAAAATGCCCAATATGAGAGGGCAATTTGATAATAATTATTCGAATAATCAAATTGACTGGGCGTTATACATAATGCCCATTACCTTTTGGGCAGAGTAATACAAACATATTTACATTTTTCATAATGACCGGGCACTATGAAAAATTACCAATATCTCTCATATTGGTCATAAAGTTAAACTCTATTCTTGTTGGAGTAGGATTGAGTTTAACGTGGATATTTAAAAATAGTGAACACAATCAGATTTGGACCCAATATGGGTTTATTTGTCAGATAGTAGGTACCTAATAGTATTTTTTATATGTTTCTCACTTTGTATATGTCATGGACCAAGTGATTAATGCGGGCATTATCACTTCTGGGCGGTATGCCCTTCGGGCGTATATAAAAAGTAACCTAACCTACCTTAGTTATCAAATTGCCCATTTTGTCACGTAGCAATAATAATAATGACCAGGCAATGTGATAAATAATGAAGTTTAGGGGTCAATTTCAACAATGCACGATTTTATGCCAATTTCGGTGAATAAATGAAACTTTAATTTTTTGGAGAGTTTTTTTACTAATAATTTGCTAAACAATGTTTTAAAACGGATTGCTATCTGCAAAACTTTAGAAGATATAACAAATTAAATAATTTGAGCTGACCACGGGAATTGGTATCTGCCACCTGAATTGTAGTGACGTGCCACCCGAATTTACCCGCCACCAAAATTCGTTATTTTTAACATAACTTTATTTTGAATATAATTAACTACTTACATTTTAGTGATATAATATTATAAATAGGTCGGAACAGATTCCAGTCATTAGTTTTTGTTTTAATTGAACAAGTGCATAATAGAAATGAAACGAGCTTGTACCTATTCAACTCTTTTATTTATCACAAATTAAATACTTACAAAACATGATTAACCCATTTACATATAATAACATAAAAATAAAAGCTTCTAAAAATCTTAAAGTTAATTCGCATATCGCAAGTATTGTACATAATTTACACATAATAGGAACCACACGTAGGGTAACTGCACCTATATTGGACAGCGCTCCAGTTACGATTAATCCGTTAAACTATTCGCATTACAATTAAGTACATTTTTTTTTAATATATTGTTTATCACTAGAGCACTGTTCACCCATAATACGTGCTTTTATATTAACATAAAATCTAATAATTTTATAAAGGTTCGTTAGTAAATATGTCAGATCATATTTTAGTAACTTCATACAAGTTTTGACATTCATGACCGAAATTTGATCTAACGGATCTTTATGAAACCCAGCCTAAGTAACCAGAAGGTTTTTATGGTCGTGTTGGATAAATGTCGATAAAACATTCGTCACTTTCTGAATGCTTTATCCACGTTTAAGTCTAAATTTGTTTTATTCATCGTTTTATTTCAAGCAAAAGACACTACCCTAAAAGGCTTAAAAAATCGTTTAACGACAGCGACAAACGCAACCGTAAACGTTTTTTTAAGCCTTTTAAGGTAGTGTCTTTCACTTGGATAAAACGGTGAATAAAACAAAATAGAAAACATAATATAATAACAAATTATGAACAAATAACATCACATGTTTGATTATTTAACACAAGATAGATTTTTGTCACAATTTTGATTATTTGTCGCTTTTATCGTCAGCCCACAAAAAAAACACATTACGCTCTGGTTCAGCAATTCTTTTTTTCAACAACCTTTCTACTTAGTTTGCTTCTTTCTACGCGGCATTCTAGACACTAAATTATACCGATTAATACCGCCAAACTAAATCAACTTGTATGCTTCGAATATAATATAATCCGTTTCTCTTGAACGAACAATAACATTTTTAGTATTTAAAACTTGTTATTACCGAAAATTCCATTGTAATAACTAATAGTATCCCCGAATAAGTTCTACTAAATTAATTGTACAACATAAAAATCTCGAAACCGGAGCACTTTCCATAATAGGTGCTTTTACCTTACTACAACAACTACTGAAATTTTTATTAGAAAAATGCTTTTGTGTTAAGTCTTTAACAATAACTAGTAACCACACGAGGGAAAACGGCGAGAGATCCTTTTGTAGTTTACAGAACTGTAATAGAATTTAAGATGAATCGCAAAAATCGTTAATTAACAATTCAGGTGGCGCAAAATAAGGCAAAAAAACGTTTTGCCCACCTTAATTTGCGCCACTGAAATTGGGATTCTATTAAAATTTTGCCCTAAAACCAATAATCCTTGTTTCACAATTTTAAAACATATTATAGGACAAATACATGAATAGGCATTCCTAAACGTTCATCATTTAATGAAAATTGTATTAGAATCAACGTATAAACGAGCTACCATAATTGGTTTTTTTTTTGACCCCATACCAGCGAAGATTAGTACTTACGTGTTTTACTGGAACTCGCAGCGACATAACACACCCCACCCCGTCGAGCGTTAGATCGCGACTAAGGTAAAAGGAACGGGGGGGGGCGGCGAACATTAAAGCGTTACTAGTGAAGTTATAACGGTTTCAAATTTGCCCACCCGAATTAGTTCTCTCGCGCGGACAAAATGTAGGCATCGATTACTTACTTAAATAATATAAATAAATAATCTGTGTATGTTAGTAATAATGCTATGTATTGTCCAGTTTTATAATCTAATAATAAAAAAGCGCAAACGTAAACCCGATCCTCAGTATGTTTTTTTTTTACTTACTAACCCAGCTCTAGGACGCGCCACCAAGTCTTGGTTTAAGGGATTAAAATATTTTTTTGAATAATTTAAACATAGTTAATTTTACATTATACCAGTGGGGAATAGCTTAGGGAAGAGCTTTATGATGTAAAAATAAATTTCATTGTATTTATCATATATCACCTCAATTTTCAGCCCAGACACAAAAAAAACACGCCCAGAAATTGACCCTTAGGTAGTAATTATCATTTTACCCGATAGAGCTAGACATTATTAATAATGCCCGCATTGATCACTTGCTCCATGACATATACAAAGTGAGAAACATATAAAAAATACTAGTAGGGGAAATGTGTACAAGATGATCCCTCAGGGTAAAATGATTCCCCATCATATCCGAGTTACTGTTAGCGATATCTATCCAAATACTCATTAACCGTATTCACCGCGACCGAGCCAGTTGTCTCTCCAAGTGTCATGGAGGTGGAAGCACAGAGCGGGGATTTATAAAAAAAAATTGAAAAAGTGAGTGTCTAATCTATGGTACGCCTATTTTTAAAGTTTATTTACTTTCTGAATGTTGATTTTTATTAAAATTTGGTTTTATTGGCATATTCCATTGACGTTCTTCTATAATTAAGCGATGTTATAGTACCACATGTTGAACTTGAAACTCATATTTTGATCGATGCCTTGAAATTTGATGATTGAGGTAAAATTATCCCTTTTCGTGACTATAAAATGATCCCTGGGATCAAATTACCCCATTAGGAAATGTCTATTGATCAGAAGTCCCACTTACCATTAGGTGGCATGTGTGCTCGTTTGCTTTCTCCTTAACATAAAATAAATATTTTTAGTTTTTGCAGATCCTGCCGCGAGTTTGGAATCGAAAAATCACTTTAAAACGTTTTTTTACAACTATTTAAGTTTAATTTTGTTTATTATGTATTATTTAATTTTAAAAAATATCTCCTTGTCGCTCACCACTTAAAATTTTATGTGTAACAAACGCTTACATATTTTTGTAATCTTGAGCAATCATATTATGATTAAAGTAAACGCCTGGATGTTTTTTTTATTAATGTTAATATCACGGAATCCAGGGGATCATTTTATATATGCATGTGTTTAAAGTGATCCCTTAGTAAACTTTTGGAAAACATGACGTAATTAAAAAAACACATACAAATCATAAAAAATAAGTATGCTGTTCCCTAAATATATAAATTCACTATCCTGAACAATTAAAACTTGTGATTATGTCTTAAACTCTGACCACAGACAGTAAAGATTTCCCCTTAGGGGGATCATTATGTACACAATCTCCCCTACTATTTGACACATAAAGCCATATTGGATCCAAATCTGATTGTGTTCACTATTTTTAAATATCCACGTTAAACTCAATCCTACTCCAACAAGAATAGAGTTTAACGTTTATAAAATTAGTTTTGTAGATATTTAAAGTTCTAAAATATCCAAAATGGCCTCATGTATTTTTATTTTTAAACACAGAACAGCACGAGTATAAAAGTTATTCTCAGCCATCGCCTCCCTCAAGCATGCCTTAAGGCATATTGTCTTCGGGAAAGTGGCGACCTGATCAACGAGGACATCGTTATCGACTTGAACGTCGACTTTATGCCGTCACTGTTGTTGTTTTATTTATCAAACTAGTAGTAACGTGTAATTTAGTATTATCTAGATTATAGGTCTGTGGCGTATAAGGTAAAATCAACGCACCCTTCGTTTCTTGTTTGCCGCTTCTTCTAGTGCGATGGCTTTCTCGTAGTGCGGCACGTTCCCCGCTGCCCGCCGGTGATTCGGTTCCAGTTTCAGCAGTTCTTTAGTCCATTCCAACGCGGTTTTAACATCATCTGGTAATAAATTAATGTCATGTTATTTGCTGTATAAGTTCGAAATTAAAAAATAAAAGTGCACAGTCATGTGTGGACATATTTTAAGGTGTTTTTAATTATTCTAAAATCTGCTGCTTAAATTCCCGATTATAGCAACAAAATAGGTAACCGTAAAACTGCAATTTAGTAATGAATAATGTATGACACAATGTTACTTTTAAGGAAAACAAAATAGTTAAACTCATGAGGCCTACGCCCACCATACCATAGACAGGGAGATTTTTGAAAGTGGGAATTTGAATCTATCTATAATTGTATCTTATCTATTTTAAATTAAAGTTCAAATTAAGTGCTTTTACTTATGTACATCCCATTGCACATAGGATCTCATGAGGATAAGTTACTTTTCCACAGCGGTGAAGTTTACTGCCCGGCGATGGCAAAACACAAAATACCTTAAAACAACCAATTATTTATTAGAAGGACAGCATGAGGAAGGTAAAAATATTGTATTATTATTTTGCATATAAAATAAAACGATGAATGTTATCAACTGACCCATCAAATAATGCGTGAAGGCAATGTACTCCAGCAAATCGACTTCGGTAAACGAGTGCTTCTTGTTAGTCTCCTCTTTGTACTTGCGGAGGCTCTCCATACTCCATGGCAGCGAGTTCTTATAGTCTTTCTTGAAATAAAGATCTTTACAGAGCTCAAAGCAGTCTGCCGCTGTCATTGGGTAACTAAAATAATTGAAAAGTTTATAATTGAAATTCGACTGCTGACTAGAAAGTACACAAATTTTTGTTTTAAAAAGAACATTTATTTGTATCACGCTTTGCTGTGGCGGCCTGTGCTATATTTCAGCTGAAAAGGCTTGACTATATTAAAACAAAGAGTCCTTTTTTGTTTCGGGAAACGTCTTGGCAATAAACGAGTTCTATCCAAACACGCACAATCACAATCAATGAATCACGGACGTGCAAATCAATCAATTAATTTAAAAATCCATTTTAAATTAATTGATTGATTTATTTATTACCTGTACGCCACTCCATTGAGCCTGCCCTCGGCCAGGCCATGCACGTCTAGTTGGTAGGTGACCTGCAGCCGCGTCAGCGCCTGCGCGGCGCCGGTCAGATCTTCCTGAGTCGGAAACTTCACGTCTTTGTGGATTATTGATACATTCTTAAATTCTAACACTGTAAAAATCGTGGTTTTAAAGTTTTAAAACCCGTAATAGTGAATTTATTACCAGTGTTACTGTTTTTTCCTTTTTCAGTTTTTAAGTTTTTATACGACTAGTTATGTTATTTATTATGATTATTGATTATTGGCAACTAATATTCTCGTCCAATTTTAGATTATGACTTCAGGATATGACTTCATAATTTCGCGTCTCCAAATTTAAATCAGTTATGTTGTGAAATAATGTGTTCTTATAATAATTGAATAAAGTGTAAATGAACAGTGCGTCATGTTTTGGTCTACCCTTAGATAGCCCACTTAAGTAAATAAACCGTTACAGGTTTATGAGCTCGGCGCAGCGCTGCGGCTCCGGCTGGAGCACACGCTGAGCTGAGTCTTATTTGACCTCACACTACAGCGCAACGTCTCTAAATTAGCTACTTGTATATAAATATCTTCTATTCTTTTTACTTACTTGCTTTTTCTATTAACCTGTGGTCTCCCACGGGGTTGAGAATTTTTTTTTTTGAAAAAAAAATAATATCATTTTTTTTCCAAAAATTAAGTTTGAGATAATTCATCCTTAATTTTAATTTAATTTTCGGGGTAGAAAAAATATCATTTATTTTTTCAGTATTTCAAAATGAGGCAAAGAAGGGTGGTCACAAATTTGAGCCGCTGGGAGAGGACAGGTTAAATATTTGATAATATTTGTTGTGTTTCAATGTGTTTTTGTCAGTTGTGAGTTTAAGTTTAAGTTTATATAGTTACTAGCTGTTGCCCGCGACTTCGTCCGTACAGAAAAAACATATAGCCTATGTTCGTTAGGGATAATGTAGTATTCTAATGGAAATTAAATTTTCAAATCCGTTTAGTAGTTTCGGAGCCTATTCAATGCAAACAAACAATCAAGTCTTTCCTCTTTATAATACCTATTAGTGTAGACAAAAAAATCATGTATCTAGTAATAAAAGTTTAAGTATTTATGATACCAGGTGTCCCTTTACAATATGAAATTCACAGAGGTAGGATACGTAGAGGGATTGTCCTTAAGTTCACACTAGAGATGTATGCTCCCACGGACAACCACCAGATAGAATTTGGCGTCGCCGCAGACATAGCCCACGTAAGCGAGATGAGCTTAATGCTGAAAGCCATCAAGACTAGTGGGGGATTGCCTAAGATAGGAATACATTTCTACCCTGCTAATGCAATACGCAGTATCTCAAATAAAACTCCTGTAAAAGATAAAGATAAAAGATGTTTATTCAGTAAGTAGGCCGCACGGGCACTTTTACACGTCAAAAATCTACCATGTAGCAATATCAACCTTATTACTAAGATAAGAGAATTAAAACTGCTTTGGTTATTAAATTTGGGATACTGCTTATTAGCTTAGTAGAGCAGATTTAAGGAAGGGAGGGAAGCTTTGCCTAGCAGAGGAACTTTATAGACTATGGACTATAGACAAAAATCACAAGTGATAAAACTGACTCACATACATAACGTTACTTTGTCCTTATTACCTGTTCCACTTTTGATGTAATTATCTATTTCAGCCAGATCAGTCGTCAGGCTTTTAATCAAAGTAAACGCATTTATGGGATTTTTCAAGTAATTTGGTATGTCTTCCATCGCTTGCTCATGTTGTATTTTGTAGAATTCTAAATGGCTGAGAAGAGAAAACAGATTTGGTTATTATTTTATCTACGAGACGGAACAAAATAAGTTAACTAAAATTTTAATATGGCTGGGTATTGTTTGAAGCTATTGTCATCGCATTACTAAGCCATGATCAGCGTCTAACAAATCGAGTTTAATTTCCAGTATATATGATAACTTTAAGGTGTGGCGAATAGTAAGTTATTGGGTGTACTTTTTTAAAACTGCGAGCCTTTCCTCTTCTTTCGTGATATACTCGTTCACATAGTCTCTGATTCTCTTGTGGGTTTCTATCAGTGGCTCCATGTCCGCAATATCAGTGTACAGTTCTGCACGCGCCCTTGGCTTAAAGAGCGATAGAAGTATACCTAAGCAGACTATTTTTTTATCATTAGAAATCATTTTTGTCGATCTGTTTTTCCTGAAACATGATTAAACTGTTATTAGTTTAGGTCCTAATGGAACTATAAAGTGTATTATTACGTATTAGTACTTATTACCTGTTGAATGTTATTTTTATTATTTTTTTTAAATAAAAGTCGTTCGCGTCGTGAACTCAAGCCTATGTCGAGCTTGTGTGTTCAACTGCGTTCATCATCATCAATTCGTCCAATTATTGCTTCAGTCCGCGAACAGCAGCGAATTTCCCAATTAATATTGTAGATACTCTGAAGGTTGAAGACCTTCACGTCGCCTGTATGGCCCTATATTTAAAAAATACTAACAAATGAAAATAACATAATGTTTGTCACGGACTTGTACGTCAGAAGCTCTCAAGCTTTTGATATAGAAACGTATAAAATAAACAACCACTGTAAATGATCCGTGCGCATAAGCGATATCACATCCACATCATGAATGCGCTCTGCGGCCAGCTGTTTAGTGCGAATGGAATGACTGACTCCACCCACAACAACAATAACTATTGAGCTATCATCGATAGAGCGTACCTCATTGGCGGAATTGAAATTGTACGGTTTAATTCATAATAATTGAGTAACTCAAGGAAACTGTGCAAGTACAACATTGATTATACGTTGCTGTTTGACGAATGAAGAAATTCACAATTTCACACACTTATTGTTAAACTGAAACTCGACATAGGTGTACAACCCGGCTGTAAGTAATTCAGTTATTAACACAAGGTTTTACTTTTATTTTAACTACACTTTCTACTTAGTGTGTTACAATTATAATAGCTTACGGAATCGTAAAAAAGTACGCCTACGTAAACGTCTCGTTTTATATCATTTTATTAAATAAAGAAATAAGTTTCTGTCAAAAATTTCAGAGTCATTATCTGCTTATCAAGACCAAACAAATGAGCCCCAACACGGTTGGTCTACGTTAAGTAAAGCGGATATTTTGTCGCCACCTTCTGACTTCATCATTAGATCAGCTTCATGTCATAATAGTATTGCATTGTTATCCAATTTACACAAGTATGCAAATTTTCAGCTTCATCGGAAACCGGGAAGTGGGTCAAATTTAACTTGCAAGATTTGACCCGTACATACTTACATTACATACATTGCAAGTTAAATAAAAGCTTGTAAAATAGCTATTGTTCCCTGGTATTAGGGTGCGGCTCCACTGAGGCGGAGAGCGGAGCTGGCTGTGCCAATATTAACCAATAGAATATAAACTAACCAATAGAATATAAACTAACGTGCGCAAGGCGCGCTCGACTTGACCGCATGCGCCTTCTATTGGTTAATATTGGCACAGCTCCGCTCCGCTCCTCTCGTCTCCGCCTCAGTGGAGACGCACCCTTAATTCCCGGATTCATAACACCGCTATTGGAAACTTACTTATGTAGAAATAGAGACCTTTGTTGCGCCTTTGATCAGGGCCGACCGAATGCATCCAGGCTAGGCACAGATAGTATCTGAGTGGGGGCCATGGTAGACCAAGGCGAAGGTGGCGGGATGAGTTGGATCCATTTCGAAGCGACTAGTCAGAGAGTGCTATGGACAGACAAGGTTGGGAATCCGAGGGAGAAGCCTTTAACCAGAAGTGGTGCACTAATTCAGGATACCATAACACTTCAAAGGCAATATTGTTGTACAATAAAGCCCAAAGTCCTTTCCCGAAAATAGTATTACGTCCACTGCTGGACATAGGCCTCCCCCAAGGTTTGCAACAAAGACCAGTCCTGCGCCGCTGCATCCATCGATTTCCCGCAACCTTAGCCACGTCGTTGGTCCACCTTGTTAGAGGTCTACCTTGCATCTCCCGGTATGCGAACGCCACTCGAAAAATCTTCCACCCCATCGGCCATCTGTTCTGCGAGCGATTTCCCCGCCCACTGCCACTTAAGTTAAGCAATTCTGAGGGCTATGTCGGTGACTTTGGTTCTCTAGCAGATTTCCTCATTTCTGATTCAATCACGCAAATAAGTTAGACCGCAGTTGAATAGCTAGTGCTCAAGACGCTGCTGGTGCCCGATCCCGGTTATTCCTCTGTCGCCTATTATGACCCATGATCAATTCTTAGCGGGCACCACACGGCAAGATATAATAAGCGGTATAACTTACAATTTAAGCTAGATTTTACAAAACCTCAATTATCCGTCCTAGTCCGGGCCAGGGTTGAAGCGTAGAACTGATACAGAACAGACACGCACTTAATTTTTAACCGACTTCAAAAAAAGGAGGAGGTTCTCAATTCGTCGGGATATTATTATTATTATTTATTTTTTTTTTTTATGTATGTTCCCCGATTACTCGAAGACCACCGGACCGAATTGAAAAATTTTTTCGTTGTTCGAATGGGTATACTTTCTAGTTGGTCCCATTGTCACCACGTCAGGATCTGATGATGGGATCATGGAGAAATCAAGAGAACTCCTCAAATATTATAGGCACACCTATAGCGATTTTGGTATTTTTCACTGTAACTCATGCATTTGCTTTTGAAAAGTACTATATGGTGAAGTGGAACTGATGATGAAGACCACAGATGGCCACCGGAACTCCTTAACGGTACCTATTTCAAGGGTGGCGATAAGATATTTCGATAAAGGAAGTTGAGTGACTATGACGAAGCACATTTAGGTTTAAATATGACTATGACATTCCCGCGGCGTTGTCTGCGGCGAGCTTGAAATGTTCTATAGTTTCTTATTAATATTTAGAAGTGGAGCTACGTAACAGCATAAATAGGATCACTCAAAAGTATAAAATAAAATAAATGTTTAAAAAAACAAAAAAACCGCCTTCAAAAAGCAAAAAATAACTTCTTTAAAATGGTAGGTAAATAGGTCAGTCCAACTGAAGTCGGCGTCCAACAATATTTTAACCAAAAGCAGACTTCAGTTGGACTGACCTATTTACCTACCATTTTAAAGAAGTTATTTTTTGCTTTTTGAAGGCGGTTTTTTTGTTTTTTTAAACATTTATTTTATACATTAATAATATTACTTAATAAGTTTTTTTTGTTACAGGGAAAACTGACCGACGAGAATGGTTTTTAATATTAAATATCTGTTCTGCTTAAGTATACTTCTATCTATCTTTTACCTAAGGGCGTGCATGGAAATGATTACTGCCACTGCGGAGAAGAAGCCTCTTCTAGAAATCAACAGGAGGATCATAGGTGTTATGACGAATGAGGAGAAAAGGCTGGAAGTTTTAAATAGGTAATGTCTAATATCATATTTGCTACAGAGTGTCCTTAAATACAGTCAAAAAGAGTCGAGAATTGTGACCATAACATGTCTTAACAGCCAGAACCGAATTACGTTATTTCAGAGTCACGCTTTTCGTTGGTATCTATCTATCTATATATATAACATGCTAAATTGATTGTTGATAAATTAACGCATACGCTAACCTCTAGACATAGAGACTTAAAATTTTGCACATAGATATCTTATATAGTGTGGAGATCCACTAAGGAAGGATTTTCGAATATTATACCCTTAAGCGGGTAAAATAGGGGATAAACATTTGAGAAAGTTCGTCAGTTTTGAAGTTAGACTATTCAAATTTTGTGTTCTGTTTGACGATTGAAAATTAATTTAGACGTGTCTCAGCGTTTTTGATCATTTCACCTCCGATGGGACGAAAAGGGGTAAAACTGACTGATCGATCGAAGCATAGCCTAAATCACTAAGCTGGACCTAGGGACTTGAAAGTTGGAGGCAATATTCCCTAGGAGTGCATATGGAAGGGATTTTTGGAAATTCATCCCCTAAGGACTAAAACAGGGGGTTGAAGTTTGTATGGAACTGTGGTCATTTTTGGAGTTAGAAACGTGGAAATGGGTATTTATAAAAAAATCAACTTTCAGTGATTGTGGAAAAAGTGCCCCCCTAAGGCGATAAATGGGGGTTAGAAGTTTTTGTGTCAGATTAGTTATTTTTGAAGTAAGTAACTTGGAAATTCATATTTGGGCTACTGTTTATAAATAAAAAATACAACTTTCTGCGATTTAGAAAAAACTACCCCTAAGGGGGTAAAAGGGGGTTTTAGTTTGTTACTCCTTCACGTTGCAACAGCTAGACGGATTTGCATGAAATTTAGAATAGAGATAGCTTATTAATTAACACATAGGAAAATCTCATCTCGGAAACTTTAAAAGTTCCCTAGGGAATAACGATAATATGTTTGATGTTTTTTGAAAAAGTCAACATGGGTGTCATTTTCTTAGATTGCGGTGACGCAGATTTTGAAAATTATATCAAACAAGGGATTCAAAATGGCGGCCTTGATAAATTTGCTGAAGAAGCAAATGTTTTAATTCCCCGCATTCCCTTAATTCCGACAGATCTACCATTAAACTTTAAAAAAGTGCAATTCCCTCTAAAAATAGCTTTTTCCATGACCATAAGAAGAGAGCAGAGATTCCTTAAAGGGATAAGTTCGCCGTTGTATATACCTTTTGTGATTCTGTCTTTTTTATTTGTTATTTTCCCGTTTGTACAATAAAGTATATACATACATACATACCATAAACAAACCGCAAGGACAAACACTAAAAGTAGCTGGTATGTAGCATGCTCACGAGTATCCAGCCCACAAAACCTGCATGGCAAAACAAAAAATATTGTTTACTAAAATATATTAACGTAGATGATGTTATCCAATTCAATATTATTATTATTTATAAATTTCGAGCTCAATATTACCCACTCGCTTCACCCGCTGGCTCAAGCCGCGGTCCGTTGCTTCCTTCATTACAGTATCCAACACTATTTGGCCGTCGCTTCACCTTGGATACTATAGTGTCCACGGCAGCGTGCGTAGTCGGAGCTCTTAAATTAATATATTTTCCACTCATACTCATAAATAAAACGTTTCCAACCTTTTTTTGAAAAACTTATACATCTTTTTCCTAAAGGTAGCATAGGCCTGTGGAGGATCTATAGTTTTCAAACAATGTTTAGGCCGCTGAAAGCACTTTTCAATTTTTATTGAATTTTAAATAGGCTCGCGGAAATTGATGCAAGTCGGTTTTAACTGCATGAGGCCAGCTCTATTTTGTCCTCATTTTCGGATTGCGGACAACACTAGTCAGTATGTTCAATATGGCTGAACTGCGTGCATAACGATTTTTTTTCTCGCTCCGCTTTTATTGTAAAGACTTCTTGCTTTGCTGTGCTGTGCTTCTATTACAAAATACCTGGATTACTCCCGATGCGCTGAAGTTTTTGGTGAGTGGATTTAGTTTTCTTTAAGATTTGAATCGGGTTTTCAACGGACATTCCTGCCACCGCCGCTCATAACAGATTTCTTGGGAAAGACTACGAAGGTGAATTGACACCTATTTTACAGCCCACTATAAAAATCGAAGCTCCAACAAACAAACTCAAAACAAAGTTCGTCGTTCAAGGCAAGGTCGTTGCGCAAGTACTCCACAAATATAATCAAATGCGTAAAATTACATCTCATATTGTGATTTTAAGTTTTAACCATTTTTTTATAAATCCTACTAATATTATAAATGCGAAAGTTTGTGTGTGTGTTTGTTACTTTTACGCTGTAACGGCTGGACGGATTTGGATGAAAATAGCTTATACCCTGGATTAATACGTAGGCTAGTTTTCATCCCGGAAAATTTAAAAGTTCCCGAGGGAATAAGTATAATCGAAATCTAAGCGGACGAAGACGCGTTCAGAAGCTATTATCCACTAATCCTACTTACACGAGTATCCTACTAATCCTAGTAATATCTACTCTTCATCCCGGAAAATTAAGTTCCCAAGGGAATAACTATAATCGAAATCTAATAATAAATAATTCCAATTGTAGTAACAAATGTCTGCCGTCGTACCAAAGAAGGCGGCAAAGTGACTTTAGCGGCTTTTTAATTTTTTGATACAGGCATTATCATCAAAATATTCTGCGTCGAATGGTATTGAATTTTTTTTTCTAGCACAGTTAGTTCTTGAGATACACAGTAATGAAACGGTCGGGACTACAAATGCGAACCCATACTCAGATTTAAAAAAAGTGGCCGCCATTTTAAACTTTTTTGTTAGTGGTTCGATTGTCTTGAAAATCGATATCTGAGGGCCCCTTGGGACTACAAATGCGAACCCGTAATCAGATTTTTGTCGGGCGTCCCGAGATGCACTCGTTTTTTTGACATTACATAGGACGCACGCGCCGCGTGCGAGAGTCGTTTGCGCGGGAAACGTTAATTTTAGGCAGAGCCGTCCGTGCGGAACGAGGCGTGGCAGTCGAGCCGACTAGCGTTTGTGAGTTCTAGGAGACAGACACGAGATCGGCATTTTATCGCGCGGGCTTGAACGCGTGGGGATAGAATGTCACATCTTCAAATTCAGTTAGCGACAAAAATAATGTTTGGTAGCTTCGTTTAAAGACTTGAACCCAGTTCAATTAGAAGAATTTTGAAAATACAAATTTCTATCTAAATAATATTTCGACCTGTCAACATGTCCCCCTGATCCCACAGGACAGGCCTCGCCTAGTGTGGGAATCATAAGCAATCTGTAAAGATTTTAACAATATTTTTAAGAATAAATTTTCATTTTCATTTTCACTTTCACCAATTGTTACTTTTTATTATTTGAAACATAACTTTCAAATAATAAAAAGTGTTTTTTTTTTTATAAAGTACGCCATTTGATTACTAGTCAAAGTACTTCTTCTCAAACCGCATCCCTCTCCATAATAATAGTAGTCCTATAATAACCTAAAATGCCGTAATTTACAGATTGATGCACACATTACGGCTTTTTTTATGTATTAGAAGTAAATATTCGGGTCGCTTTATTAATTTGGTGTAAAAAGTAAAAAAATAACTAAGCTTTAGTGTTCAGCCATCGGCCTTTTAACTTATTATTATTTGTCCAATAATATTTCCAAATTCTAAGCTGTAAAATAAAACCCTCTAAATTTAATACTAAGTATTTATTGTTTATGAGCTGTTAATAATACCGTAATAGCGCCTCTATTCTAGGCGGTAAAAACGATATCGTAGTTTGCCTGTTAGGGTATTGTTATGACGTCAGTCGCCATTACCGCCTCGAATAGAGGCGCTGGAAGTAGGCCGGGAAGTAGGGAGTTTTATGAGGCTGGCAACCCCTTTTCACGGCGAGGTATGTATAGTGCTTTTCTGAGATATAATAAATTAAAAATTACAACGCCAAATTCGTCCTAGGAGTGCATAAACATTAAAAGTAACCTACATTGCTTAGTCATCCGTACCGTGTAGGGTGCGCCCCGCGGCGCGCCGCCCCGTGCTACACCGCCTGCGATCTAAGGTGCGCTACGCACCCCTAATAACTTCTGCCCTCCTGGTACCTGATGCCTTTATGCAAACGCTTTGGTCTGACGTAATGCCTAGTGTATTGAAAAAAAAACAGCTATTTAGGCTGGTCCTAAACACAGCCGCCGTGTTTACATGAAAATTAAAAAAAAACTACTTCCCGCCCAATTCCTTCCCAGTTCTTTCGCGATGTTCCGCGCGCACCAGGATTCTTCCAGGCCTAAAATAACTAGCATACCGCTACGATGTTGAGAATCTCCGGGTGCACAATGCCGAGGCACGGAGCCACGTCATGACCTGCCTTTAGATGAAGCGAACGGGAGTCTAGCGGGAGTTTTCAGATGGCTGGTGACCTTTTTTTACAGGCGTTTTTCAGCGCGCTTTCCCCGCCTTCATGGAGGCGATGGAAGGAGGAGGAACTTGAAAAACGCCTGTAAAAAAAAGGTAGTCGTAAATCTCAGTCATGTTTTCCGAAACTCTGTGATGTCAAGTTGGCGGCCTTGATGTTTCTCGAAAATGCCGTCATGGGTGTAGCGTTTCCTGTTTTTGGGGTAAGCAATTTCGAAACTGTTGCCAAATTTGATTGCCGTCATGCGGGTATCGTGTTTCATGTCGTCGGGGATGGCAATTTCGAATTCGAAAATGATGTCAGATTTGGATTTCAAGATGGCGGCCATGATGTTAATCGAAAAAGCCGTCATGGGTATCGTTTCTAATGTTTACGGGGATGGCGAATTCGAAAATGATGTCAGTTTCGGAATTCAAGATGGCGGCCTTGATGTTGTTCAAAAAAAGGCGTCATGGGGTATCGTGTTTCATGTTTTCGGGAATGGGGAATTCAAAAATGATTCAAATTCGGAATTCAAGATGGCGGCCATGATGCTCTTCGATAAAGCGGTCATGGGTATCGTGTTTCATGTTTTCGTGGATAGCGAATTCGAAAATGATGTCAGATTCGGAATTCAAGATGGCGGCCATGATGTTTATCGAAAAAGCCTTCATGGGGTATCGTTTTTTATGTTTTCGGGGATGGCGAATTCGAAAATGATGTGAGTTTCGGAATTGAAGATGGCGGCCATTATGTTTTTAGAAAAGGCCAACATGGGTATCGTGTTTCATGTTTTTGGGGATGCCAATTTCGAAAATGATATCAAATTTGGATTTCAACATGGCGGCCATGATGTTTTTCGAAAATGCCGTCATGGGTATCGTTGCTCATGTTTTCGGGGATGGCGAATTCGAAAAAGATGTCAGATTTGGATTTCAAGATGGCGGCCATGATGTTAATCGAAAAAGCCGTCATGGGTATCGTTTCTAATGTTTACGGGGATGGCGAATTCGAAAATGATGTCAGTTTCGGAATTCAAGATGGCGGCCTTGATGTTGTTCGAAAAAGCCGTCATGGGGTATCGTGTTTCATGTTTTCGGGAATGGGGAATTCAAAAATGATTCAAATTCGGAATTCAAGATGGCGGCCATGATGCTCTTCGATAAAGCGGTCATGGGTATCGTTTCTCATGTTTTCGTGATAGCGAATTCTAAAATGATGTCAGATTCGGAATTCAAGATGGCGGCCATGATGTTTATCGAAAAAGCCTTCATGGGGTATCGTTTTTTATGTTTTCGGGGATGGCGAATTCGAAAATGATGTGAGTTTCGGAATTGAAGATGGCGGCCATGATGTTTTTAGAAAAGGCCAACATGGGTATCGTGTTTCATGTTTTTGGGGATGCCAATTTCGAAAATGATATCAAATTTGGATTTCAACATGGCGGCCATGATGTTTTTCGAAAATGCCGTCATGGGTATCGTTGCTCATGTTTTCGGGGATGGCGAATTCGAAAAAGATGTCAGATTTGGATTTCAAGATGGCGGCCATGATGTTAATCGAAAAAGCCGTCATGGGTATCGTTTCTAATGTTTACGGGGATGGCGAATTCGAAAATGATGTCAGTTTCGGAATTCAAGATGGCGGCCTTGATGTTGTTCAAAAAAAGGCGTCATGGGGTATCGTGTTTCATGTTTTCGGGAATGGGGAATTCAAAAATGATTCAAATTCGGAATTCAAGATGGCGGCCATGATGCTCTTCGATAAAGCGGTCATGGGTATCGTGTTTCATGTTTTCGTGGATAGCGAATTCGAAAATGATGTCAGATTCGGAATTCAAGATGGCGGCCATGATGTTTATCGAAAAAGCCTTCATGGGGTATCGTTTTTTATGTTTTCGGGGATGGCGAATTCGAAAATGATGTGAGTTTCGGAATTGAAGATGGCGGCCATTATGTTTTTAGAAAAGGCCAACATGGGTATCGTGTTTCATGTTTTTGGGGATGCCAATTTCGAAAATGATATCAAATTTGGATTTCAACATGGCGGCCATGATGTTTTTCGAAAATGCCGTCATGGGTATCGTTGCTCATGTTTTCGGGGATGGCGAATTCGAAAAAGATGTCAGATTTGGATTTCAAGATGGCGGCCATGATGTTAATCGAAAAAGCCGTCATGGGTATCGTTTCTAATGTTTACGGGGATGGCGAATTCGAAAATGATGTCAGTTTCGGAATTCAAGATGGCGGCCTTGATGTTGTTCGAAAAAGCCGTCATGGGGTATCGTGTTTCATGTTTTCGGGAATGGGGAATTCAAAAATGATTCAAATTCGGAATTCAAGATGGCGGCCATGATGCTCTTCGATAAAGCGGTCATGGGTATCGTTTCTCATGTTTTCGTGATAGCGAATTCTAAAATGATGTCAGATTCGGAATTCAAGATGGCGGCCATGATGTTTATCGAAAAAGCCTTCATGGGGTATCGTTTTTTATGTTTTCGGGGATGGCGAATTCGAAAATGATGTGAGTTTCGGAATTGAAGATGGCGGCCATGATGTTTTTAGAAAAGGCCAACATGGGTATCGTGTTTCATGTTTTTGGGGATGCCAATTTCGAAAATGATATCAAATTTGGATTTCAACATGGCGGCCATGATGTTTTTCGAAAATGCCGTCATGGGTATCGTTGCTCATGTTTTCGGGGATGGCGAATTCGAAAAAGATGTCAGATTTGGATTTCAAGATGGCGGCCATGATGTTAATCGAAAAAGCCGTCATGGGTATCGTTTCTAATGTTTACGGGGATGGCGAATTCGAAAATGATGTCAGTTTCGGAATTCAAGATGGCGGCCTTGATGTTGTTCAAAAAAAGGCGTCATGGGGTATCGTGTTTCATGTTTTCGGGAATGGGGAATTCAAAAATGATTCAAATTCGGAATTCAAGATGGCGGCCATGATGCTCTTCGATAAAGCGGTCATGGGTATCGTGTTTCATGTTTTCGTGGATAGCGAATTCGAAAATGATGTCAGATTCGGAATTCAAGATGGCGGCCATGATGTTTATCGAAAAAGCCTTCATGGGGTATCGTTTTTTATGTTTTCGGGGATGGCGAATTCGAAAATGATGTGAGTTTCGGAATTGAAGATGGCGGCCATTATGTTTTTAGAAAAGGCCAACATGGGTATCGTGTTTCATGTTTTTGGGGATGCCAATTTCGAAAATGATATCAAATTTGGATTTCAACATGGCGGCCATGATGTTTTTCGAAAATGCCGTCATGGGTATCGTTGCTCATGTTTTCGGGGATGGCGAATTCGAAAAAGATGTCAGATTTGGATTTCAAGATGGCGGCCATGATGTTAATCGAAAAAGCCGTCATGGGTATCGTTTCTAATGTTTACGGGGATGGCGAATTCGAAAATGATGTCAGTTTCGGAATTCAAGATGGCGGCCTTGATGTTGTTCGAAAAAGCCGTCATGGGGTATCGTGTTTCATGTTTTCGGGAATGGGGAATTCAAAAATGATTCAAATTCGGAATTCAAGATGGCGGCCATGATGCTCTTCGATAAAGCGGTCATGGGTATCGTTTCTCATGTTTTCGTGATAGCGAATTCTAAAATGATGTCAGATTCGGAATTCAAGATGGCGGCCATGATGTTTATCGAAAAAGCCTTCATGGGGTATCGTTTTTTATGTTTTCGGGGATGGCGAATTCGAAAATGATGTGAGTTTCGGAATTGAAGATGGCGGCCATGATGTTTTTAGAAAAGGCCAACATGGGTATCGTGTTTCATGTTTTTGGGGATGCCAATTTCGAAAATGATATCAAATTTGGATTTCAACATGGCGGCCATGATGTTTTTCGAAAATGCCGTCATGGGTATCGTTGCTCATGTTTTCGGGGATGGCGAATTCGAAAAAGATGTCAGATTTGGATTTCAAGATGGCGGCCATGATGTTAATCGAAAAAGCCGTCATGGGTATCGTTTCTAATGTTTACGGGGATGGCGAATTCGAAAATGATGTCAGTTTCGGAATTCAAGATGGCGGCCTTGATGTTGTTCGAAAAAGCCGTCATGGGGTATCGTGTTTCATGTTTTCGGGAATGGGGAATTCAAAAATGATTCAAATTCGGAATTCAAGATGGCGGCCATGATGCTCTTCGATAAAGCGGTCATGGGTATCGTTTCTCATGTTTTCGTGATAGCGAATTCTAAAATGATGTCAGATTCGGAATTCAAGATGGCGGCCATGATGTTTATCGAAAAAGCCTTCATGGGGTATCGTTTTTTATGTTTTCGGGGATGGCGAATTCGAAAATGATGTGAGTTTCGGAATTGAAGATGGCGGCCATGATGTTTTTAGAAAAGGCCAACATGGGTATCGTGTTTCATGTTTTTGGGGATGCCAATTTCGAAAATGATATCAAATTTGGATTTCAACATGGCGGCCATGATGTTTTTCGAAAATGCCGTCATGGGTATCGTTGCTCATGTTTTCGGGGATGGCGAATTCGAAAAAGATGTCAGATTTGGATTTCAAGATGGCGGCCATGATGTTAATCGAAAAAGCCGTCATGGGTATCGTTTCTAATGTTTACGGGGATGGCGAATTCGAAAATGATGTCAGTTTCGGAATTCAAGATGGCGGCCTTGATGTTGTTCGAAAAAGCCGTCATGGGGTATCGTGTTTCATGTTTTCGGGAATGGGGAATTCAAAAATGATTCAAATTCGGAATTCAAGATGGCGGCCATGATGCTCTTCGATAAAGCGGTCATGGGTATCGTGTTTCATGTTTTCGTGGATAGCGAATTCGAAAATGATGTCAGATTCGGAATTCAAGATGGCGGCCATGATGTTTATCGAAAAAGCCTTCATGGGGTATCGTTTTTTATGTTTTCGGGGATGGCGAATTCGAAAATGATGTGAGTTTCGGAATTGAAGATGGCGGCCATGATGTTTTTAGAAAAGGCCAACATGGGTATCGTGTTTCATGTTTTTGGGGATGCCAATTTCGAAAATGATATCAAATTTGGATTTCAACATGGCGGCCATGATGTTTTTCGAAAATGCCGTCATGGGTATCGTTGCTCATGTTTTCGGGGATGGCGAATTCGAAAAAGATGTCAGATTTGGATTTCAAGATGGCGGCCATGATGTTAATCGAAAAAGCCGTCATGGGTATCGTTTCTAATGTTTACGGGGATGGCGAATTCGAAAATGATGTCAGTTTCGGAATTCAAGATGGCGGCCTTGATGTTGTTCGAAAAAGCCGTCATGGGGTATCGTGTTTCATGTTTTCGGGAATGGGGAATTCAAAAATGATTCAAATTCGGAATTCAAGATGGCGGCCATGATGCTCTTCGATAAAGCGGTCATGGGTATCGTTTCTCATGTTTTCGTGATAGCGAATTCTAAAATGATGTCAGATTCGGAATTCAAGATGGCGGCCATGATGTTTATCGAAAAAGCCTTCATGGGGTATCGTTTTTTATGTTTTCGGGGATGGCGAATTCGAAAATGATGTGAGTTTCGGAATTGAAGATGGCGGCCATGATGTTTTTAGAAAAGGCCAACATGGGTATCGTGTTTCATGTTTTTGGGGATGCCAATTTCGAAAATGATATCAAATTTGGATTTCAACATGGCGGCCATGATGTTTTTCGAAAATGCCGTCATGGGTATCGTTGCTCATGTTTTCGGGGATGGCGAATTCGAAAAAGATGTCAGATTTGGATTTCAAGATGGCGGCCATGATGTTAATCGAAAAAGCCGTCATGGGTATCGTTTCTAATGTTTACGGGGATGGCGAATTCGAAAATGATGTCAGTTTCGGAATTCAAGATGGCGGCCTTGATGTTGTTCGAAAAAGCCGTCATGGGGTATCGTGTTTCATGTTTTCGGGAATGGGGAATTCAAAAATGATTCAAATTCGGAATTCAAGATGGCGGCCATGATGCTCTTCGATAAAGCGGTCATGGGTATCGTGTTTCATGTTTTCGTGGATAGCGAATTCGAAAATGATGTCAGATTCGGAATTCAAGATGGCGGCCATGATGTTTATCGAAAAAGCCCTCATGGGGTGTCGTGTTTCATGTTTTCGGGAATGGGGACTTCAAAAATGATTCAAATTCGGCATTCAAGATGGCGGCCATGATGCTCTTCGATAAAGCAGTCATGGGTATCGTTTCTCATGTTTTCGTGGATAGCGAATTCTAAAATGATGTCAGATTCGGAATTCAAGATGGCGGCCATGATGTTTATCGAAAAAGCCATCATGGGGTGTCGTGTTTCATGTTATCGGGAATGGGGAATACAAAAATGATTCAAATTCGGAATTCAAGATGGCGGCCATGATGTTTATCAAAAAAGCCGTCATGGGATATCGTTTTTCATGTTTTCGGGGATGGCGAATTCGAAAATGATGTCAGATTCTCAATTGAAGATGGCGGCCATGATATTTTTAGAAAAAGCCGACATGGGTATCTTGTTTCATGTTTTCGGGGATGGCAATTTCGAAAATGATATCAAATTTGGAATTCAAGATGGCGGCCATGATGACTATCGAAAAAGCCGTCACGGGTAATTTTCGTGTTTCATGTTTTCGGGAATGGGGAATTTAAAAATGATGTCAAATTCGGAAATCAAGATGGCGGCCATGATGCTGTTCGATACAGCGATCGTGGGTATTGTTACTCATGTTTTCGCGGATAGCGAATTCGAAAATGATGTCAGTTTCGGATTTTAAGATGGCGGCCATGATGTTTATCGAAAAAGCCGTCATGGGTATCGCGTTCCATGTTTTTGGGGATGGCAATTTCGAAAATGATATTAAATTTGGAATTCAAGATGGCGGCCACGATGTTTTTCAAATAAGCCGTCACGGGTATCGTTTCTTATTTTTTCGCGGATAGCGACTTCGACAATGATGTCAGATTCGGAATTCAAGATGGCGGCCATGATGTCTATCGAAAAAGCCGTCATGGGTAATTTTCGTGTTTCATGTTTCCGGGAATGGGGAATTCAAAAATGATGTCAAATTCGGAATTCAAGACGGCGGCCATGATGTTCTTCGATAAAGCGGTCATGGCTATCGTTTCTCATTTTTTCGGGGATAGCGAATTCGAAAATGATGTCAGATTTGGAATTCAAGACGGCGGCCATGATGACTATCGAAAAAGCCGTCATGGGTAATTTTCGTGTTTCATGTTTTCATGATGCTCTTCGATACAGCGATCGTGGGTATCGTTTCTCATGTTTTCGTGATAGCGAATTCTAAAATGATGTCAGATTCGGAATTCAAGATGGCGGCCATGATGTTTATCGAAAAAGCCGTCATGGGGTATCGTGTTTCATGTTTTCGGGAATGGGGACTTCAAGATGGCGGCCATGAGGCTCTTCGATAAAGCAGTCATGGGTATCGTTTCTCATGTTTTCGTGATAGCGAATTCTAAAATGATGTCAGATTCGGAATTCAAGATGGCGGCCATGATGTTTATCGAAAAAGCCTTCATGGGGTATCGTTTTTTATGTTTTCGGGGATGGCGAATTCGAAAATGATGTGAGTTTCGGAATTGAAGATGGCGGCCATGATGTTTTTAGAAAAGGCCAACATGGGTATCGTGTTTCATGTTTTTGGGGATGCCAATTTCGAAAATGATATCAAATTTGGATTTCAACATGGCGGCCATGATGTTTTTCGAAAATGCCGTCATGGGTATCGTTGCTCATGTTTTCGGGGATGGCGAATTCGAAAAAGATGTCAGATTTGGATTTCAAGATGGCGGCCATGATGTTAATCGAAAAAGCCGTCATGGGTATCGTTTCTAATGTTTACGGGGATGGCGAATTCGAAAATGATGTCAGTTTCGGAATTCAAGATGGCGGCCTTGATGTTGTTCAAAAAAAGGCGTCATGGGGTATCGTGTTTCATGTTTTCGGGAATGGGGAATTCAAAAATGATTCAAATTCGGAATTCAAGATGGCGGCCATGATGCTCTTCGATAAAGCGGTCATGGGTATCGTGTTTCATGTTTTCGTGGATAGCGAATTCGAAAATGATGTCAGATTCGGAATTCAAGATGGCGGCCATGATGTTTATCGAAAAAGCCTTCATGGGGTATCGTTTTTTATGTTTTCGGGGATGGCGAATTCGAAAATGATGTGAGTTTCGGAATTGAAGATGGCGGCCATTATGTTTTTAGAAAAGGCCAACATGGGTATCGTGTTTCATGTTTTTGGGGATGCCAATTTCGAAAATGATATCAAATTTGGATTTCAACATGGCGGCCATGATGTTTTTCGAAAATGCCGTCATGGGTATCGTTGCTCATGTTTTCGGGGATGGCGAATTCGAAAAAGATGTCAGATTTGGATTTCAAGATGGCGGCCATGATGTTAATCGAAAAAGCCGTCATGGGTATCGTTTCTAATGTTTACGGGGATGGCGAATTCGAAAATGATGTCAGTTTCGGAATTCAAGATGGCGGCCTTGATGTTGTTCGAAAAAGCCGTCATGGGGTATCGTGTTTCATGTTTTCGGGAATGGGGAATTCAAAAATGATTCAAATTCGGAATTCAAGATGGCGGCCATGATGCTCTTCGATAAAGCGGTCATGGGTATCGTTTCTCATGTTTTCGTGATAGCGAATTCTAAAATGATGTCAGATTCGGAATTCAAGATGGCGGCCATGATGTTTATCGAAAAAGCCTTCATGGGGTATCGTTTTTTATGTTTTCGGGGATGGCGAATTCGAAAATGATGTGAGTTTCGGAATTGAAGATGGCGGCCATGATGTTTTTAGAAAAGGCCAACATGGGTATCGTGTTTCATGTTTTTGGGGATGCCAATTTCGAAAATGATATCAAATTTGGATTTCAACATGGCGGCCATGATGTTTTTCGAAAATGCCGTCATGGGTATCGTTGCTCATGTTTTCGGGGATGGCGAATTCGAAAAAGATGTCAGATTTGGATTTCAAGATGGCGGCCATGATGTTAATCGAAAAAGCCGTCATGGGTATCGTTTCTAATGTTTACGGGGATGGCGAATTCGAAAATGATGTCAGTTTCGGAATTCAAGATGGCGGCCTTGATGTTGTTCAAAAAAAGGCGTCATGGGGTATCGTGTTTCATGTTTTCGGGAATGGGGAATTCAAAAATGATTCAAATTCGGAATTCAAGATGGCGGCCATGATGCTCTTCGATAAAGCGGTCATGGGTATCGTGTTTCATGTTTTCGTGGATAGCGAATTCGAAAATGATGTCAGATTCGGAATTCAAGATGGCGGCCATGATGTTTATCGAAAAAGCCTTCATGGGGTATCGTTTTTTATGTTTTCGGGGATGGCGAATTCGAAAATGATGTGAGTTTCGGAATTGAAGATGGCGGCCATTATGTTTTTAGAAAAGGCCAACATGGGTATCGTGTTTCATGTTTTTGGGGATGCCAATTTCGAAAATGATATCAAATTTGGATTTCAACATGGCGGCCATGATGTTTTTCGAAAATGCCGTCATGGGTATCGTTGCTCATGTTTTCGGGGATGGCGAATTCGAAAAAGATGTCAGATTTGGATTTCAAGATGGCGGCCATGATGTTAATCGAAAAAGCCGTCATGGGTATCGTTTCTAATGTTTACGGGGATGGCGAATTCGAAAATGATGTCAGTTTCGGAATTCAAGATGGCGGCCTTGATGTTGTTCGAAAAAGCCGTCATGGGGTATCGTGTTTCATGTTTTCGGGAATGGGGAATTCAAAAATGATTCAAATTCGGAATTCAAGATGGCGGCCATGATGCTCTTCGATAAAGCGGTCATGGGTATCGTTTCTCATGTTTTCGTGATAGCGAATTCTAAAATGATGTCAGATTCGGAATTCAAGATGGCGGCCATGATGTTTATCGAAAAAGCCTTCATGGGGTATCGTTTTTTATGTTTTCGGGGATGGCGAATTCGAAAATGATGTGAGTTTCGGAATTGAAGATGGCGGCCATGATGTTTTTAGAAAAGGCCAACATGGGTATCGTGTTTCATGTTTTTGGGGATGCCAATTTCGAAAATGATATCAAATTTGGATTTCAACATGGCGGCCATGATGTTTTTCGAAAATGCCGTCATGGGTATCGTTGCTCATGTTTTCGGGGATGGCGAATTCGAAAAAGATGTCAGATTTGGATTTCAAGATGGCGGCCATGATGTTAATCGAAAAAGCCGTCATGGGTATCGTTTCTAATGTTTACGGGGATGGCGAATTCGAAAATGATGTCAGTTTCGGAATTCAAGATGGCGGCCTTGATGTTGTTCGAAAAAGCCGTCATGGGGTATCGTGTTTCATGTTTTCGGGAATGGGGAATTCAAAAATGATTCAAATTCGGAATTCAAGATGGCGGCCATGATGCTCTTCGATAAAGCGGTCATGGGTATCGTTTCTCATGTTTTCGTGATAGCGAATTCTAAAATGATGTCAGATTCGGAATTCAAGATGGCGCCCATGATGTTTATCGAAAAAGCCTTCATGGGGTATCGTTTTTTATGTTTTCGGGGATGGCGAATTCGAAAATGATGTGAGTTTCGGAATTGAAGATGGCGGCCATGATGTTTTTAGAAAAGGCCAACATGGGTATCGTGTTTCATGTTTTTGGGGATGCCAATTTCGAAAATGATATCAAATTTGGATTTCAACATGGCGGCCATGATGTTTTTCGAAAATGCCGTCATGGGTATCGTTGCTCATGTTTTCGGGGATGGCGAATTCGAAAAAGATGTCAGATTTGGATTTCAAGATGGCGGCCATGATGTTAATCGAAAAAGCCGTCATGGGTATCGTTTCTAATGTTTACGGGGATGGCGAATTCGAAAATGATGTCAGTTTCGGAATTCAAGATGGCGGCCTTGATGTTGTTCGAAAAAGCCGTCATGGGGTATCGTGTTTCATGTTTTCGGGAATGGGGAATTCAAAAATGATTCAAATTCGGAATTCAAGATGGCGGCCATGATGCTCTTCGATAAAGCGGTCATGGGTATCGTGTTTCATGTTTTCGTGGATAGCGAATTCGAAAATGATGTCAGATTCGGAATTCAAGATGGCGGCCATGATGTTTATCGAAAAAGCCTTCATGGGGTATCGTTTTTTATGTTTTCGGGGATGGCGAATTCGAAAATGATGTGAGTTTCGGAATTGAAGATGGCGGCCATGATGTTTTTAGAAAAGGCCAACATGGGTATCGTGTTTCATGTTTTTGGGGATGCCAATTTCGAAAATGATATCAAATTTGGATTTCAACATGGCGGCCATGATGTTTTTCGAAAATGCCGTCATGGGTATCGTTGCTCATGTTTTCGGGGATGGCGAATTCGAAAAAGATGTCAGATTTGGATTTCAAGATGGCGGCCATGATGTTAATCGAAAAAGCCGTCATGGGTATCGTTTCTAATGTTTACGGGGATGGCGAATTCGAAAATGATGTCAGTTTCGGAATTCAAGATGGCGGCCTTGATGTTGTTCGAAAAAGCCGTCATGGGGTATCGTGTTTCATGTTTTCGGGAATGGGGAATTCAAAAATGATTCAAATTCGGAATTCAAGATGGCGGCCATGATGCTCTTCGATAAAGCGGTCATGGGTATCGTTTCTCATGTTTTCGTGATAGCGAATTCTAAAATGATGTCAGATTCGGAATTCAAGATGGCGGCCATGATGTTTATCGAAAAAGCCTTCATGGGGTATCGTTTTTTATGTTTTCGGGGATGGCGAATTCGAAAATGATGTGAGTTTCGGAATTGAAGATGGCGGCCATGATGTTTTTAGAAAAGGCCAACATGGGTATCGTGTTTCATGTTTTTGGGGATGCCAATTTCGAAAATGATATCAAATTTGGATTTCAACATGGCGGCCATGATGTTTTTCGAAAATGCCGTCATGGGTATCGTTGCTCATGTTTTCGGGGATGGCGAATTCGAAAAAGATGTCAGATTTGGATTTCAAGATGGCGGCCATGATGTTAATCGAAAAAGCCGTCATGGGTATCGTTTCTAATGTTTACGGGGATGGCGAATTCGAAAATGATGTCAGTTTCGGAATTCAAGATGGCGGCCTTGATGTTGTTCGAAAAAGCCGTCATGGGGTATCGTGTTTCATGTTTTCGGGAATGGGGAATTCAAAAATGATTCAAATTCGGAATTCAAGATGGCGGCCATGATGCTCTTCGATAAAGCGGTCATGGGTATCGTGTTTCATGTTTTCGTGGATAGCGAATTCGAAAATGATGTCAGATTCGGAATTCAAGATGGCGGCCATGATGTTTATCGAAAAAGCCCTCATGGGGTGTCGTGTTTCATGTTTTCGGGAATGGGGACTTCAAAAATGATTCAAATTCGGCATTCAAGATGGCGGCCATGATGCTCTTCGATAAAGCAGTCATGGGTATCGTTTCTCATGTTTTCGTGGATAGCGAATTCTAAAATGATGTCAGATTCGGAATTCAAGATGGCGGCCATGATGTTTATCGAAAAAGCCATCATGGGGTGTCGTGTTTCATGTTATCGGGAATGGGGAATACAAAAATGATTCAAATTCGGAATTCAAGATGGCGGCCATGATGTTTATCAAAAAAGCCGTCATGGGATATCGTTTTTCATGTTTTCGGGGATGGCGAATTCGAAAATGATGTCAGATTCTCAATTGAAGATGGCGGCCATGATATTTTTAGAAAAAGCCGACATGGGTATCTTGTTTCATGTTTTCGGGGATGGCAATTTCGAAAATGATATCAAATTTGGAATTCAAGATGGCGGCCATGATGACTATCGAAAAAGCCGTCACGGGTAATTTTCGTGTTTCATGTTTTCGGGAATGGGGAATTTAAAAATGATGTCAAATTCGGAAATCAAGATGGCGGCCATGATGCTGTTCGATACAGCGATCGTGGGTATTGTTACTCATGTTTTCGCGGATAGCGAATTCGAAAATGATGTCAGTTTCGGATTTTAAGATGGCGGCCATGATGTTTATCGAAAAAGCCGTCATGGGTATCGCGTTCCATGTTTTTGGGGATGGCAATTTCGAAAATGATATTAAATTTGGAATTCAAGATGGCGGCCACGATGTTTTTCAAATAAGCCGTCACGGGTATCGTTTCTTATTTTTTCGCGGATAGCGACTTCGACAATGATGTCAGATTCGGAATTCAAGATGGCGGCCATGATGTCTATCGAAAAAGCCGTCATGGGTAATTTTCGTGTTTCATGTTTCCGGGAATGGGGAATTCAAAAATGATGTCAAATTCGGAATTCAAGACGGCGGCCATGATGTTCTTCGATAAAGCGGTCATGGCTATCGTTTCTCATTTTTTCGGGGATAGCGAATTCGAAAATGATGTCAGATTTGGAATTCAAGACGGCGGCCATGATGACTATCGAAAAAGCCGTCATGGGTAATTTTCGTGTTTCATGTTTTCATGATGCTCTTCGATACAGCGATCGTGGGTATCGTTTCTCATGTTTTCGTGATAGCGAATTCTAAAATGATGTCAGATTCGGAATTCAAGATGGCGGCCATGATGTTTATCGAAAAAGCCGTCATGGGGTATCGTGTTTCATGTTTTCGGGAATGGGGACTTCAAGATGGCGGCCATGAGGCTCTTCGATAAAGCAGTCATGGGTATCGTTTCTCATGTTTTCGTGATAGCGAATTCTAAAATGATGTCAGATTCGGAATTCAAGATGGCGGCCATGATGTTTATCGAAAAAGCCTTCATGGGGTATCGTTTTTTATGTTTTCGGGGATGGCGAATTCGAAAATGATGTGAGTTTCGGAATTGAAGATGGCGGCCATGATGTTTTTAGAAAAGGCCAACATGGGTATCGTGTTTCATGTTTTTGGGGATGCCAATTTCGAAAATGATATCAAATTTGGATTTCAACATGGCGGCCATGATGTTTTTCGAAAATGCCGTCATGGGTATCGTTGCTCATGTTTTCGGGGATGGCGAATTCGAAAAAGATGTCAGATTTGGATTTCAAGATGGCGGCCATGATGTTAATCGAAAAAGCCGTCATGGGTATCGTTTCTAATGTTTACGGGGATGGCGAATTCGAAAATGATGTCAGTTTCGGAATTCAAGATGGCGGCCTTGATGTTGTTCAAAAAAAGGCGTCATGGGGTATCGTGTTTCATGTTTTCGGGAATGGGGAATTCAAAAATGATTCAAATTCGGAATTCAAGATGGCGGCCATGATGCTCTTCGATAAAGCGGTCATGGGTATCGTGTTTCATGTTTTCGTGGATAGCGAATTCGAAAATGATGTCAGATTCGGAATTCAAGATGGCGGCCATGATGTTTATCGAAAAAGCCTTCATGGGGTATCGTTTTTTATGTTTTCGGGGATGGCGAATTCGAAAATGATGTGAGTTTCGGAATTGAAGATGGCGGCCATTATGTTTTTAGAAAAGGCCAACATGGGTATCGTGTTTCATGTTTTTGGGGATGCCAATTTCGAAAATGATATCAAATTTGGATTTCAACATGGCGGCCATGATGTTTTTCGAAAATGCCGTCATGGGTATCGTTGCTCATGTTTTCGGGGATGGCGAATTCGAAAAAGATGTCAGATTTGGATTTCAAGATGGCGGCCATGATGTTAATCGAAAAAGCCGTCATGGGTATCGTTTCTAATGTTTACGGGGATGGCGAATTCGAAAATGATGTCAGTTTCGGAATTCAAGATGGCGGCCTTGATGTTGTTCGAAAAAGCCGTCATGGGGTATCGTGTTTCATGTTTTCGGGAATGGGGAATTCAAAAATGATTCAAATTCGGAATTCAAGATGGCGGCCATGATGCTCTTCGATAAAGCGGTCATGGGTATCGTTTCTCATGTTTTCGTGATAGCGAATTCTAAAATGATGTCAGATTCGGAATTCAAGATGGCGGCCATGATGTTTATCGAAAAAGCCTTCATGGGGTATCGTTTTTTATGTTTTCGGGGATGGCGAATTCGAAAATGATGTGAGTTTCGGAATTGAAGATGGCGGCCATGATGTTTTTAGAAAAGGCCAACATGGGTATCGTGTTTCATGTTTTTGGGGATGCCAATTTCGAAAATGATATCAAATTTGGATTTCAACATGGCGGCCATGATGTTTTTCGAAAATGCCGTCATGGGTATCGTTGCTCATGTTTTCGGGGATGGCGAATTCGAAAAAGATGTCAGATTTGGATTTCAAGATGGCGGCCATGATGTTAATCGAAAAAGCCGTCATGGGTATCGTTTCTAATGTTTACGGGGATGGCGAATTCGAAAATGATGTCAGTTTCGGAATTCAAGATGGCGGCCTTGATGTTGTTCAAAAAAAGGCGTCATGGGGTATCGTGTTTCATGTTTTCGGGAATGGGGAATTCAAAAATGATTCAAATTCGGAATTCAAGATGGCGGCCATGATGCTCTTCGATAAAGCGGTCATGGGTATCGTGTTTCATGTTTTCGTGGATAGCGAATTCGAAAATGATGTCAGATTCGGAATTCAAGATGGCGGCCATGATGTTTATCGAAAAAGCCTTCATGGGGTATCGTTTTTTATGTTTTCGGGGATGGCGAATTCGAAAATGATGTGAGTTTCGGAATTGAAGATGGCGGCCATTATGTTTTTAGAAAAGGCCAACATGGGTATCGTGTTTCATGTTTTTGGGGATGCCAATTTCGAAAATGATATCAAATTTGGATTTCAACATGGCGGCCATGATGTTTTTCGAAAATGCCGTCATGGGTATCGTTGCTCATGTTTTCGGGGATGGCGAATTCGAAAAAGATGTCAGATTTGGATTTCAAGATGGCGGCCATGATGTTAATCGAAAAAGCCGTCATGGGTATCGTTTCTAATGTTTACGGGGATGGCGAATTCGAAAATGATGTCAGTTTCGGAATTCAAGATGGCGGCCTTGATGTTGTTCGAAAAAGCCGTCATGGGGTATCGTGTTTCATGTTTTCGGGAATGGGGAATTCAAAAATGATTCAAATTCGGAATTCAAGATGGCGGCCATGATGCTCTTCGATAAAGCGGTCATGGGTATCGTTTCTCATGTTTTCGTGATAGCGAATTCTAAAATGATGTCAGATTCGGAATTCAAGATGGCGGCCATGATGTTTATCGAAAAAGCCTTCATGGGGTATCGTTTTTTATGTTTTCGGGGATGGCGAATTCGAAAATGATGTGAGTTTCGGAATTGAAGATGGCGGCCATGATGTTTTTAGAAAAGGCCAACATGGGTATCGTGTTTCATGTTTTTGGGGATGCCAATTTCGAAAATGATATCAAATTTGGATTTCAACATGGCGGCCATGATGTTTTTCGAAAATGCCGTCATGGGTATCGTTGCTCATGTTTTCGGGGATGGCGAATTCGAAAAAGATGTCAGATTTGGATTTCAAGATGGCGGCCATGATGTTAATCGAAAAAGCCGTCATGGGTATCGTTTCTAATGTTTACGGGGATGGCGAATTCGAAAATGATGTCAGTTTCGGAATTCAAGATGGCGGCCTTGATGTTGTTCGAAAAAGCCGTCATGGGGTATCGTGTTTCATGTTTTCGGGAATGGGGAATTCAAAAATGATTCAAATTCGGAATTCAAGATGGCGGCCATGATGCTCTTCGATAAAGCGGTCATGGGTATCGTTTCTCATGTTTTCGTGATAGCGAATTCTAAAATGATGTCAGATTCGGAATTCAAGATGGCGCCCATGATGTTTATCGAAAAAGCCTTCATGGGGTATCGTTTTTTATGTTTTCGGGGATGGCGAATTCGAAAATGATGTGAGTTTCGGAATTGAAGATGGCGGCCATGATGTTTTTAGAAAAGGCCAACATGGGTATCGTGTTTCATGTTTTTGGGGATGCCAATTTCGAAAATGATATCAAATTTGGATTTCAACATGGCGGCCATGATGTTTTTCGAAAATGCCGTCATGGGTATCGTTGCTCATGTTTTCGGGGATGGCGAATTCGAAAAAGATGTCAGATTTGGATTTCAAGATGGCGGCCATGATGTTAATCGAAAAAGCCGTCATGGGTATCGTTTCTAATGTTTACGGGGATGGCGAATTCGAAAATGATGTCAGTTTCGGAATTCAAGATGGCGGCCTTGATGTTGTTCGAAAAAGCCGTCATGGGGTATCGTGTTTCATGTTTTCGGGAATGGGGAATTCAAAAATGATTCAAATTCGGAATTCAAGATGGCGGCCATGATGCTCTTCGATAAAGCGGTCATGGGTATCGTGTTTCATGTTTTCGTGGATAGCGAATTCGAAAATGATGTCAGATTCGGAATTCAAGATGGCGGCCATGATGTTTATCGAAAAAGCCTTCATGGGGTATCGTTTTTTATGTTTTCGGGGATGGCGAATTCGAAAATGATGTGAGTTTCGGAATTGAAGATGGCGGCCATGATGTTTTTAGAAAAGGCCAACATGGGTATCGTGTTTCATGTTTTTGGGGATGCCAATTTCGAAAATGATATCAAATTTGGATTTCAACATGGCGGCCATGATGTTTTTCGAAAATGCCGTCATGGGTATCGTTGCTCATGTTTTCGGGGATGGCGAATTCGAAAAAGATGTCAGATTTGGATTTCAAGATGGCGGCCATGATGTTAATCGAAAAAGCCGTCATGGGTATCGTTTCTAATGTTTACGGGGATGGCGAATTCGAAAATGATGTCAGTTTCGGAATTCAAGATGGCGGCCTTGATGTTGTTCGAAAAAGCCGTCATGGGGTATCGTGTTTCATGTTTTCGGGAATGGGGAATTCAAAAATGATTCAAATTCGGAATTCAAGATGGCGGCCATGATGCTCTTCGATAAAGCGGTCATGGGTATCGTTTCTCATGTTTTCGTGATAGCGAATTCTAAAATGATGTCAGATTCGGAATTCAAGATGGCGGCCATGATGTTTATCGAAAAAGCCTTCATGGGGTATCGTTTTTTATGTTTTCGGGGATGGCGAATTCGAAAATGATGTGAGTTTCGGAATTGAAGATGGCGGCCATGATGTTTTTAGAAAAGGCCAACATGGGTATCGTGTTTCATGTTTTTGGGGATGCCAATTTCGAAAATGATATCAAATTTGGATTTCAACATGGCGGCCATGATGTTTTTCGAAAATGCCGTCATGGGTATCGTTGCTCATGTTTTCGGGGATGGCGAATTCGAAAAAGATGTCAGATTTGGATTTCAAGATGGCGGCCATGATGTTAATCGAAAAAGCCGTCATGGGTATCGTTTCTAATGTTTACGGGGATGGCGAATTCGAAAATGATGTCAGTTTCGGAATTCAAGATGGCGGCCTTGATGTTGTTCGAAAAAGCCGTCATGGGGTATCGTGTTTCATGTTTTCGGGAATGGGGAATTCAAAAATGATTCAAATTCGGAATTCAAGATGGCGGCCATGATGCTCTTCGATAAAGCGGTCATGGGTATCGTGTTTCATGTTTTCGTGGATAGCGAATTCGAAAATGATGTCAGATTCGGAATTCAAGATGGCGGCCATGATGTTTATCGAAAAAGCCCTCATGGGGTGTCGTGTTTCATGTTTTCGGGAATGGGGACTTCAAAAATGATTCAAATTCGGCATTCAAGATGGCGGCCATGATGCTCTTCGATAAAGCAGTCATGGGTATCGTTTCTCATGTTTTCGTGGATAGCGAATTCTAAAATGATGTCAGATTCGGAATTCAAGATGGCGGCCATGATGTTTATCGAAAAAGCCATCATGGGGTGTCGTGTTTCATGTTATCGGGAATGGGGAATACAAAAATGATTCAAATTCGGAATTCAAGATGGCGGCCATGATGTTTATCAAAAAAGCCGTCATGGGATATCGTTTTTCATGTTTTCGGGGATGGCGAATTCGAAAATGATGTCAGATTCTCAATTGAAGATGGCGGCCATGATATTTTTAGAAAAAGCCGACATGGGTATCTTGTTTCATGTTTTCGGGGATGGCAATTTCGAAAATGATATCAAATTTGGAATTCAAGATGGCGGCCATGATGACTATCGAAAAAGCCGTCACGGGTAATTTTCGTGTTTCATGTTTTCGGGAATGGGGAATTTAAAAATGATGTCAAATTCGGAAATCAAGATGGCGGCCATGATGCTGTTCGATACAGCGATCGTGGGTATTGTTACTCATGTTTTCGCGGATAGCGAATTCGAAAATGATGTCAGTTTCGGATTTTAAGATGGCGGCCATGATGTTTATCGAAAAAGCCGTCATGGGTATCGCGTTCCATGTTTTTGGGGATGGCAATTTCGAAAATGATATTAAATTTGGAATTCAAGATGGCGGCCACGATGTTTTTCAAATAAGCCGTCACGGGTATCGTTTCTTATTTTTTCGCGGATAGCGACTTCGACAATGATGTCAGATTCGGAATTCAAGATGGCGGCCATGATGTCTATCGAAAAAGCCGTCATGGGTAATTTTCGTGTTTCATGTTTCCGGGAATGGGGAATTCAAAAATGATGTCAAATTCGGAATTCAAGACGGCGGCCATGATGTTCTTCGATAAAGCGGTCATGGCTATCGTTTCTCATTTTTTCGGGGATAGCGAATTCGAAAATGATGTCAGATTTGGAATTCAAGACGGCGGCCATGATGACTATCGAAAAAGCCGTCATGGGTAATTTTCGTGTTTCATGTTTTCATGATGCTCTTCGATACAGCGATCGTGGGTATCGTTTCTCATGTTTTCGTGATAGCGAATTCTAAAATGATGTCAGATTCGGAATTCAAGATGGCGGCCATGATGTTTATCGAAAAAGCCGTCATGGGGTATCGTGTTTCATGTTTTCGGGAATGGGGACTTCAAGATGGCGGCCATGAGGCTCTTCGATAAAGCAGTCATGGGTATCGTTTCTCATGTTTTCGTGATAGCGAATTCTAAAATGATGTCAGATTCGGAATTCAAGATGGCGGCCATGATGTTTATCGAAAAAGCCTTCATGGGGTATCGTTTTTTATGTTTTCGGGGATGGCGAATTCGAAAATGATGTGAGTTTCGGAATTGAAGATGGCGGCCATGATGTTTTTAGAAAAGGCCAACATGGGTATCGTGTTTCATGTTTTTGGGGATGCCAATTTCGAAAATGATATCAAATTTGGATTTCAACATGGCGGCCATGATGTTTTTCGAAAATGCCGTCATGGGTATCGTTGCTCATGTTTTCGGGGATGGCGAATTCGAAAAAGATGTCAGATTTGGATTTCAAGATGGCGGCCATGATGTTAATCGAAAAAGCCGTCATGGGTATCGTTTCTAATGTTTACGGGGATGGCGAATTCGAAAATGATGTCAGTTTCGGAATTCAAGATGGCGGCCTTGATGTTGTTCAAAAAAAGGCGTCATGGGGTATCGTGTTTCATGTTTTCGGGAATGGGGAATTCAAAAATGATTCAAATTCGGAATTCAAGATGGCGGCCATGATGCTCTTCGATAAAGCGGTCATGGGTATCGTGTTTCATGTTTTCGTGGATAGCGAATTCGAAAATGATGTCAGATTCGGAATTCAAGATGGCGGCCATGATGTTTATCGAAAAAGCCTTCATGGGGTATCGTTTTTTATGTTTTCGGGGATGGCGAATTCGAAAATGATGTGAGTTTCGGAATTGAAGATGGCGGCCATTATGTTTTTAGAAAAGGCCAACATGGGTATCGTGTTTCATGTTTTTGGGGATGCCAATTTCGAAAATGATATCAAATTTGGATTTCAACATGGCGGCCATGATGTTTTTCGAAAATGCCGTCATGGGTATCGTTGCTCATGTTTTCGGGGATGGCGAATTCGAAAAAGATGTCAGATTTGGATTTCAAGATGGCGGCCATGATGTTAATCGAAAAAGCCGTCATGGGTATCGTTTCTAATGTTTACGGGGATGGCGAATTCGAAAATGATGTCAGTTTCGGAATTCAAGATGGCGGCCTTGATGTTGTTCGAAAAAGCCGTCATGGGGTATCGTGTTTCATGTTTTCGGGAATGGGGAATTCAAAAATGATTCAAATTCGGAATTCAAGATGGCGGCCATGATGCTCTTCGATAAAGCGGTCATGGGTATCGTTTCTCATGTTTTCGTGATAGCGAATTCTAAAATGATGTCAGATTCGGAATTCAAGATGGCGGCCATGATGTTTATCGAAAAAGCCTTCATGGGGTATCGTTTTTTATGTTTTCGGGGATGGCGAATTCGAAAATGATGTGAGTTTCGGAATTGAAGATGGCGGCCATGATGTTTTTAGAAAAGGCCAACATGGGTATCGTGTTTCATGTTTTTGGGGATGCCAATTTCGAAAATGATATCAAATCTGGATTTCAACATGGCGGCCATGATGTTTTTCGAAAATGCCGTCATGGGTATCGTTGCTCATGTTTTCGGGGATGGCGAATTCGAAAAAGATGTCAGATTTGGATTTCAAGATGGCGGCCATGATGTTAATCGAAAAAGCCGTCATGGGTATCGTTTCTAATGTTTACGGGGATGGCGAATTCGAAAATGATGTCAGTTTCGGAATTCAAGATGGCGGCCTTGATGTTGTTCAAAAAAAGGCGTCATGGGGTATCGTGTTTCATGTTTTCGGGAATGGGGAATTCAAAAATGATTCAAATTCGGAATTCAAGATGGCGGCCATGATGCTCTTCGATAAAGCGGTCATGGGTATCGTGTTTCATGTTTTCGTGGATAGCGAATTCGAAAATGATGTCAGATTCGGAATTCAAGATGGCGGCCATGATGTTTATCGAAAAAGCCTTCATGGGGTATCGTTTTTTATGTTTTCGGGGATGGCGAATTCGAAAATGATGTGAGTTTCGGAATTGAAGATGGCGGCCATTATGTTTTTAGAAAAGGCCAACATGGGTATCGTGTTTCATGTTTTTGGGGATGCCAATTTCGAAAATGATATCAAATTTGGATTTCAACATGGCGGCCATGATGTTTTTCGAAAATGCCGTCATGGGTATCGTTGCTCATGTTTTCGGGGATGGCGAATTCGAAAAAGATGTCAGATTTGGATTTCAAGATGGCGGCCATGATGTTAATCGAAAAAGCCGTCATGGGTATCGTTTCTAATGTTTACGGGGATGGCGAATTCGAAAATGATGTCAGTTTCGGAATTCAAGATGGCGGCCTTGATGTTGTTCGAAAAAGCCGTCATGGGGTATCGTGTTTCATGTTTTCGGGAATGGGGAATTCAAAAATGATTCAAATTCGGAATTCAAGATGGCGGCCATGATGCTCTTCGATAAAGCGGTCATGGGTATCGTTTCTCATGTTTTCGTGATAGCGAATTCTAAAATGATGTCAGATTCGGAATTCAAGATGGCGGCCATGATGTTTATCGAAAAAGCCTTCATGGGGTATCGTTTTTTATGTTTTCGGGGATGGCGAATTCGAAAATGATGTGAGTTTCGGAATTGAAGATGGCGGCCATGATGTTTTTAGAAAAGGCCAACATGGGTATCGTGTTTCATGTTTTTGGGGATGCCAATTTCGAAAATGATATCAAATTTGGATTTCAAAATTTAGTTTTTGTATACTGTTTCTGTAAGACGTTTATTGTAAAATGTTAATAAATAAATCATTATTATTATTATTATTATTATTAACATGGCGGCCATGATGTTTTTCGAAAATGCCGTCATGGGTATCGTTGCTCATGTTTTCGGGGATGGCGAATTCGAAAAAGATGTCAGATTTGGATTTCAAGATGGCGGCCATGATGTTAATCGAAAAAGCCGTCATGGGTATCGTTTCTAATGTTTACGGGGATGGCGAATTCGAAAATGATGTCAGTTTCGGAATTCAAGATGGCGGCCTTGATGTTGTTCGAAAAAGCCGTCATGGGGTATCGTGTTTCATGTTTTCGGGAATGGGGAATTCAAAAATGATTCAAATTCGGAATTCAAGATGGCGGCCATGATGCTCTTCGATAAAGCGGTCATGGGTATCGTGTTTCATGTTTTCGTGGATAGCGAATTCGAAAATGATGTCAGATTCGGAATTCAAGATGGCGGCCATGATGTTTATCGAAAAAGCCTTCATGGGGTATCGTTTTTTATGTTTTCGGGGATGGCGAATTCGAAAATGATGTGAGTTTCGGAATTGAAGATGGCGGCCATGATGTTTTTAGAAAAGGCCAACATGGGTATCGTGTTTCATGTTTTTGGGGATGCCAATTTCGAAAATGATATCAAATTTGGATTTCAACATGGCGGCCATGATGTTTTTCGAAAATGCCGTCATGGGTATCGTTGCTCATGTTTTCGGGGATGGCGAATTCGAAAAAGATGTCAGATTTGGATTTCAAGATGGCGGCCATGATGTTAATCGAAAAAGCCGTCATGGGTATCGTTTCTAATGTTTACGGGGATGGCGAATTCGAAAATGATGTCAGTTTCGGAATTCAAGATGGCGGCCTTGATGTTGTTCGAAAAAGCCGTCATGGGGTATCGTGTTTCATGTTTTCGGGAATGGGGAATTCAAAAATGATTCAAATTCGGAATTCAAGATGGCGGCCATGATGCTCTTCGATAAAGCGGTCATGGGTATCGTTTCTCATGTTTTCGTGATAGCGAATTCTAAAATGATGTCAGATTCGGAATTCAAGATGGCGGCCATGATGTTTATCGAAAAAGCCTTCATGGGGTATCGTTTTTTATGTTTTCGGGGATGGCGAATTCGAAAATGATGTGAGTTTCGGAATTGAAGATGGCGGCCATGATGTTTTTAGAAAAGGCCAACATGGGTATCGTGTTTCATGTTTTTGGGGATGCCAATTTCGAAAATGATATCAAATTTGGATTTCAACATGGCGGCCATGATGTTTTTCGAAAATGCCGTCATGGGTATCGTTGCTCATGTTTTCGGGGATGGCGAATTCGAAAAAGATGTCAGATTTGGATTTCAAGATGGCGGCCATGATGTTAATCGAAAAAGCCGTCATGGGTATCGTTTCTAATGTTTACGGGGATGGCGAATTCGAAAATGATGTCAGTTTCGGAATTCAAGATGGCGGCCTTGATGTTGTTCGAAAAAGCCGTCATGGGGTATCGTGTTTCATGTTTTCGGGAATGGGGAATTCAAAAATGATTCAAATTCGGAATTCAAGATGGCGGCCATGATGCTCTTCGATAAAGCGGTCATGGGTATCGTGTTTCATGTTTTCGTGGATAGCGAATTCGAAAATGATGTCAGATTCGGAATTCAAGATGGCGGCCATGATGTTTATCGAAAAAGCCCTCATGGGGTGTCGTGTTTCATGTTTTCGGGAATGGGGACTTCAAAAATGATTCAAATTCGGCATTCAAGATGGCGGCCATGATGCTCTTCGATAAAGCAGTCATGGGTATCGTTTCTCATGTTTTCGTGGATAGCGAATTCTAAAATGATGTCAGATTCGGAATTCAAGATGGCGGCCATGATGTTTATCGAAAAAGCCATCATGGGGTGTCGTGTTTCATGTTATCGGGAATGGGGAATACAAAAATGATTCAAATTCGGAATTCAAGATGGCGGCCATGATGTTTATCAAAAAAGCCGTCATGGGATATCGTTTTTCATGTTTTCGGGGATGGCGAATTCGAAAATGATGTCAGATTCTCAATTGAAGATGGCGGCCATGATATTTTTAGAAAAAGCCGACATGGGTATCTTGTTTCATGTTTTCGGGGATGGCAATTTCGAAAATGATATCAAATTTGGAATTCAAGATGGCGGCCATGATGACTATCGAAAAAGCCGTCACGGGTAATTTTCGTGTTTCATGTTTTCGGGAATGGGGAATTTAAAAATGATGTCAAATTCGGAAATCAAGATGGCGGCCATGATGCTGTTCGATACAGCGATCGTGGGTATTGTTACTCATGTTTTCGCGGATAGCGAATTCGAAAATGATGTCAGTTTCGGATTTTAAGATGGCGGCCATGATGTTTATCGAAAAAGCCGTCATGGGTATCGCGTTCCATGTTTTTGGGGATGGCAATTTCGAAAATGATATTAAATTTGGAATTCAAGATGGCGGCCACGATGTTTTTCAAATAAGCCGTCACGGGTATCGTTTCTTATTTTTTCGCGGATAGCGACTTCGACAATGATGTCAGATTCGGAATTCAAGATGGCGGCCATGATGTCTATCGAAAAAGCCGTCATGGGTAATTTTCGTGTTTCATGTTTCCGGGAATGGGGAATTCAAAAATGATGTCAAATTCGGAATTCAAGACGGCGGCCATGATGTTCTTCGATAAAGCGGTCATGGCTATCGTTTCTCATTTTTTCGGGGATAGCGAATTCGAAAATGATGTCAGATTTGGAATTCAAGACGGCGGCCATGATGACTATCGAAAAAGCCGTCATGGGTAATTTTCGTGTTTCATGTTTTCATGATGCTCTTCGATACAGCGATCGTGGGTATCGTTACTCATGTTTTCGCGGATAGCAAATTCGAAAATGATGTCAGTTTCGGATTTTAAGATGGCGGCCATGATGTTTATCGAAAAAGCCGTCATGGGTATCGCGTTTCATGTTTTCGGGGATGGGAATTTAAAAATGATATCAAATTTGGAATTCAAGATGGCGTCACGATGTTGTTCCAAAAATACATCATGCGGGTATCGTGTTTCTTATTTTCGGGGATGGCGAATACGAAAATTATGTCAGATTCTCAATTGAAGATGGCGGCCATGATATTTTTAGAAAAAAGCCGTCATGGGTATCGTGTTTCATGTTTTCGGGGATGGCAATTTCGAAAATGATATCAAATTTGGAATTCAAGATGGCATCACGATGCTGTTCGAAAAAGCCGTCATGCGGGTATCGTGTTTCATGTTGTCGGGGATGGAAATTTCGAAAATAATCTCTGAATTGAAATTCAAGATGGCGGCCATGATGTTTTTCGAAAATGCCGTCATTGGTATCGTTTCTCATGTTTTCGGGGATGGCGAATTCGAAAATGATGTCAGATTCGAAATTCAAGATGGCGGCCATGATGTTGTTCAAAAAGTCCTCATGGGTATTGTGTTTCATGTTTTCGGGATGGCAATTTCGAAAATGATATCAAATTTGGAATTCAAGATGGCGGCCACGATGTTTTTCAAATAAGCCGTCACGGGTATCGTTTCTTATTTTTTCGCGGATAGCGAATTCGACAATGATGTTAGATTCGGAATTCAAGATGGCAGCCATGATGTCTGTCGAAAAAGCCAACATGGGTAATTTTCGTGTTTCATGTTTTCGGGAATGGGGAATTCAAAAATGATGTCAAATTCGGAATTCAAGACGGCGGCCATGATGACTATCGAAAAAGCCGTCACGGGTAATTTTCGTGTTTCATGTTTTCGGGAATGGGGAATTTAAAAATGATGTCAAATTCGGAAATCAAGATGGCGGCCATGATGCTCTTCGATACAGCGATCGTGGGTATTGTTACTCATGTTTTCGCGGATAGCGAATTCGAAAATGATGTCAGTTTCGGATTTTAAGATGGCGGCCATGATGTTTATCGAAAAAGCCGTCATGGGTATCGCGTTTCATGTTTTTGGGGATGGCAATTTCGAAAATGATATTAAATTTGGAATTCAAGATGGCGGCCACGATGTTTTTCAAATAAGCCGTCACGGGTATCGTTTCTTATTTTTTCGCGGTTAGCGACTTCGACAATGATGTCAGATTCGGAATTCAAGATGGCGGCCATGATGTTTATCGAAAAAGCCGTCATGGGTATCGCGTTTCATGTTTTTGGGGATGGCAATTTCGAAAATGATATTAAATTTGGAATTCAAGATGGCGGCCACGATGTTTTTCAAATAAGCCGTCACGGGTATCGTTTCTTATTTTTTCGCGGATAGCGACTTCGACAATGATGTCAGATTCGGAATTCAAGATGGCGGCCATGATGTCTATCGAAAAAGCCGTCATGGGTAATTTTCGTGTTTCATGTTTCCGGGAATGGGGAATTCAAAAATGATGTCAAATTCGGAATTCAAGACGGCGGCCATGATGTTCTTCGATAAAGCGGTCATGGCTATCGTTTCTCATTTTTTCGGGGATAGCGAATTCGAAAATGATGTCAGATTTGGAATTCAAGACGGCGGCCATGATGACTATCGAAAAAGCCGTCATGGGTAATTTTCGTGTTTCATGTTTTCATGATGCTCTTCGATACAGCGATCGTGGGTATCGTTACTCATGTTTTCGCGGATAGCAAATTCGAAAATGATGTCAGTTTCGGATTTTAAGATGGCGGCCATGATGTTTATCGAAAAAGCCGTCATGGGTATCGCGTTTCATGTTTTCGGGGATGGGAATTTAAAAATGATATCAAATTTGGAATTCAAGATGGCGTCACGATGTTGTTCCAAAAATACATCATGCGGGTATCGTGTTTCTTATTTTCGGGGATGGCGAATACGAAAATTATGTCAGATTCTCAATTGAAGATGGCGGCCATGATATTTTTAGAAAAAAGCCGTCATGGGTATCGTGTTTCATGTTTTCGGGGATGGCAATTTCGAAAATGATATCAAATTTGGAATTCAAGATGGCATCACGATGCTGTTCGAAAAAGCCGTCATGCGGGTATCGTGTTTCATGTTGTCGGGGATGGAAATTTCGAAAATAATCTCTGAATTGAAATTCAAGATGGCGGCCATGATGTTTTTCGAAAATGCCGTCATTGGTATCGTTTCTCATGTTTTCGGGGATGGCGAATTCGAAAATGATGTCAGATTCGAAATTCAAGATGGCGGCCATGATGTTGTTCAAAAAGTCCTCATGGGTATTGTGTTTCATGTTTTCGGGATGGCAATTTCGAAAATGATATCAAATTTGGAATTCAAGATGGCGGCCACGATGTTTTTCAAATAAGCCGTCACGGGTATCGTTTCTTATTTTTTCGCGGATAGCGAATTCGACAATGATGTTAGATTCGGAATTCAAGATGGCAGCCATGATGTCTGTCGAAAAAGCCAACATGGGTAATTTTCGTGTTTCATGTTTTCGGGAATGGGGAATTCAAAAATGATGTCAAATTCGGAATTCAAGACGGCGGCCATGATGACTATCGAAAAAGCCGTCACGGGTAATTTTCGTGTTTCATGTTTTCGGGAATGGGGAATTTAAAAATGATGTCAAATTCGGAAATCAAGATGGCGGCCATGATGCTCTTCGATACAGCGATCGTGGGTATTGTTACTCATGTTTTCGCGGATAGCGAATTCGAAAATGATGTCAGTTTCGGATTTTAAGATGGCGGCCATGATGTTTATCGAAAAAGCCGTCATGGGTATCGCGTTTCATGTTTTTGGGGATGGCAATTTCGAAAATGATATTAAATTTGGAATTCAAGATGGCGGCCACGATGTTTTTCAAATAAGCCGTCACGGGTATCGTTTCTTATTTTTTCGCGGATAGCGACTTCGACAATGATGTCAGATTCGGAATTCAAGATGGCGGCCATGATGTCTATCGAAAAAGCCGTCATGGGTAATTTTCGTGTTTCATGTTTCCGGGAATGGGGAATTCAAAAATGATGTCAAATTCGGAATTCAAGACGGCGGCCATGATGTTCTTCGATAAAGCGGTCATGGCTATCGTTTCTCATTTTTTCGGGGATAGCGAATTCGAAAATGATGTCAGATTTGGAATTCAAGACGGCGGCCATGATGACTATCGAAAAAGCCGTCATGGGTAATTTTCGTGTTTCATGTTTTCATGATGCTCTTCGATACAGCGATCGTGGGTATCGTTACTCATGTTTTCGCGGATAGCAAATTCGAAAATGATGTCAGAATCGGAATTCAAGATGGCGGACACGATGTTTTTCAAATAAGCCGTCAAGGGTATAGTTTCTCATTTTATCGGGGATAGCGAATTCGAAAACGATATCAGATTCGGAATTCAAGATGGCGGCCGAAATGTTTATCGAAAAAGCCGTCATGCGTAGGTATCGTGTTTCATGTTTTCGGGGATGGCAATTTCGAAAATGATATCAAATTTGGAATTCAAGATGGCGTCACGATGTTGTTCGAAAATGACGTCATGCGGGTATCGTGTTTCATGCTGTCGGGGATGGCAATTTCGAAAATGATCTCTGAATCGAAATTCAAGATGGCGGCCAAGATGTTTTTCGAATAAGCCATCGTGGGTATCGTTACTCATGTTTCCGGGGATGGCGAATTCGAAAATGATGTCAGATTCGGAATTCAAGATGGCGGCCATGATGTTTTTAGAAAAAGCCAATATGGGTATCGTGTTTCATGTTTTCGGGGATGGCAATTACGAAAATGATATCAAATTTGGAATTCAAGGTGGCGGCCATGATGATTTTGGAAATAGTCGTCATGGGTATTGTGTTTGTACAGACGAAAAAGAAAAGAAAATAAAAAATAGTTTAGCACGTATAATAGCTTCGCTTAGGATAGTGGTAGCTTAGGTCCTGGAATAGGACAGGGTAGTTTTTATTCAGAAAAAACATCTCATTCCTACGGGAAATTAAATTAATCGTTAAAAGCTGTGAATTTGCTCACAAGGCGACGCCACTTTGTATGGGCGAGTAACAAAATTAAAAAGGTGAAATCTCATCTAGCCATGTGTGGTGTGTTTGTATTTTCCTATCCTACTATCCTCTCATTTTGTATTCATTGATGTGTGCGTACACAAAAGTTACTAAAGAAAGACACGTTTATTTCTCCATAATTATACAAACTAGATGGTGCTAGCTCTCATTTAAATGTCTGTATCGAAGTGTTGCCTTGGTGTGGTCAAAATCACTGGGTGGTTAAGCGATTTTCCTTATACAGCGCTATATTTCGTTTTCGGTTTGGGTAGGACAAAGTCATATTATTTATCCTTGTACGATCAAATTCTGATGTCCACGCAAGACTTAAAGAAAATTCTGGGACCTAAAATATTACTTATAAAGTTACATACCTATTTTTTTTTAATTAACTAATGGGGTCGTTGAATTTAGGTGTTTTTGGATTTTGTTTCCTATTTTGAATATCAAAATAACTAATTTACAATATTAAACAAACTTATGTTAATAGCCTATTTTTTAAAAATAAAAGAAACATAACAGGAAATGTGTCAGATATTAAAAGACGCGTCAAAAATATATTTTCCAATAATGGGTGACCGCCTGATTTCGACCGCCAGGAGGCGCGGTGAATCAACGGCATTAAGTACTTAAGCACGGGTGAAATGAGGGTTCATTGAGGTCCGTTACTATATTGCCAGTATGAAGCGAGTGGTTACATGGGTTTAAAAAAAGATTCTTGCCAAGGAGGACGTCAAACTATAAAATTACACTATTAATTTACTCAACTGCGATAACCGAGTTCCACGCGGACAAAGTCGCGGGCAAAAGCTAGTATTAGGCACTGGTCCCAACGCCGACGATGAGCGGGAAGCGAGTACAGCCAACGATCAACTATTAATGGGTAATTCTAAAAAAAGTGGCACCGTAACCTGTCAATGAGTTTTTGAATACAAAGTATGTTAAATGTTTGTTTTACAGAAAAAGTAAAAACATTCATAGATAAGCACAGACCTTTTACATCGAGGCCAAGCCATTTTATTTATTTATTCTCCTTAATTTTGTTAAAAAAAAATGGTAGGTACTATTTTTTACTATAACCTGTCTTGTCCAAATGAGACATGTTTCCGTTTTTTAGGTCTTTGAACTATTTGTGTATATTTTATTATATATATTTTACAATATATTGCAAGAAGAATATTATGACATTCAATTAGTTATGATATGGTTTCAAAAATATATGCTTATATATCAATATTAACACACGACAGTTTGTCCGGTGATGTTTTTACTTTAACCTGTGTGTCCGTGATAGTGTATCTCACTCACATATGGAAAATAATAGGCACACCATAATCCTCGATAAACATTCGGCCAGTATGTGGCTCACCACTATACGAAACGGTTGGATACGATCTGTCATACTTTTGTGGAGATTAGTGATCAAATGCAGTAATCTGGAGTTTGTAACGGGTATGTTAACTTTATCTTGTCTCAATTATTTAATGTTAACGGTATGGGACGTAATTAACTAATCATTTGAACGTGGTATTCTGATGTATATACTTATATTACTAAGAGTGGAACGTTCAAATTATCACCGGTTTAAGAGTAAATGTCTTGTAAATCTACTTTTAACTTTAACCTGTGCAACTTTAACCTGTAACTAGCATAGATTAGGTTAGGCACAGGTTAATGTAACTCTTGGCGGGTTAAAGAGACATATGTGCACTAATGTGCAGGTTAGTGTGACTATTGGCAAGCTAAAGTGAATAACTATTTTAAATAATTTTATTTTAATAACTTGCATATAATTTCCCAGAAAAACTTTACAGATGCTTTATCAAGCAGTACCCATTAACAGTGAACTACCAAAGTAAATGTAGGGAATTGCTTTTTTAAAGTAATTTGTATTTTAATATAACTCTCTTTAACCTGAAAACTTCTCTCTTCTAACCTGTCTAATGAAACTTTCACCTGCATCTCAATATTTCAACAAGCCATAATTCTTATATTTTCATGTATATTCCGTTCCCTTTTATAATTATGTAACAATTGGAACACCAGGAAGCTTATTTTAAGCAAAGAAGGTAAAAAAACACAACTTTTTTTTTGGAGAAACTTTAACCTGTCCGTGCCACTTTTATTAGAATGACCCTAATATTTGAGTTTCTTTTCTTGACACGGGATCTATATTTTTGGTTTTGACAAACTAGTGGAAAGAGTTGTCGCCGGCAGTGTAAACAGCCAGCGATCAACTATTAATATATTTGTCTCTTTTACTGTTCTTTATCTTTTGTTCGTTTCTTGGGCGAGAAAATCGCCGATAGCTAATCGCTTCCTCGCCCTTGGTGGGACCAGTGCCTTTAATAATATGTATACGATAATATTGGGATTGTTCATATTTTTACAATTACTCTAATTCGAAAACCATTTCAAGGAATATGGTTTTAAAGCCGTTCTGCATTATTACGTTTTTGAAATATTTATCTGTTACGGATATTTCGACATAAGTATATTTAACCTTTGTTTGACTTTCGTTTTTGGCTTGAAGCCCTCCTGATCCTGTATCTTACGGGTTAGGTAAAAATCGCTTGAAATAGTATGTTTTAATACACTGTTACAATCACTTTTTATCATTAGATATCGTTTAATTGTTGTAATTGATTAGAAAATGCCAACCCAAATTTAAAATAATCCATAAAATGTCTGCTAAATAAATAAAGATATTAAAACAAAACTCTTGGGTCAAATACAAAATTAATGAAATTGGTCTCTTAAAATTACCTATTCTTTCGAATTAGAATGTAAAACCGTGAGTTATTTTTTTTGTCTATCCCAATTACATAATGATAATGTTGTACTATAATTTTATCGTTATACAAAAAGTAATTATGTCCATAGTTTATTATAATGTTAAGAAATTATATATTTTATCATTATACGTGTCGTTCATTATACCAACTTAATGTTATCCTTATCAAACGAAATTATGCAAAGTGGGTTTATGTCTTATGATTAATGTATATTTTGTTATTATTATATTCTATTATTTATCCGATAGGAACTGCTCAATGGCTAAATAGCTGTAGTTACATTAAGTTTGAACTTATTTGACTGGTAGATTTTTTTTCGTGAGCTAGTTACATTTTTTTTAGGATAGGAACAACTAGGACCTACCTTTACAAGTCAGCAGGCACCTTTTTATAATAAACTTTTCAATTATTTTAGTCACTTAATGACAGCGGAGGAGTGCTACTCGCTCTGTAAAGCGTTTTACAGCATGAGTGACTTAGGGAACACGCTGACGTGGGGTACGGAGACCCTCCGCAAGTACAAAGAGGAAACTACCGAGGAGCACTCGTTTACCGAGGTTGATGTGCTGGTGTACATTGCCTACGTGCATTATTTGATAGGTCAGTTGATAACATAATATTCACGGATTATTTTGGTTGCTTGTAATCATCTAATTCTTGTTTTATTGCAAAAATGGACTAAATTCTAACTAAAGTAAGTACCTATTGCAAAGAAAACGGGCACTTTCGATTTTTTCCACTAATATAAACATACTGTAATTATTTGAGATTGAATGCTACGTAATGAAACTAATATTAACTGTATTAAATTATTATGTCTCTTTGTAAAATGCATTTCTTTATTTAGTAACATTATATATAAACAATTAAACAAAAATCGTAAGTTCTCGTTTTCTTTGCAACAGGGTTTATATAGTGGTAAAATGGCGCTTTGCAGTTTTTTGCCTATCGCGATAGATATACCTCGTGTCACTTTTCTACTACGGCTCTTCCCACACGGTTGTACGAAACGCACATAAACCGAAGCGAAACGGGGTGGGTCGCAAAGGTGATGGAACTAGTAACGGACCAGGCACCAATAATGGACACTTGATTCTTATTTTACAGAGGATAAGGGTTATTCATTTGTTTTGCAACAATCAATCTAGGATCGTATGAAATTCGAATGAAGAGTGAATTGTCCATTACTGGTGCCTGTCAGCTAAAAGTGTCCATCATTGGTGCCGTCACCCTAGTTATTTTTAAACAGAATGCTCGTCAAACTATTAGGTAAGTACTTACACATTTAGATGCCGAGTGAGGCAACCGCCACATTAAAAAAACAGTTTTGGGTAAATTAATCGAGTTTCCAATGTGATACCGAAAACCGACCATAAAAATAGTACCTACTCAAGACAAAGTTTGGTTATTAAATTTCAACTTTATACTTAAAGCAATTTCTTTAACAGGTGACATAAAAAACGCTATGGAATTGACTAAAAAACTACTGAAACTGGATCCAAATCACCCGCGGGCAGCGGAGAACGTGCCGCAGTACGAGGACATCATCGCTCGAAAAGAAAGGGCAAGCAAGGAACTAGAGGTACGTTGCTTTTACCCTTTACGCCGTTCTCATACTAGTTCGGGGTACGTTGCTTTTACCCTTTACGCCGTTCTCATACTAGTTCGGGGTACGTTGCTATTACCCTTAACGCCGTTGCCAAACTAGTTCGGGGTACGTTGCTACTACCCATAACGCCGTTGTCAAACTAGTTTGGGGTACGTTGCTATTACACTTAACGCTGTTGTCAAACTAGTTCGGGGTACGTTGCTATTAACCTTTTACGCCATTGTCAAACTAGTTCAGGGTACGTTGCTATTACCCCTTACGCCGTTGTCAAACTAGTTCGGGGTACGTTGCTATTACCTTTAACGCCGTTGAAAGAAAAATAAAGAAAAGAAAAATACATTTATTCACTACACACACGAAGAAAGTAAAAACAGAAAACAGCAACAAACAAGTAGGAAGTGTGTCTTCGGGGCAGTGAATCGGACAATGGCTCAGCATAATGCTGACGTGTTAAACTTACCTACAGCGCTGATTTTCAGCCAGCTCCGAGTGTGACAGAGGGACGGTACACTAAACGAATAAATAGTGTAATTTAAAAAATATATACTATTAAACAAATTCTTGTAGTCAATGGCAAAATAAATCCAAAAACTACGTGCAAATACCTTACATAAACGTATTTAAGAAGAAATACCTACTTAGCCAGTAATACAGCATCGACAATTTGGCACAATTAACAAAAACAAAAGAAAAGTAAAGAAAACTAACCTATCATTTACAAAGTGCTGGTTGGGAAATTATGATTTCTTGTGCTTCAACAAATAGCCGTTAAGCTTACGCTAAAGGTGTACTTGCTAAGCGCTCCTTGGATGAGTGGGGGGAGATCATTCCAGCTCTTGGACGCCGCTAACTTGAAACTACCCCGAAACGCCGCCGCAGTTCGGTGCAGCGGCACAATTACCCCAGGTTTAAACTTGCGTACATTACTGGACCACTGGATCTTTTTAAAGAGGTACGATGGGGTCATGTGTTGCACCACACCGAACATAAGGGTCGCCAGGTGCATGCGGCTCCGCGCCGCCATGTTTAGCAGGTTAGCGGCGTTCAAATATGGAGTGATGTGGGAGCGGGGACAACACAAAAACAAAAACGAACGAACGAATACACGCGTTCTGGACTCGTTGTATTAGCCTCTTGCACCGAGCAAGTATACGACCATCATAAACGACATCGCAATAGTTTGATCTATATAATATAAGTGATTCACACAGGTGGACACGCATATCAACACTGAGGTAAGCACGAATATTATAAAGAACCTTGAGACAGTAAAAGCAATTACTCACGACTTTAGCTACGTGGCTCAGAGCGCAGCTCGCTGTCCATGAGCAGGCCAAGGCCACTTGGTTCGCCCATGATAGTAATATTCCCGGACGCCAGGCGATACAAAGTTTTACGGGTTTGATGCTTCGATCCAAATACCAAATATTTGGACTTTTTGGGATTGGAGACCAGGCCATTCCTTTCCGACCAAGAAGCAACACGATCGAGGCCAGCGTTTATATTCTCTACGGCGTTGACTGTATCTGAGAACGTGCTAGAAGTGTAAAGTTGCAAGTCATCGGCGTAGAGATGGTACTTACTACTGCTTATAATGGTAACAATGTCAGCACTGTACAGTATAAAGAGTAGAGGTCCCAAGATCGAACCCTGCGGCACTTCCCTAGTCACAGGACTAAGAGAGGCCAGCAAAGCACCTCCAGACGCTTTCCAAAGCTTGACCGCCTACACACGACCGGACAGATAACTGTCAAACCATCTAAATACAGCTAGGAAATATTTCGACAATTGATCTCAAATTACCCTTTCTATTATTTTTTTCGAGCTGTAGGTAGGCCTCCAACAAGATGGAGTGACGACCTAGTAAAGATCGCGGGGACGCGGTGCATACGGAAAGCACAAGACCGGTCTGAGTGGAGAGCCTAGGGGGATGCCTATGTCCAGCAGTGGACGTCTTTCGGCTGACATGATGATGATGATGATCATGATGATTATCTTAGATGCGCAGGGACGGATGCTAATAGGACGGAGGTCAGACAGGTTCACTGGGTTCGGTATCTTAGGTAAAGGGGTCACTTGAGCGATTTTTCAGTCAATCGGGAAAGTCATAGTTGAAGTCATAGTGTTAATTATGTGTGTCAGGATGTCAGCGGTCCTCGAAAGTGTCAAATGCAACATATCAATAGAAATCGAGTCAAGTCCTTAATTACAGTAGTTTTAATGGAGGTTATAATTTCACTGACAGCTGTCGAAGTCGTGGGCATAACAGTAAAAGTCGTGTCTCCGTGTCCATTAAAATCATAAAATGTCAAGTCGGATATAGTGACTTCTGGTTTCCCAGGTGTATTAAGGACATGACAGAAGCTCCTGGAGCTAACCCAATGTGCTTCTGTTTAATCCAGTAGAGAAAATACACTTTTACCGAACAATTGTCTTCGCGAGTGATATCCATGGACTTATTTCTCTAATAAGTCCATGGGAGTGTCTATAAATAACTTGACATTGTCGAAATAAACCTTAACAGGAGCGAAAATTGAGGAAATTGACGGAAGGAAATTGGGTCGGTGGTAGGTTGGGTTGCGAGTGTAGGTCGGGAATAACGGTACGCTTCAAGTCTTTCCACAGCGTCTTTGTGTTAGTGGCGTTGTTGATACAGTGATCAAAGAAGGCTCGCCTCTCGCTGTGGATAGCTGCAACAACAAGGTGCTTCAAGTCGATGTAGTACTGTTTATGTACGTCAGACTTCGTTTGCTTGTACTTGCTATAAGCTGCGTTTCTAAGACGCATCATAAGCCTCACGTTATCTGTCAGCCAAGGCTTGGGAGCCTTCTTCACCACGATCGTCTTCTCAGGTGCATGTTTGTCGAAAAGTCCAAGTAAAAGGTCATTAAAGCGCCGCACAATATCTTTAACTCTTTAAGTCCCATTAAATTGTGTCTAGGTCTTGGTAAAAGTCACAAAAGATAATATCATTTAGAGGTCGGTACGTAATGGTTGTCGGCGTTGGTTTCCGTTTTTAAATGTCAAGCTCAGCGGTGACGAAAGCATGCGCTCCGAGGTCCGGGATATGCTTCACGTCGACAGTCACAACGCGAGCTTCGTTGCAAACAAGCTCTATCATCGTTTCATTGTGGCTCGTGAAGTGAGTCGGGTCGCGTACGTGATGAGTCAGGTTAACAGTTTCCAAAAAATGAGTCAATCATTTAAATTGAAAGTCATTTCGGTCGTAGCAATTTTATATTAAAGTCTCTAACTAAAATCCATCAGTGGCAGTGATTAGACGATGTTTTCGAGTCAGTCAGTGTATCAAAAAACGTGTCAACATTGAGCCATGGGGGACGGTATGCCGTGCCTGCAATTAAGTGTTTGCAGTTAATTGTTACTTTAAGCCACATTTGTTTGAAGAGTGCGGCAGGGAGCGAGCGCTGAGGGCCCGGCGGCGCAAGTACATTCTGACTCCGCCGCCTCTCGGCACAGCGGGCGCGCGCGCTCCCTCCACGGGATCAACCAGGTCTCGTTAATCACAACAATGTCTGCGTCAGTCTCAGTAATAGTCCCAATCAACTCGTCGTGCCCCGTACCGAGAGAACCAGCATTAAATAAACTAACTTTAAAATTGTTACAATGGAAGATACAAAATTTAGAAAGCTTATTACAACAATAATAAATGGATGGCTGTATACATGTCGGTAATACCTGCTCATTTTTCTCTTATGTATGTTATATAAGAAGTGCACTCTGTAATCCTATGCATTAATAAATGCATCTATCTTCGAGTACAGTTGTCTCCTTTAACTCCCCACATTACATGGGGGTTCGCTGGAAAAGCTGCCGGTTTTCACTCGTGTGCCGCTTGTTGACGTAGAACCGTGTAGGCACTTTAACAATACAACACGTAAATATAACGTCTAACAAAATAATAAAGTTTATTTTGTTAACCCATTATTTACATAGCATTTCTCTTTATTTAGTCTTTTTAAACATTCTGTTAGTAGTCAATTTCTAATAAATATACTATATTTTTATTATAAAAGCCTTCTTGGATGCCGCTGATGGCGATCGGCGTCTCACTTAGCTTCAGTTGGGTGCCGCCGACGCCGATCGGTGTCACATTTGACTTTGGCTGGATGCCGCTGACGCCGACACGCGTTATGCTGCTTGTCGGCATCGCGACATGGTTCACGTGACGCTTGGCAATGAATGGATTTAAATACCAAACAATTTACAAATTCAACAGGACAACGGGGATGAATCTGAAGATGAGACGACTGACGATGAGACTGAGGACAAGCCTAAATTCGATATTGCTAAAAGGTAAATCCAAAAACAAGCTTTAAAACGCTGATATTGATTTGCCAGCCGTAAGAATTTTATTTAAATCCTTTTTTACGTAAGGTCAAATCTTGCAAGAAATTACGAACCATTTTCTTTATTGAACTGGGCTGAAAATTAGTATACACCTTTAAAGTCAAAAAGAAAAGCGCCGTTATTCAAAATTACGAAATTTTACACGGCAATCACGATACAAAAAATGTTAATAAAATGCTTTAAATTATACTTAGGTAATGGGGATGTTACTGCCCAGTGCCTATAGCAAAGTGCCCACATAGTAATTCCCTATCATTATCATTATCACCCGCCTCACTCCAATGTACGCTGTCATACATTATCTTACTTATTTACACTTCACATTATCAACTCGATGTCGATTTGAACATAACCTCAATGTCAACTCAAATTATAAACCTTTCAATAATTTTAGTCGCCAAATGACAGCGCAGGGATGCTTCGATCTCTGTTCGGACTTTTACTTCAATAATGACTTTAACAACTCGGTGGCATGGGGCATGGCGGCCCTCCACAAGTACAAAGAGGAAACAGACCAGAAACACTCGTTTACCGAAGTCAAAGTGATGGAGTTCATTGCCTCCGCGCATAATATGATGGGTCAGTTAATTAACTTAATGGTTTATTTTCTTTGCGTGATAATATTCGAATATTATTTTTCTTTTCATGCTTTTAAGTTCCTAGATTTAATATGTTAATAAAACTCAATCGTACCAACCTCTTGTCTTTTGCCATCACGAAGAAGTAAGTCTACCATGCTATCAAATAACTATTTCAATTAACCAAACATGGGTGAATCTTTTCCTTTGAAATTTTCAATAATTTTTTATACATGCACTATTTTATAATAGGATGTCCACTAAACTGTTTTTCAGCTTGCTGGCAAAATATGCACATTAAGCATCGCTTTTTGAATAAATTGAATCATATTGCCAATTGGACACCGAGTAAATTGAATCATATTGCCAATTTGACACTCAAAAATTTACCTTATACATTGTTTACTTGAGTCAATTTTTGTTAGTTTCAATTCAAATTTTATAAAGCAAGTTACATTACAAGTACATACTTTATTTAACAGGTGACTTCAAAAGCGCGTTGGATTGGACTAAAAAACTGCTGAAACTGGACCCAAATCACCCGCGGGCAGCGTGGAACTTGCCACTCTACGAGAAAGCTATCGCTGAACAAGTGGCGTTAACTAAGAAAGGAGTACGTTGCATTTACCCTTTACTCCAACGAAAAGTATAATTATATCCATAAAACGAACTAATTTGACAGATAAAGTGTTGCCAAGTATACAGAAAATTTAATAGTGATATGAAAATTACGATTTTTAATATCGGCTCGAGCTTAAAGAGTAAAACAGAAATATTACATTACATTATATTTCTCCTTATTTAATCTTTTTAAACATCTGCCAGTAGTTAGTTTCAGATAAATACATACACATTAGGTTTTAATAATAATATATCGGCGTCATATTTAGCTTTAGCTAGTTGCTGCTAACGCCGATGGGCATTGCACCATGGTAGGTACCATTGCCTGCATTCCCGGTGTTCCAGTTGAGAAAAATATTCTTTGCAAATTATTGGCCAGTGCTACCGTGTTTTTGTTTTTGAGAACGAGCTACGTTCAAACGATTATCGCCCTAAAGATGGAACCCCGCGAACGTACGCAAAAGTTCATACGTGACGGTCGGTAAGGAATGGTTTGAAACACCGAACAAATTTCCATACCTAACAGGACGCCGCCGCGGATGTATTTGAATATGAGAAGACTGAGGAGATGCCTAAATTCGATGTTGCTAAAAGGTAAGTCAAAAAGCAAGCTTTAAAACCTTAACTACATTTTGTCAAAATCGAAGTCCTTTTTTATAAACTTAGCTTTAACTAAACATATTCGTTCAAATCTTGCAAGTTAATTGTGTACTATTTCCCGTTACTGAAATGGGCTAAATTGAATACACATCGCAACCATTTATGCAATATCATGGTGCCTTAGAACTGGTCTGATGATGGAGTTAAAAGTTTTCCGCTGTACTCGTACTTAACGTAAACCCAAACCCACCGAGTTTAGTCTTGTGAGTTTGGTCTCGGAAAGCAGTCATCAGACTGCGCATAAAATAATAATAATAATAAAAAAACTTTATTTACCATAAAAATACATACCGCAAAAGCTTGTCCTGAAAAAATATTTTTCATAGAAGCTGAAGTGGTAATAATAAAATTTAACCTGGTTACGATCGCGATGTTAAATAGCTTTTAAGCACCAATCGTCATGATTTAGGTTTTTTTCTCGCAAATGGTACCTTTATAATTTTTTTCCATAATTTTAGTTACTTAATGACAGCAGCGGCCTGCTTCAAGCTCTGTAAAGATTTTTACTTCAAGAATGATTTTAAGAAATCGTTGGTATGGTGTATGGAGACCCTCCAGAAGTACGAAGCGGAAACTAACAAGGAGCACTCGTTTACCGAAGTCGATGTGCTGGAGTACATTGGCCTCTTGCATTATATGATGGGTTTGTTAATAAAATTCATGGGTTACTTTCTTTTCATGCTTTTAAAGTTTCTAGATTTATTGGTTGTTTTAAGTTCTAAATAATTTCATTTTAACTCAACCGTACCTATATTATGTTGTGTTTTGCCATCGCGTGGAAGTAAATCTTAACACATTATAAAATTCTTAATTCATTTAAATATTAAATTGAAAAAAAATACGTACATGCACTATTTTATAATGGCGTGCTCGCTAAACTATTACTCAGTTGCTTACCAAAATATGCAATCACCACAGCATTACTTTTTGGGTAAATTGAATCGTGTTGTCAATTCGACGACAAATAGCGACTTTAAAGATCGTGTATGATGTTATTTTTTTGTGTCTTTTTAAATTTTATAAAGCAAATTACATTACAAGTATACTAATACGTTGTGTATTAAGGGTGGTAAAGACAGAATTACAAACGAGAGTCTGTTAGAAGCCCGAAGCCGAAGGCTGAGGGCTTTAATGACTCGAGCTTTGTATTTCCTTTACCACCCGTGTAACATACAATGTTTTTCATCACAATTGCGAGAAAATGAAATAAAATCAGACAAAATATCATATTTTTAACTTACGTTTCTCACTAATAATTTTATCCGCGTTGGCGATGTCCGTCGGAATCACATTACTCGTATCCACTTCTTCTGACGACGACATGTTTTTATTGATATATAAATTTTAATATGTGCTCAAAGCAAAGACACCCTTTTAATTATTATTTTGGAATCACACAGTTTAAAATCAGTATTTATAAATTAGCGGCAGACTATATCATCGTCTATGACTTACCACAGATAATGTCAAACGTGGTCAGGAGTCCGATGCGATGAGCGAGATTTTTATAAAATTTTATCCAACTGACATTTCATCTTGAATGAAACTTCATATCGAATGGCACAAGAATTGGGGTCCTGACGTATTATGATAGTTTGAGTTTTTAAAAAAAGCTATTAGGCACGATAGGGCGTAATGGTAAAAAAGGCCCGCAGGTATTATTTTGGATTTACGGTCGATTTTTCTAGCATATTAGGACACTATTTACGAGCAAGTGTGATGAAAAATATTTAACAGGTGACGTAAGATCCGCGTTGGAATGGACTCAAATACTGCTAAAACTGGACGCGAATCACCCACGGGCAGCAGAGCACGAGCCGCTCTTCGAGAAAGCCATCGCTGAACAAGAGCCGGCAAAAAAGAAACGACTGGTACGTTACCCTTACCTTATAGGTGCACTAACGACCTATAACCGCATCCAAAAAATGTACGAAAATTTGACGGATAAAGTGTTGCCAGGTGTATAGGAAATTTAGTAGTAATGGAAGTATGCCGATCTTCAGTATCAGCTTGAGGTGAAAATGCTGTTACACCGTACTACATAAAAAACAGTGTAAAATCTAACACAAACTGACCTAGTTCCAAACTAAGCTACCGTAATTTCAAAGAAGGTTAACTGTAAGGTTATGCTTTTTAAATTTAATGTGGTTACCAATAGAGTATAGAATACTTCGACTACGAGTACCACATTGCAGTTAGCAGTTTTCTTTGGTACTACGACAGCAAGATAAAAAAACTTATATAGAGAAATACTCATTTAAGCACAATAGAAAACTTACCGAGACTCATCACACAAACATTTGCTTACCGTGAATCTATCCCGAGCCCTGTAATTATACTCCATTTACTTTATCGACCTAGTATAGGCTTCTCTCACTCGCAAAGTGTCATACAATTGACAAGGACGAAAAATAGAGGCAGGTAGCCAAGTGGGCGGTAACAAATGTTAATCTGCTTAGGACTCTTTCACAAGGGTATTTGAAAATAAAAAATAAGGAGACATCGGTCGGTTTCAATACCCAAGGCACAGGTAAAGAATAAACAATAAGTCGCAAGAAGGGAAAAGAACAGATGTAAGAGCCCACTGATTACCTGCTCCATTGTGAGTGCCGGCTTTAGCGGTTTCTCACTAACCAATAACGTGCAACTGCACTTTTCCAGTACTAGGTCGTTAAAGTAAATGGAGTATAAGCCACTATTGTAGAGCCATTACCAACTGAGCGTCGAGGCAGTAAATCATTTTATTGGACTCTCTCGCACGCACTCGTGGGGCTTATGGCGAGCGTAAGGGATGCGTGTAGTAGCAGCGTTGTCTTGCATCTCTTACGCTCGCTATAAGCCCCACGAGTCTGAGCGAGAGAGTCCAATAAAATGATTTATTGTCTCGACGCTCAGTTGGTAATAGTTCTACAATACCAACTAGGCTACAACATGCCCATGAAGCATCGGCATCGCGACATAGGACATAGGAACGTGACGGTCAGAAATGAATTGGTTGAAGTTCCGAAAAATACATTTAACAGGGCAACCGGGTCACCACTGAAGACGAGAAAGATGAGAAAGCAAAACCCGATACGCTCTATGAGGTAGCAAGTCCCAGTCCCAGTTATCCAGAAGTAAAACTGAGGTATGAAGCGCTCTGCCGCGGGGAGATGGAGATTAACAGCGATGTTGCTAAAAGGTAAGTCCAAAAAGCCAGCTTTTAAATTCGGATTACATTTTACCAAAGTCAAAGCCTTCTTAGGGTTTCGAAGTCAAACTAGGAATCTATATAGTTTCGCTATGTCCGTCCGTATGTTTGCGTATCATGCTCACTTTTTCTCAGAAACTATTAAAGTTACAAAACTGACTGACTAAAGTTTTTATACATGCTGCCTAATTAATACCAAAGAAGGCGGCTAACTGTTATAATAATAGTATTAGCATTTTAAATTGTAAGTGGTTAACAATACAGTATAGAATCCTTTGATAAACTAAGCTTTAATACCAAAGAGCATTTTAAATTTAATGTGGTTACCAATAGTGTATAGAATGCTTCGACTACTACATTGTCGTTAGCTGCCTTTTTTTTACATATTGAGTCAGCACGTATAGATATTTCTACAGCGCACCAAGATTATGATGAAAGAAGTAAAACAAAGTAAAGCAAAGTGATGAAATAAGTTCTCCCGATTCGTTACGGTGGACTTGGTATTCGATGCTCTTCTAGTGTGGCACTACCGTCTTTCCTGTCCTTCGCTTATGGTTCGTTGCACAGAACTATATCGAGATAGAAGAAAAGAGTTCGTCGATGTATATGAGAACAGAGCGTGTAACATTTTGCGTAGGTACTTTGACGTCACGAGTCTTTTAGTGATATGCACAACTAAAACAGAATCGTTTTCAATCGTGTCATCAATCGCAACGGAATAGCAACGCAACGGAACATCTATAATCGGATGAGCTGTACTGATTATTCGCCGGTACTTTGATGTTGATGGGCCAGTAAATGTATCTTTGTGAAAAAGTATAGAACAAATTCGGCTGTGTTTTGTAGGAAGCCAGTTTTTTTCTTCTATCCATCTATTTTTTATAAGAGGATCTTTCGGAAAACTGAAACAAAATTGCAATATAGTAGGTAACTATATTTTTAAATTATCGATATAAATCAATGATTATCCTTTTTGCAATAATATTTAATTTTGCCTACCTACTACTTCATCACTCATCACACGGCTACATAATAGTAGGGCTAAATAAGCTTTTGTTGCCCACTGTACTTTTTTTTGCAAAATCTTTATCTGCTTATCAAGAACAAACTATTTAGTTCTAACACGGTGAGTCTACGTTAAGAATAGCGGAGATCCTGTCGCCACCTTCCGACTCCATCATCAGATCACCTCTAAGATACCTATTAATATTGCATTGTCATCGAGTTTACATATGTGGACCAAATTTCAGCTCATTCCGTTAACGGGAAGTGGGTCAAATTTAATTTGCAAGGGTTGACCCGTACATACATACATACATACATACTTACATACAGACATACATACATTGCAAGTTAAATAAAAGCTTGTAAAAATAATAATTATTTTTTCTGTTTTCAAAGTCGATTTTAATCGACTAAGAAATCGGCATTGAAAATCGCAGGGTACAACACTAAATCTTACTTTTGACAGAAAAACGCGCGTTGAACGCGTCTCGACAAGTGCTCGACAGTTTGGATTGGTTTATTTTTGTTGCTGGTTTTCAATGCATGCCAAGTCGGGCGCGTCAAATTAAAACAGCAATGGAAAAGTAGCATTAGACACAGAGTCGCCCGCTACTGTTTATATGAAATTAATACTGAGCAACAAAATAAATTGTTTTATAAATAATAACAGATATTTTGTAATATTGTACCTGCGTTCCTGGGTTTCTTGTCCCGTTCCTCTTGACTATCTCGCGGGCGCGGTTCACATGTCGGTTGGACCGACTAACTTTAGAGACGTATAATTCTTGATTTTTTGAAGCTGTACGGTGTATTGGTTTTCCATGGCTCTTGCGTACCTTTTTCCTTTGAATAATTGCTATTCTTTTTAACGATATTACTTTTGTAGCCGAAAATATTCCCTTTTTGTTTATATTTTTTCACAGACAGTGCTTGTTATTTTCGTTGTCTAGACAACAGGCAGAGACGATATCTTAGGTTTATACTGAACCATGGAGTTAAAACTATGGTTAACCATATCTTCAATGGTGTGCCGACTGGGACTGGGAGACTCCGACGACAACGACGACTCACCGTACAATTGCTTATATATACTTGACATTGGCAAAATTACATAACTTGTAGACGCCATTAAAATAAATAAATAATAATAATATGGTTAACCATGGAATTAATATCTGGCATGTATAACTTTGAAATTTTATGAATTTAGAATTTGTAAATTAAAAAGCTAGATCACCAGGGTATATAAACGGCGGCTCGGACTAGAGCGAGCAGTTCTCCCTCAGCCTCTAAAGTGGTAACTAGAAACTCTGAAGATAGGGTCAAGTCGGACCCCTAGAAGCCTCTATCTCCCTCATACTAAAAGTCGACTTTGAGTGTGGCCACGACTTGGGCCCTACGCTTCAAGAATCCTTCATCTACGAGGTTCCTGCTTTCCTCGGGAACGGCTACTCTCTCTGACGGGTCCCACCTCGGGCCCACCTACCTTCGTGCACCACCAGGGCCGCTGCCTCTAGCGCCCCGCATTACAGCGCCAGCGGTGTTCCTGGTCCAACGACTCCGGGACGCGTACTAAAGGAAGTCCCGGAGGAACTACCTTCACCTTCACCACTAAATCTTTAACTTTACCCTGGTGATATTAGGGGCTAATTTTATTTTATTTTTTAATTTATGTGTAATAATTATTTTATCTGTGTGAAGAAAGCCTAAGTGTTAAATAAATACCCAGACCCTGACTTACTATTGCTGTCCTTTTCTCTCTAATCTACCTCTCTTTTTCTCTGATCTTTCATTAACGTATGGTACCTGGTCTTCCGAATTATCGGAAGACCACGTAACACGACAATTTTAGGGCAAAGAGTACTTACCGATGAAAGGAAATATCCTGTTTTACAGCTCCTTCTTTTTTGGTGGTGTTTGTACAGTTGATTATCGAGCAAGAGGGCATTTTGTTTTTATATTCAAACGTCACACGCGGTTACCGGTCAAGAGCGGACTGAGCATCGCGGCGAGCAATGGGGCTCTCGGCCCTTCTTTTCGGCACGCGAGGTACATACACTCTTTCATTCTATCTCGATATAGTTCTGTGGTTCGTTGCTTCTCGTCAATATTAAATATTTTTCTCAAAAATGTCCGGAAATGTTGACATTCCTATATACATATTGAGACGCGAAGTACATAGTTTACTGACAGTTCTCTAATTAAAAAAAAAAATTGCATACAAATTCCATTACTATCTAGCTTGTAACTTTTTAAAAAGTGAAAAAGGCCATAATAAAATGAGGGCGCAAGTCTTATACATCCAAATTTTACTCGAAACATAACTTTTTTATTTGTGCCTGGAATAGCTTGTTTTTTTTTAAAACAAAAATTGCGTTTCTCCTTTTCATAAACAGAAAGGCGGTAAGGAGTGGTATTTTCACATGAAGTTTCTGTTTGTATGCAATTCAAAAAATGAGTTCATGCGAAGAAGATTTGACTCCAACACAATTTTTTTCTTGCGATTTTTGAGAAAATCACTATATTTGCCTCGGCAGGAACAGCAATTGAATAATACCTATTGGGATTCTTCTTTCGTAATGATAAACGGCCTAGAATTCTGTATAGAAACTTTATTTCTTTAAAGTACACGACATTTGCACAAGTTCACTATCGCTCTATTTTTCATTTACAGTAGCGGCGCCAGGTGGCCAAAACTGGAACTAACCTACATACATGCATTGCGTTTAGAAACTAGTACAACCTTAATACACATAAAATGTATTTATCCTAACACTCCCACTTAAATTTTATAACATAGAGTGTAATAACATTTAAATAGTACTTAACATTTTATCTCTATTATTTTCAAACTTTATTGTAGGCAAAGCCTTTGTAAGAAAGTCAGCAAGCTGGCATGCACTTCTGATATATTTTATATCAATTATATTATCTTCGACTTTCTCTCTGATAAAGTTATATCTAACATCTATATGTTTAGATCTTCTATGATACACTGGATTATGTATAAGCTTAATGGCACTCTGATTATCTACAAACAAAGTGATTATATTTTTCGGATGTCCTATGTCTTGTAAGAGTTACCTAAGCCATAATATGTCTTTAGCAGCTTCGCTAGCCGCCATGTACTCTGATTCTGTAGTAGACAATGTTACGGTGTTTTGTTTACGACTCGCCCAAGTAATAGGTCCACCATTCAACATAAATACATAGCCAGTATTTGACTTTCTTGAGTCTAAATCTGCTGCAAAATCAGAATCACAAAATCCAGTTAGTTCATCAATACAATTATATGTTATACATATATTTTTAGTTTTTATCAAATAGCGAATAATCCTTTTTACAGCATTTACATGGTCCTGACTGGGATTATTTAGATACCTACTTACAATATTAACAGCATATGCTATATCTGGCCTACTGACCGATGACAAGAACAAAAGCGCTCCCACTGCTTCCCTATAAGGAAAATCAGGGACAAAATCACAATTGTAATTTTTAGTTAAAACAACATTACTATCAGCAGGAGTATTACATGCATTTGCCTGCAACATATCAAATCTTTCAATAATTTGCTCTGTATATTGTTTCTGATGAATACTAATTGAATCAGGCATCCTGCTTATTTCCATGCCAACAAATGAATACAATTTTAACACTTTTATATTAAACACATTCTTAAGATCATTTATTATGATAGACAGGACTTGTTTACACTTTGAAAACAATAAAGCATCATCGACGTAAAGTATCAAAATTACTTTGTCATTATTAAAATTTCCAACAAATATGCAGTTATCTGATTGGCACATTTTAAAACCATAAGTTATTAGAAATGATGTAATTTTTTTATTCCAACAACGTGATGATTGCTTTAAACCATATAATGATTTATTTAACTTACATATACTTCCTGGCCTGGCCACAACTCCTTCAGGGACTTCCATGTACACTTCCTCTGTAAGCTCGCCATACAGGAAGGCAGTTTTAAAATCAAAATGTTCTATCTCATATTTTTCTCTAGCTGCAATGCTTAGTAAAACTCTAATGGAGTCATGTCTTACCGTTGGGGAAAATGTCTCCTTGTAATCAATATCTTTTACCTGAGCAAATCCTCGGACACACAAACGTGCCTTATATCTATCGATACTTCCATCTGTATTTCTCTTCAAACAAAATACCCATTTGGAAGTGATTGTTTTCTTATTTTTATTTTCTATTATAGTCCAAGTGTTCCTTTTAACATGGGACTGAAATTCTTCTCTTATAGCTTCCTTCCACTTCCCACTGTCTTCACATTGGATAGCTTCTTCAAATGAGGTTGGTGTAGTGAACTCTACCAGGTTAGCCTCCGCAGTTCTATTTCGCCTGGGTCTCAAGGTAATGTTGCGGTCTTCAATATTGCTGATTATTTGGCTTGGCTCATAGGTTTCATCATTTTCATCTAAGCAACTCTGTAAACTGTCCTCACTGTGAACTTCCTCTGTTGACGTGCTTGGAGAAGCCAACTCACTCCCTGGGATATTGTCTTCTGCTCTAAGCGGCTCTTCCATTTGACTTGTGCCACATTCTTGTTCACCATCATTCACATAAATCTGAGAGGTATTATTTCTATTAAATACAGGAATACTGTTTTCATTAAAGCGCACATTTCTTGAAATTGTTATCTTCTTTGTTTCAATATCAAGCATTCTATAATTATTATTTTCATATCCTATTAGGATCATTCTTTTACTCTTCTTATCCAATTTCTTCCTTTTCGCATCAGGCACATGAACAAATCCTTCAGATCCAAATATTCTTATGTGATCAAGACATGGTTTTTCACCACACCATAATTCATATGGTGATATATTCTTTGTTTGACTTGATGAACTCCGATTTAGTAAGTATACTGAACAACACACTGCTTCAGCCCATAGATTTAATGGCATTTCTCTGGCATGTAACATGGACCGCGCACTCTCCATGATAGTGCGCATCTCTCGTTCCGCTCGACCATTTTGTTCAGGGGTGTTGGGTGCAGTGCATTCATGAACAATCCCTTTTTCATCGAGATAGGTCCTGAAATCTTGATTAATATACTCACGCCCATTGTCCGTGTGCAGTATCTTTACACTATGTTGGAACATATTTTCCACAATATTATTGTACTTCTTAAAACAGCTGATCACATCACTTTTATATTTAATTATGTAAATATGTCTGAAACTCGTTGCTCCATCTTTAAATAACACAAAATATCTTGCACCTGATACAGATGTGTGCTCCAAGGGCCCGCACACATCACTGTATACAATGTCTCCTGGTTGACCAGGTTTTCTATTTGAGTTTTGAAACGGCAGCCGGCTCTGTTTACCATATTGGCAAGCTTCACAAATAAACTCACTATTATTTTCATTATTTGATACTGTAATTGTGCCATTTTTAGCCATATTCTGCACTTCTTTTATATTTAAATGTCCAAAGCGTTCATGCCACACTTTTAAATTTGTTTGCACTAAATTACAGTTCTCTTGACATACAGTTTTAACATTTAGTTCATACAGGTTATTTTGTTTCAAGCTTGCAGTCATTACTACTGAGTTTTCTTGTAATATTATAGCATCATTATTCTGTTTGGTTATAACATAACCTTTTCTAGTTGCCGCTCCTTCCAAAAATAAATTTCGCCGCAAATCTGGCACATACAGCACTTCAGTTAGTAAAGATTGCTCCCACTGACCATTTAAATATTTCTTAATCAGCACTGTACCCTTTCCGTGCACTTCAATCTCCTTTTGATTACCTAATCTCACTTTTCTATCACTATTAGAATCAGACTTGTAATCATGTAGCTCATGAAAGAAATCACGCCTATATGACATGTGAACAGATGCCCCGCTGTCAAGGATCCATACATCTGTGTCAACCACAGACTGTAAACAATGTTCAGCACTAAACGCTAACATTTTCTGCTCTTGGGGTTTCTTCCCAGATTTCTTTGGGGCTCGACAATCTCTTGCAAAATGCCCTCGTTTATTGCAGTTATAGCATATAAATCTATGTTGCGTGTTCTGACTGGTCGAACTTTTTTCGCTATTATTACTTTGTTTATACTGTGTAGGCTTCTTTGCTACTAATAATGCAGTTTCACTTTCTTCCTCAGTTGTTAATTTTGCTTCTTCATCGATCAATCTCGAGGTTAAATTATGTATTGTTTGTTTCGTTGAGTCTAAAGATAACCAAGCTTGGCGAAGAGAACGGTCATTCGCTGGCAGAGTAGATAGTATTTTAGTCATTATCGCCGTGTCACTTATTTTTTCTCCACTTTCTTTTAATTGTTTCGCCAAATTTTCTATTTTTGAAATATGCTGTGCGATACTGTCTGTGGGTGACATTGTATATTGATAAAATCTTTCGTGAACCATCATTTTATTATATTCGGACTTTTGTTCGTAGATGGATTCCAATTTATTAATAATCTCCAATGCGGTTTCACAATTCTCAATCAATGAGATTTGGTTCAAATCCATTGAAGATGTTATGATGAACATAGCCATGCCATCTTCCTTCAACCATTGTTTTGCGTCTCCTTCGGGTTTTTTCACTTTTATATCTAAACCCTTTGCTTTCAAAGCGCAATTAACTTAGAATTTCCACTGTCTAAAGTTTCTCCCATCGAACTTTTCCATACGCATTGCATTAGTTACCTCCATTGCCGGTTTGGAGGTTATGTTCTCGCAACACGTTTTAGTAGATGATGTATTTTTGCTCTTCACCGTTTTCTTTTACGCAGGAAAGGGTCTGGGCCCATAACCTATTGGGATTCTTCTTTCGTAATGATAAACGGCCTAGAATTCTGTATAGAAACTTTATTTCTTTAAAGTACACGACATTTGCACAAGTTCACTATCGCTCTATTTTTCATTGACAGTAGCGGCGCCAGGTGGCCAAAACTGGAACTAACCTACATACATGCATTGCGTTTAGAAACTAGTACAACCTTAATACTAGTTAGAAGCTAGGGAAATAAAGGTCCATTCCGGCAGAGCCCCGCTTGCCGAAATAAGGCTAAGTACACCTCGAGGTCGCCTGGTATCGAGGGTACACCGTTAGCGACTGAGCTCCCCCTCAGTCACGCACCTGTAGGCACGGTACGAGTGACACCTATAGGTTGGGGTTTTTGGGGTCGAGGTTGTCTCCTCCAGGATAGGTGTGGGAGGGAATAAGGATGGGAGGGGATGGTGTTTGTGAGAGGAATTTGGATGTTTGGATCACCGGAAAGAGGGTAGGGAGTACCTGGACGCTGGGACTGTCGTACCAGGTATCATCCTCCATACTTAGCTGCTTAGCAGTCCGGGGTAGTTGGTAAATATGCGACGCCCGTTTCTACCGCTAGCATTTCCAGGGTGCACGACCCACTACGTAAAATGAGTGGGTTCGCCCCAGGTCTGTACGGCGGCAGAGCCTGGGACGACGTGGACATGTATGAAGGACTTGGTGGAGTGTGCCTGATAGCTCAGCGTCGCATACCTGAGCGTACCCACCCCCCCTGCACCCCTATTTTTTGTAACACCCGTGCATAAACCAGAATTCATTATTAATTATCTTTAAAGGAGTAATTATGGCCGAGGGGTGTCATATTTCCGTGGCTGCCAGCTAGCTGACACTGCGAAAGTAAATTAATGAGTAAATTTTAAGCTATTTTTATTACTTATGTATGTTTGCCTGTAAGGTATTTCTAAATATGGGCCTTGCCTGAAATAAAGGATTTGTATTTGCATTTATATAAAACTTCCGTGAAAACTCATGCTGAAAACCGCATCAAAATCCTTTGCACGTTTTAGGAGGAGTTAGCGAATATACAGCCAAGATTGAAAGACCCGGAAGGCGACTTGGTTTTATACCTATACTTACTATGTTAAAGAGTAAAGATAATAGTACATTACTGCACAGACCGGGAAATAGGCCATTGAGGGACGAGTTGAGTTAGCGTGGCCGAGACGCAGTCGAGGCCGCGCTATATACGAGTCCAGCAACCGCCCTTCCCGGTCGAGGCTTGTACAGTGCTTTTCTCCAACAATGTGAGGAAATTTAACACAATTGTTAATAATAGCAAACACAGTCCAAACATTCCCTTGAAAAAACATTGAAATAAAGCATTAAATAAAATCACAAATTTAAACGTAATAAATTCAATTTGAATTAAATATAGTACTACTTTAAGTATAACATTTATTACGCGTTTATGTTATTTCGGAAATTTATTCTGTTTATGAACGTAATTTCCATTAAAAAAAAGTCAAAATAAAAAGGTAAATAGAAAACACACTCTTAAATACGTTGTAAACGCGGTTTGAAAAGGCTTAACTTTTTAGTCTATGACATTTAAAAAGTAAAATATATAAAGAAAACTTTTGATTACACGAGTGTTTGGCTGTTTTGAGATAGTTATCCTAGTCCAAACATGGTTTAAAAAAGTAAAACACCAGGTACGTAATGAAATTTCATACATTTTCGCGGCCGCTGCCGTTGGTAAATAATAACTTTGTTTTTTTTTTAATTTTGCCTGGACCTGGAACTCAGAACTTCGCGGGCTGATTTTACAACAGTAAGGTTAACATTTCCGAGCATGTGGGAGAAAAGATTATTCACTATGATGGTTGCCTCAGATTGTTCTGCCGCTACATGTCGGAGAACCACCCGTTCCTCCGGCTGGCCCCGATCAAGGCGGAGCAGGTCTACATCGACCCGGACGTGTTCGTGTTCCACGGCGTCCTCAGCGATGACGAGATACAGGTCCTCAAGGTCTTGAGCATGCCACGGGTAAGTGGCGTGACGTGACATGAAAATTTAAGGCCAATCCAACGCGTTCAGCCCGCGTCCGCGTGATGGCATGCACGGTGGCAATCAGCGTCCTAAAGTAACGAGCGCAATCAGAGGCCTTAGCCAATATGCGTTACGATAACTAGCATTTCTATTCGTTTCGTTTTAAACCAATCGCGTCACTGGTAGATTACGTGATAAACGCTAGTTAGACGCTGGCTGAACGCGTTGGATTGGCTACAGCTAAACTCGTCCGCTAGGACCGTCCATAAATTACCTCGCACGTTAAGGGGGAGGGAGAAAATATAACCAACTGTATTAAGACTATGCCGAGCATCCAGTGGCGCCCTCATTACTATTATTGTGTTTTCTAATAAACTAAAGTGTTGTCTTGACATCAAACAATCTAATAAATCAATCAAATCTAATGTAAGTACCAATTTCACCATACGATGTTTAACACTTAACAGACGATTAGGGCGTTAACAGCTGTCAAAATGTATGAACTAACAGTCGTTTAACATTGATTAAATTTAACATGGTATGGTGAAATTGGTACTAAACTAAATCTAATGTCTTGTTGGTTTTTTGTTGCACAAATTAACCCCTCCGGCGTTTAAAGTATTCTTGAAATGTCAAGTGCTTAAATTATGTCCAGATAGGATAGGACGACGTCAAAATCTTATTATTATTTATTTATTTTAATGGCGTCTACAAGTTATGTAATTTTGCCAATGTCAAGTATATTAAGCAATGGTACGGTGAATCGTCGTGGTCGTCGGCGTCTTCCAGTCCCAGTCGGCACACCATTGAAGATGGCGGGCATCCACTTCAATGGCTTGGAGTGTTCTTGACCGCTTTCTCATTCAGAATCAACTTTTCACTGTTATTTTATTTGATGCATATTCTTCGTCAGTGTTGGAGGTTACTTCACAAAGTTGCCCTGGATTTGCGAACCAAAATCAACGATAAAGTAATTTACAAAAAATGAAATAAATAGACAGATGTTTTCAAAATGACAGCTAGACAAGAATCCCGTCAAAATCTTGAAACGTCCTTGTCGTGTAATGTCAAGGTCTTACAACTTCAAGATCTTACAACGTCAAGGTCCTACAACGTGAAGGTCTCACATCGTCAAGGTCTTACAACGTCAATGTTGTACAACGTTAAGCTTACTACTCTGACATTCTACGATCTAGGCAGCTTGACATTTCAAGACTTTGACTTTAAAAGATGATGGTGTTTTACTACCTGGTGATTCTGAGACTTTGACGTATTACTAGTCTGACATTCTAAGATGTTGACGTTGTACTAACTGGTCATTCTGAGACTTTGACATATTACTACTCTGACATTCTACGATCTAGGCAGCTTGAAATTTCAAGACTTTGACTTTAAACGCTGGAGCGAAATTAACACACAATTTATAGGGTATTTGATTTTGAGTAACTTAACCGAAAAAGTGGTCACCTTTGTCTGATTTTAAGTTGACTAACTAAAGCTAAAGGTTATTAAACTTTGTTATACGAGTATAATAGTTTACATTGTGTATTAATTGGTACTTCAAAAAAACATCCTTCGATTTTAAAACAATACTTTTTCACAACACTGCTCGGAAATATGGCCATATATGGTCTTGTTTGGGGTCACAAAACGTCACTTATAAGGACAGACCAAGAATGTTTTTGTCGGCGTGTTTGCTGATTGGTCGAGAAAATTGTTGTCCAACTTTAAGAACAATGAAAATCAATCAATCAATTTTTGTATCATAGCTCCTTAAAATGAAAAATTGAAATCGACCAATCAGAACACACCATTTTGTGTCGTAAAATATTAGGTGTATTTTTGCTAAAAGATACACAGGCTAAAAACTATGTCACTGCTTTTTTTAAAACCTGGCCCCTAATCTCGAACCACTAGAGATGAAATTACATGGGAGATATGGCGAAATAAATACAATTTTATATGGAGTTGACATCTTCATCTCACATGTTAGTTTATTAATCTCGAGTGCCACGAGAATAGGGGTCCAGATTTAAAAAAAGTTATCTATGGTAAAATTGGCGGTGATCTCACATTAACATGAATTAAAATTCGAGTTTTGAATATGAATTTTTATTTTATTTCCTCTCAGTAGTTGTGAAAAGCACTATGTCTGCCTCGGTAGAAAGTGCAATTTATAGACTCGTGCACTAGAGAGCCTCAACTACGTTTCGGCCCTCTTATATGACTCGTCCAAAAATCGCGTACTTTCTACACGGTAAAAAATAATTGGTCGCTTGTAACAAGATTGTGATTGTTGTGCATAAGCGTCTTGACCCCATACGAGCCTAACAAGATGATAGATACACCAACTAAGACGTTAGATACATCAACTATGATGTTAGTTGAATCACTAAAGAAATTACTCTCGTTAACTATCAGCTTTGTTTGATATAACTAATATCTTAACAATTGTAATCATTTTTTGTCAACTAAGTGAAAATCTCTCTTTATTGACTCTCATTTTTTAGAGTGTATAGTCTGCAACAATGTGCTATTGTTTATTAGAAAACTCAAATCAATAATAATAGTAATGATGGCACCAGTACAAGACGCTAGTACGCTCGGCGTAGTCTTTATGTTATTACCTTGTGACGTCATGCTGGCCACGCGACCACGCGGGGCACGGTCAATTCGGTGTAGATCGCGGAAAACCGATACATAGAACCGAGCGTGTTGTGGAGATTAATAAGGAAGGATCAGCAGTGGACTTCCTTCCGGTAATATTTATTAATTAATTTATACCCCAACAGTTGAAACGGACCACGGTTAGTAACGGCGCCACCATCGGTGCGACTACTGTCGCCAACTATAGTGTAAGCAAGTCGGCGTGGCTCAGCGACGAAGTCTCACAGGTTGTGGCGCGCGTGTCGCAGCGCGTCGCCGCTATGACGGGGCTCAGCATGGAGTCGGCCGAGGAGCTGCAGGTCGTCAACTACGGCATCGGGGGACACTACGAGCCGCACTTTGACTTCGCTAGGGTAAGTATGTAAATTGGCACACCGAAACAAGTAAACAGTATATGTATGTATAGAATAACCCTCATGAATGTGTTTTAATGGTAAGAGTATGTAAAGGACTACGAGGGCTGTTTGAGAAGCCCTTTAAATAACTTTTTGTAAAACCCTTTTAAGACTTATTAACACTGGCAGGCATAATCTTTCATATAAATTAAAACCATAAAAACTGTAACATAATCAGCTCAAAAAAACAAGAGATTGCCATTTTACTATTGCTTGACAGTGATCACTTCAAATTTTTCACAACATAAAACACTACCTCTCTGTCTATCTATCTATCTATCAGACTGTTTATCACTGGATAAAATGATTTTAAATGTGGCCGCTCTAGGTCAATTGACTCTCTGGTCGCCCAATCGAAGCCACTACTGAGGATGTTGTTGAAAAAGTCCATAATATCGTACCTGACGACCGCCGAGTGAAGGTACATGAAATAGCTGAGTACATAGGCATCTTCACTAAGCGAGTACATAAAATCCTGCACGAAGTTTTGGCCATGACAAAGCTGTCTGCACGATGAATCCCACGTTTGTTGACGATCGAACAAAAACTTAAACGGAAGTGAATTTCAAAGCTGTGTTTGGAAATGATGATAGGATTGACAGGTAATCCTCAGATTTTTGTGAGTCAATTTGTCACCGTGTATGAAATCTGACCACTCACCACTTTACACCAGAGTCGAAATAACAGTTGCTGGTGAACGTGCCTCAAAGAAGGCCAATACTGTTTTTTCAGATGGAAGGTGATGGCGACAGTTTTCTTGGATGGAAGATTTGGAAAACGGGAAGACTATCACTGGCCGCTATTATGCAGAGTTATTAGACCGATTTAACGAGGAACTGTTGGAAAAACGGCCAAAAATGTCCTATTTCATCAAGACAATGCTCGGCTGGACACCTCAAATATTTGCAATGGCTAAAATCCACGAGTTGGACTTCGAGATGGTGCCACATGCTCCATATTCATCGGACCTAGGTCCGTGTGATTATTTTCTGTTTCCAAACTTGAAAAGATGGCTTAATGGACATAAAAAATGGACAAAATTAAATGAGGACTGCATCGCAGGCGTGAAAGGCTATTTTCATGACCTCCAGAAATTGGGAGGGTTTAAAAAAAAATGAAACTCGCCGGACTAAGTGCTTTATCCTTAAAAGATTTATACTTTAGACTTTTTATTAGGACTTCTTCAAGCCCTCTTATAACCTGTTTATTTTGGAAATAAGAGTTCTGGAAATCTGAAAAGCAATAATGCAAATGTGCTATATTTGAATAAACAAAGTTATGTGACCACGAAAGAGATCATATACACCGTCCCTGGCACCATGGGCAGGCAGGATGAATATGGCTTCCTTTACAATGCGATCAGTATTTAACCCTTAATTTGGCAATGTTCGTCATAGTGAACATACCATAATATCCACATTTTTTGTTTGGATTGTGTTTTTATTTTTCTACTGATTCAAAATCGAAAAGGGTTTGAACTCCCGACCTTTTTTATTTTTGCCAAATTAAGGGACTTCTGGCCTGACTAACTACAATAATGAATAAATTATGATTATGATAGCAGCATTATTCAAATACATACCTCGAAGCGGAAATGTATATTTGGGCATTTACTGGATAAATCCAGTGTAAACTAGATGTATAATTATTGGTACTGTAGCGAATCCTTAAAAAAATAAATCCAGATAGACAATCAACTCTCTGACACCAAAGGGTCAAGTCAAGTTAGGGACTAGCTAAAAAGGTGGAATAGACTACTAACTCGATTTGTAGCGATAACGCTACAATACCCATTACCAAGAGTGTACGGTAATTTGCCTGGGTTACCCTTGTTTCGGCGAAATATGTTTGGTTTGCCAAATGTATCGTTTCCCAACCGTATCATTTGCCAACCCGCTTTGTTTTCTGTAACCGTAAATATTTCAGGATTTTATAAAATCTAACCTAACTTAACCTATAGGGTTTTACACGATGGTACTTTAATAAATCCTGAAATATTTATATAAAATTGGGTTGGCAATTGAAAAAGTTGTGAAACGATACATTTGGCAAACATATTTTTGCCAAACAGTTGACTCCGCATTAGCCTATAATGCACAATCACAGAACTCTAAGACCATTATGATTAGAAAATAAACTTTCACACATTTTTAATCATTGTTATATTTTGTAAATAATAAATTATATTCCCAGAAAAATAAACTTCCCTTCGCGCAACAAGATGGAAACAGAATTGCAACCGTATTGTTCTATGTAAGTATATAATTAATTATAATTAATTCACTATAATTAATATAATTAATTTGAAACCTGTTGCGATCAAAAAAAATAAACAATAAACTTGAAATCTTTTCAGCGGGTTGCTCAAAATAATAGTCTTGGTGCACTGTTAAATTTCCTACTCAATCGTAACGATTGCGACAAAATCAACTTTTAAGACTGTTCACGGGAACTTTATTTCATGTTTTGTGTATAGGTGCAAGGCTAATGAATGACAACTACATTCAAAGTTGTCATTCCGTTTGTTTGTAGATGTCAGACGTGGTGCAGGGCGGCGCCACAGTGTTCACGGAGCTTGGCCTGTCGGTGTTGCCGGCGCGCGGCGCAGCGCTGTACTTTATCAACCTGCACCCGTCGGGCGAGGGCGACACGGCCACGCGCCACGGCGCCTGCCCCGTGCTGCGCGGCTCCAAGTGGGGTGAGTCGAACCAACCTGTAGAACATCTTCGATTCGATTTTCATGATTCTTATGTCAATTGATTGGTCCTAATCTTGCGAATGTTACTAAAGGCATGACAGTAATCAAAATTCAATATATGGCAGCAACCAGACGCCATATTGTGAAAATGAAATTATAAAAAGTCGACGAACTAAAGTGGGGTACCATTGAATACGTATTTAAACATTCTTTCATATCTTTTCATTTTGAATGATCATTTTAGGATGGATAACGATTTAAAGGTTTAATATTGTGCTAAGGTATTACTGTACATAAGTTACACGGATTTTTTACGCAGTCCGCAGTACGCAGCAATACATTTGTGTTTCATTATTTTCAGTGTGCAACAAGTGGATCCACGAGGGCGGGCAGGAGCTGGTAAAACCCTGCAATTGGGATTGCCAGCGAGAAGAAGCGATCAGAAAGATCCCTTGCGCCGGGTGCGCACCTATATTGCCGCAGTAGGGTATTAGTTATTACAATTAAGAAACAATAGGGAATAGGTATGCATGGATTTTTTAAATTGCATTTCTCAATAAAATATGTAAATACCACAAACAGATCACCAAAAGTGAAAATGTGTGTAAATTAAAATGGGCCAAGAAATAATTATGATACAAGCATTTTAAACTGCTAATTAGATAGCGATTAGACAGAGAGTCGATATTCCGTGTGACGCCATGTAACACGTCGGCCATATAAACTTCATGTTAAACTCTATTTGCTAGAAAGAGATAGGAACAAGTCTTTGTTGGCTTACATCTTGGTTGTTTTTATAGCTATTCAAAAAACGATTTTTCTTAACTCTTTGTTACATGAATCAGCTTTTATTGAAACTGTGAAAAAAAAACATGAATATTTCCTATTCTGCCCTGCTAAGGCAATACACAGTATCTCAGATGAAACTCCTGTAGCAATATCCACCTTATTACTAACATAAGAGAATTCAAAATGCTTTGGTTATTGAATTTGGGATACTGCTTATGAGCTTAGGAGGGTAGTATTGCTGAATTAGTCTACGAGTGAGATTAGTCGCAAGTTTTGATCATGAATAACAATTCTATAGAACGTTTACTTCCTTTAAGAAAATACAATTGATTGATTTTTGAATTGATTTTTAATTAATTAAAAATAGGCTGGAGCAAATTTTTGGTGACAACACCCCTGGGTTGTGTTTGATATAATGTTTCATTGATTGAAAAATAAATTGCGCCTGGAATAATCGTCAGGGGCCCACCACATAGACCGGAATCTCCTCCTATATATTTTTAAAAGAAATTGTCGGGTTACTAATTTCAAATTGTACTAACAATAAGTGTTCAGTAGGTACCTACCTACTCATAGTGCTTTCCGATTTATGCCTAGAATACTTTTGAACATAATTTAAACTCTCAAATAAATCAATGATTACTTTAATTGTAATATGACGGTTCCCTTCATCTGGCATAAAATTGATTGTCATAATTCGTCATTTGGCATAATCATTTGGCATACTGTATTTTTTTCTGAATCCGTATACTTTTCAGGATTATTTAAAATATCATTGCATAGAACCCATTAGGTTAGGTTAGGTTTATTTTATAACAATCCTGAAAAGTATACGGTTTCAGAAAAAAAAACTGTAAGCCAAATGATTATGCCAAATGACTAATTATGACAATCAATTTTATGCCTCATGAATGTAAACCGTAATTAATAGGTTGGGTAAACATTGTAGCCTTATTGTGCAAAATGTAGTAACAGAATTATCAACATATTTTGAGAGTTGTTGAAAATTATGTAGCTCTGCCTATCCCACTGTGGGAATGAAGGCGTGGAGGTATGTATTAGGTTGAATATAACTATGTTGCCGTTTCTTTGTTGTTGCGCCGGCCCGCGGTGATACTTGTCCTCGTCTGGTTGGTGAAGGCATCAACACAAAGTTTAAGACCATAAACGTGGACGACGACGACGACGACGCTAGCTTAATTGGTAGTGGCCCTGCCTTCGAGGCTAGGGGGCCTGGCTGGGTCCAAATCCCGGTAAGGGCAGATATTTGTGAGATGACAGCGAATATTTGTTCCTGAGTAATGGATGGTTTCTATGTATTTAAGTTACATTTCTCTAAATTAGTATTTCTATCGTTGTTTAGTACCCATAGTACAAGCCTAGAACTTAGTTTGGGTCTAGGTCAATTGGTGTGACATTGTCCCCTGAAATTTATTTATTTATTAATAAAAGTTAATCCATTTACACCGTTAAGTAGGTTTTGGTAATTATCATGCAAAGTAACTGGAAAATAGTGCGGATTACAACTTGTTTTATCGTATAACATTTCTAGATTAGAATTATATTGGTTTAATTACAGATTTGTTTTTAGTGTTTTACCATGCACTAAAAACTCTGTGTCTGGTTCTTTTTGTATCTATGTAATGTAATTTTACATTGTTGGGAATAAATATCTATTTATCTTTATAAACGTATTACTTTTAAAAATATTAAACGTACAACCTGTTTTAATTAAAATAAATAAAGATCTTTAAACCGAAAATGATTAAAATAAATGTTTTTTGTTTTCTTTATCGTATACATGGTAATAATTAAATAATTGTGTCAAATTTTTTTATAGAGGCAAGCTTTTGCTGCAAACAGTACTTTTTCACAGTTATTACTTATTATCTGCTTACCGAGTCAAATCCAACGACGGGACTTTCAAAGGCCTGTTTTATAAAGCTACAAATTACAATTTACAGGTTACAATGTTTCCATTTGACACAACCTCGACCAATGACGACCAGCCATTTGAGCAGTGTTGCCAGTTTAGACCTGTAAAATTGTTACTTGTAGCTTTATAAAACTTGCCCCAGGACGACACATTCCGACTCTATCATCATTATCAGCTCTTAAGCCGGAGAGCCACTGCTGCGCACGCTACGCACGGACACGCTATACCTACCCGTCGTCCACGTGGGTCCATTGGTCTGGATACGTGTGTCAACATTTTCACCGCAACCAATGCACGCACACGTAAAACATGTGGGCCACGTGGCTACGTTGGTCAGCTGCGTGTGTCTATATTCCCCACTGCAGGCCACGCACATCCAAGCGCGCGCGGGGGTTGCGACGCCCTTGAAGCCACCTTTCCACTGCAACACACGGGCAGCGTGGGTCGCGGTGGGGCTTTGCCTGCCACGCGTGCTAGTTGTGCGTGGCAGGCACTTCAGAACAGACCACGCGTGTATCAGTGACGTCATTTCGTGCGTAGCGTGCTCGTGGACTACTGTGGAAGTATCTACCTACATTTTCATACAAAGCGTTTTTGTACCCACGTGTGTAGCTTGACCGTACGCAGCAGTGGGGCTCCGGCCTTACGAGGACACACCAAAATGTGACCGTGGGCCGAGATTCTAGGTGGTAAAAACCATAATTTCTTTGAACTGTTATCGTATTGTCAACGTTTTGATAGCTCTTATACACTTGACAGTAATGACAGCCGAATTAAAAACAATACCATAACATATCAAAGACGATATTGTTTTTAGCGCCTAGAATAGTCTCTAGAGTCCCTGAAGTCCCTGCATAGTTGTGCTTGTGAGGTCAACTTTTGTATTACATATTTTTGCGTACAACAAACATACTGATGTGAATGTTTTTTGTTAGTTATGATTAAAACGATTAACGCTAGAGTGCGAGCAAATAAAAACAACCTCAAGATGAAGCTAGTTACGAAATGCGTTTCGGTAAATTACAGCGCCAGCAGTAGGTACATCACTATTCCGGTATCTGCAACAATGAAGTTTGACATCTGTTCCTTTATACTTGCTGGCAATATTTAAGGAACTTCATGAGCGAGCAAACGTCAAAAGTGCCATCACTGGATTTACTGTAAAGTTTTTATTTTCTATCACTCAAAATATAGGGGATGAAAGTTGACCACCGTGATCGATCGCAACGCACGAGAATGTCATCCCATACATTTTGAGTGATAGAAAAGAAAACAGTTAGTAGTATAATGCAACTTGGCTGATTTAGTATCACGAAGAAGGCATGGCTCTATTCACAAATCAATTTTGTCATGACGTAGATCTGGTAGACGAGTTTATTGCACGTTTTTATAAAAAAACAACCAAAAATTCAGGATTAAAGATCTTGGCCCATAATCCTTCCCGGTCAAAAAATGTTTGCATACATAAACCAAATTGGCGGTAAATTTTGAAGTTATGACCCACGTTTTATTTTAAGTAAATATTTAAAAAAAAAACCATGGAGGTAACATGTAACAGTGCAAAGAAGATTAGCTATTAATATATCTTTGATATAATATATATTAATATATATATTTGTGCAAATTGTGGTTATAGAATTATCAACAAGTTTTTAGAGATGTTTGTAATTCTGTAGCTCTGCCTACCCCACTCTGGGAATGAAGGATGATTGATGATTTGATTAGCTAGGTAAATGAAATCCCTAATTAATGTGGGTAGTTCAGTCTTCGTAGTTCTTAATACGACATATACCATTATAAAGTATACATATTTATCTTTAATTCCCGCCCAATTTCATTTCTGTACTCCCTGGGTATTATTTTCATACTAGGTGGGCCGTGACCTTTGGCCTCTGTGAGAATAAACCGTACTGGCACCTAACAATTAGACTGTTACGAAAATCAGTAGGTACAAAAACATTGGACGAAATAACCATAAAATAACTAGCGAAACATCAGTGTACAACTTCATAACTCCATCGACTCAGTCTTGTCGTCCGATCACACTACGAGCTACCACATTGAGATTTTAAAGTCATTAAAGCTAGGGTACGATTACAAACGCTGATTTTAAAGTTAGGAATAAGGAATAAAAGGAAACCCGTTTTTGTATTACGAAACCAAGATGCAACAGTACTTGGTTGCGAGTTAATCTGCTGTGAAGGCCATCATTTTACCTGAAGGGAGACAATGTACTAATACAATGCATTAGAATTATACTCAATAACTTATCATTTGATTTTGAACGTCAGCAATACCCATTTAAAGTTGTTTTTTCCCCTTCTTCCTCGTTGTGCCACCAACTCGTTCCACCAGTGGCACGAGAAGGAATTGTCATTCCTCGTCGTACCACTAAATGCAGAAACGTGCAGTTAAGGTAGCTCTACTTAATTTCCCTTTAGATATCTGCACCCTATAAATAATTGTTTTCTTCAACCCCTCCTTCCCCACGGCACTACTAAGCCGCACTACTGACCAATGATTTATATTTCTAATTCAAATTTATCGGAGTCGACGGAGCCGAGCTCCTGTTTCTGGGTGGTTTGGCCCTTCGGGCCTGCTGAACAACTAACATAACCTAAACCTACCTCATATTTATGATACTAGTTTTGGTCAGTAGTAGCTTAGTAGTGCCATGGGACAGTCGTCAGTCCCCAATTTCTCTTAAGATATTACTCTATAAATATTTGTTGTCTTTAACACAATTTATTACTAAATTCGGATTCATAATTAGATTCCATCAAATCTACTACGGTGTTGCCATTGAAATGAAACATTCCAACATTAGTAAATCTACTCTGGGCGAAAGAATGCACGAAAGTAATTAATTACTTAGTAATTTTCAGAATAACATTTAAATGCTTTGTTTGAATAAAAATACTTATATAAAAACCGGTCGTATATATAAATATTTAATTGAAGCAATTTCGTGGTACAAAATATTCATATTGCAATGGTAAAACTTCAGGTCTCGATAACATTTGGTATCCGTTTTGATACAATAATATTAACGTTTGAAGATGTGTAGGTATATTATTAATTATTATACCTAAAATACGTTAATTCGAAAAAAAATAACCACTACCTAGTTAGTTTTGGCTATTTTTAAGGCGTATTACATTATTCTGACTGTAGCATCCTAACTGGAGGAACGTTTCAATTGATTGACGTCAATTTTGGTAGGTACAGGCGTTTACGGACATGGTAATTTGTATCCCGGTAAATTGGAATACCGGTAACAATTTCTACGCGGACGGAGTCGCGGGCAAAAGCTAGTTTATTTAATACATTGCAAACTAATTAGCTTCAGGCAACGACAACGATGAACAAGACAAGTAGTTTTACTTGAAATATTTTTTTAATCCCACAATAATTATTGGCTCTTCAATGAAATGCCCTCAACCGTTGCCTTACCTTATACTTAAATATTATCAGCTTTTAACCTACCCTTCGATAGTACAGCAGGTACTCCCAGCTTCTTATTAGTGTTCGGTCGGTTATTGCCGTCACACTTGCACCCGTAACTAACAGTATATTCGTTACTCGTGTTTCATAGAGAAACGATAAGTGCTGATAGCTAATAAGAAGCTGGTGGCACTGTACCTCATTGAGGAAATTAAGTTTTCTCGGTACGAGTAGATTCAGAATAATTTAGTCTTGGTGAAATGAAAATTTCACGGAAGATCAAAAATGATTGAGTCAAATAAAGAAACTGTGTACAACATTGATTGGGGAATTCGATGCCGTTTGACGAATTAGAGGGCACTCCGGGAGACTTGCTCAGGTAGGAGACCCACCTATTAACCAAACCTTATATTTCAATACAACACATACGCTACCGGGACCGTTAATAACCTCATCAAATCATGTTCGTACCATATACAAGCCTTAACTTTGTCGATGCCACATTGGCCGCGATAAATATGTTTCATACTGAGAGGACCTAAGAGGTTTTCAGAGGTCTTTAATAAGCGTTGTTAGAGTACCTATAGGAAAACAGACAGAAACAGACTGAAGTAGGTAAAAGGAAGTGTGGGAGACTTGACTTGGTAGGGAAAAAAGTCAGTGAATTATCATACTTGCTTTTAGAAAATCCCCGCGATTTTAACATAAAATAAAGAAAGATTTAAAAATTAATCGTCTTTAAAAAGCATTTGTAATCCACTTTGACCCATATTAATTACACCATGTTATTCCAAATGATCATTACATAACCGTTTACAAATTGCTGCTATCCGAGATGCATGGACGTTAATCGCTGGTAATTTACCTTCTTAATCACATGTGGGTCTTCTTCACCGCATGGATTTTTGACGGCTATGGTAGACTTGAGCCACATTTCCGTTTTTGCAACTTCTGCCACTTGCAGACAAAACTCTATGTTTTTTAAGTATAAGTGGCTCAACTCTCTCGGACTCCCCGAATCGGAATCGGCATTGTTTAATTTCACGCACTCATAGTTAAACAGAAACTGGACATCGGTTTAAGCTCACGACACGACTGTAAGTAAATCAGTTATCAATACAACGCTGTTTATTTTAACTACACCTTTTGAAAGTGTGTTATTTAACAATATCAAAAGAAATTGTACAAAAAATACTGGTATGAAATCAGTTAAGTAATCAGACTCATCCGCATAGAAGGTGTGAAGAGACAGCGTTTTTTTTATACATTTGAACACCGTATAAATAGGTAAGGGATCAATTTAGTTCGACCTTGCGCAACAAGGAAGCGATTGGATTAAAAACAACCTTATCTTTAACTAACCATTACACGTCAGCTGCTCTTACTTGATAATATTACAATAATATGCACACACTCGTAAAGCACTCGTGAACCAGCTAAACTCACTCATTGTCAGTTAGTCCGGAATTTCGCTCTTACTCTCTTAATCTATGTTAGTTATCGGACTTTACAATTTTACACCTATTTGTAGACGCGGAAATAAAAAACGCTTCTTATTTTTGTTTCTATTATTTATTACCACAGGATTCCTAGTCACTTCTTTTATCTAGATTTAACCTATTTTTTGTTTCAGGGATCGATGAAAATGGTTCCTAATATTCAACATCTAGTCTGCTATACCTATATACTTCTATCGCTCTTTAAGCCTCGGGCGCGCGCGGTTTTTTTTACTTCGACTGCGAAAATGGATTCGCTGTTGGAAACCCACAAGAGAATCATAGACGACTTGGACAACTATATCACGAAAGAGGAGGAAAGACTCGCAGTCTTAAAAAAGTACGTCTAATATCAACTTACGAGATATCCTTCATTTAATATATCGTCGATATAGAGGAAAACCTCACTAAGTAGGTATAGTCGTCTACAAAGAGATGTATCCACTTTTTCACCTTATTGCATTGTAATAAGGTCCGAAAGTGGATACATCTCTTTGAAGTCGACTGTACATATAACTTACTAATAACAGTGATTTATTCCTCTATATGTATAGACGATATAATCACAATGAGTAATAGTTATTTGTTATACAAGGGGGGAAAGTTGTATTTTACCTACGAGTGTTCATGTGAAACACGAACCAGCGAAAGGACTCTATGATTGACAACGAGCGGAGCGAGTGGTTCAAAAATAGAATCCTGAGCGTAGCGAGTGTTTCAACACACGAGACGTAAAACAACTTTTCAGCCGTGTATAACACAAAACTTTTCACCTCACTACAGCGAGGAAAATAAGCTCAATTCCGCATTTTGCACGGATTCCCGTAATTCCGCAGGAGTTAATACGCCTTTCGTCACTCGAATCACTCATTTTTAATAACAAAACAAACTAGAAAAAATGCGAATATTTAACGTTGATGCAAAGATAAAGGAAAACTGCTTTACTACCTCTATGCGTTGACAGCTTAATTAAAAAGTTTTGACTTAAGTTTTTTTTATTATTTCGGATGCGTTTTGTTCGCACATCGACTTACTTGGACTGTCAGAACATTTTATCCGTTTTTACAACAATAATGAAGGTTAATGTTGAATGCTGATATTTATGAATTAAAATAAAGTTGTAAGACTGTATTTAGTATTTTTTACTCGATGCAATTCATTAATATTGTGATGTTAAAATTCAGCGGTTTTAACATTTTACGTTTTGTTAGCTGTCAAATATCACTAAAGCTTTCTCAAATGTCAAAACTCTTTCTTCACGTGTGGATAAAAAGCGATTTTCTCAATAGATATCAAACAAACAAAAAGGGTTTTCCGAGCAAGTGAGATGAAAATATATATAAAGAGCTCTTTAACGTCGTGTGAAATTGTAACCCATTTTCAGTGGGTTGACACAATTCTGTGATATGTAAAATTTTGCTTAATGATAATTTGACCAAATGAAAAGTGGCAAAATAAAAATGCTTGATTGGTTGGCCAAATAAAAGTATTGCTATAAGTTCGTTGGGAAATGATACTTATTAGGCGAAATATAATTTCTCTGATCCATCGTAGGCAAATCCCAGCCTTGTTTAAATCGAAATCGATTGGGTTCCTAACGAAAAAGGGTAAAAGTCTTCTCAAGATCAAGTGAAAAAGGGTTTAAGTCTAGTATACTTCGTTCATGTAAATACCCTTTTTTATTACGAGTTAAGTCGACTTGTACCCTTTTTCACTAGGACCCCAGTTTTTATCCCGTGAAGAAGTAAGTAAGAGATAAAAACTATACTTACCTACCAATATTTTTTCAGCCACTCAGAACTCTACATAAAAGAACATGAGAAGGCGATGCAAGACATACCGAATTACTTGGGAAATCCCTTAAATGCGTTTACTTTGATTAAAAGACTGACAACTGACCTTGATGAAATATATGACGTGGTCAAAATGGGAACAGGTAACACACAGTTTACTTATGCGTGGTTTTCTGCCAAATGATAGGTACGCGCGTGATTACTTGTAAAGTAGAATTTTTATTTACACCGAATCTACCAACAAATTTGGCCACATTTTGGGTAGCGTAGTTTAAGTGGATATTTTAAAACTGTTAAGGCTTTGAATACTAAACCGTAAGATTTTAATCAATGGTACAGAGACTTTACTCGTATTAAAAACTACTAAAACATGAAAGTTTCAGACATTAAGAGGAATGGAGTAAATAGTCAGTCAGTCATATTTATATATCTCTATCTGATATTTATTTATTTTATAAATTTAGATACTGTGTTTTGACTATAATATACTATACTATCCCATCGAAAATCAATAAACTCTATAAATAAGTCTAGAGCATCAAATTATAGCTCTAATAATAAAGGATTCGTCAAATTACTATGAATTAAAAATGTTTAATAATTTTAATCGCTTTGGGTTTGTAACGCTTTAGCTTTACCTTTCGTAGTTTTTAAAACTTGAAAAGCACGAATTGATATTTTATGTCCTTAAGTTATAAATTAATTAATTTATTGATATATTGCAGAGAACATGCGGAACGTGTTTATAATCCGCGAGAATGTGGTGTTCCCCACCCTGGAGGACCTGGCCGGCGCTGCGCAGGCGCTGACGCGGCTGCAGGTCACCTACCAGCTGGACGTGCACGACCTGGCCGAGGGTAGGCTCTATGGAGTAACCTACAGGTAATAAACAAATAGACGATTTCGTTTGCTTAGAACTAACAAGATAAAAAGCAGAATTAGTAGTAGATTGTTCAACAAGGGACTAGAACAAGCCATAATGAAACGATATGTTAAGCGAGCTGAGCGAGGGTGGCTATAGTTCGAGTGTCATTATGGTTGTTTAGTTTCACGTTAAACAATTTACTTTTGACTTTGAATGCGAGGAAATAAAACGACGTTCTATACAAAGATAACAATATTATAAAAAAGTTCCTTACAAATTTGATTCACGGTTGTATTTATTTGTAAAGTGACGCTTTAAATACTTGCAAAATTAGCCAACAGAATCAAACTTGAAAACTAATTGGACCATGCATAATGAAATGTACATACATACATTAAATCACGCCTGTTTTTCAGAGGGGTAGGCAGAGACGACTTCTTTCCACCTGCTACGATCCTGACAAATCTCATTCGCTTCTTCCATATTCATACATCGAGCCATGCATGCACGTCGGTTTCGGGTACTTAAGATCCGGCCCTTTTCCTTTATTTCTCCGATTTGATTCGAAAACGTACGCCTTGGGCGGCCCCTTCCGACCCTCCCACTAATTTTTTCTCTGTATATCTCTTTCATCCATCCTTTCCAAATGACCGGCCCATCGAAGCATGCCCTTTTCAATCGTAGTCACTACATCTTCTTTTAGTCCACATTTCCCTCTGACCTTTTCATTCGAATCAGTTTCACACCACACATACTACGCAAAGAGCGCATTTCAACTGCATTTATACGACTTTCATACTTGTCCTGCCACACCCAACATTCACTGCCATACATCAGAGTAGGGGTCAACACTGCATTGTGAACAGCCAGTCACGCTTTTTGTGAAACGCCCCTCCTGCTCACAAAGGAGTACAGGGCCCCATTAATTTGGTTTCCCGCATTCACCCTCCTCTCGACATCCTTCTCACCATCTCTTGTAAACATACTTCCCAGGTACACAAATTCACTCACTTGCTCTACTAATTCACCATTAATGAAATGTATTCACCCTTAATATAATTAAATAGTTTCATATTCGTAATCATTAATCGTGTTTCAAGAAATGTACTTAATCGTTTTTTAATATTTTTGCCCAGTTGTCATTTTGCGGTTATTTCCACGCCCTAAAAATTGTCTATAGGTATACACAATCACTGGGAAATGGCGATAATCCTCCATTCACAAACACCGTGAATGGTTGTTTAGGATCCACTAAACAAATTAATAAAAAAAATGCCTAGAGATTAATACCGAGCTTTAGTCCCGATAAAGTAACATTTTAAGAGCATAAAGAGTGAAAACTATTTTAAGTACGTTTGTGTGTGCTCAAACTCACTTACAAGCTTCCTTATTTATACAAGCTTCTGCCCGCGACTTCGTCCATGTTTATCATCCCACAAGAATGCCCGCCTTCCACTGCGAGTGTTTTTTTTTGTAATCATATCATTATTTTTTGGAATGGAAGATATTTAAACACACTCACACACACACACACACACACAAACTTTCTCATGAATAATTCGCGTATATAATATATACGGAAACGCTGTATGACTCGCAAGAGCTAGCTTGTCATTTCTGCCTTTCTCTCTTAGTCTCGTATCACCTCGTCCCATCTTGCCTTAATCATTTAATAATTTCAGTCACCCAATGACAGCTGCGGATTGTTTCGAGCTCTGTAAAGCCATTTACATTATGAATGACTATGAGAACTCGTTGGCATGGGGAATGGAGACCCTCCGCAAATACGAAGAGGAAACTAAACAGAAGCAGTTGTTTACTGAAGTCGAAGTGCTGGAGCACATTGGCTTCTCGCATTACAAGTTGGGTCAGTTGAAAACAAACACGGTTTATTTACTTTGTGTGATAACATGACTACAGATTTAGCTAAGAATACATGTAAGCTCTCCTGTAAAGTCCAGTTTTATAAGATATCTTCCCTTCATTTGGTTGTATTAAGGTCCGAAATCAGATTCTGTTCTTGACGAACTCAACCGTATCTACATTGATTGCTAAACTTTACCACCAGCAAAATCACTCGTTACTCCAATTAGTTAATAACTTAGCAAAAAATATTTCAACGTCGTGAGGATGTGTTAAATTCCAAAAAACATAAATTGTTCAAGATGTTAAGTATATTCAAACACACTGATCCATCTTTTTGGCGAGTAAAGCAACCAAAGCAGATTATGGGTAAAAATTGGATCGTGTTGCCGATTTGACTACATAATTATATTAAAATTTCGAACCCTTTAAAGTAAGTAATAGTTTTAAGTTCTTTAATTGGTCTCTAGTCCTAAATTCCCGCCATACAAGTACAAAATTGTCAACAGGTAACGTAAGAACCGCGTTAGAATGGACTATAAAACTTTTGAAATTGGATCCGAATTACCCGCGGCTACCAGTGGATGTGCGGAGCAAAGCCCTCTCCCTCGAGGCGGCAAGCCAGAACCCAGGGGTACGTTGCTTGACTTGCTTGTATCTATAACAACATTGTATAGTGCCCGGCCATCCAATCTTAACACCTGTCAATTGTTTCTCCCTGATCTTTATTTTTCAGGGCTTGTATCTTTATATTTCTCTTTCCAACTCTTAACTTCGATTCATTTTAATAAACATCATTGTAAGATAATACAAAAACTCTTAACATACTAGCTACAAATAAAATAAGCCTTGCAGTTCACCCGCTTGAGGCCTGGTCCCTAAAATGCTGGCCGCGTTCCCTCTTTGCACAGCCACACTGAGCCGCTGCGCAAAGAAAGAGCCCGCTCTGGGATCACCCGCCGCCAAAATAAGTCTTTCCGACACCTCTTTTACAAAATTCTTGGTGTCGGAAGACCACAGACCCAACGTTTCCATTGCAAGTTCCGCAAAAAAGTAATTATCTTTTAGAAAAGCGTATTTGCGGCACTTGATGGTCTGGGCACGGTCAGCCGCGGACCCAGGCTGACGAGCGGTGTCATGTTACGTCCTATCTCCTTTTAATTTATTATTTTATATTCTCTTTTTTGTATAATCATTTTTACAATTTTACTTACACTTAGCATGCAACAATTTTCTTACTTGCTAACATGCCTAGCTATTATTGATATCAAAAACAAACTGAAAAGAAACTAGACTGTGTTTATTCATAAAAATTATTAATACTTATCTTTTACTACATAAGCGGCAATCAAAATAATTAGGTTTCTATTTATTTATTAAAATATAACATTATATAATTTGACCACAAATAACAATTCAGTGTAGTACTTAAATTAAATAATTCCATTTATCTGTTAAAACATGAGCGTAAAATAATGCATCTCTTTAAGAGCTAACATGCCCACTATACTCGTATAATTTAACCTACATGAATTATAGAACATGTAATAATAATAACATAAATCGGTACATTCCAATATTTCCAATTCATTCCTAGGAATAGATTGGTGACACATTTATATTTTTAATTAAATATAATATAATATACATCTAATATAGTATTTATCAATTCTACCATCATGCCTATATAGCGTCACAGTGGAATTAAACCTTTAATAAGGAGACCAGTGGTGTGCGATTTTCACCCACTACCACCCAGCCCCCTCAGCAGCAGTAGTGCGCCAGCACCCCGAAAACGTGTCGTGTTTTTAAGGATCTCTTTGTCAAATTAGCAGTAATAAGTCAGCTGTGTCACTTCCCGGAATTGCTTATGGCCATGGAGATCGTCCCCGGATGCAGGCCAACCCACGGGGAGCAGAGGGCTCCAATGGAGCCGCTCCAGTGGCGCAGAGCGCTCCAATGTAACCGCTCCAGTGGAGCAGAGTGCTCCAATGGAACCGCTCCAGTGGAGCAGAGAAATCGGAAAAGGAATCTCTATAGAAGCCAAAATGTCTGGAAATTTCCAAATTTGGCAACTCCGTAGCAAATATATGAACTTTGGAGTGAAAAGACAAAACCGAATAATAAAAAGCGTCATGTGGGGGGTTATTTCGTACTAAAGGTTAGAAGTATTTTTAAACAGATTTAATTTACAATTTATACTGGGATTGATTGCTTCGTCAAAAATCGGTGAACCTAAAAGTGTTAAAGATAAATTTGAATGTTGGGTGAAGCTGCATTAAAATTAGTGACGATATCAATTTTTTTTTCTATAGTAATGTGATCAGGTTTATAAATTTCGCACTTAGTAAAGTTTAATGAGAGGCCTATATTAGAAAATTTTGTGATGATCGTTTGCAGGTCTTGTAGTACAGTTGAGGCGTCCAAGGGAACCGTCATCCAGGTACCACAGATTCAGTTTAGAGTTTAGATCTGAAATAATCGGATGAATGACTAAGCTAAAAATGACAGGCCCGAGCGGGTCTCCTTGTTGGCAACCCATGCATGAAAATATGATTTTGTCACAGAAAAGTAATTTTGATGGTGCCCCATAGCATTGCCACAAATAGCTGTATAATTCTGGACCTACTTTTTTGACAGCATCTAGAAGGGCACCACGAACGACCTAATTAAAAGCATTTTCGACGTCAATTCTTAGAAATACCTCATAGTCCGGACGACACAGAAAAGAGCGCGGGTTTGAAAATGTTTGACACTCTATTACGAAATTTTCGGCAGCAAAGTTCCGATGCCAAACGCCTGAAGGTGCAACGGACGGCGCAATGACGGTTAATCAGAGCAGTGACGTTCTGTAGAAAAGCCCGTCCCGCATCCCCTAAAGACGAGATGGTCATATCTTTGAGATTTGTGGTGAAAGTCCGTCTAAGCCATAAAATTTCATATGTAAGGACCCAATATTAATTCCTTCTCGGATGCCCCTGACCCTTAAGGCGTGATCTTTGGCATCAAGTTGGAATTCCACTGCGGCGCACTGTCAAGGTATGCATGAAGGTATGCTTTATAGTAGAATATACGTAGATACTCCAATAGGAAACGCACCTAGATCAATGGATGTACCTGAATGTACGTGGCTCACATGTACATTGTGTGCCTGAGAAGCGTACGCCGCAGTGGAATTCCAACTTTAACTTGATACTGCACACGCCAATCGGTGTTACGCTTGTATCAGCATCGCGACATGGTATACGTTTGTAAGGCTCAGCAAAGAATGGGTAAAAATACAAAAAACATGCTATTATGTATTTAACAGGAAACTGAAGATGAGGAAGCTAAACCCGATATGCGCTGTGAGAATCAGTTTGATGAGACTCAAAAAAAGTATGAAGCGCTCTGCCGCGGACAGATGGAGATTAACAGGAGTGTTGCTAACAGGTTAGTCCAAAAAGCGTTCCATTTATTGCGTTCCATTATGCTAACACTTGACAATGACTACCCTTTAGTTTATCTAGTGACCCGTGAAAACACGGTGGATTTAAAATTACATTATGACTATTATGAGAAGAAAAGTACATTATACTTACGCAACGGAACATTACGCATTAAAAACGCGAGCTTGTTTGACGGAATGAGTTCCGCGCCTAAACTCATAGCTAATACTGTAATACTTATATCTCGGCGATTCATGTCGCAGTCATTAAACCTTTAGCCTCGGAGATGTATTCTTTTACATGCGATTATTAAACTACACGTAACACCCGATTATTATGATATATTTAAGCGTCTAAGAGCTGTTCTGATAGAGTCGGAAGTTAGCAGCAGAACCTCCGCTGCGCTTAATACTATTCTTATATTTTTTGGAGTTCCGTACCTCAAAAGGAAAAAAGGAACCCTTATAGGATCACTCGTGCGGCTGTCTGTCTGTCCGTCTGTCACAGCCGATTTGCTCCAAAACTACTGAACTGATCGAGTTGGAATTTGGTACAAATATGTAATTTAGTGACCCAAAGACGGAAGCGTAACGTAAAGAAATGAGTTTTGGACAAGGGGGCCACTTTTGGGGGGTCAATTAGGAAATTTAAAAAAAAGTTTTGCAAATCTTATTGTGTGACATGTCAAATGAAAGAGCCTGTTGTGAGCATTTCAAATATTTATTTTTTATAATTTTAATATAAACAGTTTTTAAGTTATTTAAGAAAATTGACGAAAATTGACCATTCCCCCCTTATCTCCGAAACTGCTGAAAAACCTTTTCGAGACCAACTTTGGTAGCTGACAGTACTTTTTTGCACAGTCACCATTTTCTTATCGAGAACAAACTAAGGAGTCTTAACTCGAAGGATCTAAGTTAATAACCTATGACGTTTGCCCTAGATTGTTCTGCCGCTACATGTCGGAGAACCACCCGTTCCTCCGGCTGGCCCCGATCAAGGCGGAGCAGGTCTACATCGACCCGGACGTGTTCGTGTTCCACGGCGTCCTCAGCGATGACGAGATACAGCTCCTCAAGGTCTTGAGCATGCCACGGGTAAGTGACGTAACGGGACATCAGTGACATGAAACTCAACCACTTGGGGGGCCCACCCATAATTAATGTCATACCACCAAAGTGTGAAATGGCGTGTCACATGTATTCAACTATTACGAAATACTTCATGATTAGGTATTACGAAAGCTATCAATACTTTCATACGTATTATTTGTCCACGTGAGCTTGCCATAGGTACTTATGGTAAAAATAACGTTAGGAGTGCACATAAATTTAAATAAATTAATTACTTATTAAACATCGTATATGGCGTACTTTACAAAATATAATAACCGAAAATAAACAGATTTGACAAGTCACAAGAAGATACTTCGAATCCTTTAATGTTCTGTTTGACTAGTCTTCTTTATACCTCTGGTAACTATTTACATGACAACAAAAAGGGAGGTAATTATAAAAGTGTACTAGATAACTTGGATAGACTCACTCCGGCTTTGGCATCTTTGGGTGTTAAAGATCAAGCCAAAAACTGCATCCAATTGTGTCTCTATTGCTGGGTCATGACTGCCTCATTTAAAATCTATATTGCTAGGTATTTAGACAAAGGACAAAAAAATATTTTCTCTTATTTCGTTATTCTGAAAACCGTGAGTGAGTTGTATTTTAATGTGTCGTTCACGTTTATAAAAGGTTTAAACTTAAATGTCTCCGAGAGTAAAAACCTCAATGTCTGAGTCAGACGCATGAAAAGAGCATCGAAGATCTGACAATTGTCCTAACGCCGAAGGGTAAAGGGTATGTGGTTACTAGGCTGACCGCGTTGTCATAATGATGATCCAGTAATATTAATTTACAAACAAAACATACCCCAATAGATCCAGAGCGCCAATTTCCCTGACGAGGAATCCGGCAAGTTGGTGTTCAAGACTTTTCGTGTATGCAAATTGGCGTGGTTTCGCGACGAAGAGTCGCAGGTGGTGGCGCGCTTGTCGCAGCGCGTTGCCGACATGACGGGGCTTAGCGTGCAGACGGCCGAGGAGCTGCAAGTCGTCAACTACGGCATGGGGGGACACTACGAGCCGCACTATGACTACTTTGGGGCAAGTATAGCAACTGGTTTACTGAAACCGAGCTCAAGACTCACCTTTTTATCGGCAGACTAGCTGCAGGTCAACTAAGGCATCGGAAGACACTATAAACCACGCTATAACTGAGTGAGTACTGAGTGAGACGCTAGAGTGAATACTGAGTATAGTATAGTAGTCGACAAATTATGACATGCCGTCGACACGCTAAGAGGAAGAAGAAGGGGAGTATGTAAAGGGGATTTGTTAGACAATTTTCACACCAAGATTTTTTTCATGGTACCTAGTGTTTTTTTACAAACTTTTCTTTATTTAGCGATTTTCACTATAGTGTTTTTTAATATTTGCGTTTATCTTAAACACTGAAATTACTAGTATTTATTTTTAATTGCATTTTTTCCTTATCTAACCTTCTTATTTCTGGATTGTTTTGGCCCTCCGGGTCTGACATGCGAACCTAACCTACTAATAAAAAAATATTGTTGTAAAAATGTTCTGAAAAACCTAGAATTTCATTCCGCCACAGAACATTATTACGATACCTACGATTATTAAAAGATGGAAAGGACCAAATTGTAAATAGAAATCGCGTAGCCATACGGTCGTTATTTTAGTAACTGGGCATTTTTATTTGCCTTTTCCTTTTCTATAATAATATTTACCCAGAAAAGGAAAGGAAAATATTGTTTTTTTCATTAACAACAATAAATTTGGAGTGCTCCACCAAAATAAAGCAGGAACTTTGAGCAAATTGGATGAAATAGAGGTACTCTTAGATATAGAATAGTGAAACGTTTTAGTTGATGTCATAAGCATGACAGAAACATTTCTTAAAAAAGCGGGCAAGAGCATGTCTGACCATGCGCAGTGTAGGGTTCCGAAGCCGTAAATACACAAAAGCTATCTCAAAAAACCGCAAGTATGACGTAATTCTCTATTAAAAGTTATTTGGTGCTGTGTTGGGTCATTTTAGTAGGTATAAATACTTTAGTCGCCTGTATCTCAGTAACCAATCAAGTCTACTTAGTCGTCATAGTTTTCCTTTAAAATTCGTCATATGCGCTTTCATTTAAGATATTTTTCAGATTTTTAGTATTTTTAGTTTTGGCTGTATGGGGACACTTGACTGTAACAAAAATTAGCGCTTTAAAGCTTAATGTTTCATAAACGGGTCATCCAAAAATTGTTTCCACAAACCCGCAATATTTTTGAAAGACCTATCCAACGACACCCCACACTATGGGGTAGACGAGAAAAAAAATACATCCCCACGACACGTGTAGTACACAAAAAAAAAAAAAACATTTTTTTTTATCACTTTATTGGCGTGACTAATGCCAAATTACAGCTTTCTAGTACTAAGAGTCTCTGAGCTAGGCTGCGGACGCCCGGACGGACGGACGGACGGACATGGCAAAACTATAAGGGTTCCTAGTTTGACTACGGAACCCTAAAAAGGAGATGAATCTAATTTCACTCTCAATGAATATGAAGTAGTATCAAATTACTCAAGGACTCAAAAAAGGGGTGGTTCGTGTATAACTTACCTAACTAAAAAACATTCAGAGTGTACCGAACTAGATGTTAGTAAAAAAATGGAGCTGAGAAAATATTTAAAGTATATGCAGTTACTATAAAAGACTATAAGGTTATTGTAGTACTGGATTCTGAAATTAATTTATTTTTTATAAATCACGAGAAATTGTTACACAGTTTAGAAGGAAAATCCTAAGAGTATTATTATACGACGATGGAAAACAATAAGGGCGTATCTCGTAAAAGGTCGTAACTCGACTGAGTTAAGGGTATACTCAGCTTTTTTTTCTGCGTCGATTGGTCCGGGTCTCGTTGCTCTACGATGACATGAAATCCAAAAATCGGACAGTATTTTCAAAAGCGTCTTTAATATTTTTGGTCGTAACTGCCCAAAAAACGACGAATTTAAACTTTTTTGAGATACAACGAGTAGAAGTTTAGGTTTTAAAAAAAATAAATGTTACGCGGTTCCTGTTTATATGCACGATAGCTGTTACGACCTTTTTGCGGGATGCGTTTTTTAAACTTCATTGCTTACGACATTCTTACAGTTCGTAAATTTCGAAGGACAACGAATAACCTCTAAGATACTACAATTACGTGGGTGACTGAAATCGATCCAAACCATGTTAAAACAATATTACCAGAATCAATATATTGAACTTTAGGTGCTTAAGACGATTCAAAGGTCTTGTTATCTCTGGAATATTCCGGTTTTTCCCCGCTCACGCCCCAGGTAAACTATCTTAGTCACTACGCGGACGCCGCGTTAAAAGGTTGTGTCGGTTTTGCGTGTAAAATCGTGTTGTGAAAACTTTAAGGATTACAATTTATCAAGGTAAGTAAAGTTTTAATTACCAGCAAAATGAATATTTATGGTACTTGGTCAATTAATCGTTAATATAAAATGTAACAATAAATCGTAATTAATCTTATCAATTTTACAAAATAACATAAAGTGAAATGTTTTAAATTGCTGGAGCCGGGAACCTGTGTATTATTTATTGTTTAGATTAGGTATTTATTGTATTCTTGACGATTATTATATTTATTTTACAGTTTTTTAGCATGTAAGTATTTTATTTCCGTACCTCAAAAAGAAAAAAGGAATCCTTATAGGATCACTCCGTTGTCTGTCTGTCTGTCTGTCCGTCTGTCTGTCTGTCCGTCTGTCACAGCCAATTTGCTCCAAAACTACTGGACCGATTGAGTTGAAATTGGGTACACATATATAAATCGGTGAGTCAAACACGGACGTGTAACGTAAATAAATGAATTTTAACATGGGGGCCACTTACGGGGCTTAAATTAGAAAAAAAAATGCACATTATATCGTGTGATATATCAAGTGAAAGAGCTCGGTTTGAGAGTCTTAAGTATATTTTTTTTATAATTTTAAAATAAAGGGTTTTGAACTTATTTAAGAAAATAGGTGTAAGTTTACCATTCCCCCCTTATCTCCGAAACTACAAGGACTAAAATTTTGAAAAAAATATGGAAAATAGTTCTTTACCTATAGATTACAGGATAACCTATAAGAAGTCTATGGTATTTAAAGTAACATACAAAATTTCTCCTTCATAGAGATTTCCTATGTTACATTAAATTCCATAGACTTCTTATAGGTTTTCCTGTAATCTATAGAAAAATAACTATTTTCTGTATTATTTTCAAATTTTTAGGCACAGTAGTTTCGGAGATAAGGGGGGAATACTGGCAGTATGGCAGTTACAGTGTTAATAAACAAATTTTTTTTTTTTTACCTTTTTTTTTTTATTTTTAATTGGCCCAACGAAGAAAATGGATAGAAGATCTGAAACACGACCAAAAAAATTACGAGCAAAAAAAATATAATACTTTATAATTGTTTGTAGTCGGCACTGCATTCCCTTTGTACCATGCCAATTAATGGTAAATTGTTATTAATAATTACGTCGTGAAAAATAGATCTTGAGCTACTATTGTGGATGATTGATAACCTATAAGTGTTTTTGTTGTTATTATATTTGAAACACAAATTATAATAATTATGATCTCGTTTTGTTAATTAATTATGATAATCTCATTCAAACAGGTAAGTATAGTCAGCTGCAGAGAAAAGGATACCCCCCTCCTGGTAAGGATTGATTTTTTCAAAAACCTCTGGTTATACTTATAATTATGACTCATAGGTTTTTGAAAAAAATCGATCTATCTATTAAAGTCTGTTTTAAAAAAAATATGTCATAGGTATTATTGTTTTGCTGTGTAACTTTTTAAATATTAATAAATTTACGTTGAGAAAAGCTTACGACATTTTATTACGATCATCGGATTTCTAGGAGTTTGAATTACGACCAATGTTCTAGCCATTGGTATGCATTATGCACGTGCTTACACCCCGTTTTTTACAGGAAATTAAAACATAAAGCGGCTACAACCTTTTTGAGGTCAGGAAATTCGTTATAATCTTCTGATTCAGTACAAACACCATGTCGAGATACGTCATTTTTGCGGTCTATAATTTCTGTAGACAATGGACGTAACTCGAATAACTCCATTTCTGGCAATAGGAAATTAATGGTTTGTAGACAATTTAATACAGATTTGTATTTTGTAGTTATGGTCCAAAAATTACGGTCATACGACATACCGTTACAAAATTATGATTTAATTTCTTTTTTTTTTGCGGTTTTTTGGCTCTGGTGTAAAGTTGGGTTTTCAGAGATACGCCCTTATCGTTTTTTGCCGTCGATATGTGGGCATTTCAATATTGATTTCCTGAAGTCTTGCTATTCACTGTTTATTAATAATTATAATGTAAAAAATTATTAAATTTGAAATTCGAATAAAAAGGGAACGTCGTCATTACTAAGGGCCTGTGGTTTGATCAGTAGTTAAACTAACTAATCGTTGAAAACCGTAACTAATGGTTAAATCTCAAGGAAATGTGTCAAATTTTCGATTCCTTTTTATAATTTTAACAATTAATTGAGTTAACTACGGATCAAACAATAGGCCCTTATAGAAAAAGCAATAAAATACTTAAGGGATCCTTCACTGAGTAAACGCACTGCGTTCAATACAGCTTTGTGATTGGTCCTTTTTGACCGACCTCTTGTTTATGAGACGATTTGAACCACCCTGTGCGTTCGTGAGCACTGTGAGACGTCATAGTGACGTTTGTGAATACGGGTGTCTGTCTGTCTGCCGTTACTTCTCGCCTTTTTACAATCTTTTATTCAACTTGTTTTGTTAGTATTTAGCATTTAGGTACGTTATAATGTGGAAGTCTATTTTGTAAGTTTATTTTTAACCAGTTCCCGTTATAGGATTTGGCTGAAATTTGGTACACAATGTAAACCCACAACCCACTGACAATGCAATAATAAAGTACAGTTAGAAAAAAAAGGTTTGTCATAAAAGTGAAATGTTTAACAAAAACTTATTGTTTATGTACCTATGGTAAAGACTGAAAACGTTCTAATACGAAGTGTAGATTTTAGTTTTTCCTTTTTGAGATAGTCGGATTTGAATACAAATTTGAATGTTTTGTTATGGAATAAATGTTTGAACATAACACTCGATTCTCTTTAGCTTCAGTCGGGTAAAAACGGATAAATAAATGGAACCAATTTAAATCTGATTTTTGAAAACATAATTTATCTTGTCAGCAGTTTTGAAACAACGGGAATCCTGTACAAATTTTCAACCCCTTCTTTCTTCCCTTAAGGGGTGAATTTCCATAAACGGTAAAATTATATTTTTTTATTTCATACCAGGAGCCTACATTTTAAATTTGATTTTAATTACTTCAAAAATGACGTATCTCCCATACAAACTTTAATCCACTATTTCGCCCCTTTAGAGATGAAATTGAAAAATATGAATATGGTACATTTACAGCCTCATATTTATAAGCCTTAATGCCAAATTTCATGTTCGTAGCTTATAAAATGACGGACTTCCATACAATGGCTCATCCCCTATTTCACCCCTTTCGGGGTTGCTTACGTCAAAAAACACGCATACTGTTAAAGTTTCATGTTTCTAGCTTCAGTAGTTTCGGCTGGGCGTTGATGAGTGACGCGCATTCCGGTTCTCTCTTTATTAATAGTATAGATTTTATTTCTTGGCTATGATTTATACTATGTAGTAACATTTTTAATGAAGTATGGCGACACCTGAGTAATTTGATTAGTGCAATCTGTGGCGGGAAAGTTAAGTCGCCCACCGAATGGATCACGTCATTGATATCACTCAATGTCGTGAGCTAATCGGAGACTTGGATTTTTCTTCCATATTGATGGGGTTTTTGGCCAGGAGCTGATCTCCGGGCAGCCATTCTGCTTTGGATGGAGAACCGTGACCATTGTGATCCGAATAAGCACTTGCTGATAATTTATTATGTAAATATATATACTCGTAGTGTAATAAAATCTGAGTTCTCTTCAAAGAGCCGTTGCTCACTAGACGTAGTTTATAAAAGGTTAAATGAAAGGAAAATTAAACTTAAAAGATTTATTTATTTTCAGAATTTTGTACTTAACTTTACTAATTATTATGAAATGAACAATGGAGACAGAATCGCAACAGTGCTGTTTTATGTAAGTAAAATATGTAAGAAATTGAACAATCTGATCTCATGTAAATAAATCTGCAATAAAAAAAAATCGCAGGTTGGTAAGGTGTTAAATAACACAAACAAAATTACTGCAGATTTGTTTAATTTAATATATTACATATACTTTACTGTTTTTTACTCATCAGTAGTGAATCCACAAAGATGGAACTGCCGTAATTTCCGAAATTCAATATTTCTGTGCATTTTAAGTGTCATTCGAGTTGTAAACAAACTAATTAACTAAATAGACAAAGAAGTCTTAAAAGTGTTTTGGGTTCGGGTAACGTCTCTCAGAATAGTATAAAAGTAGCAGTGTCCTGGTTTCCTCCATTCATCTGTGCACCCTGTACAGTCACTACAATGATATGTATCCACTTTTGTTTTGGGCCTTATTAGAATGCAATAAGGTAAAAGAGTGCATAGGGACATATTCTTGTAGTTGACTGTACACGAAATGGCCGGTGTATAGGTAGTGATTATCATCATCTAACAAAATGTACAGCGTTAATTTTTGTTTAGAGTTCTCTTGCTGCTACACTCGTTCGTATTCCTCATGCGCGGCGGCATTACGCGCGGGGTCATAAATAGGTTACGTTTTTCGAGGCACAAAACAATAGCTATAGTATAAAGTTTTCTATGACCTCAGCCCAAGACGACGTCACCCCTAGGTATAGTGCTTTTATTCCACCTTGCATGCGTCAATGTATGTAAAATTCTTGATTTAAGAATCGCGACGATTGGGACAAAACCAGATTTTCAGTTGAAAATATATTTACGAATAGGTAAATTATTTTGTGTGTGTTTGTGCCTAGTCTGTTTCGTAATTTATCTTGAGTTTAGTCATCATCTCATCATTGTGAATAGATGTCGGACGTGGCGCAGGGCGGCGCTACGGTGTTCACGGAGCTGGGCCTGTCGGTGTTCCCGGCGCGCGGCACGGCGCTCTACTGGCGCAACCTGCACCCGTCGGGCGAAGGCGACATGGCCACGCGCCACGCCGCCTGCCCCGTGCTGCGCGGCTCCAAGTGGGGTGAGTCGAACAAGCCAGCAGAACATCTTTGAACCATACCATGGTACATCGTGCGGTTTGCATATTGCACTTTTTGTATCGGAATTTATTTGTTTTCAGTGTGCAACAAATGGCTTCGCATAACGGGACAGGAGCTGATAATCCCATGCGATTCGGATTGCCAAGAAAAAGAAATGGTCAGAAAGATCCCAAGCCCCGTACTTAATCGTCGCGGTAGGTTATTGAAATTTAAACTGGAATAATCCATTAGTAAAATTTGTCTTATTGTTTGACCAGAATCACAACTCTCCTGAAAGTTAAGTAGCTTTTATTTGGGGTTTGTACTATAATCATACCACACTTGACGCTTGTATGTTTTACCGTTTTTTACGATACAGCAAAAATAAAAACAATTGAATAACAACGTTTCTTGTATGGGGACCCCTTCATTATTTCACTTTATTTTTATTATTTTTTATTTCTTAGTAACCCGGGCAATAACATACATTCTGAAATAAAAACAACCCGCTATCTATTACGGTTCAACAATGGTTTTGGGAAGTCGTTAAGATACTCTACTTTATAAACGAGTATACTTACCTACCGGTAGAGCTTATTTACATAGGTAAAGTTTGCGAAATGAATTAATATGAAATGGTTACAACAGGGTAAAATATTGATTAACTTTCAATGAACACCGGAATTCTGGTACATGTTGCAATGTTAAGTAGGTACCTACTCTTACATGTTAATTTGATTGCATCGCTTCTCCAAACCGCGGTCTCCTCACGCGCTACACTAGTACCCTGACTAGACTACTTACATAAAGTATACACTTTTTCGATCTTATTTTTAACTAGCTGTTTATGCCTAGCATCGCCCTGGTAATTTTTCTTCACGCAAACCTCGTTCTGTCTAGACAAACACAGCATTTTTCATTGAAATTCGTCGAGCCTTACTCAATTTTTTAGAAAGACGCACTGCAATTTATTTGTATAAGTATACGAGTAAATGTATTTAGTGTAATAAGCGGAGTTCTGTGCGGACTCGCACCTGTCTATGACTGGTTCTGAAGTGGGCAGGGCAGGTTCGGTGAAGAAAATGCTCGGTTGGATTGATCAGACGTTTCGGAGAGGGCGGAGGCTCTTCTAGTTGCCCTGGCTGGGAGTGGCTCTTGAGTGCAATTTCTATGGCCGAGGGTCTCCATTTTATACGAATTTTCCGAGCCTACGTCGTCCCCTCCACTTTTCTTTATTTCTCTTGAACTTCCTTATTATCTATCACATACAACAATCTTATATACAACGGAAACCTTATAAACTATGAGCGCTATAGACTAACATATAGAACTTAACTATTTACATACAATTTACGAAAACATTTACAAAAGAGGGTTTTCGCGCCAATAAGTATTTTTCCGCCATTTCCACATCCCCTCTCCGCATGGTGGCCCTCTCTTGTGGAGGGGAGCCACGGCGCATGCGTACTGCCGGGTAGGTTTGCTTACTTTCCTTAAACTACGGCAAAACCTACCCGGCAGGGGTTCTAAATAAAGAAAACACAACAATATAAACTCTTTATTAACTTATCTAACTAATTAAATACGTAATAGCTACTTACGAGCTAGGAAAGATACAAAAAACTATTAACCATGTATTCGTGTATTTACAGAGCCTTACTTTTAAATTAACCGTGTGTTCGTGTATAAACAAACGGCCTATACTGGGCGGATTCGGTCGCCGTGTGCGGCGTTTGGGGGCGTTCCGCACATCTCTCCCGCCGTGCATCGCTCGCCGTCGGAGCGTTGCATATCTTCGTGGTGCGGGTCGCCTGACTCCGTAGGTAGCACGACGAGTTTCTTGGTCGCTCTGCGCCGCACTCCTCCTTTTGTCTGAACATCCACGGCGCGTGTCACGCCATCGGATCCCGGGTACGAGTATACGGCGACTACTCGTCCGCGCGGCCATGTGTTGCGCGGGAGTGTCCCGTCGGCGATGAGCACTATGTTGCCGACCTCGATCGGAGACCCGCGGCCGTGGGGCTCCCGTCGGTCTTGCAGTGTGGGTAGGTACTCCCGTATCCAGCGGCTCCAGAAGTGGTCGGCTAGACGCTGCGATGTTCGCCACGTCGCGCGGCCGACCAGTGTCGAGTCGTCGAAGGTACCCGTCACGGGTACCCTAGCGGTACCTCCCAGCAGGAAGTGGTTCGGCGTGATGGACTCGGGCTCGCAGGGGTCCACCGACACGTGTGTGAGTGGGCGGCTGTTGACCGTGTACTCCGCTTCGGCTAGTAGCGAGCTGAGGGTTTCGTCGTTCGGGTGGCGCTCTTCCAACACGGCGTAGAGGGAGTTTTTGACCGCCTTCACCATCCGTTCCCAGCCCCGCCCATAGACGGGGCGCTGGGGGGGATGAAGCGCCACTTGATGAGGTGCTTCGCGGCAATCGCGGCCTGTTCTTGTGTCGCCTCGTCGAAGGAGTGGCGCAGCTCCTTGTCTGCGGCGTGGAAATTTGTGCCGTTGTCCGACCAAATTTCCGTAGGGCAGCCGCGCCGCGCGATCATCCGCCGGAGGGCCATCACCGCTGAGTCCCCGCTGAGGCTGGGCACCACTTCAAGGTGCACGGCTCGTACTGTGAGGCATGTGAAGAGTGCGACGTATCTCTTCTGAGTACCCCGGCCTACTGTGACAGTTAGCGGGCCAAAGTAATCCACTCCTGTATAGGTGAATGGCCGCTCGTGATGCGCCAATCTGCTCCGCGGTCGATTCCCAGTGGGCGGGACCGCAGGCTTCGTTTTCTTGATCCGGCACGGCAGACATCGGTGCAGCACCATTCTTGCGACCGGACGTAGTCGCAATATACAGTAGTGTTGCTTGCATTCGTAAATCGTCGCTTCTACCCCGCCGTGTTGTAGCTGTCTATGTACATAGTATAAATTAATATGTACAATTTAACGGCTGTGTAATTGCCGTCAAGCACCGGAGGGCGTTTCTGTGACTCGGTGATTCCGTCGGCGGCAGCAATCCGTGTCTTCAGTGTTATTGTCCCGTTGACGAGTTCGACCGCCAGGGGGCGTAGCCGGCTGCTTGTGGGCGGGGCTTTGTTGTTCTGTAGGCATTGTAGTTCTTCGGTGAAAACATCGTGCTGACTCGCTCGCACGATCAGTTGCTCCGCCTAGTGTAGGTAAGTTGCGTCGAGCTTCTTATAATTTCCGGCTTCGTGCAGGTGTCTTGACGATGTTTTCGTTTTCTTTTTTCGTTCGTTGCGGGACCATTCTGGATCGGTTTTTTCGTTCTTCACTGTGCGTTTGTAGTTCGCTCGCTGGGGTCGACACAGGTCGACGAAGGGTGCGCCAAAGTTCATATAAAATTGCAATTTCGATTACTGGAACTCCGAAAATTTTTCTCATACCATTTTACATCATAATGATCACTCTTCATACTCTTCGTAATATTTTTTAATACTAATGATCGGATATTAGATGATTATCTGAACTTATAACGCCAATATTCACGGAACCGTACATATTTCAGATCTTCTTAAATATCTTACGTGTAGATAAAATTAGGTTACGTTAGGTTAGATTTATAACAATCCTCAAAAAGTAACAGTTTCTTAAAAAAATGCATTATTAGTTGCGATAATTATGAGTTAAAAAAAAAAACTCTGTAATGATGTGAGTAATATCAAAAACCAAGTAACTGACATTCGCAGTAGTATGGACAGTATGACGGCTGAGCAAAATTTAATAAAAACTGAAGTTAATAACTTGATGTCATCCATGAATGCAACTGTGACAAGAGTTGAACAATTGGAAATGGAAGTAAAGGTACTAAAACCGTCTTCCAAACAAGATACTTTGCATGACGCGTCGATTTCCTATGAAAAGCTGATAGCTGAGTGCCATCAACGTAACTTACGAGCTAAGAATATAATAATAGCTGGTGTTGCAGAACTGGACCCGATGTTACCCGAGAGTGCGGAATACGACAACCAACAAGTAACAAACATTATTAAAGAGATTTTTAGTGACAGTCCAAGACCGGAACAAGTCATTCGTCTCGGAAAACTACAACAAAATAAGGCTCGCCCTATTAAAGTGTGTTTCGCAACGGAAGATACAGTTAAGTATATACTTCGAAACAAAAACAAAACAAGACTGAACAACATAAAAATTTACTCCGACCAGACTCCCTACCAACGTGAAGTATTACAAAACCTCAACAAGGAGCTCGAGCAGCGCATCTCAAATGGCGAGACAAATCTCCGTATAGGGTATGTAAAAGGAGTCCCAAGAATTTTACACACAGAGCCAAAAAATTTCTCAACGACCGCCTTGAACTCGACGACGCCAGCGGAGTCTTGATTTCATCAGGCGGTCGTATATGTTACCAAATAGTTCAATCCTACTCACAAATAGAAACAAGTAAAAACTCTTTAAAATGCTTTTACGCTAACGTTCGCAGCATAATTAAACCGGGAAAATTTGACGAGCTCAAATGTATTATAGAATCTTTTTCTACAACTATTCATATCATTGCCCTAACAGAAACATGGATAAAGGACGAAGAAGAAGCTGAAAGGCTTCTCCTACCAGGTTACTCGCACTATTACAACTTCAGACAGAACAGCAGAGGAGGTGGAGTATCAATTTATGTACACAACACTTTAAAACATAATCCAATCGAAACACTTTGCACAGACGAAAACCATTTCATCTGGATTCACTTGGATAAATTCTCACTCGATATTGGAACAGTATATAAACCGGAGCGAACAAACTCTAATTCATTCCTTGACGAATATTCTCTTCAACTACAGAAAAGAAAAAGAGTTTTGATATTTGGCGATTTTAACTATGATTTACTGTGTTCGAAACACACTACTAAGGACTATAAGCAAACGTTGAAGCAAAATGATATTAAAATACTAAATAAAATTGATCCTGAATATTGCACTCGACAGACGCCAACAACAACTACAATTTTAGACCATGTCTGCTCGAACTTAAAACACAATGATTTCCATATGTCAATCATTGATTCAGCAATGGCTGATCACAAACAAATTTACTTTGAGGTCAAGCAATATCAGCCACCTGTTAAGAAAGTGATTAAATATAAAGCTGTAGATTATAATAAGCTGTATCAAACTATAGAAGGCCTGAAAAATAACCAAAACTATAAATACGAGATTTTTGAAACAAAGTTAATCACATGCTTATCAAAAACTAAAATCTCAAAAACTAAAATTATGAACCCACCGAAGCAAGAATGGATCAACAAAGAAATCATACATGGAATAGAGAGAAGAAATAAACTATGGCAACAATATAAGACTAATAATACGGATGAAAACCTGAAACAAAAACTTCAAAACGAAAGAAAACTAGTAGCTGAAAATATCCAAACAACGAAAAAGACTTATTACTACAAAGCATTTGAAGCGTGCACAAACAAGCCCACAAAAATGTGGAATCTAATTAACAATCTCTCTAACAACAAGATCAAAGGTGTTGTTCCTCCAACTAAACTTCAAATAGACTCAAGAACTGTAACGGACATTAGTGAAATCTGTGAACAATTGAATACATACTTTTCTTCAGTTGGATCAAATCTAGCTAATAAAATCCCAATATTATGCACACCACTATATAAATTAGATGACGATATCAAACTAACACAATTAGAACCAGTTACCGAAAATGAAATACTAAAAATAATAAACGATTTAAAAACCAATACTAGCTCTGGATTAGATGGAATCACTGCAAAGTCAATTAAATGTATTAAAACTATAGTTGCGGACGAACTTAAAAATTGCATAAACCAATGTCTAGTCGACGGTACTTTCCCCGACAGCTTAAAATTGGCAAAAGTAACCCCCATCTATAAGTCGGGAAATAAAACTGACCCGGGAAATTATCGACCTATTTCCGTTCTTCCACTACTATCAAAAATTTACGAAAAAGTTGTTTACACGCGTCTCGACAATTTTTTAAAAGCTAAACATTTTTTATCGCCTAAGCAATACGGCTTTCGGCAAAAATCAAATACCCTTTCAGCAACTATAGACCTCGTTACACAAATAAAAGTCAAAATTGATCAAAAGCAAATTGCCTTAGGAGTATTTATAGATCTTAGAAAAGCTTTTGACACAGTAAGTCATGATATTTTACTAAAAAAACTAAGTAACCTAGGCATAGCAGATAAAGCATATGATATCTTTAAAAACTATCTCACAAATCGTCAGCAAGTAGTTAAAATTGACCAGTATCAAAGCAACCCCCTACCAGTCACTTGTGGAGTACCGCAGGGTTCAATTTTGGGTCCGCTTTTGTTTCTTGTTTACATCAACAACATCCAAGAAGTGGGATTAAGAGGGGACTTGACTTTATATGCTGATGATACTAGTCTATTTTACCATGCAAATTCCATTGAAGATATTATTCTGAATGTACAATACGATTTAGCACTCCTTAACCAGTGGTATCAGTCAAATCTCCTTACTATAAATATTGCGAAAACTAACTACGTTATCTTCTCTGCAAAAAACAAAAAAATCAACGACTTCATACAACCTTCAATAAATGGGCGAGTGATTAATAGGAAAACACATGAAAAATATCTAGGCTTAATTTTAGACTCTCAACTTACATGGAAACCGCATATAGAGAAAGTTAAGGCAAAACTAGCGTCTCTCACGGGGGCACTTCGTAGCATTGCTGGTTGTTTTCCACGTAAAGTTAAAAACTTAATATATAACTCGTTGGTCAAACCAAATATTGATTATTTAATTGAAGTATGGGGAACCGCCGCCAAAACGAATATAAGCAAAATCCAAATAGCACAAAATAAATTGATTAAGGTCTTATTTAACTTTGACTTCGTTACATCTACGGAAAAAGTTTACACCGAAACAAAAATAATGAATGTCAGACAAACGTATATATACTACACTTGCTTGCTTATCCGCAAAATCCTCAATAAAAACATACAAACACAAATAACTTTTACCAAAAAACACAACTTTCAAAAAATTAAACTTAGAAATGCCGACAATTTAACACTACGTGCTCCTAGAACGAATTATGGAAAAAACAGCTTACTCTTCGAAGGTGCTAAATTGTATAATAAATTACCAAAAGATATAAAAGAGTCCAAGTCTATGTATAGCTTCAAAAAATACTTAAAATTTCACATACTTAATAATTTCAAACTATATCAATAGATAAAATATACCTAATTCAATTAGAAATTTATTTCAAATCACGTTTAAAACCAAATAAAATCACTTAATGATTAACATCGCTGTTAATAACGATACGTTAAATAAATAGCTAATAAATATTTTTACCTTAATATATATATGTAATTTTTTTTTAAAAATGCTATATATATAATATACCTACACAATACCTACCTTTTTTTTGGTTGTGCGAATTATGTACCTACATACATAATTGAAACAAATAAGTATTTATTAGTATTAACTAGAAAACTCTGTGCAATAACAAATACCTATGTACACTAATGTTACGTTAAAGCCGCATCCAATGAAATGTTATTCTTATATGAATGTTACCAAGCTTCTTATCTTTGTAAGCTAACGAACTACGTTGCATGATAATTGTCTGCCTACCTGCATTTACTAATTTTTAAAATAATTTTGTGCGTTTAACCTTAAATATTAACTTAGTTTTTAAATGTTCTCATGTAAGTGAATTGTAATTCGAATGAGAATAAAGTTTCTTTAACCATATTAAAAAAGTATGAACAAAAAAGTATAAGCAAAATTTTTCGAAGAAATGATGAGTATAGGCAAAAATCGTTATTTGTATAAAAAATGTAAAGACCAATTTTATATGAGTCAATATGGACCCGTCGACGAACTGTAGTACTCTGGCGACTGTACGTAGCAGGCGTTCCCAGCGTGAGAAACGTTCGGGGCTGGGAGCCAGCTGTGTTTGCAGTGTTCGGCGATCAAATGGACCTTTTCTTCCCCGGTGTTCTCGCTATGCGGCTGCGACGGTTCCGTCGGCCATGTTGACGGGTCGTCGCGTAGAAACTCCGGTCCCGTGAACCACCGATGTTTGCTGTCGAACTCTTTTGGTACTTCTCGGGTCGCCTCGTCTGCGACATTCAGCTTGGTAGGTACCCAGCGCCATTCTTGTATCGTACTATTTTCCTCTATGGCGGCTATGCGGTGCGCGACGAATGGGCGATAAGTGCGCGCTCCCGCCCGTAGCCACGCTAGTACTGTACGGCTGTCGGTCCAAAATGTCCTCTTCGTGGGCTTGTCGTCGTGTTTGTCGACGACGGAGGCGGCCATCCTGCTTCCCAGGACGGCGGCTTGCAATTCCAGGCGTGGAATCGACGTGATTTTCAGCGGCGCGGCTTTCGCCTTAGCCGCTATCAGGGACACGTGCACTTCGTTATCGGCGGTTATCAATCGCCAGTAGAGGGCGCTTGTGAAGGCGGTCTCGCTGGCGTCTACGAAAACGTGTAGCTCCCGTGCTACGGCGTAGCTGTAGTGTGTGTAGCAGCGTGGGATAGCGACTTCTCGTAGAGCTTTCAAGTGCTGTGTCCATTCGGTCCATTGTTGCGTTAAATCTTCATCTAGCTGCACGTCCCAGTCCGTTCCGCGCCTCCATACTTCTTGGAGTAGCTTCTTCGCGTTGATGGTTAAGGGCGTGGCTAGGCCCAGCGGCTCGAATACCGACATCATTATCTTCAATACCTGGCGCTTGGTCAGTTTCTTCGAGTAGAGGGCGTCGGGCGGCAATCGGGTGAGGTCCAAGTTGAAGGCGATTTCGTCGGTTGCGGGCTTCCAGATTTGACCCAGTACACGTTCGTTTTTCATCTCTGTCTTGTTCAAGTCGATGTGTACGCGTGGGCTTGGGCTTCTCGGCGACGGCGGCTAATACTTCCGTAGAGTTCGACGTCCATTGTCGTGACTCGTAGCAGGCTTGCTTGTGTATGTAGCGGACGTCGCTCGCTGTCTGGATTGCTTCCGCTTCTGTCTTGAAACTCTGTAGTCTTCTACGTAGTGATGACGTATTATCGACTTTACAGCTTCCGGATGTGTTTTTTCAAACTTCTGTGCGTTCGTGTTCTTGATATATATGGCGATCGACGGTGAACACGTCGCTCCGAATATTAGTGACGTCATCCGGTATTCTTGTGGTGGGGATGAGTCGCGGTCGGCTCCCCTCCATAAATATTTCAGTGCTTCTCTGTCGCACTCTCGTATCTTGACTTGCATGAACATTTCTTTAATGTCTGCTCCCACGGCCACCGGGTGTTGTCGAAATCGCATCAGTACCCCTGGTAGCGATTGAAGTAGGTCGGGCCCAGTGAGATGGCGATCGTTGAGGCAAATTCCTCTCGTTCTGGCTGCCGCGTCGTGTACTATTCGTACTTTCTCAGGCTTCATTGGATTGATCACGGTGAAATGTGGCGGGTACCACACTCTATTTTCTTTGTGTGGCGGTGCGGGCTCGGCATAGCCCTTTTTCAGTAAGGCGTCCATTTCTTCATGGTATCGTTTCTTGAGCTCTTCGTTCCTGTCGAGTTTCTTTTCTACATTATGAAGTCGTTTCAGCGTGTTGTCGTAATAAAAGATAAAAAGATAAAAAGATAAAAGATAAAAATATAATAGATAAGATAAAAAAAATTATTCAGTAAGTAGGCCGCACGGGCACTTTTAGACGTCAAGAATCTACCAGCGCTTCCCAAGAGAAGACCACTGCTGAGAAGAAACGCCGCAAGAAACTCAGCAGTCAGTCATTCTTTAAACATATTTCTTATTACAATGGTACTACTTAGTCTAGCATTATATAAAGCTATAAATATTAAATTAAATATAGTATCAAATAACATGCGTAGTTCAGCAGGAAAACATGCCAATTAAGAATCTTACGGGAGAGATAGAGAGAAAATAAAAAACACATACTTATGTGTATATAAGATGGTGCAAGACGACCACATAAAAGTTTCGATATGTTTTCCTACACCAACGGTGTCCCCTAGGCAAGATAAAGATTTTGCATTTGAATAAATTATTATTGACTAAGTTTCGGGTTTAGGCCATGCATTTTTGTCTGTTAGATAGTCCTCGATCCTATAATACGCTTTAGACATTAACGACCTTTTCAAGTAATTTTTAAGTGCTGGAAAGGGTAACTTTAAAACTTCGTCAGGTAATTTATTATAGAAATGAATACATTGACCAACAATTGATTTATATACTTTACGGACGCGGAATTTTCGGATAGCAATTTTATTTTTATTTCTGGTATTTAAATTATGTATATCAGAATTTTTGGTGAAAAAATCTAAATTTCTAATAACGTAAATAATATTCTCATAAATAAATTGAGACGCTACAGTCAAGATATTAATTTATTTAAAAAGTTCTCTTAATGAGTCACGGGAATTTAAATTGTAAATAGAACGAATGGCTCTTTTTTGTAACACAAATATAGTTTGTATGTCAACTGCCTTACCCCAAACCAGAATACCGTACGACATGACACTAAGGAAATAACTATAATAGACTAAGCGAGCTGTCTCAACATTAGTTAGTTGTCTAATTTTCCTAACGGCGTAAGCAGCCGAACTTAGTTTACCTGCCAGTACAGCTATATGGGGACTCCTTTGCAAATATTTATCTAATGTTATGCCTAAGAAAATTGCCTTATCTACCATTTGCAAACACTCGTCATTTAGAAAAATACTAGAATGTACCGGTTTAACATTAGGCAAAGCGAACCTAACACATTTCGTTTTCTTAGCATTTAGTAGCAAATTGTTGCTAGTAAACCAATTAAGTACTTTAACTAGTGTGGTGTTAATCCTACTGTAGTCTACGGATTTTCTATCTACCTTGAAAATTAGTGAAGTATCATCAGCAAAAAGTACAATATCACAAAGTTTATCTACTGTTGGTGGCAAGTCATTTATGTAAACCAAAAATAAAAAAGGACCTAAAATAGAGCCTTGAGGCACACCTATTTTCACTGTAGCTCCAAAAGATTGCGTTTTGTTTACAACAACTGTTTGAGTTCTATCACTTAGATAAGAAGACATAAGGCTTAAAGCTTTATTGGACAATCCATAATGTTCTAATTTTAAAATAAGGGTCGTATGATCCACGCAATCAAAAGCTTTAGAAAGATCACAAAATATTCCTACTGCATCGCAAGATTTCTCCCAATTGTCTGGAAGTAGTACATCTTCATCTTGCCATAGTAGCGGGACTTCGGAGCGGCCATCTTTGTTGATCATAGTGAAGTTTGCGAGTGTAGTTAAGGCTCGCTCTTCCGGGTCGGATTGCGGTCGCTTTGGCTCGACGAGTAGTGATTCCAGTGCGAAGTACTCGGCGAGTTGCTTGTTCATGTCGTCGTCGCTTCGGCTGGTGACACAGTTCATTGTGTTTTCTCGCTTCCCGATGGTGCGCATGTGTGCGCCGTGTAGTACCCAACCTAGTGGCGTTATGGATGCCACCGGTTGGTGTCGTTGACCCCGGCGTGTATCGTGTGGATGTCGATGTTCTCGGGTTGTGCATAGGCGGCACAATTGTCAGCTTCCCGCTGCAGGAACGCTGCCAGTTTGACGAGTTCGGGTTCTTAATCAGGCAATCAATTCTTCAGGCTTTTTCTTAATCTTGCTACGTTATCGGCATCGGAGTAGGTCGTGGCGGACCCGGCGTAGGCTGCCTTGAATGACAGCCATTCTTGAGACGACCCGTTGAATTGAGGCAGGTCGATGTTGTATCGCGATGAATTTCTATGACCGGACTGGGCGGCGATCGTGATGGCTGAAGCTAACTCGGTGATGCTGATGTTCTGTTGGCTGATGGCGATCATCGAGTTGTTCTTCGGTTCTTCCTCCTTGGCATATATCGGAGGCGGCTGGCGGCCTGTTTCTTCGTAGCAACATCGTTGTGGTGGCGCGGGGACATAGACTGGAGCGTAGGCGGGTTGAGAGGTGCGGTGGCCCCGTCGTGCTCGGCAGTGGCGGCGGCGGGGCGGGCCCCGGGTCCTTGACGCTCAGCAGTGGCGTGGTTGGGTCCAGCGGCGGCGGGTTGCGTATCCCTGGCATCAGCTGTCGGCCGCGGCGGCGGCTGGTTCTGTGGGGTTGCCAGCTGGGGATCCTCTTCATGGTGCGGTTCATTGGCGATGGCTAGCACGTGTCTTCTGTTAGACGCGAGCCACTCGTCGACTCGCTGCTCCGTTTCATAGGTCGACATCACTGTCTTGTCGTCCTCTTCGCTCTTTTCGGCTTCTAATGTTGCGATTCGGGCTTGAGCGAGTTCCAGTTTTATTTTCAACGCTTCTTCCCGTGCCCGCGCTAGGCGAAGCGCACGGCGGCTTGACGTTGTACGGATTGATTCTGACGTCGAAATTGCAGGGCGGCGTGGCAGCTCGGCGATGCCCTGTGATTGTGACGTCGTCGTCGTTGACTCCTTGGGCGTAGAAGTGTCTGTGGTCTCCGTTGTTTCCGTAGACAGCATTGCTTCGTCCGACGAGGATGGGTCCCCGGCGCCACCAAACATTAATTGGCCTAATGTCTGGCTTCCTGAAGCGTTTCTTGTCACTGGCGGCATTTTCTTCCTTTTCTTTGTTCAGTTGTGAAGGACCAATATCGCAGAAATCCGGTTCGAAGTAGACCAACATGTGCGGACTCGCACCTATGACTGGTTCTGAAGTGGGCAGGGCAGGTTCGGTGAAGAAAATGCTCGGTTGGATTGATCAGACGTTTCGGAGAGGGCGGAGGCTCTTCTAGTTGCCCTGGCTGGGAGTGGCTCTTGAGTGCAATTTCTATGGCCGAGGGACCCCATTTTATACGAATTTTCCAAGCCTCCGTCCCCCCTCCACTTTTCTTTACTTCTCTTGAACTTCCTTATTATCTATCACATACAACAATCTTATATACTACGGAAACCTTATAAGCTATGAGCGCTATAGACTAACATATAGAACTTAACTATTTACATACAATTTACGAAAGTATTTACAAAAGAGGGTTTTCGCGCCAATACCCAAGTAACACGTAGGCGCTAAGAAAAGAGTTATAGGAAATCTATAAGAGCGCTAACCAGATCCTAAGGTTATAAATAAGTGTTACGATTTGGAGTTAGAGCGCGCTATAACTCTACTATACCCCCGAATTGGGCACACTTTTTAATCACCTTAGGTTCTTTAATGGTGGTAAAGCAGAGTTAAGGAATGGAATAAGAGGTATAATAAAGCTATAAGAGAGCTATAATAGCGATAACTGAAACTACAAGGGATAAAAAGGTGGTAAATAGGCGAAAATTAACTCCTTTAGTGGTACAATAGAGTGAAATAACGCTTATTAACTCTTTAGGTGCTAAGAAGGCTGCAAATAAGTGAATACTAACTCCTTAAGCGGTACAGTAGAACTACAATGTCGCTCACTATATCTTTAAGTGTTGAGAGCGTTGCAAATAGGTGATTATTAACGCTTTCAGTTCTAGTATAGATCCACAAAGGTTAAAAAACGGCCTCAGGTTCTAAGAAATTTTTAAAATCTAATAAGATAGGTACTTTTTTTATTTCGTCAACATAAAATTTAATATGTCATTTGTCGGAACCATCACGAATGGCGGATTTGTAAAAGTGAATGATATATACCAACGCGTACGTTTTGCAAGTGGATAAAAGTTGACTTTTTACTGCGAAGGTAAGTACACTGTGAATAAGCATATGTATTATTAACAAATAATTTAAGCGCCCTATGTCTGTTCTCTATTTGCTGAGAAGAATATTTTACTAGATATGGAGTGACATTAAATTTTTAGAATAATGTAATAAAACGTGATCTATACTATTTTTAAGGTATCGTGCAACTATTATTACAACATAATGAAGCAAAATACTTAAATTAAATTTCTGGCTGCTTTAGATTTTTTTGGTTGTGTCGCCATATTGATATATCACGAGTGATGAAATAAGGGGTACAGAAGTGGTATTCAGCTCTATTACTCTACCTAAAGTTATACAGAAGTCACATTAAGCACTAGAAGTTCTATAATTGCGAAAAATAATTCTACTATATGGCTTTAAGTAATACAAGAGAGGTTTGTACTTCTTTAGGCATTTAGTGCACCGTTGTAGAGCTTATAGCGGTAATTAATGCTTTTGTGCAACTCTTGGTTCTTGTCGAGAGCTTATTATCACTTGTATAGCACTTTGGGAGGTTGTAGTTAATTATTACTTCTTATTTAGATCTTATAGTGGTAAGATTCACTTAAAGCTATAACACAAGATGCTTTGCCCGTATTGTAGAGTTAAAAATCACTGCTCTATCTCTTAAACCTTTAAGCTCACCCTTATAAATCTGTTGTATAACTTTAAGTGATAGATTTTGCTTATCTACGCTCTTATGTCGCCAAAAGTTGTAAATGTTGCTGCTATAGAACCTTAATAACTCGTTAAGTTCTAAAACAAGCTCTAATTGACGCCTAAATGTTTGTTGGGTAGGTATTTTCCCGCCATTTCCACACGGTCGGGAAAACACCTACTGCGCAGGCGCGAACATCCCCTCTCCGCATGGTGGCCCTCTCTTGTGGAGGGGAGCCACGGCGCATGCGTACTGCCGGGTAGGTTTGTTTACATTCTGTAAACTACGGCAAAACCTACCCGGCAGGGGTTCTAAATAAGGAAAACACAACAATATAAACTCTTTATTAACTTATCTAACTAATTAAATACCTAATAGCTACTTACGAGCTAGGAAAGATACAAAAAATTATCACTAAAAACTTAACCATGTATTCGCGTATCTACAGAGCCTTACTATATAAATTAACCGTGTGTTCGTGTATAAACAAACGGCCTATACTGGGCGGATTCGGTCGCCGTGTGCGGCGTTTGGGGGCGTTCCGCACAAGTTCCATAAACGCAACATAATATTCCAAGCAATGCCAGTCAGATCAAAACTGAGCTACCCTCTTTGCTGTTTAAATTTTGAATGAAACATCTAATCATTTTGGTATCCCGTTGTTTACTATATACCGTAATATCCTTGTTTACATAACTATTGAGAGTCATCATTTTACATCGCTGGAACACAATTCTCTAGTTTAATTTATGCATTCGTGTATTATTTTTATTAAAATAGTACTTAATATGAGTCGGAAATTGATGTCGCTATGATGGCAGTGTTGTAGGCTTCTAGGTCGCAGCGTGTAGTTTCTCAAACCGCTGACCACGTTACATCCTTTATCCGGAGAAGGAAAGAAATCATTAAGGCTTATGTCCAGGCCGCACGCAGAGTGAATCATCTACTCAAAGTTTTTCTGCTTCAAAAACGCTGAAAGTCGCTTCAGAACCTGCTGACTGAGCGATGTGCGAGCTCGCGTTATCATGATATGGTATTGCATCGTTTCAGGTTGCTTCTACAGTCGGTACGATGAATATTGTTGTATTTGTATCGAAATTAAATTAATATGCAAAAGTTTTAATAACATCGATTTATTAGTTAGCTACGCCAGGTTTGTTATCATCCAGTGAAACTGAAACAGTGCGTAACTGCGTAATAAACTCATTTTATTTTACAACATAATTGTAGGTAGGTTTACTTTTAATTTTGTTTTATCACATTTTCACTTTATGCTGTTTTTATCATAAACATTTTACTTAATTACAAAATGGTAATAATCAGACGTACCTACAACTTGTTTAAATTCAAATAAAGTGATGAATGAAAATGGTTTTGAGTTTTACTCATCGGGTCAAACTGTAGATAAAGTTACTAAGGAATAAACTTTGATTTTGGCACATTACAAAATGTAACAATTTTTCAAACTGAAGCATCAAATGTAGCCATGGTTTGAATATAGGAAATGGATATCAGTCGTAAAACCTACCTTGTCTAAACACCTTACAGTTGTTTTATCTCACGAAAGCGGGTGGACCAAACTTGTGTGTGTGTGTAGATGCACGCGCACGTTGTCTCTGAGTGCGTAGCTGTTGTCGCTAAGCGTCGCCGTAGTGTGTGTCTGTACGTATTATAACTACATGAATGGCCCACCTGCTTTCGTGAGATAAAACCATTGAAGAAGTACATACTAAAAGGAAAAAGGATTGGATTGGAGTAACTAATTTTGCAAACAAATAATTTTGATTTGATAGGCGGGTTAAAATTGTATGGTAATTGTTTTAATGTTAATCATAAATGATAATTTATTGTTAGTGTAATGTTACAAGTCAAATGGTTACAAGTAGGTGCGTTGATTGTTGATACATTCTACTAGCGCATCTTCGGTGGAAATGGTGCCAATAGACGAGGATGGCGAGATGAGACTTGAAATACTTGTTGTTACAAACCATTTTACTAATACAAAGTGTTTATTATCTGAGCTATGCAAACTCACGTGGTATCACGCGTGCTCGCGATAGCTATCATTTTTTGATAATTAGGAATGGAACTATGATAGAAATAGATTTAAACTCTCGTCTCATCTCGTAGGTTGAAAATAACCTCTATTCATGCAAGCAGCATTCAAGTATGCTTTAAAAAAACCTTCATCATCATCATCATCATCATCATCATCATCATCATCATCATCATCATCATCATCATCATCATCATCATCATCATCATCATCGTCGAGATTTTAACTATTGCAAAACAATACCCAAGACCCAAGTACGTTGAAATGGCGGACCTACACCCAGTTGCACAAACATCAATTGCACCCAGTTGCACAAACATGAATTCATCGGCGTCATCCTAGATAAGAAGAACTTATTTAGCAAGAGCAAGCAAGCGAGCAAGTAAAGACACCTAATTGTTTATAACGTAACCGAAGTTAATGGTGATCTTCACTAAACGTTCCTCTCGTAATACCTACTATTACAATAGGTAAATGTTTATCGCGAGTATTGTTGAACCCCAATTTGGGTAAGTGGTACATTTAATAACGCTTTTCGAAGTGTAGTAATTAAATAGTGTAGACATTAGGTTAACTGTGCTTGGTGCGTGTGCTTTCACCATTGATTTTGCACGATCATTATTTGATATTTAAGTCCTACCTTATTTTGTGATCATGTAATTTTTATAAGCGATTGCATCATCCTTACAAATTGTAATCTCCGCTTCTGATTGTGAACATCCACGGCATCACTGCTACATTAGGCACTTTCTTTTCCTTCCGCCGCTTGCTGGGATGCTCACAAATCATACCTGGACCCTTTTCTAATACGTTTTAGACAGCGCGTTCCAGGGTCCAAAGTTCGGGCTGTTGAATTGGGTGGAGAATCACCGCAGCCACAACCTACACCGACATTCCGTCGCCAGGAGGCACGCCATCCATCATCTACGTCATCTTCGGGACGCCGCAGGGGTACAGTCAGCCACAGTTGCGAGCGCCCGCGAGCACCTGCTACGTCCCGTCCCCAGGCGAGAGTACCTAATCCGTAGGGACTGTGTGAATTTATTTAACCCCACGACCCTTAGTTTTTTTAAGCAGTCGGACAACATTTTTTGTTTTTTAATTATATTTTTTTATTGCACGAGTCTTTGTCTCTTATTTTATATTCACGTCGATTAGTAAACCCTAGTAGGAGCTCAAAGACGCTAAACGTGACACCTTCTCTCATCGACCTTATTTATTTCCATACAAATTATAAGCCGATGCAAGTGATTTGTTAATCTTTTGTATTAAACGTTCTCCCCTATTATTATAAAAACCCAATACAGTCCACTTTTTTATAACCTCGTGACTAGGTTCTCAAACATAACTACCGAAGTATTCTCGCCTTACCCAAAGGTGGAGTAAAAGGCACCTCCACAGTTTAATTTGTTACGAAGAGTAATTATACAAAGTTTCAAGTGACCAGCTCAATCCGGTAACTTTTTTCCGTACTAACCTCTTTTTGCCAGGTAATTATCATCTCTTATTTTTTTATTCTAGCCCCCTTACTAATAAACGTTGAGTAACGGTGGTATAGCTATACAATGTTTTGTCCTTATCTGTCATTGTGACATTTGAATTTGACAGATAAGGACAAAACATTGTATAGCTATACCACCGTTACTCAACGTTTATTACTAAGGGGCTAAGTATATAAACCAGGTCATCGTTTATTAAAACGTTTTGTTGAAAATGTTATATTCTACAACTTAATTATATGTATAGTTTTTTTATAATATGGCGTCTGCTTGCCGCCATATTGAATTTTGATTACTGTCATATCTTCAGTGCAACTCGAAAGATTAAGACAAATCGATTGACATAATAATCATCAAAAATTGGTCCACGCGTTTAATTTGTAGAGCACCACAAAGGAACAAACATACATACATTACACGGTGGGCCGCTATTCAACCATCTGATGATGATGGGGCTGAAAGGAATTTGGTAAGAATGTGTTGGAGGAACAGCACCTTCGGGACCGTCTCCGTGACGACTTAAGATCATCACGGAATCGCTCTCATGTCCTGTGCTTACTTGGCAGTTTAAACAAGTTCTAGCCCCTCACCATGGGTTTGTATTCCCCAAATTAACCACGACCGTTTTGACGCTATTAACATGTGCATATTTATTTAGTTTTATAAATGTTTTAATATCAATTATGTTTGCTCATTTGACTACTTAATATTGCAAGCTGTGGTTTTGTGCGGTGGGGGTGCATTTAACATTAAGTTATTTTTTATATTATTACCCATCTCAAGAATAATGTAAGCACCGTGCAGCCTAATAGTGAAAGTAAATTTGCATATAGGTAGTTTAACTAATAAAAATCTCCTAATCGAGGGATCTCTGTCCGAGCTGTTCGAATTTGTTATTACCTACTTATTTTTATAAAATTAAGAAGGTCCATTGCCATCATTTCGCTCCACTTCCTTTTCCCATTATCGTATCTTACTTTGGAACACTTGATGTAAAATAAAACAAAAATGTAATTTCAAAAAAAAAACAAAAAAAAAACAATTTGTTGAGAAGTCAGATTTTTGACTTAATTCAATTTTGACTTGAATCTTGAAACATAACCGCATAGTTACAAGTTGGTCTCATTTCAGTCATTTCGGCGAATGGATAGATTTGATACTTCAGGTTAAAACTTGACACATTTTGTGCGTCGCTAAAGTCAAATTTTAATCCGAAGTAACCTTATCTATCTACGGTTTGGATATTGGAAACGGATATAGGTATGTTATTTTCTTGCCTCCAATAATATTATTTTTTGGCTATGTTATATAATAAATACCTATTGTTATTTTGTATAGAACGTCGTTTTTTTTCCTCCCATTCAAAGTGAAAAGTAGAGTGTTTAACGCGAGACTAAACAATCATAATGACACTCGAAAACATTCTATGAAAGTCATGATGTGACGCTGATTGGCGTTTGCGGCATCCGAGAACATACGTTTATTTTGTTTTACCCATTGTCAATTTACCCATTTAATTAATGGGTAAAAAAAAATGTTTGACGTTACACACGTGTTCTAATAAATATTTTAAGATCACATCAAATTAACATTGCGGAACTAACCACACATGCTTCTCTCAAGTTCACAATTGTTCTCGCGTGTGATATACCTTCGTGGACTTATTCCTCTAATAATATACAACTTGAGATTAACGAAATCTACCTTGCTAAAGTAGCAAGGAGTAAAAACCATATTAAGAAAAAAAGGATAAAAAACACATAGTTTTATTCCTATCAAAACCTAGATGTATACAAAGTTAGAAAGATATAAAAAATACTAGTACTATTTGACACATAAACCCATATTGTGTCCAAAATTGTGTTCACTATTTTTGAATATCCACTTTAAACTTAACCCTACTCCAACAAGAATAGAGTTTAACGTTTAGAAATTTAGTTTTATAGATATTTAAATTTAGAGAACAAAATCCCACAACACAAGAGGCCACAAGTATTTTTAAATAGAACCTCACTGGAACAGCACCCGTTCACGAGTATGAAGCGTGTTCTCAGCCATCGCCTCCCTCAAGCATGCCTTAGGCTTATTGTGTTCGGGAAAGTGGCAACCCAATCAACGACGCCATGTTTGTCCACTCGAACGTCGACATTTTGACATAATTTAGTAGGTACTGTACTGACCTCATCTCGAGTCAAACCTTCAAGCAGGAATTAAATTGTCTTTGGTATTTGACTGGTTAGAAAAAAGGGCTAAGCAGTGTGGGGTTGCTAGGGGGTGTTGACTTGGTTACCGACGGGCTTGAAAAAAATATATTTCTTAATATTTTTGTTTGCTTTTTCTTTATAATAATAGTGTTGAATTCACAAGACTTTCCTTTTAAAATTAATAATGTGGGGTGTGTATAATTGTGAACAACATATAAAAAGGTGATCTATAGGAATATTGAAAGGAGACGTTAGAAGGCTTTCGTAAGTTTTTCATGTAGACGAAGTCTGCTTAAAAAGGTAAATATTGTAGTCCTACCGTTGATGGAAACAATTATCTTTAAGAAATCATGTTCACGAGTAATTTGGTTAATGGTTTGAGAATAAGAATATTGAATTAGTGATTTCTCATAGGTATTTTAACTATTCATACAAGTCTTATCTATTAGAATAGGGAAGTTTGGGGATGAGTGTTCTGTTTGAGAAGCTGAAAGACGAACGGAAGGGTGATAGTCATTGTCTAGAAGGGGTTCCAAATGGTGATAATTTTATAGTTGAATGATTGTTGTGTTTCAGGGTATAATAACAGAGTAGGGGAAAACTTTCGTAGTTTAGGGAATTTTAGTTGTAAACTTAATCTTTCTTTATTTTAATGCACTTCTCGCGGGTGCATGTTCCTGTGAGCCCCGTCATCTTCCATGGAGAATCTGTTTGGAGAAGTTGTCTTGAGAGTTCGGTTTGCGGCTGCGCGTCCTTGACGTCTCGTCGGGAACCGAAGCTAAGTGTTGTCCTTTTGTGGTTATTTGATAAGTGCATCGTTGCACTCAAAGTAGTAGTGCAGTTGGTTACGAATGACATTTGATGTCATCACATTCAAAATATTTTGAATTATTGAAGTTGTCATTGCAATTTTTGACAACAAGTTAATAAGATCATTCGTAGCAAAGCTGTCCTTGTTAGAACATGTTTATTTGAATATTTTTCTTTGATTTTGTTTTTTTTTTTATTTACGATTATTTTCAAAATATTTCAGAGTTTCGAAATTTTATTTTTTGAAAGAAACAATTTATTTAAAAAACAGTTTTTTTTTTAAAAAAATAATTTCTTAAAAACAAATCATATTGAGCTCAACAGTGATATACGTTAGTCGTCGGAAATCCAATCTGGTGATAAATTTCTTTGAATTATTTCACGGGATTTTAATTCTATTTGGTAAACCTTTTCTAAATTTTTCCCATGATGTTTGGTTAAGATTATTTTATTTCTTCCGGCTCTTATATTGGGATTTACAGTTTATACTTGTGTCCTAGCAATCTAAATTACAATTTATTTCAATCTTTTCCATTTAAGCTACGGATATTTCCTATCCGAGCCGAAGGAGGTTTAGTGTCTTGGTGGAAGTTATCAGCGGGTCACAAACGTCGATGACATCTTACCGTCACTAAACATCTTGGACTAAGATAGCAAGCAGAACTACTGTACAGGGTATGCTCAGTATCCATTCAGACTTCACAGACTGCTTCAGTGTGTTGAAGCTTCTAAATTCATCTTGGGGAAACGGGGGTCAGATTTGAGTTGCGTCAAGAGTCGATCTCACCTCTAGTCGAAAGACGTTAGTTAGTTGAGGTGGCTTGCTGGCTGGGTTTTTATGATCTCATGTTGGCAAGGATGCCTGCGAGTTTAGCTCGGCAACTGCTTTCTACTCCCGGCTATCATGTCGGTTCGTGGGGATTCGACTAAGCGAGGCGAAAGCTGAGCGTGTGGTATCGAGTGCCTTGACGGATTCGAAGGGGAGGAGACCTTCCATATTCTGGGTTTGCTTTGATATCTGTCACACTGGATTGCAGAAAACACACACATTTCGTCGTCCTGAAATATCCGAGGATACAAGAGGGGTAGTTTAGGTCAATAGTCTCTCCATCTAAATTATTAGGAGATAAAATAAATCCTGCCTCTTGGAGTGACTATAATTTGTTGGGACCTCTGCTCTCTTGGTTACGAGAACCAACCTAGACTGACTTGGTGAAGTAATGGAATCGCTCCCCAGACAAGCTAGAGGCAGGCTAGCAGAGTGTGACCAGTCCGGAGTCGAGCACATGAGTAAGAGCGGGGAGGGGCTCTGCTTTTACCAGAAATCATATTCTTGTCATACCAAATACCTATTAACTGAAGTTCCCTAATCGCTTCTTTATTTCAATTAGTACAACTATTTGAATTCCCTTATTCTTGAATATCTCTTTAACCAGTAGAATCTGTTATCCCTCAGTCTCACCTTAGGAACTTGGAACTACTAAAACATTAAAAATAAATCACAACGTAGGATCCTTTTTCGATTGACAATTTCTTTTGTCATCCGGCCTGTCAAAACAAATTAAAGTTAAAAATATTTTATATTTTTATAAGGGCTACCCCTCGGGGTCAGCACAGTACCTATATTAGATTATAGATCGGTGGCGTAAAAGGTAAAATCAACGCACTCTTCGTTTGTTGTTTGCCACTTCTTCTCTTGCGATGGCTGCCTCATACTGCGGCACGTTCTCCGCTGCCCGCGGGTGATTCGGTTCCAGTTTCAGCAGTTCTTTAGTCCATTCCAATGCGGTTTTTAAGTCACCTGGTAATAAATTTATGTCATGTTATTTGCTGTGCAAAGTTCGAAATTATAAAAATAAAATTGCACCATAAGTGAACATATTTTAAGTTTTTTTTTATCATTCTTAAATCTGCTGCTTAAATTACCGGTTATTTCACTTAGCATGAAACTGGGTAACAGTTAAACTAGTAATTTACTAATTAATAATGCATGACACAATGTAACTTTTAAGAAAAACAAATAGGTAGTTACACCTTTAACCTCTTGAGGCCTACGCCCACCATACCACAGACAGGAAGAAAGTGGGAATTTGTATCGATCTATAATTCCTTCTTATCTATTTTAAATTAAAGTTCAAATTAATTGTCTTTAATTATGTAGTACATCCTATTGCAAATAGGGTCTCATGAGAGTAACTTTTCCACAGGGGTAAAGTTTACTGCCTGGCGATGGCAAAACACAAAATACCTTAAAACAACCAATTATATCTAGGATCTACTAGACGGGCAGCATGACGAATGTTATCAACTGACCCATCAAATAATGCGTGAAGGCAATGTACTCCAGCAAATCGACTTCGGTAAACGAGTGCTTCTTGTTAGTCTCCTCTTTGTACTTGCGGAGGCTCTCCATACTCCATGGCAGCGAGTTCTTATAGTCTTTCTTGAAGTAAAGATCTTTACAGAGCTCGAAGCAGTCTGCCGCTGTCATTGGGTAACTAAAATGATTGAAAAGTTTATAATTGAAACTCGACTGCCGACTAGAAAGTATAAAAATTAAATTGTTTTAAACAAAACATAATATTTGTGCCACGCTTTGCCGTGGCGCACTGTGCGATATTTCACGCTGAAAAGGCTAGACTATATTAACACAAAGAGTACTTTTTTGTTTCGGGGAACCTCTAGACAATAAAAGAGTTCTATGCGAACACGCACAGTCACAATCAATCAATCACGGGCGTATGGATTTTTTACTTAATTGATTGATTTGTTCATTACCTGTAAGCGACTCCATTGAGCTTGCCCTCGGCCAGGTCGTGCACGTCCAGTTTGTAGGTGACCTGAAGCCGCGTCAGCGCCTGCGCAGCGCCGGTCAGATCTTCCTGAGTCGGAAATTTCACGTCTTTGTGTATCATTGATACATTCTTAATGTACTCTGTAATTAGGGATAACTATATTGAATGGTGGTTTTAAAATTTTAAAAAACGTAATAAAAGCTGAAGGCAATGTGTTACTTTTTTTTCCTTTTTTCAGTGTTTATGTTTTTATACGACTATGTTTAAGTTTTTATACGATTATAATTATTGGTTATTGGCAACTAAAATGTGGTCCGAGTTTTGATTAAGACTCCTGAATGACTTCATAATTCGCGTCTCTAAATTTGAATCAGTTATGTTACAAAATAATGTGTGCTTATAATAATTGAATAAAGTGTAACATATAGCGTCATGTTTTGGTCTACCCTTAGATAGCCCACTTAAATAAACCGTTTCAGGTTTATGAGCTCGGTGCAGCGCTGCGGCTCCGGCTGCAGCACATGCTGAGCCTATTTGACCTCACACTACAGCGCAACGTCTCTAAATTCGCTACTTGTATATAAATATCTTCTATTCTTTTACTTACTAGCTTTTTCTCTTAATTTTTTTGATAGTATTTGTTGTGTTGAAGTGTGTTTTTGTCAGTTGTGAGTTTAGGTTTGAGTTTATACAGTTATATATTTTTTTTTAAATCAGTTATTTCAGAACATTACTGCAGAATTAACAATAGCTGCGTGCTTATCTTGTAACCATAGACACTGAAACAAAGATTTTTTCGAAGTTCTAGCAGGCATAGAATAATTAAAAATAGAAATCCTACTAAACTCACGCCTTCATTCCCAGACCTCACGGTAGGCAGAGCTACAGATTTACCAACAACTCTCAAGATTGGTTGATAATTCTGTAACCACATTTTGCACAATTAGGCTAAGATGTTTACCAGTTTATTAGTGAGAGGTTGCAAGCCCATCGCCTAACAGCCTTTATTCCCTTAGTCGCCTCTTACGACCTCCACGGGAAGACATGGAGTGGCAATATTCTAACCCGGCAACCGGGACTTTATAGAATAATTGAAAAAAAAAAAACAATAAACCAAATTATGTGAATTGTATGAAAATTATTATCCCTAAAAAGGGACAAATTCGTACATATACTTTTTTATTCCATGTCAAGATTTAAGGTATTATCTTTATTTCAATAAAGAAACCAACGATACGAATAAAATAATTGATTTCTGGAATTACAAATATTAACTATCTCATCGATTGCAATTCACGTAACACATTAATTACCCTAGAGACCGGGAAGATAGCCATTGCAGGACGAGTATAAGTCAGCGCAGTCGAGACGCAGTGCTTCTATATACGCGTCTGGCAACCATCCTTTCTGGCCAAGACTTGTATTATGCTCTTCTCCAAAAATTCCTTTTAATCCAATAAAGGCGTTTGTAAAAAAAATTATTAGTCCATCAGTAAGATTATTAAATAATATTTCACACATATTTTTTGCTTTATCAAATCAAACGAAACACTAATAATATAACACGTATCAAAGTTCGGGAGTGGGGGCTCGAGACGTCACATCGTGGTATAAAGTGTGCCACTACACTACATTACAAAACAAAGTTTACAGAAACTGCGTGAACTAAAATTTAGATATTATGAATAAATACTAACAGAGACATATATAAAAGTAATACAAATAAATATTAAAATAATTAAATACACAAACGAATGTGTTTTGATAATGTAAATGACGGAATAATTAGAATGTTTTAGGACATTAGCCTATTGTTTATATATTTATGCCCCTTCCCAAAATTGCTTATGAAAAAAAACTTTTTCACAACACTGCTCGGAAATATGGCCATAGATGGTCTTGTTTGGGGTCACAAAACGTCATTTATAAGGACAGACCAAGAATGTTTTTGTCGGCGTGTTTGCTGAATGGTCGAGAACATTGTTGTCCAACTTTAAGAACCAATGAAAATCAATCAATCAATTTTTGTGTCATAACTCCTTAAAATGAAAAATTGAAATCGACCAATCAGAACACACCATTTTGTGTCGTAAAATATTAGGTGTATTTTTGCTAAAAGATACACAGACTAAAAACTATGTCACTGCTTTTTTTTATTGTAATTCAAACTTGGACCCTAATCTCGAACCACTAGAGATGAAATTACATGGGAGATATGGCGAAACAAATACAATTTTATATGGAGTTGACATCTTCATATCGCATGTTAGTTTATTAATCTCGAGTGCCACGAGAATAGGGGCCAGATTAAAAAAAAGTTATCTATGGTAAAATTGGCGGTGATGTCACATTAACATGAATTAAAATTTGAGTTTTGAAAATGAATTTTTATTTTATTTCCTCTCAGTAGTTGTGAAAAGCACTATGTCTGCCTCGGTAGAAGGTGCAATTTATGGACTCGTACACTAGACGGCCTCAACTACGTTTCGGCCCTCTATATGACTCGTCCAAAAATCGCGTACTTTCTATCCTCTGCAACAATGTACTATTGCCACCTTTTCATTATTTTTCAAAAGTACACGACGTCACACTTATAATGCCATTCACATTAGAAATAGATTCGATACCATACATTTATATTTTTGGAATAAGGATGAATGAGTCCGTTTTTAAAACATTGTTATAATTATACTGATGATCAAGTTCTCCTTGCATCATCGGCGGACTACTTACTGCGTTTAAAGGAATACATGAAAGTGAATGTTAAAAAGAAGAAAGTGATGGTCGTGAAAAGGGATGAAACTGTTACAGAATGTCACGAGAGACGGGAAATGTAACGGGGATATTGAAAGAAGAGTAAATGCAGGAAATATAGTCAATTGGGCGTTACACTCAATCTTGGTAAACAAGATCATATCGAGCAAAGCTCGCCTTGCTTTTGTTCAAGGAGTATTGACATCAACATTTATGTATGGTAGTGAATCTTGGGTATGGCAGAAGAAGAACGAAAGCAGGATTAATGCAGTTGAAATGAGAGCTCTGAGAAGTATTTCTGGAGTTAGAATGTTAGATAGAGTAAGAAATAGCGAGATCCAAGAACGATGTGGATTAAAAGAAGATGTAGCGACTAAGATCAAAAAGAGTATGCTAAGACGGTTTGGTCATTTAGAAAGGATGGATGAAAGAAGGGTTACGAAAGAAATATGGCGAGCGACAGTGAGTGGAGATGTCGGTAGAGGACGTCCTAGATGGACGTACGGTGATCAGATTCGCGATGTACTGAATAAGGGCCAAATTAAAAGCACCCAAATCCGACGTACGTACATGAAGAGATTGATGAATGTAGAATTGTAGAGGAAGTGAAAGTTGTATGTGGTGCACCTGGCGTTCCATAGTCCCTGCCCGCCCCATTGGGAGACAAGTGTGAAGGTATGCATGAAACCAGATTGAGCAGCCTTACTATGTATAGATAGGATGATCAGTTTCCCGATCTATTCATTTTAGGAGGTCATTGGGCTCATATGCAGCAAAAAAGTTATGTATCTAATATTTCGCATTCGGAAAACGTATTCGGAAAACATATACGGAAAACGTTTGTATGCGGCCGGCCTTAGAAGCCGTACCTACATTATATGGCTTCGTTTTCATATGGAACCGAAGCTAACACGTGGAGATCCTTTGGAAAACTTGTATTTCCTAAAGTGAAGGGACACCAACGTTCTAAAGTGGTGGGGATTTTCCTTAATTTCACACTGTAGAAGTTTGCTCCCACGGGCAACCACCAGAAAGAAATCGGCGTCGCCCCAGACCAAGGCCACGTTAGCGAGATGAGCTTAATGCTTTTAATTAAGACTGGTGGGGGACTGCCCAAAATAGGGAAACATTAAAGGAAGGGAGAAAAGCCATTGCCAAGCTTTAGAACTTTACAGACTATGAGATTATGGACAGAAATCACAAGTGATAAAACTAATAATGACAATAACGTTACTCTGTCCTTATTACCTGTTCCACTTATGATGTAATCATCTATTTCATTCAGATCAGTTGTCAGTCTTTTAATCAAAGTAAACGCATTTATGGGATTTTCCAAGTAATTTGGTATGTCTTCCATCGCTTCCTCATGTTTTATTTTGAAGACTTCTAAATAGCTATAAGAGAAAAAAGATTTGGTTATCATTTTATCTACGAGACGGAAAAAAATTTAGTTTACTAAAATTTTAATATGGCTGGCTATTGTTTGAAGCTATTGTCATCGCATTACTAAGTCATTGATCAGCATCCAACATATCGAATTTCCTGTAAATATGATAACTTTAAGGTGTGGCTAGTAAGTTAATATTAGATGTACTTTTTTAAAACAGCGAGCCTTTCCTCTTCTTTCGTGATATACTTGTCCAAATGGTCTATGATTCTCTTGTGGGTGTCTAGCAGTGGCTCCATTTCCGCATTTGCAGTGTACAGTTCTGCACGCGCCCTTGGCTTAAAGAGCGAAAGAAGTATACTCAAGCAGACTATATTTTTATTATTAGAAATCATTTTTGTCGTTTAGTTTTTCCTGAAACATAAACAAACTTTTATTAGGTTAGGTCTAGATGAAACTAGAAAGTGTGTAGTTTTTTACCTGTTAAATGATTTAATTATTATAATTTTTAAATAAACGGTGCATTACTTACAGTCGTGTCGTGAGCTCAAGCCTGTGTCGAGTTTGTGTGTTCAGCTGCGTGAAATTCATCCAATTATTGCTTCAGTCCGCGAACAGCAGCGAATTTCCCAATTAATGTTGTAGGTACACAGTTTTATTCATTAACTTAATTGGACATAGTTATTGCATAAATAATCAAATTCTCATTTTTTTTATCTACCGTGAAGTTTAATTTTGGCCAATGACGTACCGCGATGGATAGGTCATATAAGTCTTCAAAATGTAAAGTGAGGTACAGATCCAGAAACGGGAGGATTAGGAGGAAAACAGTAATATAAGGAGACTGTTCAGGGTTTTTCGACGGAGGAGTGGTCAACAATGATCGTGTGATTTAACATCATCATCAATCAGTTCATCCTGCAGAGATACAAACTTTTCTGTAACGTCAGCTTTCATGCACGTCATTTCATGGACGGTCATTTCAACCAACACGTGTCAGAAATATCTCACAGGCTTTTATGCCTCTAGTAAATAGATGTGTCACATATTTTTAAGTCCAATACTAGATAATATTTCCTTGCCGGTCACTGGTATTACACGTGACTTTTCGTATCACGTCATCTACCAGCGACGCGATTGGTTTAAAAACGAATCGAATAGAAACGTTAGTAAGCGTAGTGCATCTTGGCAGGGCCCTCGGAGTCCGAATCATAAGCAGACGCGGCCGCAGCACGACGACCACTGCGGGCCATTTCTCGACATTATTTTCGCGAGTAACCCGTTGTGATCTCTTTAATATGTCTAAGTCTCACGGAAGTTTTATGTTACCCGTTGTGATTTCCTTGTTGTAGCATATAACCTCAGTTGAGCCAACTCTTTTGTAAGTTTCTACTATTTCTTGTTTATATTTTTTAAGCTTAGTTACTTCAATAAAAATAACACTCTTGTCAACTAGTACATCTTACAATTTTATTTCTCAAATTTATTTATAATATACTTTATCAAGGCTCTTTACCCGAATATTACAACACGTTATCAGCACGAAGCATAGAAGAGTATATGATCATGTTTAATTTGTAAAAATAAATTGATTTCTTTTTCGTGGAGCTAAAAATAAGTAGTAGTCGAAATGTCCCATGAAACTGAAGATGTTACGAGAGTTAACAAGTCCAATTACCCTTGCTTGAACTCATCTTCAATTCCATCATTTTGTTTGAGAAGCAAAGATGGATATCCAACTTGGAAATTTAAGATGATGAATTACCTTACACACGACGACCTATGGGCAACAATAAACGGTTATCCACCGGATGACACGACCCCTGCCTCGATAAAGGTACGCAATGATGCAAAAGCATTAGCAAAAATTTGTTTAACAGTCGACGGTGCAGCTATCACTCATGTCAGATGTACGAAAACTGCAGCCGAAGCATGGATATCGCTACAAAAGGCTTTTGAGGACAAAGGATTGGGTCGAAGACTCGCTTTAGAGCGTAAACTGTACAGATTATGTTTGTCTGACTTCAGCAATATTGATCTGTATATAAACGCAGTAATAACAACGGCACAGGATATTGCAGACATTGACAAAGTCATAGAGGACACGTCAATTGCAGCCATACTCTTGGGAGGACTCACCCCAAAATATGAACCTGGCTCTAGAAAACTGTAATGTCGACGTGACCACTGACTTAGTCAAGACAAAACTGCTGAATGAAATGTCTAAGGATGCAGTTACACCAATAGAATCTGTTTTTCATACCAAGATGAAGCCAAAATCTAAGAAGAAGGACGTAATATGTTACGATTGCAAAGTGCCTGGGCATAAAAGACCAGACTGTCCCCTGAAAAACAAGACGGTGAAAGCTAATGTAGTACAAGATAACGACGTCACATTTACAGCTCTCAATACTTCCTGTAGCTCAAACAAGGACCATTGGTACGTAGATTCAGGTTGTACAAAACACATGACTTCTAAACGTGATTGGTCTCATGATATAACGATACTGAGTCAAGGTAGCGTTACCGTTGCGAACGGAGAACAGATTAAATGCTGCGGAATAGGAGATATTTTAATTAAGACGCCTGAAAACGTGATCAACAGGATTAGTGATGTGGCTTTTGTACCAGATTTAAAGGCTAACTTAATATCTGTAAAGAAAGCTGTTGATAAGGGTTTTACATGGGCTTTTGATACTAAAGGATGTAACTTTTATAAATCTGATACTTTTTGTTTTATAGGTGATTCCATCCTTTATGCTTCGCCCTGTGGTGGACTGTACGTTTTAGACGGTACTGTTAATATTCCCGAGAATGTGGCAAACAACCATTTGACACAGGATTTGCACTCTGGCTGTCAGGATAATTATCAACTCTGGCACAAGAGGTTAGGTCACTTGTGTCGCATAGGCATGAACCAATTGAAGAATCACGATGTAGGCGTAAAGTTCGCAGTAGTAGATAAAAGAAGTTGCATCGCTTGCGTAGAAGGTAAGCAATCAAGAAAACCTTTTAAGAAGGTAGCTTATAATAGGGCTACTTCTCCTTTAGAATTAATCCATATAGATTTATTGGGACCTGTGTCTACAACATCCTTTCAAGGTCATATGTACATGCTAACGGTAGTAGATGATTATACAAGAAAGGTATTTGTTTATTTCCTTTCTTCCAAGACAGAGGTTAAAAATAAATTCTGTCTGTTTCAAAAGTTAGTTGAAAAACAATTGGATAGGAAAATCAAAGCAGTCAGGACTGACGGCGGCATGGAATTCGTTAATAAGGAATTTGTTGATTATCTTGCTTCAGAAGGGATAGAACAACAAACGACGACGCCGTACAGTCCTCAACAAGTTGGAGTAGCAGAACGTACGCACCGTTCAATAACAGAGAAGGCGAGGAGTTTGTTAGCAGAAAGCTTACTACCAAAAGCTTTTTGGGAAGATGCTTTCCAAGTTGCTGTATACCTAAAAAATTGTTCTCCACATCGAGCTTTAGGTGGACAAATTCCATATGATAGATGGTCCGGACGCAGGAGTGATCTTGATCATCTGAGAGTGTTCGGATGTAGAGCACTTGTCCATATTATTATAACTTCGTGTCACAGGAAGAAATTAGATGTCAAAGCAAAGGAAGTGATTTTTGTCGGTTATTCTGAAAATCCAAATAATTTTATTTTTCGGGATCCTGTTAACCCACGAAAAGTATTTATGTCCAGAGATGCAACCTTTTTTGAAAATTGTTTTACGATACTCAAACAGAAGTATGCTGAGCCTGTGGTACAGTCAGATTCTATATTATTATTCGAAGAAAAAGAGAATGAGCGTGATGATTATCAATTCTTTGATTGTGTCAACACAATCAAAGAGTGCCGATCTTGAGGTTGAACCATCTTTATCGGTAAATATAGAAGGTGCCACCGAGTTACAAACTCGTGTCGATGAAGAGTCAATAAGTTTTGAACAGGAACAATCTCTCCATGAGCAGAGGTACCCCTCAAGAAATAGGAAACCTCCTGATTTTCTTACTTACAATGTGTCAACGGTCGAACCTAATGAACCTACGACATATTATGAAGCTACTCATGCTGATGATGCTGAAAAGTGGCACCATGCAATGGCTGATGAGTATAATTCCTTGATCAAACTTCATACATGGGATCTAGTAGACCAAATAAAAAGGTCATTCCATGTAAATGGGTTTACAGATTAAAAAAGGACGCATACGGAAACATCACGAGATATAAAGCTAGACTGGTCGTAAAAGGTTTCAAACAAGTCAAAGGAGTGGATTACGATGAAACATTTGCACCAGTCATTCGTCATTCTTCCCTCCGTACGTTGTTTGCTTTAGCTGCAGATATGATTCTAAGAATGAAGCATTTAGATGTCGATACCGCGTTTCTAAATGGAATTTTAGAAGAAGTTTTTATGGAGCAACCATTGCCTTTTTCTATGAAACCAATGTCATAGAAAAAGGCAATGAAAACAAGGTTTGTTCATTAAATAAATCCCTTTTCGGCCTTAAACAGGCACCGCGAGCTTGGTACAAAAAGTTAAATGAAACTCTAGTAAAAATAGGTTTTACGGGAACTCCTTCTGAGCCTTGCGTATACACAAAACTTTTTGGACAAAAACTCGTTATTTTAGGTATATTTGTCGATGACATAATAGTCTTTTTTAAATCAGATTTGATATTTGACATTGTCAAAAAGGATTTGTCCAAATATTTTTCGCTTAAAGATCTTGGAATATTGAAATGTTATTTAGGATTACAAATTGAATACGATTCCGAGAGTATTAAAATACATCAAAAGAATTATATCTTATCCTTACTCGATAAGTTGAATATGAAGGAGTGCAAGACAGTAAATACTCCTTTAGTCAAAAAGATAATGGAAAGAAGAACTGATAGTCAAGTTGGTGAGTCTTATCCTTATCAAAACCTAATAGGATGCCTCATGTTCCTGACGGTTAACTCAAGACCCGATATTGCATATGTAACGAGTTTTTTAAGTCAGTTTAATACATGTTTCACTAAGGAACACTGGAATGCTGCAAAGAGGGTTCTAAAGTACCTAAAAAATACTTTAAACTATTCTTTGGTTTACAGAAGAAGTGGAGAACCTTTAAGAGGCTTCTGTGACGCAGACTGGGCAAACTGTCCCATTGATAGAAGGTCATACACTGGTTACACTTTCAAGTTAGATGGAGGTCCAATATCTTGGGAGTCTAAGAAGCAACCTACAGTTGCTTTATCATCCGCGGAAGCAGAATACATGGCACTAGCATCTGCCACGAAGGAAGCTTGCTACTTACGACGTTTTATCTATGAGATAACAGGTAAATTATATTCAGTTGACTTAGCTTCTGATAGCCAGAGTGCCATAAATCTCGTAAGAAGTCCGATACACCACAGCAGGACGAAGCATATCGATACAAAATTTCATTTTAGTAAAGGAAAGGTAGCCAATAGTGTTATCAATTTAGATTAATATGAAAAGCAGTAATATGCCTGCAGATGTCCTAACAAAGCCACTCGGGCCTATTATACATAAGCATTGTATAATTAATTTAGGACTAGAAACTTAATTTATGTTTGTCTTTCTTCGGGCTTACTTCGATGAAGGGCGGCTGTTGTAGCATATAACCTCAGTTGAGCCGACTCTTTTGTAAGTTTCTATTATTTCTTGCTTTTATTTTTTATGCTTGGTTACTTCAATAAAAATAACACTCTTGTCAACTAGTACATATTACAATTTTATTTCTCAATTTTTTTTTATAATATACTTTATCAAGGCTCTTTACCCGAATATTACAACACTCTTTAATATGTCTAAGTCTCACGGAAGTTTTATGTTACCCGTTGTGATCTCTTTAGTATGTCTAAGTCTCACGGAAGTTTTATGTTACCCGTTGTGATCTCTTTAATATGTCTAAGTCTCACGGAAGTTTTATGTTACCCGTTGTGATCTATTTAATATGTCTAAGTCTCACGGAAGTTTTATGTTACCCGTTGTGATCTCTTTAATATGTCTAAGTCTCACGGAAGTTTTATGTTACCCGTTGTGATCTCTTTAATAATTATGTCTAAGTCTCACGGAATTTTTATGTTACCCGTTGTGATCTCTTTAATATGTCTAAGTCTCACGGAAGTTTTATGTTACCCGTTGTGATCTCTTTATTTACTTAAATATTTATCATGTTTGATTATGAACAATTTGTTAGTAATATTTAAAGATGACCATAAAATTAATCTCTTATAAAACTCGTAATTTAATTACAGGGATGTCGTAAAATAAAATTAGTTTCAATACGCACTGTTTCTGTTTCACTGGATAATTAAAATCAAAGTCTAGTTAACATGTAAATGCATTTTTAATTTTATACAGCTTTAAACTTTGTACAAATTAAGATTAGTAACATTACAATTTCACAAACTAAATCATTAATGAGATTCTCTGTTTTTATAAACCGGAAGCATTCTAATTATAACTTTCAATTCGCAAAAACGTGTTTGCGGTTAAAACATTGCATACTTATTACATAAATTACATGGGCTTCTGAAATAAGTTGTGTTAGGTTATTTAGACTTTTGACCACATAAAATTGTAAAATAATGCAGCGGGAAATATCTCTTTGCGAAATAAAAGTTTTTAAAATGATAAAGTTTGCCAAATGATGATTTGGTAAAATATTAGTGAACCAATTTGAACATATTTTTATTATTTGTAAAGCAAATATTGATGACTGATTTACCCACGGGGAAACAAAAACCTCGATAGGTACTTACTTCTATTTAAAAACATGACACCATCAATACTCGAATTGCTACGGTCTTCACCATTGATTTTTAATTTGTTAAGTTAAGCACTAATTACTTAATTTTTTTGTAGTAAATAGCATTCAGGATTTGGCGCTACAAACGACTAAACTATTATTTTCATCCCACGTTCTTCGCGCGGAAATAAGTATGTTAAGAGGCCACATATACTGCCCCGCCAACGCACGAAGAAGAAAATAGTTTGCTCGCGCCTTGATGCCAGCGTCGAATTCAAGTACTGTTTAAAATAATGATTTATCAGGATTAAAAAGTTATAAACACATAATTATTGAATCAAAATTCATCGTCAAACAATCAAGTTTATTATATCCAAAGAACAGATACATAGGAGTTATTAGTGATTGAGATCCAGATTGCGGAACACTTCCGGTTTTATCATAATTATGTGGCCTTATAAGCCATCCCTTTTATTTTTTCTTATCGGGCTGCGGGTGCTACGTAAGCGTTATGTGGCCGCATTATGTGGCCTCTTAAGATTATTATTTTAAGGATTGTACAAATAAACTCATCTTGGCTGAGATGCCCGTCACAAGATAAATACATCAAAATAAACGTCATGCTATAGAAAACTGTAAGTTTTAACGCATCTTGAGACAAGCATGACCTTACAGTCGAGATCAGTTTATTAATACGCCCCTAAGGCCCCCCACCCCGCAGATGATCAATTTATTTGCGCAATCACACTGATTACTGAAGTTTGCGCAATCATTTTAGAAAAGTTTGACCGAGTTGATTTTTGTTTGTGCCATCACGTGTGATTGTGTAGTCTGTTGTAGGCATGTTGTAGTAGCGATTGCATTTTTTTTAAATCTGTGGTTTTCAATGATTCTGTCAAAACAACTTTTCCGCTACTATTCAAAATAAATAATGGCGGAAAATAATAAGGTGAAAAGTAAAGAGCGAGAATTTATTTTAATATGTATTCAGTTATAACGTGATTTGCCATTTTTATGGTATGTTTTTTTTCTTCTTTAATAAAATTATTAGCTCAATTGCAGCCAATCCTCGTCATTCGTCAACCATTGCTGACGCGTTCATACAAATCTCGTAAATTTTGTATGAACGCGTCGGCACCGGTTTTTTAAATGCTTCCTCCGTTAAACTACGATACTTACAAATATTTATTAAATACCATTTTGAACCTTATTTAATCAGCTAACGAATTGAATAATAGCAATACACTCGGTCAACTAGTTCTTGATTTTTGTTGTCAATTTTGGTAAGTCATATTTGTAGGTAATCGTATGAGATGTAAGTACAAAGGTGATATACACACATCAAAAATGACTAGGGATAAAAAAATATCCTTACATTATTTTGATATTTTACAATACCATACGGTACATTGCAAAATATCAAAATAATAAAAAAAGGTAAAATATAAAATATATTTATTCAGTAAGCAGGCCGCACGGGCACTTTTACACGTCAAGAATCTACCAGCGCTTCCCAAGAGGAGATCACTGCTGAGAAGAAACGCCGCAAGAAACTTAGCAGTCAGTCATTTTTTAAACTTATTACAATGGTTACTACTTAGTCTAGCATTATATAAAGCAATAAATATTAAATTAAATATTATTCTTATAAAAATAACATACGTACTTCAGCAGGAAAACATGCCAAAGATCTTACGAGAGAGACAGAGGGAGAAAAGGAAAAAAAAAAACACCTATTTATGTGTGACAAGATAAAGCTTTTGCATTTGAATAAATTATTATTGACTGAGTTTCGGGTTTAGGCCATGCATTTTTGTCTGTTAGATAATCCTCGACCCTATAATACGCTTTAGACATTAACGACTTTTTCAAGTAATTTTTAAGTGCTGGAAAGGATAACTTTAAAACTACGTCAGGTAATTTATTATAGAAATGAATGCAGTGACCAACAAATGATTTACATATTTTACGTACGCGGAATTTTCGAATAGCGATTTTATTTTTATTTCTAGTATTTAAATTATGTATATCAGAATTTTTGGTGAAATAATCTAAATTCTTAATAACATAAATAATATTCTCATAAATAAATTGAGACGCTAGTTAAGATATTAATTTCTTTAAAAAGTTCTCTTAATGAGTTACAGGAATTTAACTTGTAAATAGAACGAATGGCCCTTTTTTTGTATTACAAATATGGTTTGTATGTCAGCTGCCTAACCCCAAACCAGAATTCCGTGGGACATAACACTTTCGAAATAACTATAATAAACTAAGCGAGCTGTCTCAATATTGGTTAGTTGTCTGATTTTCCTAACGGTGTAAGTGCCGAACTTAGTTTACCTGCCAGTAAAACTATATGGGGACTGCATTGCAAATTTTTATCTATTGTTATGCCTAGGAAAACTGCCTTATCTATCATTTGCAACCTCTCGTCATTTAGAAAAATACTAGAATCTAACAGTTTAACATTAGGCAAAGCGAACCTAACACATTTAGTTTTCTTAGCATTTAGTAGTAAATTGTTGCTAGTAAACCAATTAAGTACTTTAATTACTGTATCGTTTATCCTACTGTAGTCTACGGATTTTCTATCTGCCTTGAAAATTTGTGAAATATCATCAGCTGGTGGCAAGCCATTTATGTAAATTAAAAATAAAAAGGACCTAAAACCTTCAGGCACACCTATTTTCACTGTAGCTCCAACAGGTTGCATTTTGTTTACAACAACTGTTTGAGTTCTATCACTTAGATAAGAAGACGTAAGACTTAAAGCTTTATTGGTCAATCCATAATGTTCTAATTTTAAAACAAGGGTCGTATGATCTACGCAATCAAAAGCTTTAGGAAGATCACAAAAGATTCCTACAGCATCGCAAGATTTCTCCCAACTGTTATACACATTTGTACGACAAGAGCGTGACCGGTAAAATTTTAAGAAAAAATAAGAATTATTTTGTGAAATACTAAAATCAAATAGCGTACCAATTGCACATTCATGCTTTGTTTTTAATAAGGTGTCCAGTCTCCTGAATTATCTACAATAGCTTGGCATCTTCTAGGCATACTTTCTATCAAACTTTCAGCGTAACTACGAGGTAAAGACCTCCACACGGACTTCAATTCCCGTGTTAGGTCAGCAACTCCAGCTATATTTTTTCCTCGTAATTGAAGCTTCATCCAAGCCCAAACATTTTCAATTGGATTAGCATCGGGTGATTGTGAGGGCCAATCCAAAACTTCGATGCCATTTTCAGCTTTCCACGTTGTACAGAGCCGACTGCGGTGTTTGGGGTCATTGTCCTCTTGCAGGATCCAAGAAGCATTATAGCTTGGAAACATCGTTTTAGCAGAGGGCAACAATGCCTTTTCATAAATTTTATTCATTTTTTGAGCGTCGAGTGTGCCAGTGAACAAGTGCAAACGACCAAAACCCTGTTTTGAGAAGCATCCCCAAACATGCACCTTGACTGGGTGTTTTACGGTCCGCACGAGCACTCTATTCTCCGCCGTAGACCAGGCCCGGGTCGAGTAGTTTGCTGCCCAAAAAGAAGCTTCGTCGGAAAAAATCACCTGGTTCCAATCCCGGTCTTTATTTTCACTTGCCCATGACAACCTTTTTTTCATATGTTTTTCAGTAAGGAGAGGTTTCTTCACTGTACTTCGATATTTCAATCCATTTTCGATCAAACGCTGTCTAATTGTGGCAAGAGATATATTTAAGCCTTTATTCTTTAATTTTTTCTGACCTGCACGCAATGATAATACAGGATTTTTCAAGAATAGTTGCAAAATCCGTTTATCCTGTACAGAGGAGGTCACTCTTGTTATCCCGCGTTCTGGTAAGTCGTCGACGTTTTTTGTATCGGAATATCGCTTCACCCCCTTAGTCACAAACACCTTCGACTTATTCATATACTTGGCGGCCTGATCACGTGACATTTTGGGTCCCTTCGGGTGTGAACAAAGGAATACTGCTTCATAACGTGAAGCAAACGCGGCACTCATTTTGAAAAATGACCTATATTGGCGGGAAACTGTCATAAGTTTTTTTTTTTTACAAAGCATTGTAGCTGGATGACCACTCTATTCGGCCAGTACTTTTTTTTTCCGTGCCACGTTCATAAAATAAAAATTATACCGGTCACGTTCTTGTCAAACAGACTGTATATATGTTTAATAAGTACAGATGACGCATCAATTGTTGATCGACCACTGGTAAAGCCGAACTGGTTATTGTTAGGTAGTTTATTTCTATTAAAGCTACCTAACATAATATCATACTGCATTAGTTTCTCAAAGACTTTACTTAAAACTGGTAGTATGGAAATGGGGCGGAAGTGAGTGATTTAACATTTCCATTCCATTTCGCCCGATTTAAAAAGAGGTATGACTTTACTATAGTTCATCAGATCTGGAAAGATCCCCTCTGATATGCAATTATCATAAATTAATGCTAGATGGGGTGCAATTACATCTATGATATGAAAGAGTACTCAAACTGATGTGCCTCACAAATCCTCAGTGTTTTTTAAACTAAGCGATTTAAATACTTTGACTATTGAATCTGAATGCTAAGGCGACGTCTTTGTATGACGTGATTTGTTTGTCACCCGTGTTTAGGGTAACTTGATTATCACGAGCTTATGATTTTCCCGTAAGGATATCTATTATCCCTGGGCATTTTTGATGTGTGTATTATTGGCCGGTACTGTAATTCATACTAACCATAGCCATAGATCATAGATTATAATGATTGATGATTGACTCAATCAATTGACACGTATAGGGGTAGAACCTGTTTCAATCCGATTGTACAACAAAAGATTGCGCAAACATATTGTAGGTCTGTGAGGGGGCCTAACGTCTTGTAGGGTTGTAATTCATGATCAAAACGACTAATCCTATTCGTGCATAAATTCAGTCAACTGTGTCTAAATTGCAATACCCTACCGCGACGATGTTGGTGGGGCGCGAGGGATCTTCCTGATCATTTATTCTCGTTGGTATTCCAAATTGCAGGGTTTTATTAACTCCTGTCCGGCCTGGTGGAGCCACTTGTTGCACACTGAAAAAATAATAATTAAAAAGGTTTTTTTTGTATGTAGGAAGCGGGTATCCTTGAACCCTTAATAAAAACAGCAGGTGAATTAGCGACATTTCCGTTATTCAAAAAAGCATAAGGTAGAAAAAAAAGGTATGCGTCAGAATTCCATGATGACCTTGTGAATTTATTACATAAATAAAATTGATTTATTTCCATAAATTAAATAATTTTATACATATAACGTGGGATTTTTTTGTGATTTTTCGGAGCATAAAATTTGGAGACAACGGTAATTTATACAAGTAAGTTTGTCAAATTTCAAGTTGATAGCTTCTACAATTGCTGAGATTTCCCTATCCCTATCAACCCTAAATACTATCACCACGTCAAACTCTTTTTTGCCAAGTTAAACGCACCTATTTGTTTCTTATTCTAATTATTTTATTTGTTGCTGCGCTTAAGCGGTGCAGCTCCGACTGGCTCAGACTTATCAGTGCCTGGCCACGCCCCTTCATTTGCTTCAGGCGCGTACGTGTAAGGTGCGCACATATTCAACCCGCACGATGGTTCGAAGATGTTTTACTGGCTTGTTCGACTCACCCCACTTGGAGCCGCGCAGCACGGGGCAGGCGGCGTGGCGTGTGGCCATGTTACCCTCGCCCGACGGGTGCAGGTTGATAAAGTACAGCGCCTTGCCGCGCTCCGGGAACACCGCCAGGCCCAGGTTCGTGAACACTGTGGCGCCACCCTGCACCACGTCTGACATCTACAGACAATAGGGATGATGACTATACTCAAGATAAATAACTATGCACAAACCACGAAATGAAACTTCCGTAATAGCTAATCAGGCTATTACGGAACCGATTAGAGTAATGAGACAGTGCCCCCTGCCAAGCACTCCGTATTTGTAAACACATGGCCGAGTACCCGGCCGATCTGAACACGCAAGCGGCTACCACTCGCCACTCGGTACAGGGTTTGAAACTGAACTGACTGACTGCCTCGCCGCAACTTTAAATATAGGTGTAAACACCCACTCGGCCACAGCATTGTCTCGGCCGCGTGACATTTTACTATGTCGCTATTCTACTCGGTCCTACTCGATAGGTGTAATCGGGCTATAAATATGGAACATCCAGTCGACACGTCGAAAAAAAGGTGAGGGTGGCTGGAAAGTAGTCCAGAGTTAGGTTGTTTGGAGGGATACTAGGAAGACTATCCTAAGTTTTAGGCGTTGAGGACCCTGGAGTGGAGGAGGAGAGAGGACAGACAAATGCCTTTCTTTTTTTCAGTTTTTCCTTATATATATTTAAACTCAGCACATTTTGTGTAGCATATTGCTTGACAAAAAATTACATTAAATTTCATAAAAGTTCGTTGGCGAACCAGATTTTCCGCCCAAAGTTTCATCATAGCTACCGATATGATTTTTAAATTTGCACCAAATATAAATCGTAGAAGATTTAATAGTACCAAAGGCCATAATTTTAAGCACCCAGCAGAATAAGATGGCTTAATTATTTGCACACAATTAGATTCCGAGACTTACATAGTAAAGCAAGGTTGCAATTCTGTTTCCATCGGGTCCCGGGAACCTAATTTCACTTTTCTGAAAAAATAGATGTGTTACCTGTAATTGGGGTGCATGTTAATCCAAGTTAACTTTAATCAATAAGCTTACTTTAAGGTCAATAATGTACTCTGCTGGTGTATCGTATTAAATAAATAAATAAATTATAAATAAATTATAGAACTATTTCACGCTTTGGTTAGGCTGTAGATGTCCCATCATCTTTCCTCTTCTACATTCTATGATTTCTAAAATATGGCTTTTATCGTTTACCATCTTCATAACCTCTTTGTTGGTTTTCGTTTCCGTCCAGCTAAGTCTTTACATTCTTCGCCAACACCACATCTCAAACGCTTCCAATCTTTCGCTATGTCTCTGTGTTAGTGTCCAAGTCTCGCTACCGTACAACACGATGCTCCAGATGTAGACTTATTTGATATTTATAGTAAGCGAATAGAAAATATATACATATATTGATACGCTCACCTGAGCGAAGTCATAGTGCGGCTCGTAGTGTCCTCCGATACCGTAGTTGACGACCTGCAGCTCCTCGGCTGACTTCATGCTGAGCCCCGTCATGTCGGCGACGCGCTGCGACACGCGCGCCACCACCTGCGACTCCTCGTCGCGGAGCCACGCCGACTTGCTTATACGATAGTCGACGACATACATTTGCCCGTTTTCGTGGTCACGGATCAAGGCGCGTTTCAACTATTGAGGTATAAATAAAGAAATGTCACTGGATCATCATTATACTATCTGAAGGACGCCCATTGTTGGGCATATATGCTTTCAGTAACATAAGAAGCAGTGGATTAAGCCCCAGACTTTTAGCTTTAAATGCACTTCTTAGGTAAAAGCACCTATTACCATTGTATTTTATAAAGTTCCGTTTTTAAGCTCATTTTAGGTAAGGTTAGGTTAGGTTATATTTTAGTAAGAATTACTTTGAATTTACCATTGTATTGAAATGATTCTACCATCTCTAGTGTTTGTCATAACGCCGTAAGGCAGATCACAGAGGTCCATTCCTGTAGAATTTATAAAACCTGTAATAACCTGTGTTTCACAAAATAAATGATTACTGATTTAAAAGAAATGCTAATTTGGTTGCATGTTATTTTTAAGACGATCCTTAACGGTGAAAACTTCTTAGTTCTATATTGTTATTGTAATCCTGACTTATTATTTATATTTTTCATTATATTAAAATTTTTACTTTTGACATAACATGCAATGTATACTGTGACTTACTTTGGAAAATAAATATCATTCATTCATTCTGTAAATATCACTAAATAGTGTCTGTAGCATACGCTACTGTTTTTCTACACAAAAATGCTAATCATTTTTAGAAACGTAATGAGGCATGACCTAGGTATACATTCGGAAAAATATGAATTAAATCCTAGACCCGTTGATAATATCGCATAATGTTTCACAAGACAGCGATTCGGGACGGTGCGTCACGACACCTTATTGCGGATTGGAGCAAGCATTTTGACAGTTGACGATTTCGCGGGGACGGCGTTCTCGCCGTACGTACCCTCGGAGGTCTTGAGTGATGTCGCCCTAGCCTTCATGTTAGCCTGGACAGACAAGGTTCTCTTCACTGCTGTTTGAGCCAGGCCCGTGGCCCGGCTGCGTTATCAGCTTCCCATCTCCGTATCTCCTGGTAACCTGGTCTGATGATCTGCTGTAAGTGCACAGTTCGTCCCGCGTGATTATGTTCCGTTTCATTCCTGACGTAGCGAGGCAACCGCGTCTCCAAACAACGCAGCACCACCGCTGGTCCTTATTTGGGTTATGTAAAGAAGTAGTCTTAGGAATTTTGCAAGTTTAAATTATACATGAAGTTTATTTAACATTTGGCCTTTTCATTCACTCTCCCTTAGTTACACCATTATAGGATTCTACAGCAAGAGGACCCTTGACAACAAAGTTTTGATGCAATCATCTCCGTGCATTCATCACAGTATTCTGTCATTAACCAATCACACCTATTATTCACGACATGTACTATAACCAAAATTTGTAACAACTTCTTAATTTAAGGCTGATCTTAATTATTTTCGTAACACAGAAATATAGCTTTTAAAAAAATGGTGCTTTCAAAGTAACAAAGTGACACGGACCTTATTTATGGATGGGGCCATCCATACATAAGGAGTAAAGCGGTAAAGTTTCATGTCACGTCACGTCACTCACCCGGGGTAATGCACGTATCATTACGCAGAATGTTCATATGATCGAAAGGCATTTCTCGCTGCACGATTTTTTTTTTGTAGTCCCTAGTCTAACCTAACCTTACCTATGTAATTAATGTTTAAGATCCTGAAATCTTCCTTCCTGTAGTCCTCCGTTGCGGTAGTTGACTACTTGCAGCTGCTCGGCCGACTTCATGGTTTCAGCAGAAAATAGCATTCGATAAAATGATACAATCGATGAAGGGAAATTCGATAAGTTGATGGGATACCATACTACTACCATACTTACCCGTGGCATGCTCAAGACCTTGATGGTCTGTATTTCGTCATCGCTGAGGACGCCGTGGAACACGAACACGTCCGGGTCGATGAAGAGCTGCTCCGCCTTGATCGGGGCCAGCCGGAGGAACGGGTGGTTCTCCGACATGTAGCGGCAGTACAATCTAGGACAACCGTCATAGGAAGTTAATTTATCCAGATTAAACTTTGTTTTTTATACCCGACTGCCAAAGGAGGAGGGTAATGTTACTGACGTAAATGTATGTATGTATGGTATACCGGTTGAGACGTTAAATCGTGAAAACGGAACAAACTAACAAACAAGGCATAACATTTATAATAAGTATAATCAAGGACAAGGTTATGATTAATTTCAGGCTTATCATATCGCATTATGACCATCGGGTAATTCGTGGTCAGATGGCTCGTCTTCCATGTTTTGGTGTTGATATAAAACTTTAAGTAAACGTTTTGATTTTCATTCAGCCTTCTTAATTACAAAATAAGGCTAGGCTACGATAATCAGCTCGATCACCCACGGCGGTGCCATTTGGCATCCTTTGTCACGGCTAGAATTTGTGTTTTATAGTTCTATACATAAAAAATCAAACAATTCAGGCTATAATGGGTTAAAAATAATATCGAAATGCGATGGACGCGAAGTGCCAAGGGCGCTGAGGTTCAAAGTTGAGTCCCAACTTGACATTTCGATCCATGACAAGTAAATAATTTTAATGTAGCAACACCAAAGTATCATTCTTGCCCTCGTCAACAGATGGTGTTGCTCGAATATTTACATAATGTGGTCGTACTAGAAAAGCGGTTTTACTACTGGACTGCGTGACTTGTCCCTAGTTACATAACCAAAATTGACTACTACTTAGTTATCTGTGAATAAATTATGGTAAACGATACTGAAGTCTAAGAGGGAGCTCGCTGTATTCAGGGTTTGAAAGCTGGCTTTTTGGACTTACCTTTTAGCAACATCGCTGTTAATCTCCACCTCCCCGCGGCAGAGTGCTTCATACCTCTGTTTTACTTCTAGATAATTACTCGTATGGTCAATGAGCTTGCCGGTTTTTGCTTTCGCATCTTCATGTTTGACCTTGCTATCCTGTAAATAGCACATTATTGTAGAGATCGGGAAGTAAGCAGTTGCTGGACGAGTATGAGTTGGCGCGTCCGAAACGCTGTTAAGTAGCCGCCGTTCCCCGGCCGATGCTTGTCTACTACTTTTTTTTCTAATAATGCGAGGAAATAAAACAACAATTTTATCACTAGTACTGTCACAAAGTTGCATTCCAAAAAAAGTTTCCTGCCTTGGTTATTATTTTAAATTACACGACTTCACTCATAATGCCATTTTCATACGAAAAAGTTTGTGTCTGAAAATTTCATTTTCTGTATAACCTTTTGTTAAGTTTTGTTGCTGGCTGTACTTTTTTTTACAAAGTAATTATCTGGTATTCTGACTTTTTACCAAATCATCATTTGACAAACTATATCATTTTACAAACTTTCATTTCGCAAAAATGTAATTGTGCTTAAACCATTACATATTACATAGGTTACTTCATGGGCTTATTAAATAGGTTATGGGTTAGGTTAGATTAAATACCACAAAAAGAAATGTGAATGAATTTTGTGTACCTGGGAAGTATGTTTACAAGAGATGGTAAGTGTGAGAAGGATGTCGAGAGGAGGGTGAATGCGGGAAACCAAATTAATGGGGCCCTGTTCTCCTTTGTGAGCAGAAGGGGCGTTTCACAAAAAGCGCGACTGGCTGTTCACAATGGAGTGTTGCCCCTACTCTGATGTATGGTAGTGAATGTTGGGTGTGGCAGGACAAGCATGAAAGTCGTATAAACGCAGTTGAAATGCGCTCTATGCGTAGTATGTGTGGTGTGAAACTGATTGATAGAGTAAGGAATGAAAAGGTCAGAGAGAAATGTGGACTAAAAGAAGATGTAGTGAATAAGATTGAAAAGGGCATGCTTCAATGGTTCGGTCATTTGGAAAGGATGGATGAAAGAAGATTTACGAAAGAGATATACAGAGCAAAAGTGAGTGGGAGGGTCGGAAGGGGCCGCCCTTGGCGTACTTTTTCGAATCAAATCGTAGAAATACTGGAAAAGGGCCGGATCTTAAGTACCCGAAACCGACGTGCATGCATGACTCGATGTATGAATGTGGAAGAAGCGAAAGAGATTTGTCAGGATCGTAGCAGGTGGAAAGAAGTGGTCTCTGCCTACCCCTCTGGGAAACAGGCGTGATTTAATGTATGTGATGTATGTAAAAAAAAATCTGGCGGGAAGTTCATCTTTGTAAATTGAAAGTTTGTAAAATGATATAGTATGTCAATTGATGATTTGGTAAAAAAAAAAACTTAATTATCTGGTTATCAAGACCAAAATAATGAACACCAATATGGTGGGTCTACGTTAAGAATATCGGCCATCCTGTTGCCACATTCTGACTCCACCACTAGATCAGTTTGTAAATAATTACACTAATTTATTGCATTTTCATTGGGATACTCGTATATTTGGGTCAAATTACAGCCCCTGCCATTAACGATAGGGTCTGGTTCAAAACCGATTTGCAAGGTTTGACCTAATTAAACTGACATACGTACTGTAGCATTACCGCTACAAATCGCGTTGGTTCGCGTTATTTATTGTTTATTTATTTCGTCTTTTTCGTTTCTCAGCCTTTTTGGTATTGCGGACTTGTTCATTGACCGGTTAGAGTTTGTAATTTCTACTGACAGTTTTGAATTTTGAATTCGTTTTTGTTAGATCCGTTCCTTGTTATGGGAATGTCATTCATTCTCGTACTCTTGCCTTGATACACCAGAAAAGTTGGATAATCTCTAGTCATCCCAAGTTTCTCTATAACTGAAGCCAGCTTCGAGTGCCGCGTCCGGTCGAAAAGTTACGTGAAGACATTAGCTATTACGCCGTAGTCTCAATGGTGGGCCGAACATTTTAGTGCTGTTGTCTTCTGTGTGTCCGGATAGCGGGTGAGTTGGTTTTTGTTGCCGAACAAGTCTTTACAGCCCTCCATCCTAAGGAAGCCTTTCTTCCGTCCTTTTCGTTCAATTTTGTGAGTAAAGGTGTCCTTTGCAGCACCTCCGCTTACCCCATATCTTCCGACTCATCGCCCCGACTGAAGATTTGGACGACTGGATTCAGCGTGTGGTTCGCCATCGAGTTCGCTGGCAACGGGTTGACGTCTGCGACAGCGCCCGCAGATTTTTCCCGTTGCAACAGTTGCGACGAACGCTGCGTGGTTACATCTTCACACGGCGGCTGAAGACGACGGATGTTCACAGGACAGTTACTATTTCGTTGATTTTTATTTTCTAAATTCTAACCGAGTCCGCGAACTCACCCCTAACCTACCAAAGGTTATTCATTCGGTTTCATTTTGGCAATAAATGTTATTAGATCCTAGACCTTTTTTACCGATCAAAACCATAATTTGTTATCCCTGTTTCATAATACTTCGAACATATCAGTTTTAATCATGAAGCGCTTCTTGCATTTTAACAGATTCTTGTTGTTTTAGTTCGAATCAGAATTATCTTTAAATTGAATACAAGTTTTGGCCTGACCGTGTTCTAAGGTGGTCTTTCACCCTTTATTAGGCAATGTGTTTTAAACTAGAAAAACTTTATTAATGTGACAATCCGCAGACCGTTTCGTTTTAATTTGTTTTGATACTTAAGCTAAATTCCGTATCAGCCTAGTGATCTTGTTTTTATAGTTATATTGTAAGTAGTTTGTTTTAATTTTATCATTGTGTGTTCTCCTTATTATATAACCTTGTTGAATTTCGTTCGGTTTTATTTTACTTATACAGGTCCAAATTTACGTGCTGATGGTTTTATCACAACCATCCCGTGTAGTGTTCCGTACCTTTTATTTTTATGGAGCGCTACAGTACATACGACATTGCAACTTAATAAAAAGCTTGTGAAAAGGATAACGCTAAATCATAAACGAAGTATTAGATACTAGATTTAGACCCTTGTTCACTTGGTTTTTAGAAGTCATGGTTTTATAATATATATTTCCTATTAAACTTTCTTTACATCCGAGGGCCCTGCCAAGATGCAATGCGCTAACTAACGTTTCTATTCATTTTGTTTTTAAACCAATCGCGTCACTGGTAGATCACATGACTTTTTGTATCACGTGATCTACCAGTGACGCGATTGGTTTAAAAACGAATCGAATAGAAACGCTAGTTAGCGTAGTGCATCTTGGCAGGGCCCTCTGGCAACACGTCATCTGTAAAATTTGTTCGTCTATTTATTGTAGGCCGTAGGCGTAAAAGGTAAAAGCATCGAACCCCTTCCTTGCTGGCCTTCGCTTCTCGTGCGATGACTGCCTCGTAGTGCGGCAGATTCCCTGCTGCCCGCGGGTGATTCGGATCCAGTTTCAGCAGTTCTTTAGTCCATTCCAACGCGGTTTTCATGTCATCTGTTGGTAAATGTATACTTGTATTTTTTTTTGCTTTGTTCGAAATATGATAAATAAAATAGAACGTGAGTAGAGGTACACAAAGGTATTTTTAACGTCGTTATTCGCTGCCAAATTGGCAATCAAATTAAATCAAATTCTGCTTAATGTGACGATGGCTTCACTCGACAAAAAACTGGATTATAGTTAAGCGAGCATGTAATTAATAATGAAATACTAATTAATAATTAATATTTAACATCAGGTGAGACTGAGGTCAAACGCAAACCCATTATTGATAAAAAAATGCATGTGTGTAATTTTTGGAAATTTAAGTTTTAAAATGTAATTTTATCCTTGTCGGGCCCACTATAATAGCACAAACATGAATTTTTATGTAAGTGTGAATTTGAATCAATCTTTATTATTATGTATTATCCACAGATAAGATAAATTTTTAGTTAAAATTAATTGCTTTGATTATGTTCATTGTACTGCATATAGGATCACGAGGATAAATTATTGGAATAACAATTGCGCAACGATTAAGTTTACTACCACAACAAAATATTTTAAACATTTAAAAAACCAATTAAATCCAACAACAATAAAAGTATGAAAAATATATAAAAATCACAAATCGACCGAGAATGTTATCAACTAACCCATCAAATAATGCGTGAAGGCAATGTGCTCCAGCAAATCGACTTCGGTAAACAAGTGCTTCTTATTTGTTTCCTCTTTGTACTTGCGGAGGCTCTCTATACTCCATGGCAGCGAGTTCTTATAGTCTTTCTTGGAGTTAAGAGCTCTATAAAATTCGAAGCAGTCCGCCGCTGTCATTGGGTAACTAAAATAATTGAAAAAAATGTAATTTAAACTCGACTGCCGACTAGTATATTGTCATTCCGGTTCATAGACGCCTCCGGAGATCGTAGAGCTGGTGCTTAGGTACGTACCTCTCTCAAAGGATTGGGCTAGCTATCCAGAGAGGTAATGCAGCCAGTGTCATAGGGACCATGCCACGGGCGGAACTGCTAGAGGGGGTGTTCTTTTTATTATGGTGTGAAAGTATTATTTATAATTTATGTTTTAGCATTTAAGTAACTTAGTTTTATTTTTATTTGAATACGTTTATTTATAATTTTTAAATGTAACTTGTATTATAAAATGATTAAATAAATCAATTATGAACTAGTATGTAGGTATATAAAATAAGTTGTAACTTAAATAATTATTTTATGACGAAAGATGAAAGATGAGGATGTTGCACAGAAAGTCCATATTCTACATTAAAACATTGACGAATTTTTTTTCGGGAAATCTCAATGGAAAAGCAATAATCGAGTCCTATGCGAACAAAATCACGGGTGCGTGGCAAGTTTCTTTATATCTTCAAAATCTATTTATTTGTCTATTACGTGTAAGCGAGTCCATTGAGCCTGCCCTCGGCCAGGTCGTGGACGTCCAGTTTGTAGGTGACCTGCAACCGCGTCAGCGCCACAACAGCGCCGGCCAGGTCGTCCTGGGTCGGGAACTTCAAGTCTCCATGTATCATTGATACGTTCTTAATGTACGCTGTAGTGAGAACGAATGTTGAATTGGGTATTTAAAGTTTTAAAAACCATGTTAGCTGAAGGAAAAGCGTTACAATTATTTTTTCACTTCTCATGTTCTTAAAATGTTACTTAAGTCTCTGAACATCGGGACTAAAGCTCCTTATTAATCTCTAGGGATTAAAGTATTCTTTTTTTATTAACTTTGGAAACCCGTAAACAACAACATCACGGTGTTTTTGAATGGCGGATTATAGCCATTTTCAGTGATAGACAATTTTTAGTGCTTGGAAATAACCTCGATATGACAACCTTGTAAAAATATTAAAAAAATCCGATTTAATTTCATGAAACACGCTGAATGATTAGGTACTAATATGAATCTTTTTAATTATATTAAGGATTAATTCATTTTTAACCGACTTCAAAAAAGAAGGAGGTTATACGTTCCACTGTATGTTTTTTTTATGTATGTTTACCGATTACTCCGTCAATTGTCGACCGATTTCAATTTTTTTTTTTTGGTTTGATATAGTATACTTTCGAAGTGGTCACATTGTCACCAAATCTGAATCTGATGAGAGGATCCGTGAGGAATTGAGGGAACTCCTCAAATATTGTAGGCAAACATACAGCGATTTTAGTATTTTTAGTAAAAAGTCCAGCATTTGCATTCAGAAAGTATCATTTGGTGAAGTGGAACTGATGATGAAGACCACAGATGGCCACCGGATCTCCTCAATGGTACCGATTTCAAGGGTGGCGATAAGATATCTCGATTAAGATAGTTGAGCGACTACCTACAACGAATAATATTTACTTGTTGAAATATGACTATGACTTTCATTTCAACTTAGAAGTGGGACTACGTAACAGCGTATTATGATCACTTAAAATAAATGTTTTAAAAAACAAAAAACCGCCTTAAAAAACGCACGTTTTTTTATTATGCATTTTATTAGATTTAATATAGTTCTCAAGTTTGAATCTGTTGGCTAAAATGCAAGCATTTAAAGCGTCAGCTTACAAAAAAAACCGCGTGGAACAAATTTGTAAGAAACTTTACTATAATAAATATTGTAATTTTGTATAGACCGTCGTTTTTTTCCTCGCATTCAAAGCAACCATAATGACACTCGAACTATATAGCAACCCTCGCTCGCTCGCTCGCTCGCGCGGCTAAACATCTTGTGACATTATGGCTGGTTTTAGTCCCTTGTTGAACAATCTACTATGGTTTAAGAGCCTGCTAGACGGTCGCTACTAAGAACCGACGGCGCGACCTTGGTCGGAGGCTCATCGCCAAGGCAGTCGGCAAGGCCACCGGAGTTGTCTGGCTAGACGAACGGCCTATCCCGTTACAGCTTCAGTGTCAAATACGCTGTGTTCAGTGTGTTCAGAACTCGCGGACGAATAACACGTATTGCAAGCGCTCAAAGTGGCTCCTAGCCTTTGGAAATTTCAAAGAATGAGCACTATTGATTTAAAAAATTACATGGATATGAATGATATACTGGCTTAAAGAACGACATTTCCTAAGTCATTTAAGTTCAATTAATTTACTGGACTACGATGACATTCGTATCTTTCTTTGTAACTACAAATCGAGTAAACCTGTAATGAAATCGCTTTGGCGCTGAGATGCCATAGTTTCGAGATACGTGTGCACGCGCTACTTCCTCCGAGCAAACTGGGGACTGTTTTATAAAACTACAAATTACAATTTACAGGTTACAAGTTTCCATTTGACACAAACTCGACCAATGACGACCGGCCATTTGAGCAGTGTTGCCAGTTTAGACCTGTAAAATTGTAAGTTATAGTTAATAAATGAAAAAATATAAAAATATGCCCCTGGCCTCTCGCCGTCGGAAACAAACAAATGTCAACACGGTTTAAAACTCGCAAGACCAACCGCGGTCGCTAGCGCAAGCTCGGCGACCAAGGGCGTTCGAAGGTCAAACGGAAATTTCAGTCGGTCTCAACCAAGGTCACGCCGTCGGAAGGGCTTGTTGGCGACCGTCTAACAGGCGCTTTACAATGGACCTGCCTCTAGGACAACATTATGGTGTAAAATCTATAGCTGTGACTCCATTACGTCACAGTGACGTCTCAGTCTCACGCCATCTCCAAGGCCGCGGGCAAGGTCATGTACTATCACTATCATCACTATCACTTCATCACTACATATAAAAAAAGTCGCTTCCCGCTGTCTGTCTGTACTTATGTATGCTTAGATCTTTAAAACTACACAACGGATTTTGATGCGCTTTCTTTAAATAGATAGAGGGATTCAAGAGGAAGGTTTATATGTATAATACATGCATAATATAGTAGAGTTACACTGATAATTTTAGAGGTTTCTAATGTGATATCGTAAATAAACACTTTTTTTTGCGTTTACATTGCAAGCGCTGGCTAAACCTTAAGAGATATATCAAAATAATGTAATGAAGAATTATAGTTCTTCAAAAAAACTAAAGAAAAGTCCGCAATGGCATATGTTTATCTCCTAAGATTGACTCACAGTAACCATTTTCATCTTTAAAATTTTATTAAATAAAATAGGTTATTCTATTCTAGATTAGTCCAACTGATGTCGGGTTTTTGTTGAAAATGTTGTGGTCGCCGACTTCAGTTGGACTAACCTATTAGGTGCCTAAAATTTTAAAGAAGTTATTTTTTGCGTTTTTGAAGGCGGTTTTTTGTTTTTTAAAACATTTATTTTATTTTATACTTTTTAGTGATCATAATACGCTGTTACGTAGTCCCAATTTTTAGTTGAAATGAAACTTTAACTTATATCAAGCGCGCCCCAAGCAGCGCCGCGGGAAAGTCATAGTCATATTATTTCAACAAGTAAATATTATTCGTTGTAGGTAGTCGCTCAACTATCTTAATCGAGATATCTTATCGCTACCCTTGAAATCGGTACCATTGAGGAGTTCCGGTGGTCATCTGTGGCCTTCATCATCAGTTCCACTTCACCAAATGATACTTTCTGAATGCAAATGCTGAATTTGTTATTAAAAATACTAAAATCGCTGTATGTTTGCCTACAATATTTGAGGAGTTCCCTCAATTCCTCACGGATCCTCTCATCAGATTCAGATTTGGTGACAATGGGACTACCTCGAAAGTATACTCTATCAAACCAAAAAAAATAATGTTAAATCGGACAATTGACGGAGTAATCGGTGAACATACATTTAAAAAAAAACATACAGTGGAACGTATAACCTCCTTCTTTTTTGAAGTCGGTTAAAAATAATAGGTTATTTGCGAAGCTATTTTCTCCAATGCAGTATTTATTCTTATCCAGATAAATACGTCAGTTACCTTGGGCATTTAATGTAGATTAAAACTGTCCTTTACACTATATTATTTAAATAAATACTTTAGAAGATATGGCAGATTCAAAATTACCCACCATAGATACCGCTTGCAAGGCAGCCGATGTTCACCACTCATATGCGAAATTTAGTCTACCTATGTACGGTATAACGCCAATGACCGCTGTCAGTGTCAACCATATTTGAGACCTATGCGTTCGCCTCCCGTTTGATTTAGAAATATGTCATAAAAAATAAACAGAATTCGAGAAATTATTCAAAATGCCTTCATGTTCCGTGAAATGGTGTGGAAAGTCATCAAGAACATAAAACTTTAGAAAATATGGTATTACATTCACCGATAAGCACATTTTATATTTGACCAACAATCAAGTTATAATGGCCTTTTTCGTAACGTCTGTTTTACTCATTAATCCCAATATACTCGTATTATTGTTCTTTTTTGATTTCGTGGTGATGTCCGGCGATGTTTCTAAATACAATATTTGGTCGATAATTTTTCCGATTTCGAAGATATTTGTGAAGTATGTTATTGATAGTAATATTTTATTGGTTACTATAGTAACGTTTAAACAACAGTCGCTATGGTGATATTTACTTTAGGTAAGAAGTTTCACTGTTTTGCCGTGATCAAACTTTATAGTTCCGTGCGCGATTTCTGAATGAGGAAAAATAGCCGCCACCACTGGGCTGAATTCTTTCAACATAGTTTAGTGGTTTCCGATAGCGAATACAGAAACAGAAACTGGAAATCACACGTATCTCCAGATATCGATATTTAAAGCAATAATGCGAAGTAAAGAAAACCACGGTAGGCTTAGGGTATGCAAAGCTCTTCATAGAAAGAGTTGACAGGAGCTGGATCAAAAAACTTTGGAAACTCAGCAGAAGCCAACTCCGATACATTATCGGAGTTGTTACTGGACACTTTGGGGTAAAACATTTCCTAGCAAAGATGCGCCTTTATGACAACACAGATTGTAGAATGTGCGGCACAGAGGTGGAAACAATGAAATAAACACTTATTTTGTAAATGTGATGCCCTCACCGGAGCTTTTTTTTTGCCAATATTCCTACTGAAACGACGAGGTCATTGAATAGCTCTCCTGTTGCTGCTAAAATCCTTTTGAAGAATTGTGTGGATGAATGCGAAGTTGATTTTAATTTACGCACGTATCTTCAAAGGAACTTGTTACTGCTTTCAATACACTCATGGTGAAAAAAACCGAAGATCTTTGGGGCCTTTCAGTTAAGGCATTGAAAGCAATAATAGCTATAGCACCACATCTTGCCTATATATTTAATAGTTGCATAGACGTCAGAATTTTCCCAGACCTAATGAAACAAAGTAAAATAATACCAGTGTACAAAACGGGTACCAAAACCGACCCTACTAATTTTCGACCTATTTCTATACTCCCTGCAATAAGTAAAATTTTCGAAAAGATTATCTTGAACCAAATGTTATCACACTTCAACTGGAATAACCTACTACATGCAAATCAGTTCGGATTCACTAAAGGCCGATCAACAACCGATGCTGTTGTTGAACTACTACGAACCATTTTTGATGCTTGGGAAAAGTCCATGAATGCAATTGGCGTTTTTTGCGATCTTTCAAAGGCGTTTGACTGCGTAAACCATGACACTCTTATCTTAAAGCTTAGCCACTACGGGGTAAAACATCGTGCACTAGATCTTATAAAATCTTACCTATCCAATAGAACCCAACACGTAGAAATAAATAGGATACAATCGAAGGGGTCTAATATTTCTATAGGAGTTCCACAAGGCTCAATACTTGGCCCGTTTCTTTTCTTGGCCTATATTAACGGTTTGCCCTATGACGTGCAGAACAAACATGATATTGTGTTATTTGCGGATGAGACATCGTTAATATTTAAACTTGGCAGAAAGGAAACCAACTTGGATAAAGTGAATACAGCACTAGACTCGGTTGCAGGATGGTTCACCGCAAACAATTTACTTCTAAATAGTAAGAAAACAAAATGTATTAAATTCAGTCTTACCAAAGTCAATACCAGTAAGAACGAACAGGTTAAACATAATGATGAGTTCATTGAATTTGCTCATAGCACTGTTTTTCTCGGTATTACATTGAATCGTAAACTACAATGGGGATCACATATTTCTACGTTAGGTAAATAGGCTTAGTTCGGCAGCATATGCAGTAAAAAGAATAAGGCAACTCACCGATATTGAGACAGCTAGGCTTGTTTACTTTTCTTACTTTCACAGCATAATGACTTATCGTATTTTATACGCTGATATCCAAACGATTTTTGTATTACAAAAAAGAACGATTCGCGCTATTTATCAGTTAGGATCTCGCATTTCATTACGAGAAAAATTCAAGCAAATCAACATCCTCACATTCGCTTCTCAATATATTTTTGAAATTGTTATGTATGTAAAACGAAATCAACATTTATTTAAACTAAATAGTGACTGTCACTCGCGTAATACTAGAAATAAGGATACACTGGGCGTGCCTCGTTATCGTCTGCAAAAAGTGAGTTCATCTTTTATGGGCAATTGTGTGCGTTTTTATAACACAATTCCCAAAAATGTACAAGTTTTGTCATTAAATAAATTTAAGTTGTTTATAAAAAACCATTTTAGTTCACAAGGCCTACTACACGAGTAACGATTTTATAAATGACTAGCGACAAATGACTAGTTATAATATAAGTTAAAATAATCCAAGTTCATCTGGAATAATTTTGCCTGGAAGTAACGCGCGAAAGGGCTACATACGTCCATGGGAAAAACACTCCACGCTCAGCCCTCTATTTCACCATCTTGACAATGACACGTGATGGGTGACAATTCAGTATACATTGCAAAGTTAACACGCTGATACATGACTGGGTTTCATATAAGTTGCGCTATGTACACTGATGTCATCTATCACCTGTCATTGTCGGGATGGTGAAATAGGGGGCTGGTATAAGCCCGCAGCTTTGAATGTTTGACCTTGTTGTGACTTGTAAATTGTCATTGAAATCGATAACTTTACTGGACATTGCAGTCGTTTTAACTGGAAAGGTAGATCCGTTGGTATTTATGGACCCGGGGAATTAAAACGACTTTTCCATCCGCACATCCGGTCAATATTGTGCACTCTATTATGAACGTTTATAAAGATGTTATTTGTGTGGATTAAGGTTCCGTAGTAAAATAATAGGACACCATTCTTTCAAAACCAATTTATGTGGGGCGATCCAGAAGGTTGCAACTGTTGCAAGGAATTGAGAAATTCCGTTGGGAAATGGACAGCCTCTTCCAGGTCGAGCACAGTGTGTATGTGTGTGTGTAAGTTTATGTTTATGTTTGTGTCGGTGCATTGATCTTCGATAGAATTAAGCCATTTTCTATACCTACTTGACTATTAGTTGGTGATAAAATAGCTCTCTCCTTAGCACAGTCTTAGAATTAATATTATTAATTTCGGAATAAACATTGTCGACTAATTCTTTTACTAAAACGCAAAAGTTTTCATTTTGATTAATGCGCCTCTTATCTTGGGGCATCTGAACATTTCCTATTTTGAGCAACAACTCTGCAAAGAACCGGTTTTCATACGTGCAGACAACGAAACTCTCATAATATTTGTTTTGAGTTCTAATCGATGTAGCGCGTAATTTTGAATCTGCCATAACTTCTAAAGTATTTATTTAAATATAATATTTTGTACGGGACAATATTAATCTACATTAAATGCCCAAGGTAAACAACGTATTTATCTGGATAAGGTTAAATACTGAATCGAACAGAATAGCTTCGCTATAACCTAATATTTTAAAATAAAATCATAAACATAAAAAATGGTTACTGTGAGTCAATCTTAGGAGATAGACATATGCCATTGCGGACTTTTCTCTAGGTTTTTTAAAGAACTACAATTCTTCAGTACATTATTTTGACACATATCGTAAGGTTTAGCCAGCATAAGCTATGTAAGGGCCCGAAAAACGATTTTTGACGACTTGGTAGGAAAACATTGAGTTTAATCAACTATATTAAAACTTAATTAGAATGAAATGTACATATAAACCATCTAGAATCATCATCATCATCATGTCAGCCGAAAGACGTCCACTGCTGGACATAGGCCATAACCATCTAGAATAAATTATCTAAATGACAGTGAAAACCGTATCATAATCCGTTGCGTGGTTTGGAAGGAGTTAGCGGAGAAACAGGCAGACAGGCGCAAAGCGACTTTTATTTATACTATTTAGAGAAGAGATTAGGAGAAGAGATGCATCGGTTAAGTTTAGTTAAAAATTTAGATACTGAAGTAAAAGATTTCTCATCATCACATACAGTCTTGAAAGTGAAAAGAAAGAAGTGGTCTCTGCGTACCCATCTGTGAAACAGGCGTGATTTAATGTACCTATGTAGGTATGTATATTGTATGTACATGTACTCTTTGATGCTCTGCTGAGGTGCTGAGGGATATAGGCGTGATGTTACACTCATTAACACAATATGCAGGAACCATTAGCCAAATTTTACGTGTCTATCATCTTTTCTCTGCTGTAGATAAAACCAATTAAAGTCAAGATGGCTGTTTCTTAAATTTCAATTTTGATAATTATTACACTCATGATAACTTTTGAATGGTATGTCCGATTTGAATAATTCAAAAAGTAATTTACAGGTACTTATACAGCATTGAAAACGAAGTAATTTATTTGGATAAGCATTAATACCAAGGTACGAATAATGGGGCCTAGTTTGTACCGGCGTTGCAATTGCATATTTTAACATGAAAAAGTAGTTATTGTGACATAATTGAAATAGTTAGACATATGGTACGGCGGACTTTTTTGTAGAAATTAATATTTTCTATAAAACTGTAGTACATCACTTTGCTCTATTGTCAATAGTTTCCGCAGCGTACGCGATATAAGAATTTTTTTGGTATTTTTTTCACACCTTGGGTTACACTATCGAAGTTTTCATACAGAACCCTAATTGTTTTGAAAATATACTATAACCTATTTTACCGGAAGCATCCATGTTGATGGGGGGTGAGAGAGAGACCACTTTGTCAGTCAGTTTCAATCTAATTTAATTACAATTACGCATGCGTATATATACAACGTTAACTTACTACAGTACTAACTAATGTACACTAGATACACGTACAGATAATATCTAATCTAAATGCAATTCATCAATACGTGAATTGATAACAATTACGAAACGTGCCTACCGGCACAGTACTCCCCCCAAGAGAAAATAAATACAAATTAAAAGGATATTCTCCAGTACAATAAGTTCCTACTGAAATATTTTCGATGGTATGACTGTGTAAAGTGTGCCGTTATGGGCAATATGTTTCATTAAAATAATAATTTACACCAAAAATTCATCGACTCTTTGTCGGTAATTGGCGTGGGGTAGCAAGTGTTTCCTCAGTTAGCGGATTTCGTGGCTCATTGTCTGATAACCTAAGAAATCAATTCGCATTAGTTAGAGGTAAACATACTTCTTCATGACCGTTGCATGAAGGCACAATACTTCGTTTCAATTTCTACGAAATTCTTGGCTCATTTAACGATAACCTAAGAATTAATTCGTATTGGAGATATTAAACATCTTCATGGCCCCTGCATGAAAGCACAAACTTTTCTCAGTTGGCGACATTCTTGGCTCATTGACCGATAACCTAAGAATAAACTGTCATTTGAGATATTAAACATCTTCACGTCATTGCATGAAGATAAAACAAAAACTTCTGAAATCGAAACTATTACACAGTCAACCGAATAAATGTTTACAAAAACAAAATAATAATTACCATACTATGTTCTAATTGCTAGTTTCCTCTCGAACTTGACCTTGATTTACGAAGAACGCCTACTAGCCACATTCTGCATACCGCTGCGCCGGCGCTCGTGCCGTAGCTCATTTATGTCAAATTGCATTCTTGCGAGTTGTGACGCGACGCTAGCCAAACAGTTAGTAAAATCATCTGTTTTGTTTGTTGACTGTTTACAGCTGATATCCAACGCTCCAACGAACTTGTACTCGTACCTGCGACAGTCTTCGGGGGCGACATTGCAGTAAATTCATAATTTGCGCTCCTTGATACCTTCTAACTTGCTGGCTTAATTTTCCTCCTGCTTCTTGTATTGATTTCTTCTTCTTGCGGCAGGACAACGGCGTTAATGTTACTTGCCGGGATGGTGTTCTTCTTCGGGGTCACCACTGTACCGGTGGTTACCCCATATTGGTGGGTCGTCAGGCAGGGTAGCGGCGATCATTGTTCAGACGGGATAGTGTTCTTTGTCGGGGTCACCACTTTACCGGAGATATCCATGTTGATGGGGGGTGAGAGAGAGACCACTTTGTCAGTCAGTCAAATCTTTTCTCTTTATAATATTATATTATATTATATATTATATGTATATAAGTGTAGACAAAGACGGCTTTAAATGATTTTTTATTTATATAATAAAAAAAAAAACTCTCTCTGTGTACTGACATACTCTGATTTTGAATTTGTTTTATATAATCCTGACATTTTTTTTTTTCCTAGTTCTAACATTATTATTATTTTTGACTTAGTGATAACAGAATTTCTGTTTGTCAGTTAACATGTGCCTAATTGTAAATTGTAAATTGTAAATGATCTTTGACATTCAAAAAGTGTTCTGTATGAATCTATATTGAATAAAAATTCTGAATCTGAATCTGGAGTAAGAATGAAAATCCTTTCACGACGATTTCAAGCCACTACCATTGCGATTGCGCTCGCTCGCCTCTTTTGTATAATTTAGCATCGCGCCTGCGGCTTTTCCTCGCCTTAACGCGCCTTGCCTGACCGCGCGTACGCCGCGCCTACGCCGCGCCTGCACCGCGCCGCTTCTGTGTATTTCACGCCTTAGATACGTTTCATTAAGAGTTTTTAATGATTCTGGGTTAGTTACATAAGACTTATAACTAAGGATATCGGTCGTGATTATCTTTTTTAACATTCCGATCCAGATGTTTCACAATGCCAAAATAGGTATACCATGACTGATATATAGGTACTTAATAATAATAAGATCTCACTCTATATCGATAAGAAATATCATCACAATAAGTATGTCCCATCCCTACTCGGTCGGTGAAAGATCGGACGATCTTTCAATAACCAATCACGTCATCGCTTCCTCTTTCCCTGCATCCCGTCTCCCGTGCCTACCTCCATGTTTGGTGATTTAGACGTTTAACAAAAGTAGCATTATGCGGTACCTATTGGGGGTGATCTGTGGCCTATAGCCACGCTTCGCCCTTTAGTAGGTACCTACAGCCATGCACCGGATAATTATCAGACGTGCACCGGAGCTCTCCTGTTACTTAGGGCGATGGAACCAGTAATGGACAACTCACCAATAATGAACACTTGATTCTTATTTTACAAAAGATAAGGGTTATTCATTTGTTTTGCAACAAATGAATAACAATCAATTTTGGTCCGTATACAATTTGAATTACGAGTGAAGTGTCCATTACTGGTGCCTGTCAGCTAAAAGTGTCCATCATTGGTGCCGTCACCCTACTTATATTTATACTAATAAAGAAATAAAACATTTTAAAATTATTAAATTAGGGGAGGGTCCTGTAGTTACATTGAGTTTTATTTTTATGTTGTTTTTCATATTTTTGTATACAAAGTATATATAGGTAAATAAATTAATAAAGGTAATAAATTAATAAGGTAAATAAATTAATATTGGTAAATAAAATAAGTTTATTTCCCTAAGTGTTTTTTTTATTATTAGGTTATTGACGAGAGGTAGTGTTTATTATTTGATTTTGTGGATTTAAGGGGTAAAACTCAATTTTTCTTATTTTAAGATTGTGTTGTAAATATTGAGAATATGTAAGTAGGTACTTACATATTTCCTTCCTATTTGGTTATCAAAGAGAAAGTCTGTTTATTAGGTAGTTATTTTTTTTTTCTTATTTTAAGGTTGTTTGTGTTGTAAATAATTCGAATATAGATACTTACGTATTTCCTGTTGTAAGTTTAAAAATAAATGTTTACTTTTATGCTTTTAGCATTATTACCTTAGCCTGGCTGGTGTTAGTTTAGTATTTGTCCCATCAATGAAGTAGGTAGTTAATTTTGTGGATTTGGGTTAATAGGTTTTGTTTTTTTTTAAGGAGAAAACTCAAAATATTACGCGAAATCCTTCTAATATAGATCGAAGAATTAGGGATAAAAGTTAATAGAAACAATTTACGTCTTAATGATGAAATCAAAGAAGAAAGGGAAATCAGGCTGTGTAATAGAAGAGAAAGTAATTCTTTGCGAAAAAATAGGGAATCGTTTATTGAACGTGACGTTCGTCTTATAGTTGATAGGGATAGACATAGATCTCAGAGAGCCAGTGAATCTTGTACTGAACATGAACGTAAGTCCACAAGTGGGGTCATGTGGGGTAACTGTGCGCAGCGGGTAAGTGTGCGCAACCACTTTATTTAGGAATGGGTAGGGAGAAATTTGTGATATGTGTAAGCAAATTAAAGATATGTTGGTGGAGAATTAGTTTATGCAAGAAAAACCCAAATGGTATCATTCATTTACTTGAATAAGAAGTGGTTATCGGGTGTCCTTTCACAATATCAAAGCCATAAGTTTGTTACCTGTTCCATTTTTGATGTAAGTATCTATTTTATCCAGATCAATAGTTAATCTTTTAATCAAAGTAAACGCATTAATGGGATTTCCCAAGTAATTTGGAATATCTTCCATCGCTTGCTCATGTTCTACTTTGAATCGTTCCAAAAGGCTGAAAAATAAAACTGAACTTAAAGCAATCGCTTTTCTGATTGATTTCGTGGATCTTAAGTAGGATCTTGGAGGCATAAATGGTAATGCGCCTGCATCGGTCCGGAGAGCCAGAGGAGATGTAGGTTCGAATCCTGCCTGAGGCCGACGAATTTTTTTCGCTTTAATATAGTTTAAAACGTAACTTTTAATATTTTTTCGTTGTTTTATTTACGAAACGGGATAAAAATAATTTGATCACAATTAAGATATGATCAGCGACAAAAATATAAATACATACTTAGCTTTATTTCCAACTAAAGTGACAATTTGCCACCATCTTATTCTCTAACTTACCACCCAACAATAGCTCTGTTGGCATTGTTGTGTAGGAAGAGAGTGAAATAGAGAGATCTCTCTCCAGGCGGGTGTTATGCCTGGGGACCGAAGTCCATTGGAATGAAGTTGGAAGTTGTATATATGTCATCTGACTGGAGAAACTTCGTTAGCGCGTTGTAGAACACATAAGTTGCGCTGTCTGACGCTGGTGGCGCTAGCGAGGTAGCGAGTTGGTTGATACAAGTTGCCGTTAGATGTCGCTAGGTCACCACAGTTGTATCCCGGTATGACAAGAAACCGATAAAATTACTAGCATTGAGGCATTCCACCTTAGTCCTCAGGGTTGGCAACGCACTTACGGTCTTGTGGTTGTAGTTTTGAGAATGTGAATCTATAGGTGAGGAAATCTGTGGTCGCTGCTGCGCAAACAGGAACATTAATCTTTCCCTCGTCATTATAGTTCATAAATGAATGTTCAAAGTGTGTGTTTCATATAGTACTAGATATCATTTTATAGCTGTGAAAGTGTTCTGTAAAGTGGCGTTAAAGTCATTAAAAAAATCGCAGGAGATCAAAAGTTATAGCAAAAATAATTTTAAAATTGTATATCCAACCGTTGAATACTGAGCTACGACAACTCGCGCGACGGCCGAGGTACATGAGTCATGCGAATACCTGATAACACTAGACGTTTGGACGCTTTTCACTGCTGCTTCACGGTACATTGCTGCTTATCATTACAAACTAAAATAACATATGCATGAATATACGCAACAACTTAAGTTAAACGCATGATTCATTTTTAAAGAACAATGCCCTCTACACCTAATTGCGCGAAATGCAAGAAAAAAATCTTAAGTCGGCGCTATCTGACATGCTCTGTCTGTAAGTGCTCGTACGACTTGCCTTGCGTAAAAATATGCAAACTAAAACGCAGCAAAAAAAAACTAGCACGCCACTTGTTCAAAAGACGAACGTCGTTTTACGCTCAACTTCGGAGCTAGAATCTGATCCTCAACATAGCTATGTCACAGAAGTCACTTACCCAGGGAAGGGTTCCCTAATGCAGAACAACACATTAGATAAGGTCACTGTGAGGAAGTATAACATACCCACACAAAACTCGTTTGAAACTCTATCTGACGATGAGAACTTTGACCAGTCTATTCAGCAAAATGACACTTTAAACAGGAGTTGTCCAAACATCACCATGAATTATAAGGATGAAGTGGAAAAACTAAAAGACCAAATTTCGCATCTTAAGATGCGTCAAGTTTCTCCTTAAGGAGAAACTTGACACTTCTGACAAGTATATAACTAAATTATTACGAGAGAATGCTAATCTTGGCAAACAAATATCGGAATACACGCTCCAGGTCCAAAAATTGAAAACGATATGTAAATCTACTGCAAAGGTAAAGAAACAACACACAAAAACTCTAAACAGAACAGAATCATCACAAACATGAGACAAGATACAAAACATAAAGCGAAATAAGGACAACCCAGATCAAAACCACCACAACACTCGACCGGATATGGATGATTGCACCGGGAGCGCCGACAGCACACAAGCAAACTTAACCACTGATAAGTCTGAAAGCACGCGAACCCAAATCGACACTGACGCTACACAGAAAATCTACATACCTAGTGGAGAACAATCGAGAGGATTAGCTTCGTCATTAGTTAAATCAAGAGAGAAGACACCTTACGGGAAATACTCTGTAATTTCTGTTATTAAACCAAATGTGCGCGGAATAGATGTACTACAAGCATCAGAGACCATAAATGCCGGTTTCGACGATTTTATTGTTATTAATATAGGTGAACATGACAACAACCCTACAAAGCTTATTGCTGAACTTTGTTACTTTCTGAAACTACACATTAAGCCACATATAATTATAATGGGTGTAAAAAAAAGTATCCACCTAAATAAAAATAAAATCAATGACCCTTTGAGTTTATACTGTAAAAGTTTTGACAATTGTACCTACTTAAACTTAGACGACTTATGTCGGAACCCAATATTCAAACCGCGGACAGATAGGCTTACTTCGGATTGAAATTTGACACATTTTGTATGGGCAAATGTCAAATTTTAACCCGTAGTAAGGCTTATCTATCCGCGGTTTGAATGTAGGGTTTGGCCGTTAGACTACAAAAACAACCATTTCTTGTTTAAGTTAAGCTCTAAAATTAATTTGGTTATTGATTCTATGTATTACGACAACAAATATTTAAAATACAATAATTTGAAAGCAATAATGGTTAACAATCACATGGAACAGGGAAAGCACATGGGACAGAACTAGGGTTTGCAACAGAACAACAATTAGCTATACGACCTCAGAGAACAGATGCATTGAAACAACAGAAAATGGGCACTATACATTACTATTTTAAAGAAATAAGTGTGCAAATGGAAGGACATAATGGCAAAATGGTTAAACAGACGTACATTACTCAATACTATTCTATAAATGTGTAACTGATCCATCATTTGCTTTAATAACTAGTAATAATATTTTTTTTCCTAAATAACAGTAGTAATGAGAAATTCTCGGTATTACATTAGAATATTGCAGGTTTAATCTCAAAGAAAGAACTAATAGAGCTAACCTTGGAGGAACTAGCGGCAAGTAAGAAATGTTTTGACGTGCTATGCTTCAGTAAAACTTTCGTAAAATCAGGGAATGAAGGGAATATACATATCTCGGGATATCGTTTGACAACATTCTTTTCAAGACAACTTCAAAAAAGAGGTGGCGTCTGTATATTATGTGCAAATGAAGTTCAAACCTGGGAATTAGCTTTAGTAAGAAAGTTCTCGGAGGAACGCGATTTCGAATGTTGTGGTATAGAAATTCCTTCAGTAAGAACGACTGTAGAATGTGTTTACAGAACGCCAAATTTCAACAAAGTTTACTCGTACTGAGTAGGCTAAAGAATAAAACAAGGCATAAAATAATAGTCGTTGGAGATCTAAATATAGATATACTTAAAGTAACAGAGAAAGCAATCAAGCTCTGTAGGATTGTAGTAAATAACAATTTTAAACTATATGTAAAATCCCCCACTCGAAAAAATGCATGCTTAGACCAAATACTTTCAAATATACCCGATGCCCAAAGTGCAATTCATAGATTACGGTTGTCGGACCACGAGACCGCTCAAAGCATAACATTCAGAGTTCTCAACAAAACTGAACCTACTCGAGTCTGGTATAGTCTCAATAGGGACTATTATAAGGAAAACATCTCTAAATTTCTATCTTGCTTATCTGCACTATCATGGTCTGAGGTCTATGTTCAGACAGATATGACTCAAGCATTTGACAGCTTTTACAACACTTTTAATCTCTTTTATGACTTATGTTTCCCATGGAGGAAGATTAAATATTCGGTGAGGTCTAAAGCAAAAAACTGGTTCACTCAAGGTGTAAAAAATCTGTGACTACGAAAAGATGTCTACTCTTCACATATTACAAGACTGATAAAGGTATCGGTCGTAGTAATATGAAAATAAAATATCGAAATTATTCGCAACTTCTCAAAAGATGTATACATCAAGCTCAAAAGCTAGCCAACTATAAATATTTAACAAAATCCAAAAATATAGGCAAAGCGTATCAAAAATGTAACCAAACACAATCTCGGAGACACTAATATTGATAAATTATTAATTGATAATCAGCATGTAACTAATCCTATTGACATTGCAAAAGCTTTCAACAATTATTTTGTAAATATGACCGAATTAAATACTAATAATAATTACAAACCTGACAACTTGCTTATAAAATCTGTAAATTCTAGTCTATTTTTAACCCCTACCAATGAAAATGAAATTTTAAAAATTATAAACTCGCTCAATTTAACAAGCGCTACTGGCCATGACGACATTCAAACTCGTATAATAAAAGCATGTAAAATAATAATTGTACCGGTATTTTGTCATTTGGTGAATCTATTATTCTTAACTGGTATTTTCCCGGAACCTCTAAAACAATCCCTTATTAAATCACTACATAAAAAGGGAAATAAAAAAAATATAGGAAATTTTAGACCCGTTGCCCTCGTGCCTGTTACTTCAAAAATATTTGAAAAAGCGATGCATGAGCGCATAGTAAATTTTCTCAGTAAGCATAAAATAATTAAAACGGAGCAATTTGGTTTCCAAAAGGGAAAATCGACCTCTTTAGCTGCATTTCATTTGATAAAGAATGTCTTTAAGAGTCTAGATAAGAGTAAGCCAGTTTCGGCGGTATTTTTAGACATGAGCAAGGCTTTTGATTATGTCTGTCACCAAAAACTTCTAGATAAATGCGAGCTCTATGGTTTAAGAGGCCTTGTACATGAATGGGTTAAAAGCTATCTTCAGAGAAGAACCCAGTTTGTCGAAGTAAAAAGGTTGGATTCTAACAATGTACTGACTACACATAGGTCTTCCATAAAAACAAATGTAGTTGGAGTACCACAAGGGAGCATTTTGGGACCCATATTGTTTCTATTGTACATAAATGATCTCCCTAATGTTACGGAACTGGATTGTACACTTTTTGCTGATGATTTATCTATTGTAATACCCTGTAATGATGTTTTGAAATATAATTATGTAATAAATGATGCAATTTGTAAAATTATAATTTGGCTTAATAACAATGACTTAAATATTAATATAAACACTCCCTCTGATTGTAAAATATGGAGATCAAATTATAGATGAATCACGTCAAACAACGTTTCTCGGCATCACATTAGACGACAAGTGCTCTTGGATCGAACATATTAATAAAATTTGTAATAAAATCAATTCCTTCGCTTATGCTCTCTGACGACTTACAAAAATCAGCACAAAACATGTTGCAACGCAGGCATACCATGGATATGAGGGCTCATTGCATTATTTTGTGGGGTAATTCTTATCATGCGCATACAGCATTAATAGCACAAAAACAATGCATTAGGGCACTTTGCAATGTTAACGTCTTGACATACTGTCGGCCACTGTATAGGAAACTGAAGCTGCTGACAGTCCCATGCATGTACATTTACGAAATCTGTCTATTTGTAAAAACGCAGCCAACTTTGTTCAGAACATGTAAAGATACTTGTAATTTCAAAACTAGATATCCTGATAAACTAGTAATACCATAAAGAAGGACCAAATTGTCGAGCAGAAACACATTTTGTATGGCGGTTAGTATTTATAACAGACTACATAATGATATTAAAGATTTACCAATAAATAGATTTAAGATAGCACTAAAAAAATGGCTTGTACAAGAAGAGACCTTCTATTCTGTGGGGGAATATTTCGATTATTATAAGTATAAGTATAGAATGTGACTTAACATTCATGTACTCATATATGTTACTAATTGTCGATAAGTACCAACTGTTATTTTTTTTGCACGCCTGGTGCTAGTGAAATGTGTGAAGCGCTGTAAATCTATGTCATCTTATGTACCACATTTTAAGAAAAAATAAAGATATTCTTATTCTTATTCTTAGGTCTCAGATCCCGCTAACGAACAGAGTTTCGTTTTTAAACCAATCGCGTCACTAGTAGATGACGTGATACGAAGAGTCACGTGATCTACCATTGACGCGATTGGTTTAAAAACAAAACGAATAGAAACACTAGTTACTTAACTTGGCTAGGGCCCCAAGTAGCGTGTGTGCTTCAATGTGCCATAAAAAAAAGATTGCCATGTGGCTAATAAGTAATTAAGTCCCATACTCTTTTAAAACTGCGAGTCTGTCCTCCTCTTTCGTGATATAGGCATCCAAGTCATCTATGATTCTCTTGTGAGTTTGAAGCAGCGGCTCCATTTCCACAATCGCAGTATACAGTTCTGCATGCGCCCATGATTTAAAGAGTGATAGAAGTATACTTAAGCAGATTATTTTTTGATGATTAGTAATCATATTTTTCGTTCAGTTCTTCCTGAAAAAAAAACTTGTAAGGTTAAAGTCTAGATGCATAATGGTAATGCAAAAAACATACGTTCAGAAAATGGAGTTAGAAAAACCTTGTTTTAAAATCGTAAGTTACTTAAAGTCGTGTCGCGAGCTCAAACCTATGTCGAGTTTCTGTGTTTAACGATAAGTGCGTGAAATTAAACAAATAATTCCTTAATATGTCAAACAACAGCATCAAATTTCCTAAACAATGTTGTACACAGTATTTTAATTGACTCAATTATTTTGAATCTACCGTAAAATCTCAATTTCACCAATCTCCGGAAAGCCATATTTGGGGTGACTTTCTTTGCTGGCGGATTTTTTCAGTACTGAATAGTAGGTACATTATTGTAGAGGTCCGGAAAGTAAGGGATTGCCTGACTGACTTCAGGGTTTGTATTATAATCATAGCAAATTTGACGCGCGCATGTTTTACTGTTTTTGCATTACAACAAAAATAAAAATAGGTACGTTGAAAAAAAACGTTTGTTCTATGGGGGCCCACTTTATTAATTTCACTTTTTTCAACTAAATAAGCCGTAAAACACATTCTGAAAAAAAAACCTACTATATATTACGATTCAAAAGACACAGCTCTTTAAAATTCGGACAGACGGACGGTTCACTGGGCCCGTCGGGCTGCCTTCGGGTAACCCTAAAGGCCGAGCCACACCGGATACGTGACGTGCACGTGCGCGTGCGCGTTCGCTTTCCACTGCGTTGTATATTATGAATTCTCATTACGACATGTCACTATACAACGCAGTAGAAAGCGAACGCGCACGCGCACGTGCACGTCACGCATCCGGTGTGGCTAGGCCTTTATAACGTCAGCATATTGCGAACGTAACGATTCTATATTAGCGCGTACCTCGGTGTTCAAATGATCCGTGCGCATAAACGATATCACATCCACATCATGAACGCGCTCTGCGACCAGCTATTTAGTGCGAATGGAATGACTGACTCCACCCACAACAACAATAACCTAGAGCGTACCTTATGGATGGAATCACAGATATGGTACTTATATCTGTGGGTGGAATTGAAATTTTACGGTTTAATCCATAATAATTGATTCAATCAAAGAACCTGTGTAAGTACTGTACTGACCTCATCTCGAGTCAAACCTTCAAACAAGAATTAAATTGTCTTTGGTATTTGACTGGTTAGAAAACGGGCTAAGCAGTGTGGGGGTTGCTAAGGGAGTGTTGACTTGGTTACAGACGGGCTTGTAAAAATGTATTTCAGAAGATTTTTCTGGGCTTTTTCTTGATAGTAATAGTGTTGGTTCCACGGGCGTACCTCTTTAAAGTAATAATGTGTGATATGTAAAGTAGTGAACGTTATAAACGGGTGATCTATAGGAATATTGCAAGGAGACGTTAGAAGGTTCTCGTAAGTTTTTCATGTAGACAAAGTCTGCTTAAAAAAGGTAAATATTGTAGTCCTACCGTTGATGGGAACAATTATCTATAAGAAATCATGTTCATGAGTAATTTGGTTAATGGTTTGAGAACAAGAAAATTGAACTAGTGATTTCTCATAGGTATTTTAATTATTCGTACATGTCTTATCATTTAGAATAGGGAAGCCTGAGGATGAGTGTTCTGGTTGAGGAGCTGAAAGACGAATGGAAGGGTGATAGTCATTGTCTAGTAGGGGTTCCGAATGGTGATAAATTTATAGTTGAATGATTGTTGTGTTTCAGGGTATAATAACAGAGTAAGGAAAACTTTCGTAGTTCAGGGAATTTTAGTTGTAAACTTAACCTTTCTTTATTTTAATGCATTTCACGCGGGTGCATGTTCCTGTGAGCTCCGTCATCTGCTACGAAGGCTTTCAATCTGTTTGGAGAAGTTGTTTTGAGAGTTTGGTTTGCGGCTGCGCGTCCTTGACGTCTCGTCGGGATCCGAAGCTAAGTGTTGTCTTTTTGTGGTTATTCGATAAGTGCCTCGTTGCACTCAAAGTAGTAGTGCAGTTGGTTACGAATGACATTTCTGCCGTCCATTATCTAAAAGGCGGCTAAAGGATCATACGACCTTTTTGAGTTATATATACAGGGCGACTCGGCTACTTATTACCTATCGATCTATCTAGGTTTGGTTTCAATATCTTTAAAAACAACCGAGATACAGCCTTGAGGCTAGCGGCTAAATACAGTTTTTTTGGGGTATTACTACCAAAAAAGCGGTTATTTAACACTTTCTTATCTTAAAGGCGATTAAAAGTTCATAACTGCCAATTTTTAAACGTAAGACGTGTTACGGTACAAGACTTAAAAGCGGCTGTTTTATTTTCAACAACTTAAAAGCGGCTATGGGACTTTAGCCAACTTATAGCTTAGAAATGTCGTGTTTCATAGAGAAACGACAAGTGCTGATAGCTACTAAGATGCTGGTGGGACTGTACTTCATTGAGGAAATTAAGTTTTCTGGGTACGAGTAGATTCAGAATAATTTAGTCTTGGTGAAATGAAAATTTCACGGAAGATCAAAAATGATTGAGTCAAATAAAGAAACTGTGTACAACATTGATTGGGGAATTCGATGCCGTTTGACGAATTAGAGGGCACTCCGGGAGACTTGCTCAGGTAGGAGACCCACCTATTAACCAAACCTTATATTTCAATACAATACATACGCTACCGGGAGTGAACGGGACTGTTAATAACTTCATCAAATCATGTTCGTACCATATACAAGCCTTAACTTTGTCGATGCCACATTGGCCGCAATAAATGGTTCCTACTGAAAGGACCTAAGAGGTTTTCAGAAGTCTTTAATAAGCGTTGTTAGAGTACCTATAGGAAAACAGACAGAAACATACTGAAGATGGTAAAAGGAAGTGTGGGAGACTTGACTTGGTAGGGAAAAAAAGTCAGTGAATTATCATACTTGCTTTTAGAAAATCCTGCGAATTTAACATAAAATAAAGATTTAAAAATTAATGGTCTTTAAAAAGCATTTGTAATCCACTTTGACACATATTAATTACACCATGTTATTCCAAATGATCATTACATAACCATTTACAAATTGCTGCTATCCGAGATGCATGGACGTTAATCGCTGATAATTTACCTTCTTAATCACATGTGGGTCTTCTTCACCGCATGGATTTTTGACGGCTATGGTAAACTCTCCCATGGTTTAGGGCGACTTGAGCCACATTTCCGTTTTTGCAACTTCTACCACTTGCAGACAAAACTCTATGTTTTTTAAGTATAAGTGGCTCAATTCTCTCGGACTCCCCGAATCGCAATCGGCATTGTTTAATTTCACGCACTCATAGGTAAACAGAAACTGGACATCGGTTTAAGCTCACGACAAGACTGTAAGTAAATCAGTTATTAATACAACGCTGTTTATTTTAACTACACCTCTAAAAGTGTGTTATTTAACAATATCAAAAGAAATTGTACAAAAAATACTCGTATGAAATCAGTTAAGTAATCAGACTCGTCCGAATAGAAGGCGCGAAGAGACAGCGTTTTTTTTATACATTTGAACACCGTATAAATAGGTAAGGGATCAATTTAGTTCGACCTTGCGCAACAAGGAAGCGATTGGATTAAAAACAGCCTTATCTTTAACTAACCATTACACGTCAGCTGCTCTTACCTGATAATATTACAATAATATGCACACTGAACCAGCTAAACTCACTTATTGTCAGTTAGTCCGGAATTTCGCTCTTACTCTCTTAATCTATGTTAGTTATCGGACTTTACAATTTTACACCTATTTGTAGACGCGGAAATAAAAAACGCCTATTATATTTTTTTTCTATTATTTATTACCATAGGATTCCTAGTCACTCCTTTTATCTAGATTTAACCTATTTTTTTGTTTCAGGGATCGACGAAAATGGTTCCTAATATTCAACATCTAGTCTGCTATACCTATATACTTCTACCGCTCTTTAAGCCTTGGGCGCGCGCGGTTTTTTTTACTTCGGCTGCGAAAATGGAGTCGCTGTTGGAAACCCACAAGAGAATCATAGACGACTTGGACAACTATATCACGAAAGAGGAGGAAAGACTCGCAGTTTTAAAAAAGTACGTCTAATATCAACTTACGAGATATCCTTTATTTATTATATCGTCGATATACAGGAAAACCTCACTAAGTAGGTACAGTCGTCTACAAAGAGATGTATCCACTTTTTCATCTTATTGCATTGTAATAAGGTCCGAAAGTGGATACATCTCTTTGAAGTCGACTGTACATATAACTTACTAATAACAGTCATTTATTCCTCTATATGTATAGACGATATAATCACAATGAGTAAATATATATAAAGAGCTCTTTAACGTCGTGTGAAAGTGTAACCCATTTTCAGTGGGTTGACACAATTCTGCGATGTGTAAAATTTTGCTTAATGATAATTTGACCAAATGAAAAGTGGCAAAATAAAAATGCTTGATTGGTTGGCCAAATAAAAGTATTGCGATAAGAAATGTTACTTATTAGGCGAAATATAATTTCTCTGATCCATCGTAGGCAAATCCCAGCCTTGTTTAAATCGAAATCGATTGGGTTCCTAACGAAAAAGGGTAAAAGTCTTCTCAAGATCAAGTGAAAAAGGGTTTAAGTCTAGTATACTTCGTTCATGTACATACCCTTTTTTATTACGAGTTAAGTCGACTTGTACCCTTTTTCACTAGGACCCTAGTTTTTATCACGTGAAGAAGTAAGTAAGAGATAAAAACTATACTTACCTACCAATATTTTTTCAGCCACTCAGAACTCTACATAAAAGAACATGAGAAGGCGATGCAAGACTTACCGAATTACGTGGGAAATCCCTTAAATGCGTTTACTTTGATTAAAAGACTGACAACTGACCTGGATGAAATATATGACGGGGTCAAAAGTGGAACAGGTAACACACAGTTTACTTATGCGTGGTTTTCTGCCAAATGATAGGTACGCGCGTGATTACTTAAAGAATAATTTTTATTTACACCGAATCTACTAACAAATTTGGCCACATTTTGGGTAGCGTAGTTTGTGTGGATATTTTACAACTGTTAAGGCTTTGAATACCAAACCGTAAGATTTTAATCAATGGTACAGAGACTTTACTCGTATTAAAAACTACTAAAATATGAAAGTTTCAGACATTAAGAGGAATGGAGCAATTAGTCAGTCAGTTACATTTATACATCTCTATCTGATATTTATTTATTTTATAAATTTATACTGTGTTTTGACTATCCCATCGAAAATCAATAAACTCTATAAATAAGTCTAGAGCATCAAATTATAGCTCTAATAATAAAGGATTCGTCAAATTACTATGAATTAAAAATGTTTAATAATTTTAATCGCTTTGGGTTTGTAACGCTTTAGCTTTACCTTTCGTAGTTTTTAAAACTTGAAAAGCACGAATTGATATTTTATGTCCTTAAATTATAAATTAATTAATTTATTGATTTATTGCAGAGAACATGCGGAACGTGTTTATAAACCACGAGAATGTGGTGTTCCCCACCCTGGAGGACCTGGCCGGCGCTGCGCAGGCGCTGACGCGGCTGCAGGTCACCTACCAGCTGGACGTGCACGACCTGGCCGAGGGCCAACCTACAGGTAATAAACAAATAGAAGATTTCTTTTGCGTAGAACTAACAAGATAAAAAGCAGAATTAGTAGTAGATTGTTCAACAAGGGACTAGAACAAGCCATAATGAAACGATATGTTAAGCGAGCTGAGCGAGGGTGGGTATAGTTCGAGTGTCATTATGGTTGTTTAGTTTCGCGTTAAACACTTTACTTTTGACTTTGAATGCGAGGAAATAAAACGACGTTCTATACAAAATTACAATATTATAAAAAAGTTCCTTACAAATTTGATTCACGGTTGTATTTTTTTGTAAAGTGACGCTTAAAATACTTGCAAAATTAGCCAACAGAATCAAACTTGAAATCTAATTGGACCATACATAATGAAATGTACATACATACATTAAATCACGCCTGTTTTTCAGAGGGGTAGGCAGAGACGACTTCTTTCCACCTGCTACGATCCTGACAAATCTCATTCGCTTCTTCCATATTCATACATCGAGCCATGCATGCACGTCGGTTTCGGGTACTTAAGATCCGGCCCTTTTCCTTTATTTCTCCGATTTGATTCGAAAACGAACGCCTTGGGCGGCCCCTTCCGACCCTCCCACAAATTTTGTCTCTGTATATCTATTTCGTCAATCTTCTTTCATCCGTCCTTTCCAAATGACCGAACCATCGAAGCATGCCCTTTTCAATCGTAGTCACTACATCTTCTTTTAGTCCACATTTCTCTCTGACCTTTTCATTCCTTACTCTATCAATCAGTTTCACACCACACATACTACGCAAAGAGCCCATTTCAACTGCTTTTATACGACTTTCATACTTGTCCTGCCACACCCAACATTCACTACCATACATCAGAGTAGGGGTCATCACTGCATTGTGAACAGCCAGTCGCGCTTTTTGTGAAACGCCCCTCCTGCTCACAAAGGAGTACAGGGCCCCATTAATTTAATTTCCCGCATTCACCCTCCTCTCGACATCCTTCTCACCATCTCTTGTAAACATACTTCCCAGGTACACAAATTCACTCACTTGCTCTACTAATTCACCATTAATGAAATGTATTCACCCTTAATATAATTAAATAGTTTCATATTCGTAATCATTAAACGTGTTTCGAGAAATCGTTTTTTTTATATTTTTGCCCAGTTGTCATTTTGCGGTTATTTCCACGCCCTAAAAATTGTCTATACAAAATCATTGGAAATGGCGATAATCCTCCATTCTCAAACACCGTGATTGGTTGTTTAGGATACCCTACCACTAACAAATGAATAAAAAAAATGTTCATAATCCCTAGAGATTAATTCCGAGCTTTAGTCCCGATAAAGTAACATTTTAAGAGCATAAAGAGTGAAAACTATTTCAAGTACGATTGTGTGTGCTCAAACTCACTTACAAGCTTCCTTATTTATACAAGCTTCTGCCCGCGACTTCGTCCATGTTTATCATCCCACAAGAATGCCCGCCTTCCACTGCGAGTGTTTTTTTTTGTAATCATATATCATATATTTTATGGAATGGAAGATATTTAAACACAGCCACACACACACACACACACACACATATACACATACTTTCTCATGAATAATTCGCGTATATAATATATACGGAAACGCTGTATGACCGCAAGAGCTAGCTTGTCATTTCTGCCTTTCTCTCTTAGCCTCGTATCACCTCGTCCCATCTTGCCTTAATCATTTAATAATTTCAGTCACCCAATGACAGCTGCGGATTGTTTCGAGCTCTGTAAAGCCATTTACATTATGAATGACTATGAGAACTCGTTGGCATGGGGAATGGAGACCCTCCGCAAATACGAAGAGGAAACTAAACAGAAGCAGTTGTTTACTGAAGTCGAAGTGCTGGAGCACATTGGCTTCTCGCATTACAAGTTGGGTCAGTTGAAAACAAACACGGTTTATTTACTTTGTGTGATAACATGACTACAGATTTAGCTAAGAATACATGTAGGCTCTCATGTAAAGTCCAGTTTTATAAGATATCTTCCCTTCATTTGGTTGTATTAAGGCCCGAAATCAGATTCTGTTCTTGACGAACTCAACCGTATGTACATTGATTGCTAAACTTTACCACCAGCAAAATCACTCGTTACTCCAATTAGTTAATAGGGGTCTGTGTGAGGATGTTTTAAATTCCAAAAAACATAAATTGTTTAAGATGTTAAGTATATTCAAACACACTGATCCATCTTTTTGGCGAGTAAAGCAACCAAAGCAGATTATGGGTAAAAATTGGATCGTGTTGCCAATTTGACTACATATTATATTAAAATTTCGAACCCTTTAAAGTAAGTAATAGTTTTAAATTCTTTAATTTGTCTCTAGTCCTGAATTCCCGCCATACAAGTACAAAATTGTCAACAGGTAACGTAAGAACCGCGTTAGAATGGACTATAAAACTTTTGAAATTGGATCCGAATTACCCGCGGCTACCAGTGGATGTGCGGAGCAAAGCCCTCTCCCTCGAGGCGGCAAGCCAGAACCCAGGGGTACGTTGCTTGACTTGCTTGTATCTATAACAACATTGTATAGTGCCCGGCCATCCAATCTTAACACCTGTCAATTGTTTCTCCCTGATCTTTATTTTTCAGGGCTTGTATCTTTATATTTCTCTCTTTTCAACTCTTAACTTCGATTTATTTTAATAAACATCATTGTAAGATGATACAAAAACTCTTAACATACTAGCTACAAATAAAATAAGCCTTGCAGTTCACCCGCTTGAGGCCTGGTCCCTAAAATGCTGGCCGCGTTCTCTCTTTGCACAGCCAGACTGAGCCGCTGCGCAAAGAAAGAGCCCGCTCTGGGATCACCCGCCGCCAAAATAAGTCTTTCCGACACCTCTTTTACAAAATTCTTGGTGTCGGAAGACCACGGACCCAACGTTTCCATTGCAAGTGCCGCAAAAAAGTAATTATCTTTTAGAAAAGCGTATTTGCGGCACTTGATGGTCTGGGCACGGTCAGCCGCGGACCCAGGCTGACGAGCGGATCCCTCGACGTGAGACGGAGCTAACGTGTCCACGCATGTTACGTCCCATCTCCTTTTATTTTATTATTTTATATTCTCTTTTTTGTATAATCATTTTTACAATTTTACTTACACTTAGCATGCAACAATTTTCTTACTTGCTAAAATGCCTAGCTATTATTGATATCAAAAAAAACTGAAAAGAAACTAGACTGTGTAAAATATTCATAAAAATTATTAATACTTATCTTTTACTACATAAGCGGCAATCAACATAATTAGGTTTCTATTTATTTATTAAAATATAACATTATATCGTCGCTGGAAAGGCAAAACTACTAAAGCGCCATTTTGGTCAAAATGAGTTATATATACAGTACGACTGCTTTTTTTTTTCTGCGTCGTTTGGTCTGGGTCTCGTAGCGATCGGAGCATGTTTTTGGCGCTTTAGTAGTGAAAATTGGGTCAAAATTTCAATAATTTCTTAGGATTTTTTACTAACATCCGCCTCATTTAGACATATTTTTGAATAGTTGGCGGTTAAGTATTGTGCTTGCTGTATCTAGCCGTTTCAAGCTTTATTAGTAATTTTAGATAACATACCTGAGGATACTCGGTGGTGATTATGTAAATTTCGCTTGTAGTACATACTAAATGAAATGTATTTTAGTCAATAACGTTTACGCAATAACCGTCAGTTGTAGTAATTTAGTATTTTTTCTCTTTTGAAATCATGTGAAGTCATGTTTGTTAGTAAATAATCTTATAGCAGGAATCGACGATTGTGGCGCTTTAGTATTTTTACCTTACTCAATAAACAAAGTAAAAAGGATATTAGTATATTTCAATGCGGGACTTCTATCTGTTACATCTGTTAAGAAACTTTGAACTACATACTTAAAGAATATTACGAGATATTAGTAATTATTAAGTTATAAAATAAATTAGAAAAGTATAGGTAAGGCGTTATGCGATTCATAAATTTGTAACAAATTCGACCTTTAGTCTATTTCTCAAATTGTTTTCGGGTGACATCAAGCGTATTAGACGCGCAAGCAATGTCAAAACAATATCTTTTGACATTATGCGCGCCAGTTTATAATTATTATTTATGCTAGTTACCTCAGAACTCCGTCATTTATTAACCGATCTGGAAAATTCGTTTTTGGTTTGATAGGGAATACTTCTGGAGTAGGCTTACTGTCATCAGGTTAGAATCTGATGATGGGGTCCTGGAGAAATTGAGGGAAATCTTCAAATATTTTAGGTACACCTATAGCGATTTGGGTATTTTGTATGTATAAATAGCATATGGTAACTCGTACATTTGCTCTTGAAAAGCACCATTTGGTGAAGTAGAACTGATGATAATTAATGTAGATCACAGATTCACCAGAACTACCTACTTACTCAATAATTTAATAATTTCATGGGTTGGGATTTAATGAATATTATTTAATGCCAATTTATTTAATATTAATACTATTTATTTATTTATGGAAACGCATACCTATTTATTTGATAAAAAAGAATGATGTCCCGTCAAAAACATAAATGTGAAAATGGGAGCCAAGTTCAATATTTTAAGAATATGCGATGCATGGTTATCGCCTTCACCGACATAAGAATTGAGATTTAAATGGGTGCCAAGTTCCGTAGATAATCCTGATATTTATTTATTAAGAACGTACAACATTCTAAAATTAATTAAATAGGTACACAATTTCTTATTTTTTCTCATACGATAATGTATGCTTGATCTGGCCGTTGGTCCAGACATCTAGCGAGAGTCTCCTGAGGTGTTGGTCGAGCCTCTTCGCTATATGACCGTTTGCCGAAACAACTATCGGGACAATGATCATCGACTCAATATCCCACATGGCGGTCACCTCGTGAGACAAGTCAAGGTACTTGCTTGTCCTTATCGGCCTTCACGAGGTTCTCGTCATGCGGGATGGTGACGTCGACGAGCACTGCCCGTCGTTGAGATCGATCTGTCAATACGATATCAGGCTTATTGGCGACAATAGTCCTGTCCGTGATGACAGATCGATCCCAATAGAGCGTAGCACGACCATTTTTGAGAACTGGCGCCGGTGTGTACTTATAGTACGGCACTTCAGACTCAACAAGACCATATTGAAGAGCAAGTTGCTGATGGATGATCCTGGCCACGAGGTGATACTCGTATCTGTGCAAGTACTCGCCGTTGGCCAAATGCGAACAACCGGAAATTATATGACTGAGGGACTCGCCGGGCAACGGCATGCTCGACAAATGTCGACCGTGCCATCCCTCAGAATATATTTCCGGTAATTATTCGTCATTATGACCATGCCAGCAATTGCACAGACAAAACCTTCGGTTTCCCCAAAGAGGTCACCAAATCGCAGCCAGTTCACGGACGCTAAAAAGTCTACCTCGGGTCTTGTTAGGGCCCCGTAGAAGCGTCCGTGTAGCTCGTTGCTCTTCCACACCTTCTTGCGGTCTTCAGTGCTCAACACAGTTGGTCTGTGCCAGTTCTCGTTTGCCAAGGAGAGAGGCGTGAGGCTCTTGTCTAATGCAACCACATCTCGATGCATCCCACACTCATTGCTAAGGAAATAATCCCTGAGATTGCACACCTCGCGGTTGTGGAGATTCTTAGCATTTAAAATGCCTCGACCACCACATTTCCTCGGGATGTACAATCTCATAACAGATGAGCGTGGGTGCAACATGCGATTTGATTTAAGCAGTAGACGGACCCTCCTACCCAGGGCGTTCAGCTCAGTCTGAGTCCACCTTAGTATGCCAAAGAAATATGTGAGCAGCGGTATCACCCAGCCATTGAAGGCGCGCACCTTATTGCCACCCGACAAAAGACTGCTAAGAACTTTTGTCAAGCGGCAGAAGAAGCGCTCTTTCACTGACTGCTTGACATTGCCGTCCACAATACCCAAAGACTGTGACATACCAAGATATTTGTAGGTTTCAATTTCGGAGAGAGATCTGAGAGTCATCGTCTCAGAAAGCTGCAAATTCGACCGCACACTTATCTACACCGAATTCCATCTTGATCGCATTACTGAACTCTTGTGTGATTTTCAATAATGCGATAAGATCTTGGCGCTTCGATACAAACAGTGAAAAATGACTTCAGCTTCTCTACGAAGTCAATAGCCAAGCCCAGAATCCGTCAGCAAAGATCTGAGAGGATTCAAGGCTAGGCAAAACCACAAAGGACTACTGTCACAGAAAGCTGCAAATTCGACCGCACACTTATCTACACCGAATTCCATCTTGATCGCATTACTGAACTCTTGTGTGATTTTCAATAATGCGATAAGATCTTGGCGCTTCGATGCAAACAGTGAGAAATGACTTCAGCTTCTCTACGAAGTCAATCCAAGCCCAGAATCCGTCAGGAAAGATCTGAGAGGATTCAAGGCTAGGCAAAACCACAAAGGACTACTGTCACCCTGGAAGATGCCTCTTTCAATCCTTAGGCGAATCAAAGGGGACTTCTCGACCACCTGGTTGACGAAGGACTGTGACCCACTGCCTCATACACACACCTAAAAAGGACCTCAAAGTTGCATCAACTTTATACAACTCTAAGATCCTTTCGAGCCATGAGTGACGCACCGAGTCGTAAGCCTTCTTGTAGTCAATCCAAGCAGCCAAAAGGGCCGCCTTGCTATGCCTGACTAGCTGACAAATCGTTATGTCTATGAGGAGGAGCTCCTTAGTACCTACCCCGGGACCCAACCTTACATCCGTTTTGAGCAGAGGCCAAAACATTATTTGCAATAAAATGTACATTTAATTTTGTGCTCAAAATGGATGTAAGGAGCTTGTAGATGGTAGGCAAGCATGTAATGGGTCGGTAGGTAGTTCTTTGGATCCGCGGTACTACGGGACTTGTGGAGCAGAAAGGTGACACCAGTTGTTAATAGGTAAAGGTGGCAAGGAACCTATCTCAAGGGAATTTCAAAGTAATTCATGTTTTATTTATTTCTTGGTCTATTAATTTCAACTGACATTCATGCGTAAGTAATATTGTTAAGGCTGAAACAAGAAAAAAGTCCTACAAAAGGTAAATCATCAGGATGGTTAATTGATCATTCTGCCCTTTAAGTAACATACATTTGAAATTTAACTTATCTTAAATGCTAAATTCCTATTTGCTTTATGGCTTTGCAAAGTATTTTTGACAATAAGTCATTTCCGCTTATGATTAACATATTTTTTATACATGTAAGTATTTTTTTCTCGAGAGTAAGTAAAAGGAGACAAGTCCTTAGTATTTATTGACTCCTTACCTAAAACTTTAATGTGGAGGTTAGTAATTTTATCTTACCAGCATTTTTTTAGGATTGAGAGCATTAATGCTAAAGCGACAAGTAACTCCGTAAATACTGAACACACGTACAATACGATAAATGAATCGTGCAGATAAAAAAAAACATGATATGTCACCCTTTACAGCCTCCATTTTCATTCAAAAGAAAAAAAGTTATGACATTGTAAAGACAAAAAAAACATTAAAAATGCTTTTTCTCGAAATGACCCTTTTGGATGTTAGTAGTTTTGCCTTTCCAGCGACGATATGTATAATTTGACCACAAATAACAATTCAGTGTAGTACTTAAATTTAATAATTCCATTTATCTGTTAAAACATGAGCATAAAATAATGCATCTCTTTAAGAGCTAACATGCCCACTATACTCGTATAATTTAACCTACATGAATTATAGAACATGTAATACTAATAACATAAATGGGTACATTCCAATATTTCCAATCCATTCGTAGGAATAGATTGGTGACACATTTATATTTTTAATTAAATATAATATAATATACATCTAATAAAGTATTTATCAATTCTACCATCATGCCTATATAGCGTCACAGTGGAATTAAACCTTTAATAAGGAGACCAGTGGTGTGCGATTTTCACCCACTACCACCCAGCCCCCTCAGCAGCAGTAGTGCGCCAGCACCCCGAAAACGTGTCGTGTTTTTAAGGATCTCTTTGTAAAATTAGCAGTAATAAGTCAGCTGTGTCACTTCCCGGAATTGCTTATGGCCATGGAGATCGTCCCCGGATGCAGGCCAACCCACGGGGAGCAGAGGGCTCCAATGGAGCCGCTCCAGTGGAGCAGCGTGCTCCAAAGGAACCGCTCCAGTGGCGCAGAGCGCTCCAGTAGAGTAGAGTGCTCCAAAGTAACCGCTCCAGTGGAGCAGAGTGCTCCAATGGAACCGCTCCAGTGGAGCAGAGAAATCGGATAAGGAATCTCTATAGAAGCCAAAATGTCTGGAAATTTCCAAATTTGGCAACTCTGTAGCAAATACATGAACTTTGGAGTGAAAAGACAATACCGAATAATAAAAAGCGTCATGTGGTGGTTTGTCTTGTACTAAAGGTTAGAAGTATTTTTAAACAGATTTAATTTACAATTTATAGTGGGATTGATTGCTTCGTCAAAAATCGGTGATCCTAAAAGTGTTAAAGATGAATTTGAATGTTGGGTGAAGCTGCATTAAAATTAGTGACGATATCAATTTTTTTTTTCTATAGTAATGTAATCAGGTTTATAAATTTCGCACTTAGTAAAGTTTAATGAGAGGCCTATATTAGAAAATTTTGTGATGATCGTTTGCAGGTCTTGTAGTACAGTTGAGGCGTCCAAGGGAACCGTCATCGAGGTACCACAGATTCAGTTTAGAATTTAGATCTGAAATAAACTTGATTATCACGAGCTTATGATTTTCCCGTAAGGATATCTATTATCCCTGGGCATTTTTGATGTGCGTATTATTGGCCGGTACTGTAATTCATACTAACAACAACTCGGCAGAGGGCGCTGCTAGGCAACGTAGCAATTCAAAACAGCTCCGTTATACTTTAATTATTTTAATTTATTAAATATAGATTTTAAGTGACATATTTACGTAAATATTAAGATTGACACATAACAAACAATAGTACAATAACAAATAGAAGAAATATGGCACCAGCGAAGGCAAAAACAACAACAAATGCGGCGGCGGTGGTCAGGTTGGTGGAAGTTATTTCAAATTTGACTGCACAGTTAACTGAGATGAGGGGCAAAATTAAATCCTGCCGTGATGTTATCCGAGAGCAACAAAGGATGCTTACTCACCAAGACGCCTGCGTTCAAAAGATCCTGAGCATCATATCCAGCCAAATTGTTCACCCATCACATAACGTCTCGCACTGGTCACTTAATGAGTCTGGGCCGGCGGGCATTGTCTTTGTAAGTAGTGAACCGCACCAACCACCTAACACCACAAACACAAATAACGCCGCGCCAACAGGGCCTGTGACGTCTGCGTGCCCCGCGACAGCGCCGGAGGGCCCCTTGAACATTGCGCCTACGCCCAAACCGCGGTGAGTTCGTTCACAGCGTTCCGCTCCCAGCACAAATGCCCCCCTGGTTAGTCAGGCTATTGATGAGAACTCGTCTGCTGCCATCTCTTCGCCTTTCACCAGCGTCAAAGCTCAATTGGTAGCGCTAGCGCCGCCAAGAAACGCACCGTCGCCGAGCACAAATGCCCGTCCGAGCACGTCCTGCCCCTCAGGTCTTCGCGCAGCTGCCCCTCGCGTTGCCAGCCTCCACATCTTCAACTTAAGTGCTGACACCACTGCTGAGAACGTCACCCACCACGTGCAGACACAGCTGGGTATCCCGGCGCCCGTGTGCGAACAGCTGGCCGTCACACGGGGCAATTACTCCTCGTTCCGGCTGGATGTGCCGGCAGACAAACAGAAAGCGGCGCGTAATGTCCAAAATTGGCCGGACGTAGTCTCAGTACGTTTATTTAACGTTGTTAAGCCAAAAAACTCCACAGCACAACGAGACACAGCACGGCGCAAATAAAAACTAAGTTCATCATATTACACCAAAATGTTCGATCGATTTGTGGCAAGACGTCGTTATTATGTTTATTGACACACACTGAGAAACCAGATGTTATTGGATTTAGCGAGACTTGGAGCCGAAAAGATGAGATTGAGGGAGTGAGGTTAAGTGGGTATGCGCTTGCAAACTCCTACTGCCGCACGCGCATCGCTCATGGCGGTGTAGCGCTATACGTACGCGAGGGTATAAAATATAGACAGCGTAATGACCTACTTAGCCTCGCCGTTCAATTTCACTTCGAATTTGCGGCGATAGAAGTAACTTGTTTAAAGCTTATAATTATTGTTTTATACAGGACTGGAAATGATGATTTTGACATTTATTTACACAATTTAGAGTTATTGTTATGTAAGCTTACTGACGAAAATTAAAGGTTTATTCTAGTCGGTGACCAAAATGTGGATTACGTATCTGATAATCGCCTGAGACGGCAGGTTGACGATATATTGTTTAGCTATCAGTGCACTAATACCGTCACCTTTCCTACACGCGTGACTCCCGACTGTTCGTCGTCCATTGATTGTGGAATAGCAAATCATGCTCGCGACTGCCTCACTGTGTCGCCAGTGGACACTGCTATTAGCGACCACAACGCACAGCGGTATGAGTTTGTAGTGGATTGCGAGTTTAAAGGTACTATGGCCAGTCAATTTATCGAACGTCGTATTTATAAGAATGAATCCACTTATTTATTTTATTTAGACATTTATAACTATAATTTTAATATTATTTATAATAACACCTATGACATTAATACTAAATTTAATAAATTGTTTAATGTTTTGATTTACTATATTGATATTCATTTTCCGGTTAATACTATAAAATTGAAAAAGAAATCTGTTGTACCATGGCTAACTGATGAGCTATTGGAGTACACGCGCAAACATAGTGATCTGCATGAAATTAGACGCCAATACCCGAACAACCCCATCATCTCGGAATGTATTGACAAATACTACAATTTAATAAAGTCTACAACGCTGAAAGCTCGCCAGAACTACATCCAAAACAAGCTTAGAAGTAGTTCAAACCCGGCTAAGGAAATATGGAACGCGGTAAATGACGAAGTAGGCACTAAAACTAGGTCACATAACATATGTCTCAGGGACCCGACGGCCGAAGTTGACTTACCAGATATTGAGGTTCCAGATAAATTTAACACCCACTTCACAAATATTGCGTCAAAATATACGATTGCTAGCGATCAGTCTAGATGCAGACACTACCTCCGCAACCACCTGCGCGACCTGGATGTGCCCACGATCAGCTTGCCGACAGTCACGCGCGAAGCCTTGGACGAGGTGCTGCGGTCCTTATTAAAAACGCGTACCGTAGTTGACACATATGACATCTCACTAAATATTATTTTATGTATATGGCCTATTATATCGAATATATTATTAGTATTAATAAACACAATATTTGCAACTGGTGTTTACCCTGACGTGCTGAAGAGTACTAGAGTGTGTCCAGTTTTCATAGGAAAAGGGGACAAGTGTGACGTCAATAATTATAGGCCCATAACAATAGTGCCAACTATTTCGAAATTAGTCGAGTCCATTCTTTCATCACACATCATGACCCACCTTGAAAACAATGATTTGCTTACAGACCGCCAATTCGCATATAGGCAGAAGATGTCGTGTACCACAGCGGCACACAAAATTTTCGACTGCATTGTTTCTGGTCTGGACGACAAGTACAAAAGTGGCTGGTGTTTTTTGCGACTTGTCCAAGGCTTTTGATGTAATTAATCACAAACTGCTTCTGGATAAGTTGCAACACTACGGTATCCAGGATACCAGCCACCAACTACTCTCGTCGTTTTTGTCCGATCGGAAACCGGTAGTTAAGTTGTCTGCAAATGGCAAAAGACTGGCATCTGGGACTGGTGGCGTGCACTTGGGGATTCCTCAAGGATCGGCGTTAGGAAATACCCTATTTTTATTTTTTATAAACGACCTTCCAACCAGTATCACAGCTGGCCTTTCAGTGCTGTTTGCAGATGACACAACCGTAGTGGTTAGCGCGCGCACGTATGAACAGCTAGACGAAAAAATACATGACGCTAGCGAGCAACTGCAGGGGTGGTTCACGATAAATGGATTGCTTTTGAATGTTGCAAAATCAAGCGTTATGCTATTTTCGGGCCGTAGTCTCGCTGTTCCTCCGAGCGTGCCTAACAATCCGATGCCTATATGCGACAAGTGTAGGTTTCTTGGTTTCACTCTGGACTCGGACCTTAACTGGAAGTGCCATGTCGATGAACTGTGTGGTAAACTGAGTGGTGCAGTCTTTGCGTTGCGAAAGCTAAAGATCCTCATCTCTGATGATGCACTGAAGCAAGTATATTTTGCACATTTTCACTCCCTTATGTCGTACGGTACTCTTATATGGGGAAACTCCACGGATGCCAACAGAGTTATGCTAATGCAGAAACGTGCTGTACGTACATTAGTTGGAGTGAAACCTAGACACTCGTGCAGGGATCTCTTTATGACGCACCGCATCATGACGCACTACTCACTTTATATTCACGACGTTGTAATGTTTGTCAGAAAAAATATTAACATGTTCGCCCGCGTGCATGCAGTCGGCAAGCAGCTCCGCCACTCGGGGCGTTTGAGAACAGTTCCCCGTCACATGGCACTTGCAGGGAAGAACCCGCGCGTGATTGGTCCCATCTTTTACGAACTTAGGAATGAACCATCCGACGAAGCATTTGGACGCCGGCTGAAAAACCTTTTATTGGAAAATCCATTATACTCAGTTAAAGAGTTTATGGACTTTAGTTTATAATTAGGTACATAAATTATTTAAAATGTTTTGATTTGATCTGTTGTTGTTTTTATTATTTCTGATGTTTTGACTTATTATGTTATTTATAAAATAAAAAAAATGCTAATTTGATTGCATGCTATTTTTAAGACGATCCTTAACGGTGATAACTCTTTAGTTTTGTATTTTTATTGTTATCCTGACTTTTTATTTCTATTTTTGATAATAAATTTGTGTATATTTTTGACGATTCCAATGTAATTTCTTGTACTTTTGACATAACATGCAATGTATACTGTGACTTACTTTGGAAAATAAATATCATTCATTCATTCATTCATAACCAAAGCCATAGATCATAGATTATAATGATTGATGATTGACTCAATCAATTGACACGTATAGGGGTAGAACCTGTTTCAATCCGATTGTACAACAAAAGATTGCGCAAACATATTGTAGGTCTGTGAGGGGGCCTAACGTCTTGTAGGGTTGTAATTCATGATCAAAACGACTAATCCTATTCGTGGATAAATTCAGTCAACTGTGTCTAAATTGCAATAGCCTACCGCGACGATGTCGGTGGGGCGCGAGGGATCTTCCTGATCATTTATTCTCGTTGGTATTCCAAATTGCAGGGTTTTATTAACTCCTGTCCGGCCTGGTGGAGCCACTTGTTGCACACTGAAAAAATAATAATTTAAAAGGCTTTTTTTGTAAGTAGGAAGCGGGTATCCTTGAACCCTTAATAAAAACAGCAGGTGAATTACCGACATTTCCGTTATTCAAAAAAGCATAAGGTAGAAAAAAAATGCGTCAGAATTCCATGATGACCTTGTGATTTTATTACATAAATAAAATTGATTTATTTCCATAAATTAAATAATTTTTACATATAACGTGAGATTTTTTTGTGATTTTTCGGAGCATAATATTTGGAGCCAAAGGTAATTTATACAAGTAAGTTTGTCAAATTTCAAGTTGATAGCTTCTACAATTGCTGAGATTTCCCGATCCCTATCAACCCTAAATACTATCACCACGTCAAACTCTTTTTTGCCAAGTTAAACGCACCTATTTGTTTCTTATTCTAATTATTTTATTTGTTGCTGCGCTTAAGCAGTGCAGCTCCGACTGGCTCGGACTTATCAGTGCCTGGCCACGCCCCTTCATTTGCTTAAGGCGCGTACGTGTAAGGTGCGCACATATTCAACCCGCACGATGGTTCGAAGATGTTTTACTGGCTTGTTCGACTCACCCCACTTGGAGCCGCGCAGCACGGGGCAGGCGGCGTGGCGTGTGGCCCTGTTACCCTCGCCCGACGGGTGCAGGTTGATAAAGTACAGCGCCTTGCCGCGCTCCGGGAACACCGCCAGGCCCAGGTTCGTGAACACTGTGGCGCCACCCTGCACCACGTCTGTCATCTACAGACAATAGGGATGATGACTATACTCAAGATAAATAACTATGCACAAACCGCGAAATGAAACTTCCGTAATAGCTAATCAGGCTATTACGGAACCGAGTAGAGTAGTGAGACAGTGCCCCCTGCCAAGCACTCCGTATTTGTAAACACATGGCCGAGTACCCGGCCGATCTGAACACGCAAGCGGCTACCACTCGCCACTCGGTACAGGGTTTGAAACTGAACTGACTGACTGCCTCGCCGCAACTTTAAATATAGGTGTAAACGCCCACTCGGCCACAGCATTGTCTCGGCCGCGTGACATTTTACTATGTCGCTATTCTACTCGGTCCTACTCGATAGGTGTAATCGGGCTATAAATATGGAACATCCAGTCGACACGTCGAAAAAAAGGTGAGGGTGGCTGGAAAGTAGTCCAGAGTTAGGTTGTTTGGAGGGATACTAGGAAGACTATCCTAAGTTTTAGGCGTTGAGGACCCTGGAGTGGAGGAGGAGAGAGGACAGACAAATGCCTTTCTTTTTTTCAGTTTTTCCTTATATATATTTAAACTCAGCACATTTTGTGTAGCATATTGCTTGACAAAAAATTACATTAAATTTCATAAAAGTTCGTTGGCGAACCAGATTTTTCGCCCAAAGTTTCATCATAGCTACCGATATGATTTTTAAATTTGCACAAAATATAAAGCGTAGAAGATTTAATAGTACCAAAGGCCACGATTTTAAGCACCCAGCAGAATAAGATGGCTTAATTATTTGCACACAATTAGATTCCGAGACTTACATAGTAAAGCAAAGTTGCAATTCTGTTTCCATCGGGTCCCGGGAAGATAATTTCACTTTTCTGAAAAAATAGATGTATTACCTGTAATTGGGGTGCATGTTAATCCAAGTTAACTTTAATCAATAAGCTTACTTTAAATTCAATAATGTACTCTGCTGGTGTATCGTATTTAATAAATAAATAAATTATAAATAAATTATGGAACTATTTCACGCTTTGGTTAGGCTGTAGGTGGTATTTTGATACCGTTCACGATATCAATATTAGCGGTTTATAGTCAACATCATTTAACTTAAGCCGCTTAAGCGCTTCGTTCTTGTCCCTCAACTTTGCCCTTCGAAATTTTCAAAAAGAAACAGTCGTGTCATATCAGGTGTCCCATCATCTTTCCTCTTCTACATTCTATGATTTCTAAAATATGGCTTTTATCGTTTACCATCTTCATAACCTCTTTGTTGGTTTTCGTTTCCGTCCAACTAAGTCTTTACATTCTTCGCCAACACCACATCTCAAACGCTTCCAATCTTTCGCTATGTCTTTGTGTTAGTGTCCAAGTCTCGCTACCGTACAATACGATGCTCCAAATGTTGACTTATTTGATGTTTATAGTAAGCGAATAGAAAATATATACATATATTGATACGCTCACCTGAGCGAAGTCACAGTGCGGCTCGAAGTGTCCTCCGATACCGTAGTTGACGACCTGCAGCCCCTCGGCTGACTTCATGGTGAGCCCCGTCATGTCGGCGACGCGCTGCGACACGCGCGCCACCACCTGCGACTCCTCGTCGAAGAGCCACGCCGTCTTGCTTATACGATTCTCGCCGATATACGTTTGCCCGTTTTCTTCGTCACTGATCACGGCGCGTTTCAACTATTGAGGTATAAATAAAGAAATGTCACTGGATCATCATTATACTATCTGAAGAACGCCCATTGTTGAGCATTTGCTTTCAGTGACATAAGAAGCAGTGGATTAAGCCCCAGACCTTTAGCTTTAAAGGCACTTCTTAGGTAAAAGCACCTATTACCATTGTATTTTATAAAGTTCCGTTTTTAAGCTCATTTTAGGTAAGGTTAGGTTAGGTTATATTTTAGTTAGAATTACTTTGAATTTACCATTGTATTTAAATGACTCTACCATCTCTAGTGTTTGTCATAACGCCGTAAGGCAGATCACAGAGGTCCATTCCTGTAGAATTTATAAAACCTGTAATAACCTGTGTTTCACAAAATAAATGATTACTGATTTTAAAAACATGCTAATTTGGTTGCATGTTATTTTTAAGACGATCCTTAACGGTGATAACTCCTTAGTTCTATATTGTTATTGTAATCCTGACTTATTATTAATATTTTTCATTATATTAATTTTTTTACTTTTGACATAACATGCAATGTATACTGTGACTTACTTTGGATAATAAATATCATTCATTCATTCTGTAAATATCACTAAATTGTGTCTGTAGCATACGCTACTGTTTTTCTACACAAAAATGCTAATCATTTTTAGAAACGTAATGAGGCATGACTTAGGTATACTCGTACATTCGGGAAAATATGAATTAAATCCTAGACCCGTTGATAATATCGCATAATGTTTCACAAGACAGCGATTCGGGACGGTACGTCACGACACCTTATTGCGGATTGGAGCAAGCATTTTGACAGTCGACGATTTCGCGGGGACGGCGTTCTCGCCGTACGTACCCTCGGAGGTCTTGAGTGATGTCGCCCTAGCCTTCATGTTAGCCTGGACAGACAAGGTTCTCTTCACTGCTGTTTGAGCCAGGCCCGTGGCCCGGCTGCGTTATCAGCTTCCCATCTCCGTATCTCCTGGTAACCTGGTTTGATGATCTGCTGTAAGTGCACAGTTCGTCCCGCGTGATTCCGTTCCGTTCCATTCCTGACGTAGCGAGGCAACTGCTTCTCCAAACAACGCAGCACCACCGCTGGTCCTTATTTGGGTAATGTAAATAAGTAGTCTTAGGAATTTAAGTTTAAATTATACATGAAGTTTATTTAACATTTGGCCTTTTCATTCACTCTCCCTTAGTTACATCATTATAGGATTCTACAGCAAGAGGACCCTTGACAACAAAGTTTTGATGCAATCATCTCCGTGCATTCATCACAGTATTCTGTCATTAACCAATCACACCTATTATTCACGACATGTACTATAACCAAAATTTGTAACAACTTCTTAATTTAAGGCTGATTTTAATTATTTTCGTATCACAGAAATATAGCTTTTAAAAAAATGGTGCTTTAAAATAACAAAGTGACACGGACCTTATTTATGGATGGGGCCATCCATAAATAAGGAGTAAAGTGGTAAAGTTTCATGTCACGCCACGTCACTCACCCGGGGTAATGCACGTATCATTACGCAGAATGTTCATATGATCGAAAGGCATTTCTCGCTGCACGATTTTTTTTTGGTAGTCCCAAGTCTAACCTAACCTTACCTATGTAATTAATGTTAAGATCCTGAAATCTTCCTTCCTGTAGTCTTTCGTTGCGGTAGTTGACTACTTGCAGCTGCTCGGCCGACTTCATGGTTTCAGCAGAAAATAGCATTCGATAAAATGATACAATCGATGAAGGGAAATTCGATAAGTTGATGGGATACCCACTTACCCGTGGCATGCTCAAGACCTTGATGGTCTGTATTTCGTCATCGCTGAGGACGCCGTGGAACACGAACACGTCCGGGTCGATGAAGAGCTGCTCCGCCTTGATCGGGGCCAGCCGGAGGAACGGGTGGTTCTCCGACATGTAGCGGCAATACAATCTAGGACAACCGTCATAGGAAGTTAATTTATCCAGATTAAACTTTGTTTTTTATACCCGACTGCCGAAAGAAGAGGGTAATGTTACTGACGTAAATGTATGTATGTATGGTATACCGGTTGAGACGTTAAATCGTGAAAACGGAACAAACTAACAAACAAGGCATAACATTTATAATTAGTATAATCAAGGACAAGGTTATGATTAATTTCAGGCTTATCATATCGCATTATGACCATCGGGTAATTCGTGGTCAGATGGCTCGTCTTCCATGTTTTGGTGTTGATATAAAACTTTAAGTAAACGTTTTGACTTTTATTCAGCCTTCTTAATCACAAAATAAGGCTATACTACGATAATCAGCTCGATCACCCACGGCGGTGCCATTTGGCGTCCTTTGTCATGGTTAGAATTTGTGTTTTATTGTTCTATACATAAAAAATCAAACAATTCAGGCTATAATGGGTTAAAAATAATATCGAAATGCGATGGACGCGAAGTGCCAAGGGCGTTGAGGTTCAAAGTTGAGTCCCAACTTGACATTTCGATCCATGACAAATAAATAATTTTAATGTAGCAACACCAAAGTATCTTGCCCTCGTCAACAGATGGTGTTGCTCGAACATTTACATAATGTGGTCATACTAGAAAAGCGGTTTTACTACTGGACTGCGTCACTTGTCCCTAGTCACATAACCAAAATTGACTACTACTTAGTTACATACATACATAATCTCACGCCTTCGTTCCCAGAGCGGGGTAGGCAGAGCTACAGAATTACAAACATTCTGTGAATAAATTATGGTAAACGACACTGAAGTCTAGGAGGGAGCTCGCTGTAATCAGGGTTTGAAAGCTGGCTTTTTGGACTTACCTTTTAGCAACATCGCTGTTAATCTCCACCTCCCCGCGGCAGAGCGCTTCATACCTCTGTTTTTCTCTTCTATCTTCAGGTTTGACCTTGTTATCCTGTAAATAGTACATTATTGTAGAGACCGGGAAGTAAGAAGTTGCTGGACGAGTATGAGTTGGCGCGTCCGAAACGCTGTTAATTAGCCGCCGTTCCCCGGCCGATGCTTGACTACTACTTTTTTTTCTAATAATGCGAGGAAATAAAACAACAATTTTATCACTAGTACTGTCACAAAGTTGCATTCCAAAAAAAGTTTCCTGCCTCTGTTATTATTTTAAATTACACGACTTCACTCATATTGCCATTTTCATACGAAAAAGGTTGTGTCTGAAAATTTCATTTTCTGGATAACCTTTTGTTAAGTTTTGTTGCTGGATGTACTTTTTTTTACAAAGTAATCTGGTATTCTGACTTTTTACCAAATCATCATTTGACAAACTATATCATTTTACAAACTTTCATTTCGCAAACATGTAATTGTGCTTAAACCATTACATATTACATAGGTTACTTCATGGGCTTATTAAATAAGTTAGGTTAGGTTAGATTAAATACCACAAAAAAAAAGTGAATAAATTTGTGTACCTGGGAAGTACGTTTACAAGAGATGGTAAGTGTGAGAAGGATGTCGAGAGGAGGGTGAATACGGGAAACCATATTAATGGGGCCCTGTTCTCATTTGTGAGCAGAAGGGGCGTTTCACAAAAAGCGCGACCGGCTGTTCACACTGGAGTGTTGACCCCTACTCTGATGTATGGTAGGTAGTGAATGTTGGGTGTGGCAGGACAAGCATGAAAGTCGTATAAACGCAGTTGAAATGCGCTCTATGCGTAGTATGTGTGGTGTGAAACTGATTGATAGAGTAAGGAATGAAAAGGTCAGAGAGAAATGTGGACTAAAAGAAGATGTAGTGAATAAGATTGAAAAGGGCATGCTTCAATGGTTCGGTCATTTGGAAAGGATGGATGAAAGAAGATTGACGAAAGAGATATACAGAGCAAAAGTGAGTGGGAGGGTCGGAAGGGGCCGCCCTAGGCGTACTTTTTCGAATCAAATCGTAGAAATACTGGAAAAGGGCCGGATCTTAAGTACCCGAAACCGACGTGCATGCCTGACTCGATGTATGAATGTGGAAGAAGCGAAAGAGATTTGTCAGGATCGTAGCAGGTGGAAAGAAGTGGTCTCTGCCTACCCCTCTGGGAAACAGGCGTGATTTAATGTATGTGATGTATGTAAAAAAACAATGTGGCGGGAAGTACATCTTTGAAAATTGAAAAATTTGTAAAATGATATAGTATGTCAATTGATGATTTGGTAAAAAAAAAAAACTTAATTATCTGGTTATCAAGACCAAAATAATGAACACCAATATGGTGGGTCTACGTTAAGAATATCGGCGATCCTGTTGCCACATTCTGACTCCACCACTAGATCAGTTTGTAAATAATTACACTAATTTATTGCATTTTCATTGGGTTACTCGTATATTTGGGTCAAGTTACAGCCCCTGCCATTAACGATAAGGTCTGGTTCAAAACCGATTTGCAAGGTTTGACCTAATTAAACTGATATACGTGCATACGACATTGCAACTTAATAAAAAGCTTGTGAAAAGGATAACCCTAAATCATAAACGAAGTATTAGGTACTAGATTTAGACCCTTGTTCACTTGGTTTTTAGAAGTCATGGTTTTATAATATGTATTTCCTATTAAATTTTCTTTACATCCGAGGGCCCTGCCAAGATGCATTGCGCTAACTAACGTTTCTATTCGTTTTGTTTTTAAACCAATCGCGTCACTGGTAGATCACATGACTTTTTGTATCACGTGATCTACCAGTGACGCGATTGGTTTAAAAACGAATCGAATAGAAACGCTAGTTAGCGTAGTGCATCTTGGCAGGGCCCTCTGGCAACACGTCATCTGTAAAATTTGTTCGTCTATTTATTGTAGGCCGTAGGCGTAAAAGGTAAAAGCATCGAACCCCTTCCTTGCTGGCCTTCGCTTCTCGTGCGATGACTGCCTCGTAGTGCGGCACGTTCTCCGCTGCCTGCGGATGATTCGGATCCAGTTTCAGCAGTTCTTTAGTCCATTCCAACGCGGTTTTCATGTCATCTGTTGGTAAATGTATACTTGTATTTTTTTTTGCTTTGTTCGAAATATGATAAATAAAATAGAACGTGAGTAGAGGTACACAAAGGTATTTTTAACGTCGTTATTCGCTGCCAAATTGGCAATCAAATTAAATCAAATTCTGCTTAATGTGACGATGGCTTCACTCGGCAAAAAACTGTATTATAGTTTAGCGAGCATGTAATTAATAATGAAATACTAATTAATAATTAATATTTAACATCAGGTGAGACTGAGGTCAAACGCAAACCCATTATTGATAAAAAAATGCATGTGTGTAATTTTTGAAATTTTATGTTCTAAAATGTAATTTTATCCTTGTCGGGCCCACTATAATAGCACAAACATGGATTTTTTTGTAAGTGTGAATTTGAATCAATCTTTATTATTATGTATTATCCACAGATAAGATAAATTTTTAGTTAAAATTAATTGCTTTGATTATGTTCATTGTACTGCATATAGGATCACGAGGATAAATTATTGGAATAACAATTGCGCAACGATTAAGTTTACTACCACAACAAAATATTTTAAACATTTAAAAAACCAATTAAATCCAACAACAATAAAAGTATGAAAAAGGTATAAAAATCACAAATCGACCGAGAATGTTATCAACTAACCCATCAAATAATGCGTGAAGGCAATGTGCTCCAGCAAATCGACTTCGGTAAACAAGTGCTTCTTATTTGTTTCCTCTTTGTACTTGCGGAGGCTCTCTATACTCCATGGCAGCGAGTTCTTATAGTCTTTCTTGGAGTTAAGAGCTCTATAAAATTCGAAGCAGTCCGCCGCTGTCATTGGGTAACTAAAATAATTGAAAAAAATGTAATTTAAACTCGACTGCCGACTAATATTGTCATTCCGGCTCATAGACGCCTCCGGAGATCGTAGAGCTGGTACTTAGGTAGGTACCTCTCTCAAAGGATTGGGCTAGCTATCCAGAGAGGTAATGCAGCCAGTGCCATAGGGACCACGCCACGGGCGGAACTGCTAGAGGGGGTGTTCTTTTTATTGTGGTGTGAAAGTATTATTTCTAATTTATCTTTTAATATTTAAGTAACTTAGTTTTATTTTTATTTGAATACGTTTATTTATAATTTTTAAATGCAACTTGTATTATAAAATGATTAAATAAATCAATTATGATCTAGTATGTAGGTATATAAAATAAGTTGTAACTTAAATAATTATTTTATGACGAAAGATGAAAGATGATGATGTTGCACAGAAAGTCCCTATTCTACATTAAAACATTGACGCATTTTGTTCGGGAAATCTCAATGGAAAAGCAATAATCGAGTCCTATGCGAACAAAATCACGGGTGTTTGGCAAGTTTCTTTATATCTTCAAAATCTATTTATTTGTCTATTACGTGTAAGCGAGTCCATTGAGCCTGCCCTCGGCCAGGTCGTGGACGTCCAGTTTGTAGGTGACCTGCAACCGCGTCAGCGCCTGCATAGCGCCGGCCAGGTCCTCCTGGGTCGGGAACTTCAAGTCTCCATGTATCATTGATACGTTCTTAATGTACTCTGTAGTGAGAACGAATGTTGAATTGGGTATTTAAAGTTTTAAAAACCATGTTAGCTGAAGGAAAAGCGTTACAATTATTTTTTCACTTCTCATGTTCTTAAAATGTTACTTAAGTCTCTGAACATCGGGAATAAAGCTCCTTATTAATCTCTAAGAATTAAAGTATTCTTCTTTTATTAACTTTGGAAACCCGTAAACAACAAAATCACGGTGTTTTTGAATAGCGGATTATAGCCATTTTTAGTGATAGACAATTTTTAGTGCTTGGAAATAACCTAGATATGACAACTTTGTAAAAATATTAAAAAAAACCGATTTAATTTCATGAAACACGCTGAATGATTAGGTACTAATATGAATCTTTTTAATTATATTAAGGATGAATTCATTTTATTATGCATGGTCCAAATAGATTTAATATAGTTCTCAAGTTTGAATCTGTTGGCTAAAATGCAAGCATTTAAAGCGTCAGTTTACAAAAAAAACCGCGTGGAACAAATTTGTAAGAAACTTTACTATAATAAATATTGTAATTTTGTATAGAACGTCGTTTTTTTCCTCGCATTCAAAGTGAAAATAAGAGTGTTTAACACGAGACTAAACAACCATAATGACACTCGAACTATATAGCAACGCTCGCTCGCTCGCTCGCGCGGCTAAACATCTTGTGACATTATGGCTGGTTTTAGTCCCTTGTTGAACAATCTACTATGGTTTAAGCGCCTGCTAGACGGTCGCCACTAAGAACCGACGGCGCGACCTTGGTCGGAGGCTCATCGCCAAGGCAGTCGGCAAGGCCGTCGGAGTTGTCTGGCTAGACGAACGGCCTATCCCGTTACAGCTTCAGTGTCAAGTACTCTGTGATCAGTGTGATCAGAACTCGCGGACGAATAACACGTATTGCAAGCGCTCAAAGTGGCTCCTAGCCTTTGGAAATTTCAAAGAATGAGCACTTTTGATTTAAAAAATTACATGGATATGAATGATAATACTGGCTTAAAGAACGACATTTCCTAAGTCATTTAAATTTAATTAATTTACTGGACTATGATGATATTCGTATCTTTCTTTGTAACTACAAATCGAGTAAACCTGTAATGAAATCGCTTTGGCGCTGAGATGCCATAGTTTCGAGATACGTGTGCACGCGCTACTTCCTCCGAGCAAAATGGGGACTGTTTTATAAAACTACAAATTACAATTTACAGGTTACAAGTTTCCATTTGACACAACCTCGACCAATGACGACCGGCCATTTGAGCAGTGTTGCCAGTTTAGACCTGTAAAATTGTAAGTTATAGTTTTATAAAAAAATGCCCCTTTAAAACTGGCAAGACCAACCGCCGTCGCTAGCGCAAGCTCGGCGACCAAGCGCGTCCGAAGGTCAAACGGAAATTTCGGTCGGTCTCAACCAAGGTCACGCCATCGGAAGGGCTTGTTGGCGACCGTCTAACAGGCGCTTTACAATGGACCTGCCTCTAGGACAACATTATGGTGTAAAATCTATAGCTGTGACTCCATTACGTCACAGTGACGTCTCAGTCTCACGCCATCTCCAAGGCCGCGGGGAAGGTCATCCATCGATTAGGTACTTCACTATCACTATCACTATCATCACTATCATATCACTACATATAAAAAAGAAGTCACTTCCCGCTGTCTGTCTGTACTTATGTATGCTTAGATCTTTAAAACTACACAACGGATTTTGATGCGCTTTTTTTAAATAGATAGAGTGATTCAAGAGGAAGGTTTATATGTATAATACATGCATAATATAGTAGAGTTACACTGATAATTTTAGAGGTTTCTAATGTGATGTCGTAAATAAACACTTTTTTTTGCGTTTACATTGCAAGCGCTGGCTAAACCTTAAGAGATATATCAAAATAATGTAATGAAGAATTATAGTTCTTCAAAAAAACTAAAGAAAAGTCCGCAATGGCATATGTTTATCTCCTAAGATTGACTCACAGTAACCATTTTCATCTTTAAAATTTTATTAAGTAAAATAAAATAAATGTTTTAAAAAACAAAAAACCGCCTTCAAAAACGCAAAAAATAACTTCTTTAAAATTTTAGGCACCTTATAGGTTAGTCCAACTGATGTCGGCTTTTTGTTGAAAATGTTGTGGTCGCCGACTTCAGTTGGGTGGGACAACCTATTAGGTGCCTAAAATTTTAAAGAAGTTATTTTTTGCGTTTTTGAAGGCGGTTTTTTGTTTTTTAAAACCTTTATTTTATTTTATACTTTTTAGTGATCATAATACGCTGTTACGTAGTCCCAATTCTTAGTTGAAATGAAACTTTAACTTATATCATAGTCATATTTCAACTAGTAAATATTATTCGTTGTAGGTAGTCGCTCAACTATCTTAATCGAGATATCTTATCGCCACCCTTGAAATCGGTACCATTGAGGAGTTCCGGTGGCCATCTGTGGTCTTCATCATCAGTTCCACTTCACCAAATGATACTTTCTGAATGCAAATGCTAGACTTGTTACTAAAAATACTAAAATCGCTATATGTTTGCCTACAATACTTGAGGAGTTCCCTCAATTCCTCACGGATCCTCTCAACAGATTCAGATTTGGTGACAATGGAACTACCTCGAAAGAATATTCTATCAAACCAAAAAAAAAATTGAAATCGGTCGACAATTGACGGAGTAATCGGTGAACATACATTAAAAAAACATACAGTGGAACGTATAACCTCCTCCTTTTTTGAAGTCGGTTAAAAATAATAGGTTATTTGCGAAGCTATTTTCTCCAATTCAGTATTTATTCTTATCCAGATAAATACGTTAGTTAATCATAATCATAATCATAATTTATTCAAAAATTTTATATTACATGTCAGCTTATTTCTATAATCGTAAAACAATTTCTTACTTAAAAGAAAACAATAATAATAATATAATAAGAACATTTCATAATTATTTATACCTACCATAATAATAATGCAATTATTCAATATATCATTATAATATGTGGGTCTTGAGCTATAACCGCCATTATCCATGTTTAAATGCAAAGAACTCATTGAAACTGTAAAAAGAGTGCTCGAGAAGCCAATCTTTGAGTTTTCTCTTAAAAGAGTTAACCCAACACGTAGAAATAAATAGGATACAATCGAAGGGGTCTAATGTTTCTATGGCAGTCCCACAAGGCTCAATACTTGGTCCGTTTCTTTTTTTGGCCTATATTAACGATTTACCCTATCAGGTGCAGAACAAACACGATATTGTGTTATTTGCGGATGAGACATCGTTAATATTTAAACTTGGCAGAAAGGAAACAAACTTGGATAAAATGAATATAGCACTAGACTCGGTTGCAGGATGGTTCATCGCAAACAATTTACTTATAAATAGTAAGAAAACAAAATGTATTAAATTCAGTCTTTCCAAAGTCAATACCAGTAAGAACGAACAGGTTAAACTTAATGATGAGTTCATTGAATTTGCTCATAGCACTGTTTTTCTCGGTATTACACTGAATCGTAAACTACAATGGGGATCACATATTTCTTCGTTAGGTAATAGGCTTAGTTCGGCAGCATATGCAGTAAAAAGAATAAGGCAACTCACCGATATTGAGACAGCTAGGCTTGTTTACTTTTCTTACTTTCACAGCATAATGACTTATGGTATTTTATACGCTGATATCCAAACGATTTTTGTATTACAAAAAAGAGCGATTCGCGCTATTTATCAGTTAGGATCTCGCATTTCATTACGAGAAAAATTCAAGCAAATCAACATCCTCACATTCGCTTCTCAATATATTTTTGAAATTGTTATGTATGTAAAACGAAATCAACATTTATTTAAACTAAATAGTGACTGTCACTCGCGTAATACTAGAAATAAGGATACACTTGCCGTGCCTCGTTATCGTCTGCAAAAAGTGAGTTCATCTTTTATTAACCGACTTCAAAAAAAGGAGGAGGTTCTCAATTCGTCGGGGTTTTTTTTTTTATGTATGTTCCCCGATTACTCGAAGACCACAGGACCGATTTGAAAAATTTTTTCGTTGTTCAAATGAATATACTTTTTAATTGGTCCCATTGTCACCACGTCAGGATCTGATGATGGGATCATGGAGAAATCAAGAGAACTCCTCAAATATTATAGGCACACCTATAGCGATTTTGGTATTTTTCACTGTAACTCATGCATTTGCTTTTGAAAAGTACTATAATGGTGAAGTGGAACTGATGATGAAGACCACAGATGGCCACCGGAACTCCTTAACGGTACCTATTTCAAAGGTGGCGATAAAATATTTCGATAAAGGAAGTTGAGCGACTATGACGAAGCACATTTAGGTTTAAATATGACTATGACATTCCCGCGGCGTTGTCTGCGGCGAGCTTGAAATGTTCTATAGTTTCTTATTAATATTTAGAAGTTGAGCTACGTAACAGCATAAATAGGATCACTAAAAAGTATAAAATAAAATAAATGTTTAAAAAAACAAAAAACCGCCTACAAAAATCAAAAAATAACTTCTTTAAAATGGTAGGTAAATAGGTCAGTCCAACTGAAGTCGGCGTCCAACAATATTTTAACCAAAAGCAGACTTCAGTTGGACTGACCTATTTACCTATCATTTTAAAGAAGTTATTTTTTGCTTTTTGCAGGCGGTTTTTTGTTTTTTTAAACATTTATTTTATGGGCAATTGTGTGCGTTTTTATAACACAATTCCCAAAAATTTACAAGTTTTGTCATTAAATAAATTTAAGTTGTTTATAAAAAACCATTTTAGTTCGCAAGGCCTACTACATGATTAACGATTTTATAAATGACTAGCGACCCGCCCTCGCTTCGCTTCGGTTATAATATAAGTTAAAATAATCCAAGTTCATCTGGAATAATTTTGCCTGGAAGTAACGCGCGAAAGGGCTACATACGTCCATGGGAAAAACACTCAACGCTCAGCCCTCTATTTCACCATCTTGACAATGACAGGTGACAGGTGACAATTCAGTATACATTGCAAAGTTAACACGCTGATACATGACTGGGTTTCATATAAGCTGCGCTATGTACACTGATGTCATCTATCACCTGTCATTGTCGGGATGGTAAAATAGGGGGCTGGTATAAGCCCGCAGCTTTGAATATTTGACCTTGTTGTGACTTGTAAATTGTCATTGAAAACGATAACTTTACTGGACATTGCAGTCGTTTTAACTGGAAAGGTAGATCCGTTGGTATTTATGGACCCGGGGAATTAAAACGACTTTTCCATCCGCACATCCGGTCAATATTGTGCACTCTATTATGAACGTTTATAAAGATGTTATTTGTGTGGATTAAGGTTCCGTAGTAAAATAATAGGACACCATTCTTTCAAAACCAATTTATGTGGGGCGATCCAGAAGGTTGCAACTGTTGCAAGGAATTGAGAAATTCCGTTGGGAAATGGACAGCCTCTTCCAGGTCGAGCACAGTGTGTATGTGTGTGTGTAAGTTTATGTTTATGTTTGTGTCGGTGCATTGATCTTCGATAGAATTAAGCCATTTTCTATACCTACTTGACTATTAGTTGGTGATAAAATAGCTCTCTCCTTAGCACAGTCTTAGAATTAATATTATTAATTTCGGAATAAACATTGTCGACTAATTCTTTTACTAAAACGCAAAAGTTTTCATTTTGATTAATGCTCCTCTTATCTTGGGGCATCTGAACATTTCCTATTTTGAGCAACAACTCTGCAAAGACGGTTCTTTGCAGAGTTGTTGCTCAACGTGCTTTCATACGTGCAGACAACGAAACTCTCATAATATTTGTTTTGAGTTCTAATCGATGTAGCGCGTAATTTTGAATCTGCCATAACTTCTAAAGTATTTATTTAAATATAATATATTGTACGGGACAATATTAATCTACATTAAATGCCCAAGGTAACCAACGTATTGATCTGGATAAGGTTAAATACTGAATCGAACAGAATAGCTTCGCTATAACCTAATATTTTAAAATAAAATCATAAACATAAAAAATGGTTACTGTGAGTCAATCTTAGGAGATAGACATATGCCATTGCGGACTTTTCTCTAGGTTTTTTAAAGAACTACAATTCTTCAGTACATTATTTTGACACATATCGTAAGGTTTAGCCAGCATAAGCTATGTAAGGGCCCGAAAAACGATTTTTGACGACTTGGTAGGAAAACATTGAGTTTAATCAACTATATTAAAACTTAATTAGAATGAAATTTACATATAAACCATCTAGAATCATCATCATCATCATGTCAGCCAAAAGACGTCCGCTGCTGGACATAGGCCATAATCATCTAAAATAAATTATCTAAATGACAGTGAAAACCGTATCATAATCCGTTGCGTGGTTTGGAAGGAGTTAGCGGAGAAACAGGCAGACAGGCGCAAAGCGACTTTAATTTTTACTATTTAGAGAAGAGATTAGGAGAAGAGATGCATCGGTTAAGTTTAATGAAATATTTAGATACTTAAGTAAAAGATTTCTCATCATCACATACAGTCTTAAAAGTGAAAAGAAAGAAGTGGTCCCTGCCTACCCATCTGTGAAACAGGCGTGATTTAATGTACCTATGTATGTAGGTATGTATATTGTATGTACATGTACTCTTTGATGCTCTGCTGAGGTGCTGAGGGATATAAGCGTGATGTTACACTCATTAACACAATATGCAGGAACCATTAGCCAAATTTTACGTGTCTATCATCGTTTCTCTGCTGTAGATAAAACCAATTAAAGTCAAGACGGCTGTTTCTTAAATTTCAATTTTGATAATTATTACACTCATGATAACTTTTGAATGGTATGTCCGATTTGAATAATTCAAAAAGTAATTTACAGGTACTTATATAGCATTGAAAACGAAGTAATTTATTTGGATAGGGATTAATATCAAGGTACGAATAATGGGGCCTAGTTTGTACCGGCGTTGCAATTGCATATTTTAACATGAAAAAGTAGTTATTGTGACATAACTGAAATAGTTAGACATAATGGTATCGAGGACTTTTTTGTAGAAATTAATATTTTCTATAAAACTAAAGTACATCACTTTGCTCTATTATCAATAGTTTCCGCAGCGTACGCGATATAAGATTTTTTTTTGTAATTTTTTCACACGTTGGTTTACATTATCGAAGTTTTCATACGGAACCCTAACTTTTTTGAAAATATACTATAGCCTATGTTCATCAGGGATAATGAAGAATTCTAATGGTGAAAGAATTTTCCAAATCGGTCCAGTAGTTTCGGAGCCTATTCAATTCAAACAAACAAACAAACAAACAAAAAATCAAATCTTTCCTCTTTATAATATTATATTATATATATATTATATATTATATATAAGTGTAGACAAAGACGGCTTTAAATTATTTTCTATTTATATAAGAAAAAAAAATTCTCTCTCTGTGTACTGACATACTCTGATTTTGAATTTGTTTTATATAATCCTGACATATTTTTTTTTTCCTAGTTCTAATATTATTATTATTTTTGACTTAGTGATAACAGAATTTCTTTTTGTCAGTTAACATGTGCCTAATTGTAAATAATTGTAAATTGTAAATGATCTTTGACATTCAAAAAGTGTTCTGTATGAATCTATATTGAATAAAAATTCTGAATCTGAATCTGGAGTAAGAATGAAAATCCTTTCACGACGATTTCAAGCCACTATCATTCCGATTGCGCTCGCTCGCCTCTTTTGTATAATTTAGCAACGCGCCTGCGACTTTTCCTCGCTTTAACGCTCTCCTTGCCCGACCGCGCGTACGCCGCGCCTACGCCGCGCCTGCACCGCGCCTGCGCCGCGCCGCTTCTGTGTATTTCACGCCTTAGGTACGTTTCATTAAGAGTTTTTAATGATTCTGGGTTAGTTACATAGGACTTATAACTAAGGATATCGGTCGTGATTATCTTTTTTTACATTCCGATCCAGATGTTTCACAATGCCAAAATAGGTATACCATGACTGATATATAGGTACTTAATAATAATAAGATCTCTCTCTATATCGATAAGAAATATCATCACAATAAGTATGTCCCATCCCTACACCGTCGGTGAAAGATCGGACGATCTTTAAATAACCAATCACGTCATCGCTTCCTCTTTCCCCGCGTCCCGTCTCCAGTGCCTACCTCCATGTTTGGTGATTTACACGTTTAACAAAAGTAGCATTATGCGGTACCTATTGGGGGTGATCTGTGGCCTATAGCCACGCTTCGCCCTTTAGTAGGTACCTACAGCCGATAGCCTACCTACAGCATACAATAGTAACAAAAAAAATATATTATCAGACGTGCACCGGAGCTCTCCTGTTACTTAGGGTGATGGAACCAGTAATGGACAAGGCACCAATAATGAACACTTGATTCTTATTTTACAGAAGATAAAGGTTATTCATTTGTTTTGCAACAAATGAATAACAATCAATTTTGGTCCGTATACAATTTGAATTACGAGTAAAGTGTCCATTACTGGTGCCTGTCAGCTAAAAGTGTCCATCATTGGTGCCGTCACCCTACTTATATTTATACTAATAAAGAAATAAAACATTTTAAAATTATTAAATTAGGGGAGGGTCCTGTAGTTACATTGAGTTTTATTTTTATGTTGTTTTTCATATTTTTGAAAGTATATATAGGTAAAGTATATATAGGTAAATAAATTAATAAAGGCAATAGGTAAATAAATTAATATTGGTAAATAAAATAAGTTTATTTCCCTAAGTGTTTTTTTTTTATTATTAGGTTATCAACGAGAGGTAGGGTTTATTATTTGATTTTGTGGATTTAAGGGATAAAAGTCATTTTTTCTTATTTTAAGATTGTGTTGTAAATATTGAGAATATGTAAGTAGGTACTTACATATTTCCTACCTATTTGGTTATCAAAGAGAAAGTCTGTTGATTAGGTAGTTAATTTTTTTTTTCTTATTTTAAGGTTGTTTGTGTTGTAAATAATTCGAATATAGATACTTACGTATTTCCTGTTGTAAGTTTAAAAATAAATGTTAACTTTTATGCTTTTAGCATTATTACCTTAGCCTGGCTGGTGTTAGTTTAGTATTTGTCCCATCAATGAAGTAGCTAGTTAATTTTGTGGATTTGGGTTAATAGGTTTTGGTTTTTTTTTAAGGAGAAATCTCAAAATATGACGCGAAGAAATCCTTCTAATATAGATCGTAGAATTAGGGATAAAAGTTAATAGAAACAATTTACGTCTTAATGATGAAATCAAAGAAGAAAGGGAAATCAGGCTGTGTAATAGAAGAGAAAGTAATTCTTTGCGAAAAAATAGGGAATCGTTTATTGAACGTGACGTTCGTCTTATAGTTGATAGGGATAGACATAGATCTCAGAGAGCCAGTGAATCTTATACTGAACATGAACGTAAGTCCACAAGTGGGGTCATGTGGGGTAACTGTGCGCAGCGGGTAAGTGTGCGCAACCCCTATATTTAGGAATGGGTAGGGAGACATTTGTGATATGTGTAAGCAAATTAAAGATATGTTGGTGGAGAATTAGTTTATGCAAGAAAAACCCAGATGGTATCATTCATTTACTTGAAAAAGAAAATATTCAGAATCTGGTGCCGTAGAGGTAAAATTTGCTGTCATGGCGAAAATCTACACGAGTAAATGAATTTTATTTCTGTTAGTAATGTATTTAAGCCTTCTTTTTTGCATAACTTTTGAAGCTATGTTATGTCTCAATAAAGTGAGGTAAGTTTGATCAAAATCAGTCTGCTTAGTATAATAAAAAATCCACAAACTTCACTTAGCTGCGCACACTTACCCACAGTATGGGTAAGTGTGCGCATTTTGAGCTGGTTGAATTAAGGCGATTTTTCTTCGAGGTGGCAAAGTTTTATTAATAATTTCTTGATTTTATTATTATCTTAATAAATGCTTTTCATTTTCCTTTCATGCTTATCGTTTAATTTTGATACTAGTTTGAAAATAAAGTGCGCACAGTTGCCCCACATGACTCTACTTCTAATTTATGGCCAAGCAAAGTGAATTCTGCATTCCTCTGCAAACCTTTTCTGCATACCTCTATGCAAATGCACCTATCTAAAAATTATTTCACCGTTTGAAAAGTATATTATTCCAGATGAACTTGGGTTATTTCTCTTCTTATATTAACCGAAGCGAAGCGAGGGTGGGTCGCTAGTAAATAATAAATAAATATCAGGGGACAATGTCCCACCAATTGACCTAGTCCCAAACTAAGCTCTAGGCTTGTACTACTTAAAATTCGAAATGCCAAATTATGTTGTTTTGAAATCTGTGATGCTGTTACTATACATAATTTAGTGCGACTTTAATTGTGAGAAAACTGAGAGATGCCACCTTTGTTGCTTGGACAAAATATAATTATAATATGACAATTTGTTTGCACGACTCTAACTTGATAGTTGTTTAATCAATAGTTTACAATAGTTGTCTGCTTACCTAGCGTAATAGAGCTTTTTCGAAGTGTTAATTTAGCAGCCATAGAAGAATTGACTGTAGAATTAAATGTAGTTTGAAAGAAAATTATTATCCTTCAAAAAAGACAAATTAATAACAAATTGAAAGTAAAGGGAAGTACCTATAATACTTTTTTATTCCGTAAGGCCATTATTAACCATGTCTTTGTTTGAATACGAGTAGAAATTAGTATTTTGTTTACCTAAGCAAATATATCAACAACAAAAAACCTCGAAATAGTGCAAATAAAGTTAAAGAACTATCTCATCCATTGCTTTTTACGTAAAATATAAATAGTATATTACTGCAGAGACCGGAAAGAAAGCCGTTACGGGCGAGTATGAGTTCTATACAGGTACGAGTCCAGCAGCCGCTCATCCCGGCCGAGTCTCGTATATTCCTACTGCTTGAGCAATTGACCTAAGTCCCTGTTTTCTTCCAACTTACTTGTGGTTTTGGTACCCTTTTGGCGGAAATAGATACAATAATATTATGAGTTAATTTTAGAGCTCCTTTTTGGAGCAAAAAGGTAATGCAGTACCTTTTTGTTCAAGAATGATTTTTATCGGGTGTCCTTTCACAATATCAAAGCCATAAGTTTGTTACCTGTTCCATTTTTAATGTAAGTATCTATTTTATCCAGATCAATAGTTAATCTTTTAATCAAAGTAAACGCATTAATGGGATTTCCCAAGTAATTTGGAATATCTTCCATCGCTTGCTCATGTTTGAATCGTTCCAAAAGGCTGAAAAATAAAACTGAACTTAAAGCAATCGCTTTTCTGATTGATTTCGTGGATCTTAGGTAGGATCTTGGAGGCATAAGTGGTAATGCGCTTGCATAGGTCCGGAGAGCCAGAGGAGATGTAGGTTCGAATCCTGCCTAAGTCCGACGAATTTTTTTCGCTTTAATATAGTTTAAAACGTAACTTTTAATATTTTTTCGTTGTTTTATTTACGAAACGGGATAAAAATAATTTGATCACAATCAAGATATGATCAGCGACAAAAATATAAATACATACTTAGCTTTATTTCCAACTAAAGTGACAATTTGCCACCATATTATTCTCTAACTTACCACCCAACAATAGCTCTGTTGGCATTGTTGTGTAGGAAGAGAGTGAAATAGAGAGATCTCTCTCCAGGCGGGTGTTATGCCTGGGGACCGAAGTCCATTGGAATGAAGTTGGAAGTTGTATATATGTCATCTGACTGGAGAAACTTCGTTAGCGCGTTGTAGAACACATAAGTTGCGCTGTCTGACGCTGGTGGCGCTAGCGAGGTAGCGAGGTACCACCCAACAATAGCTCTGTTGGCATTGTTGTATCCCGGTATGACAAGAAACCGATAAAATTACTAGCATAGAGGCATTCCACCTTACTCCTCAGGGTTGGCAACGCACTTACGGTCTTGTGGTTGTAGTTTTGAGAATGCGAATCTATAGGTGATGAAATCTGTGGTCGCTGCTGCGCAAATAGGAACATTAATCTTTCTCTCGTCATTTTAGTTCATAAATAAATGTTCAAAGTGTGTGTTTCATATAGTACTAGATATCATTTTATAGACGCGAAAGTGTTCTGTAAAGTGGCGTTAAAATCATAAAAAAAAACGCAGGAGATCAAAAGTTAAAGCAAAAATAATTTTAAAATTATTTATCCGACCGTTGAATACTGACCTACGACAACTCGCGCGACGGCCGAGGTACACGAGTCATGCGAATACCTGATAACACTAGACGTTTGGACGCTTTTCACTGCTGCTTCACGGTACATTGCTGCTTATCATTACAAACTAAAATAACATATGCATGAATATACGCAACAACTTAAGTTAAACGCATGATTCATTTTTAAAGAGTTGTATACAATGGCCTCTACACCTAATTGCGCGAAAAGCAAGAAAAAAATCTTAAGTCGGCGCTATCTGACATGCTCTGTCTGTAAGTGCTCGTACGACTTGCCTTGCGTAAAAGTATGCAAACTAAAACGCAGCAAAAAAAAACTAGCACGCCACTTGTTCAAAAGACGAAGGTCGTTTTACGCTCAACTTCGGAGCTAGAATCTGAGACTCAACATAGCAATGTCACAGAAGTCACTTACCCAGGGAAGGGTTCCCTAATGCAGAACAACACATTAGATAAGGTCACTGTGAGGAAGTATAACATACCCACACAAAACTCGTTTGAAACTCTATCTGACGATGAGAGCTTTGACCAGTCTATTCTGCAAAATAACACTTTAAACAGGAGTTGTCAAAATATCACCATGAATTATAAGCATGAAGTGGAAAAACTAAAAGACCAAATTTCGCATCTTAAGGAGAAACTTGACACTTCTGACAAGTATATAACTAATTTATTACGAGAGAATGCTAATCTTGGCAAACAAATATCGGAATACACGCTCCAGGTCCAAAAATTGAAAACGATATGTAAACAACACACAAAAACTCTAAACAGAACAGAATCATCACAAACAGGAGACAAGATACAAAACATAAAGCGAAATAAGGACAACCCAGATCAAAGCCACCACAAAACTCAACCGGATATGGATGATTGCACCAGGAGCGCCGACAGCACAGAAGCAAACTTAACCACTGATAAGTCTGAAAGCACGCGAACCCAAATCGACACTGACGCTACACAGAAAATCTACATACCTAGTGGAGAACAATCGAGAGGATTAGCTTCTTCATTAGTTAAATCAAGAGAGAAGACACCTTACGGGAAATACTCTGCAATTTCTGTTGTTAAACCAAATGCGCGCGGAATAGATGTACTACCATCATCAGAGACCATAAATGCTGGTTTCGACGATTTTATTGTTATTAATATAGGTGAACATGACAACAACCCTATAAAGCTTATTGCTGAACTTTGTTACTTTCTGAAACTACACATTAAGCCACATATAATTATAATGGGTGTAAAAAAAAGTATCCACCTAAATAAAAATAAAATCAATGACACTTTGAGTTTATACTGTAAAAGCTTTGACAATTGTACCTACTTAAACTTAGACGACTTAGACTACAAAAACAACCATTTCCTGTTTAAGTTAAGCTCTAAAATTTATTTGGTTATTGATTCTGTGTATTACGACAACAAATACCTAAAATACAATAATTTGAAAGCAATAATGGTTAACAATCACATGGAACAGGGAAAGCACATGGGACAGAACTAGGGTTTGCAACAGAACAACAATTAGCTATACGACCTCAGAGAACAGATGCATTGAAACAACAGAAAATGGGCACTATACTTTACTATTTTAAAGAAATAAGTGTGCAAAAGGAAAGGACATAATGGCAAAATGGTTAAACAGACGTACATTACTCAATACTATTCTAAAAAATGTGTAACTGATCCATCATTTGCTTTAATAACTAGTAATAATATTTTTTTTCGTAAATAACAGTAGTAATGAGAAATTCTCGGTATTACATCAGAATATTGCAGGTTTAATCTCAAAGAAAGAACTAATAGAGCTAACCTTGGAGGAACTAGCGGCAAGTAAGAAATGTTTTGACGTGCTATGCTTCAGTAAAACTTTCGTAAAATCAGGGAATGAAGGGAATATACATATCTCGGGATATCGTTTGACAACGTTCTTTTCAAGACAACTTCAAAAAAGAGGTGGCGTCTGTATATTATGTGCAAATGAAGTTCAAACCCGGGAATTAGCTTTAGTAAGAAAGTTCTCGGAGGAACGCGATTTCGAATGTTGTGGTATAGAAATCCCTTCAGTAAGAACGACTGTAGTATGTGTTTACAGAACGCCAAATTTCAACTATTCTATTTACTTTGAAAAATTGGAACGTTTACTGAGTAGGCTAAAGAATAAAACAAGGCATAAAATAATAGTCGTTGGAGATCTAAATATAGATAAACTTAAAGTAACAGAGAAAGCTAGGATTGTAGTAAATAACAATTTTAAACTATATATAAAATCCCCCACTCGAAAAAATGCATGCTTAGACCAAATACTTTCAAATATACCCGAACCCAAAGTGCAATTCATAGATTACGGTTGTCGGACCACGAGACCGCTCAAAGCATAACATTCAGAGTTCTCAACAAATCTGAACCTACTCGAGTCTGGTATTGTCTCAATAGGGACAATAAATTTAGAGATGTTTTCCTTATAATAATAAGGAAAACATCTCTAAATTTCTATCTTGCTTATCTGCACTATCATGGTCTGAGGTCTATGTTCAGACAGATATGACTCAAGCATTTGACAGCTTTTACAACACTTTTAATCTCTTTTATGACTTATGTTTCCCATGGAGGAAGATTAAATATTCGGTGAGGTCTAAAGCAAAAAACTGGTTCACTCAAGGTGTAAAAAATCTGTGACTACGAAAAGATGTCTACGCTTCACATATTACAAGACTGATAAAGGTATCGGTCGTAGTAATATGAAAATAAAATATCGAAATTATTCGCAATTTCTCAAAAGATGTATACATCAAGCTCAAAAGCTAGCCAACTATAAATATTTAACACAATCCAAAAATATAGGCAAAACGTATCAAAAATGTAACCAAACACAATCTCGGAGACACTAATATTGATAAATTATTTATTGATAATCTGCATGTAACTAATCCAATTGACATTGCAAATGCTTTCAATAATTATTTTGTAAATATGACCGAATTAAATACTAATAATAATTACAAACCTAAAACCTTGTTTATAAAATCTGTAAATTCTAGTCTATTTTTAACCCCAACCAATGAAAATGAAATTTTAAAAATTATAAACTCGCTCAATTTAACAAGCGCTACTGGCCATGACGACATTCAAACTCGTATAATAAAAGCATGTAAAATAATAATTGTACCGGTATTTTGTCATTAATTGGTGAATCTATCATTCACAACTGGTATTTTCCCAGAACCTCTAAAACAATCCCTTATTAACACGTTTATTGCAACATAACGCGACGTCGCGTGAAGTGGCTTTATACGCTGTGGCCAATCACTCGACGTCGCGTGATGGTCCCATACAAAATTGTTCGAGCCACAAAATTACGGCCGTAGCGTATTGGCTTCTGGTTTTAGTTTGGCCACTAATGAAGGGAATTAAACGTTTTTTTATTTTGGCCATCTGGTAAAGTTCTGCATTTTGACCTTGGCAATGAACGTGTTAAACCACTACATAAAAAGGGAAATAAAGAAAATATAGGAAATTTTAGACCCGTTGCCCTCGTGCCTGTTATTACAAAAATATTTGAAAATGCGATGCGTGAGCGCATAGTAAATTTTCTCAGTAAGCATAAAATAATTAAAACGGAGCAATTTGGTTTCCAAAAGAGAAAATCGACCTCTTTAGCTGCATTTAAGATAAGAGCAAGCCAGTTTCGGCGGTATTTTTAGACATGAGCAAGGCTTTTGATTATGTACATACATACATAATCTCACGCCTTCGTTCCCAGAGTGGGGTAGGCAGAGCTACAGAATGACAAACATCTCTAAAAACTTGTTGATAATTCTATAACCACAATTTGCACAAATTAGGCTAAGATGTTTACCAGCGTATTAGTGACAGGTTGCAAGCCCATCGCCTAACAGTACTACAAGCCTTTATTCCCTTAGTCGTCTCTTACGACATCCACGGGAAGACATGGAGTGGCACTATTCTAACTCGGCAACCACACGAGGACTCGGCAACCACACGAGGATTGACCACTTTTGATTATGTCTGTCACCAAAAACTTCTAGATAAATGCGAGCTCTATGGTTTAAGAGGCCTTGTACATGAATGGCTTAAAAGCTATCTTCAGAGAAGAACCCAGTTTGTCGAAGTAAAAAGGTTGGATTCTAACAATGTACTGACTACACATAGGTCTTCCATAAAAACAAATGTAGTTGGAGTACCACAAGGGAGCATTTTGGGACCCATATTGTTTCTATTGTACATAAATGATCTCCCTAATGTTACGGAACTGGATTGTACACTTTTTGCTGATGATTTATCTATTGTAATACCCTGTAATGATGTTTTGAAATATAATTATGTAATAAATGATGCAATTTGTAAAATTATAATTTGGCTTAATAACAATGACTTAAATATTAATATTTATAAACACTCCCTCTGATTGTAAAATATGGAGATCAAATTATAGATGAATCACGTCAAACAACGTTTCTCGGCATCACATTAGACGACAAGTGCTCTTGGATCGAACATATTAATAAAATTTGTAATAAAATCAATTCCTTCGCTTATGCTCTCTGGCGACTTACAAAAATAAGCACAAAACATGTTGCAACGCAGGCATACCATGGATATGAGGGCTCCTTACTTAGGTATTGCATTATTTTGTGGGGTAATTCTTATCATGCGCATACAGCATTAATAGCACAAAAACAATGCATTAGGGCACTTTGCAATGTTAACGTCTTGACATCCTGTCGGCCACTGTATAGGAAACTGAAGCTGCTGACAGTCCCATGCATGTACATTTACGAAATCTGTCTATTTGTAAAAAACGCAGCCAACTTTGTTCAGAACATGTAAAGATACTTGTAATTTCAAAACTAGATATCCTGATAAACTAGTAATACCACAAAGAAGGACCAAATTGTCGAGCAGAAACACATTTTGTATGGCGGTTAGTATTTATAACAGACTACATAATGATAAATTAAAGATTTAGCAATAAATAGATTTAAGATAGCACTTATAAAATGACTTGTACTGACAAGAGACCTTCTATTCTGTGGGGGAATATTTTAATTGTTATAAGTATAAATATAGAATGTGACTTAACATTCATGTACTCATATATGTTACTAATTGTCGATAAGTACCAACTGTTATTTTTTTTGCATGCCAGGTGCTGGTGAAATGTGTGAAGCGCTGTAAATCTATGTCATCTTATGTACCACATTTTAAGCAAAAATAAAGATATTCTTATTCTTATTCTTAGGTCTCAGATCCCGCTAACGAACAGAGTTTCGTTTTTAAACCAATCGCGTCACTAGTAGATGACGTGATACGAAGAGTCACGTGATCTACCATTGACGCGATTGGTTTAAAAACAAAACGAATAGAAACACTAGTTACTTAACTTGGCCCCAAGTAGCGTGTGTGCTTCAATGTGCCATAAAAAAAAGATTGCCATGTGGCTAATAAGTAATTAAGTCCCATACTCTTTTAAAACTGCGAGTCTGTCCTCCTCTTTCGTGATATAGGCATCCAAGTCATCTATGATTCTCTTCTGGGTTTGAAGCAGCGGCTCCATTTCCACAATCGCAGTATACAGTTCTGCATGCGGCCATGGTTTAAAGAGTGATAGAAGTATACTTAAGCAGATAATTTTTTGATGATTAGTAATCATATTTTTCGTTCAGTTCTTCCTGAAAAAAAGCTTGTAAGGTTAAAGTCTAGATGCATAATGGTAATGCAAAAAACATACGTTCAGAAAATGGAGTTGGAAAAACCTTGTTTTAAAATCGTAAGTTACTTAAAGTCGTGTCGCGAGCTCAAACCTATGTCGAGTTTCTGTGTTTAACGATAAGTGCGTGAAATTAAACAAATAATTCCTTAATATGTCAAACAACAGCATCGAATTTCCTAATCAATGTTGTACACAGTATTTTAATTGACTCAATTATTTTGAATCTACCGTAAAATCTCAATTTCACCATTCTCCGGAAAGCCATATTTGGGGTGACTTTCTTTGCTGGCGGATTTTTTCAGTACTGAATAGTAGGTACATTATTGTAGAGGTCCGGAAAGTAAGGGATTGCCTGACTGACTTCAGGGTTTGTATTATAGCAATTTTGACAATAGCAAATTTGACACGCGTATGTTTTACTGTTTTTGCATTACAACAAAAATAAAAATAGGTATGTTGAAAAAAAACGGTTGTTCTATGGGGGCCCACTTTATTAATTTCACTTTTTTCAACTAGCCGTAAGCCGTAAACCCATTCTGAAAAAAAATATAACCCACTATCTATAACGATTCAAGACACAGCTCTTTAAAATTCGGACGGACGGACGGACGGTTAACTGGGCCCGTCGGGCTGCCTTCGGGTAACCCTAAAGGCCGAGCCACATCGGATGCGTGACATGCACGTGCGCGTGCGCGTTCGCTTTCCACTGCGTTGTATATTATGAATTCTCATTACGACATGTCACTATACAACGCAGTTTCATGGTCAAATTTACTTGAAACTTGGTAGAAATACTCTTCAATGAAAATAATGAGACACGTATTTAAGCGATAACTAAAATTCAACCCTTAGAGGGATGAAAGGGGGTTGCAAAGTATGTATAGAAAAAATATTTTTATGGTCATATTAAAACTTGGTAGAAATGCTCTTCAATAAAAATAATGATCCACGTATTTCAGCGATTACTAAAATTCAACCACGTGGGGGATGGAAAAGGGTTGCAAAGTTTGTGTGGGGATACTTTTTATGGTCAATTTCACTTGAAACTTGAAAGAAATGCTCTGCAATACAAATAATGAGACACGTATTTCAGCAAATTCTAAAATTTAACTGCTAGAGGGATGAAAGGGGGTTTGTGTGGGTATTTTTTATGGTCGATTTTACTTGAAACTTGAAAGAAATGCTCTGCAATACAAATAATGAGACATGTATTTTTGGAAGTATTAAAATTCAACCCCTAGAGGGATGAAAGGGGGTCGCAAAATTTGTATGGGGAAAAATAATTTATATGATCAAATTTACTTGAAACTTGGTAGAAATGCTGTAAAATAAAAATAATGAGACACTTATTTCAGCGACTACTAAAATTAAACCCCTGGGGGGATGGAAAGGAGTTGCATATACATATAAAAAATATTACTTTCGGCGATTCAGAAAAAACTACCTCTGAGGCGGTAAAATGGGGGGGGGTTACAAAATAGTATGGTAGGTATATATGTTTAAAATGAGAAACGGGGAAATTTTGTGTGGAGAATGTATACGTATAAATTAAATATATGGCTGTAAGCGATTTTGGAAAAACTTAGGGGTAAATTGGCGGTAGAAGTTTGTATCAGATTTTTGAAGGGAGAAACGTGAAAGAGAGAAAGAAAAAAAATGTTGCTTTCGGCGATTTAGGGAAAACTACCCCAAAGTTGATAAAATGGAGTGGTAGAAGTTTCGGACTTTGGTCATTTTTGAAGTAAGAAATGTGAAAATGAGTATTACGCTACTGTTAATTAATAGAAAATAAAACTGCTTGCGATTTTAGCGTCTAACGAATTTAGTAAATAAGCGAGTACCTACGGTTATTTTTTAAGTAAGAAACGTGTAAATAGGTGCAAGGGCTACTAAATTGCTTTCGGAGATTATGGAAAAACTATCCCTGTAAATGGCGGTGGTAATTTGGCGGTAGAAGAGATTTTTTTTAAAAAGAACTGTCGAAATATGTTGCGCACGGTGATTAATGGCGATTTTTTTTTTATCTACTTTCTTAAGTTGTAAGGAGTGCCCAACCTAGAAATATTTATTTTTGTTATCTCACTACCAAAATAAGTAGCGGCTTCTACAAGACACCTATTCCTACTCCAAATTTCATCAATGTACCTCTGTAGTTTTCGAGTAAAATGCGTGTGACATACGGACGAACGGACGGACATGACGAAACTATACAAGAGTTTTTGCCATTTTTGCTACGGAACCCTAAAAAAAGCGTTGGGCGGTTTTGAAACACTACCCCAAAGGTGGTAAAATAACAGAGAGTCTAGCCATTTTTAAAATGAGAATACAATACAAAGTAGTAGTCGTAGTTTGCAATATAAATGAAAAAAATAACTGGGAAAAGGGGGTAAAATGAGGTAGAAGTTTGTGTGAGAATTCGGTCATTTTTGATGTGAGAAATGTGGAAATTATTGGTATTAAGGTTACTGTTTACCTATAAATAAGAATTATGACTGAACAAGTTAGATACATGAAACTCGGTATCAACACCATTATTTATTAAATAAAAAAACAGGTTTTAAAATACTTAAGCCCTTAACAGTGTGAAACGCGGGGTGAAAGTTTGTATTTGAGTTGGTTTTTTTTCCAGGTACATGAATGTAAACATCTAAAAAAGTGCAAGCTTCAGTGTTTTTAAAACACTTGCCCCTTAATGAAACAAATAGTCAAGAAAAAACCCATCATCAATAAAAAAACTACAGTGGAAAACTTGGGATCTTAGGCTACTGATACTGACTGAACTTTACAAAGTTTGTGTAGAAATAAAGTTACTTTCAAACGTATATACCTACAAGATATGATGATACATAAAGAAAATATCCAGATTTGGTGTTTTTCGAAAATCTTCTGCTAACTGGGTTAATTGTTTGTATAAAAATTTAGTAAATAGATGAGATGACTAAATTTTCAATCTATTTAATGTAGGGTCCATAAAAAAAAATGTTATGGTGAAAGAGGGGCAGTGACTTTATTTTGTACGGCAATTATGTTGTTTAAGAGACATAAAATGAAAGGTGTTTGTTAGCCGCTTACTTAAAATTCACGTTCTGGACTTTAAAAAAAAAAAACACTTTGAAGGTGATATAAACTATGTCTACTTTTAACATATGTTCGGACTCTCCGCAGACGAAGTCGCGGGCGGAAAGCTAGTCTCTTTATATTTATAAACGTATTACTTTAAAAAATATTAAACGTACATACGACCTGTTTTAATTAAAATAAAATTATTAAAATAAATGATTTTTGTTTTCTTTAGACATGGTAATAATTAAATAATTGTGTCAAAAAAAATGTGTAGAGGCAAGCTTTTGCTGCTAACAGTACTTTTGTACAGTTATTACTTATTATCTGCTTACCGAGTCAAATCCAACGACGGGACTTTCAGGGGCCTGTTTTATAAAGCTACAAATTACAACTTACAGGTTACAAGTTTCCATTTGACACAACCTCTACCAATGACGACCAGCCATTTGAGCAGTGTTGCCAGTTTAGACCTGTAAAATTGTTACTTGTAGCTTTATAAAACTTGCCCCCAGACGACACATTCCGACTCTATCATCATTATCAGCTCTTAAGCCGGAGCGCCACTGCTGCGCACGCTACGCACGGACACGCTATACACGTCGCTCACGTGGGTCCATTGGTCTGGATACGTGTGTCAACATTTTCACAGCAACCAATGCGCTGGTCAGCTGCGTGTGTCTACATTCCCCATTGCGGGCCACGCACATCCACGCGCGCGCGGGGCTCGCGGTCGCGACGCCCTTGAAGCCACTTTTCCACTGCAACACACGGGCAGCGTGGGTCGCGGTGGGGCTTTGCCTGCCCTTCAGAACAGACCACGCGTGTATCAGTGACGTCATGTCAGCGTGCTCGTGGACTACTGTGGAAGTATCTGCCCATGGTCTAATAAAACAAGGTCTTCTCTTCCGAAAAGGGACACTTTCTACGTCATCACAAAGTTGCCACTTGATTAACGACTACCTACCCTAAAATAAGGAAAAATATTGATTTTAGGTTAGTGTGCGATTTTATTTCAAAAATATATATGTCACGAATAATATAAGTCACGAGCATAATTTACATTATTCATTTTCATTTAATGTTTTATTTAAATATTGTATACAGATTTATGCATGAAAATAACAAACAGGGTTTTTTTAAAACATAAAGGTTACATTACAATGTGGAATTACAACCTGATACCACAGGCATCACCGGATTCAACAGATCAAACTGGCCGGTTACAAATTTGTCAACTTGATGTTACCCGTCATACTATTCGAACCTATGGGAATATCATATTCCGCTCTCGCTCGGTATCATGACGCTAATGACACGCCAATGTTTTTCAAACTGTCGCGGTAAAAGTTGTCGATGACTTTTTTTTGTAAAATGTAAAATGGTTAAATGCTCTATTAAAAGCTGTAAGAGCAGAAAGGGTAGGACACAGTCGGTTTCTATACTTTTCCACCAAAATAATCGCTTGCCGAGGAGTGGTTGCTATATTGCGGGCCGAAAACCACGGTTAAATATGGTGAGTAGTATTTTATGTCCTACTTACTGTACCTAAATGAGAGGAAGCGCCTAATAAAAAAGCGCTTATCAATATTCAAGTTCTCATAATCCATAGCCCTAATATTTAGAACTTATTTTTTATTTTGTTAGGAGTATAGTCGTATATTTACCATTAAACGTTCAACATTTAAGTGCCGGTGGTCATAGCACATTGCTCGTAGAACTTGTACCCGTACCTACGTCAAAATGCAGCAACACGTCTTTACCTTTATTTTTATAGAGGACAGAAAATGGTCAAAACGTAAAACCTATATACAATGATAGTTTAAGTTAATATATACGAGATTTTATTTTAAAATTACCCCGATTTTAAAGTTTGGAAATTTTCGGTTGACGGATATGACGTAGTACGTGTCCACTTCGTGACCACTGCTTCTCGGAAGAGAATAACAGGCGAAGTATATTATTGTACCATGTATCTACCTACATTTTCATACAATGCGTTTTTGTACCCACGTGTGTAGCTTGACCGTGCGCAGCAGTGGGACTCCGGCCTTACGAGGACACACCAAAATGTGGTCCGAGATTCTAGGTGGTAAAAACCATAAAGTCTTTGACCTGTTATCGTATTTTCAACGTTGTGATAGCTCTTATTTACTTAACAGAAATGACAGCCGAAGTAAAAACAATACCATAACATATCAAAGACGATATGGTTTTTAGCGCCTAGAATAGTCTCTGGAGTCCCTGAAGTACCTGCATAGTTGTGCTTGTGAGGTCATCTTTTGTATTACATATTTTTGCGTACCACAAACATACTGAATTCATTACTGTAATGTTATTCACACATTTTTGTTCAAGAAAAAGAGTAAATCCCGCCTTTAAAAAAAATGAGAAACGTATGATGACTACTATTTTTAGGGTTCCGTAGTCCAACTACGAACCCTTATAGTTTCGCCATGTCCGTCCGCCCAACCTCCCCTACACGTAACGTGTGGATATATTTTTTTTTCTTGTCTACCCCATAGTGTGGGGTGTAGTATGGGAGGTCTTTCAAAAATATTGCGGGTTTGTGACTACAATTTTTCGATTAAGGTATCCGTTTATGAAATATTAAGCTTTAAAGCGCTAATTTTAGTTAAAGTCAAGTGTCCCCCCCTCCTACAGCCAAAACTACAAATACTAAAAATCTGAAAAATATCTTAAATGAAAGCACATATAATGAATTTAATAGGAAAACTATCACGATTAAGTAGACTTCATTAGTTTTTGAGTTACAAACGGATTAAATGTTTCCTTGCTAAAACTTATTTGCGGTGTTGGTAAACTGACCGCGACCTATGTCGATGTATGGGGATAACAGTTTTCCAACGGCAAAGTTAAGTTTGTCGCGAAGTCTTATTTGTTTGTAGTAACGGCTTCGGAACCCTACACAGCATGGTCCGACATGCGCTTGTTAAATTACCCTTTGGGTTGCATACATGAGCCCTGCAAAAGGAAATGTCTTATTCATAAAGGTTGTGAGATGTACGACTGGGTGGCCACCGTACCACCTTTCTCGCCGCCGAAAGCGCCAAAATTGTGATACACTGCCGTAGCACCATTGTAAGTAAGTACCAAAGAGCAGTTGACACTTCAGATGTCATTTCAGGGGCCGTAGCCAAGATGAAAACACTACTACAGTAGCGGCATTGAGTGATGGCACTTTTGATAGCTGACAATTAGTGTTGTGAAACACTCCATTTTAGTATCGTAAAAATTACAGTCATGTGCGAGAAATATATTTTTAAATAGTTTAATAAAAAAAATAACGCATAAAAATAAAAGTCCATAAATTGTAGACCAAACTCTCGAAAACTGTGTGGCTAGAAGAAGACGACATTGTCAGAAATAAGAAATATTGCGTCAAAATATGAAATTATTGATAAATGAGTGAAAAAATAATCATAAAACAGAGTAAACTCAGAGCTAGGACGCGAGTTTGCCAGCGGCGTTGACGTGAAAGTGCAGTGACTTCATTTTCATACGTTGTTGTACCAGTCAGCGGTCCAGCGGCGTTGTTATCAAGCAAATTGTTTTTTTTTTGAGATATTTTTTGTTAGTTATGATTAAAACGATTAACGCTGGAGTGCGAGCAAATAAAAACAACCTCAAGATGAAGCTAGTTACGAAATGCGTTTCGGTAAATTACAGCGCCAGCAGTAGGTACATCACTATTCCGGTACCTGCAACAATGAAGTTTGACATCTGTTCCTTTATACTTGCTGTCAATATTTAGGGAACTTCATGAGCGAGCAAACGTCAAAAGTGCCATCACTGGATGCCGCTACTGTAAAGTTTTTCTTTTCTATCACTCAAAATATAGGGGATGAAAGTTGACCACCGTGATCGATCGCAACGCACCAGAATGTCATCCCATACATTTTGAGTGATAGAAAAGAAAACAGTTAGTAGTATAATGCAAGTTGGCTGATTTAGTATCACGAAGAAGGCATGGCTCTATTCACAAATCAATTTTGTCATGACGTAGATCTGGTAGACGAGTTTATTGCACGTTTTTCTAAGTAAACAACCAAAAATTCAGGATTAAATCGACTGTGAGAATAAACCGTACTGGCACCTAACAATTAGACTGTTACGAAAATCATTACAAAAACATTACGCGGACGGAGTCGCGGGCAAAAGCTAGTTTATGTAATGCATTGCAAACTAAATCTCAGGCAACGACAACGATGAACAAGACAAGTAGTTTTACTTGAAATATTTTTTAAATCCCACATTAATTATTGGCTCTTCAATGAAATGCCCTCAACCGTTGCCTTACCTTATACTTAAATATTATCAGCTTATAACCTACCCTTCGATAGTACAGCAGGTACTCCCAGCTTCTTATTAGTGTTCGGTTGGTTATTGCCGTCACACTTGCACCCGTAACTAACAGTATATTCGTTACTCGTGTTTCATAGAGAAACGACAAGTGCTGATAGCTACTAAGATGCTGGTGGGACTGTACCTCATTGAGGAAATTAAGTTTTCTCGGTACGAGTAGATTCAGAATAATTTAGTCTTGGTGAAATGAAAATTTCACGGAAGATCAAAAATGATTGAGTCAAATAAAGAAACTGTGTACAACATTGATTGGGGAATTCGATGCCGTTTGACGAATTAGAGGGCACTCTGGGAGACTTGCTCAGGTAGGAGACCCACCTATTAACCAAACCTTATATTTCAATACAACACATACGCTACCGGGACCGTTAATAACCTCATCAAATCATGTTCGTACCATATACAAGCCTTAACTTTGACGATGCCACATTGGCCGCGATAAATATGTTTCATACTGAGAGGACCTAAGAGGTTTTCAGAGGTCTTTAATAAGCGTTGTTAGATTACCTATAGGAAAACAGACAGAAACAGACTGAAGTAGGTAAAAGGAAGTGTGGGAGACTTGACTTGGTAGGGAAAAAAGTCAGTGAATTATCATACTTGCTTTTAGAAAATCCTGCGAATTTAACATAAATAAAATAAAGAAAGATTTAAAAATTAATGGTCTTTAAAAAGCATTTGTAATCCACTTTGACCCATATTAATTACACCATGTTATTCCAAATGATCATTACATAACCATTTACAAATTGCTGCTATCCGAAATGCATGGACGTTAATCGCTGGTAATTTACCTTCTTATTCACATGTGGGTCTTCTTCACCGCATGGATTTTTGACGGCTATGGTAGACTCTCCCATGGGTTAGGGAGACTTGGGCCACATTTTTGTTTTTGCAACTTCTGCCACTTGCAGACAAAACTCTATGTTTTAAGTGTTATAAGTGGCTCAACTCTCTCGGACTCCCCGAATCGGAATCGGCATTGTTTAATTTCACGCACTCATAGTTAAACAGAAACTGGACATCGGTTTAAGCTCACGACACGACTAAGTAAATCAGTTATTAATACAACTCTGTTTATTTTAACTACACCTCTAAAAGTGTGTTATTTAACAATGTCAAAAGAAATTGTACAAAAAATACTCGTATGAAATCAGTTAAGTAATCAGACTCATCCGCATAGAAGGCGTGAAGAGACAGCGTTTTTTTTATACATTTGAACACCGTATAAATAGGTAAGGGATCAATTTATTCACCTTGCGCAACATGGAAGCGATTGGATTAAAAACAGCCTTATCTTTAACTAACCATTACACGTCAGCTGCTCTTACCTGATAATATTACAATAATATGCACACACTCGTAAAGCACGCGTGAACCAGCTAAACTCACTCATTGTCAGTTAGTCCGGAATTTCGCTCTTACTCTCTTAATCTATGTTAGTAATCGGACTTTACAATTTTACACCTATTTGTAGACGCGGAAATAAAAAATACTTCTTTTTTTTTTCTATTATTTATTACCATAGGATTCCTAGTCACTCCTTTTATCTAGATTTAACCAATTTTTTTGTTTCAGGGATCGACAAAAATGGTTCCTAATATTCAACATCTAGTCTGCTATACCTATATACTTCTATCGCTCTTTAAGCCTCGGGCGCGCGCGGTTTTTTTTACTTCGACTGCGAAAATGGATTCGCTGTTGGAAACCCACAAGAGAATCATAGACGACTTGGACAACTATATCACGGAAGAGGAGGAAAGACTCGCAGTTTTAAAAAAGTACGTCTAATATCAACTTACGAGATATCCTTCATTTATTATATCGTCGATATAGAGGAAAACCTCACCAAGTAGGTACAGTCGACTACAAAGAGATGTATTGTATTTGTTACTTTTTCACCTTATTGCATTGTAATAAGGTCCGAAAGTGGATACATCTCTTTGAAGTCGACTGTACGGTCGAGGCCATATTTGCATGGATAGCTGTCAAACAAAATCCTATAAAGTGAAACCGACGCCATTTTTGTGCTCGTGTTGTGTTATTACTTACCTATGAGGCTTCTTATTTCAATGAGATCATGGTAGATGGTGCTGTACCACCACCTAATGAGAAAAATACTTTTTTCTGCATCTTTACTCTTCTGCCCAAACAGCATGTCCTTTATTATTGTCTTAACGTTATAAACTTATACAACTCTCAAAACATTTAAAATTGTAACTTACAAAAACACTGGAGTTGTGCATGGATTCGAACCCGTATCTTTACACATGGAAAACGCTCCTACGTGCCATTCGACCACAACGACATTTACTTAATCCGGCGAAATTGTGTATCATCCTATTTTTACGTTTAGATTATCTTCCAATGAATACGGTTAGTATTAAAATTTGCGAGGGTAAGTTGTAAATGTCTGAACACCGGATCGGTTTTAATAAACATTTACTTACGCCCGTTCGTTCGTTGCTCCCTGTTAGATTGCCTTTGTTGTTAATTGATACTTATTGTTGATAATTTTTAATAATGAGTTCTCGTTCCAATATCGACTTGGTGAAAAGATCGCAAATAATTGCTTTGTATAATCAAGGCAAAAATTTGTCTGAAATTGCCGGTGAGAGAGAACGTAAGTAGTTTTTGTATATATAATTTAAATTACTAATTTAAATAAGTTATTATATTTAAATATATATTTTAAAGATAATTTAAATATCTGATATTATTATAGAGAAAAACCGTTGTTTTATGGGTCCGACGATTTGAAGAGGAAGGTTCTTTGTTACATCGGCAAAGAACTGGCCGAGCTCAACTCATAACCACACAGCAGCGTCAAATCATGGTGAAGGATTATGAGGAAAATGGATTCATCCCGACAAGCCACTACGCCGGTTTATTCGATACCAGCATACGCACTGTGCGACGTGCTCTGCACAGCGAGGGCCTGCATCACCGCCGGCATGCCGTCAAACCCTTGCTAACTGAAGCTCACAAAGGAGCAAGGTTAGCGTTCGCCATGGAAGATTTAGATTTCGACTGGAGTATTGTCGTGTTTACTGACGAAAAGACTTTTAAATCCAGCCAACACGGATGACTTATTTTATGGCGGCGGAATAATACCCGCTATGATAGTAATCACGTTGTGCCCAACATGGAGTCTGGTCGGATAAGTGTGAATATGTGGGGCTGGATGAGCGCAGCCGACCCTGGGGAACTAGTGCGAATGCCCAGCCGAGCGACCAGTGCTAATTATGTGGACGTGTTGGAGGACACCATGCTACCCACTGTTCGCAATGTGTATCAGGAAGATGAATTACCGGTTATATCATTCGTTCAAGATAATTGCCCTATACACCGTTCGCGTGGTGTGCGGGAGTGGTTCGGTCAGCACAATGATATAGCGGTAATTCCTTGGCCGGCTAGGTCACCAGACCTAAATCCCATCGAAAATGTATGGGGTGTGATGGTTCAACGGTGGGATGACCAGAATGAGCGAACCCCAGAAGCATTAGAGGCTCATTGTTTGCAAGTCTGGGAAAGCATTCGTGGCTCGAGCTTGTGCAGGGATCTTATTGATTCAATGCGTTCTCGCATGCTGCCCGTTATCGAACATAATGGGGGCTACACTAGCTATTAAGGTATACCTATTAAGTAGGTAGATAGATAATATTATTTGGTTGAGACCGGGTTATATATTTAAATATATTTAAAAAGTGACTAGAAAGTGAACGCAAGCAAAGTTTTATTTCTAGTGCGCAAAACCAAATTAAAACTTAATTTAATTTCATAACTTAACTCACTAATTGTCTTATTGCCCTGTAATTTGTTTAAAGTAGGTAGTCAACCTTGCACTGTTTGTAAACTAGCTCCCCCACGACTAAAAAGCTACAAACACACGTTTTTGTAATTAGGATAACCCGGTCTTTAGAAGTTTATATTTGTTTTTTATTGTGGTCATGCTTCAATCATCTTTCCGAATCTGGAAACGAAACTTAAGCTTCTGGCCTCGATAAAATGATAAATGGGTAAATAGGAGTTGTTTTACTTGTTTTATTGTAATATTATCAAATGAATATAACTAATTTCAGTTCAATGAGGGAATAAATGCTTAAATTACAAAAATAATAGTTTTATTTCATTAATAAATGTTTTTAAAAGCATGCCCGCCTTTTGCTATTTTATTTATTTATTTATTTATTTCATAGGGCCATCAACATTATTTATCGCAATAACATCGTTCTGAAAAAATACAAAAAGAAAAAAGACTAACCCGAAGAGATTCGAACATCGGTATAATCAGATCAAAGAAGTTTAGTCAGACGTAAAACCACTGAGCCATTACTTCGTCTAAGAGGTTGAGCGAAATATGGAGTTTAGTACTAATATCTTAGGAAATTGTAATAATAGTCAAATGAACTGGTTTAGTCAACAGCGCCATCTAGTTTAATGTTTGAGAACGTGTACGCAAGTGTTCAGAGGATTATCGCCTTATAGGTGCCCATGCAATTATGACCGTGACCGTACATATAACTTACTAATAACAGTGATTTATTCCTCTACAGACGATATAATCACAATGGGTAATAGTTATTTGTTATACAAGGGGGGAAAGTTGTATTTTACCTGCGAGTGTTCATTTCAAACACGAGCCAGCGAAAGGACTCTATGATTGACAACGAGCGCAGCGAGTGGTTCAAAAATTGAATCCTGAGCGTAGCGAGTGTTTCAACACACGAGACGTAAAACAACTTTTCACCCGTGTATAACACGAAACTTTTCACCTCACTACAGCGAGGAAAATAAGCTCAATTCCGCATTTTGCACGGATTCCCGTAATTCCACAGGTGTTAATACGTCTTTCGTCACTCGCATCACTCATTTTTAATAACAAAACAAACCAGAAAAACATGCGAATATTTAACGTTGACGCAAAGATGAAGGAAAACTGCTTTACTACCTCTATGCGTTGACAGCTTAATTAAAAAGTTTTGAATTAAGTTTTTTTTTATTATTTCGGATGCGTTTTGTTCGCACATCGACTTACTTGGACTGTCAGAACATTTTAACCGTTTTTACAACAAGAATGAAGGTTAATGTTGAATGCTGATATTTATGAATTAAAATAAAGTTGTAAGACTGTATTTAGTATTTTATACTCGATGTAATTCATTAATTGTGATGTTAAAAATTCAGCGGTTTTAACGTTTTACGTTTTGTTAGCCGTCAAATATCACTAAAGCTGCCTTCAAATGTCAAAACTCTTTCTTCACATGTGGATAAAAAGCGATTTTCTCAATAGATATCAAACAAACAAAAAGGGTTTTCCGAGCAAGTGAGATGAAAATATATTTAAAGAGCTCTTTAACGTCGTGTGAAATTGTAACCCATTTTCAGTGGGTTGACACAATTCTGTGATATGTAAAATTAAATAATTTGACCAAATGAAAAGTGGCAAAATAAAAATGCTTGATTGGTTGGCCAAATAAAAGTATTGCGATAAGATCGTTGGGAAATGATACCAGTTTTTATCCCGTGAAGAAGTAAGTAAGAGATAAAAACTATACTTACCTACCAATATTTTTTCAGCCACTCAGAACTCTACATAAAAGAACATGAGAAGGCGATGCAAGACATACCGAATTACTTGGGAAATCCCTTAAATGCGTTTACTTTGATTAAAAGACTGACAACTGACCTTGATGAAATATATGACGTGGTCAAAAGTGGAACAGGTAACACACAGTTTACTTATGCGTGGTTTTCTGCCAAATGATAGGTACGCGCGTGATTACTTGTAAAGTAGAATTTTTATTTACACCGAATCTACGAACAAATTTGGCCACATTTTGGGTAGCGTAGTTTGTGTGGATATTTTAAAACTGTTAAGGCTTTGAATACCGAACCGTAAGATTTTAATCAATGGTACAGAGACTTTACTCGTATTAAAAACTACTAAAACATGAAAGTTTCAGACATTAAGAGGAATGGAGCAAATACTCAGTCAGTCATATTTATCTATCTCTATCTGATATTTATTTATTTTATAAATTTAGATACTGTGTTTTGACTATCCCATCGAAAATCAATAAACTCTATAAATAAGTCTAGAGCATCAAATTATAGCTCTAATAATAAAGGATTCGTCAAATTACTATGAATTAAAAATGTTTAATAATTTTAATCGCTTTGGGTTTGTAACGCTTTAGCTTTACCTTTCGTAGTTTTTAAAACTTGAAAAGCACGAATTGATATTTTATGTCCTTAAGTTATAAATTAATTTATTTATTGATTTACTGCAGAGAACATGCGGAACGTGTTTATAAACCGCGAGAATGTGGTGTTCCCTACCCTGGAGGACCTGGCCGGCGCTGCGCAGGCGCTGACGCGGCTGCAGGTCACCTACCAGCTGGACGTGCACGACCTGGCCGAGGGCAGGCTCTATGGAGTAACCTACAGGTAATAAACAAATAGACGATTTCGTTTGCGTAGAACTAACAAGATAAAAAGCAGAATTAGTAGTAGATTGTTCAACAAGGTACTAAAACAAGCCATAATGAAACGATATGTTAAGCGAGCTGAGCGAGGGTGGCTATAGTTCGAGTGTCATTATGGTTGTTTAGTTTCACGTTAAACAATTTACTTTTGACTTTGAATGCGAGGAAATAAAACGACGTTCTATACAAAATTACAATATTATAAAAAAGTTCCTTACAAATTTGATTCACGGTTGTATTATTTTGTAAAGTGACGCTTTAAATACTTGCAAAATTAGCCAAGAGAATTAAACTTGAAAACTAATTGGACCATGCATAATGAAATGTACATACATGCATAAATATATACATTAAATCACGCCTGTTTTTCAGAGGGGTAGGCAGAGACAACTTCTTTCCACCTGCTACGATCCTGACAAATCTCATTCGCTTCTTCCATATTCATACATCGAGCCATGCATGCACGTCGGTTTCGGGTACTTAAGATCCGGCCCTTTTCCATTATTTCTCCGATTCGATTCGAAAACGTGCGCCTTGGGCGGCCCCTTCCGACCCTCCCACTAATTTTTTCTCTGTATATCTCTTTCGTCAATCTTCTTTCATCCATCCTTTCCAAATGACCGAACCATCGAAGCATGCCCTTTTCAATCGTAGTCACTACATCTTTTTTTAGCCCACATTTTTCACTGACCTTTTCATTCGAATCAGTTTCACACCACACATACTACGCAAAAAAAGCATTTCGACTGCATTTATACGACTTTCATACTTGTCCTGCCACACCCAACATTCACTACCATACATCAGAGTAGGGGTCAACACTGCATTGTGAACAGACTCGACATCCTTCTCACCATCTCTTGTAAACATACTTCCCAGGTACACAAATTCACTCACTTACTCTACTAATTCACCATTATTGAAATGTATTCACCCTTAATATAGTTAAATAGTTTCATATTCGTAATCATTAATCGTGTTTCAAGAAATATACTTAATCTTTTTTTAATATTTTTGCCCAGTTGTCATTTTGCGGTTATTTCCACGCCCTAAAAATTGTCTATACACAATGACTGGAAATGGCGATAATCCTCCATTCACAAACACCGTGAATGGTTGTTTAGGATCCACTAAACAAATTAATAAAAAAAAATGCCTAGAGATTAATACCGAGCTTTAGTCCCGATAAAGTAACATTTTAAGAGCATAAAAAGTGAAAACTATTATAAGTACGTTTGTGTGTGCTCAAACTCACTTACAAGCTTCCTTATTTATACAAGGTTCTGCCCGCGACTTCGTCCATGTTTATCATCCCACAAGAATGCCCGCCTTCCACTGCGAGTGTTTTTTTTTGTAATCATATATCATATATATTTTTGGAATGGAAGATATTTAAACACACACACACACACACACACACACACACACAAACTTTCTCATGAATAATTCGCGTATATAATATATACGGAAACGCTATATGACTCGCAAGAGCTAGCTTGTCATTTCTGCCTTTCTCTCTTAGCCTCGTATCACCTCGTCCCATCTTGCCTTAATCATTTAATAATTTCAGTCACCCAATGACAGCTGCGGATTGTTTCGAGCTCTGTAAAGCCATTTACATTATGAATGACTATGAGAACTCGTTGGCATGGGGAATGGAGACCCTCCGCAAATACGAAGAGGAAACTAAACAGAAGCAGTTGTTTACTGAAGTCGAAGTGCTGGAGCACATTGGCTTCTCGCATTACAAGTTGGGTCAGTTGAAAACAAACACGGTTTATTTACTTTGTGTGATAACATGACTACAGATTTAGCTAAGAATACATGTAGGCTCTCCTGTAAAGTCCAGTTTTATAAGATATCTTCCCTTCATTTGGTTGTATTAAGGCCCGAAATCAGATTCTGTTCTTGACGAACTCAACCGTATCTACATTTATTGCTAAACTTTACCACCAGCAAAATCACTCGTTACTCCAATTAGTTAATAACTTAGCAAAAAATATTTCGACGTCGTGAGGATGTGTTAAATTCCAAAAAACATAAATTGTTTAAGATGTTAAGTATATTCAAACACACTGATCCATCTTTTTGGCGAGTAAAGCAACCAAAGCAGATTATGGGTAAAAATTGGATCGTGTTGCCAATTTGACTACATATTATATTAAAATTTCGAACCCTTTAAAGTAAGTAATAGTTTTAAGTTCTTTAATTGGTCTCTAGTCCTGAATTCCCGCCATACAAGTACAAAATTGTCAACAGGTAACGTAAGAACCGCGTTAGAATGGACTATAAAACTTTTGAAATTGGATCCGAATTACCCGCGGCTACCAGTGGATGTGCGGAGCAAAGCCCTCTCCCTCGAGGCGGCAAGCCAGAACCCAGGGGTACGTTGCTTGACTTGCTTGTATCTATAACAACATTGTATAGTGCCCGGCCATCCAATCTTAACACCTGTCAATTGTTTCTCCCTGATCTTTATTTTTCAGGGCTTGTATCTTTATATTTCTCTCTTTTCAACTCTTAACTTCGATTTATTTTAATAAACATCATTGTAAGATAATACAAAAACTCTTAACATACTAGCTACAAATAAAATAAGCCTTGCAGTTCACCCGCTTGAGGCCTGGTCCCTAAAACGCTGGCCGCGTTCCCTCTTTGCACAGCCAGACTGAGCCGCTGCGCAAAGAAAGAGCCCACTCTGGGACATGGGACGGGTACCAGGTATACATGAACCTTGGAGTGAAAAGACAAAACCGAATAATAAAAAGCGTCATGTGGGGGTTTATCTCGTACTAAAGGTTAGAAGTATTTTTAAACAGATTTAATTTACAATTTATAGTGGGATTGATAGCTTCGTCAAAAATCGGTGATCCTAAAAGTGTTAAAGATGAATTTGAATGGACCGAAATGTTGGATGAAGCTGCATTAAAATTAGTGACGATTTCAATTTTTTTTTCTATAGTAATGTAATCAGGTTTATAAATTTCGCACTTAGTAAAGTTTAATGAGAGGCCTATATTAGAAAATTTTGTGATGATCGTTTGCAGGTCTTGTAGTACAGTTGAGGCGTCCAAGGGAACCGTCATCGAGATACCACAGATTCAGTTTAGAATTTAGATCTGAAATAATTGGATGAATGACTAAGCTAAAAATGACAGGCCCGAGCGGGTCTCCTTGTTGGCAACCCATGCATGAAAATATGATTTTGTCACCGAAAAGTAATTTTGATGGTGCCCCATAGCATTGCCACAAATAGCTGTATAATTCTGGACCTACTTTTTTAACAGCATCTAGAAGGGCACCACGATCGACCTAATTAAAAGCATTTTTGACGTCAATTCTTAGAAATACCTCATAGTCCGGACGACTCAAAAAAGAGCGCGGGTTTGAAAATGTTTGACACTCTATTACGAAATTTTCAGCAACAAAGTTCCGATGCCAAACGCCTGAAGGTTCAACGGACGGCGCAGTGACGGTTAATCAGAGCACAGACGTTCTGTAGCAAAGCCCGTCCCGCATCCCCTAAAGACGAGGTGGTCATATCTTTGAGATGTTGTGGTGAAAGTCCGTCTAAGCCACCGGCTGAACCATAAAATTTCATATGTAAGGACCCAATATTAATTCCTTCTCGGATGCCCCTAACCCTTACGGCGTGACCTTTGGCATCAAGTTGGAATTCTACTGCGGCGCACGGTCAAGGTATCCCTGAAGGTATGCTTTATAGTAGAATATACGTAGATACTCCAATAGGACACGCACCTAGATCAATGGATGTACGTGAATGTACACACATGTACATTGTGTGCCTGAGAAGCGTACGCCGCAGTGGAATTCCAACTTTAACTAGATACTGCAGACGCCAATCGGTGTTACGCTTGTATCAGCATCGCGACATGGTATACGATTGTAAGGCTCAGCAAAGAATGAGTAAAAATACAAAAAAAATCCTATTATGTATTTAACAGGAAACTGAAGATGAGGAAGCTAAACCCTATATGCGCTGTGAGAATCAGTTTGATGAGACTAAAAAAAAGTATGAAGCGCTCTGCCGCGGACAGATGGAGATTAACAGGAGTGTTGCTAAAAGGTTAGTCCAAAAAGCGTTCCATTTATTGCGTACCATTATGCTAACACTTGACAATGACTACCCTTTAGTTTATCTAGTGACCCGTGAAAACACGGTGGATTTAAAATTATATTATGACTATTATGAGAAGAAAAGTACATTATACCTACGCAACGGAACATTACGCATTAAAAACGCGAGCTTGTTTGACGGGATGAGTTCCGTGCCTAAACTCATAGCTAATACTGTAATACTTATATCTCGGCGATTCATGGCGCAGTCATTAAACCTTTGGCCTCGGAGATGTATTATTTTACATGCGATTATTAAACTACACGTTACACCCGATTATTATGATATATTTTAGCGTCTAAGAACTGTTCTGATAGAGTCGGAAGTTAGCAGCAGAACCTCCGCTGCGCTTAATACTATTCTTATGTTTCTTAGGGTTCCGTACCTTAAAAGGAAAAAAGGAACCCTTATAGGATCACTCGTGCGTCTGTCTGTCACAGCCGATTTGCTCCAAAACTACTAAACTGATCGAGTTGAACTTTAGTACAAATATGTAATTTAGTGACCCAAAGACGGACGCGTAACGTAAATAAATGAATTTTGGACAAGGGGGCCACTTTTGGGGGGTAAATTAGGAAATAAAAAAAAAAGTTTTGCAAATCTTATTGTGTGACATGTCAATTTTTGCACAGTCACCATTTTCTTATCGAGAACAAACTAAGGAGTCTTAACTCGAAGGATCTAAGTTAATAACCTATGACGTTTGCCCTAGATTGTTCTGCCGCTACATGTCGGAGAACCACCCGTTCCTCCGGCTGGCCCCGATCAAGGCGGAGCAGGTCTACATCGACCCGGACGTGTTCGTGTTCCACGGCGTCCTCAGCGATGACGAGATACAGCTCCTCAAGGTCTTGAGCATGCCACGGGTAAGTGACTTGACGTGACATCAGTGACATGAAACTCAACCACTTGGGGGCCCACCCATAATTAATGTCATACCATCAAAGTGTGAAATGGCGTGTCACATGTATTCAACTATTACGAAATACTTCATAATTAGGTATTACGAAAGCTATCAATACTTTCATACGTATTATTTGTCCACGTGAGCTTGCCGTAGGTACTTATGGTAAAAATAACGTTAGGAGCGCACATAAATTTAAATAAATTAATTACTTATTAAACATCGTATATCCCCGCGTACTTTACAAAATATAATAACCGAAAATAAACAGATTTGACAAGTCGCAAGAAGAAATTTCGAATCCTTTAATGTTCTGTTTGACTAGTCTTCTTTATACCTTTGGTAACTATTTACATGACAACAAAAAGGGAGGTAGACCGCGTTGTCATAATGATGATCCAGTAATATTAATTTACAAACAAAACATACCCCAACAGATCCAGAGCGCCAATTTCCCTGACGAGGAATCCGGCAAGTTGGTGTTCAAGACTTTTCGTGTATGCAATTTGGCGTGGTTTCGCGACGAAGAGTCGCAGGTGGTGGCGCGCGTGTCGCAGCGCGTTGCCGACATGACGGGGCTTAGCGTGCAGACGGCCGAGGAGCTGCAAGTCGTCAACTACGGCATGGGGGGACACTACGAGCCGCACTATGACTACTTTGGGGCAAGTATAGCAACTGGTTTACTGAAACCGAGCACAAGACTCACCTTTTTATCGGCAGACTAGCTGCAGGTCAACTAAGGCATCGGAAGACACTATAAACCACGCTATAACTGAGTGAGTACTGAGTGAGACGCTAGAGTGAGTATTGAGTATAGTATAGTAGTCGACAAATTATGACATGCCGTCGACACGCTAAGAGGAAGAAGAAGGGGAGTATGTAAAGGGGATTTGTTAGACAATTTTCACACCAAGAATTTTTCCATAGTACCTAGTGTTTTTTTTAAATTTTTTTCTTTATTTAGCGATTTTCATTATAGTGTTTTTTAATATTTGCGTTTATCTTAAACACTGAAATTACTAGTAGTTATTTTTAATTGCATTTTTTCCTTATCTAACCTTCTTATTTCTGGATTGTTTTGGCCCTCCGGGTCTGACATGCGAACCTAACCTGACCTACTCTTATTTCAGAAGTGCGACCTACTCGTAAAAGTGCGTTGAAAAAACATAGGAACGGAAAAAATGCGAATAATAAAATCACCGTACCTACATTATATAAAAAACCTTACAAGAAAAATAATTAAGAAAATATACCATTATGCAAAAATTATATGTGAAGAATAGCTACTAATAAAAAAATCTTGTTGTAAAAATGTTCTAAAAAACCTAGAATTTCATTCCGCCACAGAACATTATTACGATACCTACGATTATTAAAATATGGAAAGGCCCAAATTGTAAATAAAAATCGCGTAGCCATACGGTCGTTATTTTAGCAACAGCGATCTATATATAAATATGTGATACCTACTCGGCATTTTTATTTGCCTTTTCCTTTTCTATAATAATATTTACCCAGAAAAGGAAAGGAAAATAATTATTTTTTCATTAACAACAATAAATTTGGAGTGCTCCACCAACATATAGCAGGAGCTTTGAGCAAATTGGATGAAATAGAGGTACTCTTAGATATAGAATAGTGAAACGTTTTAGTTGATGTCATAAGCATGACAGAAACATTTCTTAAAAAAGCAGGCAAGAGCATGTCTGACCATGCGCAGTGTAGGGTTCCGAAGCCGTAAATACACAAAAACTATCTCAAAAAACCGCAAGTATGACGTAAATCTCTATTAAAAGTTATTTGGTGCTGTGTTAGGTCCTTTTAGTAGGTATAAACACTTTAGTCGCCTGTATCTCAGTAACCAATCAAGTCTACTTAGTCGTCATAGTTTTCCTTTAAAATTCGTCATACTCGTATGTGCTTTTATTTAAGATATTTTTCAGATTTTTAGTATTTGTAGTTTTGGCTGTATGGGACACTTGACTGTAACAAAAATTAGCGCTTTAAAGCTTAATGTTTCATAAACGGATCATCCAAAAATAGTTTCCACAAACCCGCAATATTTTTGAAAGACCTATCCAATAACACCCAACTATGGGGTAGACGAGAAAAACGTACATCGTACATCCCCACGATACGTGTAGGGGAGGTACACAAAAAAAAACATCATTTTTTTATCACTTTATTGGCGTGACTAATATGTATATTCATGCCAAATTACAGCTTTCTAGTACTAAGAGTCTCTGAGCTAGGCTGCGGACGCCCGGACGGACGGACGGACGGACATGGCGAAACTATAAGGGTTCCTAGTTTGACTACGGAACCCTAAAAAGGAGATGAATATAATTTCACCTTCAATGAATATGAAGTAGTATCAAATTACTCAAGGACTCAAAAAAGGGGTGGTTCGCGTATATTACCTAACTAAAAAACATTCAGAGTGTACCGAACTAGATGTTAGTAAAAAAAATGGAGCTGAGAAAATATTTAAAGTATATGCAGTTACTATAAAAGACTAGAAGGTTATTGTAGTACTGGATTCTGATATTAATTTATTTTTTATAAATCGCGAGAAATTATTACACAGTTTAGAAGGAAAATCCTAAGAGTATTATTAGATGTGGGCATTTCAATATTGATTTCCTGAAGTCTTGCTCTTGTAAGAATCAAATATGCAACATAATTGCAGGTTTTGGATTTAGATGCCACATCACAACACCAACTCGTCAAAACTTTTGTATTGACAATATAATGAGTAACTTCAAAAATGTAGGTGCCACAACCCACCAGCTTCATTTGTCAGACCACGACACAGCGCAAACAATTGAAGTAGAGTATGACTGCAATACATCTACAGTAGCGGCATCGAGTGATGGCACTTTTGATAGCTGACAAATAGTGTTGTGAAACACTCCATTTTATTATCGTAAAAATTTCAGTCTAGTGGCAAATAAAGTACAGTTAGAAAAAAAAGGTTGTCATAAAAGTGAAATGTTTAACAAAAACTTATTGTTTGTGTACCTATGGTAAAGACTGAAAACGTTCTAATACGAAGTGTAGATTTTAGTTTTTCCTTTCTGAGATAGTCGGATTTGAATACAAATTTGAATGTTTTGTTATGGAATAAATGTTTGAACATAACACTCGATTCTCTTTAGCTGCAGTCGGGTAAAAACGGATAAATAAATTGAACACATTTAAATCTCATTTTTGAAAACATAATTTATCTTGTCAGCAGCTTTGAAACAACGGGAATCCCGTACAAATTTTCAACCCCTTCTTTCTTCCCTTAAGGGGTGAATTTTCATAAACGGTAAAATTACATTTTTTTAATTCATACTAGAAGCCTATACATTTTAAATTTGATTTAAATTACTTCAAAAATGACTTATGTCCCATACAAACTTTAATCCACTATTTCGCCCCTTTAGAGATAAAATTGAAAAATATGAATATGGTACATTTACAGCCTCATATTTATAAGCCTTAATGCCAAATTTCATGTTCGTAGCTTAAAAAATGACGGACTTCCATACAATGGTTCATCCCCTATTTCACCCCTTAAGGGGTTGAATTTCGAAAAATCCCTTCTTATTACTTGCTTACGTCAAAAAACACGCGTACTGTTAAAGTTTCATGTTTCTAGCTTCAGTAGTTTCGGCAGGGCGTTGATGAGTGACGCGCATTCCGGTTCTCTCTTTATTAATAGTATAGATTTTATTTCTTGGCTATGATTTATACTATGTAGTAACATTTTTAATGAAGTATGGCGACACCTGAGTAATTTGATTAGTGCAATCTGTGGCGGGAAAGTTAAGTCGCCCACCGAATGGATCACGTCATTGATATCAGTCAATGTCGTGAGCTAATCGGAGACTTGGATTTTTCTTCCATATTGATGGGGTTTTTGGCCAGGAGCTGATCTCCGGGCAGCCATTCTGCTTTGGATGGAGAACCGTGACCATTGTGATCCGAATAAGTACTTGCTGATAATTTATTATGTAAATATATATACTCGTAGTGTAATAAACTTATTTTGATGTTGAATAAATGTAGTCTGATTAAAATCTGAGTTCTCTTCAAAGAGCCGCTGCTTACTAGCCGTAGTTTATAAAAGGTTAAATGAAAGGAAAATTAAACTTAAAGGATTTTTTTTTTTCAGAATTTTGTACTTAATTTTACTAATTATTATGAAATGAACAATGGAGACAGAATCGCAACAGTGCTGTTTTATGTAAGTAAAATATGTAAGAAATTGAACAATCTGATCTCATATAAATAAATCTGGTAAGTTGATAACCAACACAAACAAAATTACTGCAGATTTGTTTTTTGAAATATATTACATATACTTTATTGTTTTTTACTTATCAGTAGTGAATCCACAAAGATGGAACTGCTGTAATTTCCGAAATTCAATATTTCTGTGCATTTTAAGTGTCATTCGAGTTGTAAACAAAGTAATTAACTAAATAGATATGGGACAAAGAGGTCTTAAAAGTGTTTTGGGTTCGGGTAACGTCTCTCAGAATAGTATAAAAGTAGCAGTGTCCTGGTTTCCTCCATTCATCTGTGCACCCTGTACAGTCACTACAATGATATGTATCCACTTTTGTTTTGGGCCTTATTAGAATGCAATAAGGTAAAAGAGTGCATAGGTACATATTCTTGTAGTTGACTGTACACGAAATGGCCGGTGTATAGGTAGTGATTATCATCATCTTACAAAATGTACAGCGTTAATTTTTGTTTAGAGTTCTCTTGCTGCTACACTCAAAGTTCGTATTCCTCATGCTCTGGACTTATAGTGGACTAGATTACCGCGGGGTCATAAATAGGTTACGTTTTTCGAGGCACAAAACAATAGCTATAGTATAAAGTTTTCTATGACCTCAGCCCGAGACGACGTCACCCCGAGGTAAAGTGCTTTTATTCCACCTTGCATGCGTCAATGTATGTAAAATTCTTGATTTAAGAATCGCGACGATTGGGACAAAACCAGATTTTCAGTTGAAAATATATTTACGAATAGGTAAATTATTTTGTGTGTGTTTGTGCCTAGTCTGTTTCGTTTCGTTGAGTTTAGTCATCATCTCATCATTGTGAATAGATGTCGGACGTGGCGCAGGGCGGCGCTACGGTGTTCACGGAGCTGGGCCTGTCGGTGTTCCCGGCGCGCGGCACGGCGCTCTACTGGCGCAACCTGCACCCGTCGGGCGAGGGCGACCTGGCCACGCGCCACGCCGCCTGCCCCGTGCTGCGCGGCTCCAAGTGGGGTGAGTCGAACAAGCCAGCAGAACATCTTTGAACCATACCATGGTACATCGTGCGGTTTGCATATTGCACTTTTTGTATCGGAATTTATTTGTTTTCAGTGTGCAACAAATGGCTTCGCATAACGGGACAGGAGCTGATAAACCCATGCGATTCGGATTGCCAAGAAAAAGAAATGGTCAGAAAGATCCCAAGCCCCGTACTTAATCGTCGCGGTAGGTTATTGAAATTTAAACTGGAATAATCCATTAGTAAAATTTGTCTTATTGTTTGACCAGAATCACAACTCTCCTGAAAGTTAAGTAGCTTTTATTTGGGGTTTGTACTATAATCATACCACACTTGACGCTTGTATGTTTTACCGTTTTTTACGATACAGCAAAAATAAAAAAAAATGAATAACAACGTTTCTTGTATGGGGACCCCTTCATTATTTCACTTCATTTTTATTATTCTTTATTTCTTAGTAACCCGGGCAATAACATACATTCTGAAATTAAAACAACCCGCTATCTATTACGGTTCAACAATGGTTTTGGGAAGTCGTTAAGATACTCTACTTTATAAACGAGTATACTTATCAACCGGTAGAGCTTATTTACATAGGTAAAGTTTGCGAAATGAATTAATATGAAATGGTTACAACAGGGTAAAATATTGATTAACTTTCAATGAACACCGGAATTCTGGTACATGTCGCAATGTTAAGTAGGTACCTACTCGTACATGTTAATTTGATTGCATCGCTTCTCCAAACCGCGGTCTCCTCACGCGCTACACTAGTACCCTGACTAGACTACTTACATAAAGTATACACTTTTTCGATCTTATTTTTAACTAGCTGTTTATGCCTAGCATCGCCCTGGTAATTTTTCTTCACACAAACCTCGTTCTGTCTAGACAAACACAGCATTTTTCATTGAAATTCGTCGAGCCTTACTCAATTTTTTAGTAAGACGCACTGCAATTTATTTGTATAAGTATACGAGTAAATGTATTTAGTGTAATAAGCGGAGTTCCATAGACGCAACATAATATTCCAAGCAATGCCAGGCTACTGATCCAACCTGAGCTACCCTCTTTGCTGTTTGAATTTTGAATGAAACATCTAATCATTTTGGTATCCCGTTGTTTACTATAATACCATAATATCCTTGTTTACATAACTATTGAGAGTCATCATTTTACATCGCTGGAACACAATTCTCCAGTTTAATTTATGCATTCGTGTATTATTTTTATTAAAATAGTACTTAATATGAGTAGGAAATTGATGAGGCTTCTAGGTCGCAGCGTCTAGTTTCTCAAACCGCTGACCACGTTACATCCTTTATCCGGAGAAGGAAAGAAATCATTAAGGCTTATGTCCAGGCCGCACGCAGAGTGAATCATCTACTCAAAGTTTTCCTGCTTCAAAAACGCTGAAAGACGCTTCAGAACCTGCTGACTGAGCGGTGTGCGAGCTCATCGAGATCATGATATGGTATTGCATCGTTTCAGGTTGCTTCTACAGTCGGTACGATGAATATTGTTGTATTTGTATCGAAATTAAATTAATATGCAAAAGTTTTAATAACATCGATTTATTAGTTAGCTACGCCAGGTTTTTTATCATCCAGTGAAACTGAAACAGTGCGTAACTGCGTAATAAACTCATTTTATTTTACAACATAATTGTAGGTAGGTTTACTTTTAATTTAGTTTTATCACAGTTTCACTTTATGCTGTTTTTATCATAAACATTTTACTTAATTACAAAATGGTAATAATCAGACGTACCTACAACTTGTTTAAGTTCAAATAAAGTGATGAATGAAAATGGTTTTGAGTTTTATTCATCGGGTCAAACTGTAGATAAAGTTACTAAGGAATAAACTTTGATATTGGCACATTACAAAATGTAACAATTTTTCAAACTGAAGCATCAAATGTAGCCATGGTTTGAATATAGGAAATGGATATCAGTCGTAAAACCTACCTTGTCTAAACACCTTACAGTTGTTTTATCTCACGAAAGCGGGTGGATCAAACTTGTGTGTGTGTAGATGCACGCGCACGTTGTCTCTGAGTGCGTAGCTGTTGTCGCTTAGCGTCGCCGTAGTGTGTGTCTGTACGCATTATAACTACATGAATGGTCCACCTGCTTTCGTGAGATAAAACCATTGAGGAAGTACATACTAAAAGGAAAAAGGATTGGATTGGAGTAACTAATTTTGCAAACAAATAATTTTGATTTGATATTCAGGTTAAAATTGTATGGTAATTGTTGTAATGTTAATCATAAATGATAATTTATTGTTAGTGTAATGTTACAAGTCAAATGGTTACAAGTAGGTGCGTTGATTGTTGATACATTCCACTAGCGCATCTTCGGTGGAAATGGTGCGAATAGACGAGGATGTGCGAGATGAGACTTGAAATACTTGTTGTTACAAACCATTTTACTAATACAACGTGTTTATTATCTAAGCTATGCAAACTCACGTGGTATCACGCGTGCTCGCGATAGCTATCAATCTTTGATAATTAGGAATGGAACTATGATAGAAATAGATTTAAACTCTCGTCTCATCTCGTAGGTTGAAAATAACCTCTATTCATGCGAGCAGCATTCAAGTATGCTTTAAAACAACCTTCATCATCATCATCATCATCATCATCATCATCATCATCATCATCATCATCATCATCATCATCATCATCATCATCATCATCATCATCATCATCATCATCATCATCATCATCATCGTCATCATCATCATCATCATCATCGTCATCATCGTCATCATCATCATCATCATCATCATCATCATCATCGAGATTTTAACTATTGCAAAACAATACCCAAGACCCAAGTACGTTGAAATGGCGGACCTACACCCAGTTGCACAAACATCAATTGCACCTTAGCGTCATCCTAGATAAGAAGAACTTATTTAGCAAGAGCGCTAAAACTGCGCTTCGCGTGGGCGCTAGGAATGCATTTTTGCGCATCGCCTTCGCGACAGACCCGATCTGCTACCGAGCTTGAACGCGCGTCACATTTATGTATTTATTCGGTCTCTGATACGTAAAGACACCTAATTGTTTATAACGTAACCGAAGTTAATAGTGATCTTCACTAAACGTTCCTCTCGTAATACCTACTATTACAATAGGTAAATGTTTATCGCGAGTATTGTTGAACCCCAATTTGGGTAAGCGGTACATTTAATAACGCTTTTCGAAGTGTAGTAATTAATTAGTGTAGACATTAGGTTAACTGTGCTTGGTTCATGTGCTTTCACCATTGATTTTGCACGATCATTATTTGATATTTAAGTCCTACCTCATTTTGTGATCATGTAATTTTTATAAGCGATTGCATCATCCTTACAAATTGTAATCTCCACTTCTGATTGTGAACATCCACGGCATCACTGCTACATTAGGCACTTTCTTTTCCTTCCGCCGCTTGCTGGGATGCTCACAAATCATACTTGGACCATTTTCTAATACGTTTTAGACAGCGCGTTCCAGAGTCCAAAGTTCGGGCTGTTGAATTGGGTGGAGAATCACCGCAGCCACAGCCTACACCGACATTCCGTCGCCAGGAGGCACGCCATCCACCATCTACGTCATCTTCGGGACGCCGCAGGGGTACAGTCGGCCACAGTTGCGAGCGCCCGCGAGCACCAGCTACGTCCCGTCCCCAGGCGAGAGTACCTAATCCGTAGGGACTGTGTGAATTTATTTAACCCTTTAGTTTTTTTAAGCAGTCGGACAAGATTTTTTGTTTTTTAATTATATTATTTATTGCACGAGTCTTTGTCTCGTATTTTATATTCACGTCGATTAGTAAACCCTAGTAGGAGCTCAAAGACGCTAAACGTGACACCTTCTCTCATCAACCTTATTTATTTCCATACAAACTATAAGCCGATGCAAGTGATTTGTTAATCTTTTGTATTAAACGTTCTCCCCTATTATTATAAAAAACCAATACAGTCCACTTTTTAATAACCTCGTGACTAGGTTCTCAAACATAATTATCGAAGTATTCTCGGCTTACCCAAAGGTGGAGTAAAAGGCACCTCATACAAAGTTTCTAGTGACCAGCTCAATTCGGTAACTTTTTCCGTACTAACCTCTTTTTGCCAGGTAATTATCATCTCTTATTTTTTTATTCTAGCCCCCTTACTAATAAACGTTGAGTATCGGTGGTATAGCTATACAATGTTTTGTCCTTATCTGTCATTGTGACATTTGAATTTGACAGATAAGGACAAAACATTGTATAGCTATACTACCGTTACTCAACGTTTATTAGTAAGGGGGTAAGTATATAAACCAGGTCATCGTTTATTAAAACGTTTTGTTGAAAATGTTATGTTCTACAACTTAATCATATGTATAGTTTTTTTATAATTTGGCGTCTGCTTGCCGCCATATTGAATTTTGATTACTGTCATATCTTCAGTGCAACTCGAAAGATTAAGACAAATCGATTGACATAATAATCATCAAAAATTGGTCCACGCGTTTGATTTCTAGAGCACCACAAAGGAACAAACATACATACATTACACGGTGGGCCGCTATTCAATCATCTGATGATGATGGGGCTGAAAGGAATTTGGTAAGAATGTGTTGGAGGAACAGCACCTTCGGGACCGTCTCCGTGACGACTTAAGATCATCACGGAATCGCTTAGGAGGAAAAGCTCTCATGTCCTCTGCTTACTTGGCAGTTTAAACAAGTTCTAGCCCCTCACCATGGGTTTTTATTCCCCAAATTAACCACGACCATTTTGACGCTATTAACATGTGCATATTTATTTAATTTTATAAATGTTTTAATATCAACTATGTTTGCTCATTTGACTACTTAATATTGCAAGCTGTGGTTTTGTGCGGTGGGGGTGCATTTAACATTAAGTTATTTTTTATATTATTACCCATCTCAAGAATAATGTAAGCACCGTGCAGCCTAATAGTGAAAGTAAATTTGCATATAGGTAGTTTAACTAATAAAAATCTCCTAATCGAGGGATCTCTGTCCGAGCTGTTCGAATTTGTTATTACCTACTTATTTTTATAAAATTAAGAAGGTCCATTGCCATCATTTCGCTCCACTTCCTTTTCCCATTATCGTATGTAACTTTGGAACACATGATAAAACAAAAATGTAATTTCAAATAAAATTAAAAAAGAAAACAATTTGTTGAGAAAAAAATCTGACTTAATTCAATTTTGACTTGAATCTTGAAACATAACCGCATAGTTACAAGTTGGTCTCATTTCAGTCATTTCAGCGAATGGATAGATTTGATACTTCAGGTTAAAACTTGACACATTTTGTGCGTCGCTAAAGTCAAATTTTAATCCGAAGTAACCTTATCTATCTACGGTTTGGATATTGGAAACGGGTATAGGTAAGTTATTTTCTTGCCTCTAATAATATTATTTTTTGGCTATGTTATATAATAAATACCTATTGTTATTTTGTATAGAACGTCGTTTTTTTTCCTCGCATTCAAAGTGAAAAGTAGAGTGTTTAACGCGAGACTAAACAACCATAATGACACTCGAACACATTCTATGAAAGTCATTGAGGTGCATTTTGCTTCTCATTTGATTTGTTAGTTTTGCAGTATTGCATTAAAGACGAAGTAAAGCTAAATGTGACGCTGATTGGCGTTTGCGGCATCCGAGAACATAAGTTTATTTTGTTTTACCCATTGTCAATTTACCCATTTAATTAATGGGTAAAAAAAAATGTTTGACGTTACACACGTGTTCTAATAAATATTTTAAGATCACATCAAATTAACATTGCGGAACTAACAACACATGCTTCTGTCAAGTTCACAATTGTTCTCGCGTGTGATATACTAAAGTAGCAAGTAGTAAAAACCATATTATGAAAAAAAGGATAAAAAACACATAGTTTTATTCATATCAAAACCTAGATGTATACAAAGTTAGAAAGATATAAAAAATACTAGTACTATTTGACACATAAACCCATATTCTGTCCAAAATTGTGTTCACTATTTTTAAATATCCACGTTAAACTCAATCCTACTCCGACAAGAATAGAGTTTAACGTTTATAAATTTAGTTTTATAGATATTTAAAGTTAGAAAACAAAATCCGAAATGGCCCCAAGTATTTTCACGTTCACGAGTATCAAGCACCCGTTCACGAGTATGAAGCGTATTCTCAGCCATCGCCTCCCTCAAGCATGCCTTAGGCCTATTGTGTTCGGGGAAGTGGCGACCCGATCAACGACGCCATGTTTGTCCACTTGAACGTCGACATTTTGACATCATTTAGTAGGTACCTATAGTAGATTATAGATCGGGGGCGTAAAAGGTAAAATCAACGCACTCTTCGTTTGTTGTTGGCCACTTCTTCTCTTGCGATGGCGGCCTCATACTGCGGCATGTTCTCCGCTGCCCGCGGGTGATTCGGTTCAAGTTTCAGCAGTTCTTTAGTCCATTCCAACGCGGTTTTTAAGTCACCTGGTAATAAATTTATGTCATGTTATTTGCTGTGTAAAGTTCGAAATTATAAAAATAAAATTGCACCATAAGTGAACATATTTTAAACATCAAACTGGGTAACAGTTAAACTAGTAATTTACTAATTAATAATGCATGACACGATGTAACTTTTAAGAAAAACAAATAGGTAGTTACACCTTTTACCTGTTGAGGCCTAGGCCCACCATACCACAGACAGGAAGAAAGTGGGAATTTGTATGGATCTATAATTCTATCTTATCTATTTTAAATTAAAGTTCAAATTAATTGCCTTTAATTATGTAGTGTACATCCTATTGCAAATAGGGCCTCATGAGAATAACTTTTCCACAGGGGTAAAGTTTACTGCCTGGCGATGGCAAAACACAAAATACCTTAAAACAACCAATTATATCTAGGATCTACTAGAAAGACAGCATGACGAATGTTATCAACTGGCCCATCAAATAATGCGTGAAGGCAATGTACTCCAGCTAATCGACTTCGGTAAACGAGTGCTTCTTGTTAGTCTCCTCTTTGTACTTGCGGAGGCTCTCCATACTCCATGGCAGCGAGTTCTTATAGTCTTTCTTGAAGTAAAGATCTTTACAGAGCTCGAAGCAGTCTGCCGCTGTCATTGGGTAACTAAAATAATTGAAAAGTTTATAATTGAAACTCGACTGCCGACTAGAAAGTATAAAAATTAAATTTGTTTTAAACAGAACATAACATTTGTGCCACGCTTTGCCGTGACGGACTGTGCGATATTTCACGCTGAAAAGGCTAGACTATATTAACACAAAGGGTACTTTTTTGTTTCGGGGAACCTCTAGACAATAAAAGAGTTCTATGCGAACACGCACAGTCACAATCAATCAATCACGGGCGTATGGATTTTTTACTTAATTGATTGATTTGTTCATTATCTGTAAGCGACTCCATTGAGCTTGCCCTCGGCCAGGTCGTGCACGTCCAGTTTGTATGTGACCTGAAGCCGCGTCAGCGCCTGCGCAGCGCCGGTCAGATCTTCCTGAGTCGGAAATTTCACGTCTTTGTGTATCATTGAAACATTCTTAATGTACTCTGTAATTAGGGATAACTATATTGAATGGTGGTTTTAAAATTTAAAAAACCGTAATAAAAGCTGAAGGCAAAGTGTTACTTTTTTTTCCTTTTTTCAGTGTTTAAGATTTTATACGATTATGATTATTGGTTATTGCCAACTAAAATCTGTTCCGAGTTTTGATTAAGACTCCTGAATGACTTCATAATTCGCGTCTCTAAATTTGAATCAGTTATGTTACAAAATAATGTGTGCTTATAATAATTGAATAAAGTGTAACAGTGCGTCATGTTTTGGTCTACCCTTAGATAGCCCACTTAAATAAACCGTTCCAGGTTTACGAGCTCGGCGCAGCGCTGCTGCTCCGGCTGCAGCACATGCTGAGCTGAGTCCTATTTGACCTCACACTATAGCGCAACGTCTCTAAATTCGCTACTTGTATATAAATATCTTCTATTATTTTGCTTACTAGCTTTTTCTCTTAATTTTTTTGATAATATTTGTTGTGTTGCAGTGTGTTTTTTTCAGTTGTGAGTTTAGGTTTGAGTTTATATAGTTATAAAAAAATTGTTAAAAATCAGTTATTTCAAAACATTACTGCAGAATTAACAATAGCTGCGTGCTTATCTTGTAACCATATACACTGAAACGAAGTTTTTTTCGAAGTTCTAGCAGGCATAGAATAATTGAAAATATAAATTCTACTAAACTCACGCCTTTATTCCCAGACATCACGGTAGGCAGAGCTACAGATTTACCAGCAACTCTCAAAATTGGTTCATAATTCTGTAACCACGTTTTGCACAATTAGGCTAAGATGTTTAGCAGTTTATTTAGTGAGAGGTTGCAAGCCCATCGCCTAACAGCCTTTATTCTCTTAGTCGCCTCTTACGACCTCCACGGGAAGACATGGAGTGGCAATATTCTAACCCGGCAACCACACGGGACACAACCACAAATTGAAAAAAAAAAACAAATTATGTGAATTGTATGAAATTTTTTATCCATAAAAAGGGACAAATTCGTACATATACTTTTTTATTTCTTGTCAAGATTTACTATTATCTTTATTTAAATAAATAAAGCAACGATAGGAAGATATAGAAGATAAGATTGCAATTCACGTAACACATTAATTACCCCAGAGACCGGGAAGATAGCCGTTGCAGGACGAGTATAAGTCAGCGTAGTCGAGACGCAGTGCTTCTATATACGAGTCCGGCAACCATCCTTTCTGGCCAAGACTTGTATTATGCTTTTCTCCAAAAAATCAAGAAAATAACACAATTAAAAAATTAATTAATTAATAAATTCGCCGTTGTAAAAAAATAAAAATATTGCGTCAGTAAGATTATTAAAAAATATTTAACACTTATTTTTTGCTTTATCAAATCAATCGAAACTGACTAATAATATAACGCGTATCAAAGTTCGCATATCAAAGTACGCACTTTATCTTCGTCATTTTTTGTTTAAAAGACAAAAGAAAAAAAAAATGTATGTATGTAAATACTTTATTGTACAAAAAACAGGAAATCAAATACAATTGGAATGTACAACGGCGAACTTATCCCTTAAAGGGATCTCTTCCAGCTAACCTTTGGGTGATTGAGGAAAATAAGAAAAGTAGGATGTGGTAGACATTATTACAACACAAAGTATACCGAAACTGAGTGAACTAAAATTTAGATCTTATGAATAAATACTAACACTTATATAGAAACATATATAAAAGTAATACAAATAAATATTAAAATAATTAAATACACAAACGAATAATGTGTTTTGATAATGTAAATGACGGAATAATTAGAATGTTTTAGGACAATAGCCTATTGTTTATAATTATTTAGGCCCCTTCCCAGAATTGCTTACAAAAAAAAACTTTTGCCACCTTTTCATTATTTTTCAAAAGTACACGACGTCACACTTATAATGCCATTCACATTAGAAATAGATTCGATACCACAAATTTAAATTTTTGGAATAAGGATAAATGAACATTTTTAAAACATTGTTATAATTTTATTATGCTGATGATCAAGTTCTCCTCGCATCATCGGCGGACCACTTACAACAAATTGTGACTTTGATGAATGAGGCGATAAAAGGAAAAACATGAAAGTGAATGTTAAAAAGAAGAAAGTGATGGTCATGGAGAGAGATGAAACTGTTATAAAAATGTCAAATAATAATTGGAGATGAAAAAGTGGAGCAAGAGTGGAGCAAGTGGATGATATGTTTACGAGAGACGGGAAATGTAACGGGGATATTGAAAGAAGAGTAAAAGCAGGAAATATGGTCAATTGGGCGTTACACTCAATCTTGGTAAACAAGACCATAGCGAGCAAAGCTCGCCTTGCTTTTGTTCAAGGAGTATTGACATCAACATTTATGTATGGTAGTGAATCTTGGGTATGGCAGATGAAGAACGAAAGCAGGATTAATGCAGTTGAAATGAGAGCTCTGAGAAGTATTTCTGGAGTTAGAATGTGAGATAGAGTAAGAAATTGCGAGATCCGAGAACGATGTGGATTGAAAGAAGATGTAGTGACTAAGATCGAAAAGGGTATGCTAAGACCGTTTGGTCATTTAGAAAGGATGGATGAAAGAAGGGTTACGAAAGAGATATAGCGAGCGACAGTGAGTGGAGATGTCGGTAGAGGACGTCCTAGATGGACGTATGGTGATCAGATTCGCGATGTACTGAATAAGGGCCAAATTAAAAGCACCCAAAACCGACGTACGTGCATGAAAAGATTGATGAATGTAGAATTGTAGAGGAAGCGAAAGTTGTATGTTTAGACCGGTGCACCTGGCGTTCAGTCCCTGCCTACCCCATTGGGAGACAAGTGTGAAGGTATGCATGTATGTATGTATATAAGTATGAATAACTCTAGCTTTTGAAATCAAATTGAGCAGCCTAACTATGTATAGATAGGATGATCAGTTTCCCGGTCATTGGGCCCATATGCAGCAAAAAAGTCATGTATCTAGTAATTTAAGTTTAAGTATTTATGATATTACTTAGGTGTCCTTTTACAAGTTTTACTCGTACATTAAAGTCACAGGGGTATTTTATCAATCACGGGACTTCGGGATTACCGGACGTTTAGGCCGTATAAACGTATGTATGCGGCCGGCCTTAGAAGCCGTACCTACAGTATATGGCTTCGTTTCCATATGGAACTTCGTAAAACTTTTATTAACTAAAGTGAAGGGACAACAACGTTCTAAAGTGGTGAGGATTTTCCTTAATTTCACACTGTAGAAGTTTGCTCACACGGGCAACCACCAGATAAAAAAACAGTCGCCGCAGACCAAGGCCACGTTAGCGAGATGAGCTGAATGCTTTTAATCAAGACTGGTGGGGGACTGCCCAAAATAGGGAAACATTAAAGGAAGGGAGAAATTTTGCCAAGCTTTGGAACTTTACAGACTATGAGATTATGGACAAAAATCGCAAGTGATAAAACTAATAATAACAATGCTTGGATTGACTACAAGAAGGCTTATAATTCGGTGCCTCACTCATGGCTCGAAAGGATCTTAGAGTTGTATAAAGTTGATGCAACTTTGAGGTCCTTTTTAGGTGTGTGTATGAGGCAGTGGGTCACAGTCCTTCGTCAACCAGGTGCTCGAGATGTCCCCTCTGATTCGCCTAGCTTGATAAAGATTGAAAGAGGCATCTTCCAGGGTGACAGTCTGAGTCCTTTGTGGTTTTGCCTAGCCTTGAATCCCCTCAGCTCTATGCTGACGGATTCTGGGCTTGGCTATCGACTTCGCAGAGAAGCTGAAGTCATTTCTCCTTTATTGTTCATGGATGACCTCAAACTGTTTGCATCGAAGCGCCAAGATCTTATCGCATTATTGAAAATCACACATGAGTTCAGTAATGCGATCAAGATGGAATTCGGTGTAGATAAGTGTGCGGTCATGCATGTTCAACGAGGGAAAGTTGTAAATTCGTCGAATTTGCAGCTTTCTGAGACAATGACTCTCAGATCTCTCTCTGAAGTTGAAACCTACAAATATCTTGGTATGTCACAGTCTTTGGGTATTGTGGACGGCGATGTCAAGCAGTCAGTGAAGGAGCGCTTCTTCTGCCGCTTGACAAAAGTTCTTAATAGTCTTTTGTCGGGTGGCAATAAGGTGCGCGCCTTCAATGGGTGGGTGATGCCGCTGCTCACATACTCCTTTGGCATACTAAGGTGGACTCAGACTGAGCTGGACGCCCTGGATAGGAGGGTCCGTCTACTGCTTAAATCACATCGCATGTTGCACCCACGCTCATCTGTTATGAGATTGTACATCCCGAGGAAATGTGGAGGACGAGGCATGTTAAATGCTAAGAATCTCCACAACCACGAGGTGTGCAATCTCAGGGATTATTTCCCTAGCAATGAGTGTGGGATGCATCGTGATGTGGTTGCAGTAGACAAGAGCCTCACGCCTCTTTCCTTGGCAAACGAGAACTGGCGCAAACCAACGGTGTTGAGCACTGAAGACCGCAAGAACGTATGGAAGAGCAAGGAGCTACACGGACGCTTCTACCGGGCCCTAACAAGGCCCGACGTAGACTTTTTAGCGTCTGTGAACTGGCTACGATTTGGTGACCTCTTTGGGGAAACCGAAGGTTTTGTCTGTGCAATTGCTGACGAGGTCATAATGACGAACAATTACCGGAAATATATTCTGAGGGATGGCACGGTTGACATTTGTCGAGCATGCCGTTGCCCCGGCGAGTCCCTCAGACATATAATTTCCGGTTGTTCGCATTTGGCCAACGGCGAGTACTTGCACAGACATAACCTCGTAGCCAGGATCATCCATCAGCAACTTGCTCTTCAATATGGTCTTGTAGAGTCTGAAGTGCCGTACTATAAGTACGCACCGGCGCCAGTTCTCGAAAATGGTCGTGCTACGCTCTATTGGGATCGATCTGTCATCACGGACAGGACTATTGTTGCCGATAAGCCTGAAATCGTGTTGACAGATTGATCTCAACGCCGGGCAGTGCTCGTCGACATCACCATCCCGCATGACGAGAACCTTGTGAAGGCCGAGAAGGACAAATTCAGCAAGTACCTTGACTTGGCTCACGAGGTGACCGCCATGTGGGATGTTGACTCAACGATCATTGTCCCGATAGTTGTTTCGGCAAACGGTCTTATAGCGAAGAGTCTCGACCAATACCTCAAGAGACTCTCGCTAGATGGCTGGATCAAGGGCCAGATACAGAAGGCAGTACTCCTCTACACGGCACGTATTGTGAGGAGGTTCCTCTCTCTGCAGCCCTAACCACCGGTAGCTTGAGCCTTGACCCGCTGCCGGCGGCACTCGTAGGTTAGGTTTTTTATAATGTCTATTTTTTTGTATTAGTATTGTTATTTTACTTTTATATTTGAATATTTGTTATAAAAAACCTAATGTACAGAAAATTAAATAAATATCTACAATAACGTTACTCTGTCCTTATTACCTGTTCCACTTATGATGTAATCATCTATTTCATTCAGATCACTCGTCAGTCTTTTAATCAAAGTAAACGCATTTATGGGATTTTCCAAGTAATTTGGTAATTCTTCCATCGCTTCCTCATGTTTTATTTTGTAGAATTCTAAATAGCTGAAAAGAGAAAAAAGATTTGGCTATCATTTTATTTACGAGAAGGAACAAAATTTGTTTACTAAAATTTTAATATGGCTGGCTATTGTTTGAAGCTATTGTCATCGCATTACTAAGTCATTGATCAGCGTCCAACATATCGAATTTCCTGTAAATATGATAACTTTAAGGTGTGGCTAGTAAGTTAATATTAGATGTACTTTTTTAAAACAGCGAGCCTTTCCTCTTCTTTCGTGATATACTTGTCCAAATGGTCTATGATTCTCTTGTGGGTGTCTAGCAGTGGCTCCATTTCCGCATTTGCAGTGTACAGTTCTGCACGCGCCCTTGGTTTAAAGAGCGAAAGAAGTATACTCAAGCACTATTTTTTTATTATTAGAAATCATTTTTGTCGTTTAGTTTTTCCTGAAACATAAACAAACTCTTATTAGGTTAGGTCTGGATGAAACTAGAAAGTGTGTAGTTTTTTACCTGTTAAATGATTTAATTATTATAATTTTTAAATAAAAGGTGCATTACTTACAGTGGTGTCGTGAGCTCAAGCCTATGTCGAGTTTGTGTGTTCAGCTGCGTGAAATTCATCCAATTATTGCTTCAGTCCGCGAACAGCAGCGAATTTCCCAATTAATGTTGTAGGTACACAGTTTTATTCATTAACTTAATTGGACATAGTTATTGCATAAATAATCAAATTCTCATTTTTTTTATCTACCTTGAAGTTTAATTTTGGCCAATGACGTACCGCGATGGATAGGTCATATAAGTCTTCAAAATGTAAAGTGAGGTACAGATCCAGAAACGGGAGGATTAGGAGGAAAACAGTAATATAAGGAGACTGTTCAGGGTTTTTCGACGGAGGAGTGGTCAACAATGATCGTGTGATTTAACATCATCATCAATCAGTTCATCCTGCAGAGATACAAACTTTTCTGTAACGTCAGCTTTTATGCACGTCATTTCATGGACGGTCATTTCAACCAACACGTGTCAGAAATATTTCACAGGCTTTTATGCCTCTAGTAAATAGATGTGTCACATATTTTTAAGTCCAATACTAGATAATATTTTCTTGCCGGTCACTGGTATTACACGTGACTTTTCGTATCACGTCATCTACCAGTGACGCGATTGGTTTAAAAACGAATCGAATAGAAACGTTAGTAAGCGTAGTGCATGGCAGGGCCCTCGGAGTCCGAATCATAAGCAGACGCGGCCGCAGCACGACGACCACTGCGGGCCATTTTCGCGAGTAACCCGTTGTGATCTCTTTAATATGTCTAAATCTCACGGAAGTTTTATGTTACCCGTTGTGATCTCTTTAATATGTCTAAGTCTTACGGAAGTTTTATGTTACCCGTTGTGATCTCTTTAATATGTCTAAGTCTCACGTAAGTTTTATGTTACCCGTTGTGATCTCTTTAATATTATGTCTAAGTCACACGGAAGTTTTATGTTACCCGTTGTGATCTCTTTAATATGTCTAAGTCTCACGGAAGTTTTATGTTACCCGTTGTGATCTCTTTAATATGTCTAAGTCTCACGGAAGTTTTATGTTACCCGTTGTGATGATCTCTTTAATATGTCTAAGTCTCACGGAATTTTTATGTTACCCGTTGTGATCTCTTTAATATGTCTAAGTCTCACGGAAGTTTTATGTTACCCGTTGTGATCTCTTTAATATGTCTAAGTCTCACGGACGTTTTATGTTACCCGTTGTGATCTCTTTAATATGTCTAAGTCTCACGGAAGTTTTATGTTACCCGTTGTGATCTCTTTAATATGTCTAAGTCTCACGGAAGTTTTATGTTACCCGTTGTGATCTCTTTAATATGTCTAAGTCTCACGGAATTTTTATGTTACTCGTTGTGATCTCTTTAATATGTCTAAGTCTCACGGAAGTTTTATGTTACCCGTTGTGATCTCTTTATTTACTTAAATATTTATCATGTTTGATTATGAACAATTTGTTAGTAATATTTAAAGATGACCATAAAATTAATCTCTTTTAATACTCGTAATTTAATTACAGGGATGTCGTAAAATAAAATTAGTTTCAATACGCACTGTTTCTGTTTCACTGGATAATTAAAATCAAAGTCTAGTTAACATGTAAATGCATTTTTAATTTTATACAGATTTAAACTTTGTACAAATTAAGATTAGTAACATTACAATTTCACAAACTAAATCATTAATGAGATTCTCTGTTTTTATAAACCGGAAGCATTCTAATTATAACTTTCAGTTCGCAAAAACGTGTTTGAGGTTAAAACATTGCATACTTATTACATAAATTACATGGGCTTCTGAAATAAAATGTGTTAGTTTATTTAGACTTTTGACCACATAAAATTGTAAAATAATGCAGCGGGAAGTATCTCTTTGCGAAATGAAAGTTTTTAAAATAATAAAGTTTGCCAAATGATGATTTGGTAAAATATTAGTGAACCAAATTGAACATATTCTTATTATTTGTAAAGCAAATATTGATGACTGATTTACCCACGGGGAAACAAAAACCTCGATAGGTACTTACTTCTATTTAAAAACATGACACCATCAATACTCGAATTGCTACGGTCTTCACCATTGATTTTTAATTTGATAAGTTAAGCACTAATTACTTAATTTTTTTGTAGTAAATAGCATTCAGGATTTGGCGCTACCAACGACAAAACTATTATTTTCATCCCACGTTCTTCGCCCGGAAATAAGTATGTTAAGAGGCCACATATACTGCTCCGCCAACACAAGAATGAAAACGGATGAAAAGTGATGCGCTTCCGCACGAAGAACGTGAGAAGAAAATAGTTTGCTCGCGCCTTGATGCCAGCGTCGAATTCAAGTACTGTTTAAAATAATGATTTACCAGGATTAAAAAGTTATAAACACATAATTATTGAATCAAAATACATCGTCAAACAATCAAGTTTATTATATCCAAAGAACAGATACATAGGAGTTATTAGTGATTGAGATCCAGATTGCGGAACACTTCCGGTTTTATCATAATTATGTGGCCTTATAAGCCATCCCTTTTATTTTTTCTTATCGGGCTGCGGGTGCTACGTTAGCGTTATGTGGCCGCATTATGTGGCCTCTTAAGATTATTATTTTAAGGATCGTATAAATAAACTCATCTTGGCTGAGATGCCCGTCACAAGATAAATACATCAAAATAAACGTCATGCTATAGAAAACTGTCAGTTTTAACGCATCTTGAGACAAGCATTACCTTACAGTCGAGATCAGTTTATTAATACGCCCCTAAGGCCCCCCACCCCGCAGATGATCAATTTATTTGAGCAATCACACTGATTACTGAAGTTTGCGCAATCATTTTAGAAAAGTTTGACCGAGTTGATTTTTGTTTGTGCCATCACGTGTGATTGTGTAGTCTGTTGTAGGCATGTTGTAGTAGCGATTGCATTTTTTTTAAATCTGTGGTTTTCAATGATTCTGTCAAAACAACTTTTCCGCTACTATTCAAAATAAATAATGGCGGTAAATCATAAGGTGAAAAGTAAAGAGCGAGAATTTATTTTAATATGTATTCAGTTACAATGTGATTTGCCAGTTTTATGGTATATTTTTTTTCTTCTTTAATAACATTATTAGCTCAATTGCAGCCAAATTCTCGTCATTCGTCAACCATTGCTGACGCGTTGAACGCGTCGGCACCGGTTTTTTAAATGCTTCCTCCGTTAAACTACGATACTTACAAATATTTATTAAATACCATTTTGAACCTTATTTAATCAGCTAACGAATTGAATAATAGCAATACAATCGGTCAACTAGTTCTTGATTTTTGTTGTCAATTTTGGTAAGTCATATTTGTAGGTAATCGTATGAGATGTAAGTACAAAGGTGACATCAAAAATGACTAGGGATAAAAAAATATCCTTACATTATTTTGATATTTTAAAATACCATACGGTACATTGCAAAATATCAAAATAATAAAAAAAGATAAAAAAGATAAAAGATATTTATTCAGTAAGCAGGCCGCACGGGCACTTTTACACGTCAAGAATCTACCAGCGCTTCCCAAGAGGAGATCACTGCTGAGAAGAAACGCCGCAAGAAACTCAGCAGTCAGTCATTTTTTAAACATATTACAATGGTTACTACTTAGTCTAGCATTATATAAAGCAATAAATATTAAATTAAATATTACACTTATAAAAATAACATACGTAGTTCAGCAGGAAAACATGCCAAAGATCTTACGAGAGAGACAGAGGGAGAAATGAAAAAAAAAAACACCTATTTATGTGTATGTATAAGACCGTGCAAGACGACCACATAAAAGTTTCGATATGTTTTCCTACATCAACGGTGTCCCCTAGACAAGATAAAGCTTTTGCATTTGAATAAATTATTGTTGACTAAGTTTCGGGTTTAGGCCATGCATTTTTGTCTGTTAGATAATCCTCGACCCTATAATACGCTTTAGACATTAACGACTTTTTCAAGTAATTTTTAAGTGCTGGAAAGGGTAACTTTAAAACTACGTCAGGTAATTTATTATAGAAATGAATGCATTGACCAACAAATGATTTATATACTTTACGCACGCGGAATTTTCGAAAAGCGATTTTATTTTTATTTTTAGTATTTAAATTATGTATAGCAGAATTTTTGGTGAAATAATCTAAATTCTTAATAACATAAATAATATTCTCGTAAATAAATTGAGATGCTATAGTCCGTTCGCGTTAAGAATGCAGTGAATGCTGTCTGATCAGTGAGGGTAAATGTGTATTCGCAGTGGAGTTTAAATTCAAACAAATTATATTTAAATAGATTAAGTTTAATGAATAAAAATAAACCTAATTTTGAGCGACCAGTGGTTAGGGGGCGTGGCTAGGCCTGCGGAAAACAATGATTTACTGCATTCTTAACGCGAACGGACTATAGTTAAGATATTAATTTCTTCAAAAAGTTCTCTTAATGAGTCACAGGAATTTAAGTTGTAAATAGAACGAATGGCCCTTTTTTGTATTACAAATATTGTTTTGTATGTCAGCTGCCTAACCCCAAACCAGAATTCCGTGGGACGTAACACTTTGGAAATAACTATAATAAACTAAGCGAGCTGTCTCAATATTGGTTAGTTGTCGGATTCTCCTAACGGCGTAAGTGCCGAACTTAATTTACCTGCCAGTAAAGCTATATGGGGACTGCATTGCAAATGTTTATCTATATTGTTATGCCTAGGAAAACTGCCTTATCTACCATTTGCAAACTCTCGTCATTTAGAAAAATACTAAAATCTAACGGTTTAACATTAGGCACAGCGAACCTAACACATTTAGTTTTCTTAGCATTTAGTAGTAAATTGTTGCTAGTAAACCAATTAAGTACTTTAAGTACTGTGTCGTTTATCCTACTGTAGTCTACGGATTTTCTATCTGCCTTGAAAATTTGTGAAGTATCATCAGCTGGTGGCAAGCCATTTATGTAAATTAAGAATAAAAAGCACCTAAAATCTTGAGGCGCACCTATTTTCACTGTAGCTCCAACAAAATGCAATCTGCATTTTGTTTACAACGACTGTTTAAGTTCTATCACTTAGATAAGAAGACGTAAGACTTAAAGCTTTATTGGACAATCCATAATGTTCTAATTTTAAAATAAGGATCGTATGATCTACGCAATCAAAAGCTTTAGAAAGATCACAAAAGATTCCTACTGCATCGCAAGATTTCTCCCAACTGTTATATATATGTTTAATAAGTACAGATGACGCCTCAATTGTTGATCGACCACTGGTAAAGCCGAACTGGTTATTGTTAGGTAGTTTATTTCTATTAAAGTTACCTAACATAATATAATTCAGCATTAGTTTCTCAAAGACTTTACTTAAAACTGGTAGTATGGAAATGGGACGGAAGTGAGTGATTTAACATTTCCATTCCATTTCGCCCGATTTAAAAAGAGGTATGACTTTACTATATTTCATCAGAGGGCTCAGACAAGATGCACTACGCTAACTAACGTTTCTATTCGATTCGTTTTTAAACCAATCTCGTCACTGGAAGATGACGTGATACGAAAAGTCACGTGGTCTACCAGTGACGCGATTGGTTTAAAAACGAATCGAATAGAAACGTTAGTAGCGTAGTGCATCTTGTCTGAGCCCTCTGATCTGGAAAGATCCCCTCTGCCACACCTCGGACAATGGCGATTAAATGTATGAAACAAATGCGTTGCTACGCACACAGTCTAAGCTCGTGTAGGTGAACGCGTACCATGCTTGTGTGAGTGAGATAAGACATGCTAGGGTTGCCGCCATTTTAGTGCGTTCGCGAATCGGGAACGCAATATGAGATGACATTGGAATAGCGGCGTCGAATTATTTTGTGTGCTTGTAATTAATTATAAACAAAAACGTTCTTAACTCTATTTTCTGAGATTATTAAAAAATGAAAAGACTAATAAAGTTGCCAAAATAAACCTGTGGTTTGACTTTAACTTTCCTTTATTATAATAGTAGCTAGAAAGAAAGAAAAAATAATCAGTTTTAATAACAGAAAGTATTATGAGTTGTATAGCCAATGGAAAATTTAATCTTTGCCAATAGCCTCTTATACTAAATAAAGGGATAGTTTAAGGGCCTGTTTCATAATCGACGAGTAAATTTATCTGTCATTTAAAGTTGGCTCTCTCCTTGTCTATTTTCAAATGTAAGAAAGAGAAAGGGCTAAATATATCTGTCAAATATGCTTTACTTGTCGATTGTGAAACGGGCGGTAAGGAAAATAAAATGTTCATGCTTGTAATTTATTATTCACGAACAAAATTTATCAAAATGTGTAACAAAACAGGATAATTTTGAAATGCTAAATTATCACAAATGAGAGACACTAAAAATCTTTTTGCGAAATGACTTGTCTCTAAAATTTCGATTGTTGTGTTTAAGTATATTAAATATACGAAAACGAATAAAAACCTTTTTTAAATATTCAATAGGAAAGCATTCACAAGGTATGTTGAATAATGTAATTTGCTCAATATTTTTCAAAACCTCATTGCCCACGTGAAGATGTAATTTATCAGTTCCTTTAAATATTGTCGTGATAATTTCGTCCATTTGCCTTAGGTACATAATCTTTAAAATCAGTTTGGGCATTAAATAGTGAGCCAAACGGTTGGGCAGTATTAAATGCTCTCATATGTATCAAAGTATTAGTAACATTTAATTCGCCTTTGTTGTTTACGTACTCATCCATAAGTTTGCAATTTTTGTGAACTTCCTTGCATTTTCTGAGCAAGTAGCCACATACATAACTGAATGCATTTTCTTCAGGGACGTCGAAACGATAATCTACAGTTCCAACAGTTAAAACGTTCACGTCCTCACTTTCGTTTTCTGGTAACTGAACCATTTTACTACTATCTTCGACAGTGACTAACAGTTGGTCAATATCTTCTGCACAATTTGCGAATTCAGAGTGTCTAATTATATTTGATAGAAAAAGTTTTCTGAAAGCCGCTGCAAATTGAACTGGTATTGGCTCACGGCAGTTACCTCCTTGTTGTCTAATAGTCCCAAAGAAGTTTTCTAAAACATCCTGATCTAGTCTTCGAGTAAAAATAAATTTGTAATTTAATCTTCTCAAATCAGTTGACAGTTGTATAACAGATTGTATGGTTATTTTAAGGCTTTTTAGGCATTTCAAACTATTTGTAACGTTTTTACCGTTTGATTTGTTGACAATACGTACATCTTTTAAAAAATGTAACACCTCTTGCAATACTTACATTTGATCCGCTTGCTGAGAAAATGAATTGTTGTATTTGTATGTTTCATCGCATGAAGAAGAATTCAAAATATCAAACATGTCGTTTATTAATTGTATGATTTTTGCAGTGCCTAATGCTTTTTTAGGCAGTTTACCTAATTCCACACTACACCAAGGGTTGTTTCCACTTAGAAAACAACCCTCTCGCCGTAACCACAAATGCTTGAGTAGCTGGCTCTCTTTTTTGTATTCCTTCGATTTCATGGAAGCCAATAATTTGGTCCTTGTTAATTTGATAATGCAGATGTCTCTTCAAAGACATTTCATCAGCGCACAGTACACATATTTTTTCAGAGTCTGATAGTTTCTTCACATTCGATTGTAAGCATCGGATAACATTTTCGGACAAACTTGTGCCTATATCAATATTTGTTCTTCTTAAAGTTCGCTCGCTTGGTAAATATAAAGTTTTAGCCAATATTCTGTACGTTAATGGACTAGCAAAATATATATTCATTTCGATCATTTTATATTCTCGATCATATCGATTGCCTCTAAAACTATGTTTGCAATATTTTTGAATTTTTATAATTTTTTGTACAATGGGTGAAAGTTCAGGTTCGTTGTCTTTAGATATTTGTAACGGGTGCGCCAAAGTTAATATAAAATTGCAACTTCGATTATTGGAACTCCGAAAATTTTTCTCATACCATTTTACATCATAATGATCACTCTTCATACTCTTCATAATATTTTTTAATACTAATGATCGGAACTTAGATGAATATCTGAACTTATAACGCCAATATTCACGGAACCGTACATATTTCAGAATTTCTTAAATATCTTACGTGTAGATAAAATTAGGTTAGGTTAGGTTAGATTTATAACAATCCTCAAAAAGTAACAGTTTCTTAAAAAATGCATTATTAGTTGCGATAATTATGAGTTAAAAAAGTATTAACAAAAAAGTATATACAAAATTTTTCGAAGAAATGATGAGTATAGGCAAAAAATCGTTATTTGTAAAAAAATCTAAAGACCAATTTTATATGAGTCAATATGGACCCATTTGTAACTGATCTTCTAACATTTTTATCCGCTTATGCTCGTTGGTCAGTTGCTTACGTAATTTTCTTTTGCTAGGAGAATTATAGGATAACTTTTGAACAGTGTGTGTACCAACATTATTATCCTTTGACGTTGAAGGAGTATTTGTTTTAATGTCCAAAGTGCAACCTTTAGACTCAACATCGGTCTGTGTATATTTTGACAATTTATCATCATTTTCTAGCCGTGGTAAATTTAAAGAAGGGACTGTGTTATGTCGTAAATTTCTTTTTAAATGATCAGATGAAACAAAATGGAGATCACAGATGCGATAGCTGTTGTGAAGTGTTTTCATGTCCTTGCTCTCTAAGTCAGTTCGACCAGCTGCACGTATCCATTGTCGACATCTAAAATAAATAAAATTGGTTATAGCCTAATATGTGCATTAACATTATTTTTTGTAAGGAAATTCAGGCCACCAAAATATTACGTAAATTGAAAACATGATTTTTTGTTCATTATGATGTGTTGTTTTCGGTGTGATCTGATAGGTTTAGGTCTAAAACCGATAGGGTAAAATAAATACTAAACATAAGTACCCATTGGGTCATTCCACCGTAATTGCTTGTTTACGGAGACACGGGGCGTCGCGCGTAGCGTTGAGCGGCGCAGTCTGCACTAAATTCAAATATATGGCGTTATATAAAAGCGTTTACGGAGAAACGGATTTACACGCGTTTGCTTCAAATACAGCGTTACTTGTGGCGGAGCCCGCGGATGGCATCATCACGCTGCATGCAGCTTCGCACGCGTCAATAAAGGCTGCGTCCGTAGCGGAACCTTCTGACAGTCTTGTGCTCCGCCGCGTGCTCCGCTACACGCTCGAGAGTTCGCCGCGGATGCAGCGGCGGGCACCGCTAGTCCGCTACTCTTTACGCCTCGCACCACGCGCCGCATCACGCCCCGCATCTTCATAAACAACACCGTACATTGCCATATGTTTGTGTTTGCGCGTGTGATTACGCGGTCCGCTGCACTCGCCGCCTCTCTGTAAACGGAAAAAACGCCCAACGCACCGCGCGAAGCCAAGCCGCACGCCACGCGCGACGCTCCGCGTCTCCGTAAACAAGCCCTAACACCCGAAACAGCTACTTTTTATTAAGGTTTATTTCGATATTGTAATAAGAAACTAGGAAAATGAGTAGTGAATGGTCTACTTTTGGATAATATTTTCTTTTCCTTAACACGCATAATTAAAAGTATAAGAGAATAAAGAGATAATCACAAATAAAAAGCCGCCGTTTCGGGTGTTACGGTGGAACCCTATTGTAAGTTGCTAAAACATAAAACACTATAAAAATAACTGGGTATGTACTTGCCTTGATTCATCCAATGGGAATCTGTGGAATGATCTTTTAGTTTTGTCGTTTATAGAGCTTAAACAACCGGACACAGCACAACACACGCCCATTACAAAAAAAATTGTAAATATTTGTTTGACATTTATAACGTGGCCTCCGCTCTGCGCACCGCGTCAATTTTTGTTTGTCAAGCCGTTTGTCAAGTGTCGCATCCTTGCCAGCCGGTAACTGTGAGGTAACCGAGAGTGGGGGAGCGGCACTTTCAGCGGGGGGCAGGGAGTAGCCATACTGTGCGATAGTACTATTTATTATACTTTGCCTCTGCTATGCAATTATCATAAATTAATGCTAGATGGGGTGCAATTACATCTATGATATGAAAGAGTACTCTAACTGATGTGCCCCACAAATCCTCAGTGTTTTTTAAACTAAGCGATTTAAATACTTTGACTATTGAATCTGAATGCTAAGGCGACGTCTTTGTTTGACGTGATTTGTTTGTCACCCGTGTTTAGGGTGACTTGATTATCACGAGCTTATGATTTTCCCGTAAGGATATCTATTATCCCTGGGCATTTTTGATGTGTGTATTGGCCGGTACTGTAATTCATACTAACCACAGCCATAGATCATAGATTATAATGATTGATAATTGACTTAATCAATTGACACGTATAGGGGTAGAACCTATTTCAATCCGATTGTATAACAAAAGATTGCGCAAACATATTATCTCGTCTCGAGCTGCTCGTATTCAAAGCCGGTAAAGTAAAGCCCTATTACGTGCCCCCCGTAGTGCTCGCTGGTACTGCTCTCAGGGTCGTTAGCAGGTTCACGTATCTGGGGCACGTGGTCACCGAGAATCTTAACGACACTGAAGATATTGAAAGGGAGCGCAGGGCGTTAGCGGTGAGAAGCAATATGCTGGCTCGGAGATTTGCTCGATGCTCTGTTAGCGTTAAGATAACGCTATTCAATGCGTATTGTACATCCTTTTACTCGAGCGGTCTCTGGGTTAAGTACACGAAGCAAGCCTACAACGCCCTGCGCGTTCAATATAACAATGCCTTTAGAATGCTGTTGGGGCTGCCGCGGCGCTGCAGCGCGTCGGCAATGTTTGCCGCGGCCCGCACGGACGGGTTCCCCGCGCGCATGCGTAAGAAAGCAGCGTCGCTGCTTCAACGCCTTCGTAACAGCCACAACAGCATTCTGAACATGGTTGCTGAACGGCCTGACTGCCCCTTAGTGCGACACTGGGTAGCAGTAGCCATAGGAATAAAATAATATATTTGTTAATTTGTTAATATTTGATAATTACTAATATAGAATAAGATTTGATGCTTACTAACAACATATGGAACTGGATTCTGAAATAAATTTGAAATAAAAATAAATAAATATATTGTAGGTCTGTGAGGGGGCCTAACGTCTTGTAGGGTTGTAATTCATGATCAAAACGACTAATCCTATTCGTGGATAAATTCAGTCAACTGTGTCTAAATTGCAATACCCTACCGCGACGATGTCGGTGGGGCGCGAGGGATCTTCCTGATCATTCAGATCAGATTCACATCAAATTGCAGGGTTTTATTAACTCCTGTCCGGCCTGGTGGAGCCACTTGTTGCACACTGAAAAAATAATAATTAAAAAGGCTTTTTTTGTATGTAGGAAGCGGGTATCCTTGAACCCTTAATAAAAACAGCAGGTGAATTACCGACATTTCCGTTATTCAAAAAAGCATAAGGTAGAAAAAGGTATGCGTCAGAATTCCATGTTGACCTTGTGAATTTATTACATAAATAAAATTGATTTATTTCCATAAATTAAATAATTTTTACATATAACGTGAGATTTTTTTGTGATTTTTCGGAGCATAATATTTGGAGCCAAAGGTAATTTATACAAGTAAGTTTGTCAAATTTCAAGTTGATAGCTTCTACAATTGCTGAGATTTCCCGATCCCTATCAACCCTAAATACTATCACCACGTCAAACTCTTTTTTGCCAAGTTAAACGCACCTATTTGTTTCTTATTCTAATTATTTTATTTGTTGCTGCGCTTAAGCAGTGCAGCTCCGATTGGCTCAGACTTATCAGTGCCTGGCCACGCCCCTTCATTTGCTTAAGGCGCGAACGTGTAAGGTGCGCACATATTCAACCCGCACGAATGGTTCGAAGATGTTTTACTGGCTTGTTCGACTCACCCCACTTGGAGCCGCGCAGCACGGGGCAGGCGGCGTGGCGTGTGGCCATGTTACCCTCGCCCGACGGGTGCAGGTTGATAAAGTACAGCGCCTTGCCGCGCTCCGGGAACACCGCCAGGCCCAGGTTCGTGAACACTGTGGCGCCACCCTGCACCACGTCTGTCATCTACAGACAATAGGGATGATGACTATACTCAAGATAAATAACTATGCACAAACCGCGAAATGAAACTTCCGTAATAGCTAATCAGACTATTACGGAACCGAGTAGAGTAGTGAGACAGTGCCCCCTGCCAAGCACTCCGTATTTGTAAACACATGGCCGAGTACCCGGCCGATCTGAACACGCAAGCGGCTACCACTCGCCACTCGGTACAGGGTTTGAAACTGAACTGACTGACTGCCTCGCCGCAACTTTAAATATAGGTGTAAACACCCACTCGGCCACAGCATTGTCTCGGCCGCGTGACATTTTACTATGTCGCTATTCTACTCGGTCCTACTCGATAGGTGTAATCGGGCTATAAATATGGAACATCCAGTCGACACGTCGAAAAAAAGGTGAGGGTGGCTGGAAAGTAGTCCAGAGTTAGGTTGTTTGGAGGGATACTAGGAAGACTATCCTAAGTTTTAGGCGTTGAGGACCCTGGAGTGGAGGAGGAGAGAGGACAGACAAATGCCTTTCTTTTTTTAAATTTTTCCTTATATATATTTAAACTCTGCACATTTTGTGTAGCATATTGCTTGACAAAAAATTACATTAAATTTCCTAAAAGTTCGTTGGCGAACCAGATTTTCCGCCCAAAGTTTCATCATAGCTACCGATATGATTTTTAAATTTGCACAAAATATAAAGCGTAGAAGATTTAATAGTACCAAAGGCCATGATTTAAGCACCCAGCAGAATAAGATGGCTTAATTATTTGCACACAATTAGATTCCGAGACTTACATAGTAAAGCAAGGTTGCAATTCTGTTTCCATGGGGTCCCGAGAAGGTAATTTCACTTTTCTGAAAAAATAGATGTGTTCACCTGTAATTGGGGTGCATGTTAATCTAAGTTAACTTTAATCAATAAGCTTACTTTAAAGTCAATTATGTACTCTGCTGGTGTATCGTATTAAATAAATAAATAAATTATAAATAAATTATAGAACTATTTCACGCTTTGGTTAGGCTGTAGGTGGTATTTTGATACCGTTAACGATATCAATATTAGCGGTTTATAGTCAACATCATTTAACTTAAGCCGCTTAAGCGCTACGTTCTTGTCTCGCAACTTTGCCCTTCGAAATTTTCAAAAAGAAACAGTCGTGTCATATCAGGTGTCCCATCATCTTTCCTCTTCTACATTCTATTGTTTCTAAAATATGGCTTCTTTTGTTTACCATCTTCATAACCTCTTTGTTGGTTTTCGTTTCCGTCCAGCTAAGTCTTTACATTCTTCGATAACACCACATCTCAAACGCTTTCAATCTTTCGCTATGTCTCTGTGTTAGTGTCCAAGTCTCGCTACCGTACAATACGATGCTCCAGATGTTGACTTATTTGATGTTTATAGTAAGCGAATAGAAAATATATACATATATTGATACGCTCACCTGAGCGAAGTCACAGTGCGGCTCGAAGTGTCCTCCGATACCGTAGTTGACGACCTGCAGCCCCTCGGCTGACTTCATGGTGAGCCCCGTCATGTCGGCGACGCGCTGCGACACGCGCGCCACCACCTGCGACTCCTCGTCGAAGAGCCACGCCGTCTTGCTTATACGATTCTCGCCGATGTACGTTTGCCCGTTTTCTTCGTCACTGATCCCGGCGCGTTTCAACTATTGAGGTATAAATAAAGAAATGTCACTGGATCATCATTATACTATCTGAATAACGCCCATTGTTGAGCATTTGCTTTCAGTAACATAAGAAGCAGTGGATTAAGCCCCAGACCTTTAGCTTTAAAGGCACTTCTTAGGTAAAAGCACCTATTACCATTGTATTTTATAAAGTTCCGTTTTTAAGCTCATTTTAGGTAAGGTTAGGTTAGGTTATATTTTAGTTAGAATTACTTTGAATTTACCATTGTATTTAAATGACTCTACCATCTCTAGTGTTTGTCATAACGCCGTAAGGCAGATCACAGAGGTCCATTCCTGTAGAATTTATAAAACCTGTAATAACCTGTGTTTCACAAAATAAATGATTACTGATTTGATTACTGATTTAAAAAAAATGCTAATTTGGTTGCACGTTATTTTTAAGACGATCCTTAACGGTGATAACTCCTTAGTTCTATATTGTTATTGTAATCCTGACTTATTATTTATATTTTTCATTATATTAAATTTTTTACTTTTGACATAACATGCAATGTATACTGTGACTTACTTTGGAAAATAAATATCATTCATTCATTCTGTAAATATCACTAAATAGTGTCTGTAGCATACGCTACTGTTTTTCTACACAAAAATGCTAATCATTTTTAGAAACGTAATGAGGCATGACCTAGGTATACATTCGGAAAAATATGAATTAAATCCTAGACCCGCTGATAATATCGCATAATATTTCACAAGACAGCGATTCGGGACGGTGCGTCACGACACCTTATTGCGGATTGGAGCAAGCATTTTGACAGTTGACGATTTCGCAGGGACGGCGTTCTCGCCGTACGTACCCTCGGAGGTCTTGAGTGACGTCGCCCTAGCCTTCATGTTAGCCTGGACAGACAAGGTTCTCTTCACTGCTGTTTGAGCCAAGCCCGTGGCCCGGCTGCGTTATCAGCTTCCCATCTACGTATCTCCTGGTAACCTGGTCTGATGATCTGCTGTAAGTGCACAGTTCGTCCCGCGTGATTCCGTTCCGCGTCTCCAAACAACGCAGCACCACCGCTGGTCCTTTTTTGGTAAATGTAAATAAGGAGTCTTAGGAATTTTGCTAGTTTAAATTATACATGAAGTTTATTTAATATTTGGCCTTTTCATTCACTCTCCCTTAGTTACACCATTATAGGATTCTACAGCAAGAGGACCCTTGACAACAAAGTTTTGATGCAATCATCTCCGTGCATTCATCACAGTATTCTGTCATTAACCAATCACATCTATTATTCACGACATGTACTATAACCAAAATTTGTAACAACTTCTTAATTTAATGCTGATTTTAATTATTTTCGTATCGCAGAAATATAGATTTTAAAAAAATGGTGCTTTAAAATAACAAAGTGACACGGACCTTATTTTTGGATGGGGCCATCCATAAAAAGGTGTAAAGCGGTAAAGTTTCATGTCACGTCACGTCACTCACCCGGGGTAATGCACGTATCATTACGCAGAATGTTCATATGATCGAAAGGCATTTCTCGCTGCACGATTTTTTTTTGGTAGTCCCATGTCTAACCTAACCTTACCTATGTAACTAATTAATGTTTAAGATCCTGAAATCTTCCTTAGCTTAGCTTAGCTGCAAGTAGTCAACTACCGCAACGGAGGACTAGAGCCTCCGTTGCGGTAGTTGACTACTTGCAGCTGCTCGGCCGACTTCATGGTTTCAGCAGAAAATAGCATTCGATAAAATGATACAATCGATGAAGGGAAATTCGATAAGTTGATGGGATACCCACTTACCCGTGGCATGCTCAAGACCTTGATGGTCTGTATCTCGTCATCGCTGAGGACGCCGTGGAACACGAACACGTCCGGGTCGATGAAGACCTGCTCCTCCTTGATCGGGGCCAGCCGGAGAAACGGGTGGTTCTCCGACATGTAGCGGCAGTACAAGCTAGGACAACCGTCATAGGAAGTTTATTTATCCAAATTAAACTTTGTTTTTTATACCCGACTGCCGAAGGAGGAGGGTAATGTTATTGACGTAAATGTATGTATGTATGGTATACTGGTTGAGACGTTAAATCGTGAAAACGGAACAAACAAACAAACAAACAAGGCATAACATTTATAATTAGTATAATCAAGGACAAGGTTATGATTAATTTCAGGCTTATCATATCGCATTATGACCTTCGGGTAATTCGTGGTCAGATGGCTCGTCTTCCATGTTTTGGTGTTGATATAAAACTTTAAGTAAACGTTTTGATTTTTATTCAGCCTTCTTAATCACAAAATAAGGCTATACTACGATAATCAGCTCGATCACCCACGGCGGTGCCATTTGGCGTCCTTTGTCATGGTTAGAATTTGTGTTTTATTGTTCTATACATAAAAAATCAAACAATTCAGGCTATAATGGGTTAAAAATAATATCGAAATGCGATGGACGCGAAGTGCCAAGGGCGCTGAGGTTCAAAGTTGAGTCCCAACTTGACATTTCGATCCATGACAAATAAATAATTTTAATGTAGCAACACCAAAGTATCTTGCCCTCGTCAACAGATGGTGTTGCTCGAACATTTACATAATGTGGTCATACTAGAAAAGCGGTTTTACTACTGGACTGCGTCACTTGTCCCTAGTCACATAACCAAAATTGACTACTACTTAGTTATCTGTGAATAAATTATGGTAAACGATACTGAAGTCTAGGAGGGAGCTCGCTGTAATCAGGGTTTGAAAACTGGCTTTTTGGACTTACCTTTTAGCAACATCGCTGTTAATCTCCACCTCCCCGCGGCAGAGCGCTTCATACCTCTGTTTTTCTCTTCTATCTTCAGGTTTGACCTTGTTATCCTGTAAATAGTACATTATTGTAGAGACCGGGAAGTAAGAAGTTGCTGGACGAGTATGAGTTGGCGCGTCCGAAACGCTGTTAATTAGCCGCCGTTCCCCGGCCGATGCATGCTTGACTACTACTTTTTTTTCTAATAATGCGAGGAAATAAAACAACAATTTTATCACTAGTACTGTCACAAAGTTGCATTCCAAAAAAAGTTTCCTGCCTTGGTTATTATTTTAAATTACACGACTTCACTCATAATGCCATTTTCATACGAAAAAGGTTGTGTCTGAAAATTTCATTTTCTGGATAACCTTTTGTTAAGTTTTGTTGCTGGCTGTACTTTTTTTTACAAAGTAATCTGGTATTCTGACTTTTTACCAAATCATCATTTGACAAACTATATCATTTTACAAACTTTCATTTCGCAAAAATGTAATTGTGCTTAAACCATTACATATTACATAGGTTACTTCATGGGCTTATTAAATAAGTTAGGTTAGGTTAGATTAAATACCACAAAAAAAAATGTGAATAAATTTGTGTACCTGGGAAGTACGTTTACAAGAGATGGTAAGTGTGAGAAGGATGTCGAGAGGAGGGTGAATACGGGAAACCATATTAATGGGGCCCTGTTCTCATTCGTGAGCAGAAGGGGCGTTTCACAAAAAGCGCGACCGGCTGTTCAAAATGGAGTGTTGACCCCTACTCTGATGTATGGTAGGTAGTGAATGTTGGGTGTGGCAGGACAAGCATGAAAGTCGTATAAACGCAGTTGAAATGCGCTCTATGCGTAGTATGTGTGGTGTGAAACTGATTGATAGAGTAAGGAATGAAAAGGTCAGAGAGAAATGTGGACTAAAAGAAGATGTAGTGAATAAGATTGAAAAGGGCATGCTTCAATGGTTCGGTCATTTGGAAAGGATGGATGGAAGAAGATTGACGAAAGAGATATACAGAGCAAAAGTGAGTGGGAGGGTCGGAAGGGGCCGCCCCAGGCGTACTTTTTCGAATCAAATCGTAGAAATACTGGAAAAGGGCCGGATCTTAAGTACCCGAAACCGACGTGCATGCCTGACTCGATGTATGAATGTGGAAGAAGCGAAAGAGATTTGTCAGGATCGTAGCAGGTGGAAAGAAGTGGTCTCTGCCTACCCCTCTTGGAAACAGGCGTGATTTCATGTATGCGACGTATGTAAAAAAAAATGTGGCGGGAAGTTCATCTTTGTAAATTGAAAGTTTGTAAAATGATATAGTTTGTCAATTGATGATTTGGTAAAAAAATAATAAACTTAATTATCTGGTTATCAGGACCAAAATAATGAACACCAATATGGTGGGTCTACGTTAATAATATCGGCGATCCTGTTGCCACATTCTGACTCCACCACTAGATCAGTTTGTAAATAATTACACTAATTTATTGCATTTTCATTGGGTTACTCGTATATTTGGGTCAAATTACAGCCCCTGCCATTAACGATAGGGTCTGGTTCAAAACCGATTTGCAAGGTTTGACCTAATTAAACTGATATACGTGCATACGACATTGCAACTTAATAAAAAGCTTATGAAAAGGATAACCCTAAATCATAAACGAAGTATTAGGTACTAGATTTAGACCCTTGTTCACTTGGTTTTTAGAAGTCATGGTTTTATAATATATATTTCCTATTAAATTTTCTTTACATCCGAGGGCCCTGCCAAGATGCAATGCGCTAAGTAACGTTTCTATTCGTTTTGTTTTTAAACCAATCGCGTCACTGGTAGATCACATGACTTTTTGTATCACGTGATCTACCAGTGACGCGATTGGTTTAAAAACGAATCGAATAGAAACGCTAGTTAGCGTAATGCATCTTGGCAGGGCCCTCTGGCAACACGTCATCTGTAAAATTTGTTCGTCTATTTATTGTAGGCCGTAGGCGTAAAAGGTAAAAGCATCGAACCCCTTCCTTGCTGGCCTTCGCTTCTCGTGCGATGACTGCCTCGTAGTGCGTCACGTTCTCCGCTGCCTGCGGGTGATTCGGATCCAGTTTCAGCAGTTCTTTAGTCCATTCCAACGCGGTTTTCATGTCATCTGTTGGTAAATGTATACTTGTATTTTTTTTTGCTTTGTTCGAAATATGATAAATAAAATAGAACGTGAGTAGAGGTACACAAAGGTATTTTTAACGTCGTTATTCGCTGCCAAATTGGTAATCAAATTAAATAAAATTCTGCTTAATGTGACGATGGCTTCACTCGGCAAAAAACTGGATTATAGTTTAGCGAGCATGTAATTAATAATGAAATATTAATTAATAATTAATATTTAACATCAGGTGAGACTGAGGTCAAACGCAAAACCATTATTGATAAAAAAATCATGTGTGTAATTTTTGAAAATTTAAGTTCTAAAATGTAATTTTATCCTTGTCGGGCCCACTATAATAGCACAAACATGTTTTTTTTTGTAAGTGTGAATTTGAATCAATCTTTATTATTATGTATTATCCACAGATAAGATAAATTTTTAGTTAAAATTAATTGCTTTGATTATGTTCATTGTACTGCATATAGAATCACGAGGATAAATTATTGGAATAACAATTGCGCAACGATTAAGTTTACTACCACAACAAAATATTTTAAACATTTAAAAAACCAATTAAATCCAACAACAATAAAAGTATGAAAAAGGTATAAAAATCACAAATCGACCGAGAATGTTATCAACTAACCCATCAAATAATGCGTGAAGGCAATGTGCTCCAGCAAATCGACTTCGGTAAACAAGTGCTTCTTATTTGTTTCCTCTTTGTACTTGCGGAGGCTCTCTATACTCCATGGCAGCGAGTTCTTATAGTCTTTCTTGGAGTTAAGAGCTCTATAAAATTCGAAGCAGTCCGCCGCTGTCATTGGGTAACTAAAATAATTGAAAAAAATGTAATTTAAACTCGACTGCCGACTAGTATTGTCATTCCGGCTCATAGACGCCTCCGGAGATCGTAGAGCTGGTACTTAGGTAGGTACCTCTCTCAAAGGATTGGGCTAGCTATCCAGAGAGGTAATGCAGCCAGTGCCATAGGGACCATGCCACGGGCGGAACTGCTAGAGGGGGTGTTCTTTTTATTGTGGTGTGAAAGTATTATATCTAATTTATCTATTAATATTTAAGTAACTTAGTTTTAGTTTTATTTGAATACGTTTATTTATAATTTTTAAATGTAACTTGTATTATAAAATGATTAAATAAATCAATTATGAACTAGTATGTAGGTATGTAAAATAAGTTGTAACTTAAATAATTATTTTATGACGAAAGATGAAAGATGATGATGTTGCACAGAAAGTCCATATTCTACATTAAAACATTGAAGCATTTTTTTTCGGGAAATCTCAATGGAAAAGCAATAATCGAGTCCTATGCGAACAAAATCACGGGTTTTTGGCAAGTTTCTTTATAACTTCAAAATTTATTTATTTGTCTATTACGTGTAAGCGAGTCCATTGAGCCTGCCCTCGGCCAGGTCGTGGACGTCCAGTTTGTAGGTGACCTGCAACCGCGTCAGCGCCTGCACAGCGCCGGCCAGGTCCTCCTGGGTCGGGAACTTCAAGTCTCCATGTATCATTGATACGTTCTTAATGTACTCTGTAGTGAGAACGAATGTTGAATTGGGTATTTAAAGTTTTAAAAACCATGTAAGCTGAAGGAAAAGCGTTACAATTATTTTTTCACTTCTGATGTTCTTAAAATGTTACTTAAGTCTCTGAACATCGGGACTAAAGCTCCTTATTAATCTCTAGGGATTAAAGAATTCTTTTTTTATTAACTTTGGAAACCCGTAAACAACAAAATCACGGTGTTTTTGAATAGCGGATTATAGCCATTTTCAGTGATAGACAATTTTTAGTGTTTGGAAATAACCTCGATATGACAACTTTGTAAAAATATTAAAAAAAACCGATTTAATTTCATGAAACGCGCTGAATGATTAGGTACTAATATGAATCTTTTTAATTATATTAAGGATGAATTCATTTTATTATGCATGGTCCAATTAGATTTAATATAGTTCTCAAGTTTGAATCTGTTGGCTAAAATGCAAGCATTTAAAGCGTCAGTTTACAAAAAAAACCGCGTGGAACAAATTTGTAAGAAACTTTACTATAATAAATATTGTAATTTTGTATAGGACGTCGTTTTTTTCCTCGCATTCAAAGTGAAAATAAGAGTGTTTAACACGAGACTAAACAACCATAATGACACTCGAACTATATCGCAACGCTCGCTCGCTCGCTCGCGCGGCTAAACATCTTGTGATATTATGTCTGGTTTTAGTCCCTTGTTGAACAATCTACTGTGGTTTAAGCGCCTGCTAGACGGTCGCCACTAAGAACCGACGGCGCGACCTTGGTCGGAGGCTCATCGCCAAGGCAGTCGGCAAGGCCGTCGGAGTTGTCTGGCTAGACGAACGGCCTATCCCGTTACAGCTTCATAGAATCATAGAATCATAGAATCATTTATTGCTATCAAGTTCATTACAATTATTTTCAGTGTCAAGTACTCTGTGATCAGTGTGTTCAGAACTCGCGGACGAATAACACGTATTGCAAGCGCTCAAAGTGGCTCCTAGCCTTTGGAAACTTCAAAGAATGAGCACTATTGATTTAAAAAATTACATGGATATGAATGATATACTGGCTTAAAGAACGACATTTCCTAAGTCATTTAAATTTAATTAATTTACTGGACTACGATGACATTCGTATCTTTCTTTGTAACTACAAATCGAGTAAAACTGTAATGAAATCGCTTTGGCGCTGAGATGCCATAGTTTCGAGATACGTGTGCACGCGCTACTTCCTCCGAGCAAAATGGGGACTGTTTTATAAAACTACAAATTACAATTTACAGGTTACAAGTTTCCATTTGACACAACCTCGACCAATGACGACCGGCCATTTGAGCAGTGTTGCCAGTTTAGACCTGTAAAATTGTAAGTTATAGTTTTATAAAAAAATGCCCCCTTAAAAGTGGCAAGACCAACCGCCGTCGCTAGCGCAAGCTCGGCGACCAAGGGCGTCCGAAGGTCAAACGGAAATTTCGGTCGGTCTCAATCTCAACCAAGGTCACGCCGTCGGAAGGGCTTATTGGCGACCGTCTAACAGGCGCTTTACAATGGACCTGCCTCTAGGACAACATTATGGTGTAAAATCTATAGCTGTGACTCCATTACGTCACAGTGACGTCTCAGTCTCACGCCATCTCCAAGGCCGCGGGCAAGGTCATCCATCGATTAGGTACTTCACTATCACTATCACTATCATCACTATCACATCACTACATATAAAAAAAAAAGTCACTTCCCGCTGTCTGTCTATACTTATGTATGCTTAGATCTTTAAAACTACGCAACGGATTTTAATGCGCTTTTTTAAATAGATAGAGTGATTCAAGAGGAAGGTTTATATGTATAATACATGCATAATATAGTAGAGTTACACTGATAATTTTAGAGGTTTCTAATGTGATGTCGTAAATAAACACTTTTTTTTGCGTTTACATTGCAAGCGCTGGCTAAACCTTAAGAGATATATCAAAATAATGTAATGAAGAATTATAGTTCTTCAAAAAAACTAAAGAAAAGTCCGCAATGGCATATGTTTATCTCCTAAGATTGACTCACAGCAACCATTTTCATCTTTAAAATTTTATTAAATAAAATAAAATAAATGTTTTAAAAAACAAAAAACCGCCTTCTAAAACGCAAAAAATAACTTCTTTAAAATTTTAGGCACCTAATAGGTTAGTCCAACTGAAGTCGGCGACCACAACATTTTCAACAAAAAGCCGACATCAGTTGGACTAACCTATTAGGTGCCTAAAATTTTAAAGAAGTTATTTTTTGCGTTTTAGAAGGCGGTTTTTTGTTTTTTAAAACATTTATTTTATTTTATACTTTTTAGTGATCATAATACGCTGTTACGTAGTCCCAATTCTTAGTTGAAATGAAACTTTAACTTATATCAAGCGCGCCGCAAGCAACGCCGCGGGGAAGTCATAGTCATGTTTCAACAAGTAAATATTATTCGTTTTAGGCTCAACTATCTTAATCGAGATATCTTATCGCCACCCTTGAAATCGGTACCATTGAGGAGTTCCGGTGGCCATCTGTGGTCTTCATCATCAGTTCCACTTCACCAAATGATATTTTCTGAATGCAAATGCTGGACTTGTTACTAAAAATACTAAAATCGCTATATGTTTGCCTACAATACTTGAGGAGTTCCCTCAATTCCTCACGGATCCTCTCATCAGATTCAGATTTGGTGACAATGGGACTACCTCGAAAGTATATATTATCAAACCAAAAAAAAAATTTGAAATCGGTCGACAATTGACGGAGTAATCGGTGAACATACATAAAAAAAACATACAGTGGAACGTATAACCTCCTCCTTTTTTGAAGTCGGTTAAAAATAATAGGTTATTTGCGAAGCTATTTTCTCCAATTCAGTATTTATTCTTATCCAGATAAATACGTTAGTTAATCATAATCATAATCATATTTTATTCATAAATTTTATATTACATGTCAGCTTATTTGTATAATCGTAAAACAATTTCTTACTTAAAAGAAAACAATAATAATAATATAATAAGACCATTTCATAATTATTTATACCTAATAATAATGCAATTATTCAATATATCATTATAATATGTGGGTCTTGAGCTATAACCGCCATTATCCATGTTTAAATGCAAGGAACTCATTGAAACTGTAAAAAGAGTGCTCGAGAAGCCAATCTTTGAGTTTTCTCTTAAAAGAGTTCAGGGAGGGCGCCGATGTGATTGTATCAGGGAGTTGGTTAAAGACCGACGGGCCCATCACGTGGGTTACTTTATCGGATTTCGCGAGTCGCCGCTGCACCGGTAGGAGTCTATACGGATCGCGCAATAAGCGAGCCGAGATATCCCCGCGCTTTTTATAACTGTCGAGGTGAACATACACGTACATTGCCACTTGCAGGATTATTACGGACGGTAACTTCAATATGCCAAGTTCTTTAAACAAGGGTTTTGCTGACGTGTATTGGTTCACCTGTACAATAGATCGCACAGCTCTTTTTTGAGCTCGAAATGCGCGCTGCCACTCAGCAGCACAGCCCCACAGTTCAACGCCATATTGCAGGAGCGAGTGCACGGTTGCGAAGTAGCAGGTCCTCGCCACGTCACGCGGCACGACGCGGGCCAGTCTGCGCAGTGCAAAACAAGTACAACCTAGTCGACGACACAGCGTATCGATGTGGGATTCCCACGTCAGTTTCCTGTCTATTTCAAACCCTAAAAATGAAATTACTTCTACTTGCTTGATAGCGATTCCCTCGGCTCTAACCAGCAGTTCCCTCTGTGCTCTGCCTCCTATGCGAAAATTAATGAAGTGGGTTTTTGTTAGGTTTAATGCCAGACCATTAAAACCAAACCAGCGCGACAGCTAGGTAGCTGCAACACTCAGTTTTTCTTCCAGCATGTCGACATCTGAGGCAGACACAATCCCAGCAAGTCATCGGCGTACATTAGAATTTCGGCAGCTGTAATCGCATCTGGAAGGTCATTGAGTAATAATGAAAAGAGTATATTTGACACAGATGATCCCTGTGCTACACCCATGGATGATGTCAACGGATCGGACCTGGTTCTTCCCCCGTCACCAATGACGACCTGCGACCGCTCGTGCAAAATGTCTGTGAGGAGTCTGTGAGCATTGCCACGTATGCCGTAGTGCAGTAACTTTGCCGCAAGAACGTTGTGATCTGCTACGTCAAATGCCTTTGAAAGGTCGCAGCAAAGCACAGCGACCTGCTGTCTACTTTCTAGGGCCTCAGTGACTTTGCGCACCACATCACGCGCCAGATCTGTCGTTGAGCGTCCGGATCGGTAGGCATACTGATGAGAGGACAGAGCGTCAATTGATGTAAGGTATTGCGTAAGTCGAGAACTGAGGCCATTCTCCAGCACCTTTGCAACAGCTGGTATAATAGACAGGGGTCTGTACCCGTCGATATTGTCTCTTTTCCCTTTTCCTTTGAAAAGAGGAGATATCTTGCTGACTTTTAATGCTTTTGGGAAAGATCCCTCCGTAAGGCAAGTATTATACAACTTTACTAGGACAGGAGTGATAGTGCCAACGACCGTATGCAGCAACTCCAGCAGCATTGGTTTGTGCGGTATACGCGTTGCGATTATGCGATATACCTCATCGCAAGTAAACAGAGTGAGTCTCATGGAGCGGTCGGCAGGCGCGCGCGCCGCACACAGCGCCTCTCGCATACGAGACAGGTCGGCGCAGGGGCCACCACATGCGGCGGCAGCACCCACAAATCTAGCATTCATAGCATTAACTAAATCTTTTTTTGAGTTTAATTTTAAACCTTTTGAGTCTACAATAGACTCTGTAAAATCGAAAGGCAGTTTATTTGTTTTGCCTCTCTCCCTATTGACAACATCCCACTTAGCCCTGGACGAGTTTTGGGACATGTTCATGCGGTTCGAGTAAAATTGAGTTTTATTTGTTAAAATTGCACGCGTGTATTTTATTTGTAAAGTTTCTACCCAATTTTGAAGAGTATTATTAAACGGGAAAGAGCATGCTAATTCACTGATTTCGAAAAGCAACGATTTTAAATTTAGTATGTCTTGGGTAACCCAAGACTTGCCCCTATCAGAGAAAGTTTTCTTTTTCAAAGGGAAACAGATGTCAATTTTGCTTAACAATATGTTGGTTAAAGAAATAGCTAGAGTTTCAGCAGAGTAGCTTTTACATGTCGCATCGCTGGTCCAGTCTATACTTTCTATAGCGTGAACAAAGTGCGCACGATTCATTGCAGAGTAATCTCTGACGACGCGAGTTACCGTAGATGGTAAACGACGGCGACCCCTCAACTCGACACGGACCGCGTGATGGTCGCTAAGGTTAGTCTCGACGGGAGAAACTAGAACTGAATCCGCATCTAGATACGTGGTCAAGGGCCGTGGACGACTCCGGGGTGACACGAGTCGGGAAGGTAACAAGATTTTTACAATTATTGTGTACCAATAAGTCGTGTAAATGCTGCAAATCCGCATTCCTATCTCCGATGCAATTGATGTTCATATCTCCCACTATAATAAACTCTTGATTATACTCATTCGCTTTGTCGAGCACACTTTCAAGGTTGGTCAAAAATTCTTTAGCACTGACTAAGTTTGTTCTATAGATACAAACGATAATTAAATTTAAATCTACTAAGTTAATCGCTGATATTTCACAGGATAGTTCTCTCGATAAGTCACATATCTCAGGCACATTAATGGCATTAATATTATTTCTAACGTATAAACAAGACCCGCCATGAATTGACTTTTTACGACAATAGCATGATATCAAATGAAAGCGATCAAATAAAATACATTTTATATTGTCAGCAGAAACCCAGTATTCAGTAACAGCTAATACGTCGCACTCTAAGTTGGTACGAAGTTACACTTCTAACCGGTCGGTTGTGTTGTTGAGTGATTGCACGTTCTGGTAGCATACAACAATCGACGCACGCGTAGTGGAATTATGAACCATAGTTGTCAGCGGCGCAGGCGCATCGCCACTAGGCGGACGGCGACTGAGAGCCTCGCCGCGCGCGGCCATGCGCGGGCGCGTTAGCGGGAGCGGAGACGTTGCCGTCCTCCTCGCACTTGTTGAGATCTCCCCGCTGGTGGCGGGGTCTCGCGAAAAACCAGTTAATGTATCGGACACCTCGGGGCCACACCGTCGGCGAGATAAGGTGGTCATAAGATGTTTCTGGTAATCCGATAATAAAGGATGCGTGTCTATCCGTCTTCATCTTGCGTTTTTCGACAAAATATTTATGAGAGCTCTTTACACCGTTTAGGAAATTAAGAACTTGATCAGCAGTAGTTTCTGGTTTAAAAGACCAAGCTTACCTTGGGCATTTAATGTAGATTAAAACTGTCTTTTACACTATATTATTTAAATAAATACTTTAGAAGATATGGCAGATTCAAAATAACCCCTAATAGATACCGCTTGCAAGGCAGCCGATGTTCACCACTCATATGCGAAATTTAGTATACCTATGTACGGTATAGCGCCGATGACCGCTGTCAGTGTCAACCATGTTTGAGACCTATGCGTGTACGCCTCCCGTTTGAGTTAGAAACATGTCATAAAAAATATACAGAATTCGAGAAATTACTCAAAATGCCTTCATGTTCCGTGAAATGGTGTGGAAAGTCATCAAGAACATAAAACTTTAAAAAATATGGTATTACATTCACCGATAAGCACATTTTATATTTGACCAACAATCAAGTTATAATGGCCTTTTTCGTAACGTCTGTTTTACTCATTAATCCCAATATACTCGTATTGTCCTTTTCTGATTTCATGGTGATGTCCGGCGATATTTCTAAATACAATATTTGGTCGATAATTTTTCCAATTTCGAAGATATTTGTGAAGTATGTTATTGATAGTAATATTTTATTGGTTACTATATAGTAACGTTTAAACAACATTCGCTATGGTGATATTTAGGTAAGAAGTTTCACTGTTTTGCCGTGATCAAACTTTTTAGTTCTGTGCGCGGTTTCCCTATGAGGAAAAATAGCCGCCACCACTGGGCTGAATTCTTTCAACATAGTTTAGTGGTTTCCGATAGCGAATACAGAAACAGAAACTGGAAATCACACGTATCTCCAGATATCGATATTTAAAGTAATAATGCGAAGTAAAGAAAACCACGGTAGGCTTAGGGTATGCAAAGCTCTTCATAGAAAGAGTTGACAGGAGCTGGATCAAAAAACTTTGGAAACTCAGCAGAAGCCAACTCCGATACATTATCGGAGTTGTTACTGGGCACTTTGGGCTAAAACATTTCCTAGCAAAGATGCGCCTTTATGACAACACAGATTGTAGAATGTGCGGCACAGAGGTAGAAACAATGAAATAAACACTTATTTTGTGAATGTGATGCCCTCACCGGAGCTTTTTTTTTGCCAATATTCCTACTGAAACGACGAGGTCATTGAATAGCTCTCCTGTTGCTGCTAAAATCCTTTTGAAGAATTGTGTGGATGAATGCGAAGTTGTTTTTAAATTTACGCACGTATCTTCAAAGGAACTTGTTACTGCTTTCAATACACTCATGGTGAAAAAAACCGAAGATCTTTGGGGCCTTTCAGTTAAGGCATTAAAAGCAATAATAGTAGCTATAGCACCATATCTTGCCTATATATTTAATAGTTGCATAGACGTCGGAATTTTCCCAGACCTAATGAAACAAAGTAAAATAATACCAGTGTACAAAACGGGCACCAAAACCGACCCTTCTAATTTTCGACCTATTTCTATACTCCCTGCAATAAGTAAAATTTTCGAAAAGATTATCTTGAACCAAATGTTATCCACACTTCAACTGGAACAACCTGCAAATCAGTTCGGATTCACTAAAGGCCGATCAACAACCGATGCTGGTGTTGAACTACTACGAACCATTTTTAATGCTTGGGAAAAGTCCATGGATGCAATTGGCGTTTTTTGCGATCTTTCAAAGGCGTTTGACTGCGTAAACCATGACACTCTTATCTTAAAGCTTAGCCACTACGGGGTAAAACATCGTGCACTAAATCTTATAAAATCTTACCTACCAACACGTAGAAATAAATAGGATACAATCGAAGGGGTCTAATATTTCTATAGGAGTCTCACAAGGCTCAATACTTGGCCCGTTTCTTTTCTTGGCCAATATTAACGATTTGCCCTATCACGTGCAGAACAAACACGATATTGTGTTATTTGCGGATGACACATCGTTAATATTTAAACTGGGCAGAAAGGAAACCAACTTGGATAAAGTGAATACAGCACTAGACTCGGTTGCAGGATGGTTCACCGCAAACAATTTACTTCTAAATAGTAAGAAAACAAAATGTATTAAATTCAGTCTTTCCAAAGTCAATACCAGTAAGAACGAACAGGTTAAACTTAATGATGAGTTCATTGAATTTGCTCATAGCACTGTTTTTCTCGGTATTACACTGAATCGTAAACTACAATGGGCATCACATATTTCTTCGTTAGGTAATAGGCTTAGTTCGGCAGCATATGCAGTAAAAAGAATAAGGCAACTCACCGATATTGAGACAGCTAGGCTTGTTTACTTTTCTTACTTTCACAGCATAATGACTTATGGTATTTTATACGCTGATATCCAAACGATTTTTGTATTACAAAAAAGAGCGATTCGCGCTATTTATCAGTTAGGATCTCGCATTTCATTACGAGAAAAATTCAAGCAAATCAACATCCTCACATTCGCTTCTGAATATATTTTTGAAATTGTTATGTATATAAAACGAAATCAACATTTATTTAAACTAAATAGTGACTGTCACTCGCGTAATACTAGAAATAAGGATACATTGGCCGTGCCTCGTTATCGTCTGCAAAAAGTGAGTTCATCTTTTATGGGCAATTGTGTGCGTTTTTATAACACAATTCCCAAAAATGTACAAGTTTTGTCATTAAATAAATTTAAGTTGTTTATAAAAAACCATTTTAGTTTGCAAGGCCTACTACACGATTAACGATTTTATAAATGACTAGAGACCCGCCCTCGCTTCGCTTCGGTTATAATATAAGTTAAAATAATCCAAGTTCATCTGGAATAATTTTGCCTGGAAGTAACGCGCGAAAGGGCTACATACGTCCATGGGAAAAACACTCAACGCTCAGCCCTCTATTTCACCATCTTGACAATGACAGGTGACAGGTGACAATTCAGTATACATTGCAAAGTTAACACGCTGATACATGACTAGGTTTCATATAAGCTGCGCTATGTACACTGATGTCATCTATCACCTGTCATTGTCGGGATGGTAAAATAGGGGGCTGGTATAAGCCCGCAGCTTTGAATGTTTGACCTTGTTGTGACTTGTAAATTGTCATTGAAAACGATAACTTTACTGGACATTGCAGTCGTTTTAACTGGAAAGGTAGATCCGTTGGTATTTATGGACCCGGGGAATTAAAACGACTTTTCCATCCGCACATCCGGTCAATATTGTGCACTCTATTATGAACGTTTATAAAGATGTTATTTGTGTGGATTAAGGTTCCGTAGTAAAATAATAGGAAACCATTCTTTCAAAACCATGTGGGGCGATCCAGAAGGTTGCAACTGTTGCAAGGAATTGAGAAATTCCGTTGGGAAATGGACAGCCTCTTCCAGGTCGAGCACAGTGTGTATGTGTGTGTGTGTGTAAGTTTATGTTTATGTTTGTGTCGGTGCATTGATCTTCGATACTACTACTTGACTATTAGTTGGTGATAAAATAGCTCTCTCCTTAGCACAGTCTTAGAATTAATATTATTAATTTCGGAATAAACATTGTCGACTAATTCTTTTACTAAAACTCAAAAGTTTTCATTTTGATTAATGCTCCTCTTATCTTGGGGCATCTGAACATTTCCTATTTTGAGCAACAACTCTGCAAAGAACCGGTTTTCATACGTGCAGACAACGAAACTCTCATAATATTTGTTTTGAGTTCTAATCGATGTAGCGCGTAATTTTGAATCTGCCATATCTTCTAAAGTATTTATTTAAATATAATATATTGTACGGGACAATATTAATCTACATTAAATGCCCAAGGTAACCAACGTATTTATCTGGATAAGGTTAAATACTGAATCGAACAGAATAGCTTCGCTATAACCTAATATTTTAAAATAAAATCATAAACATAAAAAATGGTTACTGTGAGTCAATCTTAGGAGATAGACATATGCCATTGCGGACTTTTCTCTAGGTTTTTTAAAGAACTACAATTCTTCAGTACATTATTTTGACACATATCGTAAGGTTTAGCCAGCATAAGCTATGTAAGGGCCCGAAAAACGATTTTTGACGACTTGGTAGGAAAACATTGAGTTTAATCAACTATATTAAAACTTAATTAGAATGAAATTTACATATAAACCATCTAGAATCATCATCATCATGTCAGCCGAAAGACGTCCGCTGCTGGACAAAGAAGGCCATAACGATCTAGAATAAATTATCTAAATGACAGTGAAAACCGTATCATAATCCGTTGCGTGGTTTGGAAGGAGTTAGCGGAGAAACAGGCAGACAGGCGCAAAGCGACTTTAATTTTTACTATTTAGAGAAGAGATTAGGAGAAGAGATGCATCGGTTAAGTTTAGTTAAATATTTAGATACTTAAGTAAAAGATTTCTCATCATCACATACAGTCTTGAAAGTGAAAAGAAAGAAGTGGTCTCTGCCTACCCATCTGTGAAACAGGCGTGATTTAATGTACCTATGTAGGTATGTATATTGTATGTACATGTACTCTTTGATGCTCTGCTGAGGTGCTGAGGGATATAGGCGTGATGTTACACTCATTAACACCATATGCAGGAACCATTATTTAGCCAAATTTTACGTGTCTATCATCTTTTCTCTGCTGTAGATAAAACCAATTAAAGTCAAGACGGCTGTTTCTTAAATTTCAATTTTGATAATTATTACACTCATGATAACTTTTGAATGGTATGTCCGATTTGAATAATTCAAAAAGTAATTTACAGGTACTTATACAGCATTGAAAACGAAGTAATTTATTTGGATAAGCATTAATACCAAGGTACGAATAATGGGGCCTAGTTTGTACCGGCGTTGCAATTGCATATTTTAACATGAAAAAGTAGTTATTGTGACATAATTGAAATAGTTAGACATATGGTAACGCGGACTTTTTTGTAGAAATTAATATTTTCTATAAAACTGTAGTACATCACTTTGCTCTATTGTCAATAGTTTCCGCAGCGTACGCGATATAAGATTTTTTTTTGTAATTTTTTCACACGTTGGTTTACATTATCGAAGTTTTCATACGGAACCCTAACTTTTTTGAAAATATACTATAGCCTATGTTCATCAGGGATAATGAAGAATTTTAATGGTGAAAGAATTTTCCAAATCGGTCCAGTAGTTTCGGAGCCTATTCAATTCAAACAAACAAACAAACAAACAAACAAACAAACAAACAAAAAATCAAATCTTTTCTCTTTATAATATTATATTACTAGCGACCCGCCCTCGCTTCGCTTCGGTTAATATAAGTTAAAATAGTCCCAGTTCATCCGGAATAACATACTTTTCATATTATAGATAGGTGCATATGTATAGAGGTTTTTTTTTTTAAATCTCATTTATTTTATAAGCCATACATCTGAATGATTAAGTCGGCTTAAAAATAATAACAATGTGACTTAAGCTTTAGGTGTTACTTTAAACATAGGGATTGATACTTAAGAAGTATTTTTATAATATTCAGATCTTAGGTTCAATGAGTGTATAATGAAACTTAAAAAAGAACCACTGTGTTCGATAGTGAACCCTGAGCCTAAGATTTGATGGAAGAAGAAGAGGAGATCCCCCGCAAAACACCCAGTTTCTTTTAAGAGATCCAACCTAGATTGTTGTTGATTTTACACTCTAGAACTAAGGTTCGTCTACAATGGTTCTGTACCAGATGCCCTTGTTTTGAGAGCACTCATTGAAATAGGATTTAAATTTAACGTAATTGTCGGTTTTCACTTTTGGAAGATGATCAGTATAGTGCGGTACCGTGACGAGAGGTATGCCGTTCTGTAAAGTCTCGGATGCGAGTGAGTCTGCCACCTCGTTACCTCTGATGCCCACATGTGAAGGGATCCATTGTAGACGAACTTCAACCCCGTTACGTATCAATCTATGGATACATTTAATAATAAGGTAAGCTTCGTATCTACCGACAATGCCGCCCTTAGCACTACCCAACAAATGTTGTAGACTGCTCTTCGAGTCTGTAAAGATTACAATTTTATGGTATGATGTCGATTCAAAGTAATGTCCTGCTTCATTAATTGCTGTCAATTCGACTCCCATTATGGGTATACATGGATTTTCAATAAGAAATTTAGCTCCAAAATCCGCAGCTTCATCGTAAAACGCGCAACTAGAACCTTGTCTTGTTTTGGACCCGTCAGTGTAAATATGAATGTTATCCAAGAACTGCACTCGTATCATATCTTCGCAACGTTGTTTTAGATCGTGAGTGGGTAGTTTAGATTTAGGTTCATTAATAGTGTTCACTTTATGCATTATGATTTTATCCCAGGGGAGTGATTTAACGTCACAGGAAAGTAAAAATAGGGGCAAAATCTCAAATTGTGACATAGGGAGATTGGAATATTTTCTGAAACTCTCAAGCAAAAGTGGAAGTTGGTTATTGCGCCAATATCTTGCGCCCGAGTTTAATGTGTTGTCTAATGATTCTTTTTGTTTTCTCAGATAATCGAATGTTCTAGAAGAAAGTTTCAGGAAATATTTGTCGCTTAAATAGATTCTTCTAAAATTTAAGGGTGGAATACAAAGCTCGCTTTCCATTGTAAAAATTGGGGTGTCGCGAATAAAGCTTCCACAAAGGCGAAGACATTGGTTTTGAATTACGTCCAACCTCTGGAGGAGCCTAGAATTGGCGTTGCCGAAAATTATACATCCGTAATCAAGTCGAGATCGCACCAATGTTATATAAAGTCTCCTTAAGTGAATTGGATGGACACCCCACTTTGAACTACTTATGGAACTAAGGATATTAACGTATGAAATACATTTTTGGGCAGTTTCTAAAACATGTCGAGTCCAATTGAGGCGGCTGTCCACCCAAACACCCAGAAACCTTGTACAATTTATAACCTCAACTTCAATGTTATTTATTCGTATAATGTATAGAGGTTTTATTTAATGACTTTTTTAGAAATCGTGACTGCCAGTTATCATAGAATCTCTCTATATCAATGTTTACAGCGGACTTTTCATTGCACAATACAAACGAACAAACGAACGCGCGCAAGGGCTACATAAGTCAATGGGAAAACTTTCAACGATCAAGTCTAAGCCCGCAACTTTGAATGTATTGTTGTGACTTGTAATTTGTCATTGAAAACGATAATTGTACGGGACATTGCAGTCGTTTAACTGGAAAGGTAAATCCGCTGGTATTTATGGAATCCGGGGAATTAAAACGACTTTTCCAGCCGCACATCCGGACGTCAGTATTGTGCACTCTATTATGAACGTTTTTAAAGATGTTATTTGGGTGGATTAAGGTTCTGTAGTAAAATAATATGACACCCTTCTTTCAAAACCAATTTATGTGGGGCGATCCAGAAGGTTGCAAGGAATTGAGAAATTCCGTTGGGAAATGGACAGCCTCATCCAGGTAGAGCACAGTGTCTACAGAGTAGTATGTGTGTGTCGGTGCATCGATCTTCGATATAATTAAGCCATTTTCTATACCTACTTGACCATTAGTTGGTGATAAAATAGCTCTCTCATAGTCTTAAAATTAATATTATTAATTTCGGAATAAACATTGTCGACTAATTCTTTTACTAAAACGCAAAGGTTTTCATTTTGAAGATTGATGCTCCTATTATGTTAGGTCATCTGTCCATTTCCTATTTTGAGCAACAACTCTGCAAAGAGCCGGTTTTCATACGTATAGACAACGAAACTTTCATATTTGTTTTGATTTCTAATCTTTGTTACGCGTAATTTTGAATCTACCATATCTTCTATAATAATATATTGTACGGGACAATATTAATCTACATTAAATGCCCAAGGTAACCAAGTATTTATCTGGATAAGGTTATTAAATACTGAATCCGACAGAATAGATTCGCTAATACCCTAATTTTAAAATAAAATCATAAACATAAAAATGGTTACTGGGAGTCAATCTTAGGAGATAGACATTACGAGTATGCCATTGCGGACTTTTCTCTAGGTTTTTTTAAAGAACTACAATTCTTCAGTACATTATTTTGACACTTCTCTTAAGGTTATAGGTTAAGGCTAGCATTAGCTATGTAAGGGCCCGAAAAACGATTTTTGACGACTCGGTAGGAAAACATTGAGTTTTCTCAACTATATTAAAACTTGATTTGAATGAAATGTACATATAAACCATCTAGAATAAATTCTCTTAATGACAGTGAAAACCGTATCATAATCCGTTGCGTGTTTTAGAAGGAGTTAGCGGAGAAACAGGCAGACAGGTTAATTTATACTATTTAGAGAAGAGATGCATGGTTTCGGTTAAGTTTAATTAAATGTTTAGATAATTAAGTAATAGATTTCTCACCATCACATACACAGAACAGAAAAAACAGTAGAAGTGTCAAGTGGGCGTGTAACGTGTGGCATGGTTATGCGGAGTTCCGCGCAACCTACCATACTTTTGCCGCGATCACTTATTTCAATATTTCGATATTTCTAAAAAGGAAATAAATCCAGAAGCATGCCTTATTGTGCTATTTTATGTAAAAACGATAGCCGCACCAAAAACATTTTCCATGGTGGCGTGTTGTTTTTATGATAGTTTTGAGTATTGGCGACAACAGGTCTGATACTAAGCGAAGCTTATGGCACTTCCACTGTTTTTTTTATATTCCGTGATCACCAGTGATCGGAATTAGGTGAGCTAAAATACGTACTCAGCGCTAGAGGACACAATATAGAGTGGTTACAACCGGGTAGAAAAATTAGTTCAAAACCCGTGACCAATTACTGACAGTTGCGGCAACCATATTTCTACAGACAAAGACGGCAATCCATAGCAAGCGCTATTGTTAGAAAGAGACAAATAGATAAAAAGTAAGGTACTTTTGCGCGCAGATGACGTATCTATATAAAATATTATCATTGTATTTATTAGTCGTAATGTTAAACATTCATGTTTTTACTTACTAACGTAATCCTGGGGGATGACATCCCACACCTCCTGCAGAGCTGCCTTCAGCTCCGTAACATTTGACGGAGCTGGTTCTCTCTTCTGAACTTGTCTTTTCAGGTAGTCCCAGACATGCTCAATGGGATTCAGGTCCAGGCTAAGAGCTGGCCAGTCCATGGTGGGTATGCCGACCTCGGCAAGGTAGGCCCGAGTGATCCTTGCGGTATGACAAGGGGCATTATCCTGCATTAGGACGAACCCCTCGTCATAAAAACCGGCGTAAAGAACAACATGCTCCTCAAGGATCTCGGTGATGTACCTGGCAGCGGTCAAACCACCGCCACGGCCCCCACCAGGTACAAAAACGAGCTCGGTACGCCCTTCCATGGAAAAAAATCCACTCGCTGGCAGTAACCCCTCTTACATCCTGAAGATGCTGCTGGATGGAAACGCCGGTCTGGTGCCGATTTCTGAGAGAGGTAGTGACCATAAAGCGGTCATCCCTCTCAGATGTGCACCTCCGGCGGCTAGAACCTGGTCTTCGTACCAAGGCCCCAGTCTCCCGATACCGTCGGTAGACTCGGGATACTGCTGACTGGCTTAAATTCAGATGGTCAGCCACAAAGCGTTGGTTGTGTCCCTCTTCCAGCAAGGCCACGACTTGGGCGGCTTCAGTCATGGTGGTATCCATTTTCTCCAAGGCTTCTGAGTAGGGTCGTTAGCAGAGATGTGTACCGGTCAACTTCTGATAAGTGACTGATGACATTTCCCCCTCCACCCTCTTATTTATAGGGGTCAAAGGGGGCACAACTCGTACGTTTCGGAACGAGTAAATGACCCACATATCGGAAAATGAGGCATAACTTGAAAAACCGTGGATGGATTTCCACGGTTTTTCATTTTTTTAATCGTTACATTATCACATTTCATTTGATACCATTTTTATTAATATATCATGGATGGGTCAAGAAATACTGGTCGGAGAACCCAAGCGTGCAGCTTGAGTCGATTTTTTTGCTCGCGAGTGTATGTTTAACATTACAACTAATACCCGGATAAATATTGAATACCCGGTAATAAAGAAAAAAATTTTTTTCTGCCCGGTTGTTACTACCTACTCTATATTATGTCCTCTAGCGCTGAGTACGTATTTTGGCTCACCTAATTCCGATCACTGGTGATCACATACACTCTTGAAAGTGAAAAGATAGAAGTGGCCTCTGCCTACCCATCTGTGAATCAGGCGTGATTTAATGTAGGTACCTATGTATGTATGTACATACACTCTTTGATGCTCTGCTGAGGGCTATAGGCTTCATGTTACACTCATTTAAACCATATACAGGAACCATTGGCCAAATTTTACGTGTCTATCTATTCTCTGTTGTAAATAAAACCAATTAAGTAACTTAAGGGCTGTTTTTAAAATTTAAATTTTGATAATTATTACTTACACTCATTATAACTTTTGAATGGGATGTCCGATTTGAATAATTCAAAAAGTAATTTACAGGTACTGATATAGCCTTGAAAACGAAGTGATTTATTTGGATAAGGATTAATACCAAGGTACGAATAATGGGGCCTAGTTAGTACCGGCGTTACTATTGCATATTTTAACATGAAAAAGTAGTTATCGTGACATTACTTTAATAGTTAGACATAATAATATGGTATCGCGGACTTTTTTGTAGACATTGATGTTTTCTATAAAACTGTAGTACATCACTTTGCTCAGCGTACGCGTTTTTCGGTATTTTTTTCACACCTTTGGTCACATTATCGAAGTTTTCATACGGATCCCTAAATTTTTGAAAATATACTATAGCCTATGTTCATCAGGGATAATGTAGGATTCTAATGGTGAAAGAATTTTCCAATTCAGTCCATTAGTTTTGGAGCCTATTCAATTCAAACAAACAAACAAAAAATCAAATCTTTCCTCTTTATAATAATTAGTGATGAAGATGTAGATGTAGATAATATACTTTGTATTCAAAAATATGAAAAACAACATAAAACTAACTTTGAATCAAAACCTAAACTCAATCTAACTACCTACCCATTTCCCTAATTTAATAATTTGAAAAGCTTGTATTTCTTTATTAATATAAATATAAGTAAGTAAAGTTTTTAAGAATTAAATATTATCCTTATAAGAAATAAAGATTTTTTATTTTGAATAGCAAAAGTATCATTTTTTGAAAACGATAATGATTAAAAAAAGAATAAATTCATAAATTAAAAAAATATAATAGACAGAATCGACCTCCCGACCCACGGTCTGACCCTGTGACTAAGGCAGGATATCAACTAACTACGCCAGCGGCCCTTCAGGGATAACTGGCGAAATTATCGAATCTAATACTAAAACGTCAAATAGTTGTAGCAAACAATAATCGAACAGCCTCAGTCAACAACGCCATCTAGGTTGTTTCTTACGAAAGCGGGCTCACGTGTTCACAGCATTATAGACGTTAAGGTGTCCATGCACTTATAAAGACCACTGTACAGTCAACAGCATAAATAAGTGATCATTTATGTACCTTGTCGCTTTCAATCGTTTCTCAATTTTGTATGACATTTCAAACACGACGTTAAAGTGACAAGGTACATAAATGATGCTTGGCTAAGCGTTTCGATAATACCGGTTGAGGTTGCGCGTAATTTTAAATCTGCCATATCTTCTAAAGTATTTATTTAAATAATATAGTGCAAAGGACAATTTTAATCTACATTAAATGCCCAAGGTAACGAACTTATTTATATGGATAAGAATAAATACTGAATTGGAGAAAATAGCTTCGCAAATCACCTAATATTTTTTAATAAAATTTTAAAGATAAAAATGGTTACTGTGAGTCAACCTTAGGAGAAAGACATATGCCATCCCGGACTTTTCTTTCGGTTTTTTGAAGAACTACAATTCTTCGGTACATTATTTTGATATATCTCTTAAGGTTTAGCCAGCGTTTGCAATGTAAGCGCAAAAAAATGTGTTTATTTTCGACATCACTTTAGAAACCTCTAAAATTATCAATGTTTATCTACTATACTATGCATGTATTATACATATAAACCTTCCTCTTGAATCACTCTATCTATTAAAAAAACCCGCATTAAAATCCTTTGCGTATTTTTGAAGATCTAAGCATACATAAGTACAGACAGACAGCGGCAAGCGACTTTGTTTTATAATATGTAGTGATAGTGATATTATATATTATATATAAGTGTAGACAAAGACGGCTTTAAATGATTTTTTATTTATATAATAAAAAAAAATCTCTCTCTGTGTACTGACATACTCTCATTTTGAATTTGTTTTATATAATCCTGACATATATTTTTTTTCCTAGTTCTAATATTATTATTATTTTTGACTTAGTGATAACAGAATTTCTGTTTGTCAGTTAACATGTGCCTAGTTGTAAATTGTAAATTCTAAATGATCTTTGACATTCAAAAAGTGTTCTGTATGAATATAGATATTGAATAAAAAATCTGAATCTGAATCTGGAGTAAGAATGAAAATCCTTTCACGACGATTTCAAGCCACTACCATTCCGATTGCGCTCGCTCGCCTCTTTTGTATAATTTAGCATCGCGCCTGCGACTTTTCCTCGCCTTAACGCGCCTTGCCTGACCGCGCGTACGCCGCGCCTACGCCGCGCCTGCACCGCGCCTGCACCGCGCCGCTTCTGTGTATTTCACGCCTTAGGTACGTTTCATTAAGAGTTTTTAATGATTCTGGGTTAGTTACATAAGACTTATAACTAAGGATATCGGTCGTGATTATCTTTTTTTACATTCCGATCCAGATGTTTCACAATGCCAAAATAGGTATACCATGACTGATATATAGGTACTTAATAATAATAAGATCTCTCTCTATATCGATAAGAAATATCATCACAATAAGTATGTCCCATCTCTACTCCGTCGGTGAAAGATCGGACGATCTTTAAATAACCAATCACGTCATCGCTTCCTCTTTCCCCGCATCACGTCTCCCGTGCCTACCTCCATGTTTGGTGATTTAGACGTTTAACAAAAGTAGCATTATGCGGTACCTATTGGGGGTGATCTGTGGCCTATAGCCACGCTTCGCCCTTTAGTAGGTACCTACAGCCGACAGCCTACCTACAGCATACAATAGTAACAAAAAAAAAATATTATCAGACGTGCACCGGAGCTCTCCTGTTACTTAGGGTGATGGAACCAGTAATGGACAAGGCACCAATAATGAACACTTGATTCTTATTTTACAGAAGATAAAGGTAATTCATTTGTTTTGCAACAAATGAATAACGATCAATTTTGGTACGTATACAATTTGAATTACGAGTAAAGTGTCCATTACTGGTGCCTGTCAGCTAAAAGTGTCCATCATTGGTGCCGTCACCCTACTTATATTTATACTAATAAAGAAATACAACATTTTAAAATTATTAAATTAGGGAAATTGGTAGGTCCTGTAGTTACATCGAGTTTTATTTTTATGTTGTTTTTAATATTTTTGAATACAAAGTATATATAGGTAAATAAATTAATAAAGGTAATAGGTAAATAAATTAATATTGGTAAATAAAATAAGTTTATTTCCCTAAGTGTAGTGTTTATTATTTGATTTTGTGGATTTATGGGATAAAACTCCATTTTTCTTATTTTAAGATTGTGTTGTAAATATTGAGAATATGTAAGTAGGTACCTACATATTTCCTTCCTATTTGGTTATCAAAGAGAAAGTCTGTTGATTAGGTAGTTTTTTTTTTCTTATTTTAAGGTTGTTTGTGTTGTAAATAATTCGAATATAGATACTTACGTATTTCCTGTTGTAAGTTTAAAAATAAATGTTAACTTTTATGCTTTTAGCATATTGCCTTAGCCTGGCTGGTGTTAGTTTAGTATTTGTCCCATCAATGAAGTAGCTAGTTAGTTTTGTGGATTTGGGTTAATAGGTTTTGGTTTTTTTTTAAAGGAGAAAACTCAAAATATGACGCGAAGAAATCCTTCTAATATAGATCGTAGAATTAGGGATAAAAGTTAATAGAAACAATTTACGTCTTAATGATGAAATCAAAGAAGAAAGGGAAATCAGGCTGTGTAATAGAAGAGAAAGTAATTCTTTGCGAAAAAATAGGGAATCGTTTATTGAACGTGACGTTCGTCTTATAGTTGATAGGGATAGACATAGATCTCAGAGAGCCAGTGAATCTTATACTGAACATGAACGTAAGTCCACAAATGGGGTCATGTGGGGTAACTGTGCGCAGCGGGTAAGTGTGCGCAACCCCTTTATTTAGGAATGGGTAGGGAGAAATTTGTGATATGTGTAAGCAAATTAAAGATATGTTGGTGGAGAATTAGTTTATGCAAGAAAAACCCAGATGGTATCATTCATTTACTTGAAAAAGAAAATATTCAGAATCCGGTGCCGTAGAGGTAAAATTTGCTTTCATGGCGAAAATCTACACGAGTAAATGAATTTTATTTCTGTTAGTAATGTATTTAAGCCTTCTTTTTTGCATAACTTTTGAAGCTATGTTATGTCTCAATAAAGTGAGGTAAGTTTGATCAAAATCAGTCTGCTCAGTATAATAAAAAATCCACAAACTTCACTTAGCTGCGCACACTTACCCACAGTATGGGTAAGTGTGCGCATTTTGAGCTGGTTGAATTAAGGCGATTTTTCTTCGAGGTGGCAAAGTTTTATTAATAATTTCTTGATTTTATTATTATCTTAATAAATGCTTTTCATTTTCCTTTCATGCTTATCGTTTAATTTTGATACTAGTTTGAAAATAAAGTGCGCACAGTTGCCCCACATGACTCTACTTCTATTATGGCCAAGCAAAGTGAATTCTGCATTCCTCTGCAAACCTTTTCTGCATACCTCAATGCAAATGCACCTATCTAAAAAATATTTCACCGTTTGAAAAGCATATTATTCCAGATGAACTTGGGTTATTTCTCTTCTTATATTAACCGAAGCGAAGCGAGGGTGGGTCGCTAGTAAATAATAAATAAATATCAGGGGACAATGTCCCACCAACTGACCTAGTCCCAAACTAAGCTCTAGGCTTGTACTACTTAAAATTCGAAATGCCAAATTATGTTGTTTTGAAATCTGTAATGCTGTTACTATACATAATTTAGTGCGACTTTAATTGTGAGAAAACTGAGAGATGGCACCTTTGTTGCTCGGACAAAATATAATTACAATATGACGATTTGTTTGCACGACTCTATCTTGATAGTTGTTTAATCAATAGTTTACAATAGTTGTCTGCTTACCTAGCGTAACCATAGCGACGGAAACAGAGTTTTTTCGAAGTGTTAATTTAGCAGCCATAGAAGAATTGACTGTAGAATTAAATGTAGTTTGAAAGAAAATTATTACCCTTCAAAAAAATATTATTCACAAGATCATTCTCGATCTCATGCGAGACGGACGTTAAGTTGTGCTGGTGTAGTTTAAAAACATTATTTAATTATTGAACAATATAAATACATTGTGAAGTGATCCTTCATGGAAAAGTAATAGGTAGTGTTCAAATTTGCTGTGCCAATTGGATTGAGTTTACTCAGAAGATTCGAACTCGTGCCCTTGATTTTATTCACGTCGACTTGCGCCTGCGCCCTCTCGTTTTATCACATCGCTGTTTGCTGAGACGCACGATCGCCCACGCTAGCTCGGCTTCGATCAAGAATACTCGTACGCAAAAATAAGTTTAAACTTAACTACCGGCCAGGCCTACAAATAGTTACAATGGAAAATCGTGTGCAAGCTAAGTCCTCATCCCATACAGATCTTACACACTTTACAAATGATGGCAATATGAAGCGTAAAAAACCAGATTACGATACGATGGACGATTTCGATCGTGTCGGTCAACTTATAGATCTCAAATTCTCTGCGTGGCAGTCGGATTGCTTGTCAAATATTACCTCTGAGCTGGCTACTGAGTTAATAATTATAGACTCATTAACTGAAATTAAAGCCGACGTGCAAAAACTTACACAAGATAACTCAAATATTAACATATCCCTGTCTGATGTAAAACATCGTCTCACCGATATCGAGAACTGCTTAACGTTTACGGGTGCGCGCCAGACAGAGGCTGATAATAAAATTTTAGCACTAGAAAAAAAGTTTCCTCGGCGCAAAACCAGACTGATCGTATTAACGTCTTAGAACGTACAATATCAATAATGGACCAGCAGGCTAGGAAAAACAATATAGAAATCTGCAACTTGCCTGACAAACGTGGTGAAAACCTGATTAAAATCGTGACTGATATAGGAGCCGCCATCAAATACACAATTACGCCCAGCGATATTGTTTCCGTTCACCGAGTTCCCCATGCCCTCAGTGGCAACAAGCGTCCGAAAAATATAATTGTACGACTTCAATCATGTGTTTTACGGGATAATGTATTGGCTGCATTCCTTACCGCAAAGGGAGTTAATACCTCGCAACTATCTATCAGCGGCCCGTCACAAAAAGTTTATTTGAATGAACATTTAACCCTCGAAAATAAACAGCTATTTCGTCAGTGTCGGGAGGCTGCCAAGAAGAAAAACTACAAATACGTCTGGGTACGCCACGCCACGGTCTTGGTGCGTAAAGACGACACATCTCCAGTGCTGGCCGTTCGTTCCGCCGAAGCCATTACTAAAATTATTTGCTAATTACCGGACTGGCTTATTTTTCGAATTATCTATTTTGTGTAATGTAAATAAATGTCACATATCTTATACTATGGTCTGCATGCAAATTTTGATAAGATGTTCTACTTTATCTTTGCTACTTGGGGGTACGACGCTCGCTCAACTCCTGTACGGAGCTACTCGGCGCGCGTGTGTGTGTCACTCACACGGGGTCGCGCCCGCGCGCGCTAGTAAACGCGATGGGCATTCCTTATCTATAAACTGTTTTACAATGTTTATCTTCGAAAGCATCCAACTCACAATGAAACAAATAACTAAATTGTTAACACCACCTGGTTACCTTATAAAGTTTTGTCAAATTAAAACTATGGTTTCGTATTTGTTTTTTAATATAATATATTTTTTCATATTTTTTTCAATAATTAGCCCGTCTATGGTACGTACAAACCAATATAAACTGTTAATAATCCGTACATATCATAAAATAATTAGTACTTATGAGTAGTCAAGTTTCCGTTTACTACCAAAACTGTCGCGGCCTTCGTACTAAACTGCATACTTTGTATATGAATATATTATCCCATTCGTACGACGTAATTATATTGACAGAGACATGGCGATGTCCCCTTATAGCGAATAATGAATTCATCGATTCACGTTACGTAGTATTTCGAAGCGACCGGGACAGCGCGGGCAGCGGCCGCGGCACCGGCGGCGCACAGTGGGCTGAAAATCGGCTTTCATAGAAATAGAAACCGAAGTCGTAAATGTTTTTTTCTCTCTCTTGAAATAGGTTCTGTTTGCCATCCTCATATTAGAAAATGAGCCTGAGATCATTTGGATCGATATATAATTAATTATAAATATATTTAAAAAAACTTGTATGGAGAATATAAGAAAAACAGGTATTTCTCTGAAAATACTCGTCAAACCGTAATATCCTCGCAGATGGTTATAGTTAATTTTTTTTCAGATTTTTCGACATATCCGAAATTTCTCCACCAGGTGCACTTTTTTTAAAAAATCACCGAAATTTAAAATTTAAAATAAAATATTTTTTTTCTCGGAATGGCTAATGTTTGTAATTTTAACCATGGACAATTATTTTCTGTCAAGTCGAATGAGAAACTGATGAGTTAACGATACTTTATTGAAATCTTTGTATGGAGCCAATATGAAAAATCCATATTTCTCGTAAACTACATGTCATAAAATACCGTTATATCCTGTCAGGCAGTTATGGTACCAATTATTCTTGAGTTGCTAACGAGCTCAAACCTTAATTAGTGAACGCATTTTTCTTTTTATTCACTGAATCATTCAACCATATCATTACATTTTAAGTAATGCCTATTTTAAGAATATATATATATATGAGTCGCAAATGTTACTGAGCTTAGGTAAATGATATTTAAAATGAGGTCAATACGATTACCAATAAGTATTAGTAAACATTAAGGGTTGTGTTGTGTGTGTGTTTGGCATGAACACCTATTTACCCCAAAAGGTTTTTTAATAAAACAAGGAAATGTAAAACATGATATTTATATAAATTAAATCATAAAAAAGAATACAAATCAATGGAATATATCATTCTAACAATAATAAGGGAACAAGTAGTAACAAAATACGTAACTAACTTAACTAGTCTTCCATGTCGCTCATGTCTGAATCGAGTTCTGAATCAGAGTCGAGGGTAGATTCATCTATCGAACTTATACTTACTTCTGTTTGCGATTCTCCACGTACTAATAGGTCTTGAGCTTCTGGGAAGAGAGCTCGTGACTTTTTGTTCGTAAATTTCGGCCTCATGGAAGTTAACACAGGATCCCAAGACAGAATTAACATATGCAAGACATCCTTGTTTGAATCTTGTCTGCTCTTTTTTTGTGAGTGATGTTCCCTAAATCTTCTGAAGTCTTTGTTCCGTGCCTCTGAGGCTTCCTCTGATAGTTGTCCAATCGGAACAATTGCATTGTTAGCAATGATTTCTGCTCCATGAATAAGAAGTTTATGTACGGTCGACGACATGTGATACCAGTCGTATAGTTCTACATATTTTTCAGCTGTTTTCTGGGTCTATATTCTTTAAACTTCTCTAAATTGATTGATTCTCCTGATGAAACAGCCTGCAGAATAACAGCGAATCTCCGGATCAGGTCTTTGTCTAGCTCAGTGATGTTTGCCGTTTTATCAGGATCTTCAAAAAACTTTCTTGCTGTGTTTCCGTCGTTGGTCGTCCCCGAGCCTTGCTTCACAATATCGATCAAGAGGTTAAATTCGTCTTTAAACCTATCTTGTACGGTTTTCTTCCTGATTGCCATCTTTTCTTTTAGTTCCTTGCCTCGGGCAGCCCACTTTTTGAAGTCCAATCGATAAGATATGTGAAGAAGGTATTCCATGGTATTAATCCGGGCATGTAAAGATGACAATCCGTATTCATATAAGCCAGTATTTGGTACAGGCTTGGGTTGAGTCACAGCCAGGCGATTCATCTCCGTAGGTTTTGCCAAACAAAGATAGCAGGTCGCATTTGATCTGGATTTGGAAAGGTATGTGGAGATCTTGCCGTCTATCATGGTCATCTTCAATTGATATGTCACTTTGTTGTTTTTATATTCTGTTGGCTGCAAAGCCTCAATTTCTGCGTCCATCTTTGCTTTCTCAGCGAGGACCACTGCTTCGCTTTCTTTAACAAAAGTAAATTGCTTTGGACGGCAATATGCAGCTGAACATGGTTGTCGATTAGTCCAAACATTGTGGTCTCCTGAACTCAGCTTTAACGGAACTAACGTTAACATAAAAATACTTGAATCATCTTGTTCACTGCCCTCGATTTTCTGCTTGTACCTGCTTTGGCTGGACGCACCATCAAACCCCCATTTGCACAACAACTGTAACTGCTGGCCTTCTACCCTCTCAGGTAAACTATCCAATACTCTTTTGACTGCTACGTCCAGTAAAGCTTGAAGTTTTATTTCAGCTGAAAAATCCGTCACAATAACTGAATCTGTCGACGGATAGCAATGTAATTTAGCCTTTTGTAGTCTGTAGTAAGAAGGGTATAGGTCTTTTGCACCCTTTCGTATAGCTGTTTCTCTCAAGGTCATTGCCATTTAGATAACTTTAAAGAAATCAATAAACTTAATGCTTTTTCTGCTGTTAATAATGCCGCAGGAACTGGTCTCTTGATAATTTCTTTTAATTTGGCAGCTGTCTCCGGATGCTTGAGCATATATTCAATTACTGTTGCAATATCATCTCGACCATCTTCTTTAAGGTGTTGTACAGTTGAATAAGCCAATTCATCTGCATTTTCGTACTTTAATTCATTGGATCTATTCTTCTTCTGCTTGGTTCCTACATCTTCGAATGGTTTACGTTTTCTTCTGGTAGTAGTTCCGGTCGATGATGTCGAACACGATAATTATTTGACATGTTGAATCATTGTCTATTTCTTGAACAGACAAATCACTGTGAAGATGCACGCAGCTTTGCCAATCAACATTTGCCTCAAGCCAACTCCCATAAGTTTGTCTGAATTTTTCTGTGCTTCTTCGGCATTTCTTCCATCTTTGCATGGCAGCACGGGTGAATCTTCGGCAAAATTCCTTAAGAGTATCGCGGTCTTCTTCAGAAAGTTCCCTGTGTACGTGAGTGATTACTTTTTCAAATAAGGCTTCATAATCAGCCGGCGTCTCCTGATTTTTCAAAATAACCCACAAGTCCAAGTTGCTATTTAAACCCTCCATAGCTTAAAGTCACAATGTTAGCAGTTAGGAAGCTCGAGATGAAGTAGGACATGCTATTTAAAATTTCCATATTTATTGCAAGTTACTAATGACATTTGGCGTGATTTTAATGGTGCGTAATGATTAGTAATACTTATTGATAGGTAATCGTAACGACCTCATTTTAAATATCATTCATTAAGCTAATAAGTATCATTTGCGAGTCATGTAAATTGTTTCTTTTAACCATATAATTACATTTTAACTAATAAAATAGGCATTACTTAAAATGTAATGATATGGTTTAATAATTCAGTGAATTAAAAAAAAAATGCGTTTACTAATTAAGGTTTGAGCTCGTTAGCAATTCTAGAATAATTGGTACCATAACTGCCTGACAGGATATAACGGTATTTTATGTAGTTTACGAGAAATATGGATTTTTCATATTGGCTCCATACAAAGATTTCAATAAAGTATCATTAACTCATCAGTTTTTCATTCGAATTGACTGAAAATAATTGTCCATGGTTAAAATTACAAACATTAGCCATTACGAGAAAAAAATCATTTTTATTTTAAATTTTAAATTTCGGTGATTTTTTAAAAAAAAGTGCACCTGGTGGAGAAATTTCGGATAGGTCGAAAAATCTGAAAAAAATGTAACTATAACCATCTGCGAGGATATTACGGTTTGACGAGTATTTTCAGAGAAATACCTGTTTTTCTTATATTCTCCATACAAGTTTTTTTAAATATATTTATAATTAATTATATATCGATCCAAATGATCTCAGGCTCATTTTCTAATATGAGGATGGCAAACAGAACCTATTTCAAGAGAGAGAAAAAAACATTTACCTACGACTTCGGTTTCTATTTCTATGAAAGCCGATTTTCAGCCCACTGTGCGGCGGCGTGTTGGTGGCCGTGCTGCGCGAGCACCGCGCGGCCGCCGCCGCGCCCCCGCCGCCCCCGCCGTCGCGCTCGCCTGTCCCCGCGCTAGTCGATCATGTTCTTGTTGAAATTGACCACGGCCAACAACTAAAACATATAATAAGTGCGGTATATATGCCACCACAGCAGCCATCAGCTACGTATGAAGCTTACTTTGAACAATTACAAGAACTATTTCAGCCACGTAATGTAAAACATTTTTGGGTTGTAGGAGACTTTAACTATTCAAAACTCGAGTGGCAAAACTGCGGTAATTACCTTGAACCAACAATTAATGCCAATATTACAACTAGCGAAAAAAACTTAATAAATTTTATGTCCACGTTCAATATCGTGCAAATAAATACGTGTTTAAACGTACTAAACAAAACACTAGATTTGTTCTTAACGAATAATCATGATTGCAGCTGTTTTTTGGCTCCAGTTCCCTTGATACCACCAGATGCACATCATCCACCGTGCTATGACATAGCACCATTTTCGATTGACAGAAATGTGAACTTTATGCCCCGTCGATTCCAACACCGGTACTATTTTGATAAAGCGGATTACGACTTTATTAATAAAGCTATAAAAGATATAAATTGGGTGGAATTTTTACGGGGTCTTTCACCAGAGGATGGGGTTACGGTCTTCTATGAAAATATGTATGGTATAATAAAATCTCACGTCACTAGCAAAAAAAAAATCCAGTCACTATCCCGTTTGGTTTACCACCTCATTAGTACACATATTTAAAAATAAAAATCGTGCTTGGATAAAGTGGAAAAAATACAAAAACTTATCTGACTACGAGATATTTTCGAAGATGAGGGATCGATTTAAAACGGAATCTAAAAAGTGCTATAATAATTACCTTACCCGAATTGAGAAAAGCATAAAGGATAACATCAAGTACTTCTGGACTTATATCCATAATCGAAATAATTCCTCAGGAATTCCAAATTCCGTCTCATATCAGAATGTAAGTGCTAAAAATCCTGAAGACATTTGTAACTTGTTTTCTGTTTTTTTTCAATCGGTATACCAGCAATCTTCTGTAAGTAATAGTCAAGCCTTTGTGGATGTGAATCCTTCCTCTGAAGTTCATATTCATAACATTTCCGTCGAAAAAAGCGTAATAGTAAGGGAACTTGACTGTCTTGATACTACAAAAGGACTCGGGCCTGATAATATTTATCCCATATTCTTTAAAAACACGTCTAAAACGATCGGTGAGCCCTTGTTTATAATATTTAATAGGTGCTTAAGAAACGGTGTCTTTCCCTTACCTTGGAAAATGGCTAATATTGTGCCAGTACACAAAGGTGGATCAAAAAAAATGGTGGAAAATTACAGACCAATATCTATTTTATCCACCCTGTCGAAAGTCTTCGAAAAAATAGTACATCATGTAATATATCCTATTTTGCACACAAATATAATTGACCAACAACATGGCTTTGTACGGAATCGTTCAACAACTACAAATCGAATGGTGAATACTACTTACCTTTTTGAAAATCTAGATAATAACATGCAAATTGACAGCATCTACACAGATTTTTGTAAGGCTTTCGACAGAGTGGATCATAGACTTTTACTTGAAAAACTTGCTTTCAACGGAATAAGAGGAAATTTGTGGCGCTGGTTCAAATCATATATTACAAACCGCACACAAAAGGTTGTAATCAATGGATATGAGTCCCGAGCAATGACGGTTAGTTCTGGTGTCCCCCAGGGGTCTATCTTGGGTCCTCTCTTGTTTACACTGTTTATAAACGATATAACAGACTGTTTTAAATTTTGTAACATACTACTTTACGCAGACGATCTAAAAATTTATCATACTGTCTGTAATATACAGGATAGTATACAACTTCAAGACGACTTAAATAGGTTTACTGAATACTGCTATAAAAATAAACTCCAACTAAACTTAAATAAATGTAAAACGATCACTTTTACTAAAAAACTTAAACATGTGCTAAATTTTAACTCTTCTCTGTGTAATACCAATCTAGAGAAAATACAGAGTATCAGAGACTTAGGTATAACGTTAGACTCAAAACTCCATCTTGACGAACACATTAATAAGATTATCACCAAAGCATATCAAATGTACGGGTTTGTCATGCGCTCCAGTACTGAATTTAAAAGCCCAACTACGTACCTATACCTGTTCAAATCGTTAATTCGCTCTCAATTAGAATACGCTGTAGCTGTTTGGAACCCCTATTACAATAAGTATTCGGATGCCCTCGAGGATATTCAAAAAAAAATCCTTCGAACCATGCAATACAGATGCTACGGGAGTCGTGTATCGTACCCTCAGCTTCTTATTAAGTATAATCTATTAAGCTTAAAGACGAGGCGATTGGTACTTGGAACAATGTTTTTATATGGACTTTGTAATAACAGATTTGATTGTATACCACTAAACAATAAGTTAGCTTATAGAGTACCGGCTCGTTACCAACACGTGGCGCGCCCTCACCAGCTGTTTGTGACCGGCCGCTGCCGTACAAATGCTGGAGAGCGCGCTCCTTTGCGTAGATTAGTGGATACCTCTAATAAATCGTTCTTTACGAGGGCTGCTACTTATGTAACCGGAATAGAAAAAAATAACAAACGTATATGACTAAATATGGTTTTATTGTTTTTCAAAATATTCTCCCTTATGATCGATGCACTTTTGTATACGTTGAAACCAATTTTTAAAACATTTTTTCCACTCTGACTGAGGTATCTCCAAAACGTGCTGTTTGAACGCGTCGACTGCATCTTCACGGGTCGAAAATCGTTGACCACGTAATTTATTCTTTACATTTGGGAATAAATAGAAATCATTGGGTGCCAAATCAGGGCTGTACGGCAGATGACCCGTTAATTCTATATTTTGACCTTCCAAAAATCGAGTCGTTTCGCGTGATGTATGACAGCTGGCATTGTCATGGTGAAGAACGATTCTGCGTCGCTGGTTGTTTTTACGTATTTCTTCAAATACCTCCGGCAAACAAATGGTCGTGTACCATTCCGAATTAACCGTTTTACGATTCTCTAGTGGCACTGTAGCCACATGGCCATTAATACCGAAAAAGCAGGCGACCATTTGCTTCAAGGTGCTTTTTGCACGAGTTACTTTCTTAGGGTTCGGCTCATTTTGAAACACCCACACTGTTGATTGTTGTTTAGTTTCCGGATCATACGCATAGATCCAGGATTCGTCACCTGTGTAGATATTATAAACAGCTTTTGAGTCACCACGGATATATTTTTTTAACATTTTCTTGCACCATTCACCGCGAGCCTCTTTTTGATCCTTAGTTAAATTGTGAGGGAACCAACGGGTACAATTTTTTTTTACTGCTAAATGATCATGTTATATCTTATTAATGCTCGTCATACATGCCCAGAGTCGCCTCTATCTCGCGATATGTAACATGACGGTCATGCATTATAAGTTTTGGCACAGCTTCAATATTTTGTGGTACAACGACCGATTTCGGGCGACCTTCCTTAACTTCGTCCGTGAGCATACTACGTCCACGATTGAACTCACTAAACCAGTGGTAAACCTTCATCACCAAAAGTCGAAGTTAATTGATCTATGCACTGTTGTTGCGTTAAACCACGCCGAAAATCATAATAAATCATAGCACGAATATTTTCACGAGTGAGTTCCATTCTTGCAGCGAGATGACATTTTGATCCCGCCAAAAACAAAAGACTAGCGTACATAAGAAAAAAATGTATAGCGGCCAGTATTAAAAAAAAAGTTCAAATTTTACCATGGAGGTCAGATATAACGTTTATAAATGTTGGAATCCCAGATTCCGTATACATAAATAGCAACCCTCGTAAAACAGACCTATTTGCATGTAATGAAAATTCTTATTGGAAATCAATCATGTTTGATATATCTACATGGGATGTGTGATGTATATGTGTGTGTAGATGTGTGTGATGTATATGTGTGTGTATGTGTGTGTGTGCGTGAGTGCGAGTATGCGTGCATGTTGTGTGTATGCATGGATGTTCTGGTGTCGAGTCATAGCTATTAAGATAAAATTACACTTGTGAAATTAGTACAACTACCTTATTGTATATCTAGTTACTCATTATTATTACCGTTTACCAAATTAAAATATTATGTAACTCGTGGTTAACGGTGCGGATCACACATATGTAAACTCGTTATTCATAGACAATAATGTTATATTGCATGTAGTGATTGTTTGTTAACCCAAATAAATTAAAAAAAAAAAGACAAATTAATAACCAATTGAAAGTAAAGGGAAGTAAATATATTCTTTTTTATTCCGTAATGCAATTATTAACCATGTCTTTGTTTGAATAAAAATTTGTATTTTGTTTACCTAAGCAAATATATCAACAACAAAAAACCTCGAAATAGTGCAAATAAAGTTAAAGAACTATCTCATCCATTGCTTTTTACGTAAAATATAAATAGTATATTACTGCAGAGACCGGAAAGAAAGCCATTACGGGCGAGTATGAGTTCTATCTATATAAGTACGAGTCCAGCAGCCGCTCACCCCGGCCGAGTCTCGTATATTCCTACTGCTTGAGCAATTGACCTAAGTCGCTGTTTTCTTCCAAAAAGGACGAGTATCTACTTACTTGTGGTTTTGGTACCCTTTTGGCGGAAATATATACAATAATATTATAAGTTAATTTTAGAGCTCCTTTTTGGAGCAAAAAGGTAATGCAGTACCTTTTTGTTCAAGAATGATTTTTATCGGGTGTCCTTTCACAATATCAAAGCCATAAGTTTGTTACCTGTTCCATTTTTGATGTAAGTATCTATTTTATCCAGATCAATAGTTAATCTTTTAATCAAAGTAAACGCATTAATGGGATTTCCCAAGTAATTTGGAATATCTTCCATCGCTTGCTCATGTTCTACTTTGAATCGTTCCAAAAGGCTGAAAAATAAAACTGAACTTAAAGCAATCGCTTTTCTGATTGATTTCGTGGATCTTAAGTAGGGTCTTGGAGGCATAAGTGGTAATGCGCCTGCATCGGCCCGGAGAGCCAGAGGAGATGTAGGTTCGAATCCTGCCTAAGGCCGACGAATTTTTTTCGCTTTAATATAGTTTAAAACGTAACTTTTAATATTTTTTCGTTGTTTGATTTACGAGATGGGATAAAAATAATTTGATCACAATTAAAATATGATCAGCGACAAAAATATAAATACATACTTAGCTTTATTTCCAGCTAAAGTGACAATTTGCCACCATCTTATTCTTTAACTTACCACCCAACTGCTCTGTTGGCATTGTTGTATCCCGGTATGACAAGAAACCGATCAAATTACTAGCATAGAGGCATTCCACCTTAGTCCTTAGGGTTGGCAACGCACTTACGGTCTTGTGGTTGCAGTTTTGAGAATGCGAATCTATAGGTCTCAGATCCCGCTAACGAACAGAGTTTTGTTTTTAAACCAATCGCGTCACTAGTAGATGACGTGATACGAAGAGTCACGTGATCTACCATTGACGCGATTGGTTTAAAAACAAAACGAATAGAAACGCTAGTTACTTAACTTGGCTAGGGCCCCAAGTAGCGTGTGTGCTTCAATGTGCCATAAAAAAAAGATTGCCATGTGGCTAATAAGTAATTAAGTCCCATACTCTTTTAAAACTGCGAGTCTGTCCTCCTCTTTCGTGATATAGGCATCCAAGTCATCTATGATTCTCTTGTGGGTTTGAAGCAGCGGCTCCATTTCCACAATCGCAGTATACAGTTCTGCATGCGCCCATGGTTTAAAGAGTGATAGAAGTATACTTAAGCAGATTATTTTTTGATGATTAGTAATCATATTTTTCGTTCAGTTCTTCCTGAAACAAAAAACTTGTAAGGTTAAAGTCTAGATGCATAATGGTAATGCAAAAAACATACGTTCTGAAAATGGAGTTGGCAAAATCTTGTTTTAAAATCGTAAGTTACTTAACTCTTAATTTGGCAAGACATCAAAAATCAAAAAAATGATTCTATAGCATACTGGCGAACTTAACTATCATTTCAGAACACTCAAAAAAATAATTTAAAAAAATCTAGCGTTTCCTGTTTTTTGGAAAAACTATGTACACCACAATGTACATTGACAATTTGTCAGTAGAAGTCATCTCTGTTTATATGAACACTGTAGTTAACGTTGCCAAATATTCATTGAAACACAATTTATGAGAAAATGAGTAATTTATTTTTAAAAAAAACATTATTTAGTATGAAATAGACGAAAGCAATTCTTTTTTTTCTTTCTCCTGCAACTATACACAGATGCATATTACATTTAATTCAATAAATCATGGTTCTTCCCTCTTTGCAATAACGGCACCGAGCAGTCTTGTCACCAATCTCAGGTTCGTGCCCCACATTATCAAATCTTACACAATCCATCGGGCGTTCTATCACTCGCTTTTTAATAACCTTTTCTTGTGGTATAGTCTGTCCACTTTGATCCACAACTGTTTTATTGGTTCTACAGAGACCTTCGAAGAGTTCATACCTAAAGTCTTTCAGTGGAATATTTTTTCCGTTGTCCCTCCGGCATAAAATCCAAGCATTATTAATGCTCATATCAATTAACTGTGCAAATATGCCCAAATACCATCTCCTACTTTTAAGTGGGATTCGATATTATGAAATGAACATGTCGGCCAGATCAACTCCACCCATGTTGTTATTGTACTGTTTAACAACCTGGGGACACGGAACATCGACTTTTGATCTACTATCTTGTGAATATTTTTTAATAGTTTCTATGGGGTGAGAATCCATGTAAGAACGAATGAATGTCACTACTTTAGTATCGAACCACTTTATGACTGTTATTTTGTTATTATTGCAAACGATTTGAGCACTGATTCCTCTGTTTTTCTTCTTCATATCTGCGTCCGAGGGGAGCAAGTTTTGTGCTCCTCTAAGACGATTACTTCTAATTGTGCCCAGGCTAAATCTTCTATACCTATATATATAAAAGGCAAACCTGATTGACTGACTTAGATATCAACGCACAGCCGAAACTACTGTACCTAGAAACTTGAAATTTGGTATAGGGGTTAGGGGTAAGTGAGCACTAAGAAAGGATTTTCCGAATATCGACCCCCAACGGGTCTTCCCGTATTAGGGGGGAACTAATTCTACGCGTACGAAGTCGCGGGCGTCCTCTAGTATACCATAATCATTTCTTAAAATGTAAGCCAGTCCGGGTGATGTAAAGAAATTATCTGCAAATATAATTGCCGGTTTCGACTTAATTGTTTTGCATAGGGCTATCACCACTTTCCCTCCTACTCCGATCGATTCCTCTACATCTGTGAAATAATATCCATGAAAAGTATCCTCACCGCCATAAATTATAAAGTCGTAGATTAAACCCGTAACACCAGCACGTACAAAATTCTTGAATCCCCATTTTTTTGGCTTATTTTGAACATATTGCCTTTTATTTCCAGCTTTTGTACCCTTATAAGGAATCATCATTTCGTCGATCGAATACTGACCCACTTCTTTAATTTTCAAGAAATTTTGCCTGATTTTTTCCATTACTGGTCTGATTTTAAAATATTTACATTATTGTTGATACCGTTTTAGGGGCATTTTATCTGCAATGATGGGGTACCGAGTTCTTCTTGCCCAGTAATCACCGTACGCATATGAACAATACCCATCAAAATTTCAATACCTATGAAAGTTTTCAATTCGGCCTATGAACGTTTTCAATTCGGCCTCTGACAGTTATAAGACCTTCCGGTCTGCTGAATTGAGTACAAGTTTGTGTTATGAACAATACCTGAGAAAATATGCGGCGTGAAAAAGAGATAAAAGTAGTTTAAGACTGTCTCTAGATTTAAATTTTGGGTCTTGTACATATTTTCATCTATTAAGGCACTATATTTGAAGGTTGTTTTTAACCAGTTGAAGTTGAGAACAAGTCTGGTTTTCTTAACTTTTTTCGCTATAGCTTTAGGTACATCTTTTTTACGTTTTTTGCGCGTAGTTCTTGTCAGCGGCGTACTTACGCTGGGGTGAGGTGAATACTCTGGAGCTGATAGTGAAGCTATGGACTGCACAGAATCGAATGCTGGTAAAACATCATAATTAATGGTTAAAGAAGTTGGAAACACTTCATTGAAAGTTGGTGTTAAAGGGACATTTTCAATAATATCAGTGATAGCGGTGCTCGTCAAAGCGGCATTTTCAAGTGAGGCATTGTTAGTTGTTTCTTCCAAGCAACTGTTACTGCTATTTAATAAATTGAGCCTCTCAAATGAAGAATCCAGCGAAGGTGTCGCAGAGCTTGGGTTCATCTTCAGAAGTAGCCTCATCCTCCGAACATGCATTAAGTGATGGTACTAAAGCCAAGATCTTGTGAGCACGCGTCTGTCTTAGGCACTGCAAAAAAGAAAAAAACTATAATACAGAACATGAAAAGCATACAAAAACACGCTCAATGTACAGATGTAGTGAAATATCCTTTCACATCGTATTTTCTCGGAATTGTTCGTATTTGTCATGCTACTTCAGTCTGACTCAGTACCCATCAAGACAACGTGGGGGAACGTCGCATCGCGAGAGTGATAATCGATATAGAGTCTTTAATACCAGAGTATTTTTTTGTTAATTAAGATTAAGTTTGTTTTCAGTTCTTTTTAATAGTCATGCCGAAAGCATTAATACCTGGGAAACGTTTAGATCGACAAGCCTGTGAAATTATTTTTAACATTTATTTATATTTCTTCTTGTTTACCTACACCTAATTTCCATATATTTGATCGCGGTGGTTTTAACATCTCGGTGTGATATACTTCAAACTCGTGGTTTGACATTTGACACTGATAACTAAAGTACTCTATTTATTCCATACAAACATGTCACTTAATAATTCAATAATTCATAGACACGTCGGCATCATTCGGAAGTAGACGTGAGTTCCGAGTTTTCACGATCTGAAAGGATTATTCACTAGATCTGTACCCCAAACTGGCAAAATGATTACCGATTCTATTCTCAAGAAAGTGGCAATGTTCACTGTGGTTACCATCAGCTGCTTGAGGTAGGTTATAGAGTAATTGGCAACGGTAACCACAGTGTACATCGTAATTTTTGAGTTTGTAATGTTTTTACCAGGTCAAGTACATGCAAAAAACACATACAATTCCATTGTTTAGGACTTCCTTTTAAATAGAAATACACAACATGCGTTAGTTTCATACAAAAATATTACAATAAAGTTTTAAAACTTACTTACAAGTGTTTCCGCGTGGACTTCATTTTGACACTGACAAGTTTCTTAAAGTGTGACCAGTATAAAACTATTTTTCTACCAATAACAATAAACACTGTTTCTACATTTTATCATTAGTTGCTTAAATAGTATCTCCCGTCAAAGCAAATATTTTTTCAAAGTGACTGTACACTGTAGCTACCGTTGTCAAATTAAGGGTTAAAGACGTGTCGCGAGCTCAAACCTATGTCGAGTTTCTGTGTTTAACCATAAGTGCGTGAAATTAAACAAATAATTCCTTAATATGTCAAACAACAGCATCGAATTTCCTAATCAATGTTGTACACAGTATTTTAATTGACTCAATTATTTTGAATCTACCGTAAAATCTCAATTTCACCAATCTCCGGAAAGCCATATTTTGCGTGACTTTCTTTGCTGGCGGATTTTTTCAGCACTGATACATTATTGTACATTATTTACCTACCTACTGGTACATTATTGTAGAGGTCCGGAAAGTGAGGGAATGCCTGACTGACTTCAGGGTTTGTATTATAATCATAGCAAATTTGACGCGTGTTATGTTTTACTGTTTTTGCATTACAACAAAAATAAAAATAGGTACGTTAAAAAAAAACGTTTGTTCTATGGCCCACTTTATTAATTTCACTTTTTTCAACCAAATACGCCGTAAAACACATTCTGAAAAAAAATATACATAACCCGCTATCTATTACGATTCAAAAGAGCTCTTTAAAATTCGGACGGACGGACGGACGGACGGTTAACTGGGCCCGTCGGGCTGCCTTCGGGTAACCCTAATAACGTCAGCATATTGCGAATGTATCGATTTTATATTAGCGCGTACTTCGCGGTGTTCAAATGATCCGTGCGCATAAACGATATCACATCCACATCATGAACGCTCTGCGACCAACTGTTTAGCGAATGGAATGACTGACTCCACCCACAACAACAATAACTAGAGCGTACCTACCTTATTGATGGAATCACAGATATGGTACTTATATCTGTGGGTGGAATTAAAATTTTATGGTTTAATTCATAATAATTGATTCAATCAAAGAACCTGTGTAAGTACTGTGCTGACCCCAAGGGGCAGGCCTTATAAAATATAAAAGAAAGATTAATTTATTTAATCTGTTTGGCGGACCGGTAGACAAAAGATATTTGCCAATCGAAATAGTGGTAGTAACGTTGTGTGGTTTTTTTTAAATGTTTTAGTAACCCATGGTTCCTAAGGCGAGAATGAGGGATAACAGATTCTTCTGATTAAAGAGATATTCAAAAATAAGGGAATTCAAATAATTGTATTAGTTGAAGAAAAGAAACGTCTAGAGAACTTCAGTTTATGGAAATTCGACAAGTTTTGTGGTCTGGTAAAAGCAGAGCCCCTCCCCGCTCTTGCTCGTGTGCTCGACTCCAGGCTGGACACACTCCGCCAGCCTGTCCCGAACTTGTCTGGGGAGAGCTTCCATTAAGTCGCCAAGTCAGTCTGAGTAAGTCCTCGTAACCAAGAGAGCAGAGGGCCCGACAAATTATAGTCACTCCAAGAGACAGGATTTAATTCTTTTCCTAATAATTTAGATGGAGAGACTATTGACCTAAACTACCCCTCTTGTGTCCTCGGATATTTGGGACGACGGAATGTGTGTGTTTTCTGCAATCCAGTGTGACAGGAATCAAAGTAAACCCAGAATGTTGGAGGTCTCCTCCCCTTCGAATCCGTCAAGGCACCCGATATCACACGCTCAGCTTTCGCTTCGCTTAGTCGAGTCCCCACGAACCGACATGAGAGCCGGGAGTAGAAAGCAGTTGCCGAGCTAAACTCGCAGGCATCCTTGCTGACATGAGATCATAAAAACCAAGCCAGCAAGTCACCTCAACTAACTAACGTCTTTCGACCAGAGGTGAGATCGACTCTTGACGCAACTCAAATCCGACCCCCGGTTCCCCAAGATAAATTTTGAAGCTATTAACCTTGAACCTTTAACACACTGAAACAGTCTGTGCAGTCTGTATGGAAACTGAGCGTACAGTGTGAAGTGTCTCTGCTTGCTATTTTAATCCAAGATGTTTAGTGGCGGTAAGATGTCATCGACGTCTGTGACCCGCTGATAACTTTCACCAAGACACTAAACCCTCTTCGACTCGAATAGAAACATGTATAATATCCGATGCATTAAACGAGAAAGGTAAAGATAAATTGTAATTTAAATTGCCAGGACACAAGCAAAACTGTAAACCCCAATATAAGAGCCGAAAGAGAGCTAAATAATCTTAGCCAAACAGCATGGGAAAATTTAGAAAAGTTCTTCCAATAAACTGAAGATTAGACATGGAGTCCTAAAAGGTACACAAGATCCAAAAGAATTAGATCAGTCTTGAATTATTAATAAACCTTTGAATTCCCTTGATTAAAAACATTTATAAAAGAATATCAAATGAACAATAAAATTATTTACCTTTAAATAATTATTAGTTTCGCAATAGAATTAAAATCCCGTGAAATAATTCAAAGAAATTTATCACTAGTTTGGTTTTCCGACGACCAGCGTATATCACCTTTAAATTCAATATGATTTGCTTCTAAGGATTTATTTTTTAAAAATTGTTCTGTTTTTTAAAATAAATTGTTCCTTCCAAAAAAATAAAATTTCGAAACTCAAAACATTTTGAAAATATTCGTAAATAAAAAAAATCAAAATCAAAGAAAAATATTCAAATAAACATGTTCTAACAAGGACAACTTTGCTACGAATGATCTAATAGCCTTGTTGTCAAAATTGCAATGACATCTTCCATAATTCAAAATATTTTGAAAATGACGACATCAAATGTCATTCGTAACCAGCTGCATTACTACCCTACGTGCAACGATGCACCCATCGAGTAACCACTAAAAGACAACACTTAGCTTCGGGTCCCGACGAGATGTCAAGGCCGCGCAGCCGCAAACCGAACTCTCCCGACAGCGACACCAAACCGCTTAGAAGCCCTCGTAGTAAGCGACGGAGCTCTCAGGGTCATGCTCCCGCGTGAAATGTATTAAAATGAAAGGTTAAATATGCAACTAAGGTTTCCCTGTACTACGAAAGTTTTCCTTACTCTATTACTATACCTAGAAACACAACAAACATTCACAATAAATTAAACACCATACGGAACCCTTTCTAAACAACGACTATCACCCTTCCATTCGTCTTTCAGATCCTCAACCAGAACACTCATCCCCAAGCTTCTCTATTCTAAACGATAAGACATATACGAAAGATTAAAATACCTATGAGAAATCACTAGTTCGATTTTCTTGTTCTCAAACCATAAACCAAATTATTCGTAAACATGATTTCTTATAGATAAGTGTTTCCAACAACGGTAGGACTACAATATTTACCTTTTTAAGTAGACTTAGTCTACATGAAAACTCACGAAAATCTCCTAACGTCTCCCTGCAAAATTCCTATAGATCACCTCCTATATGTTATTCACAATTATGCACACCGCACATTATTAATTATAAAAGGAAAATTTTGTGGATACACCACTATTATTATAAAGAAGAGCAAATAAAAATCTTAAGAAAACATTTTTTTCAAGCCCGACGATCACTCCCGTCAACTCCCAACCGTTTCCTAGCAACCCCCACACTCTCTCCGTTTTCTAACCAGTCAAATACCAAAGACAATTTAATTCTTGCTTGAAGGTTTGACTCGAGATGAGGTCAGTACAATCCCCCCCTAAATCTTGACGATATTCAACGGAGCCAAGATTTAACCTTCTTATTCCAACTCCTTGTCTCCAATCAATCCCAAACAAGAGTTAAATTTCATAACCAATTCACCAACTGAACCCCAAAACTATTTAAGGAGTCCCCTAACTTATTTTATCTTTCTTCCCCCCCCCAATCCTTTTTCCCCTATGCTACATCTTTCCCCCCCCCCCTCTCCTAAATTAAACCTCCATTACCAAATATGAATTCAAAACCACTAGCCAGTAAGCAAATACTTTATTAATATTTCTAAAACCTTATAATATTGAACTAAACACCAAATACCAAATAATCTAATACTCAAATATATTCCAAAGCAAAATTACTCCGAATTAATCCTACCCCACATAACACTCACTAATGCTTCTGCATGGAAATTCATAACCGACATCAACGTCCCTATAAAATTTCTAATTCCCCAACTTCTAACTTCATTTTCCTGATTAAACATAATATCGTGCTAAATGTATTGCATTGAACATCCCCTTCTCTTGCAAAGTTTCGGGGTGTACCAAAACGTAAACATTATCAAACTGTCTTGCTGCTACCCTGTATGGACCTTCATAAGTTAAATCAAACTTCCGAGTAACTCCACTCATAGAGTCAGACTTATTCAATCTTCGCAACTTAACCAAATCTCCAACCTGATACTGAATTAATTTATGAGTTAAATCAAACCTAGTCTTTCTCTGTTGACTAGCCAATTGTAAATTAACCCTAGCTTGCTCCCGAATCTCTCCTATATCCCTACTACGTACAAGATAAGGCAAATGGGTATCTATTGATAAATGAGTCACTCTACCAAAAAGAACTTCATTAGGTGTAAACCCCGTACTTAAATGAAATGTATTGTTATACAACTCCTCAATCTTCTCTAACCATAAACCCCAATTTCTATGCCTTTCATGACAATAAATCCTAAAGAATTTTCCCAACTCTTTATTAACACGTTCCGTCGTATTTGGCCTAGGGTTCCTAATAGTTGTATATATAGCCCTAACTCCCATATTCCGTAATCCTAATTTCCATGTATTCCCTATAAATTGTTTTCCATTATCAGTCATTACAGTTTTCGGCTTTATTGTTAATGCAAAATTTTGCATCCTAACCATAACCGCTTTCGCTGTTGCCACCCTCAACCCATATAATTTAATGTATTTAGTAAAAGAATCTTGTATTACGAATATGTATGTTATTCCCCCCCTAGACGCTGGTAAGGGTCCATAAAGGTCTGCCATAACTAAATCCCCTGGATTCTCCGTTACAATAGAATTACACGCCCCCACATACTTAACATTATCCACTTTGGATAATTGGCAAATATGACAACACCTAACAAACTTCTCTACCATTCTCTTCATTCCAAGCCAATAAAATCTTTGCTTTAGATATTTCATCATTTTATAAATCCCCAAATGCCCTAACTCTAAATGAACTTGTCTACACACCTCAGCTTGCAAAGCTTCTGGTAAATATAAAACTTCAACATCATTGACATGTTTTCTAAAATAAAGCACACCATCGACAACTGAACAACGCATCGCTATTCTGGACAATCGACTTCCTCCTTCCACTTGCCCTAGCACGCGTTCCTTAATGCCTTTTGCTACATTATCCATATCCTGAAACTGAACCATCTGTTCTAATTTAGATTCTAATTCAGTATTATTCTGCACCCCCATATACATTATCGATGGACACCAAGTTTTCCCTTCTTGAATGTCCCCATCCCTTGGAAATCTAGACAAAACGTCCACTCCCCCATTTTCGACCCCCCTAACATGCTCTATTGTGTAATTAAACTGTTCTAAATACAATATCCATCTTGTAATCCGACTATTAAATAATTTAATGTTCTTTACAAACACTAAAGCTTTATGATCAGTCCTAATAATTAATTCCGCCCCCCTTAAATAAGTCTCAAACTTCTTAACCCCATAAATTACTGCCCAAAATTCTTGTTCTGTAACTGTCCACCTCAATTCTGATCCTCTCAACGACCTTCCACAAAAACTCAAAATCCGTTTATTACCCTCATCGTCATATTGATATAACTCTCCCGCAATTCCTACCCCTGAACTATCCGTCTGCAAATAATAAACTTTATTTACATCTGGATGTGACAACATAATAGTTGTAGAAAACTCCTGTTTCTAATTCTTAAATGCCGTATCTAACTCCTCATCCCAATACCAAACTTGTTCCTTTTTTAACAATCTTGTCAAAGGTATAATCAAAGTACTATAATTTGGAATAAATCTCCGGTAGTAATTACATAACCCTAAAAATGCTCGCACATGCTTCACCTTTTTCAGAGTTGGAAACTCTTGAATCGACTTGACTTTATTTGGATCAGTCCGAATCCCTTCAGTAGAAACTATATGTCCTAACATTTTCACTTCCCGACAAGCAAACTTACACTTCTCTAAATTACAAGTCAAACCCGCATTCTCTAATCGTTCTAGGACCTTGTCTAATTGCTCCAAATGTTCTTGCCAACTCCCTTTCGTTAATATTGCCAAATCATCTAAATAATTTACACAAAAACTTCTAACTCCTGGCCCCAACACTACATCCATCGCTCGACTAAAACTTCCCACAGACGTCTTCAGACCTTGTGGCAAAACATTATACATATAGGACCTCCCATTCACAGTAAACCCAGTATACTGCCTACTCTCTTTTGATATAGGAATTTGAAAATACGCATTGTTTAAATCTACGATAGTTATAAATTTTACACCATGAAATGCATTTAAAACATCTATCTGCATTGGTGGGGCCTCTGACTCTGCCACCATGTATTTGTTAATTTCTCTAGCATCAAGTAAAATACGAATAGACCCATCAGGTTTGCTTGCATATGTTAAAGGACTACTATAAGGAGTTGCCCCTCTAGAAATAATCCCCAACTCTACCATCTCATTTAATTTTTCATCAATCTTATTACGATAAGCATACGGAATCGGATAGGATCTATTTATTCGCGGAGTGTGTTCAGACATTTCTATATGATGAACATAACAATTTGCCCTACCAATTTGCTTCGTGAATACTATCTTATGACTCTCTAAAACTTGCTTTAAATCCATCCTCATACTATCAGTCAATTTTACTCCCACATTAAGTCTATCCAGAAAATCCTCACTCTTCACAGTGGAATCCCTTTTATCATCCTGACCGACTCGTAGAGTTCTAACATTTACACTCTCTTGACCTTCAACAATAAACGGTACATTAACTTCTTCCCCATTACCCGACAGAATTAAAGACTTAGGATCTCGCAAATTAATAACAGCATCATGGGAAAGTAACCAGTCAAAGCCTAATATCACCGGTACTGTCAATTTTGGAACTACCAACAATCCAGTATCGAAACTTATCCCCTGAATTTTTAACTCAACAGATGTTAGCTGCTGTATTTTCAAACTTTTCTGCCCTACTGCTCCTCTAATCTGTATAGGTTTCACTGGTAATGATGGAAACCTTGTATCTTTAGTAATTTGTAAAGATTCATAAAGCTCTTCTGAAATACAACTCACTTCACTCCCAGTATCTATCAACCCATTTATTGTATTCCCTAATATCTCAATAACAATCTCCGCTCTAACCTTGCGGAAACCCTCATCAAAACATACCTCTTCATCAAACAAGGATGCCGCAACAAAAGTTTGTAAAAATTCAGAAACACGTGGCCGATCTAATAAACTTGGGGAAAGATTTGGAAAAGCATCTAAATTCAACTTAACTTCCTTATTCTGAACTCTATTCTCATCCCCAAAACCACATCTACCAAAATTTGACCAAGTTTTATTAGCCGATATGGGATATAAATTTCCATGCCCATCTTTCCCTAACCCTATTCCCTCAATCGCAATAGTAAAAGCTACCTCAACCTTTCAAATTGCACTATTCATAATTCTCGAGAAACGAAAGTAATGCCTCTCCCTTAATTCACAAAATCTCTTCCCCTCAATCTGCTTAATACCCTAGAATCCTGGTCACGGCACCAATTGTGCTGACCCCAAGGGGCAGGCCTTATAAAATATAAAAGAAAGATTAATTTATTTAATCTGTTTGGCGGACCGGTAGACAAAAGATATTTGCCAATCGAAATAGTGGTAGTAACGTTGTGTGGTTTTTTTTAAATGTTTTAGTAACCCATGGTTCCTAAGGCGAGAATGAGGGATAACAGATTCTTCTGATTAAAGAGATATTCAAAAATAAGGGAATTCAAATAATTGTATTAGTTGAAGAAAAGAAACGTCTAGAGAACTTCAGTTTATGGAAATTCGACAAGTTTTGTGGTCTGGTAAAAGCAGAGCCCCTCCCCGCTCTTGCTCGTGTGCTCGACTCCAGGCTGGACACACTCCGCCAGCCTGTCCCGAACTTGTCTGGGGAGAGCTTCCATTAAGTCGCCAAGTCAGTCTGAGTAAGTCCTCGTAACCAAGAGAGCAGAGGGCCCGACAAATTATAGTCACTCCAAGAGACAGGATTTAATTCTTTTCCTAATAATTTAGATGGAGAGACTATTGACCTAAACTACCCCTCTTGTGTCCTCGGATATTTGGGACGACGGAATGTGTGTGTTTTCTGCAATCCAGTGTGACAGGAATCAAAGTAAACCCAGAATGTTGGAGGTCTCCTCCCCTTCGAATCCGTCAAGGCACCCGATATCACACGCTCAGCTTTCGCTTCGCTTAGTCGAGTCCCCACGAACCGACATGAGAGCCGGGAGTAGAAAGCAGTTGCCGAGCTAAACTCGCAGGCATCCTTGCTGACATGAGATCATAAAAACCAAGCCAGCAAGTCACCTCAACTAACTAACGTCTTTCGACCAGAGGTGAGATCGACTCTTGACGCAACTCAAATCCGACCCCCGGTTCCCCAAGATAAATTTTGAAGCTATTAACCTTGAACCTTTAACACACTGAAACAGTCTGTGCAGTCTGTATGGAAACTGAGCGTACAGTGTGAAGTGTCTCTGCTTGCTATTTTAATCCAAGATGTTTAGTGGCGGTAAGATGTCATCGACGTCTGTGACCCGCTGATAACTTTCACCAAGACACTAAACCCTCTTCGACTCGAATAGAAACATGTATAATATCCGATGCATTAAACGAGAAAGGTAAAGATAAATTGTAATTTAAATTGCCAGGACACAAGCAAAACTGTAAACCCCAATATAAGAGCCGAAAGAGAGCTAAATAATCTTAGCCAAACAGCATGGGAAAATTTAGAAAAGTTCTTCCAATAAACTGAAGATTAGACATGGAGTCCTAAAAGGTACACAAGATCCAAAAGAATTAGATCAGTCTTGAATTATTAATAAACCTTTGAATTCCCTTGATTAAAAACATTTATAAAAGAATATCAAATGAACAATAAAATTATTTACCTTTAAATAATTATTAGTTTCGCAATAGAATTAAAATCCCGTGAAATAATTCAAAGAAATTTATCACTAGTTTGGTTTTCCGACGACCAGCGTATATCACCTTTAAATTCAATATGATTTGCTTCTAAGGATTTATTTTTTAAAAATTGTTCTGTTTTTTAAAATAAATTGTTCCTTCCAAAAAAATAAAATTTCGAAACTCAAAACATTTTGAAAATATTCGTAAATAAAAAAAATCAAAATCAAAGAAAAATATTCAAATAAACATGTTCTAACAAGGACAACTTTGCTACGAATGATCTAATAGCCTTGTTGTCAAAATTGCAATGACATCTTCCATAATTCAAAATATTTTGAAAATGACGACATCAAATGTCATTCGTAACCAGCTGCATTACTACCCTACGTGCAACGATGCACCCATCGAGTAACCACTAAAAGACAACACTTAGCTTCGGGTCCCGACGAGATGTCAAGGCCGCGCAGCCGCAAACCGAACTCTCCCGACAGCGACACCAAACCGCTTAGAAGCCCTCGTAGTAAGCGACGGAGCTCTCAGGGTCATGCTCCCGCGTGAAATGTATTAAAATGAAAGGTTAAATATGCAACTAAGGTTTCCCTGTACTACGAAAGTTTTCCTTACTCTATTACTATACCTAGAAACACAACAAACATTCACAATAAATTAAACACCATACGGAACCCTTTCTAAACAACGACTATCACCCTTCCATTCGTCTTTCAGATCCTCAACCAGAACACTCATCCCCAAGCTTCTCTATTCTAAACGATAAGACATATACGAAAGATTAAAATACCTATGAGAAATCACTAGTTCGATTTTCTTGTTCTCAAACCATAAACCAAATTATTCGTAAACATGATTTCTTATAGATAAGTGTTTCCAACAACGGTAGGACTACAATATTTACCTTTTTAAGTAGACTTAGTCTACATGAAAACTCACGAAAATCTCCTAACGTCTCCCTGCAAAATTCCTATAGATCACCTCCTATATGTTATTCACAATTATGCACACCGCACATTATTAATTATAAAAGGAAAATTTTGTGGATACACCACTATTATTATAAAGAAGAGCAAATAAAAATCTTAAGAAAACATTTTTTTCAAGCCCGACGATCACTCCCGTCAACTCCCAACCGTTTCCTAGCAACCCCCACACTCTCTCCGTTTTCTAACCAGTCAAATACCAAAGACAATTTAATTCTTGCTTGAAGGTTTGACTCGAGATGAGGTCAGTACAATCCCCCCCTAAATCTTGACGATATTCAACGGAGCCAAGATTTAACCTTCTTATTCCAACTCCTTGTCTCCAATCAATCCCAAACAAGAGTTAAATTTCATAACCAATTCACCAACTGAACCCCAAAACTATTTAAGGAGTCCCCTAACTTATTTTATCTTTCTTCCCCCCCCCAATCCTTTTTCCCCTATGCTACATCTTTCCCCCCCCCCCTCTCCTAAATTAAACCTCCATTACCAAATATGAATTCAAAACCACTAGCCAGTAAGCAAATACTTTATTAATATTTCTAAAACCTTATAATATTGAACTAAACACCAAATACCAAATAATCTAATACTCAAATATATTCCAAAGCAAAATTACTCCGAATTAATCCTACCCCACATAACACTCACTAATGCTTCTGCATGGAAATTCATAACCGACATCAACGTCCCTATAAAATTTCTAATTCCCCAACTTCTAACTTCATTTTCCTGATTAAACATAATATCGTGCTAAATGTATTGCATTGAACATCCCCTTCTCTTGCAAAGTTTCGGGGTGTACCAAAACGTAAACATTATCAAACTGTCTTGCTGCTACCCTGTATGGACCTTCATAAGTTAAATCAAACTTCCGAGTAACTCCACTCATAGAGTCAGACTTATTCAATCTTCGCAACTTAACCAAATCTCCAACCTGATACTGAATTAATTTATGAGTTAAATCAAACCTAGTCTTTCTCTGTTGACTAGCCAATTGTAAATTAACCCTAGCTTGCTCCCGAATCTCTCCTATATCCCTACTACGTACAAGATAAGGCAAATGGGTATCTATTGATAAATGAGTCACTCTACCAAAAAGAACTTCATTAGGTGTAAACCCCGTACTTAAATGAAATGTATTGTTATACAACTCCTCAATCTTCTCTAACCATAAACCCCAATTTCTATGCCTTTCATGACAATAAATCCTAAAGAATTTTCCCAACTCTTTATTAACACGTTCCGTCGTATTTGGCCTAGGGTTCCTAATAGTTGTATATATAGCCCTAACTCCCATATTCCGTAATCCTAATTTCCATGTATTCCCTATAAATTGTTTTCCATTATCAGTCATTACAGTTTTCGGCTTTATTGTTAATGCAAAATTTTGCATCCTAACCATAACCGCTTTCGCTGTTGCCACCCTCAACCCATATAATTTAATGTATTTAGTAAAAGAATCTTGTATTACGAATATGTATGTTATTCCCCCCCTAGACGCTGGTAAGGGTCCATAAAGGTCTGCCATAACTAAATCCCCTGGATTCTCCGTTACAATAGAATTACACGCCCCCACATACTTAACATTATCCACTTTGGATAATTGGCAAATATGACAACACCTAACAAACTTCTCTACCATTCTCTTCATTCCAAGCCAATAAAATCTTTGCTTTAGATATTTCATCATTTTATAAATCCCCAAATGCCCTAACTCTAAATGAACTTGTCTACACACCTCAGCTTGCAAAGCTTCTGGTAAATATAAAACTTCAACATCATTGACATGTTTTCTAAAATAAAGCACACCATCGACAACTGAACAACGCATCGCTATTCTGGACAATCGACTTCCTCCTTCCACTTGCCCTAGCACGCGTTCCTTAATGCCTTTTGCTACATTATCCATATCCTGAAACTGAACCATCTGTTCTAATTTAGATTCTAATTCAGTATTATTCTGCACCCCCATATACATTATCGATGGACACCAAGTTTTCCCTTCTTGAATGTCCCCATCCCTTGGAAATCTAGACAAAACGTCCACTCCCCCATTTTCGACCCCCCTAACATGCTCTATTGTGTAATTAAACTGTTCTAAATACAATATCCATCTTGTAATCCGACTATTAAATAATTTAATGTTCTTTACAAACACTAAAGCTTTATGATCAGTCCTAATAATTAATTCCGCCCCCCTTAAATAAGTCTCAAACTTCTTAACCCCATAAATTACTGCCCAAAATTCTTGTTCTGTAACTGTCCACCTCAATTCTGATCCTCTCAACGACCTTCCACAAAAACTCAAAATCCGTTTATTACCCTCATCGTCATATTGATATAACTCTCCCGCAATTCCTACCCCTGAACTATCCGTCTGCAAATAATAAACTTTATTTACATCTGGATGTGACAACATAATAGTTGTAGAAAACTCCTGTTTCTAATTCTTAAATGCCGTATCTAACTCCTCATCCCAATACCAAACTTGTTCCTTTTTTAACAATCTTGTCAAAGGTATAATCAAAGTACTATAATTTGGAATAAATCTCCGGTAGTAATTACATAACCCTAAAAATGCTCGCACATGCTTCACCTTTTTCAGAGTTGGAAACTCTTGAATCGACTTGACTTTATTTGGATCAGTCCGAATCCCTTCAGTAGAAACTATATGTCCTAACATTTTCACTTCCCGACAAGCAAACTTACACTTCTCTAAATTACAAGTCAAACCCGCATTCTCTAATCGTTCTAGGACCTTGTCTAATTGCTCCAAATGTTCTTGCCAACTCCCTTTCGTTAATATTGCCAAATCATCTAAATAATTTACACAAAAACTTCTAACTCCTGGCCCCAACACTACATCCATCGCTCGACTAAAACTTCCCACAGACGTCTTCAGACCTTGTGGCAAAACATTATACATATAGGACCTCCCATTCACAGTAAACCCAGTATACTGCCTACTCTCTTTTGATATAGGAATTTGAAAATACGCATTGTTTAAATCTACGATAGTTATAAATTTTACACCATGAAATGCATTTAAAACATCTATCTGCATTGGTGGGGCCTCTGACTCTGCCACCATGTATTTGTTAATTTCTCTAGCATCAAGTAAAATACGAATAGACCCATCAGGTTTGCTTGCATATGTTAAAGGACTACTATAAGGAGTTGCCCCTCTAGAAATAATCCCCAACTCTACCATCTCATTTAATTTTTCATCAATCTTATTACGATAAGCATACGGAATCGGATAGGATCTATTTATTCGCGGAGTGTGTTCAGACATTTCTATATGATGAACATAACAATTTGCCCTACCAATTTGCTTCGTGAATACTATCTTATGACTCTCTAAAACTTGCTTTAAATCCATCCTCATACTATCAGTCAATTTTACTCCCACATTAAGTCTATCCAGAAAATCCTCACTCTTCACAGTGGAATCCCTTTTATCATCCTGACCGACTCGTAGAGTTCTAACATTTACACTCTCTTGACCTTCAACAATAAACGGTACATTAACTTCTTCCCCATTACCCGACAGAATTAAAGACTTAGGATCTCGCAAATTAATAACAGCATCATGGGAAAGTAACCAGTCAAAGCCTAATATCACCGGTACTGTCAATTTTGGAACTACCAACAATCCAGTATCGAAACTTATCCCCTGAATTTTTAACTCAACAGATGTTAGCTGCTGTATTTTCAAACTTTTCTGCCCTACTGCTCCTCTAATCTGTATAGGTTTCACTGGTAATGATGGAAACCTTGTATCTTTAGTAATTTGTAAAGATTCATAAAGCTCTTCTGAAATACAACTCACTTCACTCCCAGTATCTATCAACCCATTTATTGTATTCCCTAATATCTCAATAACAATCTCCGCTCTAACCTTGCGGAAACCCTCATCAAAACATACCTCTTCATCAAACAAGGATGCCGCAACAAAAGTTTGTAAAAATTCAGAAACACGTGGCCGATCTAATAAACTTGGGGAAAGATTTGGAAAAGCATCTAAATTCAACTTAACTTCCTTATTCTGAACTCTATTCTCATCCCCAAAACCACATCTACCAAAATTTGACCAAGTTTTATTAGCCGATATGGGATATAAATTTCCATGCCCATCTTTCCCTAACCCTATTCCCTCAATCGCAATAGTAAAAGCTACCTCAACCTTTCAAATTGCACTATTCATAATTCTCGAGAAACGAAAGTAATGCCTCTCCCTTAATTCACAAAATCTCTTCCCCTCAATCTGCTTAATACCCTAGAATCCTGGTCACGGCACCAATTGTGCTGACCCCAAGGGGCAGGCCTTATAAAATATAAAAGAAAGATTAATTTATTTAATCTGTTTGGCGGACCGGTAGACAAAAGATATTTGCCAATCGAAATAGTGGTAGTAACGTTGTGTGGTTTTTTTTAAATGTTTTAGTAACCCATGGTTCCTAAGGCGAGAATGAGGGATAACAGATTCTTCTGATTAAAGAGATATTCAAAAATAAGGGAATTCAAATAATTGTATTAGTTGAAGAAAAGAAACGTCTAGAGAACTTCAGTTTATGGAAATTCGACAAGTTTTGTGGTCTGGTAAAAGCAGAGCCCCTCCCCGCTCTTGCTCGTGTGCTCGACTCCAGGCTGGACACACTCCGCCAGCCTGTCCCGAACTTGTCTGGGGAGAGCTTCCATTAAGTCGCCAAGTCAGTCTGAGTAAGTCCTCGTAACCAAGAGAGCAGAGGGCCCGACAAATTATAGTCACTCCAAGAGACAGGATTTAATTCTTTTCCTAATAATTTAGATGGAGAGACTATTGACCTAAACTACCCCTCTTGTGTCCTCGGATATTTGGGACGACGGAATGTGTGTGTTTTCTGCAATCCAGTGTGACAGGAATCAAAGTAAACCCAGAATGTTGGAGGTCTCCTCCCCTTCGAATCCGTCAAGGCACCCGATATCACACGCTCAGCTTTCGCTTCGCTTAGTCGAGTCCCCACGAACCGACATGAGAGCCGGGAGTAGAAAGCAGTTGCCGAGCTAAACTCGCAGGCATCCTTGCTGACATGAGATCATAAAAACCAAGCCAGCAAGTCACCTCAACTAACTAACGTCTTTCGACCAGAGGTGAGATCGACTCTTGACGCAACTCAAATCCGACCCCCGGTTCCCCAAGATAAATTTTGAAGCTATTAACCTTGAACCTTTAACACACTGAAACAGTCTGTGCAGTCTGTATGGAAACTGAGCGTACAGTGTGAAGTGTCTCTGCTTGCTATTTTAATCCAAGATGTTTAGTGGCGGTAAGATGTCATCGACGTCTGTGACCCGCTGATAACTTTCACCAAGACACTAAACCCTCTTCGACTCGAATAGAAACATGTATAATATCCGATGCATTAAACGAGAAAGGTAAAGATAAATTGTAATTTAAATTGCCAGGACACAAGCAAAACTGTAAACCCCAATATAAGAGCCGAAAGAGAGCTAAATAATCTTAGCCAAACAGCATGGGAAAATTTAGAAAAGTTCTTCCAATAAACTGAAGATTAGACATGGAGTCCTAAAAGGTACACAAGATCCAAAAGAATTAGATCAGTCTTGAATTATTAATAAACCTTTGAATTCCCTTGATTAAAAACATTTATAAAAGAATATCAAATGAACAATAAAATTATTTACCTTTAAATAATTATTAGTTTCGCAATAGAATTAAAATCCCGTGAAATAATTCAAAGAAATTTATCACTAGTTTGGTTTTCCGACGACCAGCGTATATCACCTTTAAATTCAATATGATTTGCTTCTAAGGATTTATTTTTTAAAAATTGTTCTGTTTTTTTAAATAAATTGTTCCTTCCAAAAAAATAAAATTTCGAAACTCAAAACATTTTGAAAATATTCGTAAATAAAAAAAATCAAAATCAAAGAAAAATATTCAAATAAACATGTTCTAACAAGGACAACTTTGCTACGAATGATCTAATAGCCTTGTTGTCAAAATTGCAATGACATCTTCCATAATTCAAAATATTTTGAAAATGACGACATCAAATGTCATTCGTAACCAGCTGCATTACTACCCTACGTGCAACGATGCACCCATCGAGTAACCACTAAAAGACAACACTTAGCTTCGGGTCCCGACGAGATGTCAAGGCCGCGCAGCCGCAAACCGAACTCTCCCGACAGCGACACCAAACCGCTTAGAAGCCCTCGTAGTAAGCGACGGAGCTCTCAGGGTCATGCTCCCGCGTGAAATGTATTAAAATGAAAGGTTAAATATGCAACTAAGGTTTCCCTGTACTACGAAAGTTTTCCTTACTCTATTACTATACCTAGAAACACAACAAACATTCACAATAAATTAAACACCATACGGAACCCTTTCTAAACAACGACTATCACCCTTCCATTCGTCTTTCAGATCCTCAACCAGAACACTCATCCCCAAGCTTCTCTATTCTAAACGATAAGACATATACGAAAGATTAAAATACCTATGAGAAATCACTAGTTCGATTTTCTTGTTCTCAAACCATAAACCAAATTATTCGTAAACATGATTTCTTATAGATAAGTGTTTCCAACAACGGTAGGACTACAATATTTACCTTTTTAAGTAGACTTAGTCTACATGAAAACTCACGAAAATCTCCTAACGTCTCCCTGCAAAATTCCTATAGATCACCTCCTATATGTTATTCACAATTATGCACACCGCACATTATTAATTATAAAAGGAAAATTTTGTGGATACACCACTATTATTATAAAGAAGAGCAAATAAAAATCTTAAGAAAACATTTTTTTCAAGCCCGACGATCACTCCCGTCAACTCCCAACCGTTTCCTAGCAACCCCCACACTCTCTCCGTTTTCTAACCAGTCAAATACCAAAGACAATTTAATTCTTGCTTGAAGGTTTGACTCGAGATGAGGTCAGTACAGTACCTACAACATTGATTATACATTGCTGTTCGACGAATGAAGAAATTCACAATTTCACACACGTATTGTTAAACTGAAACTCGACATAGGTGTACAACACGGCTGTAAGTAATTCAGTTATAAATACAAGTTTTTACTTTTATTTGAAATAACAATAACAATAACTTACGAACCGTACAAAAGTAGGTGTACGTATACGTCTCGTTTTATATTATTTTATTATAAAGAGAAATAAGTTTCTATCAAAAATTGCATTTTCGGGGCAAGCTTTTGTCGCCAACTGTACTTTTTTTGCAGTGTCATTATTTTCTTATCAAGACCAAACAAATGAGCCCCAACACGGTGGGTCTACGTTAAGTATAGTGGAGATTCTGTCGCCACCTTCTGAATCCACCATCAGATCAGTATGCAAATTTTCAGTTCATCGGACACTGGGAAGTGGGTCAAATTTAATTTGCAATATTTGACCCGTACATACATACATATATTGCAAGTGGAATAAAAGTTTTTTTTGCCGTACACCGTTATTGAAAACTACAGGGTTGGGAATCCGAGGGAAAAACCTTTACCCAGCAGTGGGGCACTAATTCAGGATACCATAACACTTCAAAGGCAATGTTATTGTAGAATAAAGCCCAATGTCTTTTCCCGAACACAGTATTATACATCCACTGCTGTACATAGGCCCCCCCAAGGTTTGCCACAAGGACCAGTCCTGCGTCACTTGCTGTTGGTCCACCTTGTTAGAGGTCTACCTTGCATCTTCCGGTATGCGAACGCCACTCGAGAAATCTTCGACCCCATCGGCCATCTGTTCTGCGAGCGATTTCCCACTGCCACTTAAGTCTAGCAATTCTGAGGGCTATGTCGGTGACTTTAGTTCTCTAGCAGATTTCCTCATTTCTGATTCAATTGCTCAAATAAGTTGGACCGCAGTTGAATAGCTAGTGCTCAAGACGCTGGTGCCCGCCCGCCGGTTATCCCTCTGTCGCCTGTTATGATATACCCGCGATCAATTCTTAGCCGGCAACACACGGCAAGATATTATAAGCGGTATCATTTAAAACATAAACTAGATTTTACAAAAACTACAGTTATCCGTCCTAACTAGCCAGCCCGCCGGCCAGGCCAGGGTTGACGCGTAGAACTGATACAGAACAGACACGCACTTTTACATTGATAATATTACTTAATTATTTTTTTGTTACAGGAAAAATTGAACGACGAGAATGGTTTTTAATATTAAATATCTATTCTGCTTAAGTATACTCGTACTTCTATCTCTCTTTACGCTAAGGGCGCGCACGGAAATGATTACTGCCACTGCGGAGAAGAAGCCCCTTCTAGAAATCAACCGGAGGATTATAGATGTGAACGAATTTATCAAGAATGAGGAGAAAACGCTTGAAGCTTTAAATAGGTACTATGTGTAATATCAATATACTTGCTACGGAGTGTCCTTAAATACAGTCAAAAAGAGTTGAGAATTGTGACCATAACAGCCAGAACCGAATTAAGTAGTTTCAGAGTCATGCTTTTCGTTGTTATATTAATTATGTATACTATAATTAGATAATGATAGTGTTGTAATATAATTTCATAGTTATACTAAAAGTAAATAGCCCCATAGTTTATTTTAATGTTAAGAAATTGATTTTATTTTTTCAGATTATGTTCAAAATTCTATTTCTAAATTTCAAAATCATTCTCATCGGCTTCTTGACATTAGTCCACATTTTGCACTTTTGGTTATTAAATTCTGTCTTTTTGTCCCTAAATTAACTTAAGTGCTTCGGTGCTGTCCGTATTGGAAATGTCAAGATCTTTTGTCCAAAATCGATACTTCGATCAAAAGTAACTTGCAATCCATTCCTAATATTCAGCTAAGCGAGCAGTCCTGGACCCAAGGATCCCTTCCAATTCGGTACGGTGATTTAGGGATCCGCAGAATTTCTAGTATTGCTTTACCAGCTTTTCTTTCGTCGGTCCATACCTCTTCTAGTCTCATAGGTAAAATCCTTAGGGAATTCCCTTTAGACTATGAGACTTCAGGCTTGGAGGACGCAAATAATGGGTGGTTACTTTTTTAATTAAATTTTTCTGTTTACCCAAAATCACAGAGGTGCTGGGATGACATAGCATGTAAATTGACTGTTGATTCCCTTCTTAGCCAGTGCTCCGCAGCGGATCGTGCTAGAATTTTAGCAGTCGGTACAAGAGAGGCTGGATATTGGCTTCAAGCTCATCCCTCGCCAAGCACTGGTACTTTTCTAGACCCTAACACACTCTGACTTTCAGTTTGCCTTCGCCTCAGGGTCCGAGTCTGCGCTCCACATCGGTGCCCCTGCGGAAGTGACGTAGATCGGCTAGGACATCACGGACTGTCTTGCCAGAAAAGTGCTGGCCGCTTTTCTAGATACGCCGCACTAAATCCGTCGGTCTCTTGCCTCAATAAACGTGCGTGCGTTTTAGAGCCGACCGGCATGTGTAGAAATTATAGCAAGAGACCTCACGGAATGTCCTTGGTCCCGTGGAATTTGGGACGGATGCTAGTGTAGGATGCGACCTACGTAGACACGCTAGACCAATCACATCTCCACCGGACCCCTAATAGGGCTGGTGCGGCAGCTGAAGCGGCCGAAAGCATAAAAGTAGGCAAATACAGAGGTCTCGGCCCAGAATATATGTTTGTTCCATTCGGCGTCGAGACCTTTGGTCCGTGGGGTTCTAGCACTCAAAGCCTCTTCAAAGAAATTTCGAAGAGGCTCATTGACGTCATGGGAGGCAGAAGAGCTGGCAGTTTCCTCGCTCAACGCATAAGTTTAACTATCCAGCGAGGAAATGCGGCCAGCATCTTCGGGACAATGCCGCACGGCCCTTTTTTAGATATAGCTTTTTAGTTTTAAAATATAATTAATTAATCTGTAAAAATGGAATTTTAGTTTTGTAACTGTTAACTTCATAAATACCTACTTACCAAAAAAAATTAAGTTATACGTTTCGTTCATTATACCAACTTAATGTTAAATCAAACGAAATTATGCAAAGTGGGTTTATATCTTATGATTAATAGATGTTTATTTGTTATATATTATTAGCTTTTGCCAGCGACTATTTCCGCGTAGAACTCGTTTACCTCAGTTGAGTAAATTAATAGTTTTAAGTATTTTTATAGTTTGATCTCCTCCCTGCCCAGAATGACCTTTAAATCACATGTTACTTATATTCAGCTCGAAATTTAAAAAGAAGTTGTATTGGATAGCGTCATGTTTTGTAATCTTTCGCTAAAAAATGAAGATTTCGTGGGCTGGATATTCGTGAGCATGTTACATACAGTTGCCTATGGGAAAAACAATTTGCTTCTAAATGTACACCGGCTACTTCTAGTGTTTGTCCTTGCGCTTTGTTTATGTTCATGGCAAAAGCTGTTTTTAAAGAAAATTGCACTCTTTTAAAGTTAAATTGTAAATCTTCCGGAATTGCTTATAGGAATGCGGGGAATAAAAAACATTTTCTCCTTTAGCAATTCCAGACATAATTATTGCCCTTACGCATGTCATGGCGTACCGGAGTACCGGGACACCAAATTTAAGCATGAACTTATGAAAGGGCACTCCTGATAGCTCCAAAGAGTTCAGGAACTCTAAGGGTAGGACGTCACTTGCTCGGTGTCTATGACATTGTCTACCGAGAGATAGTCCACAATATCACCTTCCACGTGAGACATATTTTTTCCATTTATCCAGCCGACAATTTCGTTTGTCGGTGCTAATCTTGCCCTCTCACACAACCATATCTATTCTTTATGTTGTTTTGGAGATCGGGGTACACGTAAATTTTTAGATCATCTGTGTTTGTACAATATTACAGAATTCGCGGTTTAATGTAATCATACCGTTACTATCTCTTGACATACGAATTTCCCCAATTTTTAGTAGAGCTGCTGGCCCGACTGTGTATCATTGTGTAGTTGTTGGCATATTTGTAGTCAGATAGATACATTTTTATACATATACCTATATTGTAGATGCCGAAATGCATTTATTTTGTCCGCCGGCATGCACCTAGTTATCACTGGTAGATGAGAATCAGTCTAAATTCGCCATTTTAAAGCACTATCCCCCCTTGACAGTTTGGTTGCTCTTAATGTCCATCATAGTTCGATAATATATATTATGTTATGAGTCTTAATACCAATTTTAATGTACATAACATTATAAATGGCGGAACTCCCAAACATAAATGACCAAATTCTCATACAAACTACCCTCCCAAATCTCACCCCCTTAGGGGATGATTTTCGAGATACAAATTAGAAACTTGAAATTTGGTACAGGGGTTCCTTTCATGATGTAAGTGTGCACTAAGAAAGGATTTTTAGGGGAGTAGCGGGAAACTAATTCTACGCGTACGAAGTCGTGGGCGTCCTCTAGTATCAAATAAATAACAGCCGTAGAAATAATACGCCATGAATTAGTCTTGAAAATGGCGGAAAAATGTGAAAATCTGGATATGTCAACGCTGTCAACGTCAATCTGACACCGCTCTTTTTAACATAGTCTAACAGAATTTTCAAAGCCTGTCCCATGTTGTCACACTGAGTGACAGGAGCCATAGGAGAAATATTAATCAAATGTACAATTTTGTCAAATAAATACTAATCTATCTTATTCTACATTTGTAATTATTTTACAAAATTTGATGTCATTTTCAAAATCTCCTAAAAAATTAAAAATCAAGTCTTGAATTTCTTATTAATTATAATTGACATCATTTTCGAAATCTGTGTCCCCAAAATCTAAGAAAATTACACACATGTCCACTTTTTGAAAAAAAACATCATGGCCGCTATCTTGAATTCCAAATTAACGTTATTTTCGAAATCTGCGTCCGCAAAATCTAAAAGAATGACACCGACGCCGCCATTTTGAATTTCAAATTTGTTATCATTTTCGAAATCTGCGTCACCATAATCTAAGAAAATGACACCCATGGTGGTTGCTTACTTCAAAAATAACTAATCTCCTATACAAATTTCTACCCACCATTTATCGCCTTGGGGGCAGTGTTCCCAAAATCACTGATAGTTGTATTTTTTATTTGCTTATAAACAGTACCTTAAAAACTAAATTTAATTACCACGTTGCCAACTATAAAGATGTACCGTTCCATACAATCTTTCACCCCCTATTTTAACCTCTATGGGGATGAATTTCCAAACACCGCTTCTTAATGCACCCCCAGGGTACCTAAGAAATATTACTTTCAATTTCAAGTCCCTAGGTCCAGCGGTTTAGACTGTGCTTTGATTGACTGTGATGAGTCAGTCAGTTTAGCCCTTTCCATCCCTATGGGGATGAAATTATCAAAAACGCTGAGACACGTATAAATTAATTTTCAATTGTCGACCTAAACCCCAAATTTTAATATTCAAAATCGACGGACTTTCATACAAACGTTCGGGGGATGAACCTTTTACCCCCTTAGGGGTGGAATAACCAAAAATCCTTCCTTGGTGGATCTCTTCACTGTATAAGGTATCTATGTGCAAAATTTCAAGTTTCTAGGTCCAGCGATTTGGGCTATGCGTTGATATAATTATCAACAATCAGTTTAGCATTTTATATAAATAAATTATTTATCCGATAGGAACTCCTCAATGGCTAAATAGCTGTAGTTGCATGAAGTTTGGACTTATTTGACTGATATTTTACTCGTGAGCTAGTTAGTTTTTTTTATAATAGGAATAACTAGTACCTATACAAGTCGGTAGTAACCTTTTTATAATAAACTTCTCAATTATTTTAGTCACTCAATGACAGCGGAGGAGTGCTACACGCTATGTAAAGCCTTTTACAGCAGAAGAGACTTGACGTACACGCTGATGTGGAGCATGGAGACCCTCCGCAAGTACAAAGAGGAAACTACCGAGGAGCACTCGTTTACCGAGGTTGACGTGCTGGAGTACATTGCCTACGTGTATTATTTAATGGGTTCGTTGATAACATTCAAGATTTACATATTTGCTTGTAATATTCGAATCTCGTGCGTTAAAAAGAAAAGTGACGTTATTCAAAATAATCTTATTTTTGTTTTATTGCATAAATTGACTAAACTCTAACCAAAGTAAGTACCTATTGCAAAGAAAAGTGGCACTTTCGATTTTTTTAATTAATGTAAATATACTGTAACTAAATGAGATTGAATGCTACGAATGAAACTAATATTATTTGTATTAATTATGATATTTCGTAAAATGTATTTTCTTTAATTCGTAGCTTAAAATCTCATTTAGTAACATTATATTAAACAACTTAAAAAAACTTCAAGGGGCAATTGCTCGTTTTCTTTGTAACAGGGTTTTATGGTGGTAAAGGGGCCCTTTGCAGTTTTTCCCCTATCGCGATAGATGGAGCTCATGTCACTTTTCTACTACGGCTCTTCTCACACTGTTGTAGGAAACGCACATAAACCGAAGCGAAACGGGGTGGTTCGCTAGTTCTTTTTTAACAGAATTCTCGTCAAACTGTTAGGTAAGTACGTATCCAGTTAAATGCCGAGCGAGTAAACCGCCACATTAAACAAAAAGTTTTGGGTAAATTGATCGAGTTGCCAATTTGATACCAAAAAGCGACCTTAAAAATAGTACCTACTCAAGTTAAAGTTTGGTTATTACAACTTTATACTTAAAGCAATTTCTTTAACAGCTGACATGAAAAACGCGTTGCAATGGACTAAAAAACTACTGAAACTGGATCCGAATCACCCGCGGGCAGCGGAGAACTTGCCGCAGTACGAGGATATCATCGCTGGACAAGAAAGGGCAAGCAAGGAACTAGCGGTATGTTACTTTTACCCTTCACGCCGATGTGAAACTAGTTCGGGGTACGTTGCTATTACGCTTTACACCGTTGTCAAACTAGTTCGGGGTACGTTGCTATTACCCTTAACGCCGTTGTCAAACTAGTTCGGGGTACGTTGCTATTACCCTTCAAACCGTTGTCAAACTAGTTCGGGGTACGTTGCTTTTACCCTTGACCAAAAAAAAAAAGCTCCTGCACATAGAAATGCCTGTTAATTAAATAAAATTTCGGCGAAGTGAAACGTTCTATGAAATGAGATTCAATATTACAAGGGTAAATCCGTGATCTTACTGTATTTAACTACAACATCACGTAACGTCAAATAAAAAATACAGTTTTTTTTTTTATCCATTCATCGTATTTTATTTACTTTAAGCTCTTTTAAAAATGTAACTTTAGTAGATTATAGAAAATATGTATTTTCTTATTCTTAAAAATCTTTTTCGGATATAAATATGTGACGCAAGGAAATTAATTGGGAAAATACAAAAATATATATTTAACAGGATACCGGGGAACAAACTGAAGATGAGAAAGCGAATGCCATCAAAGTGGCTGAAGAGATACATGAATTAAATATTGCTAAACTGTAAGTCTAAAAGCAACCTTTAAAACCCTGATTACTAGGTGCCGATTTTTGGTGCCGATGACGTTAATTTGCATATTATAGGTTGACTAAAATTGAAGACTAGATATGGGTTATACAGAACAGGTTCAAACAATTGACCACCCGCGCAAAATGGCCGCGCCGCTTGACGGAAAATAACAACCGCCCGGCGATTGCCGCTCGAAGGGATATTAAACTTTCCGAGTTCATCGATACTGATATTCATATGGACATCATTTATCATCAACATGGATTATGATTTGAAAAAACTGTTGTTATGTTGTGATATCCTATAAATACTATTCTGACATTATAATTAATTATTTTAAACAATGGTCGCCGAAATGACATTCATAAAAGAATGTATTGACTCAATTTGAAAAAAATATGCTGCTGTTGTGATTCGTATTTTGGTTGCAATTAAGCTGTAATTAATTCTGATAGATTTTATTTTTTATTTTTTATTATTAATTTATTTGTACCAGTTAATATTTAAACACCTCTTACATACTACTTTCGTCATTTTGAACTCATCAGCACCAAAATTGCGACCCCTGCTGCGCCTCTATTCTACGCGTAAAATACAAATCGTATTTGACCTGTTATGGTATTATCTTAAACTCGGCCGCCATTACTGTCAAGTAAATAAGAGCTATCAAAACGTTGACAATACGATAACAGGTCAAAGACGATATGGTTTTTAGCGCCTAGAATCTTGGCCCTGCTCTTCTAATTAACTGTCATACATTGACGCAATTAAGGCAAGATCAAATTGACTACCTTACTACGCCTTGGCCGTAGGGGATTGGAATTACAGAAGTCACCCAAATTACTTACCCTCAATTTACTAGGCAACGAACGCTTAACATTTCATAATAAAGAAACAATTCGGCAGTCGAATTTAAAGGAGATTAACAAATTTGGACCAAATGCTGCCCAGAAGTGAAAACTCCTCTAACGAGTTTCTTACGGTACTATCTATTAGAAAAAACACATATTTTCAAAATTGGTTCAAGAGAAATAAAAATAAATAAAAGCTTTTGTTTTGTCGTTTTTACTTTGCACTTTTGGTTTTCTAAGGATTTCCTGTGACCGATTATCAAATGGACCCTTTGAGCGCCAACAACGCCTACTTAATGTGGTCTCAAGTCTTCAAGCCCACAACGCCACTGACCACTAATGATGTTGTTGATGCATTCATCAACATAAACCGATCTTGAAGATTTCTTTATGTGGATGAACCTAGGACTAATTGGCTGTTGTGCGCACGATATATATCTAATTTGGTTTTAAGGGTGGGCTAGGCACCAAGGCACATTTGTAGGTGCCCTGCTCTATTCCTCGATAGAATTATTATCAACGACGATGACAACAGTAAGAGAGTAAAGTACTAAGTTATTAAATTGATTTTATTGATGATTAAGTTCTCACCAAAAAGTCTTTTCTTTTCATGACTCCCGGTTTAGATCTTGAAGCGCTTTAATCTACAGTCTAGTGTTATCCTAAGGAACCTAATGCACTATGTGTTCATTCTGAGCAGCACTTGGCCCAACTCCCATACAAAGAGGTCAATCTCCTTTGAATCGTTTTATTGTTTTAGTCACTCTATGACGGCGGCGGATTGCTTTGAGCTCAGTATAGCCTTTTACAACAAGAAAGACTATAATCACTCCCTGGCGTGGAGTATGGAGAGCCTCCGCAAGTACAAAGAGGAAACTACCGTGGAGCACTTTTTTACCGAAGTCAACGTGCTGGAGTACATTGCCTTCACGCATTATTTGATGGGTCGGTTTATTTATTTGTTAACGTAAACTTTATTGCACAATACACAAAGTAGGTACAAATAGCGGACTTAATGCCTTAAGGCATTCTCTACCAGTCAACCATTGGGCCAAACAGAAAAAATTTAAGGTTGGTGCTGAGAAGGAAAAAAATGAAAATAAAATTTTAGTCACAAAGAAATCAAGATTACTATTATAAGAATAAATAAATAGTACAAATATAATACATATATAAGTATAATACAAACACAATATATACATATCCATTATTTCAACAATATGCAGAAACGAATTATTAATGTTATCAAGAAAATGCTTGCGAACCATGCGTTTAAACGATAACTTAGTTTGTTTGCAACTTAGTTTGTGCACTTGCCTGACTCGGAGTGGAAGATCATCATTTGTTAACATTCACGGATTTTTTTGCTTTGCGTGATAATATTCGAATATGATTTCTCTTTTTAACCGACTTCAAAAAAGGAGGAGGTTATACGTTCCACTGTATGTTTTTTTTTTATGTGGTTTCACCGATTACTCCGTCAATTGTGGACCGATTTTAAAAAATATTTTTTGGTCTGATAGAGTATGCTTCCGAGGTGGTCCCATTGTCACCAAATCTGTATCTGATGAGGGAATCAGTGAGAAATTGAGGAAACTCCTCAAATATTGTAGGCAAACATATAGCGATTTTAGTATTTTTAGTAACAAGTCCAGCATTTGCATTCAGAAAGTATCATTTGGTGTAGTGGAACTGATGATGAAGACCACAGATGGCCACCGGAACTTCTCAATGGTACCGATTTCAAGGGTGGCGATAAGATATCTCGATTAAGATAGTTGGGCGACTACCTACAACGAATAATATTTACTTGTTCAAATATGACTATGACTTTCCCGCGGCGTTGCTTGCGGCGCGCTTGATATAAGTTAAAGTTTCATTTCAACTAAGAATTGGGACTACGTAACAGCGTATTATGATCACTAAAAAGTATAAAATAAAATAAAATCGGCTTTTTGTTGAAAATGTTGTGGTCGCCGACTTCAGTTGGACTAACCTATTAGGTGCCTACAATTTTAAAGAAGTTAGTTTTTGCGTTTTTGAAGGCGGTTTTTTGTTTTTTAAAACATTTTCATGCTTAAAATTTCGTAAATTATAATAGAATTCTCCCATTTCACGGTTTAAAAGTTGATTTTAGGTTTTAGATACTTTCTTATTGTACTCAAAGCTTCTACTCGTGTGGAAGTTAACTTTACTGCTGGCTGTCAAGTTATTATTTAATAACTTGATAATCAGTTATAGGTGAAAGTTTTTTTTGTCATTTTATGTGGAACACACATGCATTATTTTAAAACAGAATGCTAAGCTAACTGTTACCCAATTTGTAGCCGAGGGACATCAGATTTTGGGTAAATTCGGTCGTGTTGCCAATTTGACACCAAATAGCGAAGGTCGCTAACGTACTCGAAGTAGTTTGTAGAATTTTGAACTTTATAAAGCAAATTACATAAAAAGTATACTATTAACAGGTGACGTAAAAACCGCGTTGGAATGGACTAAAAAATTGCTGGAACTGGATCCGTATCACCCGCGGGCAGCAGGGAATGTCCCGCGGTACGAGGACATGATCGCAAGAGGGGTTCGATGCTTTTACCTTTTACGCTTCCGACCTACAGTATAATCAAAGCCGTAAATAGACGAAGTATAATATAGTATTGCCAGGTGTAAAATAAATTAAATAGCGATGTACGAGTATGTATCTAAAACCGAATACTAAGTCGATTTCAGATGAACACACATTATTTTTTATCAAAAATCCTCGGAAGCCTACGCCAAATGGACGCCATTCCGCCTACGCCATTTGGCGTTATGCTTGCGAAATCGTCGACATAGTACGTATGGCAATGAATTGGTTGAAATACCTAACAATGTGATTTAACAGCAGGGGAAAGCGAATTTCAACAAGCTGGAGATGCATCAATTCGATGTTGCTAAAAGGTAAGTCTAAACGCAAGTTTTAGAACCCTGTTTATTTACATTTTAGGTGTTAGGTCAAATCTTGCCAGTCGATTTTAAACCAGTTCCCATTATTAAAATGGACTGAAACTAATACACATGACACCCCAATTATCATGCTCACGAACAATTCTAGTGAGGTGGCTTAGAAATGTCTCGCAAATAGTATTTAGTTTTATGCAATGAATTTTATTGATAAACGTTTTAACTATTTCAGTCTCGAAATGACAGCGGCTGAATGCTTTGAGCTCGGTAAAGTCCTTTACCACAATAGTGAGTATAAGAACTCACTGGCGTGGAATATGGAGAGCCTCCGCAAGTACAAAAATGAACCTACCGAGGAGCACTCGTTTACCGAAGTAGATTTGCTGGAGTACATTGCCTTCACGCATTATTTAATAGGTCAGTTTATTTATATATTAATTTATTTACACTTTATGGCACAATACACGAAGAAGGTACAAATGGAGGACTTAATGCCTTAAGGCATTCTCTACCAGTCAACAAATGGGCCAAACAGAAACAATTTAAGGCCGGTGCTGAGAAGGAAAAAAAATAAAAAAAAATATTAGTCATATAGAAATCAAGACTATTATATATATAAGAATAAATAAATAGTACAAACATAAAATATATATAAGTATAATACAAACATGATATATACATACCTATTATTTCAACACTATGCAGAAACGAATTATTAAGGTTATCAAGAACATGCTTGCGAACTATGCGTTTAAACGATAACTTAGTTTGTGCTTGCCTGACTCGTAGTGGAAGATCATCAGTTGATAACATTCACGGATCTTTTTCTTTGCGTGATAATATTCGAATATGATTTCTCTTTTCACGCTTAAAATTTCGTACATTATAATAGAATTCTCCCTTTTCACGGTTTAAAAGTTGATTTTAGGTTCTAGATACTATCCTATTGTACTCAAAGCTTCTACTCGTGTGGAAGTTAACTTTACTGCTGGCTGTCAAGTTATTATTTAAATCATTTACAGCTGAAAGTATTTTTTTCATTTTATGTGGAACACACATGCATTATTTTAAAACACAATGCTAAGCGCTGTTACCCAATTTATAGCCGAGGGACATCAGATTTTGGGTAAATTCGGTCGTGTTACCAATTTGACAACAAATAGCGAAGGTCGCTAACGTACTCGAAGTAGTTTGTAGAATTTTGAACTTTATAAAGCAAATTACATAAAAAGTTTACTATCAACAGGTGACGTAAAAACCGCGTTGAAATGGACTAAAAAAATGCTGAAACTGGAACCGTATCACCCGCGGGCAGCAGGGAATGTCCCGCGGTACGAGGACATGATCGCAAGAGGGGTTCGATGCTTTTAAATTTTACGCTTCCGACCTACAGTATAATCGCAGCCGTAAATAAACGAAGTATAATATAGTATTGCCAGGTGTAAAATAAATAAAATAGCGATGTATGTATCTGAAACCGACTACTAAGTCGGTTTCAGATAAACACACATTATTTTTTATCAAAAATCCTCGGAAGCCTACGCCATTTGACGTTACGCTTGCGAAATCGTCAACATAGTACGTACGGCAATGAATTGGTTGAAATACCTAACAATGTGATTTAACAGGAGGGGAAAGCGAATTTCAACAAGCTGGAGATGCATAAATTCGATGTTGCTAAAAGGTAAGTCTAAACGCAAGTTTTAGAACCCTGTTTATTTACACTTTAGGTGTTAGGTCAAACCTTGCCAGTCGATTTTAAACCAGTTTCCCTCAAGAACAATTGTAGTGAGGAGGCTTAGAAATGTCTCGCAAATAGTATTTAGTTTTATGCAATGAATTATAATGATAAACTTTTTAATTATTTTAGTCTCCAAATGACAGCGGCTGATTGCTTTGAGCTCGGTAAAGTCCTTTACCACAAGACTGATTATAAGAACTCGCTGGCGTGGAATATGGAGAGCTTCCGCAAGTACAAAAATGAAAATACCGAGGAGCACTCGTTTACCGAAGTAGATTTGCTGGATTACATTGCCTTCACGCATTATTTGATAGGTCAGTTCATAACATTCACGGTCTGAGTGATAATATTCGTATATTTAAAATTCCTAGACTTAATTGTTTATTTTAAGGTTTGTTTTCTTATTAAACCCAAACGTGCCTTTAATTATCTTGTGTTCGACATCGCATGGAAGTAATTCTTACCGCGTTATCAAATAATCATCTGGACTACATACATACATAAACTCACGCCTTTATTCCCAGTTTGGGGTAGGCAGAGCTACAGAATTGCCAACAACTCTAAAAGCTTGTTGATAATTCTGTAACCACATTTTGCATCTGGACTAAATGTATGTTAAACTAGTTTTTCGTGATGGAATTTTCAAAAAAAGTAATCTAAGCTTTATTTTATAATACAATGCCCGCCAAACTGCTAGGTACTCAGTTTTTTGCCAAACTTGCAACCACATAATTAGGCATTGGTTTTAGAGTAAGCTTAATAGTGATGCCAATTTCAGCCCTAAGAATACTAGTGTTCTCAAGTGAAATTTAGTTTTTTACCCGACTCCGTCAGAAGGAAAGTTATGTTTTTCGAGCGTATGTATGTATGTATGTATGTAAGTCTATTTCTGGGCACGCTCAGCAGCCTAAACGGCTTGACGGATTTTAACATACGAGGTGTCATTCGATTCGTCTTAATTGCCGAAGTGACATAGTGAAGTGGTATATAATATTTCAATATGGCGTCCACGGAAAAAAATATGGAGTGGGAATAAAAAAATATATTTCTTATTATAACAATATGGGTATCAAGTGAAAGCTATTAAATAGCCCATTCCAAATATATGTATATACATTATAACACTTTGATGCTACTATTCTGCAGGAAAGTCAAAAAAATACGTAAATGTTAAGTAATAAACTCCTTTCGCTAGAAAGAGTTTCGCTTGTAATTTGTCACTTGTAGCTTCACGACATTAAAATTTTAAGCTCCAGAGCTCATATATTGCTTAGTAATCCTTAATTAAACCACTATTTTATTAATAAAAACTAAAAAGAGTTAAATAAATTAAATTATTAAAAATAAACAAAAAACCCGACTGCAATAAAAAACAACTGAAGAGCGAAAAACAAGCTAAATAATCTATATAAAATTGTAAGAGCATGTACTTATTCATATTTATAACAATTTAAATTTAACTTGAATATTGGAAAAGAGCATGTACTTATTCATATTTATAACAATTTAAATTTAACTTGAATATTGGAAAAGGTATTGCAGGCTGGGACAAGCAATAAATTTCAAAATCTATTTCTTGAAAAAAAAAACATTTGTACTATCTATATATATAGCCTGGAACACCTTTTCCAATATTCAAGTTAAATTTAAATTGTTATAAATTTGAATAAGTACATCATCATCATCATCATCATGTCAGCCGAAAGACGTCCACTGCTGGACATAGGCCTCCCCCCAAGGCTCTCCACTCAGACCGGTCTTGTGCTTTTCGCATCCACCGCGTTCCCGCGATCCTTACAAGGTCGTCACTCCATCTTGTTGGGGGCCTACCTACAGCTCGTCTCCCGGTCCGCGGACGCCACTCAAGAACCTTCTGGCCCCATCGGCCGTCAGTCCTGCGAGCAATGTGCCCCGCCCACGAATAAGTACATGCTCGTACAATTTTCTATAGATTATATAGCTTGTTTTTCGCTGTTCAGTTGTTTTTTATTGCTGTCGGGTTTTTTGTTTATTTTTAATAATTTAATTTATTTCATTGATTTTTTTATACTTCAGGAAATATTATTTGGCCGTTTGTTATCTACTTTGCGATCTTTTTTCTGCGTTAAGAGTTACCGGAACTAACCTTAACCTTAACCTTTCAACCCACTGTGCTGTTGGAAGAACGAGTCCAGATTTACGATTACCTTTTGTTTAATATTCACAAGAAGATCTTAATGAAAATTACAGACGGCCAATTCATATTTCCTGAACTACTTATACAAGTAAATAGGTATATAATTTAACACCTGGGCCTATGGGCTGGTCTTATTAGCCGAAGACCCGATTACCTTTGGGGCACACAGGTTGAGACCGCAGTGCAGGACGCCCCCAGGCGAGATGGAGCGATGGTCTCCGCGGTGTATCTGGCAGTAGTTGGATGATGATTATCATGATAATGATGATGATGATGATGATGATGATGATGATGATGATGATGATGATGATTTAACAGGTGATGTAAAAACCGCGTTGGAATGGACTAAAAAGCTGCTGACACTGGATCCAAAACACACGCGGGCAGTAGAGAACGTGGCGCACTTTCAGAAAATTATCACTTATAAAGAGGTGGCAACTAAGAAACGAGGGGTACGTTGCTTTTACCTTTTACGCCACCATCCTAGCAGTGGAATCACATACATATGGAGACTAATTGGTTGGTAATATAAAGAGTTGCTAGTTGTATTTATAGGAAACTAGCTTTTGCCCGCGACTTCGTCCGCGTAGATTTCGATTATCGTTATTCCCTCGTGCGCCAATTTTTATCCCGATCCGTTCAGTAGTTGAAGCGTGATTGAGCTACAAACATTCAAACATCCAAATTTTCTCATTTATAATATTAATAAAATTTTATAGTGATGGGAATATGAAAACTTTTGAGTATTGGGTCGAGCTAAAAGAGCTACATTTACCTTAAAGTGGAAAAAAGAACAAAGTTAAACTTTACGTATTGTACACTTTTACTAAACAAATTGACGTATTTCCAAAGTAAATGAGAACTATTTCAAAATAAACATGGTATTACCGGGAACCGCCCCAGGGCCTGCTAGCTTCGTAGGCAGGGTCACTAACAAAGCCAAACGTCCTATTCATTATCAATCGAAATGTCAGACCATAATAGGCTACTGTTATTATTAAAAATCCTTATTAGCTTTTTATTTGTTTAATGTTTTATTTGGGTAGGCATAGAGGGTACATCATAACATTTAAATTATATTAACCTAAATCTAGCATGAACCAGTAAAGTTACATAAATCAAGTAAGTAATATTTGGTATCATCATCATTATTCACTTAAGAGCTGTGCTCTTATCAGTGAAGTAACTTTAATTATTTTCTTTCCTATTTCGTATACTTACCTACCAAGCCGTAAACTTTTTAAAATATCGATACGAATACCTACCACATCATTTTGCACAACATTGTGCCAACATTTTGTACAGTTTTAGTCATCATATTCGTTCGTCTTATGGATTTGAATATTTTTATTTATTTATTTAATTTCAACATCTATTACTGTAATTAACATAAATATCACATACATACTTTAAAAGTAACAAAGGACAATGGGCAAAAATATATGGAACGTGGTACCCGCGCCAATGGATATAATGTATATATCATTGGAAAGGTATTTTTATATTGGGCAAAGATAACCATATCGCTTATCTCTATTTCCTGTCGGAACTGAGTTATTTTATTTTGAATATACGTTATTATCAATCAATTTCCTTTAGGGATACCATTATGAAAGAAAAGAAAACTGTACTACATAACGAGAAATATCTAACTTCTTGTTGGCCGGGCACTATATTTATACTACTTACTATTAGGTGCCTACATTACTAGTCAAGGGTACACTTCAGTGTTTCCGCTTCATAAATAAAATGGATTTTTTTCTCATATGAAAAGTGACAACATGAGGTGATTTTTGTTACATTAGTTTTTTTTACAAATACCTAACTGTCCATGAGGCTGAAGATGGAGCTCTCTGGTGCAGTAGCAGCCTATTCACTTTTGCTTAAGTTGTATTTTTAAGGAAATAAAGATGCCGGGAGCAGATTTTATTTCGCATAAGGTGTCATGTTCGTATATGAATATCTCCGAATGGACAGGGATTTGAGACAAACCGCTATAGTAAACGTTGTTCCTATTGGTATGACCTATTTAATGACACTACCATTATTGCTATTGGAGCGGGTACCAAAATGCCCATTGTCCTTTATTAAGAAACTTTACTCTTAAGTTTATGAAAAAAAATACTTTCGGTGAAAATATAGGTTTGAGTGTCAAATAGTACTAATTTCTTATAAATTTCGCAATTTCTATAAATCTTTTGTCTTCCATATATAATATATTGCTAAATAACGAACAAGGCTCTGGCGACCCGCCAACCCGCACTGGACCAGCGTGGTAGGTTGCACTGGGATATCATAGGGCTATCCGAAGTCCGAAGACAGGGTGAGGACACGATAGTCCTGAAGTCCGGCAACCTACTCTATCACCGGGAGGGCGACCAGCAGTCCCAAGGTGGTGTCGGGTTTATCGTCCACAAGTCCCTCATCAACAATATTATAACCATTGCGAGTGTGTCGAGCAGGGTCGCGTACCTGATACTTAGAATATTCAAAAGATATTCGCTGAAGGTCATCCAGCTATATGCACCGACCTCGACTCACTCGGATGACGAAGTAGAAGCTATGTATGAGGATATCAGCAAAGCCATACATACTTCCAAATCGAACTTCACTATTGTTATGGGGGACTTCAACGCAAAGCTGGGCAAGAGAAGCGAAAATGAGTTGATGGTGGGGCAATTTGGATGGGGGGATCGGAACCAGAGGGGCCAGAGGCTGGCCGAGTTCCTGGAGAAGGAGGGACTCTATATGATGAACTCATTTTTCAAGAAGCCGCCTCATAGGAAGTGGACCTGGATGAGCCCCGATGGTTCCACAAAAAATGAGATAGACTTCATTATGGCCACAAATATTCAATGATGTCTCCGTGATTCACAGGGTGAAAACCGGCAGTGATCACCGAATGGTCAGAGGCACATTGAATATAGACGTCAAACTAGAACGTTCCCGCCTGATGAAGTCTACGCTCCAACCCACTACAGCCCACATTCATAACCCCGAAAGCTTCCAACTCGAACTCACAAATCGCTTTGCTTGCCTGGATTGCGACACGGTGGACGATATCAATAACAGGTTGGTAGAGACTGTCCACACGGTAGGGTGTAAATTCTTTAGACCTGGTCGAAAAGATAGACCCCAAAAATTTACCGATCAAACTCTAAACCTTATGGCAGAACGGCGTTAGATGACGCTGCAGTCCTCTAGCGACGCGGAGTCCTATCGGTAGCTCAATAGACGAATCTACAAATCCCTGCGGCGAGATATTCGCGACTTTAATACTAACCATATTAAAGAAACGATTGAGCGGAATAAAGGCTCCAAAGTGTTCGCCAGGGATTTGTCTATTGGAAAAAGCCAGCTGACAATGCTGAAGACAGAGGACGGCAGAATAGCGTCCACCAAGCCAGAGGTGTTGAGGGAGATCGAATGGTTCTATGGACAGTTGTATACCTCGGTCGCCAAACCTGTTAATGACTTAGCTAAAGACCCGAGAGCTAAGCTCACCCGACACTATACCGAAGATATCCCGGACATCAGCCTGTACGAGATTAGGATGGCTCTCAAACAGTTAAAAAACAACAAGGCGCCGGGCGAGGACGGAATCACTTCAGAGCTGCTGAAAGCGGGTGGAACACCGGTACTTAAAGTCCTTCAGAAGCTCTTTAATTCCGTTCTGCACGATGGTGTTACGCCGGAAGCATGGAACAGAAGCGTGGTGGTACTTTTCTTCAAGAAGGGCGATAAAGCTCTGTTGAAGAACTATAGGCCCATCTCGCTTTTGAGCCATGTTTACAAACTGTTTTCGAGAGTCATCACGAATGGTCTCGCTAACAGGTTCGATGACTTTCAGCCTCCCGAACAAGCCGGTTTCCGAAAAGGTTACAGTACCTTAGACCACATCCATACGCTGCGGCAGATTATACAGAAGACCGAAGAGTATAATCTGCCACTCTGCTTGGCGTTTGTGGACTATGAGAAGGCCTTTGATTCGATCGAGACGTGAGCTGTGCTGCAGGCTCTCCAGCGGTGCCGCATTGACTATCGGTATGTCGAAGTACTGAAGTATTTGTATAGAAACGCCACCATGTCAGTCCGAGTACAGGATCAGACTACGAAGGCAATTCCGTTGCAGAGAGGTGTGAGACAAGGGGACGTAATCTCTCCGAAGCTCTTCACCAATGCAATGGAAGATGCCTTCAAACTCCTGGAATGGAAAGGATTTGGCATCAATATAAACGGCGAATACATCACTCATCTCCGGTTTGCCGATGATATCGTGGTCATGGCGGAATCGCTGGACGACCTCGGCAAAATGCTCGAAGACCTCAATCGAGTTTCTCAACAGGTAGGCCTCAAAATGAACATGGACTAGACGAAAATTATGTCGAACGTCCATGTAGCGCCTACCCCAATATCAGTGGGAAACTCGGTTCTCGAAGTGGTGGACGATTATGTCTATCTGGGACAATCGGTCCAGTTAGGAAGATCCAACTTCGAGAAGGAGGTTACTCGACGAATCCAACTCGGCTGGGCAGCGTTCGGGAAGTTACGCAGCGTCTTCTCATCCAAAATACCTCAGTGTCTGAAGACTAAAGTCTTCAAACAGTGTGTGTTACCAGTGATGACCTACGGTGCCGAGACGTGGTCTCTATCTGTTGGCCTCCTGAATAGGCTCAGAGTCACTCAGCGTGCCATGGAAAGAGCTATGCTTGGTGTCTCGCTACGAGATCGAATCAGGAACGAGGAGATCCGTAGACGAACTAAAGTAACCGACATAGCCAATCGGGTTAGCAGGCTGAAGTGGCAATGGGCAGGCCACATTGCTCGAAGGACTGATGGCCGCTGGGGCAGTAGAGTTCTCGAGTGGAGACCACGTACCGGTAAGCGCAGCGTGGGGCGACCCCCCGCGAGATGGACGGACGATTTGGTCAAGTCCGCGGGGACCCGCTGGATGCAGGCCGCTTCCAACCGGGTGAGGTGGAAATCTTTGGGAGAGGCCTATGTTCAGCAGAGGACGACCTATGGCTGAAATGATGATGATGATGATGATATAATATATTCATATTTAGTTCTTTCTACAGAGTGCAAGTTTTTTTGATCTTAAAACATTTTTTAAATAATTATGTTCATTTAAATACTTTAAGATTAAATTAAAATTTTCACATTAATTTAATAGTAGATTGTTACACAAGAGACGAAAACAAGCCATAATGACAAGAGATATTTAGCCACGCGAGCGAGCGGGCGAGCGAGAGTGGCTATAGTTCGAGTGTCATTATGGTTATTTAGTCTCGCGTTAAACACTCTACTTTTCACTTTGAATGCGAGGAAAAAAAACCACGTTCAGTGCCGGATTAGCCACGTAGCAAGAATAGCAAATGCTACGGGCCCCGCGCATCGGGTGGCCCCGCGCACCAACCTCTAACCTCTAAAATGCTTGTCTGGTAGAAATTCTCCTGTGTGTCCAGTACTTACATCAGTATGCGTGTACTCATATCCATCAGGGTTGATGATAGGATGAATAATCCAGTCGATTTTCTCCAGCAGAATAACCTAAAAAAACTCCACGCAAAATAGGCGCATATATAAGTCACCTTGTTGCGGAAAAGAGCCCGCCACAACCTCTAACCTAAAACAAACCAGGGGTCTCTTTATAGAATTTGCTACGGACCCCTTGCTTGCCACTGAGGTATATTAATATACCTCAATGTTGCTTGCTCAATCCGGCACTGACGACGTTCTTTACAAAATTACAATATTGATTATAAGAAAGTTTGTTACAAATTTGTTCCGTGGTTTTTTTTTTGTGAAGTGCCGCTTTAAATGCTTGCATATTTAGCCAACAGGTTCAAACTTGAAAACTATTTTAAAACTAATTGGACCATGCATAATAAAATGAATTAATCCTTAATATAATTAAATAGATTCATAATCGTAATCATTAATCGTGTTCAACGAAATTAAATCGTTTTTTTAAATATCACACACACACAGTTGTCATTTTGAGGTTATTTCCGCTGCCTAAAAATGGTCCATACACAATCACTGAAAATGGCGATAATCCTCCATTCACAATCACCGTGATTGGCTGTTTAGAGGTTTCCAGTAAAAAATCTTTAATCCCTAGAGATTAATAAGAAGCTTTAGTACCGATGTGCATAGACTAAAGTAACATTTTAAGAACATGAAAAGTGAAAAATATTTATTCTGTAAGTAGATCGTGTAGGTACTTTACCAATACAACACGTAAAATAACGTCTAACAAAATAATAAAGTGTATTTTGTTAACCCATTTGTTTCATTTCATTTCTATTTATTTAGTCGTTTTAAACATTCTGTTAGTAGGTTGTCAACTTCAGATAAACATTCTATATTTTTTGTTAAAAATCATTCTTGGACGCTGCCGATGGCGATCGGCGTCTCATTTAGCTTTAGCTGGATGCCGCCGACGCCGATCGGCATCACATGTAGCTTTAGTTGGATGCCGCTGACGCCGATAAGCGTTATGCTGCTTGTCGGCATCGCGACATGGTTCACGTGACGCGTGGCAATGAATGGATTGAAATACCAAACATTTTACAAATTCAACAGGACATCGGGGATGAATCTGAAGATGAGACGACTGACGATGAATCTGAAGATGAGACAACTGAGGATGTATCTGAAGATGAGACTGAGGTGATGCCTAAATTCGATGTTGCTAAAAGGTAAATCCAAAAACAAGCTTTAAAACGCTGATTAGGTTTTGCCATAGCTGTAATTTTTTTTATTGAAACCTTTTTTTATGTAAGTTAGATAGATGTAAAGATTCATTAAGATAAAATCTTGCAAGAAATCATGAACCATTTTCTTTGTTGAACTAGAGGGTTATTATGAGATAGCTATGCAGTTCAGTTTACGCTGCGAGAAAAGGACAGACCTATATAATTGCTATAACTCTGTCCCTTACGCTCACCGTAAAATGAACTGCATAGCTATCTCATAATAACCCTCCAGTGCAACAAAGAAAAGAGAAAAGGACAGAGCTATATAACTGCTATAGCTCTATCCTTTACGCTCGCCGTAAAATGAACTGCATAGCTATGTCATAATAACCCCCCTGGGCTGAAAATTAGAATAGACCTTTAAATTCAAAAATAAAAACGCTGTTATTCAAAATTATGAAATTTTACACGGTACAAAATATGTTAATAAAATGCTTTAAATTATACTTAGGTAATGGGGATGTTACTGCCCAGTGCCTATAGCAAAGTGCCCACATAGTAATTCCCTATCATTATCATTATCACCCGCCTCACTCCAATGTACGCTGTCACACATTATCTTACTTATTTACACTTCACATTATCAACTCGATGTCGATTTGAACATAACCTCAATGTCAACTCAAATTATAAACCTTTCAATAATTTTAGTCGCCGAATGACAGCGCAGAGATGCTTCGATCTCTGTTCGGACTTTTACTTCACTCATGACTTTGACAACTCGGTGGCATGGGGCATGGCGGCCCTCCACAAGTACAAAGAGGAAACACACCAGAAGCACTCGTTTACCGAAGTCGACGTGATGGAGTACATTGCCTTCTCGCATTACAAGTTGGGTCAGTTAATTAAATTAATTCTGATAATATTCGAATATTATTTCTCTTTTCATGCTTTTCAGTTCCAAGACTTAATATGTAAATAAAACTCAATCGTACCAACATCTTGTCTTTTGGGGTTACCTTTGTTTCGGCGAAATATGTTTGCCAAATGTATCGTTTCCCAACCGTTTCATTTGCCAACCCGCTGTGTTTTCTGTCACCTTAAATATTTCAGGATTTTATAAAAACTAACTTAACCTAATAAATAGGGTTCTATACGATGGTACTGAAATAAATCCTGAAATATTCATATAAAATTGGGTTGTCAAATGAAAAAGTTGGGAAACGATACATTTGCCAAATATATTTTTGCCAAATGGCAGGCTTAGTGTCTTTTGCCATCGCGTGGAAGTAAGTGTTACCACGCTATCAAATAATTATTTCAATGAAATATAGGTGAATTTTTTGTTTTTAAATTTTCAAAAAATTTATATGCATGCACTATTTTTTAATAGCATACTCAATAAACTGTTTCTCAGTTTGCTGGCAAAAGATGCACATTAAGCATCGCTTTTTGAATATATTGAATCATGTTGCCAATTGGACACCTAGTGAATTGAATCATGTTGCCAATCTGACACACAAAAAATTACATTAAAAATAGTGCAGTCCAGTCAATTCTTGTTCTTTTCAATTCAAATGTTAATAACCAAATTACATTACAAGTAAATACATTATTTAACAGGTGATATAAAAAGCGCATTGGATTGGACTAAAAAACTGCTGAAACTGGATCCGAAACATCGATCGGCAAAGGCGAACTTGCCACTCTACGAGGAAACCATCGCTGAACAAGAGGCGGCAACTAAGAGTCGGGTACGTTCCATTTGCCTTTTACACAATTGAAAATATAATCACATCCATAATATAATTCTCGGACTACAGTGCGACACAAAAGAGTTGAAAATAAATGAGGGCGCCATTTTCTACGTAACTGTCACATTTTTGACGTAAAATGCTTAAACATGGCAACAATTTAGGATGGATTTTTTTTAGTTCCATTTTATTTTATTTCTACTCTTTTGTGTAGCACTATACACGAGTCTTAAAGATAAAGTGTTGCCAGGTATACAGAAAATTTAATATTGATGTGAAAATGACGATATTAAGTATCGGCTCGAACTTAAAGAGTAAAGTTATACCGTACTACGTACTAGAAAGTGAAAAAGAAATATTACATTACATTATATTTCTCCTTATTTAATCTTTTTGAACATCTGCCAGTAGTCAGTTTAAGATAAATACCCACATACACATTAGTATTTATTAAAAATATTTAATACGCTGGTAAACATCTTAGCCTAATTGTGCAAATTGTGGTTATAGAATTATCAACAAGTTTTTAGAGATGTTTGTAATTCTGTAGCTCTGCCTACCCCACTCTGGGAACGAAGGCGTGAGATTATGTGTGTAAAAATATTTTTCGGATGCCGCTCTGACGCCTATCGGCATCATATTTAGCTTTAGCTGAATGCTTCTAACACCGATGAGCATCGCACCATATGGTAGGTACCAACCGCACCTCATGGTACCAACTGAGGCCCGTTTCACGAAGCTACAAGTTACAAATTACAAGCGGAACTCTCATTCTAGCAAAAGGAGTTAGAAAGAGACTTCGCTTGTAATTTGTAACTTGTAGCTTCGTGAAACGGGCCTCAGTTGAGAAAAATATTCTTTGCATTCTATTGGCCACTGCGGCCGTTTTATTGCTTTTGAGCAAGAGCTACGTTCAAATGATTATCGGCCCTGAAGGTAGAATACCGTGAACGTACGCAAAAGTACATACGTGACGCTTGGTAAGAAATGGATTAAAACACCAAGCAATTTACATATTCAACAGGACACTGACGGCGAAACTGAAGATGAGGAATCGAATTCCACCATGCCGTCCGAGGAGAAGGATAAATTAAATATGGCTAAAAGGTAAGTCCAAAAGCAACCTTTAAAACCCTAACTAACTACATTGTGTCAAAGTCGAAGCCATTATTTTATAAGCCATTTCCCGTTTCTGAAATGGGCTAAATTAAATACACATGTCAACCCGATCATAGTGCAGTATTATGGTGTCTTAGAACTGATCTGGGGCCCGTTTCTCAAAAAGTATTAGTGTTTTGTCTCATTTTTACCCGACTGCGTCAGAAGGAGGGTTATGTTTTTCGAGCGTATGTATGTATGTATGTATGAATGTATATATGTATGTATGTATGTATGTATGTATGTATGTATGTATGTCTATTTCTGGGCACGCTCTGCAGCCTAAACGGCTTGACGGATTTTAACATACGAGGTGTCATTCGATTCGCCTTAATTGCCGAAGTGACATAGGGTATATAATATTTCAATATGGCGTCCGCTGAAAAAAATATGGAGGGGGAATAAAAAAATATATTTTTTATTATAATAATATGGGTATCAAATGAAAGCTATTAAATAGCCCATTCTAAATATATATATACATTATAATACTTTTATGCTACTATTTTGACAGTAAAGTCAAAAAAATACGTAAATGTTAAGTAATAAACTCCTTTCGCTAGAAAGAGAGTTTCGCCTGTAACTTTTCACTTGAACCTTCGCGACATTAAAAATTTAAGCTCCAGAGCTCATATATTGCTTAGTAATAATTAATTAAACCTCTATTTTATTAATAAAAACTAAAAAGAGTTAAATAAATTAAATTATTAAAAATAAACAAAAAACCCGACTGCAATAAAAAAAATAACTGAAAAGCGAAAAACAAGCTCTATAATCTATAGAAAATTGTAAGAGCATGTACTTATTGATATTTATAACCATTTAAATTTAACTTGAATATTGGAAAAGGTATTGCAGGCGGGGACAAGCAATGAAATTCAAGAGCTATTTCTTGAAAAAATTTAGCATTTGGACTAGCTTGTCCCCGCCTGCAATACCTTTTCCAATATTCAAGTTAAATTTAAATTGTTATAAATATCAATAAGTACATGCTCTTAAAAATTTCTATAGATTATAGAGCTTGTTTTCGCTTTTCAGTTATTTTTTTTATTGCAGTCGGGTTTTTTGTTTATTTTTAATAATTTAATTTAGTTTTATTTACGAGACAAAACACTAATATTATTAGACTTATACTTTTTGAGAAACCCTGATGATGGAGTTAAAAGGTGGATCCAAGTTTTCAGCTGTACTCGTACTTAACGTAAACTCACCGAGTTTAAGTACCTAGTCTTGTGAGTTTGGTTTCGGTAAACAAAATGACGAGTATGCTGATAAAATATACATACAGTCAACAACAATAGCTTGTCCCAAAAATGTTATTTTTGATAGTAGCTTATCTTAATTGAAGTGGTAGGTAATGAATAAATTATATCTGGTTACGCTCGCGACGTCAAATAGCTTTTAAGTACCAATCGCCATGATTTAGGTTTTTCTCGCAAATGTCACCTTTTAAATCTGTATTTTATGTTTATTTAGCCTTGCATCAATTAAAAACAGAATATTTTTTTATGAAAGAGCATAGCTTCGGTGGTACTGCAATATCGGCTAACGAATAAATTAGATAAGGTGCAAAATACACCTTAGTATTTAAGACGGTAAGGTAAATTTTGCAAGTTAATGAATTTGTTAGTTACGCGGCGGAATTTCAGTATCACCGACGATAGAACGGCCGGGGTCGGTCGGTACCTCGAGCACAAATAATATTTGAAGTTTACGTCACGTTTTGGAATTGCCTTGACTATGATATAGATAAAGATAAAATGATTAAGATAAATTTATTTGTTAAACATAAGTTACAATTTTATAAAGATTTCAGAATTCATTTAATGATCGTCATGTTTTGCCTTTCGGCATACAAATATGTATTTCGGCGTATGCTATGCGAAAAAGTAATTTGAACCTATCAGTAGCACGAACCCCTAAAACTGTCTAATGTTTTCATACTTTACTTTACTTATACGAGAACTTCACCTATAAATACTTGAAGACGTTACAAAAATTAACATCAATGTCAACTTTATTTATAAACTTTTCAATATTTTTAGTCAATTAATGCCAGCAGCGGCCTGCTTCAAGCTCTGTAAAGTTTTTTACTTCGAGAATGACTTTAAGAACTCGTTGGCATGGGGTATGGAGAGCCTCCGCAAGTACAAAGCGGAAACTAACAAGAAGCACTCGTTTACCGAGGTCGACGTGCTGGAGTACATTGGCCTCTCGCATTATATGATGGGTTTGTTAATAAAATTCATGGATTATTTTCTTTTCACGCTTTTAAAGTTACTAGATTTAATTGGTTGTTTTAAGTTCTAAATCTTTTCCTTTTCACTCAACCGTACCTATATTATGTTGTGTTATGCCATCGCGTGGAAGTAAATCTTAAAACGTAATAAAATACTTATTTCAATTAAATATATTTTTTTTTTAAATATGTACATGCACTATTTTATAATGGCGTGCTCGCTAAACTGTTAATCAGTTTTTTGCCGAAATATGCAATCCCCACAGCATTACTTTTTGGGTAAATGGAGTCGTGTTGCCAATTTGTGACCAAATAGTGACTTTAAAAATCATGTATGATGTCTTTTTTTGTGTCATTTCAAATTATAGATAGCTAATAACATTTTAAGTACACAATATTTAACAGGCGACGTAATAACCGCGTTGGAATGGACTCAAAAACTGTTAAAACTGGATCCGAATCACCCGCGGGCAGCAGAGCACGAGCCGCGCTTGGAGAAAGCCATTGCCGAACTAAAGGCGGCAAACAAGAAACAACTGGTACGTTGTAATCTTTTTTTTTACACTTACGACCTATAAAAGCATCCACAAAATGCACGAAAATTTGACAGATAAAGTGTTGCCAGGTGTATTGAAAATTTAGTAGAAATGGTAAAATGTCGATCTTCAGTATCGGCTTGAGCTGAAAGTGCTAAATTATACCGTACATTAAAAAAAAAAAACTGGGTAAAATGTCACACAAACTGACGTAGTCCCAAACTAAGCTTTAGGCTTCTACTAACGGTACTTTACAAAGCTGCGGTAATATCAAAGAAGGTGGTTAACTACAAAATAAACCGTCACACTATAAACTCTACAAGGTTGCTAATGTTCTCACTGTCCGCCAACTGTTCCTGAGAAAAGTTATGTACAATTATGGCAAACTCCACGACCAGGTCTTCCAAGCGGACATAAGACGCCGAGAGCAATGCAAAAGCCAAAAAACATATACGAAATTCGCTCAAAGATACCACACTTTTATTTCTCAATTGGCCATGAAAATGTTTTGCAAACACCATCGTATAAATAGGCACCCCAGTAAGTCACTACTAACAAAATGGCTTTCACAGCTTGATTACCATGAGACCGATCTTCTTGTTGCCGTGACAAAATAGGCAACTACTGTAGAATAGTATCTATGTATTTATACGCATACGCACTTGCGCACACACACACACACACACACACACACACACACACACACACACACATAGCTCATACATAACATGAAATAGCAAGAATGTAAATTTTTTCCCTCCAGAGCAGCTGGACAGATTCTCAGCTGGACAGATTCTCAGCTGGACAGATTCTCAGCTGGACAGATTCTCAGGTGGACAGATTCTCAGCTGGACAGATTCTCAGCTGGACAGATTCTCAGGTAGACAGATTCTCAGCTGGACAGATTCTCAGCTGGACAGATTCTCAGGTGGACAGATTCTCAGCTGGACAGATTCTCAGCTGGACAGATTCTCAGCTGGACAGATTCTCAGCTGGACAGATTCTCAGCTGGACAGATTCTCACCTGGACAGATTCTCACCTGGACAGATTCTCACCTGGACAGATTCTTAGCTGGACAGATTCTCAGCTGGACAGAATCTCCCTTAGACGAAGTCGCAGTTGGACAAAGTATAGTCAGGAAAAGTAAACAAACAAATAATAATAATAAAATCATTTAATTATATAAAGGGGATCTTCTTTTCCAAAAACTAAAAACGTATTCTTCTAATCTAACTAATGAATGTGTTAAAATTAAAAAAGGTAGGGAAAACAGTGCACTGACAAGTTATCTTATTAATTATGCCTAAGCGACGCTAAACGTTCTAGACATGTTTTCACAATTATTTTTTCGCTTAAACAATCCGTCACAATATTTTGTATTTGTCCATCAAAACGAATTTGCTTTAAACGCCGTTTGGTTTCGTTACAGTGATAAAAACTTCTATTAATTTTGCTATCACTGATTTTCGATTCTTTTCTTATTAACTGTAGAAATAAAAATAGAGATGGCTTTTTTGGGATTTTCGCATTCATTCTGCGGTGCCACCCTTCTACGGCGTTAGTAGTGCGAAAACGTTCTCCATAACAAGACAATTGTTCATTCGTGATTTTCGTCATCCAATAGTTAGTGAAATATTTTAGAAAAGCTTCACATTGCTCATCATTTGGTGCCATTTCGTTAATAGTCAAAAGCCCTTCAGGTATCAAGTGCACGGGTAAAAGTGCTAATTGTGTACAAAGTCTTGTCAGTTTCCAACCATAGCGAGTAGAACAACATTTCAACTCTTTCGATTTTTTCCAAACTGCCCGTTGAAAGTGATAATAACACCCTTTAATAGCGACATTTGAATAGACAGATTTTATTCCCTGTGCAATAGCTGGCTCGTAATCACATTTAAAGTGATTAATATTAACAAACAATTGTTCTTTCAATATTGTAAACATTCTTTTGTATGTTTCTTCAGATTTATTTGGTAAAAGAATAAAAAGCACTGGTACAAAATTTATAGAATCTTGATCTTGAGTTATGTCAATATGTAGAGTAAAAACCTGGTAAAATGGTTTTGGTGCCATTTTGAAGGTGCCGTCCCCATAAAATTCGTCCACCTTTTTTATGAATTTCATTGCTGTTTTGCTGCCAAAGACAATAATTTTGTCTACATCACCACTATCATATAAAAAAAAATCTTTTACTAGAAATTCTGGTAATTTTACGTCTGCAATATTCTTGTTACTGCATCTCTCCATGCAAAGAAACTTTTTGCGACATCTGTATAATGAATCCTTTTTGGAGTTAAATGATGGTAATGAATGATCAGACTCACCCTTACTATTTTCGTAAAAATGTTTTTCAAATATTTTTTGAATGGGATCCATACTAGTACACACTTCTTCTTTACATACATGCAAAAGTTGTTCATTTTTATTTCGATTGAAATTTGGAGCACACGAATGTTTACCTTCTTTAATTATTTTATTGTCCTTGTTCAATGTCATTGAAGTACTGCACTCCGTTTTGTTACTACATCTCCAATTAGTATTGTCCGAAAGGTTCCGTTTCGCAAAAATGTACCGATGCCCAGCATGCAATAGTACTTTACCATGGCACGGGTCTTTTCCTCTTTTCCTTTGCCCGTCTATAAAGACTAATTTATGTTTTTTTTTACTTGATCCGGCAATATCCATTTTTTCGTAATATGAGGAAACCAGGAAAATAAAATGTGACATAAATAAGACATTCAATGACAGAGCTATCAATCATTGTTTTTGTTTTTATCGGAGGTTGCATAACGTAGTTTGCATATCAAAGTAATTCTACACATAGAATGAACTATGTAGGAAGCTATAATTATCTTCTTTACATAGTATAAAATGAAGTCGCTTCTGCTGTCTGTTCGCTTAGATCTTTTAAACTACTCAACGGAATTTAATGCAGTTTTCACCAATAGATAGAGTGATTCAAGAGGGAGGTTTATATGTATAATAAATTCTGGTTTGTGTACGGGTGTTACAGAAAACTTACAATAAACCGAAACGAAGCGAAGGCGGGTCGCTAGTCTATACTAATATTATAAAGAGGAAAGATTTTATTTTTTGTTTGTTTGTTTGAATTAAATAGACTCCGAAACTATTTGACCGATTTCAAAAATTCTTTCACCATTAGTATCCTACATTATCCCTCATGAACATAGGCTACTTTTTATCCCGGAAAATTTAATAGTTCCCAAGGGAATAACAATAATCGAAATCTACGCGTCCGAAGTCTCTGGCGTCCTCTATTATAAATAAAACATACATGTAAAAGTATTTTTAGGGTTTTAGGGAATCAAAACCTATAGAGTACTTCCCGCTGTCAGCATGAAATTTGGCAAGAAGCAATGTCTAAAGCACAAGTAGACGAAAAAATCCGAAAACCGTAAATTTATGGGAGTCCACCAGAATACCCTAGAACCATCCCCCAGAATCAGAATTCCCTTCATTACGTTAAATATGAGGTAGGTTTAGGTTATGTTAGTTCTTCAGCAGGTCCGGAGGGCCACAAGAATCAGAAATAGGAGCTCTGCGGGAGCCGAGCTCTGTCGACTCTGTTGAAAGAGTTCATTGAAATCCCCGGGGGGATTAGGCTAGGGGATCCTGGTGGACTCAATGGTAAATGGTCAATTTTTAGTTAAATCTCAATAAAAAAAATGCTATTTCAAAATGAAAATGATTTGGTTATAGAAAACGGGGTGTCATATAAAAGGCTTGGAAAAGAAGATCCCCTTTATATCTCCGTGTAATAAAATGATTTTATTGTTATTATTTGTTTACTTTTCCTGACTATACTTTGTCCAACTGCGACTTCGTCTAAGGGAGATTCTGTCCAGCTGAGAATCTGTCCAGCTAAGAATCTGTCCAGCTGAGAATCTGTCCAGGTGAGAATCTGTCCAGGTGAGAATCGGTCCAGGTGAGAATCTGTCCAGCTGAGAATCTGTCCAGCTGAGAATCTGTCCAGCTGAGAATCTGTCTACCTGAGAATCTGTCCAGCTGAGAATCTGTCCAGCTGAGAATCTGTCCAGCTGAGAATCTGTCCAGCTGAGAATCTGTCCAGCTGAGAATCTGTCCAGGTGAGAATCTGTCCAGCTGAGAATCTGTCCACCTGAGAATCTGTCCAGCTGAGAATCTGTCCAGCTGAGAATCTGTCCAGCTGCTCTGGAGGGAATTTTTTCTTGTTTAAATAAGTAGGTTTAAGTGTTTTTTAAAATGAGATTCCGAACGAAACTGCATCCACAGTAACACAGGGTTTCCTAGCTCAGGATGCAGGGTCGTGATATATCCACTGAAATGTTTCATATATTCAATAAACTTTTTTCATTTTTCATTTTCAATAGTATAAGCATTTTAAATTTAATGTGTTTACCAATAGAGTATAGAATACTTCGACTACTACATTGCGGATAGCAGCTTTCTTTGGTATTAAGACAGAAAGGAAAAAAAAAACATAGATAAATACACCCTTAAACACGATAGAAAACATAAAAGACTCAGGAACAAAATACGTACTCGAGCTCATCACACAAACATTTGCTTACCGTGAATCTGTCCCGGGCCCTGTAATTAGGGTAACTATACTCCATTTACTTTATCGATCTAGTATAGGCTTCTCTCACTCACACAATGTCATACAATCGACAAGGATGAAAAATAGAGGCAGGTAGCCAAGTGGGCGGCAGCAAATGATAATCTGCTTAGGACTCTTTCACAAGGGTATTTGAAAATAAAAGATTAAGGAGACATCGGTCGGTTTCACTACCCAAGTAACAGGTATAAAGTAGGTAGTAGAAATTTTATAAGCTGGTCGTTATCCACTTGAGAGTTTATCTTATACACAATGCCATTGTTCGCTTTTATTGCAGGCTACTGCTAGTAACAAATCATAGCAAGCAACAAAAAATGCAAACAAATAGCTACCGTCTTTTATAAGTCACAAGGGTGAAATTGCAAAATCAAAGCACATTTGATAATGACACTCGGACATTGAAAGCCGTAGCCGTAGATCGTCGCTGTGTAGTGCGTCCACGACCAATTGATAATGACGAAAGGCCTTTCTTAATGAGTTTAGCTTGAAATTGCAAAAGCCTTGTGACTTGTGGAAGACCGTAGCTATTTGTTATTAGCGGTAGCCTTCAACAAAAGATAACAATTGCATTGTGTATAAGATAAACTCTCAAGTGGATAACGACCAGCTTATACAAATTCTACTATGAACGATAAACAATAAGTCGCAAGAATGGAAACAAACACGTCCGCACCGTAAAGATGTAAGAGCCGACTGATTACCTACTCCATTGTGAGTGCGGCTTTAGCAGATTCTCATTAGCCAATAACGTGTAACTGCACTTTTCCAGTACTAGGTCGTTAAAGTAAATGGAGTATAAGCCACTATTGTTGGGCCATTACCAACTGAGCGTCGGGGCAATAAATCATTTAATAGGACTCTCTCGCAAGCACTCGTGGGGCTTATGGCGAGCGTAAAAGATACAAGACAATGCTGCTACTACACGCATCCCTTACGCTCGCCATAAGCCCCACGAGTGCGAGCAAGAGAGTCCGATAAAAATGATTTATTGCTCCGACTCTCAAATGGTAATGGCTCTACAATACCAACTATAGGCTAAGCATAAGCCGTGCCCATGAAGCATCGGCATCGCGACATAGGACACAGGAACGTGACGGTCAGCAATAGCGGCCTTTACACGTAAAGTTCGGACCGCGGGAAACACCACGCGCCATTCCAATCTTCGCTCCGAACCGTACATTTTTTACTATTTTACTATAACAGTTGCATTTACACGTACGGTTCGGAGCGAAGATTGGAATGGCGCGTGGCGCTTCCCGCGGTCCGAACTTTACGTGTGGAGGACGCTATTGAGTTTAAGTTCCGAAAAATACATTTAACAGGGCACCTGGGTCCCGACTGAAGATGAGAAAGATGAGAAAGCAAAACCCGATACGATCTCTGAGGTAGCAAGTCCCAGTCTCAGTTATCAAGAAGTAAAACTGAGGTATGAAGCGCTCTGCCGCGGGGAGATGAAGATTAACAGCGATGTTGCTAAAAGGTAAGTCCAAAAAGCTAGCTTTCAAACTTGCATTACATTTTGCCAAATTGAAGGCCTTTTTTAGGAGTTCGAATCAAACTAGTGTGGAACAACTTGCTACATAATTAAACTCAGTTAAAATACCTTCTTCTTTTTTATTCACTGTTTAGGCTATTACATATTTATGATGGGTGGGTAACGCACGCTGGCCTGGGAGCGACCACCCAAAATTATACAAAAACCAACGGTTGCGGTTCCCTCACAATTCATAACTTAAATTTAAAATAATTAAAAGTAAATACGACACTTAAGAATGATTTCCACCAAACGGCTCGCATCGCATCGGATCGGAAAGGATACGTACGGATGCGTCGACAGCCGATCGCGTCCGGCAGCATGTTAACGCATACGATCGGGCGGTAACAGCCGTTCACGGTCCAAAGGATGTCAACGCACAAGATCGGCACCGACCGTACCGTACGGTTGCTTGCGAACGTATCGGCACCCAGTCAAATAGTCTCGTTCCTAACACGTGTTTTGAGTGCACTTTCGAGAATGAGTGGGCTCGCCCGGTCACGGCCGAAAGGTTCTGATCGCACACGACGACATGCCTACGGGGCCGATCGCAAGCGAACGGAGCCGTACGCGTGTCGCAGCTTACTTTCGGTGACGTTCACATGTCGCGGAAGACGCCCGTGGTCAAACTGTTGTGCGCAGCCTGATAATTTAGACTTAAAAACAGTACATATATGATTCAGTATCGTTTAAAGACCATAAAATTCTTTCCGATTCGACCCGTTGCGGGCCGTTTGGTGGAAATAGTGCTTTAGAATGCAACAAGTTTATCTTGATACAGTTTCATATAAGCTGCTATAAACTTCTTGCATTACACAAGGAACAACTATAGTGTCGCTATGTCCGTCTGTCTGTCTGCATGTCACGCTCACTTTTCTCAAAAGCTATTAAAGTTACAAAACTGACTTTTTGTACACGCTGCTTAATACCAAAGAAGGCGGCTAACTACATAATGTGGTTTACAATAGAGTATAGAATGTTTTGACAAACTACGCTTCAGGCTTTTACTAACGGTACTTTACAAAGCTATCGTAATACCAAAGAGTGTGGTTAACTGCAAATTAATAGTACCTATAAGCAATTTAAATTTTAAATTGTTGACGAATTTCGCCTTCTTTGGTATATATTTCGCTACAGCAGCACGTGTAGATATTTATACCGCGTACTAAGGTCAATGATGAGATAAGTATGTAAAACAAATAATTACATGTACCTACTTATAAAGCAAGGGTATTTTTATTTACTTAACAGCGTTGTGTGATAAATGGTTGGTTAGTTATTAAAAAAACGATATTACCTTTCAATCAACACGTCTAAATTGTTAAACATTCAAGCGTTTCTCCCAATTCGTTACGGTGGACTTGGAATTCGATCCTCTTCTAGTGTGGCACTACCGGCTTTCCTGTCCCTCCGTTTGTGGTTCGTTGCCTCTCGTCAGTATTATTTTAAATCTCCGACAGATATTTGATGTTAAGATTGCGAACCTGGTGGAGGCGCAGGGATCCTTGGTGTAAGTCGTAAGCCTGGAGTGGATATGCCAGATCCAAAGAGCAAGGGATACACCTCGTCTTATATCAATTCATGCACGCGTCCTACAAAATAGTCCGGAAGATTCATATCGCGTCCGTCTGTGTCCTTGCTGTCTCAGCAGGCGTATCGGATCGCTGGCTCTACGCCCTTCCTTCGCGAAATATAGGCAATCTTGGACGCAAGCTGCTTCCGTATAGCAATAAGCTTGCGGCTTGGGGCTAGAATCAGTGAATTTCAAACCTATTTGTGCCTGCGGCAAGGAGGTGAGTGAGCTAGGATGACATGGCCTTTCATGCTTTAGAAGCACCGGCCGTTTGTACCGCCACAGCACAATTAATTCGTCGTTCGTTTGCCTCCGCCTTTGTATCACCTGTCCTGAAACCCGCAGGTATGCATAGGGACGACGGCAAGTGACCAGACGGAGCTACATTGGACCGTGCGTGGAATCTGGGTAGGGCACTGGTGTGGGACGCGACGTATGTTGACACATTCGCCCTTTCCCATATACAGCCGATCCGTAATCACGCAGGTGCAGCAGCGGATCAGGCCTAAACCCTTCAGCGCCGCAAATATTTATCTATATTAAATGATTACGAATTTATGGCGCTTGCAGTGGATATCATCGGACCCTTTTTTTTAGGCCCTGTCATCCCATCTCATAGACGCCCAGATGTATCCCTGTTTTTGATCTGTGTGTCTGTTTCAATAAATGCAGTACTTTTTATTTTCATAAATAAAAGTAAATCTCTTTTGCGTAGAATTCGCTATTTCCAATATTTAAGGTAGTCTCCGTCCATGTAGCATTCTTTCCTTCGTTAAGTCGTTTTTTCCACCCTGTATATTATCAACTTTCATCATCCCTTAACATAACTTCACGTCACTTTTCTCTATTTTCTGTATTTTTTCATTAAAAGATAGACAAAGTCTATAACAACACAAAAAAGGCAAACATCGCAAACCCGCATGTAACTATGATTTTTTTATAATATGTTGTTAGGTCCGTTGAGAATATTTAACATCCAAGTTTGCAAACCCGAAAACCCTGTGCTACCCCCATGGTGCTCGAAAAACTGCGAATTTTTGGCACTTGTTTCAGATTTCTAAAAAACTTCTCTAAGGAACTATCTTCAAGTATCTCTGTTATACTTTAATAAAGATTACCTACTTGCTACAATTGGAGCGTCAATTGAGCACATTATATTTATTGGTTGCGGAGAAACAGCATGTCAAAGATGTGCAATTTTCTTCAAAAAGCGAAAATGTGTTGGTAGGGTTCCTACGTAAAAGTCATGTGAAAAGAATTTGTAGAAAATTGAATTAGCCTCAATTTAATACCAAAATAGTGCCTCTACGCCTCATAGTTTCATCCAAGACAAAAAACATAGTAAAATATTGGATTTTGGCTAAATAATAAAAACATTGTTTTGAATAATGTGTTCTTTTTTTAATTTACTTTCAAATTATTACAATAATTACAATTACCTATATATTTTAACAGCGGGTGAAAACTACACAAAGTTTATCTGCCGCCGATATCACTCAGTTATTTATTAGTATTTTATACCTCCTTAATACTACTTATGTATAATATTTTTTTAATGAATTCGTGTTGCTTAAACATTTTTGCGACCCACCTAAGTAAAAAGCTTTCATTATGTTAAAGCAATGTATTTCTTAAAGAAAACCTAAAGTACCAAATCGTGTAAATTTGTGATTTTAGATGTAACAATCATTGTTTCAAAACAAATAAACGTAAACATAAAAAACACAGCAAACATATATTTAAACTATAAAATAATACTATTTACACGGTCAAACAAAAACAGTTTAGATTTTCGTCCTTTTGGAAGGACCAGGTCTCATCCAGTCTAGAACAGTGGGAAGAGTGGGGGAAGAGGGATAATGTTTTCTGGAGTGGAGGCGGGCCGGCTCATGGTGTTGGGTCCTCCACATCCTCGTCCTCCTCGTCCAGAACGATAGGGATGGCGTTGTTGCAATTTCACCCGTGGCAAAAGGAACATAAGATAGAGCACCTGAGCCCAGCCTGTCTACAAGTGCACGACCCTAAGCAACCTCTTTTTACATTTGCAAGTCACCATTTTAAGCAGGGTCTGTGGAGCGGGCTCTGCGCACATTGCCCATCTTCGACTTGCTGTATCTCCGCAACCAATGGACATAGTGAGCTCAAATTACGCTCAAATCGTAGAAAATTTAGTTATCTTTATTAAACTATCGCAAAAGTTCTTGAAAAATGCTCTCTTATGGTAATTTTTTCGAAAAAACTGAAATAAGTGCCAAATTTCTCATTTCTTCGGGACCATGGGGGCAGCACAGGGTTTTCAGGGCAATGTTTCAGTGTTGCAAACTTGGGTGTTAACTACTCTCAAGGGACCTAACAACATAAAAAATCGTAGTTACATGCGCGTTTGCAATCTATGACGTCGTTGTAGACTGGGCTAAAGTTTTGTCTATGGGATTTTTGTAACACCCGTGCATAAACCAGAATTAATTATCAATTATATTTTCAAGGAGTAATTATGGCCGAGGGGTGTCATATTTCCGTGGCCTCGCGAAAATAAATTAATGAGTTGATTTTTAAGCTATTTTTATTACTTATGTATGTTTGCCTGTAAGGTATTTCTAAATATGGGCCTTGGGTGAAATAAAGGATTTGTATTTGCAGAAAAAACTTCCGTGAAATCTCATGCTGAAAACCGTATTAAAACCCGTTGCGTGTTTTAGGAGGCGAATATTTAGACAAGACAGAAAGACAGACAGACTCGGAAGGCGACTTAATTTTATACCTATACTTACTACGTAAAGAGTAAACATAAAGATTTACTATGACGGTTTCCCCAGATTGTTCTGCCGCTACATGTCGGAGAACCACCCGTTCCTCCGGCTGGCCCCGATCAAGGCGGAGCAGCTCTTCATCGACCCGGACGTGTTCGTTTTCCACGGCGTCCTCAGCGATGACGAGATACATGTCCTCAAGGTCTTGAGCATGCCACGGGTAAGTGGCGTGACGTGTCATGAAAAGCTAAGGCCAATCCAAAGCGTTCAGACCCCGTCCGCGTGATGGCGGGTACGGTGGCAATCAGCGTCCTAACGTATCAAGCGCAATCAAAGGCCTTAGCCAAGATGCATTACGATAACTAGCGTTTCTATTCGTTTCGTTTTAAAACCAATTGCGTCACGGTTAGATAACGTGATACGAAAAGTCACGTGATATATAATATACATACCAGTGATGCGATTGGTTTAAAAACGAAACGAATAGAAACGCTAGTTAGACGTGGGCTGAACGAGTTGGATTGACTTTAGCTTAACTCGTCCGCTAGGATCGTCCATAAAATACGTTGCACGTTAAGGGGGAGGGAGAAAATATAACCAACTGTATTAAGACTATGCCGAGCGTCCAGTGGCGCCCTCATTATTATTATTGTGTTTTCTAATAAACTAAAGATAAAAAGATAAAAGATAAAATAAATTTATTCAGTAAGAAAGCCGAACGGGCACTTTTTAACCGACTTCAAAAAAAGGAGGAGGTTCTCAATTCGACGGGTTTTTTTTTTTTATGTATGTTCCCCGATTACTCGAAGACCACTGGACCGATTTGAAAAATTTTTTCGTTGTTCGAATGAGTATACTTTCTAGTTAGTCCCATTGTCACCACGTCAGGATCTGATGATGGAATCATGGAGAAATCAAGAGAACTCCTCAAATATTATAGGCACACCTATAGCGATTTTGGTATTTTTCACTGTAACTCATGCATTTGCTTTTGAAAAGTACTATATGGTGAAGTGGAACTGATGATGAAGACCACAGATGGCCACCGGAACTCCTTAACGGTACCTATTTCAAGGGTGGCGATAAGATATTTCGATAAAGGAAGTTGAGCGACTATGACGAAGCACATTTAGGTTTAAATATGACTATGACATTCCCGCGGCGTTGTCTGCGGCGAGCTTGAAATGTTCTATAGTTTCATATTAATATTTAGAAGTGGAGCTACGTAACAGCATAAATAGGATCACTAAAAAGTATAAAATAAAATAAATGTTTAAAAAAACAAAAAACCGCCTTCAAAAAGCAAAAAATAACTTGTTTAAAATGGTAGGTAAATAGGTCAGTCCAACTGAAGTCGGCGTCCAACAATATTTTAACCAAAAGCAGACTTCAGTTGGATTGACCTATTTACCTACCATTTTAAACAAGTTATTTTTACATGTCAAGAATCTACCAGCGCTTCCCAAGAGAAGACCACTGCTGAGAAGAAATGCCGCAAGAAACTCAGCAGTCAGTCATTTTTTAAACATATTTCTTATTACAATGGTACTAAGTCTAGCATTATATAAAGCTATAAATATTAAATTAAATATAGTATCAAATAACATGCGTAGTTCAACAGAAAAACATGCCAATTAAGAATCTTACGGGAGATATAGAGAAAAAAAAACACATGTGTATATAAGATGGTGCGAGACGACCACATAAAAGTTTCGATATGTTTTCCTACATCAACGGTGTCCCCTAGACAAGATAAAGATTTTGCATTTGAATAAATTATTATTGACTAAGTTTTGGGTTTAGGCATATTTGTCTGTTGGATAGTCCTCGATCCTATAATACGCTTGAGACATTAACGACCTTTTCAAGTAATTTTTAAGTGCTGGAAAGGGTAACTTTACAACTTCGTCAGGTAATTTATTATAGAAATGAATGCATTGACCAACAAATGATTTATATACTTTACGGATGCGGAATTTTCGAATAGCGATTTTATTTTTATTTCTGGTATTTAAATTATGTATATCAGATTTTTTGGTGAAAGAATCTAAATTCCTAATAACGTAAATAATATTCTCATAAATAAATTGAGACGTTACAGTCAAGATATTAATTTCTTTAAAAAGTTATCTTAAAAAGTCACAGGAGTTTAAGTTGTAAATAGAACGAATGGCCCTTTTTTGTAACACAAATATAGTTTGTATGTCAGCTGCCTTACCCCAAACCAGAATACCGTACGACGTGACACTATGGAAATAACTATAATAGACTAAGCGAGCTGTCTCAACATTGGTTAGTTGTCTAATTTTCCTAACGGCGTAAGCTGTCGAACTTAATTTACCTGCCAGTACAGCTATATGGGGACTCCATTGCTAATTTTTATCTAATGTTATGCCTAAGAAAATTGCTTTATCTACCATTTGCAAACACTCGTCATTTAGAAAAATACTAGAATGTACCGGTTTAACATTAGGCAAAGCGAACCTAACACATTTCGTTTTCTTAGCATTTAGTAGCAAATTGTTGCTAGTAAACCAATTACTTACTTTAACTAGTGTGGTGTTAATCCTACTGTAGTCTACCGATTTTCTATCTACCTTGAAAATTTGTGAAGTATCCTCAGCAAAAAGTACAATATCACAAAGTTGATCTACTGTTGGTAGCAAGTCATTTATGTAAACCAAAAATAAAAAAGGACCTAAAATAGAGCCTTGAGGCACACCTATTTTCACTGTAGCTCCAACAGATTGCGTTTTGTTTACAACAACTGTTACAGTTCTATCACTGAGAGAAGAAGACATAAGGCTTAAAGCTTTATTGGACAATCCATAATGTTCTAATTTTAAAATAAGGGTCGTATGATCCACGCAATCAAAAGCTTTAGAAAGATCACAAAATATTCCTATTGCATCGCTAGTAAGTTCTCCCAACTGTTATATATATGTTTAATGAGTACAGATGCCGCATCAATTGTTGATCGACCTCTGGTAAAGCCAAACTGGTTATTGTTAAGTAGTTTATTTCTGTTAAAGTGACCTAACATATCCTTCAGCATTAGCAAAGTGTTGTCTTGACATCAAAGGATGGTTGTTGTTGCACAAAGTAACACACAATTCATATATAGGGTATTTGACTATGAGTAAATTGACCGAAAAAGGTGGCCACCTATTTCTGTTTTTTAAGTTGAATACACTAAGGCTAAAGGTTATTAAACTTTGTTATATAATTATGATTTACATTGTGTATTCATTGGTACAACAAAAAAGCATCCTTCGATTAGAAAACAATACTTTTGTTTATTAAAAAACTCAACTCAATAATAGTAACGATGCCGCCAGTACAGGACGCTCCGCGTAGTCTAAATGTTGTTACCTTGTGACGTCAAGCTGGCCACGTGACCTCGCGGCGCGCGGTCAATCCAGTGCAAATAGCGGAAAACCGATAGGTAGAACCGAGCGTGTTCCGGAGATTAATAAGGAAGGATCAGCAGATGACTTCCTGCCGGTAATATTATTTTCTCAAAAATGTTCAGAAATGTTGTCATTACTATCTACATAATGAGACGCGAAGTACATAGTTTACTGACAGTTCTCAAATTAAAAAAAAAACATTGCGTGCTCGCTACACAAGCCCGCAATGTTGCATACAAATTCCATTATTATCTAGCTTGTAACTTTTTAAAAAGTGAAAAAGCCCATAATAATATGATGGCACAAGTCTTATACATCCAAATTTTATTCGAAACATAACTTTTTTATATGTGTCTGGAATAGCTTATGTTTTTTTTAAAAACAAAGCTTGTATTTCTCCTTGTCATAAACAAAAAGGCGGTAAAGAGTGATGGTTTTTTCACATGAAGTTTCTGTTTGTATGCAATTTAAAAAATGAGTTCAAGCGACAAAATTTTACTCCAACACAATTTTTTTCTGGCGATTTTTGAGAAATGCACTATATTTGCCTCGGCAGGAACAGCAATTGCGGGCTTCGTATTTTTAAACGGACTCGCGAGCTCGTCCGTTTAAACCAATACTCGGCCCGCAATTGCTTACTTCCATGCCTAGGCAATAATGTACTATTATTTATTTATTTATACCCCAACAGTTAAAACGCGCCGTGGTTAGTAACGCCACCACCATCGGTGCGACTACTGTCGCCAGCTATCGTATAAGCAAGTCGGCGTGGCTCAGGGACGGAGACTCACAGGTAGTGGCGCGCGTGTCGCAGCGCGTCGCCGACATGACGGGGTTCAGCATCGAGTCAGCCGAGGAGCTGCAGGTCGTCAACTACGGCATCGGGGGACACTACGAGCCGCACTGTGACTTCGCTAAGGTCAGTATGTAAATTGGATACCGAATCAAGCAAACAGTATTTAGGATAACCCTGATGAATGTGTTTTAATGGAAAGACTTTGTAAAGGAGTACGAGGGCTGTTTGAGATGCCCTTTAAAAACTATTTGTAAAACATTTTTAACAAAAAATGTCATTGACACTGGCAATCTTTTAAATTAAAACGATGAAAACTGTAAAATAATCAGCTCAAAAAAACAAGAGATTGCTATTGCTTGACTGTCACTTCAAAATTTTTAACAACCATGGAAAAAAACTGAATTTCATGTCATCATAAAACACTTCTAGGTATCTATCTATCTATCAGACTATTTATCACTGGATAAACTGATTTTAAACCTGAGAGCTTATTGCCTAACACACTCGCAATCGCAATCGTTTTCATTTTGACAGTCCGAAGGCGAGTCTGCATACAAAATGAAATAAAATTGTTCCACTTTGAAGCCGATTGCAATTGAGTGCGTTAGGCAATAGCAACGCAGGCCGCTCAAGTACATCTGATGCTCCACGCTTTGATCGCCTAATGGAAATCACTACTGAGGATGTTGTTGAAAAAGTCCATAATATCATAATTAACGACCGCCGAGTGAAGGTGCGTGAAATAGTTGAGTACATAGGCATCTCCAGTCCCGAGTACATAAAATCCTGCACGAAGTTTTGACCATGAAAAAACTGTCTGCACGATGAATGCCGTGTTTGTTGACGATCGAACAAGAACTCTAACGGAAGCAAATTTCAAAGCTGGGTTTGGAATTGATGAAGCGTAATCCTCGGAATTTTTTGAGTCGATTTGTCACCTCGGATGAAACTTGACCACTCACCACTTTACACTAGAATCGAAACAGCAGTGCAACCAATGGATATCTGCTGGTGAACGTGCCTCAAAGAAGGCCAATACTGTTTTGTCAGCTGGAAGGTGATGGCGACAATCTTCATAGATGGAAGATTTGGAAAACGGGAAAAATATCACTGGTCGCTATAGCGCAGAGTTATTGGACCGATTTAACCCGGTACTGTTGGAAAAACGGCCAAGAAAGTCCTCTTTCATCAAGACAACGCTCTAGTGGACACCTCAATGATTGCAATGGTTAAAATCCACGAGTTGGGCTTCGAACTGGTGCCAAATTCTCCGTATTCACCGGACCTAGCTCCGTGTGACTATTTTATATTTCCAAACTTGAAAAGATGACTTAGAGGACAAAATTGAGCACAGCATTGCGGGCGTGAAGGCTATTCTGCAGTCCTCGAGAAATTGGGAGGGATTAAAAAAATTGGAAACTCGCCGGAATAAGTGCTTGGCCCTTAAAAGATACTGTTGAAAAATAAATTTGATAATTATGTTTTCTTCCCGAAATTCATCCCCTAAGGGGGTGAAATGGGGGGTTAAAATTTGTATCGAGATACTTATACCGCTGAACCGATTGAGATGAAATTTGGTGCAGAGATAGTTTGAATCCTGGGAAAGGACATAGGATAGCTTTTTTCCCTAAATTCATCCCCTAAGGGGGTGAAATGGTGGTTAAAATTTGTATGGAGATACTTAAACCGCTGAACCGATTGAGATGAAATTTGGTGCAGAGATAGTATGAATCCTGGGAAAGGACATAGGATAGTTGTTTTCCCGAAATTCATCCCCTAAGGGGGTGAGATGGGGGGTTAAAATTTGTGTATGGAGCTAATTATTCCGCTGAACCGATTTAGATGAAATTTGGTGCAAAGATAGTTTGAATCCCGGGAAAGGATAAAGGATAGTTTTTTTTCCGATATTAATCCCCTAAGGAGTTGAAATGGAGGGTTAAAATTTGCATGGAGCTATTAAAACCGCTGAGCCGATTTAAATGAAATTTGATATAGGGATATTTATATTATTATGTAGTTCCGAGGAGTGGAATACGATAATTTTTATCCCGAATATCATCCCCTTACTGGTGAGTGATGGGTGGAGGGGAGGGGGGTTCAATATTTTTTTTATGATCTACTTTTTCTGATTTACTTTCATGAAAGGTATAGAGATAGTTTGTGGCCCATGGAAGATAAAAGGGCAGTCTTTATCCGGGAAATCATCATTCCCTATAAAATTAAAATTAAATTTGGTCTAGAGATATTTCGAATCCGTAATTCCGTTTTCATCACTTATAGGAAGTTTTTAAGATGGAATCAACTTTTTAAATATGTACCCCCTTATTCATAAATGTCCATCAAACCTAATACGGTAATATTAATTCAAGCTGGTTAGTGCCTCCCCATAAGTTGAGACTTAAAGTTGGCGTTCCAGTCCTGTTGATAAGAAATCTTGACGCACCGAGACTCTGTAATGGCACACGACTGCAAATTACACACCTGGGACGCAATATTGTAAAAGCAATCATTATGACAGGAACAGCAAAGGGAGTAGGTGTACTAATTACCCGTATTCCAATAATCCCGACCGATTTAAGTACCATTCCAGTTTAAAAGAGTCCAGTTCCCCCTAAAATTAGCATTCGCGATGACAATAAATAAGGCACAAGGACAAACACTGAAAGTTGCAGGTGTACATTTAGTTAAAAACTGTTTTTCCCATGGACAACTATATGTGGCGTGCTCACGAGACTCAAGTCCACAAAATCTTCACGTGTTAGCAAAGGACGGGAACACAAAAAACGTAGTTTACAGAAACGTGATAAACTAAATTATATGTCGCAGTTCTAATAATTTATTTATCTGTTCATTAAATTCTGGTTGTACACATTATTGATGATTACAAATCATAACCATCGTTTTCTTTTATTATTTAAAAGTAAGCAATGATAAAAAATCAGCTTGGATAAAAAATAAGCTACCCAAATTACTAATTCTACGCAGACGAAGTCGCGGGCAAAAGCTAGTGATTAATAAATTTTGATTATGATAACAGCATAGATACATACATACATACATACATACATTAAATCACACCTGTTTCCCAGAGGGTTAAGCAGACACCACTTCTTTCCACCTGCTACGATCCTGACAAATCTCTTTCGCTTCTTCCACATTCATACTCGTACATCTAGTCATGTATGCACGTCCGTTTCCGGTACTTAAAATCCGGCCCTTTTTTTTATGATAACAGCATTATTCGAATATCTGGAACCGGAAATTTATATTTGGGTATTTACTGGGTAAATGTACTCAATAACCATTTCATTTATCCAGTGTAAACTAGATGTATTAATATACATACCCATTACCAAAAATGTATGGTAATTTGCCTACATTGCACAATCACAAAACTCTAAGATTATTATGATTGGAAAATAAACTTTCATACGTTTTTAATAATTGTTATATTATGTAAATAATACTTTATATTCCCAGAAAAATAAAAGTCCCTTCGCGCAACAAGATGGAAACAGAATTGCAACCGTACTGTTCTATGTAAGTATATAATTAATTATAGTTATCGAATCCTGATGCAAGCAAATAAATTAGCAATAATAAATCTTATTCAGCGGGGAGCTCAAAATCATAGTCTTGGTGCACTGTCAAATTTCCTACTCAATCGTAATGATTGCGCCGAAACCCGCTTTGACTGTTCAACAGAACTTTATTTCGTGTTTTTTGCATAAGTTCAAGGGTAATTAAACCTTTAATGTAGTTGTCATTCCCTTGGTTTGTAGATGTCAGACGTGGTGCAGGGCGGTGCCACAGTGTTCACGGAACTGGGCCTGTCGGTGTTCCCTACGCGCGGTGCGGCGCTTTACTTTATCAACCTGCACCCGTCCGGCGAGGGCGACACGGCCACGCGCCACGGCGCCTGCCCCGTGCTGCGCGGCTCCAAGTGGGGTGAGTCGAAACAACCAGCAGAACATGTTCGAACCATGGTACGTCGTGCGGCTTCAATATGTGTGCACCTTACACGTACGCGCCTGAAGCAAATGAAGGGGCGTGGCCAGGCACTGACAAGTCTGAGCCAGTCGGAGCTGCACCGCTTAAACGCGGCAACGGCTTTGAATAAACATTATATTCATAATAACATCTTTGCCGTAACGATAAAGTAGGAGTTTGTTTGCACACGCTTTTAATTTACTGTCCACGGTGGTGACGCACCGCGAGCAGCAACGATCTGCCGCGTCTTTATAGCCATAGAATACTTACGACCACACTCAGATTCAGTTAATATAATATAATAGAATAACTTTACCGCAACCCATATTTAAAAATACCTTACATAACAATAACTAGATAACTAAAAATTCACATTAGTACTAAAACGCTTCCGCAGTGTCAGCTAGCCAGCGGCCACGAAATCACCTAAATACCGGGCACGTCCGCAATTAATCATGTTTTTCGAAAGTGGGTGTTCAACTATATTCGCATTTTAAAATACTTTTTTTTTTAATATCTTCAGTGTGCAACAAGTGGATTCACGAGGGCGGGCAGGAGCTGACAAAACCTTGCAGTTGGGATTGCCGACGAGAAGAAACGATCAGGAAGATCCCTCGCGCCGCACGCGCTCCTATATTGCCGCGGTAGGGTATAGCTATTACAGTTTAGAAACAATTGACTGAATGAGTCTACGAGTGAGATAAGTCACAAGGTTTGATCATGAATAACAATTTTATAGAACGTTTAATTACTTTAAGAAAAAACAAAATTAAATTTTTGTTCATTAAAAGGATTGTGAACCAACGCTTAAATCGCGTAGCTGTCCAAGTTTTCCCATATAAATTTAGCTCCGGGCGATAACGTTTTTCACCCCCCAAATCAAGTCCGATTTTCAAGATTTTTGAATATGTTATAGTTGCAATTAAAAACTAGTTGTTTGTACGTTTCCAATTTTTATTTTCTTAATTTGTTTCTTTCCAAGAAATATTTTCTTGGAAATGAAAACGTACAGACCTACTTTTTCATAATATCTACAACATATTCAAAACTCGAAAAAATCGGACTAGGTTTAGTTTAGGGTAAGAAAAACGTTATCGCATTTTGTAAGGCAATTTTCAGCTTCACAATCGTCTTATATATGTATAGAATAGATGTGAACAGAATTAAATATCTCAAATCAATCAATGATTACTTCAAGTGGCCACTAATGATATTAATGATAAAGTGGATAGTGACCGTGATCTGGATCTCAATAACCATAACGTCTATGGGTCTTTCTCTTTGGATATAATAAATTGATCATGTTCTTTGAGCCTGTTAAACTTGAAAACACGATTAGAAACAAATTCCTCAATAGTTTTCGAACATGACTCCTTTTTCCTACGTTTTTGGTTGAATCTCCTAAACCCTACGATCTTTAACGATGATGTTTGATTCAATAGTTGAGTGTTTATAACTTCTTAATCCTGGTAAACCATTATTTTGATCAATGTTGTGGTTTTACAGTAAATAGCAATTATCTGAATTTGACGCTGCCAGCAGTGGACGTCTTTCGCCTGACATGATGATCAAGGCGCGCGCAAACTATCTCTGTATCTCATGTTCTTCACGCGGGAGCACATAAAGCCATCACTCTTCATTCTTGTGCATGGCAGTATAATGTGGCCTCTTAATTATAAATTATAATATAAGAATAGGTTGAATGTATGTTACCGTCTCTTGTAGTTGTGCCGGCCTGCGGCGATACTAGTGACGTCATAGTGACGTCGTCGTCTTGTTGTTGAAGATATCAATACAAAGTTTAATACCATTAAAGTGCATTTACACCGTTAACTAGGCTTTGTTTATTATCATGCGATATAACTGAAATAGTGCGGATTAACGCTTGTTTTATTGTATAACATTCCTGGGTTAGAATTATATCGGTTTTATTACAGATTGGTTTTCTATTGTTTTACCATAAACGTACCTACTACTTGATAAAAAAACGTACAACATGTTTTAATTTAAATAAAATTATGTAAATACATTTTTTGCTTTATTTATCGGGACATGACAATGATTACACAAATATCTGTCAAAAACAATATTATAGAGTCAAGCTTTTGTTGCTGACAGTACTTTTGTACAGTTATTTTCTGCTTACCGAATCAAATCCAACGACGGGACTTTCACGACGACACATTCAACAGAACTCCATCATCAAATCACCTCTTAATACCATAAAATTACATGACTTTAGACATAATTTACTCCACATTTCAATACATTACGAAAAACAGGAAGTGACTCGAGCGCATCTGTGATGGAAAAGGTCTGGGGATCTATTCTACTCGATAATACTAGGTACAGATCTAGTGAATAATCCTTTCACATCGTGAAAACTCAGAACTCACGTCTACTTCCGAATGATGCCGACGTGTCTATGAATTATTCAATTATTAAGTGACATGTTTGTATGAAATAAATGGAGTACTTTAGTTATCAGTGTCAAATGTCAAACCACGAGTTTGAAGTATATCACACCGAGATTTTAAAACCACCACGATCAAATATATAGAAATTAGGTGTAGGTACACAAGAAGAAATATAAATAAATGTTGAAAATAATTTCACAGGCTTGTCGATTTAAACGTTTAACAGGTCTTAATGCTTTCGGCACTATTAAAAAGAAATGAAAACAAACTTAATCTTAATTAACAAAAAAATACTCTGGTATTAACCACTCTATATCGATTATCACTCTCGCGATGCGACGTTCCCCCACGTTGTCTTGATGGGTACTGAGTCAGACTGAAGTAGCATGACAAATACGAACATTTCCGAGAAAATACTAAACTTATATGTATCATATTGTCAACGTTACGATAGCTCTCATTTACTTGACAATAATGGCGGCCAAGTTAAAAAGGTATGTCAAAGAAAATGTAGTTTTACCCAGTAGAATATAAGGATGAGATTCAAAGGTGTAAAATTTTATTGTAGTTGATGTATTTCCGTATTGTCAACGTTTTTATAGCTCTTACTTACTTGACAGTAATAGCCAACGAGTTAAGGACAATACCATAACATATCAAAGACGATATGGTTTTACCGCCTACAATAGAGTCCCTGTATATAGTTGTAAGGTCATGTTTTGTATCCAGGGACCCGACCACCCATTCCCCGATAAAAGCCTTTAAAGACTTACCTCTCAAAGTATAACCCACTAAAAGAATAACCCCTTCGGAAGAAGTGAACGACTTAGTTATTTCTTAAACTAACCATTTATATAAGGGAAACCTAAATAGCTAAAGCTCGGATATCCCTTTCTTATTGCATTACCAAATATAAGGGAAACCCTTATTGTTTAAGCGCTATCCCTTTACAAACTTTCGCGATCCTCACACGGAAGAAAAATACATAGGACGGCATCGAATATAAGGGAAATCCTTATTGTTTAAGCGCTATCCCTTTAGGATTGGTTTGCTATGGTATTAGATTCGTTTTTTTTCATTAAGTTGACTGTTGTTACTACCTAGCAGTGGGCGCACGCGTTTTTGTTATTTGTTTTGTATAGCTTCTTTCACCTACCATCTTATCATGGATAGGTCTAGTCACGAGATTTAATTTGGTACCCACCTTAGGTCCAAAGTCAATCTGACATTCTACAACAATAAGGTTGAGTTTCCTAAAAGTTACAGTCACCACACGGGATTGTTGAGCCACTTGTTCGTAATTTAGCCATGTAATGCAAATCGGGCGAACTCGTGTGACATCGTGGTGAACGACTGATAACGAATTATGACATCTATATAACAATTGTCGCTAGGTTACTGTTTCTAGACTGTAATTGGTTGGCTTTGGGTATAATCACTCAATCGTTAGGTTGGCAGGCTTGGTCTTCGGGTTAGCTAACAGTTAAATGGCACTTCTCGCCTGTCAAACACGATGACAAAGATGGAATACTTTCCTGTGACTTTCCTTGTCTGTTTGACAGGCGTGAAATGCCATTTCTGAGAGTCAGAACTACCAACCTGAAAGCAAGTGACTACCTGCAAGCATAGTCAACCAATTGCAGGTGTACCAACCGTAACCTAGCGACAATTATGATTGGCCGTTTCGACATCGGAAAAACTCGGAGCCGCCGCTTTTATCCGAACGCTGTTTACGGGTCTTTATTTATTTATTTATTTATTTTATTTGGGACATCAACAGCGATACATTGAATCAGATACTTAAGATATGGATACATTTGAGTAAGCCAATAACAGACGACCACAAGAAATACAAGAAAATTACAAGTGGAGTTATAACTAAGTAAAACAAGCATAGGTACATTTTTTGAAGCTTGCACAATATTATCCTTATTATTAATAATACTATGAGAACTAAAAAAAAAGAGAAAGTTATTACATTTACTTAAACGAGTGTGTGTAAGTGTGTGTATTTGTGTGTGTGTGTGTGTGTGTAGGTGTGATGCGGCTCAAGATCATCAAAATTACTAGGGATTCGAAAGTAGTTGACGAACACGGTTTACAAAAACAGACTTACTACAGTTGAAAATATCTTTTTTTTTTAGTCATTGTTTTAACGTAATGGTGGTTTATGGTTGCTATGGTTACGTTTCAACAACGAAAAACGGCGGCATTCATGTAACACGACCAAGTTAAGATGATAAGCTATTGTGACTGTACAAATGACTTAACATCTCTAATGACATTGATAACTTCAAGCATACTTTTCTTGAAACGAGTCCCAAATTAAAGCTCGTGACTGTACACAGGAATTTGAGAAAGTAAAGGCTTTAATCAAACATAATCTTCAGCAGCGTACTCGTAAGTATTGTTAATTGTTATTTAGTAATGACAAGGGTCGGAATAAGTAGTGCCTATTTACCTAAACTGGTTATTTACGTATTTTTGAGATTTTTGACATTTGGTTTTTAAATTCAAATTCAATAATTTATTGCATATCACATTACAATTCAAGGTGGAACAAACAGGAATAGACATATTTGTGACACCCTGCAAGGGCGCAGCAACACGAGATATAGACGAGATATTTATATAATAACTAATTTATGTTAATAGGTACTTACTTAAAATAATTTTCTCTTTTAACTTTGTGTTATTGCACTTCTTATAACGTAACTAAATATATTTCAGGGGAGTGGAGTAGGATTTAGTAACTTTCATTAAAATAATCGTTTAACGTGTAGTAGCATTTATCGATAAGGAATAGTTATAGTTGTTTTATAAATGCAGTAGGTTTTTCTATATTTTTTATAACATTAGACAGGTAGGTGGTTATAATTTTTTATCATCATATGGTGGGGGCTATGGTTATGGTTATGGTGATGGACTCCTTTTTCCGCACTTAGCCCGTGTATGTCGGGCCATTGTGCGTAGGGGGTGCTAGCTAGTAATCTAGCCAGCCTAACTCTGACCAGAAGCGCAAGATCCTCCTGGTATCTCCACAGGCTTCTAGGAGTGACCTCGGTGTCTGAGGATTTCAGTCCGTTGAGCAGCTACACCTAAGGAAGGAAGGGGGAGGAGGAGGATTACGTGGGGTGCTGTTTCGTCGGCCGACAGGCATCCCCTGCATAGGGGGCTGTCGGTCACACCTAGAACATATAAATGTTTGTTAAGCGAGCAATGTCCAGTAATATTTCCTACAATTATTCGTAGGGCATGTCTATCTAGTGATAGGAGACGCTTTGTTAGTCGCGCATCCGGGTGTGGCACCGTTTCCCTTGATTGTCTGCATGTACTGGTATTTGCCCATTGATAAGCATGTTGTTTGAGTGTTCTGTGACGCAACCATGTCCTTAACTGGTTAAAGGCTAACGGAGCATCGGAGCGGGACCGACCGCTGGGCGATCTAATCCTCTCCTGGCCAGCTGGTCCGCTGCGTCGTTACCTAGAGATCCACTATGCCCCTTTATCCATTGTATTGTGAGTTGGTTATTTAAACCTATCACTTCCAATGCTGAGTGGCACTCTAGTATGAGCCCGGATTGTATTATTTTGTTGTCTAGGGCTCGTAGTACTGCTGCGCTGTCAGAGATAATTCGTATCTTTTGGTTTTTGATACCTCGCTTAGCCACTGCCTTGGCAGCCTGTAGTATGGCAGTACATTCACATTAGTAGATGGAGCTGTATTCGCCTAAGGCTGTTGATATGTTGATGTTATTTTCGGGTGAGTACACTCCTGCACCTGTTCCCTTTTAGATGCGTAGTTCATATATACTGGACTGGTCGTTGGGTTCTTCATCAAGCTGGATGGTGTAGCTTTTGTTGGAGTTATGTTGTTTGGGTACCTTATCATTTGGAGCGGCTATCAGGGGTTGGTATCTGATCGCTTCCTGAAGGATTTCGGTATTAGTCCCGTTAGTTGCACCCCAGATGTTGAGGGATTTTAATCTGATGGCTGCTGCCGCCGCCTCCTGTTGGATGACCTTCGATGAAAATGACCTTCTGCTGGAGTTTCTTGCGGCGCTTCTTCTCCGCAATGATGGTCTTGTCCGAAGCGCTAGTAGATTCACTGTATATTACCGACGTGTAAAAGAGCCTGTATGTGGCCAATTTACTGAATAAATATTTTGATTTGATTTGATTTTGGATGAAAAGGTTTAGGGGCGGCAGTCCCAGCAGTATCTCCAGTGCCGTTGTGGGTGTAGTTTTCATGCAACCTGTTACTGCCACACAAGCTAGTCTTTAAATTGTTGCAATTTATTTTTGGCTGTGATCAGTTTGGTCCTGGGCCACCAGACTACAGCACCATAGGTGATAATGGGCCTGATCACTGCCGTGTATAGCCACATGGCAATTTTGGGGTGTATACCCCAGGTTTTGCCAAGTAACCTCTTGCACTGCCAGAATATGACACAGGCCTTTTCTAGTTTGTTATCTAAGTGTTTGTTCCATAGCATCATCCAGGATAACTCCCAGATATTTGACCTCTTTGGAGAGAGTCAAGTTTGTGCCTGGGAGTTTCGGTAAGCGTAGGTTATTTATAACCCGTTTCTTCGTGAACAATACTAGTTCGGTTTTTGATGGGTTTACTGACAGACCGTGTTCGGAGCACCATCGTTCGACGATTTTGAGAGCTCCCTGCATGAGGTCGCATAGGACTGCCTCAAACTTTCCTCTTATGAGGATAGCTACATCGTCTGCATAGCCTACAGTATGGAAGCCAGCTTCGTTTAGTGATCGGATTAGGTCATCCACTACGAGGTTCCACAGGAGTGGTGAGACGACTCCCCCCTGCGGACAGCCCTCGCTACAAGGGCTCGTGTTGTGCCAATGACTGTTACCTGTACTGTCCTTTGTCTTAGCATGCTGTGGGGGCTATGTGTTACTAATTTAATTCTGGAGAAGGGCAATATAAGTTGGTTGAGATATCGATCGTTTCTTCTAATATCTGTTTTAGGCGTGTAAGATATAGATGTTTTTTCATAAAATTTACTCGATTCAAAGATGTACATGGATGTTAAGGTAAGGATTTTAAACTTAATAAAATGAGGCCGACATTATTGCATATGGTCAACATTAGCAAGTATTCTGACGCATTTCTTTTGCAAGATAAAGATGGTTTGTACTTCTGAACAGTGTCCCACAATATGAGGCCGTACGACATCCTTGAATAGGCGTAAGCGTAGTACGCCGTGAGAGCCGTCTGGGTATCGGTACTGGCATAGATGAACGAAGAAAGTCTTTTTGATAGTTTTTGATGTATTGTTTCCACGTGAGATTAGCGTCCAGATCCACACCCAACAAAGTTGCGGAAGTAACAGTCGTTAATTTAGTGTTATTATGGGTATAACTTATAGGTAATGCTTGTTTTTGATACGGTTCAAATTGTATAACTTTTGTCTTATTCAAATTGAGCTTTAAATTATGTGATTCTAGCCAGGTTATAATTTTGTGTAATATTTTATATAATTCGTTTTCGGCCTCGGTAGTCGGGGTTAGTACAGGGAAGTAGAACAGAAATGTCATCAGCAAAGAGCACGCAGTGATTATCTAATATAGTAGGTAAATAATTTATATAAATTAAGAAAAGACAACACTCTAAGACCCTTGCGGGATAGAACCTGTAACGGAGACTCTGGTCCGATCTAATGTGTTGAATATTCCCCGTATCAAAGTCCGTGAATTGTATATCATCATATTGTGAGCGGTTGCTGAGATAGGATTTGAACCACTCGTGACCTAGTCCCCTGATTAGAGCTGTATAATTCGTCCAACAACGTTTTATAACAGACTCTGTCATAGGCTTTGCTCATGTCGAGCAGAAGTCCCACGGCATATTTTTTACTGTCAATTGTTTCAATTATTTGTTGGACGTATTTATATATTGCTAAGGTTGTTGAGCGGTTTTGACTGAAGCCGTTTTGGCTATCGTGAAGGATTTTAAATTTTTCAAGAAATTGCGGTTTCAAATATTTTTGCTGACGTAGGTAAAAGAGCGATAGTTCTATAGGTAGTCACGTCAATGGGTTCGCCTTTTTTATGCATGGGTTTAATTATAGCTATTTTTAGGGCATCTGGGAATGTACCTTCTGAAAATAACTGATTAATTAATTGAGTGTAGGGGATGATTAGTATCTCGACACAATTCTTTATTAAAGTAGGAGGAATCTCGTCTATACCAAAAGAAGATTTGTTTTTGAGGATTTTTAGTAGTTTATATATTTCATTAGGTTCAACAGGGTTTAGAAAAAATGATGTATACCTATATTGTGTTTTAGGGGATTCTATTACTGGAATTAAAATGCAAATTTCCAATAGAGGAAAAAAGGTGTTGAAAAGGTCAGCAAGTTGCTGAGGATTAGTTATAGTTTTTTTATCTGTTGATGTTATTTCAGGTTCACTGATGTTTGACCAAAAAATTATTGACAAATGTTCATTTGACAAACAACGTTTCACCAAATGATCATTTGGCAAACGAGACATTTGACAAAAGTATCATCTTACAAAAACTCACTTAGCAATTGATCAATTAGCAAACACTACACATGGTAAATGTGTTAAATAATAAAATGTCAATTGACCTTTTTCCATTTCACCAAATAATATGTTTCGCAAATTAAGCATTTGTCCAAATGTCAACTAAAGGACCCATATTTGGTTATGTAACATTTTGCATTCAACATTAGTTTCCCTATTTCTGGGCAGAAAAAAAAACAACCTCGAAGGCCAAGGCGGGAGCTTTGCTCTATTCTAACCTAACCTATCCTTATCGGTTCTGCCCTGATTCGTCTTTGTGCAAATAATACATTGTACCAAACGTTTTTAGACCAATAGTAGTTTTGTCTGATAACTCAGTTGTTTAATGTTCAGTTTATCAATTAATCATTTATAAAATGTAAATTTAACTGTTGATCATTTGGAAAAGTAAATCATTTGTAAAATGACTATTAGTAAAATGATCAAGTGACGAAACATTTTTTTGTAAAACGTTGTTTGTCAAGTGTCATTTTGTCAAATGACTTTTGGTCAAACGGCAGGACACCGTTATTTCAATGTGTATTTTTATTTTTGATGTATTTTTCTTTGTTTCTTTGTTTATTATATACCACATGTATTTTGTTTTGTTGGTCTAATTAATGAATGAGCTTTTATTGTTGAGTTTTTTTAATAAATGTTTATAATATTTTTTTAATACCGTATTTTTAGCCTGCATTACAAGATGCTTTATAGGTATCATTTTCCCGTAAAAAAAACATAAGAATTCATTTCTGAAATTATTCATACATTTTCGTCAAAAAAAACTACTCCTTTAAAAAAACATGATGCATGTTGACGGTTCCTCATTTAAATCACCCCTTGGGCTGCATAGATGAGCCCTGCAAAAGGAAATCTATTATTCATCGAGATAGGATAGATCATTAAGTAGGTGGCCACCACCCACCACTTTTCTCGGCGCCTAGAAAGCGCCGGAATTGTGATACGCTGCCGTAGCACCGTTGTAAGTAAGTATCAAAAGCCAGTTGACACTTCAGATGTTATTTCAGGGGCCGCAGCCAAGGTGCAAACGATACTAACGTTTTTCTTTTCTATCACTCAAAATGTATGGGATGACAGCTTACATTTTCAGTTGTACCTGTAGAATAAAAAAAGGTTAGTAGCGTTTGCATCTTGGCTAGGGCTTCTGAAGGAAGATTTAGTAGGTATCGCGAAGATGGCGCTATTCACAAACCAATTTTGTCATGTCATAGATTTGGTAGACAAGTTTATTGCACAAGATTTTTCAAATAAATAACCAAAAATTCAGAATAAAAATTGACTGTGTGAAAAATCAATACAAAAACATTGGACAAAATACCAATAAAATAACTAGCGAAACTTCAGTGTACAACTCCATAACACCATTGACTGAGTCATATAGCCAGATCACACTAAAAGCTACCCCGTGAAGTTTGTAAACTCTTTAAAGCTAGGGTGCCATTACAAACGCTGATTTTAAAGTAAGGAAAATAAATAATTGAAAGCTATTTTTTCTTAAACGAAACCAAGAATCACCACGATGCAACGGTACTTGGTTGCGAGTTAATCTGCTGTGAAGGTCATAATTTTACCCGAAGGGAGATAATGTGTTAATATCATGCATTACAATTAAAAATACTCAATTCAATAACTTATCATTTAATTTCAAACGTCAGCAGTTCCCATTTAAAGTTTCAATTTCAATCACAGGTTCAAACCTTAGCAGGAATACACATGGATGGGCACGGCATGTTTTCCCCAGGGTCGGCTCTACGTAGCATGCTCATTGCATGTTTTTAAGTTACACAATCTCAATGATTTCGCTAAACGAAAGTCAAAAGTCAAAGTCAAATACGTTTATTTGCTCAAAATGTGGTACAAATAATGGTGGTGAATGCATATGTAGTCACACACATTTTACCAATAGATGGCATGCAAAAAAATAAGTACAGAAAAAATATAGAAATTAAAAAGTTGTTTCACCAAACCTTGACACGCTAAGAAACATGTTAGTGATTCCCTATTAAAACAATGTCGATATAATGTGATTACAAAATGAAATATTAAAATGTCAGCATCATAACAGAGAAGTTGCATTAACTTAATCTAACTAGCAAATCTTATATCTAACAGGTCACAGTCTATATTTAAAATAGTCAAAATATTCATCAATAGAATAAAAACACTCTTGCAATAACCAATTTTTCAGTTTCTTTTTAAACAAACTGACTGGCAACTCCTTGATATCATTATGCAAGCGATTAAAAATATTTATAGACATACAGTAAGCGTTCTTGCCGTACAATTTAGTCTTTTTGGCCGGATTGACAAGACGATCTGGGTACCTCGTATTAAATGTACATACATCTTTATTTGTTTTAAACAATTCCGGGTGAATTTTGACAAATAAACAAATTTCATATAAATACAGGCTTGGTACAGTCAAAAGTTTTAAGTTTTTAAATAATGGCTTACACGATGTCAGTATATCTGCATTACATATAGCCCTAACACACTGTTTTTGTGCTAATAATACCTTTTTTGCATGACTTGAATTACCCCAGAGAAGAATGGCATATCTAAGCCTTGAGCAGACATATCCGTGATAAGCCTGTAATGCAGTCTCTCTGGTGCTAATCTTTGTAAGTCGCCATAAAGCATATGCAAATGAGTTTACTTTGCTGCATAGTTTATCGATATGCTCTTTCCAAGATAAATTATCATCTAAAAGTACACCTAGAAAAGTAGTTTGACAGGACTCTATTATATTCTGACTTGCGAAGGTTACCGTTAAAGGGCGCTTAATCCCATTTTTATTAACAAATTGCACAAATGTCGTCTTATTTATATTAATGTTCAAATTATTCTTATGTAACCACGTTATGACATTTTTAATTGTTTCATTTATGACATTATTATAAGTGCTAGCATCACGACATGGTATTACGATAGATAGGTCATCCGCAAATAGAGTACAATCATAATTTGTTACATTTGGTAAGTCATTGATGTACAATAAAAATAGCAAGGGGCCCAGAATACTCCCTTGAGGTACACCAACGCTATTTCCTCTAATAGAAGATTTATAGGGAGTTACGACATTACCAGAGTCAATTTGAGTTACTTCTACATACTGGTTCCTTGCTTGCAAGTAGTCCCTGAGCCATTCATAGACTACTCCTCTTAACCCATAACGCTCACATTTTGCCAGAAGAATTTCATGACATACAAAGTCAAAGGCCCGGGTCATGTCAAAAAAAATTGCTGTTACTGGAAAGCTCATGTTCATGTAACTAAGAATTTTATTTGTGAGGTTAAAGGCAGCTAGAGTCGTGGATTTCGCTTTTTGGAAACCAAGCTGTTCCGGTTTTATTAATTTAAATTTACAGAGAAAAGCTGTTATACGTTGATGAACTATCTTCTCGAATATCTTTGAGATAACAGGAATAAGAGAAATGGGCCTATAGTTTTCAATACATTCTTTGCAACCTTTTTTGTGCAATGGTTTGATTAAAGAGAGCTTTAACGCTTCCGGGAAAACTCCGCTTGTTAGTGACATGTTTACTACGTGGCTTAAAACTGCAGCAATATATTGTTTACATCCTTTTAATACTTTGGTCTGTATTTCGTCATAACCAGTGGAGTTGGTCAAATTTAAACTATCAATTATTTTACAGATTTCTGTTTCATATGTCGGGGCTAAAAATAAATTATCACTACTCGTATTTACCAATGAAATATCAGGTACAAGATTCTTAGAAGTATTTAAATTTGTTAGGTCTATATAAAAATTGTTAAAAGAATTTGCAATGTCAACTTTGACGGAAATCATTTGTTTGTTGTGTTCCGTCTTTTGTATTAATTATTCCATTACTTTTCTTGGGCCCGCTCTAACCTATAACCTATAACCTAGCATCAGACAACGACAAGGATGAACAAGACAAGTAGTTCTACTTGAAATAATTTGTTAAATCCCCCAATTATTACCAACTCCTCAATCGTTGCCTTACCATACGTATCGTAACTTTAACAAAACCCTAGCTCACTGTCCATCTTCTGAGCAAGCCTTAGATCCGCGCCTAACTTAAGAGACTTTATACTTATATCATCGGCTATGACCTCCTCATCGATAGTACAGTAGGTACTCCCAGCTTCTTAACTATTAGTGTTCAGCTGGGTTATTGCTGTCACTTTTGCACTAGTAACAGTGTATTTGTCACTCGTATTCCATAGAGAAACGATAATTGCCGATAGTTTTCAGGGAACTGGTGCTACTGTAGGTACCTATTGAAGAAATTAAATTTTCTCGGTAGATTAAGAATAATATTCGCACCTTCAGAACAATAGTGACCCAATTCAGAAATTTTAAATTTCGAATTTGGTCTCTATAATAATAAATTTATGACTTGAAGTTTGAAAGCTGAAATTTTGAATTAGGTCACTATTGTTCTGAAGGTGCGATTATAGTCTTGGTGAAATTAAAATTTCACGGAAGATTAAAAATGATTGAGTCAATTAAAGAAACTGTGTACAACATTGATTGGGGAATTTGATGCCGTTTGACGAATTAAGAAATTAGAGGGCACTCTGGGAGACTTGCTCAGGTAGGAGACCCACCTATTAACCAAACCTTATATTTCAATACAACACATACTCTACCGGGACCGTTAATAATCATCAAATCATGTTCGTACCAAATACAAGCCATAACTTTGACGATGCCACATTGGCCGCGATAAATTTGGTTCCTACTGAGAGGACCAAAGAGGTTTTCAGAGGTCTTACAATTATACGTTGTTAGAGTACCCACCTATAGGAAAACAGTAGAAGACAGTAAAGGGAAGTGTGGGAGACTTGACTTGGTAGGGGAAAAGTCAGGGAGAATGATTTCTTTTCAAAATCCTGCGATTATAACTTATTATACGTGCAAACGCTTTTTTTTTAGAAACTGTAAATATATCAGGATTTTTATAAAACTAACCTAACCTTATAGCGTTCTACAAGATGGTCCTCAAATAAATCCTGAAATATGTACAGTTTCGGAAAAAAAGCGTTTGCCCATATGATATGTTTGGGAAATGAATCAGTTTGGTGAACGTTTTTGAGCCAAATGAAAGGGTACCATATTAATTACATCATGTTATTCCAAATGATCATTACATCACCATTTAAAAATTGCTGCTAGTTGAGATGCAAGAACTTTAATCCCTGGTAATTTACGCATGGTTTTTTGACGGGTGTGGTCGACTCTCCCATGGCTTAGGGAGACTTGAGCCACATTTCCCTTTTTTGCAACGCAATACTCAGAATATTTCTCTCATTAGCACTGTACCATTTTCGAATGATTCCTATTCCAGGACGACATCTTACTGCGAAAAATCAAGCTGCTGCCACTTGCAGACAAAACTCTACGTTACTTTAACACTTCGTCTGAGGCAGAATAAAAAAACACCGAATTCTATTGTCTTCAAATTACGGAATAATCCACAAAGAAGGAACGAAATAAAAGTATAAAAGATATACAATTTCGGGTCCGAATCCTAAACGAACACAGACGAAAGGTTAAGTACAAGTGGTTCAACTCTCCCGGACTCCCCGAATCGGAATCGGCATTGTTTAATTTCACGCACTCATAGTTAAACAGAAACTCGACATCGGTTTAAGCTCACGACACGACTGTAAGTAAATCAGTTATTAATATAACGCTGTTTATTTTAACTACACCTCTAAAAGTGTATTATTTAACAATATCTAACGCGTTGGCTTAAAGTATTGAGAAGGTATTCAATTGACAATTGCAGGCAATAAAAAAATACAAAAAGGATTTTGACAACTATAATAAATAGAAAAGAATGTCAATATTGTTAAAAAGGCAAAAAAAGATTAGCTGGCTGCTGGTATACTAAAAAATGTCCGCGAGGAAGTTATTACGTAAACGTGTCTATCGCCGATTTGGACAGCGTGAAAAATCTGAAGTGGTCTTAGCCTGGTAAATGAGTGCTCTAACGGGAGGTGTAGATGGAATGACCAAAAGCAGAAAATTTGACTTCGGAACTTTGTTTGGATTAGTCAGGAGATAAATATACTAAAAGTCCCCACCCCTGGGAGGTGAGACCTGTGCCCCACAAAGAAGGTCCCTTTTTTTGTTTTTTGTTTACATCTTGAAAACGATGCGTCATAGGAAATGTATTACATTATTAAAGCTGATAAAATTCTCTACAACTTTGATTCTATACATTTATTACCTATTTTCAATCGTTGTTTAGATATAATCGTTGTTGTTTCTACATTGAGATTTATATCGGCAGACTGCTTTAGTCGATACGTACGCTCATGTTTAGGTGTCTTTGTGCTGTTTACATAGTTGGTATATCTACACACACATACACATACACATTCTTCCTGCGTAGTTTTTGGCCTTTTCTACTCTATTCATTTTTTGTGTTAGAAAGTGCATTGTTTTGGGTCGGAAAATAGATTCCTCGTCCTTAATTTATCCGAAAATGATATATTGCATGCCCTAATATGTATAGTTATAGAGAAATGTTGCTTCAATTAAAGCGCTGCAGCGTCAAACTTCCTCCCCCCCCCACTAAATACGCAGTGGCTCTCGATGGCTCCCGGTCTGAATCTACTCAAGACCAGCTAAGAGTCAACTATGCAAGGTGCAAGTGCAAGGTGCCATGCAGTAATATCCTAGACAAAAACACTTTTTTGAAAATCGTCCGTTTTTCGGAGCTCATATCAAGACAACGATTGAAAATAGGTATAAAATGTATAGAACCAAAGTTGTAGAGAATTTTATCAGCTTTAATAATGCAATACAACAACTTTTACTATGACGCATCGTTTTCAAAATGTAAACAAAAAACAAAAAACGGGACCTTCTTTGTGCATATTGGAAAAGGTGTTACAGGTAGAGACAAGCTAGTCCAAATGTATTTTTTTTTAAGAAATAGTTTTTGAAATTCATTGCTTATCCCCGCCTGCAATACCTTTTCCAATATACAAGTAAAATTTAAATTGTCATAAATATCAATAAGTAACATTGCTCTTACAATTTTCTATAGATTAATATAGCTTGTTTTTCGCTTTTGAGTTGATTTTTTTATTGCAGTCGGGATTTTTGTTTATTTTTAATAATTTAATTTATTTAACTCGTTTTAGTTTTTATTATTAAAAAAGTGGATAATTAATTATTACTAAGGGTCTGTTGTTTGATCAGTAGTTAAACTAACTGATCATTAAAATTCGAAAAAGGAATCGAAAATTTGACACATTTCCTTGGGATTTAACCATTAGTTACGATTTTTTACGATTAGATCAAACAACAGGCCCTAAGCGATGTATGAGCTCTGGAGCTCGAATTTTTAATGTCACGAAGCTACTAGTGATAAATTACGAGCGAAACTCTCTGTCTAGCAAAAGGAGTTTATTACTTAACATCGTATTTTTATTGACTTTCATGTAAAAATGATAGCATTAAAGTGTTATAATTTATAATGTATATATATTTGGAATGGGCTATTTAATAGCTTTCATTTGATACCCATATAACCCATATTGTTATAATTTTAAAAAAAAAACACCATCCATTTTTTTCGCGGACGCCGTATTTATAGTAGATTGTTCTACTAGGGACTAAAACAAGCCATAATGACAAGAGATATTTAGCCACGCGAGCGAGCGAGCGAGCGAGAGTGGCTATAGTTCGAGTGTCATTATGGTTGTTTAGTCTCGCGTTAAACACTCTACTTTTCACTTTGAATGCGAGGAAAAAAAACGACGTACACTGCCGGATTAGCCACGTAGCAAGAGTAGCAAATGCTATGGGCCCCGCGCGTTGGGTGGTCCCGCGCACCCACGTCTAACCTCTAAAAAAGCGGCCTGTACACGTAGAGTTCGGACCGCGGGAAACACCACGCGCCATTCCAATCTTCTTGCCGAACCGTAGGTACGTGTAAATGCAACTGTAATAGTAAAATAGTAATAGTTGGCGCGTGGCGTTTCCCGCGGTCCGATCTTTAAAGTAAAGTCTGTAAAGGTCGCTATTCTCCTATTTTGGTCAGACGGACAGACGGACAGACGGACGGACGGACGGACGGACGGACGGACGGACGGACGGACGGACGGACGGACGGACGGACGGACGGACGGACGGACGGACGGACAGACGGACAGACAGACAGACAGACAGACAGACAGACAGACAGACAGACAGACAGACAGACAGACAGACAGACAGACAGACAGACAGACAGACAGACAGACAGACAGACAGACAGACAGACAGACAGACAGACAGACAGACAGACAGACAGACAGACAGACAGACAGACATTTTACGTGATTATAATACTAAATATAGTTTATATTTTTTAAAAAAAGCTACACACAGACAGACATTACATTATTGAGCTACAGACAGTCATTTTACGTGATTATAATACTAAATATAGTTTATATTTTTAAAAAAAGCTATATAACCCTAACAAGTTATTTAATAAAAAAATAAATCAAAATTGTAATTCTCATTACTTTAAGCCAACCCGTTAATAAAATACTCGTATGAAATCAGTTAATCAGACTCGTCCATATTGAACTTACCGATTCTCCGAGAGATAGATAGAATAAATAAACGACATACTAAATTATGGCTTTTCAAGAGACAGTTTTTTTAATAAATTTAAATACCGTATAAATAGGTAACGGAGCGAATTAATACGGCCCTGCGAAATAAGGAAATGATTGGATCAAAACCTATAGTCTTAACTTTAACTAACCATTATAAGTCCGCTACTCTAACCTGATTATTAGGTACAATAACATGCACACACTCGTAAATCAGCTAAACTCACTCATTGTCAGTTAGTCCGGAATTTCGCTCTTACTCTCTTATTCTATGTAAGTGATCGGACTTCTCATTTTTATTACACCTATTGGTAGACGCGTGCGTATAACAAAAGCGGAAACAAAAAACGCTTTTGCATAATTTTTTCTGTTTTTTATTACATAGGATTCCCAGTCATTCAAGATTTAACCCATTTTTTTGTTCCAGGGAAAAGTGATCAACGGAAATGTTTCTTAATATTCAACATCTAGTCTGCTATATACTTCTATCGCTCTTTAAGCCTTGGGCGCGCGCAGATTATTTTACTTCGACTGCGAAAATGGATTCGCTGTTGGAACTCCACAAGAGAATCATAGACGACTTGGACAACTATATCACGAAAGAGGAGGAAAGAATCGCAGTTTTTAAAAAGTACGTCTAATATCAACTTACGAGATATCCTTTATTTAATATATCGTCGATATACAGGAAAACCTCACTAAGTAGGTACAGTCGACTACAAAGAGATGTATCCACTTTTTCACCTTATTGCATTGTAATAGATCTGACGACGCGCTGACCTAGTTGGTAGTGACCCTGCCTACGAAGCTAGCGGTCCTACGTTTAAATCCCGGTAAGGGCAGATATTTGTGTGATGAGCGCGAATGTTTGTTCCTGAGTCATGGATGTTTTCTATGTATATAAGGATATATTTCTCTTCGTAAGTATTTATATCCTTGTCTAGTAACGATAGTACAAGTCTAGAGCTTAGTTTGGGACTAGGTCAATAATAATTGGTGTGACATTGTCCCCTGATAGTTATTTATTTATTTAATAAGTTGAAAAAGTCGATAAAAAAGTGGAAAAAGTTATAAGGTCCGAAAGTGGATGCATCTCTTTGTAGTCGACTGTACATATAAATTACTTATAACTTAATGTTTTTTCCCCTATGCATAGACGATATATTCACAATGAGTAAATCCATATAAAGAGCTCTTTAACGTCGTGTGAAATTGTAACCCATTTTCAGAGGGTTGACACAATGTATGATTTGTAAAATTTTGCTTAATGATAATTTAACCAAATGAAAAGTTGCAAAATAAAAGTGTGCTTGATTGGTTGGCCAAATAAAAGAATTGCGATAAGTTAGTTGGGAAATGATATAAGGCAAAATATACACTGAAAAAAATAATTGGTAGCTTGTAACAAGATTGTGATTGTTGTGCATAAGCGTCTTGGTCCCATACGAGCCTAACAAGACGATAGATACATCAACAAAGATGTTAGTTGATTCGCTAAAGAAATTGCTGTAGTTAACTATCAGCTTTGGTTGATATAACTAATAGCTTAACTATTGTAATAATTTTTTGTCAACTAAGTGAAAATCTCTCTTTGTTGGCTCTCATTTTTTTGAGTGTAATTTCGCCGATACGTCATTACACCAGTGCTACGACTCTGTTTACGCAAATCTCAGCCATATTCAAATCGAAATCGTAAGTCGATTTCGATTTTATCCCATTCAGAGATAAAAACTTTACTTACCAACCAATATTTTTTCAGCCACTCAGTTTTGTACATAAAAGAGCATGAGAAGGCGATGCAAGACATACCGAATTACGTGGGAAATCCCTTAAATGCGTTTACTTTGATTAAAAGACTGACAACTGACCTGGATGAAATATACGACGGGGTCATAAGTGGAACAGGTAACAAACACACAGTTTACCGTTATGTCTGGTTTCCTGCCAAATGATAGGTCCGCGCCTGTTTACTTGTAAAGTAGAATTGTTATTTACACTGAATTAACGAACAAATTCGGCGGATATTTTAAAAATGTTACAGCTTTGAATACCAAGCCGTAACATTTTAATCAATGGTATTATAAGCAGAGGCTTTACTCGTATTAAAAACCGCTAAAACCTGAAAGTTTCAGACATTAAAAGGAATGGAGCTAATAGTCAGTCGGTCTTATTCATATACCTATTTCTGTCTGATATTTATTTGTTATATAAATTCACATACTGTGTTTTGACTATCCCATCGAAAATCAATAAACTCCGTAAATAATTAAGTCTAGAGCATAAAATTATAGCTCTAATAATAAAGGACTCTTCATATTCGTATGAATTTAAAAAGTTTAAAAATTTTGATAGATTTGTTTTTGTAACGCTTTAGCTTTACCTTTCGTAGTTTATAAAACTTTAAAACCACGAATTGATGTCCTTTAATTAGTAATTAATCAATTTATTGACTGATTACAGAGAACATGCACGTGTTTATAAGCCGCGGGGATGTGGTGCTCCCTACCGTGGCGGACCTGTTCGGCGCTGCGCAGGCGCTGACGCGGCTGCAGGTCACCTACCAGCTGGACGTGCACGACCTGGCCGAGGGCAAGCTCTATGGAGTCGCTGACAGGTAATGAACAAATAAACGCTTTCGTTTTCCTAGAACTACCAGCATAAAAAGCAGAACATAACTAAATTTAAAGTAAGTTTGTGTGTGCACAAACGCACTTACAAGCTTCCGTATTTATAATACAAGCTTCTGCCCGCGACTTCGTCCATGTTTATCATCCTACAAGTACAGTGTTTTTTTTTTGGAATCAAAAGTCCCCTTGTTGTAAATTCAGATTCCCTCAGTCGTTGGATATCATATTCGCAAAACATGATATTCTGAAAAATATCATAAAAGCAAAACATCATATTCGCAAAACATGATATTCGCAAAACATCATAATAGCAAAACATCACATTAGCAAAAAATAACTATTATTAAGACATGAATTAGACATTGTCGACGGAGCTCCGCTACCGCGGAGCTCCTATTTCTGGGTGGTTTGGCCCTCCGGGCCTGCTGTACATCTAACATAACCTAAACCTACCTACGATTTTATAACAAAACCGGACTATTTGTAAATATCATGTTTTGCGAATATCGTGTTTTGCTAGTATGATGTTATGCGTATATGATGTTTTGCGAATGTGATGCTATGCGTATATTATGTTTTGCTAGTATGATATTTTGCGAATATGATCTTCTTGGGTATAACGGATATGATCTTCTCCATTCCAAATTTCATTTTTATTCGGCAAGCCGTTTCAGCGTCACGAACACGCTCTATGACTCGCAAGAGCTAGCTATTCATTAATTATTTAATTACTTCAGTGAACCAATGACAGCGGGGGATTGCTTCGAGCTCTGTACAGCCCTTTACATCGGCCATAACTATGAGAGTTCGCTGGCATGGGGAAAGGAGACCCTCCGCAAATATGAAGAGGAAGCGAACAAGAAGCAGTCGTTTACAGAAGTCGAAGTGCTGGAGCACATTGTCTTCTCTTATTATAAGTTGGGTCAGTTGAAAACATACACGGTTTATTTACTTTGCGTGATAATGTGACAACAGATTTACTAAAAATACATGTAGGCTCTCCCGTACAGTCCAGTTTTACAAGATGTATTCCTTTAATTTGGAAGTATTAAGGCCCTAAATCTCTTCTAGACGAACTCAACTGTATATTGATTGATAAAGTGAACTTTACCACCGGAAAAATCACCCATTATTCCAATTTGTTAATAATTTAGCAAAAATACTTCGACGTGGTAAGGATGTGTTAAATTCCAAAAAAGGTAAAATGTTTAAAATATTAAGTATTTTAAAACACAGTGTTATCCAGCTTGCTGGCGAGTGAAGCAACCAAACCATATTATGGGTAAAAATTGTATCTTGTTTCCAATTTGACTCTGAATACATACTTATATTTAGATTTCGAACCCTTTATAGCAAGTACAGTAGTACCACAAATATAAGTTACAACGATGTACCTGCGCAGTAAGAATTTTTTTGGAAGGCGCGAAAACGTTTAACCCAATTAGAAGGCAGGACGTTTGCGCGGGTAAAATCTGCGACGGCTATTGGTAAAAATTTTGGCAGCCATTGCGTTTATTTAGCGGCACGTCAGTTGTCATTCGAGTTTAGACGTCATTGCATATTCTACCTTCCGCGTAACATAACAAGGTCATTATTGAATTGATGTTTGTGTTCGTTTATCTTCGGCATTACTCGGACTTGTCTGCGTGAACGAAGAATGCCGACGTAACTTATATTTGTGGTATTACTGTAACAATTTTAAATTCTTTAATTTGTCTCTAGCCCTGAATTCCCGCCGTACTAGTATAAAATTGTCAACAGGTTACGTAACCATCGCGTTACAATGGACTAAAAAACTTTTGGAAGTGGATCCTAATTACCCGCGGCTACCAGTTGAGGTGCGGAGGAAAGCCCTCGCCCTCGAGGCGGCAAGCCAGAACCCAGAGGTACGTAGCTTGTATCTATAACAACACCTATAGTGCCCGGCTGATTAGAAGTCAATCTTGACATCTGTCAATAGTGTACAATTTATAACCTACTAGCTTCTGCCAATGAATTCGTCCGCGTTGATTTTGATTATCGTTATTCTTTGGGGATTGTTTATATCTCCCGGGATGATAAATAGCCTATATGTTAATCTAGGGTGTAAGCTATATTCATTATATCTAAATAAGTTCAGCCGTTGCAGCGTGAAGGAGTGACAAACAAACTTTTGCATCTATAAAAATTCCTGGTTCCTGGGTTTTGAGGTTATAATTTTGTACTGGGATGACAGATGTCAGGAATAACTTCTTATCGGCCGGGCACTCTAATTATTTACGATTGCGTTCATAATAGCAATTCAGTTACGTAACTCCAATCCAAAACTCAGGAAAAAATTCGCCCTCATCGCATCAGATTATAATTATTTAGAACAAGTAAGGCTATATGTGGCATTATCTATGTAAATTATTGTCGATGGCTCTTACGCCGCACTGCGTCACGCGACGCTTGTATTTCTACCGGAGCATCTTTAATAATGGTGGAAGCGCCATCGACAATAAGGTCCCAGATAACGTCACATATGTAGACTGGTTACTGATGGTGGTTGGTACGAAACTATTGTGAAACGAAAATCTGGGCTGTACTAGGTGACCAGTCAACTACGAACAAAATGAATATCGACACAAACATTAGTACATTTTTACAGCACCGTGCCGACATTTGTGCATTGCGTCGTCAGCTGGTTCGTTTTTGTATGGATTTTATATACCAAATATGTTCAAGCAAGATGTATGTTGTCCTTTCTCGGTCTCAAAAACTGACCGATGTTTAGCCCACGTCTTACTTGCGGCCCGTGATTTGTTTTGTGAAATAATTGAATAATTATAGTTATATTGGGCTTCTAGGGTTAATATCACAAGTGCGGCCCTTTAGTTTATTTTGCCACCTTGTGGTCCTTGCCTGCCAAAAGGTTGCCGACCACTGCTTTAGCCTTTTAATTTTGATCGCCTAAGCAAAATCAGGACTATGAAACTCCTTCTTCTGCGAATCGAGGAGGACAAAAAAGACATAACAGACAGGTGGACCAAACAAATCTAGATTATAATATTGCGGACAGCGTCGGGTCGCGCGGCGCGCTTCCCCCAAATTATTGGCCATTGTTCGGAAATGTTTTGGCTAACATTCGGATCGGTGTCGCTTAATACCGTTTAAGTAGACGCATTTGGTCTTTAATTTCGGAGCGTCTCGGTTAATACCTTACGTTTAAGTAGAAGCATTTAGTCTCTAATAATACCTTTGACTATAGAAACTTAGTTTCTTTAATCATTGAATAATACCTTAAGCCCTGCTTTAGGGTCGAGTTCACCAACAATTAAACGAACGATTAAATCTTAATCAGCTGTTAATCAATACATTTGACACCCGTTAAACCGCTAATCGTCCGTTTAATTGTTGGTGAACTCGGCCCTTAGACTGTAAAACCCACGGTCTGTGATTAAGCCCGGCCGCATACATACGTTTTCCGTATTCGTTTCCCGAATGCGGAATTCCGATTTGGGATTGATAACATTTCAAAAAAGAAAAGCATTTTTGTTTTTTCGCATTAATAATAGCTGGTTAAAAATTAGACTACCCGTGTTTCTCGGTTTTTCTTTATTTAACTTAAATTCGTCGTTAATAATTTATTAAAGAAATAGTCATTAAAAAGAACGTATATACAAAGTTAGGAATACTGATGTCGTGATCTTAGCATGATATAAAATAAAAAAAAGTAACTTTAAACAGAAACAGAACTGACTGTCATGTCATGTCACTTGTCAACCATAACAACTGTAACAACATAAATTCGTCAACTTTTGCGCAGATTGCGGCTATCCACTTTTACAAATCCGTTAATCACTTTCATTTTAAATAGCGTATATCAAAACAATAGTATTACGAGAATCGAAAGCGTGTCGTTAGAATCAAGCAATCCGTCAGACAGATGAAAAATGGACATGACAGTTGTATATTTTTTTCAATTCCTGTGGTAATAAATGGACTAAGGATAAGTGTATTCCTAACATTCACAATCCAACTTTTTTTACTGTTTTTCCTAAATATAAAAAACTACTGCATAAAAAAAACAAAAATATTTTTACTGTAATCAGCAGTGTAAAATCTACAAAAGGTATTTTATTTTACTACCTTAGTACATATGAACTGTTGTCAATTCCGTGAGACTAGCGCACACATTCGTTTTTCTTCATTCGGAATTTATACAGTCAGTACGGATAGTGATAGCGTGGTGAACGCACGACTATGGAGGACGACGATTTATTAGCACTAAAATAAATAAGATAGAATAAAATAAATAGAATGCATTTATTTCAGACCACGGAATCCATATATTGTTAGTATTACACACAGAACTTAAATAACTATGTTAGTACCTAAAATTGCATATACGAAAACACGTCCGATGCGCGCGACACGGGCGCGATACTGAATCGAAATATCCGAATGTGTGCGCGCCAGCACAAACAAAATGTACGGAAGCGCTGCGTTCCGCATGACGTCATTCGGTTTCTCCGAACGCACCGGCTTGCATGTACGTATGTACGGATTTTTTTGCGTTCGGAAAAAAACGAATGTGTGCGGCAGTAAATGTATTTTACATTGATTCCATGCCTTCGGATGTCGTATTCGGAAAACGTATGTATGCGGTTGGCCTAAACAAATGGATTAAAGGGGTGCTCCGTCTCTTTCGCACAAGTGCAATACGGAGCTATAAGTTCCGATCTGTTATTGAAGGACTGCAGGTTAGATTGGTTGGTCTGGGACAGGTTTTACAGTTTCGGCAGTTCGACGAGAGTTATTATGTTCTCTGTGGAAGGAACAGTGTCTCTTCTCTGTGGCTTTTTAAACACTTTCGCAGATTCATAGTTTGTATACCTATTCTTTAGCTTCTTATTTTTTGTTTTTGTTTCACGCTATGCCGTTCACAAGGAGCGGGTATTCGCTCAGGGGGTTTGGGCGCATAACGCCCCACTCGCAGAATGTCCCGTTGTCCCTTTTGCGAAATGTCCCTTTCCTAAATGTCCCTTACGCAAAAAGACCCTTCTGTGCAAGGTCCTGTTCGCAAAATGTCCCTTCACATAAATAAAGTCCCGTTCGCAAAACGTCCCTTTCGCAAAATAAATGGTTCGCAAAACGTTCCTTCGTTACATGCATTACGTGGAGGTAGACCCGTGTAATGAACAAATTAATGCTACGACTTTGCATGTTATTACTGCTACGATTGTTGAGCATGGTAAATAAAGGACATATTAGTCATATCGTTACTAGTTCTGTTCTGTTCTGTTCTAGTTTTTTTTTCTGTGTTCGTCGAATAAATGTTTCTATTTCTATTTCTATTTAGTTGGTCCGCCAGGGTAAATCAAAGGTGAGTGGATATGTGAAGTCCCCATTCCACACTAGGGCTTATTATTGGCCATCTCTTATCCCATGAGAAGAAGACTCCTGGTCTCTACTTAAACAAGCTTTTTCCAGACGGGACATTTTGCGAATGGGTAATTTCGCATACGGGACGTTTTGCGAAAGGGGCGTTATGCAGTAGGGACTTTCAGCGAAAGGGGCGTTATGCAGTAGGGACTTTCAGCGAAAGGGTTTAGGGGTGTTTTGAGAAAGGGACATTTTGCGAATGGGGTATTTTACATAAGGGACCATTTGCAGAGAAGACGTTTTGCGAATGGGACGTTGGTAGAGGGACGTTTTGCGAGTGGGACGATATGGGCCCAAACCGCTCAGGGCCCTGTATTTATTTTTAAACAAATCGTATTTATGACAAATGCTAACTAAACGCCTCTAGCAGACTGGCAAGACCTAAGGTGAATGATTTATTACTGTTGAAAGAATGATGGGCAAAAATGTATGGAACCCAGCCCAATCACCAATAGAATTATAACGTATGTAGGCTTACTGATCCCACTATTTGCTGTAATTGTTATTATGACGACTAGACTGTGAAGGCTGGGAGAATCGAGATGATTTTTTAACCCGCGACGGTATAAAGGGTGGTGTTACAGTAAGTTTGACGTGTAAGTGTGTATGTGTGAGTTTGTTTAAACGGGGTAATCTCTGGAACTACCCGTCGGATCGGAATAAATCTTTTTGTACATGATAGCTTGATAGTTGTAGTTCATGAGGAATAGTTTAGTCTAAAAAATCGCTCAAGCGTGAGTCGGATGTACGGGAAATAGCATTGCAACGCATGCACGGCACAGCTAGTGTAGTAATAAACGTTATGTGTGTGTGAATATTTGCAAGCTGATAACCCTCTTCTCCGGGTTTTTTGTAGTTTGTCCCCGTATTAGAAAATGAAACTTATGTAACTAGCTTTCACGTGGTATACATGAGATTTGTATTGGTTATATGGACCAATTTGCCCATCATTCTATAAATAAATGTAGATGAAAATACACATTTTATACTAAAAATGAATTCTATAATATTATAAGAGAATAGACTTCATTTTTAGTATGAGGTGGCCAGGTTATGGAACGGTGGCCGCAAAGTACAAGAGGTTTTAATTCCTGCTGAGTTTCATGTTGACATTTTAATAAAATGTACATAGGTATATGAAAATATATACGTTTTTTATTTTCATATCGTTACGTTGCTAATCAGCGCCTCTAGTCAACACGGTAAAAACAATATCGCATTTGATCTGTTATCGTATTGTCAACGTTTTGATAGCTCTTATTTTCTTGACAGTAATGGTGGCTGACGTCATAACAATACCATAACAGGCAAACTACGATATCGTTTTTACCGCCTAGAATAGAGGCGCATGGCTCATGAATATAATACCATTGTGACAAAAATACATTTATATTGTATACGCGGGTGGAGCCCGTTTTTTGAGTACTAGACGTTTGAGTACGTCTAGTACTCAAATAATGTAAAGACTAATGTTTTGAAGAAACTTTTGATATTTATGTCAAAACATTAAGCGCCCATATTAAGCTTATTGTTTTACGGGTGTGTGTTAAGGTGCGCGGTGAACATTTATTCTGTTCTAACCTATGCAAAAACAGACTCGGGAGGTCTACAGCTCACGGAGCCACTAGTTTTAAGATTGGTATTACTGTCGCTGTACATCGCGTATATAACAGCCAACTAAATAATGTGGCGTGTTTTGTTTAACCATTCATAATATGGGTTCTCTGTATTTCCCGGAATATATGGAATAATCTCATTGGCCCAAATGTCATTTGCCATAATTTTATATTCCATAATGATTCATACGCCATAACGATCATTTGCCATATTTTAATTTACTATAATTTTAAGTTCCATAGCGATACGTTTGCCATATATTTCATTTTCCCTATTATCAAGTGTGCTAAAATCGTATGCCGTAAAATTCAGACGCCATAATATTTTTTGCTAAAAAACACTCAGGTTGTTTTTGTTGTGACATATAAAAAAATCGGTTCTGGCACTTCGCCGGCCGCTGCCGCGCTGTGAGGTCGCAGTTCTACCTAACACTCCTCCTCTCTTCGCTTGTCGGCGTATCTTTCATCTGTGTCGCCTCACATTATTTTGTACTCTCCGTCTGTGTAGCTATGACGTCATCGCTATCACGTTTAAACGTTCCTATAGCTCTCGTCTCATGTGATATCGAAAAACTGAATGTTATCTATGGAAGATTGAATTTTTAAGATTTTTCTACAAGCAAATTAGAACCCTATCTTCAAAAGATACGGTATAGAATCGCAAAAAGGGGCAGAAGTAGCCATGATAAGGATCCTAAACACACACATACGACGGCCTAGTCAGGAGCCTAAACAGACACAGACGAAGAGTTAAGGAGACCTTCCATAAGCTAGAATAGGTAGGTTATTTTAATAATAGTACATATTCCAGGTTATAACCACTGAACACACTGAAACAGTCTGCATCTGCTTTTCCCGTAATTGCGGCAAATGATTGTTATGGTACTTATGGTATAAAATATTAGGGGTTATGATATTATGGAACGTAAATATTATGGAAAGTATTATTATGGTATCTAATATTAGGGAGGTTGAACATTGTGCCACTTGAGTGGTACTCAAAAATTATGGTATATTTTTTTATAAGAGTGGGAGGCAAATGAGCATGTAGGTAATCTGATGAGAAGTAATAATCACCACCGCCCATAAACACCAGCAACTCACGAATAGTTGTCGGTGCATTGCCGGCCATATGATATTAGGGCAAATGAAGATTATAGCCAGTGACCATTGTGGCAAATGAAATTAGTACAAATTAATTTAAATGGTAAATGGCGGGATACCCATTACATGACTTTATTTACGCTCTAACTGACCGACTGTAGTTGGTTTCAGAAAAACACACATTTTTTAGTATTTAAATCCTTCTCGGGTGCCCCTAACCCTTACCGGCATGACATTTGGCTTCAAGTTGGAATTCCACTGCGGGGCACGGTCAAGCTATGCACGAAGGTATGCTTTATAGTAGAATGTACAATGAGCCCAACGGAACCCTGACTGTTCAGGTATTTATTCATTACCAGTTGTACCCTCAAAAAGGAATGGACAAAAGTTTCCGCCATTCGCGCGACGCACCAATCGTAGGAACAACCCCCGCCATTTGCGCATCACCAGCGCCATGCGGCAATAAGAAAAAACATCTCTCTCTTGGCGGTCAACACGCAGTAATGCTGGGTTTTGTTTTCGGCTCAATTAAAAATAATACAATTTAAATAACAGGTGTCCAGTCAGCCAGTGGTGTGTGTACTTTTATTGGTGGCGCATTACATCCCACTTGCAAAACGTCCCTCCACCAATTACGTCCCATTCGCAAAACGTCTTCTCTGCAAATGGCCCCTCATGTAAAATACCGCATTCGCAAAACGTCCCGTCTGCGACATGACAACATACACACACATAATCTCACGCCTTCGTTCCCAGAGTGGGGTAGGCAGAGCTACAGAATTACAAACATCTCTAAAAACTTGTTGATAATTCTATAACCATAATTTGCACAATTAGGCTAAGATGTTTACCAGCGTATTAGTGACAGGTTGCAAGACCATCGCCTAACATTACTACAAGCCTTTATTCCCTTAGTCGTCTCTTACGACATCCACGGGAAGACATGGAGTGGCACTTTTTTAACTCGGCAACCACACGAGACCCATGATCCCAAAATTCCATTGAAATGACCCATTCGCAAAATGTCCCGTCTGGAAAAAGCTTGTTTAATTAGAGACTAGGAGTCTTCTCATGGGATAAGAGATGGCCAATAATAATTCCTTGACGGATTTTGATGCGGTTTTTTTTTAATAGATATAGTGATTCAAGAGGAAGGTTTTTATGTATAATAAATTCTGGTTATGTACAGGTTTTTCAGATACAGACTCATATAAACCGAAGCGAGGCGAAGGCAGGTCACAGGTCAGGTTTTATTAATAAATTACTAAGGCAAAGTTTAATTTCTATTTTTTATTTTTTTGACTAAACTATTCCTAACCTAACCTAACCTAATTTTACGAAAGCAACGTTTTGCGACCGGGTCATTTTGCGAAAGGGACATTTTGCGAACGGGACTTTATTTATGTGAAGGGACGTTTTGCGAACGGGACCTTTTGCAGAAGGGTCTTTTTGCGTAAGGGACATTTAGGAAAGGGACATTTCGCGAAAGGGACAACGGGACATTCTGCGAGTGGGACGTTATGCGCCCAAACCCTTTGTGTTGTGACATAATAGGACAATACGGTAAAGTGAAAGGAACAGTCAACAAAGTCAAAGTCAAAGTCAAAGTCAAATATCTTTATTTTGCATAAAAAGTGGTGCAGTACAGATCGCAATGTCGAAAAAGATTGTCTCACACAGTTCGCCATTGTCAGGCATGCAAAATGTTAATTAATATGAATTTACATAATAGAAATAAAATAGAAACAAGTCAAACCGGACCAAGAAGCAGATTTAACATACTATAAAACTATTAAATGTGTCATTTATATTATAAATAATAACTAAAATAACAATAAAATCAACACGTCACATTTTTAACCTATGGAAATGGTCAAAGAATTCGTTAACGGAGTAGAAACAGTGCTGCAGTAGCCAACTTTTAAATTTGCGTTTGAACATATTCAAGGGCAAACTTTTAATTTCATCACATAAAATATTGAAAATAGAAATGCTCATACAGTAAGTGTTTCCACCGTATAATTTTGTCCTTTTAGCTGGCATTACCAGACGGTTAGGATACCTCGTGTTAAATTGACACATTTCTTTACACGTTTTGAACAGCCGTGGATTAGTTTTTTAACAAACAAACAAATTTCGTAGATATACATACACGGTACTGTCAATAGTCGCAGATCTCTAAATAAGGATCTGCAAGATGTTTGAGCGTTTACGTTACATATTGACCTGATGCATTGCTTTTGTGCTATTAGTACCCGATTCGCATGACTTGAGTTACCCCATAGTAGGATACCGTACCTAAGCAAGGAACACACGTGACCATGGTACGCTTGTATTGCCACTTTTTTGCTACTAATTTTTACAAGTCGCCAGAGAGCATATGGAATGAGTTAATTTTACTGCATAACTTATCAATATGTTCGCTCCACGAACATTTGTCATCTAGGGTAATTCCTAGAAAAGTTGTATGCGAGGATTCTTTAATAACTTGACTCTCAGAAGCTATCATTAGAGGGAGCTTGCGGCCCCCTTTATTTATAAACTGTATAAACTTTGTCTTATCCAAGTTAACATTAAGATTGTTGTTGTGCAACCAGACTATAATTTTAGACAATGTGTCATTTATGTTATTGTTGTATGATTGCAAATCGTGACCAGGTATAACAATAGAAAGGTCATCAGCAAAGAGTGTGCAGTTAAATTCTGTGATATCTGGAAGGTCATTAATGTATAATAGAAAAAGTAGTGGTCCTAAGATGCTACCCTGTGGTACACCGACTGCGTTTACCCTAACGGAGGATTTAGACATTTTCACTACATGGCCAGGATCAATGTTAGTTATTGCCACGAACTGAGTTCTTTCATGTAAATAACTTCTAATCCAATCGTTAACTATTCCTCTTAGTCCATAATGTTCATACTTTCTAAGCAATGTATCATGGGATACGTTATCGAATGCTTTGCTCATGTCAAAGAACAGCATAAATAAGTGATCATTTATGTACTTTGTCGCTTTCAATCGTTTCACAATTTTGTATGACGTTTCAAACACGACGTTAAAGTGACAAGGTACATAAATGATCAATTATTTATGCTGTTGACTGAACTATCAAAACGAAGATTTCCTCGGAAGATCAATACTTATCCTTTGACGGCGCCCGGCAGCCGGTGCATTCAAGGCGTAGCACTGTAAGTACCTACCTTTTGATTGTAACGCTGGTTTTGGTATTTACCTGGTCAATCTATACAACTTTGAGGCTATCGGAAAAGGTATAATGAACACTGACCCATCTTAGAACTGTGGCACAGTGACTTTATGATTCAAATTGTAAGAAGTGCCACGCTCGGTACTCGACGCGAGTGCACGGTCGTCTCTCCGCATCCCCGCTAGTGACCCGCAGTCGTGCCTAGTGATGGGACATCGCTAGACTATCGACACCAAAATGGATAAATTCCTAACGAAGTCATCATCGACAGGAAGTCTGAGTGCCAAAAGACCAACAGAAGCAGAGGATTGGTCAGTTCCAAAGCGTCACGCAGTCCTTAAGGACAATTCAAAATTCGACGTTAACCGTAAGTTTACTGAAAACCGATTCTCGAGCCTGCCTTCCGATGAGCAGTTGGAAGAACCCAGCGAACGATATCGCAATGCAGCGACGGCTTTGAAAAAGTCGGGACACGTTCCCCCAATAATTGTAGAACTAAAAGAAAACTGTACACACGGACAAGTTAAGGACCTCGTGTCTAAGTACACTAACCGTTTTAATTTGCAGTACAGAGGCAACAACAAGCTGTCCATAATATGTTATACACCTGAAGCCCGTCAAGCCGTAAAAGAAGGAATGAGAACGGAAAATACCGCATTTCTAACTTACACGTGAAAAGACGAAAGGTCGCCAAAGGTTGTAATCAAAGGACTTCCAGCGTACGTAGAAAAGGACCTATCACAAGAACTCGAAAATCTCGGTTTCCCGGATACAAAAATCACGAAGATGAAATCGGCCAAATACGGTGATATTCCTTGCCCGCCATTCCTAGTGCAGCTGTCCCAGGGATCTGACATCATAAACTTCCGGAATATCAAGTACCTCTTCAATTGCGTTGTTAATATAGAAAAGTACAAGTCTAACCGCAGTTATCGTTGCCAAAGATTCGGTCACTCTTCAAAAAATTGCAACATGCCAGCCCAATGTGTAAAATGCACCGAGCCACATGCAACCTCGGACTGCCCCAAGAGTGATAGAGTAGAACCCGCGCATTGTTGCAACTGCAATGAAGACCATCCGGCCAACTATCATAACTGCCAATTTCGTATCTCCTACTTGCAAAAGGCAACTCGGAATAAAGCACCACTTATTAAGGCAAGAATTATTCCAGCAAAATCGCAGCCCATCAAACCTGCAAAACTTGGACCCCCGCCTGCTGCAGCAGCGTCAAGCAGATCCTGGGTAGATATTACTAAAGCAACGAGACCAGCCGCCGCACCGTTCATCGATGGATCTGCGAACCCGGCTTTGCCCGACTCAACAGTGCAAGAAATGCTCGAAATCCTCAATATAATCAAGAAGTTAAAGCAGCAATTTGTATCCTGCCCCACTATGCTGGAAAGGGTTATGCTTGTAATAACTCATATAGGTCATAATGCCTAACCGCGACCAGATTAGATTCTTATCCTGGAACTCATGCAGCAAAATTCATGAATTGCTAGACCTCGCGGTGAGTACCTTATCTGTCGACATTATTGGTATTTGTGAATCTAGACTTACTTCTAAGATATCTATGCTTACACTCGGTTACCAGTGCTATCGCGTAGATAAGCATCACACGGGCGGAGGTCAGGGTGTGGCAATTCTTGTCAGAGAGACTTTGCAGCACACTACTTAAACTACCCTTAACTAGGCATATTGAGGCTATTGGCATTAAAATCAAAATTTCCAATGTTGAACTCATGATCTTATCAGTTTATCAGTCCCCGAATCTCCCCTTGCTTCCCAGCGACTTAGACATGCTATTGGGTCTTGGCAGTAGAGTTCTGATCATGGGCGATTTTAACGCTAATCACCGTTTCTGGTACAGCAGTTATGTTAACAGCCGAGAAAGGGCCCTGTTCCGTCATATGCTGGAAAAGGACTATCAAATTCACTCTTCTCTAATGCCCACACAAGTAAACTATCGTCATGATCTCTCTGCCACAAACCCTGATCTAGTTCTCTGTCAAAATATCTCACACCTTAACTCCTTAAAAGCCCTACCGGCACTTTCATCGAATCATCTGCCACTATTTTTCCAAATCGGTGGTACTGTTGAAAGTCGCGTGAAGCCTAAATTATATAACTACAGCAAAGCTAACTAGCAGGGGTACCGTGCGTGTCTAAACGCTGACATTGTCCTAAACAACCAGGTGTTTCGAACAGAGGTGGAAATTAATCATGCAGTTAAGCACCTACAACAATGTATTGTGAAAGCTAGGGACGTCAGTATTCCTACATATGCAGCTCAGTCGGCTAATACCAAACTACCACGACAAATAAAAAAAATGATTTGCGAAAAGAATCAACTCCGCCGCCAAGATCAAAAGACGCAGGATAGGGAGCAAAAAAGGCATCTAAGATATCAGATAAATCACTTACAACTACTTATTCAAACAGCAATAAAAAATAATAATGATAAAATTTGGAACAGCAAACTTGCCAAAGTAGATAATCCCCGCTCTGATATCTGGCGTCTAATCAAAACCCTTAAACCTAATGTTGGTAAAATTACTCCCCTCAAACAAGAAAATGGGTCATTCACAAAAAACACACGAGAGCAATGTGAAGCCCTGGCTGAGACTTTTAAACAAAACATGACCATCACTCTTGACTGGAATAGCCCATCTGTAGAACCGAGCGTCCAACAGTCTATATCCACTTTAAATAATTACACTATTTCCGAAATTCATAATCCGGTTCGATCACTAGAAATTTCTAAAGCCCTGAGTAAACTAAAGTCCCGTAAGGCACCTGGCGAGGATGGGTTGCAAAATATACTCCTCAAAAACGTATCCCGCAAAACTTTAGTCTTCATCACTAAGATCTTCAATGGCTGCCTGTTCATGGGCTACTTTCCAATTTCCTGGAAAACTGCCAAGATCATACCTATCAAAAAAGCAGGAAAAGATGAAACAATTCCAGTTCATTATAGGCCAATAAGTTTACTTCCAGCACTTGGTAAATTATTTGAAAAAATTATCTCCACTCGTCTCATAGCGGTCTCTAAACACCGCTATGAGACGAGTTCGCTATCAACGAACAGTTTGGATTTAGAACTGATCACTCTACTTGCCAACAATTAGCCCGACTTACTGAACACATTACCCATAATTTAAACCTTAGTCTACAGGGATGGTTCTATTAGACATAGAAAAGGCATTTGACTCTGTGTGGCACGAAGGCCTAATTCACAAACTAATGGTATTAAATATTCCATTACATCTTGTTAAAATCGTGCAGTCATATCTAACCAAAAGAAAATTTGCTGTCCACATTGGCGACGAAAAATCCTCACTTCGTTGGGTCCCAGCCGGAGTCCCACAAGGATCTTTAATTGGGCCTTACCTGTTTTTGCTATTCGTCAACGATATTCCGGTACAAACTAGAACTAACCTCGCGTGCTACGCTGATGTCACGGTCTCATATACGTCATCAAATGATGTGGATCTTGTCATAAGCAGGCTACAACTCTCAATCGACCTGTTACATAATTTCCTTACCACCTGGAAGCTCAAACTCAATGAAACAAAAACTGAAGCCACATTATTCACCCGCAAACGACAAGTTGCGCGTAGAGTTCTAAAAAATTCTGGTCATCCAATAGCCTGGAGTAAATCTGTACGTTATCTTGGCGTTACAATCGATAGCAAGGTAAACTGGTCAGAACATACAAGAAATATCCGAATCAAAGGTGCCCAAGTGCTGGGGGCGCTACATCAAGTTATGAACAGAAAATGTAAACTCAGCTCAGTAACAAAATTGAGGATCTATACGACACTCGTCCGTCCCTGCCTAACATACGCTTGTCCCGTGTGGAGTAGCGCTAGTCTCCGTCATTACAAACTGTTGCAAACGATTCAAAATAAAGCACTTAAAATAGCTTTTAACACGCCGTACAAAACCAATTTATATAAATTAAATTTTAACGTAGGACTACCCCTGCTGCGACATTTTATCATACGTTTAGCCATAAAAATTTATAGGAATTGTAAGCATAAATATCACTGTAATAGCTTGTCTCATGTATTGGACAAACGCGTGCTAAGGATTTACCGTATATCGATAGATACGGTACATACCGCTTACCCCATCACTACGTCTTATTCTCACCTGACGAGTGACGACTCGGCAGCGATAAGCGATGCGGGGTCGCGACCAGTGTATCGAGAGCGCGGTGCTGCGCCCGGCCGCCGCGCCCGCGCCCGTCTTAGGCTAGGCCGCGGGGGCCGAAGTGGCCCCTAGTTGGATGGTTACGATTTCGTCGCTAGTGCTTTATTATATTTGTTTTTACCTGACTACCTGCCTTCTTCGGATTATTATATTTATTTTGTTAATCTATTGCCAAAAGTGTATTTACGCCTAATAAATTCACAATTTTTAATAACATTATCTATTGAAAAGGAATAAGGCTCAATGCATATTTTAAATAAATTTATTAATCATTTACACAGTTAATAAAGTCAGGATTTTGAACAGTTTATATCATCAAATCAAATCAAATCATATTTATTTGCCAGTCATGTACATCTTACCTTAAATAAATTACAAATGAACAGAGTTTCAGCTTATCAACTTGTCGGTGCGACTTGTAATAGCAGAATGCCCTGGATTCCGATAGTCTTCGCTCAGGTCGATTTGCCAGTTCCCGCCCTTTCATCAGAAAAGCGGGTTCACCTCTGATTGGCTGGAAATCAACCAATCAGAGACGTGGCCCAATGAGGGCTAACTGAATGAAGTTAAGGTTTTAGCCTTCCGTTTCCGTATTCCGTTAAATAAGTTAGTATAATTATATACAATCAGTATAGCTAATCGCTAACAGCTCGGGCATCCTGCTAAAGCGAGTCCCATCGCTTACAGAAAGAAATGTAAATAAAGAAATGTAACTACGAGGACTGCTACTTATGTAACCGGAATAAAAAAAAATAACAAACGTATATGACTAAATATGGATTAATTATTTTTCAAAATATTCTCCCTTATGATCGATGCACTTTTGCATACATTGAATCCAATTTTTAAAACATTTTTTCCACTCTGACTGAGGTATCTCCAAAACGTGCTTTTTAAACGCGTCGAATGCATCTTCACGGGTCGAAAATCGTTGACCACGTAATTTATTCTTTACATTTGGGAATAAATAGAAATCATTGGGTGCCAAATCAGGGCTGTACGGCGGATGACCCGTTAATTCTATATTTTGACCTTCCAAAAATCGAGTCGTTTCGCGTGATGTATGACAGCTGGCATTGTCATGGTGAAGAACGATTCTGCGTCGCTGGTTGTTTTTACGTATTTCTTCAAATACCTCCGGCAAACAAATGGTTGTGTACCATTCCGAATTAACCGTTTTACGATTCTCTAGTGGCACTGTAGCCACATGGCACATTAATACCGAAAAAGCAGGCGACCATTTGCTTCAAGGTGCTTTTTGCACGAGTTACTTTCGTAGGGTTCGGCTCATTTTGAAACACCCACACTGTTGATTGTTTAGTTTCCGGATCATACGCATAGATCCAGGATTCGTCACCAGTGTAGATATTATAAACAGCTTTTGAGTCACCACGGATATATTTTTTTAACATTTTCTTGCACCATTCGACGCGAGCCTCTTTTTGATCCTTAGTTAAATTGTGAGGGATCCAACGGGAACAAATTTTTTTTACAGCTAAATGATCATGTAATATCTTATTAATGCTCGTCATACATATGCCCAGAGTCGCCTCTATCTCGCGATATGTAACATGACGGTCATGCATTATAAGTTTTCGCACAGCTTCAATATTTTGTGGTACAACGACCGATTTCGGGCGACCTTCCTTAACTTCGTCCGTGAGCATACTACGTCCACGATTGAACTCACTAAACCAGTGGTACACAGTGCTTTTCGATGGAGCTTCATCATCAAAAGTCGAAGTTAATTGATCTATGCACTGTTGTTGCGTTAAACCACGCCGAAAATCATAATAAACCATAGCACGAATATTTTCAGGAGTGAGTTCCATTCTTGCAGCGAGATGACATTTTGATCCCGCCAAAAACAAAAGACTAGCGTACATAAGAAAAAAAATTATAGCGGCCAGTATTAAAAAAAAGTTCAAATTTTACCATGGAGGTCAGATATAACGTTTATAAATGTTGGAATCCCAGATTCCGGATACATAAGGAGCAGCCCTCGTAGATGAAGTATAGGTCAAAGTAAATCATAGTCAATTACTTAGAAGAATGCTTAACATTTCGGGTGATACTGAAATTTACCTTTACAGGGTAGGTAATGAAAAGTATTAAAGACAAATTTTCATCATGAAATAATACATCATTTTCATCATTAGTACATAATATAAATAATCATACGAATAATCTACCTGAATAAATAACTTTGCCTTTTATTGTATTTGTTATTTTATTTTAATTCAAACACCTAATCGCTAAATCTATGTGCAATATTTAAGATAAGTAAAATTGTAATGTAACATGTTAACAATAAGCCCTACTGTCGTGTTGCTATACCCTTATCTGTGACATGCAACAATGCAGTTGAATTTGAATTTACTATATTTTAAACATTGTTTAATATAAATTAACTCAAACCTTGCATTTAAAGAATACATTTAAGTTCATAATTCATATAAATAAGAACCTACTTTGTAAGAGCGGTTACATATTGCTAGAAAATCAATGAATTAGGTACCATCGTATTTTAGGCAATTTATTATATACATTAAATCGATTTCTAGACGTAAAAGTTAGTTACTGTACCTAAGTATACTACTAATACTAATACTATAAATGACATACTTATACAAAGTGTCAGCTTTTAGGGCATACAATTTAATGGAACTTAATGATTTATTATCTTAATTAACTTATTAGTTTATAACATTAATTCAAGAGTATATAGACAGTATTAGAGTTAATTATAAATTATCATTTGGCTCTATGTCATTTTCTAACTCAGATCCTGAACTGTCGAAGTTTCGATCGAATACAAGCCAAGGTTTCATTTTGTCTAAAGCTACTATGTTTTCATACCGATGGCCGCGCTTGCGCGTTAAGGGTGTATCCACAATTACGAAAAGATCGTTCGGTAAAACTTTAGAAATACGATAAGGACCCTGAAATTTCACCGCTAGCTTTTTCGATTTCCCATCACTAGGTACCTCATATCTCATTCTAAACATGATTTAACATATTTCCTGACAAACTTCCTCATTTTGGGAAACCAATACACTTTTTGTATACGTGCCAAAGTTTTGTCTAGACCAAAATGACCTAAATCGTCGTGGTTTATCTTAGTTATCTGCCACCGTACGCCTTTGGGGACGACCCAACGAATGTCACTCGCTTCTTTACCTACAATACGATAGACTCTACCATTTTTTAGGGCATAATTTTTTACGATGTCCATCACCTTGGTAGAGTTAGGGTCACACAATGTTTTATTTATTTGCGTGATCTCATCATCGCTACTCTGCACTGTGTTAATCCAGTCCTCTGAGCCAACGACTAGGACATCTAATACATGCAGCTCTTCGGTGGCATCCCCTACAGGGTTCCTGCTAAGAGCATCGGCATGGGACATGCTGGACCCAGGTCGATACTCTATATCACAGTTGTACTCCTGTAGCTGTAGCCACCAACGCGCAATACGCGGTATCAAGTCCCTTTTAGATAAACTAGTTCTAAGAGCATTGCAGTCGGTGAGGATCTTAAACGGGATTCCTATTAGATAAACACGAAATTTGTTGAGAGACGATACTACGGCTAGTGTTTCCAACTCGAATGAGTGGAATTTCTGTTCATCCGGGGTGGTTTTCCTGCTATAATACGCTACGGGCCTAAATTGTCCTACGTCGTCTTTCTGTAAAAGTATACCGGCTATTCCTATTTTACTCGCGTCCGTGTGCACTTGAGTCTCTTTATTGGGGTCATAAAGGGCCAGCAAAGGTCTTTGGGCCAGTATGGTCTTAATATTTTGGAAAGCGTCGTTTTGTTCAGCGCCCCATGTCCAGACTGTGTCCTTACGGAGTAAGCTAGTCAAAGGCTTGGCTCTAGCTGCAAACCTTGAACGAACCTTCTGAAAAAGCTAGCTAACCCAATAAATTGCTGTAGTTCCCGTGGACTTTTTGGTGTGGGGAATTTAGAGACAGCTTCCGTCTTTCTATCGCCTGGCTTAATACCTTCGGCGTTTATTTCAAAGCCTAGAAAATCAATGCTATCCATGAAAAAGTTACATTTAGATAACTTTAAAGTAAGTCCCCCTTCCTTTAAAAGAACCAAGACCTCCTCTAACCTACTTAATCCTTCCTCAAAAGTACGAGCTGGGATTAGAATATCGTCCATATATATAAGAGCGTATTTTATTTTGGCTTCTGCTAAAATTTTATTCATAGTCTTCTGAAATACGGCCGGAGCATTCACTAGCCCAAATGGCATGCGTGTAAACGTGAACTGACCATCAGGGGTGATGAACGCGGTTTTATCCTGAGAATTCGGTTCTATTGGGATCTGGTAGTAACCTGACGCAAGGTCTAAAGAAATGAACAGCTTATTACCTGCGAGCCGATCGAGTTGGTCATCTATTAGCGGTAGTGGATAATGATTTTTTTTTGTACGTTTATTTAAGGCTCTATAGTCTACGCACAGCCTTTTTTCGCCAGTCTTTTTCTTGACCAACACGATTGGACTCACGTACGGTGATGTTGATTCCTTAACGATCCCCGCGTCCATCATCTCCTGGACCATATCGCGCACTAAAGATCTTTCCCCATACGACAAACGGTATGGCCTGTACACAACCGGTTCACTATCGTTAAGCTCGATGACCATCTCTCCCGCGGTAGTAAAGCCTATATCTTTCAAACCCGATGAAAAGCAATCTTTAAATCTAGTGAGTAATTTCTTAAGTTGGTGCCTCTGCTCATCATCGATCTGACTACCACATTTAACCTCGTCGTTTGAATCTTGGCCATTGAATGAAACTGAGCATACATCGCGTTCAACTAAGACTGGTGTAGACCGTGTAATTAAAATACCTTGTTTAAAGAGTATTGACCTTTGACATATATTTTGAATAAGCAAATTACCTAAACCGCTCTCTAACTTATATTCTCCAGGAAGTAAATAATGTTCCTTGTTAGCAATATTCCGAATTGTACCATTTACGTATATTGTTCCTGTGTATTTAGTGCGTGATTCGACCGAAATAGTAGCAAGTTGTCCAGGCATAATTGTGACATCATGCTGAACCATTAAAAATAGTTTATGCTCAAAAGATTTCTCAAAAACAATTTGTTCGGGGGTTTTTGTAATAGTAATATTAGGTTTCTCTGTAAATGAAAGACCCAAAAGAACAGGGTGCTTTAGAGCTGCATCATGTACAACAAATACCTCTACATTTTCCTCTATACCCTGCACTGTAAGGTTCACATTACACCTACCGAGTGGTTGTACGTGGTGACCGCCTATACCTCGTAATATCGGTAGCTCATGTGTGTCTAAAGTAAGTTGTAACCGATTAGCTTCGCTCTCTCTAATCAAGGTACACTGACTGCCTAAATCTACCAGACAGGTGAGTAAGCTCTTGTTAACCCATATATCAATAATGTATTTACAATTTGACGTATCTGTTTGCTCTACCACAGCTACTTGTTTTACGGGTTTGTGATCATTGTCACGCTGATCCGTAATTTGAGGACTGTTTGAGGGTTTAGATTTACAGTGAGAGTCTAGATGGCCCATTCTAGAACAAAAACTACATTTGTTCGGTGGTTTACTACATTTGAAACTTTTATGCCCCTCTTCATTACAGTTAAAGCACTTTAAGATGTTGACTTTAAATCTCTTACCAGAATCTATTTTCTTTTCTGATAAAGTCGATTGAGCTATCCTCTTATCACGATTCCTATCTATTCCCCCTTTACTATTGGCAGGCTTAATACCTTTAAAATATTTCAACACGGCCTCAGGTTCACGAAAACGGGCAGCGTGCGCCCCTACTTTAACCGCACGATCATCTACCCCATTTAGTAAGCAATCTACAGCCCTACGTCCTGTGATACCGCATTTGTTTATCAAGTTAATTTTTATGTAATAGTACTGATCCAGGGAGTCTCCGTAACGCGCTCGCTTGGCCAACATATCGGTTAATAAATCTGCGTAATCTTTTCTACACGAAAATGACTCTATAAGCTTTCTTTTCCATTCATTCCATGTATAAAGTACTGAACTCAATCCTTGATACCATTGCTTAGCGATACCACTTAGTTTGGGAACAGCAAAATGAATAATCTCGCGTTCGTCCCAATTGTAAATTTCCGCACACTCTTCCACTTTGGTTAACCATGTTATTATTGTTTGGTCTTTACACATTGGGTCGAACTCGTGAAGAAAGTTTGTCAAAGAAAGCTTAGAGGTCGGTGGTACCTTCATATTCCTTATGATCTCTAGACACTGATTTATGATACCGTGCGTTTCACCCGGTAAATCAGCTATGTGGTAAGTGCTGACGCGCATGCCGCGAGGGGGCACGACTTCTCCTACGCTTTAATAAGCGTTTGACGGGACTATCGTAACTATCGCTACTTGAAGTACGCTTGCGACGGCGCCCCCTCGGTGCGTGCGCTTCACCTAAAGAATCTCGTCTACTAGACCGCATTTGATCATGATCTTCATACGAAGACCTCGATCGTTCGGGCGTCTCGCGACGACGGGATCTAGAGCGGCTTTTATGGTTATCATAACGATTTTGATAAGAACGGCCCTTCGAGTCTTGTTGTCGGCCTCGAGTCACCGGTTCGAGCACCACCGACAACTCCCTACTCCTTGATCGAAAATATGGGCGCTTGCGGACTTGCCTTATATAGCTCCCTTCCGCTCCCTCTCTCCGATGCTGGTGCCGCAGTGGAGTCTGCCGTGCAGGGCCGCGATCTCGTCTCCGACCCCTGCTGACCGGCTCACCCTCCACTTCCTTGCTGCTCCCAGGCTTTGGCTCTGATTGCGCCTCCATTATCTGTTTACATTTGTATAACTGCATTAATCTATCATAACAAATATGATTCAGTGGGGGTTAAGAGTATTTGTTACTTAAGGAGGTTGCCGTTCGTGTTCATTGCACTACACACACAACTGAGTGATCAATATATTAAGTGGTTACATGAATAGGTACTGCAGTTAGTAAATAACAATATTACGTAGTAGGTAATTGAAGAGGACGGATTATATTTTCGCTGTTGTGCGGTTGTCGCAACAAGGCATAGATTTCATCCAATAATTACATCTATGCATGTGACTAAACAATATCATGGAATAGTTTAGATAATATAACTTAGTATAATATATTAGTCAATAAAGGTTAATTGATGTATCCATGGCCCTTAGTTGACTGATAATTAACAGTAAATCAATAAATAAGTACGGTAGTAAACAAAACATTGTAAGATAAAAAGGCCAGAAAAAGATAGCTATTTCATACATGAGTTTCAGGATACATTATTAAACTAGTCAGCAATTATAATAAAAGTATGTAATTAATTTATATTTATTTCAATTGTAAACTTTGTTTGGATAAGTTTTATTTCCAGTTTACATCTACCCTACGGTGATTCGTATTTATTCACTTTTATTGTGATTATTCACATTTTGAACCAATATTTTAGGGGTGTTATTATATTATACGAGTCAAGATAAATCCGGCAACTCAACTTCCATAACGACGGTGAAGCATATTAATAAACACATTCTCAGAGAGTAACTCTGTCGCAATGTATTATTCCCGTAGTGTATACAATCCAGGGAGTGCCCTGGCCGATTGTACACCCCACTGGTCTGCTTCTATACGGATATCGGATACATTCCCATAGTGTAGCTTTGGCACAATGTATCCCATCGTAATGTGAACAATTCTAGGGAGTACCCTAGCTAATTGTTCACGCCACTGATCCGCTTTCATTACATCTTTCATCAAACTAGAACTCCGTGATTTATTTCCAGAGAGTAGCTCTAGCACAACGAATCACTTAATGCATTGTACAATTCTAGGGAGTACCCTAGCGAATTGCACAATGCATTCATTATTTTCTTGATATGGACGGTAGCGAATAAAATCAAGCCATAAAATATCTCAGAGAAATAAGTTTGTACTTACGGTTTTTCCACACAATTTAAACACTGAGCTTGAGCCTACTTCCTTTTCGTTAAATTAAATTATAATTTTAGTGAAATTGTGTGGGAGGAAAAAATAATAATTTATGTAGTACATTTACACAAAAATAAACTTGAAGGCTGGATCAGATCGGATAAAATATATATCCAACTTGATCCCACTTCTGAGATGAAAAGGAATAAGGCTCAATGCATATTTTAAATAAATTTATTATATTATATTATATATAAATATATTATATTATATAATAAAGTCAGGATTTTGAACAGTTTATATCATGTACATCTTGCCTTAAATAAATTACAAATGAACAGAGTTTCAGCTTATCAACTTGTCGGTGCGACTTGTAATAGCAGAATGCCCTGGATTCCGATAGTCTTCGCTCAGGTCGATTTCCCAGTTCCCGCCCTTTCATCAGAAAAGCGGGTTCACCTCTGATTGGCTGGAAATCAACCAATCAGAGATGTGGCCCAATGGGGGCTAACTGAATGAAGTTAAGGTTTTAGCCTTCCGTTTCCGTATTCCGTTAAATAAGTTAAATTAGTATAATTATATACAATCAGTATAGCTAATCGCTAACACTATTCTCAAAATTGTTTGCGATCTCATTGTTTTAATCATGTATAATTTTAATGCTGTAAACTTACATAGGCGCTACAGTCTGAATAAGTACTTTTAGTTAATAGTATTGTTTTGTTTATTATTGTTTTGTACAGTGAAAATCTCTGTTAAACTATTTAAATTTTTGAAATAAAGAACATTAAAAAATAAAATAAAAGTTTTATATTGTCACACCGTTCTAATGGTGGGTCAGAGTTCCATTCGGCTGATAGTACGTAGATACTCCAATAGCGACACACGCACGAAATTATGTCAGAGACACACGCCTAGACCAATGGATGTACGTGGAATTACGTTGCTCACTACATGTACAGTGTGTACGTGAGAAGCGTACGCCGCAGTGGAATTCCAACTTTAACTTGATACCGCAGACGCAAATCGGCGTTACGCTTGTGAAAGCATCAGCATCGCGACAGGATACACGTTTGTAAGGCTAAGCGAAGAATGGGTAAAAATACTAATGGATAGGAATATTGTATTTAACAGGAAACTGGACTTGAGGAACTGAAACGCGATATGTACCCGTATGCGACTCAGAATGATTACACTACGAGTATAGTATATAAAAAGTATGAAGCGCTATGCCGCGGAGAGACGGAGATTAACAGGGGTGTTGCTAAAAGGTAAGAACAAAAAGTACCTAAGCCTTAAAACCCTGACGATTCAATATTCAATCATTTATTGGGTTCCATTATGCTAATATTTGAAAATGACAACCCCTTATTCGCCAAAATTTCTTATCAATCATTTGCCTTCTCATCGGCTCGTTCCGGACTCACTCCATTAGAATGTGGTACCTACAAGTTTTCTAACACATAATAACTACGGAACATTATGCATTAAAAATGCGAGCTTGTTTAACGGAATGTGTTCCGCGTCTAACCTCATAGCTAATACTGTAATACTAATCTCGGCGTTTCATGTCGCAGTCATTAAACCTTTGGCCTCGGAGATGTATTCTTTTACATGCGATTATTAAACTACACGTAAAAGTGTGTGCGTTTGTGCCAAATCTTGCCATGGGCTGAAACTTGGATATACACCAGATTATTATGAAATACAGGGTGTTTTTTTGGTCAGCAACTCCACAGTAGGGGTTACTATATTCATGATTCTGAGCTCAAAAACAATATAGGTAATTAAGAGGCCATCTATGGTGCCACGCCCCCACAAGAATAAAAAGGGATGGCTTTATGTGCTTCCGCGCCAAGAATGTTAGATAGAGATAGTTCGCTCGTGCCTTGACGGCAGCGTTAAATTCAATTGCTGTTTACTTTAAAACCACAACGTTTATCGAAAAAATGGTTTACCAGGATTAAGAAGTTACATATCCTTAACTATTGAATTGAAAATCATCGTTAAAGATTATAGGGTTTCGAAGATTCAACCAAAAACATGCAAAAAAGGTGTCATGTTTGAAAAATAAAAGTATCGAGGATTTTGTTTCTAATCGTGTTTTTTACGTTTGCCAGTCTCAAGCAAATATGATCGAGTTTAATATATCCAAAGCACAGATACAAAGGCGTTATGGTTATTGAGATCCAGATCGCGGAACATTAGCATAGTTGGCCTCTTAAAAATAAAATAAAAATCTTGAATAGTCGAAAGAATACCCTCGCTATTTTATAAATCATGTTCTCTCGTTTCTGTAGCTACGAAGGGTGTAGGCCGCCGCTTATCGTCACGATCAGTCGTATGTTATTGTTTGATAACATACGACTACCCTCACAAAACTATGCGCAATTGATGTCAGTTCCGTGTTTGTTTCGAAGCGAGTGCTAGTTAAATTGTTAAATTATTTGATTGATACACTGAAATAAATAATTGGTCGCTTGTAACAAGATTGTGATTGTTGTGCATAAGCGTCTTGATCCCATACGAGGCTGACAAGACGATAGATACATCAACTAAGACGATAGATACATCAACTAAGACGTTAGATACATCAACTACGATGTTAGTTGAATCACTAAAGAAATGTCTGTTGTTACTATCAGCTTTGGTTGATATAACTAATATCTTAACTATTGTATTATTTTTTTGTCAACTAAGTGAAAATCTCTCTTTGTTGGCTCTAATTTTTACAAACAACTTTAATTAAGGAAAACCTCCGCTGCGCTTCATATTATCCTTAAGTTATTTGTTTACTTACTAACTGTTGACCGACTATACATATATGTATAATTTATACCCACTTTAATTTAAATAGGGTTTCGCCAAAAAAAAAAACGTTTTTGGGATAAACTTTGTTAGCTGACAGTACTTTTTTGCACAGTCATCATTTGCTTATCGAGATCAAACTAACGTGTCTTAACTCAAAGGATCAAGTTAATAACCTATGACGTTTGCCCTAGATTGTTCTGCCGCTACATGTCGGAGACCCACCCGTTCCTCCGGCTGGCCCCGATCAAGGCGGAGCAGGTCTACATCGACCCGGACGTGTTCGTGTTCCACGGCGTCCTCAGCGATCACGAGATACAGGTCCTCAAGGTCTTGAGCATGCCACGGGTAAGTGACGTGACGTGACATCAGTGACAAGAAACTTAACCACTTGGGAGCCTACCCATAATTAATGTCACACCTCCACCACCACCAAAGTGTGAAGTGTCACATGTAGGTAATCAACTTAATTAGGTATTATTACCAAGCTAACAATACCTTCATAAGTTTTAAAATTTGTCCACTTGATCTTGCTGTAGGTACTTATGGTGTACATAACGTTAGGAGTGCACAAAAGTTTAAATCAATTAATTACTTATTGAACATCGTAGGTAAGTCCCCGCGTACTTTACAAAATATAATTACCGAAAATAAACAGATTTGACAGGTCGCAAGAAGATAATTCGGACGCTTTAATGTTCTGTTTGACTAGTCTTCTTTAAAACTTTGGTATTTACATAACAACAAAAAGGAAGGCAATTATAAAAGTGTACTAGATTACTTGGATAGACTCACTCCGGCTTTGGCATCTTTGGGTTTGAAGATCAAGACCAAAACTGCAATATTTTTGTGTCTATTGCTGGGTCATGACTGCCTCATTTAAAATCTGTATTGTAAGGTATTTAGACAGTGCACAAAAAAAAATTCTCTTATTTTATACACTCTGAAAACCGTGAGTGACTTTTATTTTAGAATAAAATAGAATAGAATAGAAAACATTTAACATTAACATTTTAATGAGTGGTTCACGTTTATAAAAGGTTTAGGTTTTGGTTACTTGCTATCCAGGGGCAGTGAAAGAGTGAAATTTGATAATTTTGCTTCACAGGCCCAAAATGTGTTAGAAATATTGTGTTAAAAAGTAAATATTTTTGGTGGAGGTATCACCTACTTAAGAGTCGCCGCCTCATCAGAGTCAGGACCTAAGTTGCAATCTCTACCTATAACATCATTCTTAGGAACATTTGCAAGGTTATTCTCGAAGGGTCTGTAATCCTTAATTTTGCGTGTATGAGACTGGTTTAGGGGTGAACGGTGATCAAAGATTGAGTTGGTTACGTAGTTACTTAGTGCACCATAACGAGATTAAAAACCTCAAGGTCTTAGTCGGACGCATGAAAACAGCATCGAAGATCTGGCATTTGTCCTATTGCCGAAGGGTACAGGGTATGTAGTTACTAGGATTTCCACGTCGTCATAATAATGATCCGATGATATTAATTTAATAATACCCAACAGATCAAAACCGCCCATTTTCTTGATGAGCAAACCGGGAAGTGGGTGTTAGGAAAATCTCGTGTATGCAAATTGGCGTGGTTTCGCGACGAGGAGTCGCAGGTGGTGGCGCGCGTGTCGCAGCGCGTCGCCGACATGACGGGGCTCAGCATGGAGTCGGCCGAGCAACTGCAGGTCGTCAACTACGGCATCGGAGGACACTACGAGCCGCACTTTGACTACTTCAGGGTGAGTATAGCAACTGGTTTACAGAAACCGAGCACAAGACTCACGATGTTATCGGCAGACTAGCTGCAGGTCAACTAAGGCATCGGAGGACACTACAAACCGCGTTATAACTTCGCTCTTATAGTAATTTTAACTTGTAAAGCGCCGCTAAAATCGCGTAGCTGTCAAAAAATTCCATACAAATTTAGCTCCAGGCGATAACGTTTCTCACCCCTAAATCAATTCCGATTTCCGTTATTAAACGTTATTTTTCCTCTATTGTGTGACGAAAGTTAAGCATATTTATTAATTTACTAGCGGACGACCGCGACTCCGTACGCGTAGAATTATTTTCCCGCTACTCCCCCTATTTCTTCCCGTTGGGGTCGATTTTCGGAAAATCCTTTCTTAGTGCTCACTTACATCATGAAAGGAACCCCTGTATCAAATTTCAAGTTTCTAGGTACAGTAGTTCCGGCTGTGCGTTGATATATAAGTCAGTCAGGTTTGCCTTTTATATAGGTATTTAGATTTAATACGTATACCAACAGAATACAATGCTGACATAATAAGACAATTATTGTTGACCAATTATGATTGATTGATTGATTGTAAGTATGGTTAATTTTCTTCACACAGTGGAGGCAAATAAAGTTGTCTAAAACTAAGGCCTTAACTGCAACAAGAATTTTGATAATCACCCAAATATAATTACCCAGAAAACGAAGGGGAAATAAAATAAATAATATCTATCCATAGGTAACTTCTCCATCTAGGTATCCAATGTAAATTGGATAAATAAACTACCAGTAGTTCAAGATGATGATTATGATGATTATTATCATATCTCACAGCTCTGTACAGTAGTGGTTTCAATCCACGAAATCCCCCGTGATTTACTTTACGAACATTACCACCACTGAGCAACGTCAGTTTCACTGGCGGGGCGTGCCCGTGTCAAAGTGTTAGATTTTATTTATTTTAGCTATGATTTACGTATACATTTTACTCGGTTGTCTTGTTTTATTTAAAATATTTTGTTTCTTGGCTATGATTTACACTAGTAACTTTTTTTAATTAAGTATGGCGAAACCTACCTGATTAATTTGATTGGTGCAATCTGTGTTATCTGTGGCGGGAAAGTGAAGTAGCTCACCGATTGAATCACGTCATTTATATCACTCAATGTCGTGAGCCAATCGGATACTTGGATTTTCCCTCCATATTGATGGGGTTCTTGGCCAAGAGCTGATCTCCGGGCAGCCATTCTGCTTTGGATGGAGAACCTTGAGGCCGGTCGCTCATTGGAGACGAATTCATGTCGTACGTACACTTACAATGCGGGTCGTACCTACGAATAGAGTGCGCACACTGAATACGTTTACCGCGTGAAACATGACAGTGATTTGTTGACATTGACCTAGGGTTTTTGGTGCAAAATTAATAATTTACAAATTTTATATGATTATCTTCTTACTAGAAGACAGCGACAGCGTCGTCGCTATCGTAGGACTGAATGGGTGCGTGAAATATATTTAAAAAGAGAGGAAATTGGTAAATTTCATCATATTAATAAAATTTTTTTTTTTTTTTTTTAGCAAATTATACATTTTGATCCCACAAACACTTATAGCTTAGAGCCGCTAAAAAGCTTTCGATTTAAACCCTATGTATGCTCAGCGATTTTCACTATTTTCGGAGATATTGATCATTTTAATCTGAATTTTTGTAATTTGCCCTTATATCCATATCCTATTTGCCCGTTTTTTTTTAAGTATTTTAGAAACCTAATATGGAGAATCTAACTTTATGCGATTACTTTTAAAAAAAAACCGGGCTAATAGGTTTAAAAACTTCGCTAACTAGTATGAATTCTAATTATGTAAGATATTACTGAAAAACTTATGAAAGAAAACATGAAATGTATGATTTTTCGTGATATGGACATAAGGGCAAATTACAAAAAATCAGATTAAATGAAAGGAAAGAGAAATTTAACTAAATATTTTTTATATTTTTGCAGAAGAAACATTTCTCTTATTCGATTTATTCTGAAGTAGACAATGGAAACAGAATCGCGACAGTGAAGTTTTATGTAAGTAAAATATGTAAGAACATGAAAAATCTGATCTCATGTAAATGAATCTGCAATTTTTTTCGCGTGTTGGTAAGGTGTTTACCAACACAAACAAAATTACTGCAGATTTATTTGTTTTAATATATTAAATACTAGCTTTTGCCCGCGACTTCGTCTGCGTAGAATTAGTAATTTGGGTAGCTTATTTTTTATCCAAGCAGATTTTTTATGTTTGCTTACTTTTAAATAATAAAAGAAAATGATGGTTTTGATTTGTAATCATCAATAATGTGTACAACCAGAGTTTAATGAACAGATAAATAAATTATTAGTAACTGCGACATATAATTTAGTTTATCACGTTTCTGTGAACTACGTTTTTTGTTTTCCCGACCTTTGCTAACACGTTAAGATTTTGTGGACTTGAGACTCGTGAGCACGCCACATATAGTTGTCCATGGGAAAAATAGTTTTTAACTAAATGTACACGTGCAATTTTCAGTGTTTGTCCTTGTGCCTCATTTATTGTCATCGCGAATGCGGATTTTAGGGGGAACTGGACTCTTTTAAACTGGAATGGTAAATCGGTCGGGATTATTGGAATACGGAGAATTAGTACACCTTCTCCCTTTGCTGTTCCTGTCATAATGATTGCTTTTACAATATTACGTCCCAGGTGTGTAATTTGCAGTCGTGTGCCATTACAAAGTCTCGGTGCGTCAAGATTTCGCATCAACAGGACTGGAACGCCAACTTTAAGTCTCAACTTGAGCGGCACTAACCAGCTTGAATAAATATTACCATAGTAGGTTTGATGGACATTTATGAATAAGGGGGTACATATTTAAAATGTTGATTCCATCTTAAAAACTTCCTATAAGTGATGAAAACGGAATTACGGATTCAAAATATCTCTAGACCAAATTTAATTTTAATTTTATAGGGAATGATGATTTCCCGGATAAAGACTGCCCTATCATCTTCCATGGGCCACAATCTCTATACCAAATTTCATGAAAGTAAATCGAAAAAAGTTAACTATAAAAAAAAAATTTAACCCCCCTCCCCTTCACCCATCACCAGTAAGGGGATGATATTCGGGATAAAAATTATCGTATGCCCCTCCTCGGAACTACATATAAATATCCCTATATCAAATTTCATTTAGTTTTGATTTTAGTTGGAGACTTTAATATAAATTGCTACGACCGAAATGACTTAAAATTTAAATGTTTGACACAATTTTTGGAGACTGTTAACCTGACTCAACACGTACGCGACCCGACTCACTTCACGAGCCACAGTGAAACGATGATAGACCTTGTGTGCACCGACGCTCGCGTTGTGACTGTGGACGTGAAGCATATCCCGGACCTCGGGGCGCATGCTTTCGTCACCGCTGAGCTTGACATTAAAAAACGGAAACCGACGCCGACAACTATTACGTACCGACCTCTAAAAGATATTATCTTTTGTGGCTTCTACCAAGACCTAGACACGATTGACTGGGACCAAATACTCCAACTTGAAGATGTTAACGACATGGTGCGGCGCTTTAATGACCTTTTACTTGGACTTTTCGACAGACATGCACCTGAGAAGACGATCGTGGTGAAGGAGGCTCCCAAGCCTTGGCTGACAAGTAACGTCAGGCTTATGATGCGTCTTAGAAACGCAGCTCATAGCAAGTACAAGCAAACGAAGTCTGACGCACATAAACAGTACTACCTCGACTTGAAGCACCTTGTCATTGCATCTATCCACAGCGAGAGGCGAGCCTTCTTCGATCACCGTATCAACAACGCCACTGACACAAAGACGCTGTGGAAAGACTTGAAGCGTACCGTTACTCCTGACCCACACTCGCAACCCGACCTGCCGACGCATTTCGACGACCCTGAATTAATAAACTGTCATTTCCTCAATACACCTGGGAAACCAAAGGTCACTATATCCGACTTGACATTTTATGAGTTCAGTAGACACGGAGACACGAGTTTTACTCTTATGCCCACGACTTCGACAGCTGTCAGTAAAATTATAACGACTGCAAAAGGACTTGACTCGATTTCTATTGACATGTTGCACCTGACTCTTTCGAGGACCGCTGACATCCTGACACACATAATTAACACGAGTATTTTAACTATGACTTTCCCGACTGACTGGAAAATCGCTCAAGTGACCCCTTTACCTAAGATACCGAACCCAGTGAATCTCTCCGACCTTCGTCCTATTAGCATCCTTCCTTGCGCGTCTAAGATAATAGAAAGGGTAATCTGTGATCAACTGTCGGAATACCTAGAGAAAAACAGCATCCTACCTGAACTACAGTCGGGTTTTCGTAAGGGTCGGTCGACTGCTACTGCGTTGCTCGATGTAGTTGATAACATCTTACAGGCTCGGGATGCTGGCAAAAGTACTATTTTAGTTCTTTTAGATTTCTCTAGGGCTTTCGATTGCATTAGTTTGCCCTTGCTATTATCTAAGATGTCCTTTTACGGGTTTGATGTCGCTGCGCTTAGATGGTTTGACAGTTACCTGTCCGGTCGTGCGCAGGCGGTCAAGCTTCGGAAAGCGTCAGGAGGTGCTTTGCTGTCCTCTCTTAGTCCTGTGACTAGGGGAGTGCCGCAGGGTTCGATCCTGGGTCCTCTACTCTTTATATTGTACAGTGCTGACATTGTTACCAGTATAAAGAGTAGTAAGTACCATCTCTACGCCGATGACTTGCAACTTTACACTTCTAGCACGTTCTCAGATACAGTCAACGCCGTAGAGAACATAAACGCTGACCTCGATCGTCTTGGTCGGAGAGGAATTGCCTGGTCCTCAATCCCAAAAAGTCCAAATATTTGGTATTTGGATCAAAGCATCAAGCCCTTAAAACTTTAGATAGCCTGGCGTCCGGGGATATTACTATCATGGGCGAACCGATAGAAAGAGTGGTGGAAGCAAGTAACCTTGGCCTGCTCATGGACAGCGAGCTGCGCTTTGAGAGCCACGTAGCTAAAGTCGTGAGTAATTGCTTTTACCGTCTCAGGGTTCTTTATAATATTCGTGATTACCTCAGTGTTGATATGCGTGTCCACCTGTGTGAATCACTCATATTATCTGGATCAAACTATTGCGATGTTGTTTATGATGATCGTATACTTGGTCGGTCCAAGAGGCTAATACAACGAGTCCAGAACACGTGTGCTCGTTTTTGTTTTAGAGTCCCTCCCCGCTCCCACATCACTCCATATTTGAACGCCGCTAACCTGCTAAACATGGCTGCGCGGAGGCGCATGCACCTGGCGACCCTTATGTTCGGTGTGGTGCAACACATGACCCCGTCGTACCTCTTTAACAAGATCCAGTGGTCCAGTAATGTACGCAGGTTTAAACCTAGGGCGGTTGTGCCGCTGCACCGAACCGCGGCGTTTCGGGGTAATTTCAGGTTCGCGGCGTCCAAGTGCTGGAATGATCTCCCCCCTCCCATCCAAGGAGCGCCTAGCAAGTACACCTTTAAGCGTAAGCTTAAAGGCTATTTATTGAGGCTCCAAAAATCATAATTTCCCAACCAGCAATTGTCCTTAAATTATAGTTTTGTTTTCTTTGCTTTTTGTTTTTGTTTTTTGTTTATTGAATTGTGCCAAATGGTCGATGCTGTATACTGGCTAAGTAGGTATATTTATTTTAAATATGATATTTCTGTAAGGTATTTGCATGTAGTTTTTGTATTTATTCTGTCACTATCTATAAGTATTTGTTCGGTAGTATATATTTTTGTATTACCTAGTCTATTTATTCGTTTAGCGTACCGTCCGTCTGTCACAAACGGAGCTGGCTGAAAATCAGCGCTGCAGGTGTTTAACACCTCAGCATTATGCTGAGCCAGTGTCCGATTCACTGCCGCGAAGACACACTCACTACTCTTTTTATTGCTGTTTTCTGTTTTTACTTTTGATTTCTGTGTGTCTTATGTGTGTAGTGGATAAATGTATTTTTCTTTTCTTTTTCTTTTCTTTAAATCGGCTCAGCGGTTTTAATAGCTCCATGCAAATTTTAACCCTCCATTTCAATCCCTTAGGTGATTAATATTGGAAAAAAACTATCCTTTATCCTTTCCCGGGATTCAAACTATCTTTGCACCAAATTTCATCTAAATCGGTTCAGCGGAATAAGTAGCTCCATACACAAATTTTAACCCCCCATTTCACCTCTTAGGGAATGAATTTCGGGAAAAAACTATCCTATGTCCTTTTCCCATAATTCAAACTATCTCTACACCAAATTTCATCCATCTCAATCGGTTCAGCGGTTTAAGTATCTACATACAAATTTTAACCCCCCATCTCACCCCCTTAGGAGATGAATTTCGGGAAAACAACTATCCTATGTCCTTTCCTAGGATTTAAACTATCTCTGCACCAAATTTAATCTCAATCGGTTCAGCGGTTAAAGTATCTCCATACAAATTTAAACCCCCCATTTCACCCCCTTAGGGGATGAATTTCGGGAAGAAACTATCCTATGTCCTTTTCCAGGATTCAAACTATCTCTGCACTAAATTTCACCTAAATTGTTTCAGCGGTTTAAGCGTGAAGAGGTAACAGACAGACAGACAGACAGACAGACAGACAGACAGACAGACAGACAGACAGACAGACAGACACACTTTCGCATTTATAATATTAGTATGGATACTTTACTGTTTTTTACCCATCAGCAGTAAATCCACAAAGATGGAACTGCCGTAATTTCCGAATATCAATATTTCTGTGCATTTTAAGTGTCATCCGATTTGTAAACAAAGTAATTAACTAAATAGATATAGTACGAGAGGTCTTAAAAGAGTTTTGGGTTCGTGTAAAGTCTGTCAGAATAGCATAAAACTAGCAGTCTCCTGGCTTCCTCCACTCATCTGTGCACCCTGTACAGTCACTACAAAGATAATGTATCCAATTTTGGGCCTTATTAGAATGCAATAATGTAAAAATAGTGGATAAGTACATATCCTTGTAGTTGACTGTACACGAAATGCCCGGTGTATAGTGATTATCGTTATCTAACAAAATGTACAGCGTTAATTTTTGTGTAGAGTTCTCTTGCTGCTACACTCAAAGTTCGTATTCCTCATGCAATAGATAGATAATAATAGAATAATGCATGCAGTATTCCTCATGGACTAGATTACTCTGGGGCCAAAAGTGGTTAGGTACTATTTACGAGGCACAAAATAATAGCTAGTACCTGTAAAGTTTTCTATGACCTCTGCCCGAGATGACATCACCCCTAGCCCCCCCAGGTATAGTGCTTTTATTCCACCTTGCATGGGTCAATGTATGTGCAGTTCGTTTGTTCAAATAGTTTGCATTGCACCCCTTTGAAGTTGCCGACACCGCTTTGTGCGCGCCGCGGCGGCTTCTTTGTACCCATTGTAGCGGCACATCAAAGCATGCAAACTATTTAAACCAACGAACTATAAAAGAGTTGATTTAAGAATCGCGACGATTGCGACAAAACCATGAATTCAGTTGAAAATATATTTACGAATATTTTATTTTGTGTGTGTTTGTGCATAGTCTGTTTTATTTTGAATAAAGTCACTATCTCATCATCCCTATTATGTGTAGATGTCGGACGTGGCGCAGGGCGGCGCCACAGTGTTCACGGAGCTGGGCCTGTCGGTGTTCCCGGCGCGCGGCGCGGCGCTGTACTGGCGCAACCTGCACCAGTCGGGCGAGGGCGACCCGGCCACGCGCCACGCCGCCTGCCCCGTGCTGCGCGGCTCCAAGTGGGGTGAGTCGAACAAGCCAGCAGAACATCTTCGAAACATGGTACATCGTGCGGCTTGTAGGTTGCATTTTTTATCGGAATTTATTTGTTTTCAGTGTGCAACAAATGGCTTCACATAGTGGGGCAGGAGCTGACAAACCCATGCGATTGGGATTGTCAACGAAAAGAAATGGCCAGGAAGATCCCACGCCCCGTACTTAATCGTCGCAGTAGTTTATTGTAATTTAAACTGAATTAATCCATGAGTAAAAGTTGTCGTACCAGAATTACAACTCTCCAGAAAGTTGAGGAGCTCATGTTCCAAATGATCTTTATTTAAATACCTCTTGACTTTTCCTCGACGTTGATGTTTTTATTGCATGTTTGTTCGTACCTACATAAAAAAGCCTTTACGTATAACCAAACTAACCGGTCAAGCGCAAGTCGGACTCACGCACCGAGAGTTCCGTACCGCCGTACATTAGGTACTATTATTTTGATTTGAATTCGACTTCGAATCAAATCAGCGCGAGCCTATCACGAACATAACCATTTTTAGTATTTGTTGTTTTTCGTCACTTCTACACCATACTATACAATAATCACACTAAATTTGACGATTGTATGTTCTACCGTTTTTACAAAACCGGGTAAAATATTTATTTACTTTCAACGAGCACCGGAATTCTGGTACATGTCGCAATGTTAAGTAGGTACCTACTCGTACATGTGAATTTGATTGCAGCGCTTCTCCCGACCGCAGTTTCCTCAGGGGCTGCACTAGTACCCTGACTTGACTACAGTTTACATAGAGTATAAACTTTTTCGATCTCATTTTTAACTAGCTGTTTATGCCTAGCATCGCCCTGATGATTTTTCTTCACACAAACGTCGTCCTAACTAGACAAACACAGTATTTTGCATTGAAATTCGTCGGGTCTTACTCGAATTTTTAGAAAGACGCAAGGCAATTGATGAATAAAGTTATAAAGTGTAATAAGTGTAATATGTAAATATGTAACATCGTGTTGATACTGTTGCTTTAAACTAGGTACTTTTAAACATATTTGTAAGAGTTTTACTATAGATTACTGTTTGGTCGTAAACTATAGGTAAGTATGGTGTTTAGATTATTATTTAACCTTAATGTGACTCCGAAATAAAAAGTTATCATACAAATACAACCCGTCTTCGGCTTCCAAAGTTAAGCAACTACAAGCGTAGTCTAAAACAGGATGGGTGACCGCTTAAAACATCGTGTTGATAAAATCAATTTTGTCACATACTCGTATTTGTAGTTTTACTTGAGATTGATTTTTATTATGAAAATTAAACTACAATTTAAGCTTAAAATAGCATCAAAATAAGAAGCCATTGTAAAAATACAATCCGTATAAAAATGCAAAAAAAATTTTTTTACATGTTTGGGGTCCCCTGTTGCTATTTAATTATTGTTCATTGTATAATTTTAAATGAGTTAGAGTTTATAATAACACGTAGTCTGTGAAAAATTCAACTGGTTACTTATTACGGTTAAAAAAAAATAAGTTAAAAAGTTTCTCAAACCGCGGACCACGTAATAAATCCTAAACCTTAGGTCAGTGCTGCACGCAGAGTGACTCATCAACTCAACACTTTTCTGCTTCAAAAACGCTGAAAAACGCTTCAGAAACTGCTGACTGAGCGGTGTGCGAGCTCGCGTTATCATGATGTAGTTGCATCGTTTCGGTTGCTTCTACGGTACCATATTATTGTATTGTCATCGGAATTATAATAATGATAAAAGTTTTAATTACATCGTTTTGTTAGTTACACCAGGTTTTTTATCGTCCCGTGAAACTGAAACGATGCGTAACTGCGTATTAAACTTATTTGATTTTACAACATAATTGTAGTTATATAAGATTAATCGTCAATAACAGACCACTTAAAAAATTTACATTTAGTTACTAGCCATCAAATTTATTTTCATCACACTTGCTCGTAAATAGTGTCCTAATATGCTAGAAAAATCGACCGTAAATCCAAAATAATACCCGCAGGCCTTTTTTTACCATTACGCCCTATCGTGTGTAATAGCTTTTTTTTAAAATATAATACGTGGACTCAAACTATCATAATACATCAGGAACCCAATTCTTGTGCTTCGATATGAAGTTTAATTCGAGATGAAATGTCAGTTGCATACAATTTTCTAAAAATCTCGCATATAAACTATTGATCACTAGAATCAGACTCCTGAACAAGTTTAACATTATCTCTGGTAAGTCATAGACAATGATGTAGTCTACCGCTAATTTATAAATACTGATTATAAACTGTGTGATTCCAAAATAATAATTAAAAAGGTGTCTTTGTGCATATATCAAAATTTATATATGAATAAAAAACATGTCGTCATCAGAAGAAATGGATAATGTGACTCCGCCTGACATCACCAACGCGGCTAAAATTATTAGTGAGAATCGTAAGTTACAAATATGATTTTTGTCTGATTTTATTTCATTTCCTCGCAATTGTCATGAAAAACATTGTATGTTACACGGGTGGTAAGGGAAATATAAAGCTCGAGTCATTAAAGCCCTCGTAATTCTGTGTTTACCACCCTTAATACACAATGTACTATTACTGACTCTGTTAGTAAAGATACTTGGACAGTACTCGTCGCTAGTGGTGTGCGTGTCTATAGGCATTACAACTACATGTATGACCCACCCGCTTTTTGAGATAAAACCATTCAGCACGGGTAGCACAAGTTGCATTTTCTCGCTTGTCGCTCAGTGCGTCTCTATCGTTACCGGGTAGATAGAAAGGGAGATCCGAGTGACAAACAAGTCGCGGACAGGTTCTCTATTGGATGGCATAAAATTGTATGTAATAATATTGTTACGCATAATTGCTTTTAGCCGAAATAGCGATGTGCATAATCATCTTTACGCATATAGTTTTACGCATAAAATTAAAAAGCATAAATACAAAAAGCATAATCGTCATGAAGACTAACGTCAAATAGCATAAATACAAAAAGTCATAATAATAAATTGGCATCATTACAAAATGCATAACAGTATTGTCCTAAAAATAGTCATGTACAAATGGCACATACATAGCAATACACTTGCTATAGCGAAATTCGTAGACGTACTACGAGAAAAGGTTAGTTTTGGTTATCATACTCGTACTAACCTAACCCAACCTAATGTACCTAACGTGACCTAATTTAACCTTACCTAATATGTAACAACGAAACAGTATTTTATTCATTTAGAAAACTGAAATTATGGTTAATGACATATATAACAAATAATTAGTAGCCCAAAAAATAATATGCATAATGTGTATTAGTCTAATACAAATTAGTCCAACTGAAATTATTCTAATAGCGTTATATGCCAAAAAAGTATTAGGCCAAAGTATTATTATGCGACAGTACTATTATGCCAATACAAATATACGAAACAATAATAGTCTAAAACAAACTATGCGATCCAAGGGGATCCCTCGCGGACAACATGTGCTAGCCGTGCAGGAGGTACAAACAAAAAAGGAAAAGGATTAGATTGGAGTAGGTAAGTTAAAAGTGTATGGTATTTGTTAATGTAAATGATAAATTATAATTTATTGGAATTATAATGTTACAAGTGACATGGTTACAAGTAGGTGCGTTGATTGTTGATACATTCTACTAGCGCATCTTTGGTGGAAATGGTGCGAATAGGTGAGGATGTGCGAGACGAGACTTGAAATGTTGTTTTAAATCGTTATTTTAATACCTGCAAAGTGTTTATTATCTAAGCAACGCAAACTCAAGTGGTATCGCGCGTGCTTGCCATCAGTTTTTGATAATTAGGAATGGAAGTATGATGATAATATAATATATCGGGGGACAATCTCACACAAATTGACCTAGTCCCAAACTAAGCTCTAGGCTTATACTATGGGTACTAGACAACGATATAAATACTTATATAGAGAAATAAATACTTAAATACATAGAAAACATCCAAGACTCAGAAACAAATACTCGTGCTCATCACACAAATATCTGCCCTTACCGGGATTTGAACCCAGGACCGCTAGCTTCGTAGGCAGGGTCACTACCAACTAGGCTAGCGCGTCGTCAAAATCATGATGATGATGATGAGTGGGAACGCCCGGCCGGATCAGGCGGGCGGTCGATCGGTCCTCCGTTCATTCATTTGGAACTATGATAGAAATAGATTTAAATTTTCATCTTACCTCGTCAGTTGAAAATAACCTTTATTCATGCAAGCACAATAATTATGTAGTTCAAGTACGCTTTTAAAAAGCCTTCATCATAATCATCATCATCATCAAGATTTTAACTATTGCAAACAATACCAACTAGGTTCAAATGTGCGACCGACACCCAGTTGCACAAACATCAATTGCGTAATTTATCGGCGACAGCACGCAACGTAAGGCGACGTTAATTTTAATGAGTGGTTGATAGTGCAACGGGGCATTAATAATGCCCTAAATATAAATAAGTAGAAAGGTATCAAGCACTTTTGCCACAACTGTTGCCAAAGAGATTGGTCTTTAGTTTTTCACTATAGGGACCACCACAGTTTTCCTAAGTCCCTGAGGCAGGTAGAAATGTTCCCTGGACAATGTGAAAAACAAAACGAGTACCTACTTCAAATGTTGGATGCGAGACTTACCACGCGACATTCGTCTGACCTCATTCTTAACGCCTTTAGGAGTGAACCCGGCGGTAATGTTCACCCCGACTTAAACTTGTTTTATTTACTGTTTAAAGAGAGCTTTAAATCTTAAGTTAAATGAAAGTTAAAGGGTGAAAAAACTATGAAAAATAATACCTTGATACTTTTATTTTTCAAAATGACAACTTTTTTGCATTTCAGTTGAATCTTCGAAACTTTTCGGTCTTTACCGATGATATTAAACTGAATAGTTAAGTAAATAGGTACTAGGAAATAACTTAACGAGTAATAGTACCTATAAGCAAACGTTACAAATAAAGTACAGAATGGTTCGACTACTACATTTTAGAAAGCCGCTATCTTTGGTAGGACGGCAGCGCTGCAGTCGAGGTGCGTTCAAACTATTCCCATCTCTTGTTCTTCGCGTGGAAACATAAGTGGCGTCTTAAAGTTGTTATTTTAACGTTCTGTAGAATTGTAATTAATGATCACAACTTACGACTATTCTTATTTTAGTGGATAATATTTCATTATTCGTATCAAGTGTTTCTAAATTGCAAAACCCTGTTGCGATTTCGGTAGGGCTCAAGCGGTCTTCCTGATCTTTTCTTCTCATTGGTATTCCAAATTGCAGGATTTTGTCACCTCCTGCCCGGTTTCGTGGAGCCATTTGTTGCCGACTGAAAACAATCAAATATACCGAAATGAGAAGATCTTGAACAATCGCATTAGAAATCAGAAGAAAAGTTATGCGTCAGCTTTTCGACTGGACCTGACAAAATAGTCCCTGGTGTGTACCTGTGTGTCTTTTTCATTAAATTATGAATACCTATCCCCAAGTCTAAAATAAGATGTCCCCAAATTCATTGTCAGTTTTTACATGTAAGGGCATCTTTATATAAATTGACCATTCAAATAGGAAGGACGTATAGCTCAGCAAAATAGAGTTGGACGTGGGGGTAAAGTATTCTCAAGTAGCAACCACCACATAATAACCATCGGATTTTGGGTAAAAATTGGATCATGCTGCCAATTTCATTCAGCGCCCTAATTTTTTCACACTTTTTTTTGCCAGCCTACATGATTTAAATGTGCCACGGTAATGAACGGCACAGCAGATCGTTTCCACCCGCGGTATGCCGTCACCGTTAACGGTAAATTAAAAGCATCTACATACAATGCCATACATATAAGTCTCCACTAAAGTAAATCGTGACAACAAAAAGGCGCAACGACAAATTTTAAAATCGTTCAATTGTACGTACCAATTTACCCGTCTAGCTCAAGCTTATTATATAAGTCCCGCGCCGCATCATTTACCCATATTGTACATGCAAGACTCGCAAACAATCAAGCCAAGCCATTTTAGTTGACTACAAAGAGATGTATCCGCTTCTTCACCTTATTGCATTGTAATAAGGTCCAAAGTGGATACATCTCTTTGTAGTCGACTGTACGTTGGTTCGACGATGTTTTACTTGTTTGTTCGATTTACCCCACTTGTAGCCGAGCAGCACGGGGCAGGCGGCGTGGCGCGTGGCCAGGTCGCCCTCGCCCGACGGGAGCAGGTTGCGCCAGTACAGCGCCGCGCCGCGCGCCGGGGACACCGACAGGCCCAGCTCCGTGAACACCGTGGCGCCGCCCTGCGGCACGTCTGACATCTATTCATAATAGGGATACGTGGGGCATTACTGAAAGTTTCTGGAACTGGCCACTTAGACTAAATAAAAAAAAGCATATAACAGAATTTAAAAATGGAGCTCTCTAGGAACATATTACTTTTTAATTTTCGAGACTGTAATTTGTTTTTTCTACTCGCGTACTATAAATCGCTAATATTGGTATCGTTAATGGTATCAGAATACCACCTATAGCTTAAATGAAGCGGGAAAACATTTCTATAATGAGCGTTGCCATGGTAATAACAGTTCTATAATAATTATTATAGCATTGTTATTACCATGGTTACAGTCATTCCGGATATCAGTCTTGGTGTTTATTGAACACTTGAGATCCTAATTTATACAGGGTTATTTGTAAAATACTAATAACCTCTCAGGGTTAAATCATTAACATCATAAACGATAACTTTTGTTCGAAGACTTTTTACGAAACGTAATAGATGACACTTTTTAGATCTGTAATTTGTAGTACCTAAATTATAATTTTTAGATGGGGGTACTTGACGCTCGCTTCATTCATTAATTATTTCATTCCACGGCCACATTTCTTGTTATTGATAATTGTAACTTGTTTCCATTACCCACTTATTAAACAAAATCATTACTTACATACTTACGTACTTTGTCCCTTTAACTCCTCTGACAATTTTGTTTAGCAGTTCAAACGAGACTTTAAAGCGCCTAGGTACTAGAATGTAAACGTTATGACTTCGACCATACACTGAATCCACAATCCCTTCATACTTTGCCAGTAGGACAGGCTTAATACAAAATAATAATCTTTTTCACCTAAGATGAGTCCTGTGACACATTAGAACATTTAATTTTCTTTTTTTTTCTTTTTTTTGTATCAAAGTAAAATATGATGAATTATTAAAAGTCACAGAACAAAAGTTGTTGCTTATCATGAGAATAATTAAACCCTGAGAGGTTATTACTATTTTACAATTAATCCTGTATAATAAACCGTTGAAAATATTTTAATACCAATTACAATTACGTATATTAAAAACAAAATTAATTTTGAGACTAATTATAATAATATGTATAACATTATTTTTATTAAATTGATAAAATTAGATGGTTAATAACCATTGATTTGTTATTTGGTTACCATCAATGATATTTTATATTTAGATACGTTATGCTCATACTAAACGCACATAAAATCCGTCGCCAATTACTGACAGTGCAACGTTGCCAGATTTCTACAGACAAAGACGGCAATCCGTAGCGAACGATATAGTTAAAAAGAGATAAATAGTTGTTTCAAATTGCGTACCCGAAAGACGTGGCGTGCCCGCTCATGGCCGCGTGATGGCCGCCACAAAATATGACGATGTAAACAAAAAATGTAAAACATATTTATGGTAGTTACGAATGAAATGAGACATCCTTTCTTCCTTTTATAGTTACAGTATAATTTCGGCAGCCTATAAAAAAACAAGACGGCATTTTTAACCGACTTCAAAAAAAGGAGGAGGTTCTCAATTCGTCGGGTTTTTTTTTTTGTGTGTTCCCTGATTACTCGAAGACCACTGGACCGATTTGAAAATTTTTTTCGTTGTTTGAATGGGTATCCTTTCTAGTTGGTCCGATTGTCAACAGGTCAGGATCTGATGATGGGATCTTGGAGAAATCAAGAGAACTCCTCAAATATTATAGGCACACCTATAGCGATTTTGGTATTTTTCAATGTAACTCATGCATTTGCTTTTGAAAAGTATTATATGGTGAAGTGGAACTGATGATGAAGACCACAGATGGCCACCGGAACTCCTTAACGGTACCTATTTCAAGGGTGGCGATAGACGAAGCACATTTAGGTTTGAATATGACTATGACATTCCCGCGGCGTTGTCTGCGGTGAGCTTGAAATGTTCTATAGTTTCTCATTAATATTTAGAAGTGGAGCTACGTAACAGCATAAATAGGATCACTAAAAAGTATAAAATAAATAAATGTAAAAAAAAACAAAAACCCGCCTTCAAAAATGCAAAAAATAACTTCTTTTAAAATGGTAGGTCAGTCCAACTGTAGTCGGCGTCCCACAATATTTAAAAACCAAAAGCCGAATGCAGTTGGACTGACCTTCCATTTTAAAAGAAGTAATTTTTTGCATTTTTGAAGGCGGGTTTTTGTTTTTTTTAACATTTATTTATGACTTATATTTGTTGCATTTCGGTAATAAAACGTTACTGTTTTTGACGCGTGCGTGTCAGCGGCCGCGGCGCGACTGAACGATAGTAAGGCTACCTTCCTTTTCGAGGAACGCTTTTGCGCGCAGATGACGTATCTTAATATAAAATATCATTGGTTACCATGGTTTCGTTCAATATGGATATCAACAAAATGGCGCTTCGTTTGGCACACAGAATAAGAACATATAGCATAGAAACCGGACTATAAAACGTACTTTGCGTCAGCTATCTTTCTCTACTTTTTAGATTACGTATTGCATGAGAAAAAATGAAACAAAAAGAAGGCTATTTTTTCTTCTTTAACTGTCATTGTCACAAGGTTTTACACAGGGACTTCTTTATCCTTCCTATAGGAAGGATTTGTCTTTCCTTATCTATAGGTTAAAAAAAATATCAGTTGATTAAAAAATTAAAAATGTTTTTTTTTTTAATTGCAATTGTTGGTTTAATCATTGAGGTATATTAACTAGAGGTGCAGTAACCACGCATAACCCCTCCCACGTCAGATGTGCCTGCAGGCACATGTCGGCCATTTGTCAAGTTAGTTGTCAAACAGACGCCAACCTTAAAAGAAGCTGCGAAAAATGGGGAAATGCGCGGTGAAAGGGTGCTTATCACAGTCTGAAAGACACAATAAGGCACAAGGAATTACTTTTCACATGAAACTATATTGTTTCTGTATCTAAATTAATGTAATTAACACGAAAACTTTAATAAAATAGCAGATATTATTTTTGTAGGTCCAGTGTGGCAAGTAAAGCATTGTTTCATTTCCCCGAGTTTTCGGGGGAATTCAATATTTTCGGCCATCCGATAAAAATAAAATTAGTTCTAATAATTAATGTTTCTAAACATTTAGACTTGTGGGCGTCTAACTTTACTGCTTGAACATTAATAAGTTACGTACTTAATAGTGGTGCGGTGTAACCTTATATCTAGGTATTTGGAGTTCTTAGCTTTAACGGAAAACAAACAAACCCGGGACCGCTAGCTTCGTAAGCAGTGTCACTACCAACTAGGCCAGCGCGTCGTCAAACAAAGTCAACGACTCAAAACCACAGTAAAGATATTCTTTAAATTTTTGTAAAACTGAAAAAAGTTTTTCTTTATTGTATCTCAGCTAGTTAGAGCAAAATCGATATGTGGTGTGGTCTGCGACAACGAATCCGTTAACAGATTGAGAAAAAGTAGCCACCATCTTGAACTTTTTAGTTTTTCCTCGGATTACTTCCGAAATTGATAGTTATCTGGGGATCTGTGTGATATCCGATTAGAAATCCGTTGACAGAATTAGAAAAAGTAGAGAGTAAGAGAGCAAATAATTATTTGAAGGCTTCAAATATGGAACTGATGACGCATCCGCCGTACAGTCCAGACCTCGCACCTTGCCACTTATTTTTATTGCCAAGAATAAAAAATAAACTTAGAGGTTTACGATTCTCAAGCCCAGAAGCGGCGGTGAATGCAATCCAAGAAGCCGTTGAAGAGGTCCCCTCTGAAGACTGAACCCACTGCATCACACAATGGTTCCATTGAATGAAAAAAATGTATAAATAGTGAGGGTATATACTTTGAAAAACAATAAAATAATCATAAACATCTTATCTAGTCTTATTCATTAGAGTCCAGAAACTTTCAGTATGACTTAAGTAATAACTGTAACTACTTACAACAAGTTACTATGCACAAACCACCTCATAAAGTTCTCATAAATAAACTAAAACCTTAAAACCGAGTTCGGTCACAAACATTATGATTTCAATAATGTAAGAGTGGAGGATTTAACAGTACCTAAGGTGCCAAGGCTTTCGTACCTATCTTCTTATTTATTTGCATGAAATCAAATTCTGTAAATACCTAGGATACTAGATAAGTTTTGCAATACACAAATATGAAACAAAGAGGTGGCATATCACATATAGTTTTTAAAACAATATTTCCATAGTCAATATTTGGCGGGAAAAAAAACATTTTTTTTTTAATTTTCTTATTAAATAAATACATTTAAAGTTTGAAGATGTCAGCATGGTCTATACTCGAAATTCTAATTTAAGAACAAAAAAACTGCGACAGATACGTCACTGTCATAAGTGTGAAAGTCAATTATGTCAGTGTCAATCGAACATTTCAGAGATAGCCAACCTTTTTGCATTGATAATCAAATTGTTGTAAATATTTGTAGATCATTCTAACATTTTCAATATCAAAAGTTATATTTAACAGTAGGGAATATGCTTTCAATGTTTTTTCTACCCGATATTCAAAACATTAAAATATCCCAAAACAAATATTTTCTCATATAGTGTGTTAAGTCATTAAATGGCGGGTGTGTGTGTGTTCAATGGCGATTTTTTTATCAGCTAAAACAAAATGACTATAGCTAAATTCGGATGCCTTACACTTATGCTTGATTTAAACTTGACAGATAAAATGCCCGATGATTGTCAATATAAAGTGAGCTACACACTTTTGGCCTGTTATTTTGTTGAATAGCTAAACGTATGTAATATTTAAATTTCATCTAACGTTGTTTACAACTATTGTTTATTTATCGTACCAAATGTTATTAATACCTGAAGTATTACAAGTGCAATAACAGTTTTGCTACCAAAAATCTTCTATGGTTAAATATTTATAGGCCATCTTGTATTTGTGTAAGTAACTTGAATTAACTTGTTTATTTAAATCGAAGGTTTAAAACTACCTACAAATAAATATTCTTAGTGCGGTCTTTTAAAAAGTGGAAATATACTAAGGCATTTCTTTTTTTTTTGTGGCAACCCGTTGGTCTTTAATTACAATTTCGAGTATAGATACGACTTACGAGTTATAATTCGTTACAATTTTGAGAGGGGCCTGTCGTTAGATGACTGTCTCAAGGAACTGCAATCTGAATCCAAACAAAACTGCCCTCATCGTACGACTGTTTATCGTTGGTATTGTGAATTTAAACGTGGAAATTTCTAAGTTTCTGATGCTCCAAGATCAGGACGGCCCAATGACGTGTGTACTCCAGTTAACGTAGCCAAAGTAGAAGAAATGCTAAGAGTGGACCGTCGAATGACCTATAGACAAATAGAAGAAGCCCTGGGCATCAGTTCACCAAACGTTCAAAAAATTTTGCACGAAATTCTCGGTGCAAGAAAAGTTTTCACTCTATGGGTGCCGCACGACCTAACGGCGGAGCAAAGAGACTGTCGAGTACAATGGTGTAAAACAATGTTAATTTTTTTTTTAACGAGTCAAGTGCTTTTGTCAACAGCATCGTCACTGGAGATGAAACGTGGCTATATTATTATGATGTGCCATCTAAAATTAGAAATAAAGTTTGGCTCTTTGAAAATGAACGTACGCCAACACAACCCCGTAAATCAAAGTCTGTTAAAAAAAAGATTATAGCTGTATTTTTTACAAAACGTGGTATAATAGATCGAGTTTTTCTGGACAATCAGCGTACTGTAACAGCTAACTGGTGCACTAATGAATGTTTGCCACGGGGGCTAGATAAACTTAAGGAAATCCATCCCAACTCAAGACTCGGAACTTGACATTTTCACCGTGATAATTGATAACGCACCGGCACATCGAGCGGCTTTAACAGTGAATTTTTTTTAAACTGCCGTGATTAAAATGATTGAGCACCCGCCATACAGCCCCGATTTAGCCCCCTGCGACTTTGCTTTATTCCCTGTTATAAAAGACAAGCTAAAAGGACGGAAATTTACCAGTGATGAGGAACTTTTAAGAGCTTGGGATTATGAGTGTGCTCCACTTCCAGAAAACAAATGGATAGATATTTTTGATGATTGGTGTTTACGCATGACTAGGCGTATTAACTGTGACGGAAATTACTTTGAGCGATTGTACAAAATAAAGTTTGCAAAACTTACCTAGTAACCTTTGTATATGTATACTCACATAAAACAGCACCGTTGCGATCCTGTTTCCATCGGGATCTACGAAGAGACTTTCAGTTTTCTGAAAATGTACAAAATAAAGAATCTAGTTTTTTCTAATCGTACTTGGGTTGTGGGTATATCATACATCCAATTTACATTAATAACATTGAATGGTTATAATTAAATAAAATACCCTAACGAGATATAAATACTCAGTACTTAACGACACGCAGGCCCCATTTCGATGCATTTTTTCACCTTCAGTGCATTTGGACTCAAGTCCATGGTGATAGAGACGATAATTTAGCAAACTGAGGGTGGATGTAATCTCTTTTTTGGTCATTATTTTGTATTTTGGCCTAACAATATTATGGTGTGGTTAAATATAAAAGCAAAAAAACTGTTAAATTAATCGGGATTACCCTAAATACCTACATTCAAGAACTTAAATTTGGTACCCACCTTAGGTCCAAACGGTCCAAAGGTAACCTGACATTCTACAACAATATGACTTGACATTTCTAATGACATTGACGACTTTTTCTTTAAATGGGTAATTTATTCACGTACTCACCTCAGCAAAGTCATAGTGCGGCTCGTAGTATCCCCCGATGCCGTAGTTGATGACCTGCAGATCCTCGGCTGAGGTCATGTTGAGGCCCGTCATGTCGGCGATGCGCTGCGACATGCGCGCTACTACTGTCGACGACCCGTCGTGCAGCCACGCCGCCTTGCTCATACGATAGTAGGCGGGTTCCAATGTGCCAGTATTGGGGTCAAAGGCCATGGTGCGTTTGAGCTGTTGGGGTATAAATATAAATAAATACATATCGCCGGATCATTATCTCCATATTATCAGCTGAACGACGTCTACTGCTGGTCATAAACCTTCCACGATGGTCGGTTTTGTATGATTTTATATAGACGACCAGTGAAAGGAAGAAATAGAGACCGATTTTCTTACAAATAAAAGTTACCTATGTGTACCCAAAAAAAATCGGTACCTAATCATATTTAGCTTTAAAGGGTAAATTTTGATGAGCATGTTTTTTCGACATTTGCGTCGTTTTTTTTTGCATAAAAGTTGGTTTTTAGCGACGTCTTCAGGTGCCACTCTGCTTCTTATAATTAGTTATATATTGACGCTACAAATGCAACGCCGTACAAATATCCATATAGTGTCAAAAAATGTCGATACTGCCATACAATATTAAACAATCTTATTTACTTATATCAATACCATTAAGACAAACTCACTAATTCAAACTAAATAAAACTGTATTAAAGTTTATTTAAAAAAAAAAGTATAAAAAAATAAACAAAGTGTGAATCATATCCTAATAATTAAAATAATTTGTTTATATAATCACATCACATGCATAGAGGATCAATTTCTAAAAAAATACACGCCTTAAAAAAATATTACTTAACCCAATCAACACCACTTAATACTAAAGTTTAACAATTGGGATTCATCAGTCTTACTCAAGTACTTGTGGGCCGATTTTGATGCGGTTTTCACTAACCTTTAGCTAGATTCTTGGGAATGGGTTTAGCATTCTAATTATATGTAAAGTCTCTCTCTGTGTGCCTTGATTCATGTGATGGGTCACTAGTTACTTTAAAGTATGTCAATAAAGAAACGCCCATACAAATATCGTGATAACGGTATCAAAATATATCAAAAAGAGAGTTACCCCGTTTCCCCCGTCAAAAACACGGGCTCTGCGCCTACTTCTGTTTCAACTTCAACTTCAACTAACATGCTTTGGTATCCTAACGTAATAATTTTGAAGGTGCTTCTCCACCGGAGATACGAACAGAGTATTGGATTTGAGTAAATTGAATTGCAATGATTTTTTTACTTATCATCAAATAACAAAAATACTTTTGATATAATTAAGTCTTTTACGTAACACCTGGCCATAATGTGAGTTTTATCGCACGCTGCGCGCACGGTAAAACTCGCATTGTGGCCAGGTGAAGACGTAAAATTGTGTACTCATCACGGGCAGTAAAAAAGAAAGCCCTCTATCGCATATTTACAACCCTCGCCTACGGCTCGGGTCTCAAATACCTGCGATTTCGGGCTTTCTTTCTTTTACAGCCCTTGTTAAGTAATGTACTATTAATTCATAGTAACTGTATAAATATAGCGCATAACTGATTAGGTTCCTGTGGTAGTGAAACGGCGCGGGAGGGGATACATGTGATGCGTCTCGCTATATACACGTGATGAATAGTATCGAAATATCTCTTACGATATTTACAAGTTTGTACCTAAATTGAATTGGTGTAGTTGCGTATGACAATTTAAACCGACAATAGTAGATTGATAACCAAGGGTTGAAAGTGACCAATTTCACCCGAGATATTTCTGGCCAATAGATCGAGGGGAAATGGGAAATTTTACCCGAGTTAGATACTCTTCTTTTCATTTCGACTGTGAGGAAACTAAAATACTACGCGCACAATTTATAAAAGAGATGGAATATATTCGTGACGTAATAACGGTCAAATTTCTTGTTTCGAACGGATGTTTGGCGTCAACCTCCAGTGTAGTGTTGTATATAAGCTCCTTGGTCGTGACCAACTCGATTAAAATTTTCTAATGTTGGCAGTTTGTGTTATTTTCTAGACGGCCATGCCGAAACGTGAAAAAAAATGTCATGCTATGCTAACATGGCATTATGGCGGGCAGCAGAATAGAGGAATAATTTTAAATGTTGGATTTCTGTAATTTTAATATGAACCTATAGATCGTAATAAATAACGTCGTTTAACGTAAAGCCGAGTTTAGATATATGAAAAGCTTTTATTTTAAAAATTACTCACCCTGGAGGTGAAAACGCAATTTTCCACCCGGCTATCTACCCATTCAAATTAAACTTTCCGAACAGGAGAGATGAAAAATGAGTTACAACATGATTAAATATAAACCTAACCTATGTTTTTATTACTTCTTTATCTTTATTTACTTAATGTCAACTAGCAGTATGTTTGGATCAATTCCCTTAATATTTTTGTTATATTTTTGTATAAAAAAATTGATATTGTGTTAGCGTAATAGGTTGGAGATTTGTAAAAGTTCTATTAGCAAAATGAAAATCTGTAATTGGCCAATGTTCTGTTTAACCTAAAACTTGTCAAACTACGCTGTAATTTGTGCTGTGGATTTATTGTGTAATAAATAAACAAATGTTATGTACTGAAATTTGGAACTGTCTGTATGATTTCTCGTACGCTTTGTTCTGACAATCCAGTAACCTTCGCAACAGTTTTATGAACAATAATGTCATCTTTATGCTTTATAATTTTCTTTTGTTGCCTAAAAGATTAGTACACTTTATAACAACTTGTTTAGTTTGATCCCTAATCGGAGGACTCCTCTTCGGTTGTTAATCTCGTGTTCGTTTTGTTCAAATCGGCCACTCCAAATTACACGTGTTGATGACAGTGATGCCCGACACCCAACTGAAGTCTCGCCAATGCAATGTCAGACCAGCCAGACAATTCGTTGAGTTGGTCTACTATGCCTATGGTCAATTAGACGTCACATTATTTTTCTACCAAAAAGTTCTAAACTTTAAAGGGTTGGCACTCAGAGGGCGCAACATCCACGCGATGCCAACGCAGCGCAAAATTGCGTGCCCCACGGACCCTGAGTAGGCGTCGCGCTTTCGTAAGCGTCACACAGTGGGCTTAGTATGCTACACTTGAACTAGTGTCAGACTTTACGTCATTCATGAATTAGTGTCAAATAAAAAGTTGCTAGTTAAATAAAATTCAATATAGAATAAGACCATAATACAGTAGCTGCATCGAGTCATGACACTTTTGAAGTTTGCTCGCTCATGAAGTTCCCTAAATATTGACAGCAAGTATAAAGGAACAGATGTCAAACTTCATTGTTGCAGGTACCGGAATAGTGATATACTGCTGGCGCTGTAATTTACCGAAATGCATTTCGTAACTAGCTTCATGGTGAGGTTGTTTTTATTTACTCGCACTCTAGCGTTCATCGTTTTAATCATAACTAAAAAAAACATCTCAGAAAAACAATTCGCGTAATGACAACAAAGGACCACTGACTGGTACAACAACGTATGACAATGAAGTCACTGCACTTTCACGTCACCGCCGCTGGCAAACTCGCGTACTAGCTCTGAGTTAACGTGGTTTAATGATCATTTATTTACTCATTAATCAATAATTTCACATTTTGTATATTTTGACACAATATTTCAAATTTCTGACAATGTCGTCTTCTTCTAGCCACACAGTTTATTTCGAGAGTTTGATCTACAATTTATGGCCTTTTATTTTTATGCATTATTTCTTTAATAAACTTTTTTTTAGTATACTTCTCGCACTGGACTGAAATTTTTAGGATAGTAAAATGGAGGGTTCACAACACTATTTGTCAGCTATCAAAAGTACCGTCACTCGATGCCGCTACTGTATATCATAGAAGCCGGACTATAAGATGAACTTTGCACCAGCTATCTTTCTCTGCTTATGTAATATTACATAAGAGAAAATGAGCAAAAAGTAGGTTGTTCTTTTCTCTTTAACTGACATTTTTACAAGGTTTTAAGACGTGAAATTTGGATGAACCTCGATATGTCCGCGAACGTGTGTACTTATGCATATATGTATGCAATTGAAAAAATCGGCCCTTAGTCCATTAGTAAATTATCATCCAAAAGTTAAGTGGAAGAGATCCTTTAAAGCGATAAGTCCGCCTTTTTACATTCCTATTCTGTAAATATTGTATTTGAATTTTATTCTGTGTTTTGTACAAAAAAGTCTTTACATACATACGCACGTTCGCGGACATAACGAGATCCAATAAAATTTGACGTCTTTAAACTTCGTGCAACTTAACAGTTAAAGAAGAAAAAACAGCCTATTTTACGTTTTATTCTGTCTTACGTAATGCGCAATATATAAACTTAGTAGAGAAATATAGCTGGTGCAAAGTCCATTTTTAACCGACTTCAAAAAAAGGAGGAGGTTCTCAATTCGTCGGGATATTTTTTTTTTTTTTTTTTATGTATGTTCCCCGATTACTCGAAGACCACTGGACCGATTTGAAAAATTTTTTCGTTGTTCGAATGGGTATACTTTCTAGTTGGTCCCATTGTCACCACGTCAGGATCTGATGATGGGATCATGGAGAAATCAAGAGAACTCCTCAAATATTATAGGCACACCTATAGCGATTTTGGTATTTTTCACTGTAACTCATGCATTTGCTTTTGAAAAGTACTATATGGTGAAGTGGAACTGATGATGAAGACCACAGATGGCCACCGGAACTCCTTAACGGTACCTATTTCAAGGGTGGCGATAAGATATTTCGATAAAGGAAGTTGAGCGACTATGACGAAGCACATTTAGGTTTAAATATGACTATGACATTCCCGCGGCGTTGTCTGCGGCGAGCTTGAAATGTTCTATAGTTTCTTATTAATATTTAGAAGTGGAGCTACGTAACAGCATAAATAGGATCACTAAAAAGTATAAAATAAAATAAATGTTTAAAAAAACAAAAAACCGCCTTCAAAAAGCAAAAAATAACTTCTTTAAAATGGTAGGTAAATAGGTCAGTCCAACTGAAGTCGGCGTCCAACAATATTTTAACCAAAAGCAGACTTCAGTTCGACTGACCTATTTACCTACCATTTTAAAGAAGTTATTTTTTGCTTTTTGAAGGCGGTTTTTTGTTTTTTTAAACATTTATTTTATTTTATGAACAAAAAGTCTTTACATACATACGCACGTTCGCGGACATAACGAGATCCAATAAAATTTGACGTCTTTAAACTTTGTGCAACCTAACAGTTAAAGAAGAAAAAACAGCCTATTTTACGTTTTATTTTGTCTTACGTAATGCGCAATATATAAACTTAGTAGAGAAATATAGCTGGTGCAAAGTCCATTTTATAGTCCGGTTTCCGGTTAGTATGGTTTGTTCTATGGGTTTCTATCGCAACATTCTTACTGGATTGGAACGATTTATTTCATAAGCCCACGACACGACCCAGGTGGGTTACCTACTCCGAAACACCTATACACCAAATACCTTTTATTAAATAGAGATTACTGCGTCAAAATAAACATGAAGACAATGATTAAGTATATAAATAAATAATATGACTACCTAGGCTCAACCTTCAAAAGTACGCGAATATGGAGTTATAATGGTAAATTGATTTGTTTATAAGAGTGACGGAATGAATAGGGACAGAGTTGACATACTTACATACGTACATACATTGCAAGTTAAATAAAAGCTTGTAATAAAAAGGTTTAATATTGTGTTAGTCATATAATTTTAGATATTAAGTAACAATATTAAATTGATTTATAACGTGTTACGAGTATTAACAATTGTTGGTTAACCTAATTTTGAAGTCATAAAAAAAACCAAGTACATTGATTGATATGGTAGAAAAGTGATTTTTTTGTTAATTATTGCAATAATTATTATATATTATATTTCACGATATTTGAAATTTTTAAATGAAATTTACTTATATTTTTTAATTTGTAGATGAAGTAAAAAAAACTCATGTTTTTTTTCTTTTTCAAATGGGGGAGCTGCAGTGTTCTGTGGCTATACCACACCCACCCTCTCACTAATATGTTCGCTTATTATATTCCATGTCATGTAATATTAGAGACACAATAAACGTGACATCCAACGACTAATGTACAGTCAAGGAGTTTAATTGTTATGCCACTATGGAACCCTGTCATAATGACAGGGGCCAAACCACATGACAGAAATTACGCTTAAATGAATGATTAACGTTATGCGACACGGTTCCATAGTGGCATAACAATAAAAGTCCTTGACTGTACTGTAATTAAATCCCAACATTACAATACATCACCGTACATACGTACATACGAACGTACATACGAACGATAACGATTTGTCGCTTTACGAAGCTGCTATCGAGGCGCGCGCAAAATATATTCATTTCACGTTCTTCCTTTGATTTTTACAATCGGGGTGCGTGTGTGGGCGAAGCCGCTATGATAAGTTTCATGTCACGTCACGTCACTTACCCGTGGCGTGCTCAAGACCTTGATGACCTGAATCTCGTCATCGCTGAGGACGCCGTGGAACACGAACACGTCCGGGTCGATGTAGACCTGCTCCACCTTCATCGGGGCCAGCCGGAGGAACGGGTGGGTCTCCGACATGTAGCGACAGGACAATCTGGGGCAACCATCATAGGTTATTAAAGGTTACGAGTATCTCGATTGTGGAGAAAAAAAATCGAAATAGGATATAAAATATTATTCTTACCCCCTTACTTATAAACGTGGAATAACCATGGAGTAGCTAAACCATGTTTTGTCCTTATTTGTTATTGTGACATCTGAATTTGACAGATAAGGACAAAACATGGTTTAGCTAATCCAAGGTTATTCTACGTTTATAAGTAAGGGGGTTAGGCGTTAAAAATTAAACATGAAAACAATCAAAAGATACACAAAGAGGGTCGTTTAATGCCCTTAATCACTCAGAACTAGGTATGTGTACAACTCGAATGAACAAGCAAGATTTGACTCTAACATGTGTAGAAATAAACGCTTATAAAACTGTAATCGGGGCCTTAAAGCTTGCTTTTAGGGCTTACCTTTTAGCAACATCGCTTTTAATATCCATATTCCCGCGGCAGAGTGCTTCGTACTTAGCTATTACTGCTTCGGTCTTCATTTTTAATTCTTCCATTTTACGCGTCTTCTTATATGTCTCCGCGTCCTCTTCGCCAGGGGGGTACCCGTCGTCCTATTAAATATATTTTGCGGAATTTCAACCTATTTATTGCCGAGCATCACGTACGAATCATATCGGGATGCCGATACTTTCGCAAACGTAAAGCTGCTTTTCCACTGTCGAGGCACGGCGGGACGAGGCGGCGCGAGAATTATGATTTGTTTTTAAAAACCATTCCCCCCGAAGGTGCTCGAGGAGGGCATTGAAATTTTTCAATACAAATTTCAATTGTTGTTTGGCCTCGCCTCGCCGGTGGAAAAGCACCTTAAAGGCCCACTTTCATTGGTCGATAGCCCGCGTGCAATGTACATATATTGTTGCAATACCTCCCGGCTCAATAATGCTAAGACAACTCGTCAATGGATTGCTACAAACATGCGGGCTATTGGCAAAGGAAACAGAGCCTTAACGCCTATTGGAGTCTGCCGTAACCTGCTGAAACTCTATTACGGCGCACGCTAAGTGAGTCACGTGGATTGGTCTAGAGTGGTTGCTTATGTCGTTCCGTGCTTATGCCGCTCTTGGAGTAGGTACCTACGTTGAAGTAAGTAAAGGTATACCCGCATGCGAAACTAAACCGTGCGCGGCAGTGGAATTCGCGGCTTTTATAGCTAAATGTGATTTCCACCGGCGTCAGTGGCATACGAGAAGAATCCTACTAATATTATAAATTCGATAGTTTGTGTGGTTGTTTGTTACTCCTTCACTCTGCAATGGCTGGACAGATTTGGATTAAAGAAATCAAGATAGCTTATACCCTGGATGGACATAGGCTAGGTACTTCTCATCCCGGAAAATGTTGAAGTTCTTGAGGAAATAACGATAATCGAAATCTACGCGGACGAAGTCGCAGATTAAAGCTCGTATTTATATCGTTGTCTAGTACCCATAGTACAAGCCTAGAGCTTAGTTTGGGACTAGGTCAATTTGTGTGAGATTGACACCTGCTATTTATTTATTTATTTATTTCGTTCTCAATAAATAATCGCAAAACATCATCTATTCAACCTTTAACCCGACCTCACCTAGGTAAGGTTTGTTATGTAACCTAACTGAAACATAAACAGTTTCAGAAAAAAGTGCATTTTTAACTTGAAAATTGAGTCAATATTATAACCCGTACTTTTCATGCCGTTGACGCAAAATGACTTCACGCTACAAAGAGTTGATTCCAAATGGTTTTATTGTCAAAAGTTTAAATTGACAAAAGAGATATATAGAGCGAAAGTGAGTGGAAGGGTCGGAAGGGGCCGCCCTAAGCGTACTTTTTCGAATCAAATCGGAGAAATACTGGAAAAGGGCCGAATCTTGAGAAGCCGAAACTGACGTGCATGCATGACTCGATGTATGAACGTGGAAGAAGCGAAAGAGAATTTTCAGGATTGTAGCAGGTGGAAAAAAGTGGTCTCTGTATAGCCCTCTGAGAAACAGGCGTGATTTAATGTATGTATGTAACTTTTGTTTGAAAAACTGTCAAAATATGGTCTCTCTAAAATATGTGCCACCATCTAAAGGATGATTTCCACCGTTTGGTGGAAATCATCCTTTAGATGTATTTTAGGAGGTACAGTGGGCTTCATAAGTGCATGGACAACTCGGAAAGATAATGCTCTGAGGCAAACTGACGCCATCTATCTGCTCGTAGTGGTTCAACAAGATCTTACTAGGTGGCGTTGTTGCAGGTAATCTCTAAAAATAATAAAAATATTTTGATCCGCGTACTACAACCAAACATTGTTTCTTTTTTTGTAAGTTTTATATTTAGTATAATAAATGATTGAAGTAGTTTTGAGTATTAGTCAATTCGGTTAAATTATCAAAAACACTTTTCATCCACGAACTGGAACCGAGCCCGGGACGCATTCGGGACCGTGAATCGAGGCGGCCATTTAATTTTGTGCCGTTGGACCATCGAGCCATTAACTGATAAGACGAAATTCATTAGTAGTTTATACATTTAGATTTGCATATTTTTACAAGAAACCGAAACACGTTTAGTAAGATCACTACTAGAGGGTAGACTAAGAAAGATTTATAAATACCAGACTGATTATTACAAAGATTTACGCTTGACTTACGCTCGTTCGTTCGTTAGCTGCTTAATCGATTGCCTCATGTTTAGATTTTACTTTTGTTGAAAATATGACTTCTCGTTGCAATATTGATCTGGTCAAAATAAAGCAAATGATTGGTTTGCACAGTGAAGGCAGAAATTTGTCAGATATTGCTAGAGAAACCGGTGTGAACGTAAGTAGTATTTTTTTACTCATCTTTTTATAAAAAATAATTTATTTTTGTATTTATTTATTTTATTTTACTTATATCTTTAATTGTTATTACATATTCTATTTTTTTTACAGATGAAAACTGTTGTTTTATGGGTACGGCGGTTTGAAGAGGAGGGATCTATGCTACCCCGGCAAAGAACGGGTCTGTAGACCACAACTCATAAGCACAGCAACAGCACACCCCGTGTCAAGCCACGGTGAGGGATTATGAGGAATGGATTTAAACCAACAACTCACTACGCTGGATTATTTAATACAAGTCTGGATGCTATTCGTCGTGTTCTACAGTGAGGGTCTGCATCATCGTAGGCATGCTGCCAAACCCATAAAAAAGCATAATATAATGAAGCATAAAATGTATGAGGTATTATTGTCCAACATAATCACCAGAATGAGCGAACTCCAAAAGCCTTAGAAGATCAGTGTTCAAATATTTGGGGTACGAGTAGTATTCTTGGTTCCAATCTCTGTAAGAGTTACACTAGGTGTTGAAGTTTGCGTAGTATATAAGCGATGCGAGTAGATAACTGGAGATCGGGTTAACTTAAGTAATGAATGCAAAATCAAACTTTTTTTTTTGCCTTTTTTCGTGTTTATACTATTTTGTGACAATAAATAATTATCTTATTTTAAATATAAGGTCAAACAAATCACACCATTAATTTATACACGACTTTTCAGTTATTATTATAGTATAATATAATATAAGTGGTCAAAACTGTATAACAAAGTTAAATATAATGCGTTTGACTGTTAAGGTAACCCGGTCTCTAGTTTAACAATATATTTGTTAATAATTACTATTTTATTGTGGTTAAGCTTCAATCTCTTTCCAATTTCGGAAAAGAATACTTAAGCTATTACCTCAATATGGTAGATAATAGGTAGTCGTTTTATTGTTACAAATGTAATATTATAAACAATCCAAGTTTACAATTTACTAAATTGAAATTTTTAAGAAATAAATATTATACTTAAAAGAAATAAGGGTTTTTTTATTTTGAATAACAAAAGTATCATTTTTTGAAAACGATAATGATTAAAAAAATTAATACATTCATTTATTTCGTAAAACAACATTAGTTTAAAAAACATAATAGAATCGATCTCCCGACCCACGGTCTGACCCTGTGTTTAAGGCTTTAGGCAGGGTATCAACTAATTAAGCCAGCGCCCCTTCTGGTGAACTGGCGAAATTATCGATTTTAATACTAAAACGTCAAATATATGTAGCAAACAATCATCGAACTGCCTCAGTTAACAACGCCATGTAGGTTGTTTGTTACGAAAGCGGGCTCACGTGTTCACAGCATTATAGACGTTAAGGTGTCCATGCACTTATGAAGCCCACTGTACCTATACTCGTAAATATTTAAGTCGCCTGTTGTTAACGTTATTACGATAGAGATCGGTGGTGTAAAATATACAAGCAACGTACACCTCGTTGTTTGCCCTCCCTTTCTTGTGTACCGATGGCTTTCTCATACTGCGGCACGTTCCCCGCTGCCCGCGGGTGATTCGGTTCCAGTTTCAGCAGTTCTATAGTCCATTCCAAAGCGGCTTTCACGTCACCTGTTAATTAATGTATACCTGTACCTACTACCAGACCTTTGAAACCCTGACCCACCATAGAACGGTGTCATAGTGACATTATAAAACAATTTGTTTGATATTTCTTACGACTTAAATCATAACCTCACTGTGACATAGTTCTAGGGTGGGTCAGTATTCCATTGGGCTGATTGTACTCGGCGGAAATACAAGTGAAGAGTGAAGACCAATTTAATTCTAAAAATGTTATTTACTCTATAGGGTGTAGGGGGTATAGGGTGGGGTACTTCATGTGGTCATTGCCCCACTCGGTTAAAAACTGGGTAACAGTTCGGCGAGCATCCTATACTTACAATAATATATATATATGTATATACTTTCTTGTTAAGAAAAAGATTTTATCAAAGTACCATGACTGTTGGAATAAAAAATATGAAGGGAGTAAAGTTTACTTCCACTCGATGGCGTAACAAAATAATAAAGGTACAGTTAAGTACCTACGATATGAAGAAATGTAGGACCTTAAGAAGATTGTAAAGCTAAAATTTTCCATACAAAATGCGATTATGCTTCTCGCGCCTTAACAGGATTGTGAAGCGAAAAATTTCCATACAAAATGCGAAAACGTTTTTCGCCCCTTAAGTCCGATTTTTCCGATTTTTGAATATGTTGTAGATATCATGAAAAACTATGTCTGTACGTTTTCATTTATACGAAAATATTTCTTAGAATGATACAAATTGAAAAAACAAAAAACAGAAACGTACAGACCTAGTTCTTTATAATAACTACATCATAACTGCAAATCGGACTTGATTTAGGGGGTGAGAAAGCCCGGAGCTAAATTTGTATGGATTTTTTTTGACAGCTACGCGATTTTACCGGCGCTTCACAATCCTCTTAAACCTAGTCCGATTTTTACGATATCGATATATTTGTTCAATATCTTGTACATATATCACACATCAAAAAAGTCTTGGGATACTCAGTATCCCTAGACAAATTTGATGTTTTGACTCAGTACGAGGGCCACACCGAAATGATCGGGAATTGAGTACTGGGGATTGACTTAGCATAAAACCTTTTTTGTTACGTGGGTACTGGCCACTTGCAACCATAATGACATTTATACAATTTAAAAAAAAGTTCGTTTTTTTTCGTAATGCCAGTTTAAATTTGACAAGACGATAGGCAAAATGGAGCTCAGGCGTGAAAATTTCCGTGCCATAATTTTCACAACTTTCGTCGAGGGTTATCTCAAGATGAATGTCTCGGTGAACTTGTTTCCATATATAATGTGGAAGCACCAAGCCAATCGACTATTTATCGCTGGTATTGGGAGTTTCGACGACGTCGTGCCTCTCTCAGCACCGTACATTCGAGTGGTCGACCAAAAGCAGCAGTAACGTCTGAAAACGTGACGGCTGTGCAAACAATTCTACAAGATGATCGACAGGTGACATACGAACAGATTCACGCTTTCATAGGGATTGGAATAACCGCAATTCAAAATATTTTGCATAATGAGTTGGGCGTTTGAAAGTTAATTTCCTGCTGGGTACCCCATAATTTGTCTGAAGAGCAAAAGGCGGCTCGTGTTGAGAGGTGTCGGTCTACTCTGAAACGCTTCGATGGAGAGAAGTCAAAACCTGTCTATAACACCTAAGGGTGACGAATTATGGATTTATTCTTATAAACCTGAAAGAAATTATCACTCGGCAGTTTGAGTCCTCGAAAGCGAGGTGAAGCCAACGAAAGAGGTGCGTTCCAGTAGCGTATCGAAGAAAATGATCGCTCCGTTTGATTCCAAAAAAGGACATGTGGCCACAATTACTTTACAGGAACATATAACGTTTACCGCCGATTGGTAAACTTCGGTTTGTTTGCCAGAAACGATGACTGAACTCCGTAGAGGTAATGTACACGCCGCATCCTCTTACACCACGACAATGTGAGCTTCCATACCGCTCGAAACCAAAAACGTTTTTGAACCAGGAAAACGTAGAGTTAATGTCTCATCCTCCATATAGTACTGACTTGAGCTCTAACAATTTTTTACATTCCTATAAATTAAGGATTTGTTACGTGGTCAACGATTTCAATACCCAGAAGCGGCAGAACAAGCGTATAAATTGGCCATTTTGGAAACGTCCACTTCAGAGTCGAGTAACTCCTTTAATAACTGGTTCGAAAGAATGCAAAAGTACATTAATTGCAAGGAGCGTACTTCGAATAATAATGAAATATAATTTAGGTATAAAGTACTTGTAATTTTTTTAATTCCCGATCATTTCGGTGTGCCCCTCGTAGTAATATGCCTACATTGAAATGTTCAAAACTGTCTACGGATAAAAATATCCCTAGGCACTTTTGATGTGTGTGATGTGATGAATTACGAAATATGTCTGTACGTTTTCTGTTCGAAGAAAATATTTCTTGGAAAGAAATAAATGAAAAATAAAAAAAAGGTCTAGTTTTTCATAATAACTACAACATTTTCAAAAATTGTGAAACATCGTACTTGATTTAGGGGATGAGAAACGTTACGGCCCGGAGCTAAATTATTATAGTTTTTTTACAGATAAATGATTTAAAGGTCGTTTCACAATCCTCTTAATACAACCAAATAATGGGTAAAAGACTGAGTGTAGACATCTTATTTATTTATTTTCATTTATTTCCTCGTCCGGAGTCCCTAATCATCGTGCATTCGTGCTGAGGCCGCGTCTGCTCATTGATTGGTGACCCCGGACGAGCCCGAAACATGTCGAGCGTTTTTCGACATTATTTACGTGAGGAACCCATTGTGATCTCTTTAATATTTATTTAGTTTTGAATTAACCAACTTATATTAACAGACATGCCACACATATACGTTATTGGTTACATACAGTACAGTATTCACAGGTTAAAATAATACAATATAAAAGTAAAATTAAAAAGGAATTGTTATATAACAAAAATATAAAGTAATTAAAATTAACATGTTGTTAAATCTGAACCAAATGTGTCACATGTGACCCGTCGGGGGACCGCTAAGTAAATGAAATAATATAAAATACCCCTGCTACTTAGCGGTCTCCGACGTGTCACATGTGACACATTTGGGTCAGATTTAACAATTGGTTACGATTTTTAACCATTAGTTCAGTTAACTAGGTACCTACCTACTTATCAAACAATCAGCCCTTACTCCTACGCGACGACGCTTGGATCAAAATATTAATACCTACTTATAATTAAACTCAAAGGGCCAATACTTATTATTTTTTACTTTCTAGAGGTTTTTTTACAGACTGTTTTGAGTTGGGGTTTTTTTTTTTGGGAACTGCAAGTAGGGGGCTTTGTCGCGGACGGAGTTTGTTTCTCGTCGACGGTGACACATTGAGAGCCGATTAGCTGTAGAATAGATGGATTAAATATGAGGCCACGTAACAGTTTAAATAAATACTTCATCAGCGCCAAAAACCTTCGCACTTCCAGACTTTAGAAGTAACCATCCCTAATATAAAGGGTGTAGGGTAGAGGTGGGGGTAATAACCATATATTTTAAAGTAAAGGTAGCGTAGGACGGATTTCTGAATTCTCTCGAGTATAACAATGTATTTTTGCTCATGGGGGTTCCAAATGAAGTTGCTTTCTAACAGACTACGGACTAAAGCGTTGTGCAATAATGTTGACATGACATGGTTATGGAAATGTTTAGATTGACAAAGGAAAAAACCGAGATTTTTATGTGATTTTTTGCAGATTTGGAGTATATGATCGTTAAAGGTAAGACGAGTGTCAAATAAAGTTCTCAAGTCCCCTATAGTAGACACACGCTTCAACACCTTGCCGGTCATCGTGTAAGCGTGGTCGACGGTGCGGGTCGCTCGCGAGTAGGACATGATGGCGCACTTGCTCACATTCAAGTGTAGACTGTTGTCCTTGCCCCTTCCATTCTGTAATTACGTAATTTCGCAATTCCGTAATTACGGACTGATTTCGGACCTTTTTTAATTACTGTAAGTAAGTATTATTGTAAGCCGCAATTCCGTAATTACGTAAGTACGTATCTTTACTTGTTTACTGAAAATAACTCTGAACTACAACACGGCTCGTATTTAAAGAAAATAAATTTTGTCTAATAAACAATAGAGTTCAATGTCTTCTAAAGAAATATTTTAAGGGGTACTCCCGAATATTAGAATACCGGTGCGGTGCGGGTAAAATCCCAGCGGGGAAGTTTTTGAATATCACTTGCAAATTTGGAAGAATGTTTTATTCATTGCTCGATCGTCCGTCAGCCGTCAAATGCAGTTCGTTGATTTGGCAATTGGCATGGCATCTATTATTTTATTTTCAAGGTGAATGGTGTAGTTGTAAATTAATTATTGGTTTATCTGTGAATCCCGGACGCTTAACAACTTTTATAAATTTCAATTTTTAATTTAAATTAATAATTATTGGCACCTGATATTTTTCTTTAAAATTCCAGATAAATTACGTAATTACGAAATTACGTATTTTAAATAAATAAATTCGTAACTGGTTACGTAATTGAATTGTCCGTAATTTTGGATGCCCTATGCCCCATCGATAGGTGTTGTCTATATCACACTGGAGTGCAGTCGTATAACTGTGTCTTATGTCTGAGTCTCACAAAAGTTTTATGTTTAAAATTACAATGCTTTCGACAGACAGTTTAATTTTAATTTAATCACGTTAAGTTTTAATTTTTAATTGTGTTAATGTTGAATTCTGTAAATATTATGTCGAATACATTAGAAAATTGAATATACGTGCCATAGGTACTTAGAGAAATGTTTTCGACTGACCTAACAAATAATACGTGAAGCCAATGTACTCCATCACGTCGACTTCGGTAAACGAGTGCTCCTGGGTAGTTTCCTCTTTGTATTTGCGGAGGGTCACTATACTCCACGCCACGGAGTTGTTAAAATCAGTCATCATGTAAAGGGTTTTAGCGACCTCGAAGCAATCATTCACTGACATTGGGTGACTGAAATAATTAAAAATACAACTGGTAAAGCAAGACGAGCCGAGAAATAATTTTGTCAGCTGATTTGTATACAAAACGTATGCGAAGTGAAATCTGGACAAAGTTTGAACCTCGGTTTAAAATATTAAATTCCTTGAAAAAGTACAAAATTGAGTTGAATTTGATTTAACAAGTCATCTGTCAATAATTACGATAAGTTTTAAGGGAGTAGGGTTTGTAATTTCCTTGATACACATCCCCTCTGGTCGAAAGCGAAGGTTGCGGAGCATTTTACACGAAGGAGTCGAAGCACAGTTTATATAAGTAGTATTTTAGCGTTCTACTCACTCAGAAAAACGACTACAAGAAAGCCCGGTTCTGGAAGACTATCTAGTTTAAGCCAGTTTACAAAAAATGACCACCGGCCGTGTTGCAAAATCATATCGGGAGCTCGGGAGAAAATTCAAAAGCGACGGCAAAGTCATTAAAAGTGTCTTAAAGACATGGGTATTGAAAAACAAGCAAGAAAAGAAAAGCCGACGGTGTCTGAAAATACGAAACTATATTTAAGGTCATTGTGTCTAATTCCGTCTACGCTACGGGGCAATACCGTACACATGCGTTTATGCCCGATCCAAGAACGGTATGCCGTTGTGACCCTCTGTCGATTAAGCAGGGGAACTTTTTGGTTCAAAGACATAGAAATATAAGTGATATAACCATAGTTTATCATAGACTTGAAGCTGTCATTGCTTATATGTTATAATTATCTTTCATGCTCTCTTCTCCCTTGTCTGTCAACGAAACGTAGGTACACCTTTCTCAGGCTTTATTACAATAAATTTTGTATTAGCGTAGAAGTTAAGTTTTTGCATTAAACTAAGTTATACATAACTTCAGTGTTTCAATCAATCAATCATCAACGTCCAGGAGCCCTAGTTCATCGATTCGAACCCGTGCCTAGGACTTCCGGGCTAGTTCAAGGAACTTCATCATCATCATCAACAGCGATCCCGCCGGCCAGGGTCAGGTATTGTCTACATCTATGTGTTTACGTGAGCCATGGTCAAAAGTGCCGCGAAACTATAGCAAAGCAGCTCGTTAAGGAGGTAATAATTTTTGGCATTAAACATTGTTAATAATATATTGTAAAAAAAAAATACAAACCAGATTTTTTTATTACATTAAATATCGTTTTTAACTTCGTCCAAATTTCAATTCGCATACGTTAATATAAAAATCGATTTCCGCAATGTCCATCATACACGTCATGTTCGACGTTTCATTACATTTGTTTTTAAATAATCGAATACACATAGCTCCACAACTACGCGTAACACCTACTACGTCTCAACGAATCTATAGGTTAGGTTAGATTAGAATTGTGTCAAGGCGCGAAGCGCCACAACTACTTTCGACTTCGTCTCACGGTCTATTGAAACATAGATAACTGCGTATGCCAACTATCTTAAATTTAAATAATATTCCTTGTAATGTTGTAATAATTTGTATGTCAATTAAAAATACTTGAAACAATAAATCACGAAACGTTTTCTATAACATAATTCAACTATTTAATTAATCATCCGACAAGTAAAAATACACGATTTAAAATTAGGTACTTGCAAATCTTGCAATGACCATCCCACGAACTGAATGAATTCTCGACGAAATGAAAATACATGAAGTGTTGACTTTGAAGTGAAATTCGACGAAATAAGTGTCGAAAATTTGATGATAAACCGTTTTATAACATTTTTTTTTCTCCTATATAATAAAACATCTCAGAAACATTGTGCGATAGCGAGCGATTATTATATCAGTCCTCATTTCTCGTACGCAATTATATCTTCAGTTGGTCTATGACGGCTGTCATTGCGTGATTCGTAGTTCGTGGTACAGGAAAGCTGTCAGTACAGAAGTCAACATTAGGGCCGCCATTTTGTGAAGTTCATTCCTGTTTGGATTGCGTTCGAAGTGACACGATTTTTGCAAGCCTGTTTACATTCTTTATCTCGTTTCGTTGGCCTTACTTAAGATGGAATTAGACAAACAAGAACGCGAAAGTTCTCTAGAGAAAAACAATAAACGAGGACTACGCTAGTTGCTCATTTATAGATTTATTACCTACCTGTAAGCGACTCCATTGAGCTTGCCGTCGGCCATGTCTTGCACGTCCAGCTTGTAGGTGTACTGCAGAAACGTCAGCGCCTTCGCAGCGCCGGCCAGGTCTCTCATGGTCGGGAACATCACGTGCTCGCGATTTATTGTGACGTTCTGAATATACTCTGTAATAAGGAATTAAAATGAAGACTCGGTTTTCAAGAACAAAAAGTAAAATGTAAAAAAAAATTTTTTTTTTTTTTTTTTTTTTTTTTTTTTTTTTTTTTTTTTTTTTTTGTTGAATTGGTAAACATTTTATATTTCAATTTGACACTTAACCAACTTATGCTATAAGTAACAAGAGGCCCAGGACAGAAGGTCTAGCCAAGTTGCAAACACTACAAACATTTTTCTTTTCTATTACTCAAAATGTATGGGATGACATCCTCATGCGTTGCGATAAGCCACGTGGTCAACTGTCATCATTTTAAGTGATATAACTAAAAGAAAAACGTTAGTAGCGTTTGCATCTTGGCTCAGCCCCAGGATGCTTAACGCTATCGTAAACGATTTTCGAAAACCGTCTAAGTGTATATAATTTACACATGCGCTAGATGGCAGCTTAACGACAATCCCATACATTTTCGATAATATAACGATAACGATCGCACAATGCATCTTGCCTAGGACCACAGGGAGCGGAATTGTGATAGCAAAAATTGAAATGTGGGATAGAACATTTTAGTTTTATCGTCTCTTACAGTCATCGATATCTTGTAATCTATATTATGAAAATGACCCCCTATTTTTTCTGGTCACGCTATGACTTGAGAACGGCTTAACCGATTTCATTCATCTTTTTCTTAAATGATTTCTAATAAGTACCTCGTAAATGGTTCTTACATTAAAATAAAAAAAAACAGAAACCTGCGCAGAAAAAAATCAAAAATCCACTTGAAAGGTCGGAAATTTCCAGCGGGGCGAATCCGCTGGCGGGCCGCTAGTCAGTAATATATTTGTTATATTATTATTAAACAACTACTTTTGTCCGCGACTCCGTCCGCGTAGAAGGCGTTTCCAAGCAAATCCAAGATAGTGCAGAAAGTAAATCACGACAACTTAGTTAATGCGGTGATAGCCCGATATTGCAGAAATTTTATCGATTTGATGTTTTATAATGGCGTCATTGAAATTTAAATAGGCTATTCTATAGTCTGTGTCAACTGAAATTGGCAAAGATGTAAACAAAGGTATTGTTTGACACCATGTCATAACCTCAATTATTTTTTTATCTAAATAAATAGAAAAGTCCTTAGGGAGGAAGGTATTAAATTTTGCACGATGCAGCGTAAGGGCAGGGAGTCCAAACTTTCGGCTGAAACTCTCGATGAAAGAACGACGTGAAACCCACCTGTCACTCCGTCAGAACGTCGGGCTCTCATCAAGAAGATTGGCAAACTGGTGCGACACGACCTCCGATACTTCAATGCATGCTTTATTGAATAAGCGATTGAGCAAAATCGGGGGCCAAAAATTTTTAATCAGTCACTTGAGAGAAGCCATCTGACGAAGTTGGCCACAGACAGCGGAGTAATCGCAAGCGGAGGTCCTTTCGGAAGTTGAGGATTTCTACAGCCGCTTATATGCCTCGCACGCATCTCCACCTGATCCTAAAAATAAAGACTTTAGAGCCCCATTAACCCGTCACTTTACTGAGGAATTGCCAGAGATAAGTCTACACGAAATCGATATGGCTCTTAAACCGCTTAAGAATAGAAAAGCTCCCGGAGAGGACGGTGTAACAACAGAGCTCCTAAAAGCAGGAGGCACACCTGTATTGAAGGAGCTCCAGAACATCTTCAACACCGCTCTATTCGATGGAAGAACTCCAGTCTGCAGGCTGGTCTGGAAAGGGCGTGGCATCAACATAAACGGCGAGTACATCTCTGACTTGCGATTTGCAGACGACATCGTCATTATGGCCGAAACGTTGCAGTATCTACAACATATGCTGAACGATCTAGCTGATTCTGCTCAACGTATCGGTCTCCGGATGCACTTGGATAAAACCAAGATTATGCTCAATGAACATGTCACACCGGGACCGATTGCAGTGCAGGGTGATGCTCTCGAAGTTGTTCAAGAATATGTTTAACTGGGATAAACTCTGCAGTTAGGTAGAAACAGTACAGCTTGGTTGGGCAGCGTATGGGAAATTACGTCGAGTCTTCACGTCATCTATTCCACAGAGTCTAAAGACAAAAGTCTTTAATCACTGCGTCCTACCTGTTATGACATACGGAGCTGAAATGTGGACACTCACGGTGGGGCTGATCCAGAATTTAAAGTTGCTCAGCGAGCTATGGAGAGGGCTATGTTGGGAGTTTCTCCAAAGGATCGGCACCGAAATGAGGTGATCCGACAGAGAACTAAGGTTATCGACTTAGCCCAACGAATTAGAAGCTTGAAGTGGCAGTGGGCCGGCCACATGTGCCGCAGAACGGATAACCGCTGGAGCTATCGTGTTCTTGAATGGAGACTGCGGATCGACAAACGCAGTGAAGGAAGCCCTCCCTCTGACTAGGTGGAGCGACGATCTTCGCAAGGTGGCTGGCAAGAGCTGGATGAGGGTGGCCGCAGATCTTGCTCGGTGGCGAGCAAAGGAAGAGGCCTACGTCCAGCAGTGGACTAGTATAGGCTGATGATGATGATGATGATGATGATGATGATGATGATGGCGATGATGATAATAGAAAAGTAATAATGAAGTGTATTGTTAATTGCAAAGACCTAACTTGATCTTTAAAAGTACGTGATAATCTGGTAGGAACCTAATAATGGTAAATTTGGTTCGTTTGATTTTGTTTCAATAGACACAGACTATAATGATAAGGTTTGGTGAACTGGGCCATTGAAGACATCTTTTTTAATCTTCCTTAAACTTAGTATTGATTTTAAAAAGCAATGTTGTGAAAAGTAGAAAATTTGATTTACTTACGTGCATTATCTGCATTAAGAAGACAAAAGGTAATTTAGTAATAAAAATGTAGGTCTATACATCTACTAGCAATTATATTTTTACCCAACTTGCGCTTAAAATATCTGACATAACTCAAATCAAAGACATAAGAACCAGTCAGCGCAGGTAGCACAAGTTGTATTTTCTCGCTTGTCGCTCAGTGCGTCTCTATCGTTACAGACTAGATAGAAAGGGAGATCCGAGCGACAAACAAGTCGCAGACAACTGTGCTAGCCGTGCCAGACATTTTTGAGTGATAAATGCTTAATATATACAGGGTGTCTCAAAAACGTTTTGAGAAATTTGGCGGGGTTAATAGTTCGCACGATTCTGATCACGGGGGTATGGTTCATTTTTGTTTCTGTTAATGTAAAAAAAAGGTTTAATTATCGACGCCGCCTGCAAGGAACAACATTGTATCTCAAATTTTATGTTAGCTTGAGATACAATTTTGTTCATGCTGAAATACGTTTGAAATTAAAAGTCACAGTAAATTGAGATAGGTACAATGTTTTTCCTCGCATGTGTCGTTATATTCATTTTGTTACTTGATGTATCGCAGCCGATATCTTGACCTTGACATTTTGATGTTGATACTATACCTATTACTCCAAACATTCGTAGTAACTAACGTCAAAAGTCTAAGTTCAAGGTCAATGACCTGAGACCATACGTTGTTTATATTATATGGTATGTAAACAGTTCGCTCCGTGTAAACAAAAATCTAATTCCAAAAAAAAAGATTAATTTTAATGCAACTTACTGTATTTTCGTTTTTACAATTGAACATTTTAACGGGTTTTGTAATGTTCACTAGATCTCTTGGAACAGGCACTGCCGAGCCCTGATTATATCGTCTGTTTCATATTAATGTCGAGATCTAAACATTTACCTTTTTTTTCTGCTCTAAAATAGCCCATTTATTGTTTTACAGCAAAAATCATTCAGACTAGAAAATCTGAAATTTAATTTAACATGACATCTAATGACAACCTTAAATTCATAGACTTCAAGTTCAAGTTACATTCTTTGATAAATAGTAGCCATTTATGTCATAGACTGCTGAAAGTTCGGATGGACATGAAATAAATGATCCGGTAATTGCTGTGCGTACTAATCTGTATGGTATTCGTCGCGCGATATAGCTAACAGTCCGGATATAAAGGCCGTCGCATAATTGATTATAATTTGTATGATCCACAGAATAAAGACTAAAGGCATAGAAACCGTACTAAATAAGCAGAAAATACATTATGGTTCACTTCTTTTTACTTATGGTTTTCATAGTGAGTTGGAAAGAGATGAATCTATAGCTGTTCTTTCGTTATTTGGTAGGGGAAGATGGGGTGGCTTCATACAAACGGAGCATTCGTACAGTGGTCACATCTGTCTATCATATAGTGGTCAGTAAGCCACCCCACTTTTTTTGGGAAAACCATTACATTTTGGCACAGTTGCTTTGTATCCAAATTGAAATACACAATAATTATAGCCAAATAAGTGGAAAATGAAGTAATATTCATCTCATTTAAAAATAGCGGTTAGTTTTTTTTTTTACAAGGCTTAGAGTAAAAAGTGTACGAAACCACCCCATCTTCCCCTACATCGTCACAAGTAAGGCGTGATTTGGACCTCTAAGCACCTATATTATTTGGACCTATAGACAAGGAAAGACAAATCCTTCCTATAGGAAGGACAAAGAAGTCCCTGTGTAAAACCTTGTGCCTCACAACTTAATGATTCGTTTTAATTATTGTGTTTCTTATTCGTATTACTCCTTGACACATCAATAAAATAAATCCATGATTCATGATCTCGTAAAAGAAGTCTAATGTACGAGTAGTGATATTTTAGCTGAGTGAGTGTGAGAAGAGTGTGAGTATTTTTAAATTATTTCACATAATAGCCCTTATCAGAGACCGTCTTTTCATTCACATTACAGAATAATGTGTCAGTTTTCTAAACACCATTGAGCTTTTGACCATGATTAGAAACATTATTGATAAAGAACAACTTGTTTATTTACATTACGTTTTGACGTATGTTATGAATGAAGTAATTAAGATGGGGCACACTGAGAGCATCGTCAGGAAAGGCGATGATAAATCAGTCTGTAACTCAGTCAAATATGAACTTAACAAAAAGTTACCAATATAGGGATGATCCAAATCATCCACCCTATCTAATGTTAAAATTTCTCAAAAGGTTTTTGAGACACCTTTATATTAATGCAGTGCTGATGGTTATAACACGAATAAAAAAAAACCGGCTAAGCGAGTTGAACTCGCGCACGAAGGATTCCTTACCATTATCTATACAACATTAGACACTAAACCAGTTGTCGTTATTAGTATCGAGCAAAACACGGCAAAAAATCACGTTTGTTGTATAGGAGCCCACTCAAATGTTTATTTTATTTTGTTTTTAGTATTTGTTGTTATAAAGGCAACAGAAGTACTGTACTTCTGTTGCCTTTATAGCTAGACAGTTGAAATTTTCACAGATGATGTACTTCAAGTATATCATCTGTGAAAATTTCAACTGTCTAGCTATCACGGTTCATGAGATATAGCCTGGTGACAGACAGACAGTGGAGTCTTAGTAATACTAATAGGGTGCCGTTTTTACACTTTGGGTACGGAATCCTAAAAACTTCAAAACATTTAAAAATATCCCATATCCGGTTGTTTTTCATTTAGTCAAGTTTACTCAAAAACGGCGTTTACCGCATACAATAATCGAAGTAGCATCTTATTGAATCCTTAGCGGTAATAGCCACAAATTTACACGCTCTGCATTAAGAAATTTGATTTTGATACCATGCACATAGGGTATCGTAGCTCAGGCCCCAGAGCCGCTGTTTCGCGTTGTAAGTTTTTATGTAATAATTATTTTTTTCATGTTCGCTACGATATTGCAGGTGACTCTTTTGGGATATTTCAGCTTTGATTATTTTTACTAGGCTCTAGTTGGATATCCTAGAAGGTCTATCGATTCCAACAATTGGGTCACTTTGGCAGAAACCCATACATAAAGTTACATTATGTTTGTTACCTGTCCCAAGATTCATGCTTTTATCTATGTCTTCCAGACCATACGTCAGTCTTTTAATCAAAGTAAACGCGTTTATAGGATTTCCCAAGTAGTTCGGTATGTCTTCCATCGCTTGTTCTTGTTCTACTTTGTATTGTTCCAAATGGCTGAAAGCAAAAGAATGTTTTTTTGTCTATTTTTGTTATTGTTTCATACAGGGTGAGAGGTAACTCGACCTATCCCTGAACGGGTTTATACTAGAGTTAAGTAGCAATCATTTGGTACAAGTTAAGTGGGGGGTCTAATGTCACTTTCTTTTCGGGTTTTCATTTAGACATTTAAAAAAAAAGTTATTTGATCTAAAACTATCAATTATGAAAACTGTCTGTTATGAAAAAATACTTCACTCTGGGAACTAAAAATACATTTTTCTAATAGCTGATGAATGATGAATGACTGAATGAGCCAATGCTTTAAAGGAAGATACTTGGCGAAAATTCCAAAATCCTCAGAAATAATAGGTTCTTAAATCACAAGTCAGTAATTCTTTTGAAAAAGTCGTTTCTGTCGAGGACGATTACTACAAAAAAAATTATGACAAGGCGTAACAATCACGGAAATAACTTCCTCAATTCAAAGGTTTCCAAAAAGTTGCAAATATTGTCCAAATTTCCAAACCAAATTTTGTACGTTTGGAAAATTTCGCTTTTTTTTTCGATTAATTTTTGTCTAAATTTACAATAGGGTATTTTGTATTTACAATGTATGACTTTATTTTTATGTTGGCCTTGTAGTTTTCAAGATCGTTGCTTTTTACTAAAATTGTGGTTTTATCAGCAAATGAAGCAACGTGATCCTCTATAGCAGTGAGGTTATTTATAAAATATAAGGAAAAATAATGGGTCCAAAATGCTGCCTTGGGATACGCCGTTCTCTACACTTCACGAGGTTGAACTAAAAACTTTTGATTGACTCGGATTTTCTATTATGACTTTGTTATTAATTTCAATGGAAAACAAAGGTTATAGAATAATTTTAAAACATGATCGAGTATAATAATAGGTAGGCAACAATTTCGCAAGATGTTAATGAGCTTGTTCTCTGTATACATGAATATTAACTCATGTGACTGTATTAACGTTACCCTGTTCTGGCTAGGTAGTATGTTGACATTAAACATACGCCTTTAAAGCTGCAAGCCTATTCTCCTCCTTCATGAGATAGACATCTAAGTCGTCTATGATTTTCTGGTGGATTTCTAGCACTGACTCCATTTCCGCAATCCCAGTGAACATATCCGCGCGTGCCCATGGCTGAAAGAGCGATAGAAGTATACTTAGGCAGACTAGATTGAGAACATTAGGAACCATTTTCGTCGTTCAGTGTCCCTGAAACAAAAAAATAGGTTATTTTTATCTAGAAAGGCGTGACTGGGAATCCTTAGTCATCACACTAGTTTCAGAGTTATAAATGCGAAAATGTTGGTTTGTTCCGTCTTAGTTTTACGCTCAACAGATCATTGTGAAATTTGGTACAGTCGAGTTCAAAAACTTGTATACTTTTGCATCTCATTTCAATGTGATCTTGCAAAAGTGTATAGGTACATTATCTTTGAAATCGACCGTAAAATGTTTATTACACATGTATATGACATAGGGTATTTTTGTGAAATCTAATACCTACCTGTGATGGAACGAAACGCCATAGATTTCCAGCTAAAACGAATCAAGTGAAATCGAAGCTTTGAAGCTTTTGGTGCCGGGCACCAATCGCCATCATAGTAAAGTTGCTTGTAGGTATAATAAATAAATGTCAAAGTACAATCTCACATTAATTGACTAATCAAGTCCCACACTAAGATCTCGCCTTGTACCTATAGTATACCTACCTACTACTAGACTAGACGATGATAAACATACGTACTTACATTCAGAGAAATATACTTAAATTACATGGAAAATATGCTAATATGCTAGTCTCAAGAAGAAATACTAGAGGGACCGCTAGCTTCGTAGGATCACTCCTACCAACTACGCTAACCTTGATTTTGTAAACTACACTGGTCCGCAAAACTAAGTAATACTACTTAGTATTAAAAGTGTGATACTTAGTTTTGCGGGCCATTATACTTATATCATGTAACACATTTACCTCCAGCCTTGTATCAAAAAGTAAGTTACTTACAGTCGTGTCGGGAGCTGAAGCCTGTTGAGTTTCTGTGTTTGACTATAACGGCGTGAAATTCACCCAATAATTTCTTAATTCGTCGAGCAGCATCGAATTCCCCAATCAATGTTTCTTTAATTGACTCAATTATTTTGAATAGGTATGCCGTAAAATTTTAATTTCGTCTGTCTTATGTCCTATCGATGGATAGGTCACTATTAGTCTTGAAAATGTTAAGCCAGGGTTTTGTTTAAGAAGGAGGGACCAACGATCAAGTGCTTTTTATGGAAGAAGGATCAACAATAAATTGTGTGGTATAACATGATGTTCCATGTTATCAGGGACTGCATTTAAGATTAAGCTATTTTTTTAATTATTAGCTATCTCAAGAACAATATAAGCACCGTGGTATAGCCTAATAATTTTTTTTTTTTTATATATACGTAGACCGGTCTCCTTTTTCACCACTCTGACAATGATAGGTGACATAATATGACAATTCGATATTTGCACAGTTAATAAGTTTTTAGATCATTAGGATTGCAAGCTGCGCAATGTACATTGAAATGTCACTATTCTCTTGTTATTGCTATAGTGAAATAGGGGCCAGGTAGTTTAACTAATAATAATGTCCTAATTGAGAGATCTCAGTCCGAGCGAGCTATCCGAATTTACTATAAATTATTTGATAAACTTAAAATAAAAAGGTCCTTTACCATCATTTCGCTCTACTTACACTTTTTTCCCAGTATCCTACGTAACTTTGGAAAAAAACATTTCGTTGACAAAAAAACTTACTTATAATTCAATTGACTTAAATCTTGAAACAAAACGCATAGTTAAAAGTCGATCACATTTCCGCGAATACCTGGATAGATTTGATACTCCGGTTAAAGCTTGACACATTTTGTCCGTGGCATAAGTCAAATTTTACTCCGAAGTACAGATGTAGTGAAATATCCTTCCACATCGTATTTTCTCGGAAATGTTCGTATTTGTCATGCTACTTCAGTCTGACTCAGTACCCATCAAGACAACGTGGGGGAACGTCGCATCGCGAGAGTGATAATCGATATAGAGTCGTAATACCAGACTATTTTTTTGTTTATTAAGATTAAATTTGTTTTCGGTTCTTTTTAATAGTCATGCCGAAAGCATTAAGACCTGGGAAACGTTTAGTTTGACAAGCCTGTGAAATTATTTTCAACATTTATTTATATTTCTTCTTGTTTACCTACACCTAATTTCTATATATTTGATCGTGGTGGTTTTAACATCTCGGTGTGATATACTTCAAACTCGTGGTTTGACATTTGACACTTATAACTAAATAATTCATAGACACGTCGGCACCATTCGGAAGTAGACGTGAGTTCGAAGTTTTCTCGATGTGAAAGGATTATTCACTAGATGTGTAACCATATCTACCTACAGTATTCCCAGCTTCTTAATAGCTTTCGGCTGGCTATCGCTGTCACGCTTGCACTCGCAACTGACAGTATATTTGTCACTCGTGTGTCATAGAAAAACGAAGATTGCCGATCGCTATAAAGAAAATGGTTTGAATATTGGAAACGGATATATCATATAAATTATTGTCTTGCCTCCAATATAATTATTTCTAGCTGTTTTATTATTTTCATTTACTGATAAATAAAACACAAATACATTTATATTTATCATTTTATTTGAACTAATATAGGTTGTATATTTGATAGTTATTATTATTAGGTATAACAGTTTTTTTAATGGTAAAACAAAACGCCAAAAAGGAATCCGTGATAAAACTACCACTTTATGGTTTCCATACTCAAAATTATGTCCAGTTTTGAAATTTACGTGTATTTGAGGGGTTATCTCGTGGTTTGTGTACAATATTGCATATTTCTATTAATGTTCAGATGACACATCCTTTTAATGGCAGCCTTTACATTTTACTAAGTTTGGTAACGATATTTCGCAGTAGGGATTATAACGATTATAAACTGCTTGAATTTTAAGTCAAGACATATTGTGAATTTGTGATCGACATATTTAATATAGGTAAAGAAACGCACTTAAAATCATCACCTTATTTTTTTCCTTTATTAGGAACATGTAGAAGTCTATGTTTTTTTTTCAATTGTAATAAAGATGCTATACAATTATATAGTGTTTGTGAAATAAAGAAACGCCGGCTTGTATGGAAAATTGATATGAATTACTGACCAGTGACGTCACGAGTCACAATTGGCAAATGGCTTACTTTTTATGGTATTCAAAGTTTAAGAAACATAATGAACACAAGTGACAATATACACTTGACGGCGCGTCGGATCTATGGTCGACTTGAGAGAGCGAGACAGAAGATTACTATTGTATTCGCTCTGACGTAACGCGAGCACTGGGGCCCTACTTACCAATCCAAAGCTAAAGTTATGTTTCCGTCACTTTCACTCGACTTCGCCTTGAACGACGAGTGAAAGGAACGGAGAACTCGGGGATTCTAGTTCGCGGTTTTCGAAATAGTGTCCCTGGGTTGCGCTGCTATATTTGTCAATTCATTCTTGATTCATTCGAGAAGCTTCCGTCGAAGGAAAACGAACGACTTTTCCTAATTAAAATAAGGGGCTCCACGTGTCTGGCGGAATGTCGGTGTTTAATGTTTGAGTTGTTAATGGAATCCTTGTTCAGTTCACGTATTTATTTGATTATAATCTTGATTTGTTAAATTGCAAAAAAACAAGGGTTTTAATTCCCCTCGCCCAACCACCCTCGCCTACTCCCGCACGTCCATCATTGCACCCCCTCTGCAGAATGGAGAGGAGGAGCTCATATACTCGTAGTTTGCATATTTCTCATGAAATTGGGTTTTTTTTTTAATTTTTTGGCAAGTGTAAAATACATATTATCTGTCTTTGGATAAGTCATACGTGGATGGATAAGTGAAAAAATTATAAGTCATAGAATCCTCGATGCTTTTTGGCATGTTTTTTGGTCTAATCGTCAAAACTCCTTAATGGTCTAAGATCCGAATAGGAGAACATTTGGACCGTGCTGTTTATTCGATGAAAAGTATTTTATATCAAATTTAATACGCTAAATTATATGTGGCGAATAGGTAGGCTGAAAAATTTCAGTCCAGTACTTATATCATTAAAAAATATATAAAAAATAACTCTTTTTTAAAATTGCAAATGTTTGTTTAATAGACAAATTACATACTAATCGAAAGTATAAAGTCTATAGAATATGCAAACGTTAGGTTTGGTGCAAACTACTAGTACCGACTTACCTGTTTATACCTGCCTACCCAATAGCTTGACGAGAAAAAAATTGACAAACTAACGTTTGCATATTCTATAGGCTTCATACTGTCGATTGGTATGTAATTTGTCCATTAAACAAGCTAGTGTAATTTTTTAAAACGAAGTTAATTTTTATTTTTTTATTTTTTATATACTGGACTGAAATTTTTCAGCCTACCTATTCGCCATATATAACTTAGCATATTAAATTTGGTATTAAATACTTTTTATCGAATAAACAGCCCGGTCCAAATCGTCTCCTATTCGGATCTCCTACTATAACAACAACTTTTAAATTAAAAGCTGAGAATCTACTTTTATTATGATTATTACAAGTTAATCTTCTCAACGGTTACCTATCTAAACTCCGAAAAATGTTTGACCGAATTTTGGTTCGACAAATTGAATATTATTCGACAATTATGGTTTGGGTTTTTTTACGTTTGCGCGAAAGATCACTTCGAATTTATAGAAATAGAAATAGAAATAGAAATAGAAACATTTATTCGACGAACACAGAAAAAAAAACTGAACAGAGAAAAACATAGTTTAAAAAAAGAAAAAAAAAAGGATGGCATTTAGTCATTACTTGTTGTGATTTTTTACCGATTTGACAAATTATCTATTCTTTATTACTGGTTTCGGCGTACAAACAGTTGTCCAATGTAATGGTTTGTCAATTTATCTATTTCCCATTTCTGATTTTGCCTTAGTATCATTTGCCCAATGTAACGGCTCGGTTTATTAATAGTTTACATATTTTTAAATCGACTTTGTTCTATTGACAAATTTAAAAAAACCTTGAAGGCCAAGGCGGGAGCTTTGCTCCTGCCTTGGCCTTCTTACCTAACCTATCCGGGTCGGTTCTGCCCTGATTCGTCTTGCTCGTTGCATTTTCTGGATAGTTAAAACTAATTACAAACATTTTCTGGTCTGAAATGGATATCTGACGTAACGTAGCGAAATCTATGTGTAGTAATCATTGATGAAGTGAAAAATGGGTTAAGAAACCAAATACGGAGCAATCGCTAGGCTAGTTGTAGCATTGGTGTAATGAAAAATAGGCTTTGAAATAAAATACGTAACAATACTTCACGCAAGTGACTACAAGGAGAAAAGTTGCTCGGACTAAAGATATGTTAATTTAATGTCAAATTGTGAAATACAAAATTGACGAATAGTGCCATCGGAGCAACGTTAAAAAACTAAACGTTTCCGGTCAAATGATATTCGGTCAAAAAAAAACGCGTTTGCGATAGGTTACCCTTCTCAACACTGGTTAACCATTTTTGTATTTAATAGTGTGTGTTGTGTGTGTTGTTGTTTTGAAGTCAATATTAAACAGCAATTATCAAATTTGGCGCTTCTAGCTGCAATCCAGGTGCGTTACTCCATTTCCATCTTACATTCTTCGCGCAGAAGTAAATTAAATCATCTATTTTTTTGGCGTTGTGTGATGTGTTAGCTTGGCGGCATAATTCCGTAGAATTTAGTGTTTCGTAGAATTGTAATTCATGATCAAAGCTTACGAATTATCTTACTCATATACTTATTAATTTAGTCAATTGTGTTTTTAAATTGCGATAACCTGCCGCGACTATTTCGGTAGGGCGCGAGGATATTCCTGACCATTTCTTCTCGTTGGTATTCCAAATTGCAGGGTTTTATCAACTCCTGCCCGGCTTGGTGGAGCCATTTGGTGCACACTGAAAATAATTAAATTTCAAATCTTTTATATGTTGGTAAATAACAGGAATAATCTTACATAAGTTAATCAAATTCTTAACTAAATAAGGTCTAGGATTGTATTATGGATACAGCCAATAAGTTTAATTGTTGAGCCAATACAAAATCCTATGGCAGTAGCCCAAAGATTTTATTTTGACGTTGACATTATAACGTATTTTGGTGGTCCAACAAGTATTGTTGTTGGCCGTAGTCACTAGGCCAGGATAAACGTACTATGTCTCACACACACACAGAGAGAGACAGACACACATAGACAGAGACACTCGGACGCACACACGCACTCACGCACACACACGCCAACACACACACACACACACACTCACTCACACACACACACACACACACACACACACACACACACACACACACACACACACACACACACACACACACACACACACACAGCACGCACACACACACACACACACACACACACGCACACACGCACACACGCACACACGCACACACACCCCTACCCCTGCCTTCAGTTCACGTACACTTCTGCTCTGCAACATGCGTCATAAATATGTATAATTTTTGGGCGTGAAGATAATGAACTTAGATTTCTATGTCAAATTGTGAATAGGTTTCTTTGAACCCAAAGATATTATATTAATAAATAATTTTGGGCTTCTTATACTTATAACGACATTGGTTGAATGAATAAAATAAAATAAACTTGTGTCGACGGCATAAAGAGATATTTCTTCTCTTCTTTTAGGCTTATGTCATCAATAGTAAATTTAATTCATTTCTTGTAAAAAAAATTACCTTACTAAAAATGTATGTTTTTTTAACGAATTTGTTAGAAACTTGAGTAATAATGATAACAACGAAATATCAGTTTACGACTATGCACCTCTCACATCTGGTGATGTCGAACGGTCGTTCTCTTTATATAAATGGATCCTCAATGTTAAAAGGAATCGATTGACAATATTAAACGTAGAAAAAATAATGATTATTTACTATAACAAATTAAATTCAGTTACTTTTTAAGAAAGGTTTTATTTTGAACAACACCGACTTATCCATATTAGTCATTACTATTCATGACGTAGGACGTCAAAGTGACATAAAATGCTTCCGATCGCCGATCACTGGTCATCGATGCCATTTATATAAATGAGGAAGAGCAAAGGCCCAAAATATAACCCTGAGGGACACCGAAAGTAATACGTTAAGGAGAACTAATAATTATTTGTATACAATTCTAGGATTTTATAAGAAATTCCTACTATTCTTAGTTATTCTACATAGTTTGAAGATAATTATTTCGTGACTAAAAATGTCGAACGCCTTCTTAAGTTCTATGAAAATACCCAAGTCTATTTGTTTTTGCTCTATATTTTTTACGATTTGTAAGGGATCGAAGTGTGCGTTACGGAACGGCAGATCGTTCGTGGCATGCCGTCACCGTGAACGGTTAATTATTTTAAAATAGTTGCATGCATTTAAGTTACTTGTTTAAAACGAGCAAACAACCCATGTGACAACACATTTTAAAGGTTTCATTAGTATAACATACCTTATACCTACAACATACCTTATACCTTCATACATTATATTTTGTATGAACATTATTTTTACAAAATCTACGCACGGTTCTTGTAGGACCCTTACGATATGCTTTGTCACCTACTGTGTCTGCGTGACTATACATTTGTTGTGGCGTATACGTAAAAGGTATACGTAAGGTGTGCGCACACACAAGCCGCACGATGTATAGTTGACTAAGAAACTTCTTTACCAATTTTCGAGTCTAGGTATTTGTATAATGATAACGTCAAAAAGTGGTAAAGGACTTTCTAGGTTGATTTTCAAAGATGTTCTACTGGCTTGTTCGACTCACCCCACTTGGAGCCGCGCAGCACGGGGCAGGCGGCGTGGAGCGTGGCCATGTCGCCCTCGCCCGACGGGAGCAGGTTGCGCCAGTACAGCGCCGCGCCGCGCGCCGGGAACACCGACAGGCCCAGCTCCGTGAACACTGTGGCGCCGCCCTGCGCCACGTCTGACATCTATGCACAATAAGAATGATGACTATATTTAAGTTTTAGACTATTCACAAACCACGAAATAAAGTTCTCGAAAATAGATCTCAACATAAAACCAGCAGGCCTAGTGCCTAACGCACTCGGCATCGGAATCGTCTGGCTCTTTTGTCTAGCCTCACTAAACGGTTTCCGGAAACAAAAATCAACAACTGAATCAGCGCTTCACAAATGAACTTACAGACGAAATACTCAATATAATTACCGGACGGAAGTATGGAACAGCTATCCTGCTGGTTGCTGCTGCTGCAATGCTGGCTACGAGTATGAGTAAGGCGTACCGCAAGGTACGTTACAGTCAGCAGCAGAAGTAGCTACGCAACCGGAGAGGTCAAAATAATCTGCACTCGACTATATTTTCAAGAGAATACGTCGTGTCTAGATCATTTTGAGCATGTTATTCTGCTTAGCTACTTTTGATGCTGACTGTACCTAGCAAACAAGGGATAAACAAAAACCCTTGACCTGATAACCGTATAAAAAAAAACAAGCCTATAAGTACAGTCACAACTCACAGCACAGAAGCGATAAGCCTGTAGCTACTCTTCATAATTTAGCAGAGTGCCTAGTTAATACATACTAGACTAGGCCCAAAAGTTGAAAACGCGTCGCTAAACCAATGCAAGCGGCAAATCATGTAACAGTTGGGGTGACAACGTTATCCGAGGGTTCAGACCCTGCAGAATACGGATCTGCCTGTCGCCATTCCGAAATTTGACCCTGACGAATGTTATACCGGAAAAGGTGCAGCCCATACAAACTTTTTCGTCGTACATTTTGTACGTGGAAAAAATATTTCGAAACAAAAGTAATAGCAAATTTGGTGATCTACAATATTGCCGAACTACAGTTTCCACTAATATGCACTAAACGGAAATATGGGAGGAAAACTGGACAACGGTAGCAATTTTCGACGGTAACTCTCCATAGATGGTCCCATATCTTCGTCCCTAGGGATCGTTTTGAAACCTTTGAAGCCAAAAGTTTTAGCAAATGTTGTATTCTACAATATTGTAGAACCATGACTAGCACTAGAATAAACGTTAACGACAGTATAGGCAAAAAACGGAAAGTGACAGTTTTTTTCAAGATGACGGAGAAAGACATGGATCTGGAGAGACGAAAAATTTGGGTTATCATTACTATACTGTCCTTTACAACATATTAAAAAACCATAACAATAGGACCTTTTTTAGGGTACCGGAATAACGATTTACAAAATGTACGATGAAAAGTTTTGTATGGGCTGCACCTTTCCGGTATAACATTCTTCCGGGTCAAATTTCGGAATGGCGACTGTCAGATCAGTATTCTGCAGGGTCAAAACCCTCGGATAACGTTGTCACCCCAACTGTTACCTGATTTGCCGCTTGCATTCTATTTCTTCAAAAATGGTCCTAGAACATACTGGATATACGAGTATAACCAAATAAGACCGATTTGCACTACACGGCCAAAATACGTCAAAATATGCTGTACTTTATTTGCTCAAATAATATTCAGATATACTCACATAAAAAAGCACTGTTGCGATTCTGTTTCCTCTAGGCAACTTGATGTTAAAGTGTTTTTTCTGAAAATATATTATTTAATAATTAAGTGTCAAAAAATTATTTTCCGAAATATAATTTCTGAATAAATGCAATATTATTATATTGGTACGAGCATCATGTCGACCACGTCAAATGTCGAACTATTTGGGACAATTACAGGTTGGATACTAGAGTAAGACAGGAGGAATGAGCCCGCCCACACGTGACTGTACGTGGATGAGCTGATGAAGGAGGCATTTGACAAATCAGGATCATGATCAGCGCACGAGGATCGGGTCTGCTCCGACAACATAAGCTAGGCAAATGATACGGCGCTGCTCAGTGTGGCGGTTGGGTCTCTGAGAATTCTTTTCTACGGTATTTGTGAAGAACTTATGGTGTTTAAATCGGGAATCAAATGCCCTTCAGTTTTTCCCCATTATACGCAATAGTATTCATTTAAGGCGTATTTGTAGTTTTGAATATCTCGGTCACGTTTTAAACGAAAACTTGAAATAGGATGGGGATTTTGAGTAGGAACCGAGGGCGTTCGTTAAAGCGAGTGATTGATTGCCCATGAATTTGCTCGTTGCTAAACTGAAGTAAAATTAACCACTAATTCGAGCAGCCTGTTGTTTCACTATTATACGTAAGTCTTACAGCGCTTTCCAAGTTCAGTTCAATAATGCCTAGAGAGCGCTGTTGAGGTGGCTGCGCTACAATAGCGGCGCGTGGTGTACTTTCGCCGGTCGTATCATAATCGGTACTAAAAAGTTCAAAATGGTCGCCAATTTTAACAAATCGGGAGACCTGCAGTTCTTAAATACTTAGGTACATATTCAAATTCAAATTCAAGGTATTAATTACCACTGACGTGCCACGTAGTGATAAAAGTTCTTGTAAATAGTTAAAAAGTAAACCCTGCAAGGGCATTGCAGTCTTAAAAGCAGCCTAACATTATTTACTTATATTTAAGAATTTTTCTTAGGTAGGTACCTACTAGTTATCTTAACATGAAATTACATTTTAAAAAACAATTACGAGTACCAAAGAGATAGGTACATATAAGTCAACTTTCAGTCGCAGTAGACCAGTTTCTCCACATCTCCTTCGTGGCAGCAACAACTTGCCGCGACTGATTGCATGATAAGACCATGCTAATAGGTCTTGTTGCGGTGCGTCTATGTGTAAGTCCGTTATTATATGTAGATGTTTGTGTAGAGTTTGTTTTACTGCTTTAGCCATATAAATCCACTCACTTGCTTCTGGTAACAAGAGCTACCAACTTCGTACGTCCCAAAATGGCTTTGGGTAACAGGAGTAACCAAGCGACGTTTCTGCGATTTATATATTGCCGGTAGCGCCCGTTGGATGTGGCCCAAATTGTGTTTAAAGCAAAGACAATTAATATGGCATTATTTAAAAAAAACACAGCCAACCGACTAGCACTTAATTTTTTTTTATCTACATTACTTTGCAAGGTGTACGAATCGTGAGCTATGACCGTGAGTTGCCGAAAAAGTTCAGTGTTTTAAAAATGCTGTAAGTATTCAATTTAATATATTTCTATTAGTATTATATATCAAACTATTCAGTATTTATTTGATTATTAGATTAAAACTATATTTTAACCCTATTTCACATTGATAAACAGAAAATCTCACTTTAAACGGTAGTAATTTGACGTGGTTGGAGATTTAACGGCCTATATTCCTAAGATTATTAAATATTTACTAGATAACTTATAGTAATAAAATGGAATAAGTATTAAGCTTCATATATATAAACATTAAAATGTTTAAATAATACTGTATATTACATAGGATTGGCTACCGAACATGTGATGACAAATTGTAATTACAAATATGTAACTGTTGTTACCAAAAGCCATTCCGGTATATTTCAAGATTTACGCACACAATCGACTGAAAAATACATTATATTTAAAGAATATTAGTGAGTTATGCTATTTATGACTATATTTTGGTGCCTTTGCATCTTAATTGTCCATAAAAAAATGATGATATAATCGCATTATGTCGCGGCGCATTGCATAATTTTGCCAGTTTGAAACCTTAATTGAAATGTTTTTTACTCTAGATTTTAAATAGACATTTACATATTATTTGGTATCAAAATAAAGGTGATTTAACTTTCTTTAAAGTGAACAGAAACAGCCGATACCGCTTTAGATTTTTACAAAAAATTAGATTCCTAACGTTAAGGTTAAGTAATCAACTTTTAACAATGTGTCAACTTTGTGTTTTATTAATATTTATTTTTAGTATATATAATAAAGTAGCAGAACTGATTCTATGTCTTTTCAGCTTTACTCTGTAAAAAAAATACAGCAAAACCTTCAGTAAAAGCAAAGTTACCATTTTTTTATTAAACATGACAATGCACGGGCGTGTGTACGAAAAGTCGAGAGCCATCTAGGCAAGGTTTTGTTGGAACGGAAGCAAGTGAGTGGTTATACATGTACTTAGCTTCTGAGCTCCTCGGCCGAAAACATCGTGAGTTATATGCTTGGTTTCGGTAAAAAAGTTGCTATACTCACCTCAAAGAAGTCAAAGTGCGGCCCGTAGTGTCCCCCTATGCCGTAGTTGGCGACCTGTAGGTCATCAGCCGATTCCATGCTGAGCCCCGTCATGTCGGCGACGCGCTGCGACACTCGCGCCACCACCTGCGACTCTTTGTCGCGAAACCAGGCCACCTTGCATACGCGATAGTTGGAGACTCGATACTTGCCAGTTGTTAAATCATGGACCACGGCGGGCTCCAACTGTTGGAGAGAAATAAATAAATATAACTGGATCATGATCATCATATCGGCCGAAGCACGTCATCGCTGGACATTAGCCTTCCCCAATCTCGACGACGCCCGGCTTTGTGCCATGCATCCATCGGCTTCCCGCTATTCACATCAGATCGTAGTTCCAGTTTGTAAATATATTTTCACCGGATTACGTAAAATCACTTACCCGTTTCATGCTCAAGACCTTGAGGGACTGTATCTCGTCATCGCTGAGGACGCCGTGGAACACGAACATGTCCGGATCGATGTAGACCTGCTCCGCCTTGATCGGGGCCAGCCGGAGGAACGGGTGGGTCTCCGACATGTAGCGGCAGAACAATCTGGGGCAACCGTCATAGGTTAATAATATATCCAGAAGAATTACCTACACATTTTATAATTTATAGTTAATACATTTTGCGATTGTTATTGAAACATTAAAATGCACTATCATGGTAATTTTTTGAGTAAGTAATACTTGCCCGTCGACAATAGGTGTCTTACTGTAATGTGGCGTCCGTAGGTACTGTAAAATACTTGCCGCCCAGCAATAATGTACAACTGGTTATCTAATGAAGAAAAATATTTCTTAGTAACTAACATGGTTATCAAATGGGAGTTTATTCTCCTTACAGAATCTCGAAACATTATTCGGTAGGTACTTAGGTAAAAAACAAAAAAACTTTAGTTAAAAAAAAATTGCTTTCCCGGAATTATATTTTCAACATGGAAAAACCGGGATATTATTGGTTTTCTACAAAGAAGAAATATTTCTTTGTAGCTGAGGTTATAAACTAGGATTTAATTTTTCACTTAGGTGGTAAGAAAACATATTTAATTTTGTAACCGCGTTATCTACGATGAAATTTTACTTACTTACATCAAATAAAATACTATTTGAAAATGGGTGATTCCACGAGCGTTTCAACTGTCGTCAGTCCCTAGTCAAAAATATTGAAATAATGACCCGCACCAAGCAGCAGATTTTCATACTAAGATGTACTGTAACCGTATTTCTTGTCACAATTGATCGAATTTTAACCATATTATGGCAGATTTCTTTAATATACGAATTGCTTGGAACTGACAGCGGTTGAAACGCCCGTGGAATCACCCAAATACTATTACTTTACAAGTTTTTGCAGGCGACTGTACAGTCAACAGCATAAATAAGTGAACATTTATGTACCTTGTCACTTTAACGTCGTGTTTGAAATGTCATACAACATTGTGAAACGATTGAAAGCGACAAGGTACATAAATGATCACTTATTTATGCTGATGACTGTACCTACTTTTTGTTACATAGTAATCACTTGCTTGAAGACCAAACTAACGAGTCTAAACTCGGTAGATCTACGTTAAGTACAGCGGAGATCCTGTCACCGCCTTACACATAAATATTGCACTAGCTTCTGCCCGCGATTTCGTCCGCTTAGATGTAGATTATCGTTATTCTCTTGGGAACTTCTATATATTCCGGGATGAAAAGCATATGTGTTAATTCAGGGTATGAGCTATCACCATTTCAAATTTCTTCCAAATCCGTCCAGCCGTTGCAGCGTGAAGGAGTAACAAACTAACACACACACAAACTTTCGCATGTAGGTACAATATTAGTACGATAGGATTACATACGAGTACATGTACGTACGTTTATAAGGCTTGCAAGTTTTGGCATACAATACAGACAGAACATACTCTAACAGAATAAAGGTAAATAAGCGAAAAAGGGTGCCCCTTGAAATATCGACAAACTGCTTATCGAATTTCATTTCACCGAAAACGATTCATAAAATATTCAGTACTAATATTTTCTCTCGGAGTAATTTGGCTTCATCGATTATTAATTACATATTAAAACAATTATTAGAAGAACAGTACAAGTATTGTTAATTACTTAAATATACATTTCATAAACTATTCAAGAGACAGAACGACAAAATAGATATCGCGGTTTATTTCTTTGATTTATTATTGTAAAACTCTTTTATTTCATAGTCGATTACATAATTAACAAAAAATATTTTACTACAAAGTTTGAGAGTATTAACATAGGTTAGGTTAGGTTAGAACTGCGATCCCAATAAAATTAAATTGCTCCCAGAAAAGTAGGTTAGGTTAGATTAGAACTGCGACCCCAACAAAAATAAAACGCTACCAGATAACCAGCACATAAACCATTGCAGTTGTGGAATGATAAATATTGAAGTGATTTTCCAAGATACAAGATTCAAAAAATATGAAATAATTAAATATTAAATAAAGTTCTGCAAAATAAACTATCTACTAAATAACATTTCCAAAAATTAAAATCGATGATTTAAAACTAGGTACTCAATTTAATCGTTCGAGTTAATGAATAGTCGATGAAATTAAAATATAGGACTCGTTGACTTTGAACTGATATTCCATTAAAAGTTTGTCGATATTTCAAGGGTAAACCTAGTAAAAAGAAGCTTTTGGCATGTATTAAATGTAGTGGAAGTTTTTCAGCTTGCATTTCGGGCTTACCTTTTAGCAACACCGCTGTTAATCTCCATCTCCCCGCGGCAGAGCGCTTCATACTTAGTTTTTATTATTGCGTATTCACCCGTCACATCAAAGTTGTCGGATTCAAGCCCGATGTCCTGTTAAATATGTTATTCGGTTCGGTGTTCGGTAGTTCAAACTCATTCATTACCGAGCGTCACGTCTGTTTCATGTCACGATCAGGGCTTGGAACCGGATTTAAGCGGTTAATATCGTTCTTAAAACCGGTATAATTTCGTTCATCCCTAAACCGGTTAATGAAAAGAACGGTTTTAAACAATGAAATTATTCCGGTTACCGGTTACGGTACTATAAACCTGAATTTACCGGTAGAACTCCGACTCACGCCATCACGCCTCGCCGACCTTGACCGTGACATAACGTAACGTAAAATCACTAAAATCGGAGCTAGTATTAAAAAGAGATAGCATACGTCGCTCTATGTATATATATATATACTGCAGCGTCAAGTTCAATTTAACCGGTTAACTTCGCTCAACATAATGACATTTGTAAAAAACCGGTTTTTCAATTAACTGTAATCTAAACCGGTAACCCCAACACAAACTGGTAATCGAGTCAAGTGTAGGGTCAAAGACGGAAACCAGTTTAAATATTAACCGGTTTCGGAGCCCTGGGGCCCGTTCCAGAGAGCCACTCTGCAAGTCTGCACTCCACAAATCCCACTCTTCAAACGTATTTCTGGTCCACAAAGCTATTGCAGAGTTGAAGAGGCAGAGTAAAATACAAAGTGTGGATTTGTGGATTTGCAAAGTAGCTTTTAGGAACAAAATCTTTGCAGAGTTTGCAAATTACGCAGTGTTTTTTCTGGAACACGTTTGCTCTGCACTTTGCACTATCGTGGATTTGCAAAGTGCAGAGTGCAGATTTGCAGAGTGACTTTCTAGAACGGGCCCCTGGTCGCGCTGCCACCGACGCTGCCGCAAGCGCAACGCCGATCGACGTCTGCGGCGTCCAGCTATATATGGAGTTCCACTACGGCACACTCAATGCGTTACATGCCTTTTGAATCCATATGTCCATGCTTGTGTCACACATATCATTTCATCTACATATACATACATTCTAGTACGAAGATGTTTATTTATACCCATCCCACGGGCGCAGCTTGTTCTTGTCAACATCATCATCCGAAAGACGTCCACTGCTGAACATAGGGCTCCCCCAAGGTTTGCCACAAGGACCAGTCTTGCACCGCTTGAATCCAACGGTTTCCCGCAACCTTAGCCACGACGTCGGTCCACCTTGTTGGAGACCTACCCGCGCCGCCACTCTAGAAGTCGTCGACCCCATCAGCCATCTGTTCTGCGAGCGATGTGCCCCGCCACTTAAGTCTAGCAATTCTTGTCCATGTGCCGCAGTGGAATTAAAGCTTAAAGCTAAATGAGACGCCAATCGGCATTAGCGGCATCCAAGAAGTATAGCAACAACTAAATGTGTGTTTTTCCACAAGCGACTAGAGTTGAACGTTTAAAAACCGTTTTCAAAATAAAGCCATGCAAAATATACTAAAACAAACGAATTATACGTGGAATATATCGAAGTCGGTGGCAAGAGTCAGGTTACTCGTAGGTACATTGCTAAAGTCTTTTCTTGCAACCAACTTCGATATACGAGGGGTGCCTTTTAAGTTCTGTCGTTTGAAAAAACTAAAGACAATTTAAGTGTTAAATGGTATTTATTGTTTTTCAAAGTAATCACCGTGATATTTAATACACTTTTTCATTCGATCGAACCAGTTTTCGAAACACTTATTCCATTCCGAAGTCGGGGTCTCCAAAATGGCCGTTTTGTATGCCTCAACCGCTTCTTCATGCGTCCGGTACCGTTGACCACGAAGTCGTTGCTTGATTTTTGGAAAAGTGAAGAAATCATTAGGGCTTAAGTCTGGACTGTACGGCGGGTGATCCAAATTTTCGACGTTTTGTTCTTTTAAAAACGCAATTGTCTGCCGGGCGGTGTGCGAGCTAGCATTATCGTGGTGCAGTACTATACGACGTCTTGGGTTATTTTTTCGGAACTCGCCGATAACTTCTGGTAAACATACAGTGGTATACCAGTCAGCATTAACTGTTTTACGATCTTCGAGCACGATGGTCGCAACGTGGCCACTTTTCGCTACAAACGTGGCGACCATTTTTTTCGAAGTGCTCCGTGAGCGTATTACTTTGGTTGGTTTTGGCTCATCTTGAAACACCCAAACAGTCGTCACCGCTGATAATGTCATAAACGTGTTTAGAGTCTCCTCGGTTGAATTGCCGCAGAGTTTTACGGCACCATCTAACGCAAGCCGTTTTTTGGTCTTCACTAAGTAAATGTGGTATCCAGCGTGAGATCAATTTTTTTACACCACAGTGATCATGCAATATATTTTGAACACTGGTCCCTGAAATGCTTAATGAAGCTTCTATCTCGCGGTATGTCGCATGGCGATCTTCGACGATCAGTTGCCGTACAGCATCAATGTTTTCCTGGGTTACAGCTGTTTTTGGTCGGCCTTCACGATGCCTATCACTAAGACTAGAGCAACCACGTTGAAATTCCAAATACCAACGTTCCACAGTCCGGATGCATGGTGCTTCATTTTTAAAAACCGTAGTCAGCTCTTCAAAGCACTGAAGACGCGTTAAACCCCTTTTAAAGTTGTAAAATATTATCGCACGTAAATTTTTCTTCGAAATTTTCATTTTCACAACCGACTTGTCAACTTTGAACCGACGCTGTACTAAAACGAATCGGCCGATCTCGAGACATTATTTTGTTTTTGAATTCTAAATTCAAATATTTTAAGATGATACTAGTTTTTTTTTTAATAATCACGGGAGTTTTGCAAACGACAGAACTTAAAAGGCAGCCCTCGTATTATTCCATGTATAATTCAGTTAATTAAATATTAGACGCAGGTACCAAACTGGGAATTCCGAGGAAACCAGTTAATAATTTATAGTAGATTTTGAAAATTATCGTCAGCCTAGGAATCGGTTGCGATGTAAAACCTCGTGTTGCAAAAAGTTGGAATTAAATCATTTTGTGTCTTGAAATTCGGAATTGATTGATTTATATGCTAGGGTATTTTTTCATACCTATTAGTTTTATTTTATTAAAGCCCAGATATCCAAATTTCAAAGATAGCCTTTGCAACCGGGTGTAATGTAGTAATATTCGGTCATTCTCCAGACAGCCATTTCTGTATGTCCTCGGGCTTAAAAAATATAAAACTATTGAATTTGGTATAATTTATATTTTTTGTCCCTAGAAGGTACTCATATTGAGGTGTACATGAATTTTCAAGTAAATATTCAATACCTTTCTAGGAGAAAAAAAAAATCAATACCCCATTCTCCTAATTAACACCGCGCGTCCCACTTCCGAAATCACTAATATAACTATTTTCCCCGATCATATACAAGAGGAAAGATGAATGAAAGTATTTTTATTTAATGAAAGATAAGATATCCAAATTACAAAAAAAATACCAAATTTATTTAGTAATATAGCACTGAGATATAAAATAAAGAAACTTTGTCCCGATACGTGTACTAATTCACGCGCCACTTTCATTCTTGTCCGTGCAAGGCCATTGAAGAAAGAGACAGATGTCTGTAATGCATTTTGCGTGAGCAGACACTCATGTCAAGACCTTCTTGAGAGAAAGACGTGTTAATGTTGTGTGGATCGCACACTACAAATGTAAGTATCTAATTCGCATGTTTTGGTTCTCGTAAATTCTAATTAACACGTTCACGTTTTTAAAATCAGCCAATAACTCTATAGCTCTGTAAATTATTGTATACATTAAGAACCTCAGTATTTAACAGTTACTGGATTATGTAGTTTATCACATGTCCCTAAAAGAAGTTATATTTTTTTTATCAAGAATCCCTAATACACACGTCTAATTCACGGGCCAAAAATGAACGCGTTAATTAGTTTAAGAGTAGTAAAAAAGGTTTTTGGTACATAAAAGTATTTTATTTCTAATTGCTCGCTTAAGCTAAACCAGTTTAAATTAATTTACAGGAATAATCTTTTTACAAAAATGTAATTCCCGGAAGAATGATGGCATGATTAGAATTACATATATTATGTCAAACTGGTGTTATTAGAGGGGCCCTAACCTTAAAATCATCCTTATGATCGTATCTGTGTGCTTAAGTGTTTGGACAATATGTTTTTTAGAGGTTATTTTATTTTTCCTAGCATATTTCTCTTGGAAAACATGAAAATTTTGCTGACCGCATTAAAAAGTTGCATTTTGACAATAAGTGACAACTGTAATTCTAATCATGTAAGGAAAATCCTAGGGACCCGGCAACATTCTTCATATTTGTATAAATTATGGATTAAAACCACCCGCAATAATTAAACTACATACTTAAAGTTGAATGTCTGTATGTTATGTTACATAACCTATGTATGTAAAGCTTAAACGGCTCGACGGATTTTAGCATTATGAATTATGAGGTGTCCTTAGATTCAATAAAATTAACTAGTTTATTTATATCCTTTTAGTTCATCGGGTTTTTAAATTTTAAATTACTTTTTTTAAAGATAGATAAGGAATGTAAAAAGTAGGAGGAAGAAGTATTATTTTTTCTTTAGCAGATACGGCAATTTATTTGTTATCGTTTGTTCATAATACCTAAGGTATAATATAAAGTTATTAATTCTGATTTTTTTTATCGTTTTCATTGTTGATTATAGAACGATTATTTCAGTGAAATATTAGTTAGCTTATTATGTATGTATATCGTGATGCATATTTTATGTTCCTAATAGTTTCGACGTTGCAATATAATAAATATGATAAAATTAATAGACAGTCTGACAGTTTTTGTCTTATTTCCTAAAAAATATATATTTGGCATGAACATTTATCTAATAAACGCGTAGTTTTTTTAATTCGCAAGCAAGTAAACCTAATTAACGCATCGCTTTTCTAATTCGCGCGTCACGCAAATATTAAAACCCTTCTAGTTAATTAACCGCTAATAATAATTAAGTGCCCAATAAATATTAAAGTTTGAATGGTCGATATGTTACTACATTTTGCATAAATTTTATCAAAAACCAAGTGGAAAAAAAGGGCGGTGTTAATTAGACTGAGAACACAATTCTGGAGAATGACCGTATTAAGTATCCAACTGTTTTTATTAAGAAAATATCCCGGCAACAGGCATTATTGTACCCTGCGAAGCCAAATAGCAACCTCTCAATTAAAACTCCTGTAGCAATCACAACGCAATTACTAAGAGAAGATGATAGAATCTAATTTGACAATTGTATCTGAAAAACTGTTGGCAGTATTGTACAGTCAAGGACTTTAATTGTTATGCTACTATGGAACTCTGTCATAATGACAGCGTCAAACCACAACAGAAATTACGCTTAAATTAATGATTAACGTTATGCGACAGGGTTCCATAGTGGCATAACAAAAAGTCCTTGACTGTACCATTATACAAGTAACTTACCCCTGGCTCCTTGCTTGCAGGCTCTTGTTCAGCGATAGCGTTCTCAATGTGCGGCACATTCACTGCAGCCTGCGCGTGTTCAGAATCCAGGTACAGCAGTTCTTTACTCCATTCCAACGCGGTTTTTATGAATGCGTTTACACATGAAAACAACTAACAGAGTTTTAATACGTTGGTTACCACCGGGTATCACCGGATTCACCAGGGGGCCTAATATGGCTGCGATTATCGCGTGACAAAATGTGGATAAAACATTCGTCACTTTCTGACAAGTATGTAAGCACGAGAGTGACGGATGCTTTATCCACATTTTGTCACGCGATAAACGCAACCATACAAATACAAATAATTTATTTCGCATAATTTTAGGTACAATTAGATCTTAAAAATAAAATTCGTTTCACTAAAATCTATCAAACATGGCATGTGAAATTAGAAAGTCTGCAACTACTTATAATCTAAAAACTCCTGTATGCTATAAAAACACTTTTCTGCCAGCCATCTTTTCAGAACTCGTTTTAATTTTACGAAGGTTAGGTCTTTTTAACCGACTTCAAAAAAAGGAGGAGGTTCTCAATTCCCCGTGTGTTCCCCGATTACTCGAAGACCACTGGACCGATTTGAAAAATTTTTTCGTTGTTCGAATGGGTATACTTTCTAGTTGTAGTAAATAAGTGTTTAAAAAAACAAAAACCCGCCTTCAAAAAGCATAAAATAACTTCTTTAAAATGGTAGGTAAATAGGTCAGTCCAACTGAAGTCGGCGTCCAACAATATTTTAACCAAAAGCACACTTCAGTTGGACTGACCTATTTACCTACCATTTTAAAGAAGTTATTTTATGCTTTTTGAAGGCGGGTTTTTGTTTTTTTAAACATTTATTTTTAGTGTGTCAGATAGCTTGTTAAATATTTTTATGCACATAATATAACTATTCCTTAGCAACAAGTGATAATTTTGACATTGGGATAAATAATTTATTGCGAGCGTAAGGGATACTAGGCCCGCAGGACTAACTGGCCGGTTTTTCATCCGCTATTTTGACGTTTTTGTCATCTTCATAGTATTCGATCGGTTCGATAGTAAAATATCTAGTTAGAGATATACTGACGGAAGTGAGTTAAATTCGTAATGAAGTACAACTTTATTAGCAGTGCCGGATTAGCCATTAAACAAAGTAAGCAGCTGCTTAGGGCATCGCGAGTCAGGGGGCACCAAAATCTCAGATCAAAAATCAGAAAATGAAATTTGATTGCTTGAAAAATACTTGAGAATCTCGAATCTCAATGTAGCTTATAAGAAAAATTACAGTGTTTGGCAAGCTTCATAAAATTTGCAATCGCTTCATGGACTTCTAAACGAAACGCTTTCGGTTTCAGAACGAGATATTCAATTTTGGTTTTCCCGCGAAAATCATATAATGTCGAATCGACATCGATTGCTTAGCGACCAATTTAAAGATACCAATTTCTGCGAATTATCTATGAATGATACAGTATAATTGATAGTTTATATATCTGATTACCCCCTTACTTCTACCGTCAAAAATACGTGTTACGGATATTTCTAAGTTTAATGATGACGAATTCAGCAGAGAGATCATTTTCAAACATGAAAATAAACGTTTTATAAAACAAAGCACACAGTTTTTTGTTTTTAACCGACTTCAAAAATGGTGGAGTTTCTATGTTCCACTGTATGCATTTTTTTATGTATGTTGACCGATTTCTCTGTCAATGGTAGACCGATTTTAATAATTATTTTTTGATTTGATAGAGTATACTTTCGATCTGGTCCCATTGTCACTAACTCTAAATCTGATGAGGGGATCCGTGAGGAATGGAGGCAACTCCTAAACTATTATAGGCATACATGTAGCGATTTAAGTATTTTTAGTAACAAGTACAGCATTTGCATTCAGAAATTCATTTGATGAATTTGAACTGATGGTGAAAACCACAGATGGCCACCGGTACTCCTCCTGGCGTTCTCTAGATTATATTAAGATAGTTGTCGTCATAGTCGCTCAACTTCACTGAATGCAAATTCTGGACTTGTTACTGAAAATACCAAAACCGCTATATGTATGCCTATAATATTTGAGAAATTCCCTCAATTCTCCATGGATCCCCTCATTAAATTCAGATTTGGTGACAGTAGTACGGGCAAATTAGATGAAATTTCACTAAAGTCTGGAAATAATTCTAAGAATTGATAAAAACATTTCTGATTGCTTTGTACGGGTTAAAAATCGAGCTTAATGCATCCCTTAATAAATTCGCCCCCCGGAAAGGGGTGCAATTGGTTGAAAACCTTGCAAAGGTCATAACTAAGGAGGGAAAAAAGGTGTACTCGGTGCAATTTGGCATACGTTTTAATCCATCTCAATCTACATTTGCACGTATTATTTCATTTAATTCAACCTACGGAACATATAAACAAAAATATATATAAGTAAAAACTTACTTTCGGCCATCGTGGCTCGGGGGAAAATATAGAACGCGGTGCAAATTGAGAAATGATTAGAAAAAATATCTAAATACAATATCTAATTTGCACCGGGGTGCAACCCCCGGAAAGTAGTTATCTACGTTTAACGGTCTTCGTACTTCGGGGGAAATTTTGAAACAATTGAAAATCGTCACAATCGTATTCATTTGATTTACTTTAAATTCGCACCCCATAAAAAATTGGCATTCTTATCGGGATCATGCAGTTTTCAGTATGTTTGTAAATTACTTATTACCATAGAGCAATAAAGCCACAGAAGCGCACGCACGCGTAAACGGACCGATGATGCACGGTTCTTGAGGCATGGGCAAAAGTAGCGTAGTAGTCGGTTATATTTTCTTTTTTAATTAAATAAATATTAATTTTTAATTAAATAAACAAATAAATATAATAATAAACCTATTTTAGTTAAAGTATGCCTTGACATTCCCTTTCCGAGACTGTACTTATTAATTTATTTATGTTTTATAGCTTCTGTAGATATCGGTTATTATTATTTCCTTTGGAACTTTTATTAAGCTATCTCCATTTCAAATTTCATCCTAATCCATCCAGCCGTTGCAGCGTGAGGGAGTAACAAACTAATACACAAACTTTCCCATTTATAATATTAATTGGATATTAAGTGGGAAACTGGAATTTTTTAACTTGTAATACAAGTTTTAATGAAAAATAAAGTTGGTTTAAGGAATGCAATAATCAAGAAAATATTCAATTTTGAGTTCTGATCGTCAATAATCAAAGTAAGTGTCTAAAAAGGTATAGTCATCAGCAAATATATTGGAGCGGACAATGTAAACAATAATAATGTCATCATTATTTGTGCATTCTGAAGTATATTCCCTGTCTTCTGAATCTAGCTCTGATCAAGCAGCCTAGCAAGGCCTTTGAAGGTGTAGTTCGAGGATGCCGTTAGCTATAAAACTATTTGGAACCTCGAAAGTAAAGTAAGATCGGTATATTTACTCAGTTTAACTTTGTCCGTTTTTATAATTATGAGGTTTTCATCATGCGGAATTAAGAGAAAAAATAGACGCCACATCGACGGCGACTACCTTAAATTTTGAAAATATCCAATTCTACACAAAGAAGTCTTACTTTTATTTTTGAAAACAATTAATACTGCATTTATGGATTTTTGGAAATTCCTCTGCCTTAACCGGGAATCGAACTGTACTGTACTCCAGTAACTTTATACATGAGGGCTTGCGTCAAATCCGGTAGTTTTGAATTTTTGCAGACTTGTTTATGATGTTGGCCCAATGAATAATTCAAGTTTGTGACCCCGAGAAGATCGCAACTTAGTCAAAAATAAAAAAACCGTGATCATTTCGGTTTTTTTTTTTCAGATAATGGTGATTGTAACTCTAAAGGACTAGTTTTTGATAGTACTTTTTTAGGATGTTTTTAAAGTAGACTAAATTTGCTACAATATGAGACTAGAGTTGTCTCTGTAGACCCAATAGTTTCCGAGATTAAGCTTTTCAAAATTCAACTTTTGTCGAACTTCGCAATTTTTTTGAACAACCTCGACGAACTGCGATACCAACTTACTATTTGCCAGGGCTGCGACGAAAACCAGCTTCAATCTACCCAGGTTACCGCCTACACGAGACTCTCGAAAACTATCACAGAGACAATTCTAGTCTCATGTTGTAGCAAATTTAGTCTTATTTAAAACGTCCGAAGAAGCTACTATCAAAAACTAGTCCTTTAGGGTTATAATCGCCAGTCTGAGAGAAGTCCGAAATTTTAACGGTTTTTTTTATTTTTGACAAAGTTGCGTTCGGCGCTTGAAGTCACAGACTTGGATTATTAATTTGGCCAACATCATAAACAAGTCTGCAAAAAATCAGAACTACCGAATTTGACGCAAAGTACCCCGTACTTTCAGGCGACATGGTTACTGGACTACTGGTCTAATATGACAAAAGAACAATAAAGTCTTGTTTTATGATACAGATCGAAAGGGTCATGATAGTGATCATTTTAAACTTACAACACATACGCTTTTGTTTTATCATATATTCGACCAGTTCGATTCCCGGTTAAGGCAGACCAAATTCCAAAAATACAGTAATAATTGATTTAAATAAAAAACAAAAAAACGCCTTCAAAAACGCAAAAAATAACTTCTTTAAAATTGTAGGCACCTAATAGGTTAGTCCAACTGAAGTCGGCGACAACAACATTTTCAACAAAAAAAATAACTTCTTTAAAATGGTAGGTAAATAGGTCAGTCCAACTGAAGTCTGCTTTTGGTTAAAATATTGTTGGACGCCGACTTCAGTTGGACTGACCTATTTACCTACCATTTTAAAGAAGTTATTTTTTGCTTTTTGAAGGCGGTTTTTTGTTTTTTTAAACATTTATTTTATTTTATACTTTTTAGTGATCCTATTTATGCTGTTACGTAGCTCCACTTCTAAATATTAATAAGAAACTATAGAACATTTCAAGCTCGCCGCAGACAACGCCGCGGGAATGTCATAGTCATATTTAAACCTAAATGTGCTTCGTCATAGTCGCTCAAATTCCTTTATCGAAATATCTTATCGCCACCCTTGAAATAGGTACCGTTAAGGAGTTCCGGTGGCCATCTGTGGTCTTCATCATCAGTTCCACTTCACCATATAGTACTTTTCAAAAGCAAATGCATGAGTTATTTATATGAAAAATACCAAAATCGCTATAGGTGTGCCTATAGTATTTGAGGAGTTCTCTTGATTTCTCCATGATCCCATCATCAGATCCTGACGTGGTGACAATGGGACCAACTAGAAAGTATACCCATTCGAACAACGAAAAAAACAACAATTTTCACAAAGTAACTGACTGAGCGGTGCCATGCGTTGCGCTCTTCCCCGCCCCGCGCCCCGCGCTCCCACTACCCGCGGCAAAGATTAAATAGGTATGCCCGCGGTCGCCTGGCGTTCGCTGCGATTACATTTGATAAACTTCCCGATATTTTTTCCTTTTTTTTATAAGGTGCGAATGTAGTATCTTTAGAACAAGTGCCATGAATAAATTTTCACGACTACCTTAATTTGCCCCGAAGTACAATCTATAAAATAATGAAAAATTCATGTTCCATAATTCGCACAGGGGTGCAAAATAAACTGGGCGTTTATTATGCTTTAAAAAGCTTAATGTAAGTTTGCACCAACCGACTGAATTATCCTCGAGCCGCAATCTAAGAAAAACAAATAACTTAATTTTGATACATCGCACACCTTTTTAATTAAGATACGTTAAGTATTAAAGGGGTCTTTACACGTGGCTAAACTTGCACCAAATAGTTTTTCACATACTCCAAAATTACGGCACTTTAAAGTTTATACCTAACATTTAAAGGCTTTCCGTACATAATAGAAACGGTGCAAACCGGGGAAAACTATCTAGTTAAGCCCTCTAACGATTGCCAAAAATGCACGACTACACGACTTAATTCCATACTTTCTGCTAATTCGACCATACTACAGTGGGACCACCTAGGAAGTATGCGCTATCAAACAACAAAAGATTTTTCATAATCGCTCCAAAATTGACAGAAAAATCGGTGAACCTACATAAAAAAATACAGTGGAACATGGAACCTCCTCCTATTTTGAAGTCGGTTAAAAATACTGAAAAATTCAAGGCGTTCTATAATGAGGCAGGAAGGGCTCGATGCATATAATTATAACGATTATATTTAGAATCTGATGTTCTACGGAAACTTAAGTATAATGTTGTTATTCGACAATTTGCGTCCCTCAAAAGTCGCAAGTTAGATTTTATAAAGATAAGTTTAAAATTAATATCTTTGATTAAAACATTCTAGTCCTTGTCTTAACCCTTAATTTGATTTTGTCCGGTGGGACGGACAACTCATAAAAAAAATTATATCAATTTACTACGTCATATTTATATCTCTTGCTATATGAAAATCGGTAGATAAATAAATGTTTTTCGGTAGAAAAATAATATTGAAGAATTAAAACCATAATCATTCGAGTTGTCCAACTAAATGACACAGGGTCGGACGTCAATTGTTTTTATTGAAGAATTAATGCGTTTATCTTTTGTTTTTTACTATAAAAGCATGTGTGTTTGTATCAAAACAATGAACAACATTATATTATTGAAACATGAAGGTGTAATACTAGTGCATTCTACTACTTTTTCTTATTTCAAACTTCCTCTGAATGTGTTGTCCGCCACACCGGACAACGCCATAGATTCAATGACTTATATAAATTACTGGTTGTCCGCCGTGGCGGACTTTGCCAAAGTTGTAGAGTGATTATTTACAAATAAGATTTTTTAAAAAATCTTCAAAATATGAATGTTTGTATGCGTGTACTGAAATCTGAGCTTAAAATTTTCATTTCCTTTAAACCAGTGAATGGTGTGGGACCACTCTGCAATTTTTTTACGCATATGTCATGCAAAGTGAAGAGGTAGGTGAAGCTCCTGCTGACGAAAATTAGTCATAGAATGTCCCTCCGTGAGATTCAATTAATTATCTATGTATGATTAACTTCTTTGCACAATACACTTTAATTATACATATAATATGTAAAAACGGTACTAACTTCCAAAAAACCGTTTGATTTAAAAATTTCGTCGCGCGTTAGTAAAATTTGCTTCATTACTAACAGCTTCTTTGGCATCACTTTTATGATGCCTTGATATTTGAAATATTACCCAATTTAATAATGAGGTACAAAATTACGATCCGGCATGCAGTCTTGAAGTAATAAATGCAAGATATGGACAATTCTTTGAACAAATAAAAATTACAGTATTCTGTCTACTTCATCATTTCCATCTTTACCTACACTGACAAACGTAACGTGAAAAACTCGATCAAGGGACCCCAACGTCATCAGCTAAACACGTAAATTTGTAGAAAGTATTTGGAAATCCTAAATATTTATTTAGATCCCCCCAAAATTCATTTCTCAAATCTACCTCACTAATTTTAATTATAGTCATTAATATCCACGGATCAAAAAAGTATTACAAAGTTCGCACACAAAACTGTCAATTACGCTTTCATAGATCATCATACAACATAAATTATATACCTAAGTAACGTTATTTTAACATTTTCTTCCTTTATTATGTATTTCTTTTGTATCTAATAATTTGGCGTTGTCCGGCACAGCGGACATATAAAATATCCCGCATATTTGGCAATGTCCGGTGTGACGGACATAGTTTTTCTCAAAATCTAAACAAACTAGATTTTTTTTAAATATTTTTCTGTACTCCTGAAACTTCTATTAATCAACATATTTAATAAAATTTGTAATTTTACGGTATCGAAGTCTCTGCCAAATTAAGGGTTAAAGGTTAGGAAGTCTTGGCGTACTGTGTGGTCGAACTGAATATCTGTACACACCGCACACTTATGTATGTTTGTACGTAAGGACTAAATTGTACAAAACGTAATAAAACACAAAGATGACAGAGGCGAACTTATCCCTAAGGGATGTCATGGAGTTAACCTGTGGGTGAATATCGATCAATATGATAATCATGTGTAGTGTAGATATTTTTCCTTGGGTTGAAGAACGGCAAACAAAAATATGGTTTAACTACGAAATCTTAAGGAAGGCCATCGGGTATGTAATAGCTAGGGTCACAAGGGGCACCACACACGAAAATGCTTAGGGCACCACGGAGGGTTAATCCGGCACTGTTTATTAGCGACCAGCGCTCTAACTCCGCCTGAGTGATTGCGTATAGTTTTTTCTTAAAAAACTATAGATGAAGGTCACAACCTAATAAAACTTTTTCAAACAACTAAGGAAATAAACAGTTTTCTTTAATAATATTAAGAATTCGGAATTTTGGTCGTTCAGTGTCATGTTAGTTTGGTGTGGAAAAAAATGTATTCGAGATTTAAGACTATTATTTAATATGGTTTACTTACTAAGCAAAAATTTTCACTTTACCGTTCAATTTTATTTTTTTAATTTACTCCACGATTTCAAAATTTGGAAACTTGGCGGCCGGATATTATATAGATAGGTATGTCATATTCATAATCATATGCATTTATTGCCACATGTTGAACACGTAGTATAGGTACATTACATACATAATCTCACGCCTTCGTTCCCAGAGTGGGGTAGGCAGAGCTACAGAATTACAAACATCTCTAAAAACTTGTTGATAATTCTATAACCACAATTTGCACAATTAGGCTAAGATGTTTACCAGCGTATTAGTGAACACGTAGTATGGAGGTGAAAAATACAGTATGTAGCTTTAACATAAGTAAATAAATATCAAGGGACAATCTCACATAAATTGAGCTAGTCCCAAACTAAGCTCTATGCTTGTACTATGGGTACTAGACAACGATATAAATACTTACATAGAGAAATATATACTTAAATACAAAGAAAACATCCAGGACTCAGAAACAAATACTCGTGCTCATCACACAAGTATCTGCCCTTACCGGGATTTGAACCCAGGACCGCTAGCTTCGTAGGCAGGGTCACTACCAACTAGGCTAGCGCGTCGTCTCATGAACCCTGCAAGTGCACTGCAACAAGAAAATGTCTATTTAGAAATGATATTGACGTTACAATAACAAATTTAATTTAATAAAGGCTAACAAATTTATTCACTCTTCAATAGCAAAAACCTCTTTCAAATTATTCAAAACATCTTGGTATTAAAAAACCCCTTTACTTACTAAAAGATATAGACTCTTCTTTATCTTCATTACATATTATTATCCTTTTTCGGCTGAGCCTATAAGATCGTGCGAATTTTTGCAAACAATTTTTTACTTTACGAAAATGAATAATCAAATTCATAATCAATTCACGTATCAGCACATGCTCGTCCAGAGAGGAAAACAAAGTCGCTTTCCGCGTCTGTTTGTCTCTGTCTGAAAGTTTTTCTGGCAGGTTAATAAATTCTGATTTATGTAGGTACAGGTGTTACAGAAAACTCACATAAACCGAAGCGAAGCGAAGGCGGGTCACTGGTTTATTATATTTCGATTGCACGAGGTATTTTAATTTATTTTATCTACTACGTCCAGCCACGTGACTATTACTTTATGGAAGAGAATACCAACCCCCTATTTTATCATCTTGACAATGATAGGTTACAGGTGACAATTCGCTATACACTGAAAAGTTATCAAGCTTTCACATCATCAGCTGAAGTGGCAGTGGGCTGGCCATGTCTGTCGCAGAACCGACGAGAGCTGGAGCAGGAAGGTTCTCGAATGGAGACCACGCTTAGGCAGTGTAGCACGCCCCTCGGCTAGATGGACCGATGACCTGAAGAAGGCAGCTGGCAGTGACTGGATGCAAAGGGCGGGAGATCGCGCGCTGTGGCGCTCCTTGGGGGAGACCTATGTCCAGCAGTGGACTGCAACGGGCTGATATGATGATATCAGTGGAATTCATATAAGCTGCGCCATGGACTCTGAAATGTCACCATCACCTGTCATTGTTAGGATGGTGAAATATGGGACACGTGAAGTAGGTATATTATTTTACAGCCACCACAATAATAAATGTTATCATACATTTCGCCCAAAAATATCTGACACGCTCTTATACTTTAATCAATACGTGTCAGCTATTTTTGAGCCTAATGTTGGATAATATATTATTGCTGGTGACTGTACCATGATACAAGCAACGTACTCCTTGCTGGCTTGCCTCCTCTTGTTCAGCGATAGCCTTCTCGAAGAACGGCACATTTTCTGCAGCCCGCGGGTGCTCCGGATCCAGTTCGAGCAGCTTTTTACTCCATTCCAAAGCGGCTTTTAAATCACCTGTGGATAAATTTATTGTGTAAGGCGGAAATTAGGGTTAAGAAATAGGAGAATAGATCAAGCAAAGTTATAATACTTATAAGATTCAATTGGTATAATGAACACGACTTATAACGATAAAAAACAATAATGAGCTATGGAATTATTTACGTTTCAGTATTGATGATTGATCATGTGACACATTATCACTACCATTATCTAAAACCAAAACACATCATCATAAATTTAATATAACACCGGAAAACATAACAATTTAATTCCGTTCGCTCGGCTCGCGCGCAGCTTTTTACTATTCTAACCTTTTTTTTTTTTTTTTCGCTGGGGAAATGCATTTACGCATACCACCCAGGTCCAGGGGGACCTGGGATGGTTATGTGGGACTCGCCAACCGAGAACGGCCGGAATACCCACTAAAAACCCAGCGGTGAACCATCTGCGTCCTTCAGGGAGGTGCCACGCGACCACGAACAAGCGCACTCGGCTGTGGCACCTCGACGCCAACTACTCCGGGAGGGAGCCTTGGTTCACCAAGGCACCCTCAGACTTCCGGTGCACCCCGGCGGACGAAGGAGTCCCCTGACCCCTTCGGCCAGCGCACTGTTACGGTGGGGGAAGAAGGTGCGCGTAGCGCCGCCTTGCCCTTCCCCTCCGTCGTCGGCGGAGCGGGTCAGCGAGGGCGCTGGTCTCTCTGGCTCGCTCCGCTTCCTCCTTCTGCGAGATGACTGCTTCGCAGAAGGAGGTTACCGCCTTCCACCCTCTTCGGCTGCCAAGCATGGTGTTGATTAGGCTTGGCAGCGAGAGGTCCTCGCCCACGGTGTTAGTGAGCAGGAACCTCTGAGGTCCCCATGCGGAGCACTCCTCCACGGTGTGGCGCACATCATCGACCAGTGCGCCACACCCGTGGCACCTAGGTGTGCTCTCTCTAATGGCAACCTGATGCAGGTACTTTCCGAAGCAGCCATGCCCGGTCAGCACCTGCACTAGCCTGAAGGAGAGCACACCGTGCCGTCTGGCCACCCACCTCTCCAGGTGGGGCTGGATCGCCCCTACCGTAAGTAAGCCGGCTACGGGGGCCTCCAACGCTTCCGCCCACCTCCTTAATTCCTCTTTCTGAGCGAGCTCTCTGACGCTTACTATTCTAACCTAACCTAACCTAACCTAACCTAACCTAACCTAACCGTATGGAACGGGAGTAGGTACTAAATAGGCCAGAGGGAACTGTTAAGACGACAGGGTCATAATTTAAAAAAAAAACGTATGTATGCTGTAATTATCAACCAGTTGTTGGTAATTCTGTAGCTCTACCTACCCCCACTCTGGCAATTAAGGCGTGAGTTTATATATGTATGTATGCTGTAAGTCATAACCTTTTACTAGAATTAGAGTCCTATTCTAACTGTGATAAATTATAAAACTAAATGGCGGTCATTTGTAGACACCGGTGCAAACTTTGCGGCTTCTTATATTGACGACAGTATCCAAACAGCAGTTGAATTTTAAAGCTTGCTTGTTGTTAAACTTGTTAGAAATATTAAATTAAAAAAATAATACTTATATAGCACCACGTGTGGCCGCTTCAAAGTATTTTTTTACCTTAAACTAAACCACTTTTAAACCACGTTAAATTAAACCACGCGAAGGCTTAGCACCAGATTACTAGATTAGGAGATAAATATTAAATAGATAAATTTAGGACCTTCATACCAACCAAATAAAGTGCAAAAAACATCGTACGAAACTTGACTAAGCTTTGTCACAATTAAATCGAAAACTTTTAGAACAGGAGAAGGAAACAATATTTGAATATTGTCTCGCAAAGTAAATAAATCGTAATTTTGTTCAACTGACCCAATTTATAATGCACACAGGCAATGTACTCCAGCACATCGACTTCGGTAAACGAGTGCTCCTCGGTAGTTTCCTCTTTGTACTTGCGAAGGCTCTGCATACTCCAAGCTAGCGAGTGCTTATAGTCCTTCATGTAGTAAAGGGCTCTAAAGAGCTCGATGCAATCCGACGCTGACATTGGCTGACTGAAATAATTCAAAACTTAATAATTAAAGGTTGGAGCAGACATAATCGCTCGGTACCGGATCATATCAAAGTGAGACATTGAAAAGTGACCTTTGACTTGTCTTTGTACGATACATTTTTCAGTGGACAACGCGAGGGCCGCGCTCGTCTATTGTTTTTACTTTCAACTTTAAAAATGTATCGTGTACCTTACGAAGCTAGCGGTCCTGGGTTCGATTCCCGGTATGGGCAAATAAATATTTGTGTGAGGAGCGCGAGTATTTGTTTCTTATTTCTCTCTCGTTGCCTAGTATCCATAGTACAAGCCTACAGCTGTTTGGGACTAGGTAAATTTGTGTTAGATTATTCCCCAGTATTTATTCATTTATTTTATTTAAATAGTCTTGTTACTTCTTCACGCTGAAACGGCTACACGAATTTTAGATCAAATTTTGCTCACAGATAGTCCATATTTTGGGTATTAACCCAGAATTCTGGGTGATAGCCATAAGATCGGATAGGATACTTTTTACACCGGGAAATATCTAGGGAATATCAATAAACGAGTTCTATACGCGAACAAAACGCGGCCACATGGCAAGTTTATTTGTTTTTTTATATTTCATCAATTTGTTTATTACCTGTAAGCGATTCCATAGAGCCTGCCCTCGGCCAGGTCGTGCACGTCCAGCTGGTAGGTGACCTGCAGCCGCGTCAGCGCCTGCGCAGCGCCGGCCAGGTCCTCCAAGGTGGGGAGCACCACGTATTCGTGGTTCATTGATACGTTATTAATGTACTCTGTAATAAGGGAAAACAAAGGTTGAATATTGGTTTTGAAGTTTAAAAAACCATGTTGGCTTTTTGTATAAAAAAAGATAATTTTTTTGTTGGCGACTGTATAGTCTCAATTGTAATTGCCAAAGATGTAAACAAGTTAGTACTGTTTGACACATAACCTCAAATATTCTTCAGGCGTGTTTTTATTTAAAAACACGTATATATGTTTAATAGTTATTTAATCTGAAACTGTGAAAGTAAAGATCAAGTGTAAATCATTGCTAAGACCTCGCTTGATCTTCAAAAGCACGTGATTATAGTAATAATGGTAAATTGGTTCGTTTGGTTGTGTTTACATCTTTGCCAATTTCAATTGGCACAGACTACACTTTTTACTGACACAGTCATCATCAGTGATCGGAATAGGTAGTGATTCAGGTAGTGGGTCGTGATTTCGGTGCGTAAGTTTAGTATGGATATAATACTACTACTTGTATTTGTAATCCCGGATTTTACTTTGAAAAGTTTTAAAGTTTGTTTTGGTGAAAAATAAATATCAGGGGACATTACACAAATTGACCTAGCCCCACAGTAAGATCAAAAGTTATTAATTTATAATTTTGACAATTATACTGCTAGTACAAAGTTGGTATTGACTAAATATGTAGACACTTTAATTTCGACATTCTTGCAAACAAAAAACCTTATATAATCTTATATATACTTCAATTCATATAATGTCAAGAAAATATTCTGTGAAAAAGTCCGAATCCCGGAATCCCGGGTCTTATCCATATTATTTATAATGTTTGAGGTCATTCACCCGAAATTGTACTACCTATTCCGATCACTGGGTCATCATTTGCTTATCGAGACCAAAGTAGCGTATCGAAACTTGGCGGGTCTACGTTAAGTACAGCGGAAATCCCATTGCCGACTTCAGACCGGTATGAAATCATCTCTAAGACACCCATAATATTTTATTGTTATCGGGTTAACATGATGTATTCCAAATATTAGCCCATTCCAATAAAGTCTGTAACTGGTCCAAAGTTGACTTGCGAGATGTGACCCAAACATACGTACTTAACATACAAATGAAGCAAAATATAGCTTGTAAAATACGACTGTAGACGTAAGTCACATCATAAAATTCATGATGCTGCGACTTTCTTTCCTGGCAGCACCGGAAAATGATGTAACTTTTTCTTAAATATTTTCTTCCGCCGCTCGTAACTTTTTATCGGGAATACAAAAACAACATAATGTATGCACAAACTGTGCTCAGTTTTGTCTTATTAACACTTTTCCTAGACATTTTTACCGTAGAGTCAATTGTTGAGGTACCTATTAGGTATTAAAAAATTAACCAATTTTGGCATCTTTAATTCAAGATGGCGGATTACGTACATGCTGTCAAGTCAACGTTACAACAACGTTCAATAAAAACTTATGTCGATTGCCATCAGAAATGTCAAATTATAAAGTTATGATAGGCATGTACATAATGACTACGCCGAGCGTCCAGTAGTGGCGCCCTCATTACTATTACAGTGTTTTCTAATTAACTAAAGTATGGTCTTGAAATCGAAGGATTATTTTTGTGGTACAAAGTAATTCAGAATGTATGGCATATATGACAAGGTTTAATAACCTTTAGCCTTCGTGTAGTCAACTTAACTGAAAAAGGTGGCTACTTTTAATCGTTAAGATACTCACTCATAGTTCAATTGTTAATATCATAAGTTAGTATCCCAAACTGTAAATTTTTGTAAGTATTGTCATGAACTACGCTACCTAAAATTGTTATTTCGCTAATTCGCTAAATTTACAAGAAGTAGTCACTTGCAATATTTAAAAGACTCCATACATAACGGTAGTGGTGTTAGGTACCTGTTCCATTTTGGATGTTATCATCTATTTCATCCAGATCGGTCGTTAGCCTTTTAATCAAAGTAAACGCATTTATGGGATTACCCAAGTAATTCGGTATGTCCTCCATCGCTTGCTCGTGTTCTACTTTGTATTGTTCTAAATGGCTGAAAAAATAGAATGGGTTTATTTTTTGTTATCGTTTTATCTTCTTACGACATGGAATAAAAAAAAGTTGATCATAGTTTTAATATAGCTGGGTATTAGAAACGGAGTCAACAAATTAAATAATTAAATATCTGGGGACAATCTCACATAAATTGACCTTGTCCCAAACTAAGCTCGAGGCTTGTACTATGGGACTAGACAACTATATAAATACTTATATAGAGAAATAAATACTTGAATACTAAGAAAACATCCAAGACTCAGAAACAAATATTCGTGCTCATCACACAAATATTTGCCCATACCGGGAATCGAACCCGAGACCGCTAGCTTCGTAGGCAGGGTCACACCAACTAGGCTAACGCGTCGTCGAATTTATTTACCATGTACATAACCAGAGACTCGAGACTGTCCAAGCTCGTGCCATTAGGTTTACCTGCCTGAAAATTGGCAAACGCAAATCCCTTCCAAGTTACGAAAATAGACTAAGTTTTTTTAACATGTACACTTTGGAGCATAAGATAAATGTTGCTGATGTCACTCTTTTATTTTATTTCAAATTGTGAACTCTATAGTGGATGCAAATACAATCCAAGAATTGAAATTTAAGTATAGTAAAAGACCTGTCATCATCCACAGTTTTTTGTTTGTACTCTTACTAATAACAATGTTTCCAGAAATAGTCCAACCATCCGCATGTGTAGCACATTTAACAATCTATCTATCTATCTGTACTAAATATGTGACATGTTCTCCGTGTCACTGAACGCATTCAAAACCGCTGCAGCACTTGCGCTTAATGTTAAGGATTAGGTTAATAATAATATATTTGTTTTTAATCATAATTTTTAAAGCAAACATCCTGTACTACTATTTGTTAATGCTGTGGACAATTATTAAATTGCAAATATTAATCTTCTATAATTGTGTAATAATTTGTAAAAAATTGTCAGATTGCAATTTGTTACTCTTCCATTAAAATAAATAAATTAATAAATAAGTCATGGACCAGCGACCAACAACATAAATTATCGTTGTAGTTATGACCAGCAACCAGAAACGTTTCAAACCAAATGAAATGTTCAGAAATATTTATGGGGAACGATGCGAGGATGCGACTCATGCATAATCATCCATAAACAAATCACACTAATTGTCACACTGATACTATAAATGCGAAAGTTTTTAAATGTGTGTGAGTTAGTGTGTTTGTTACTTCTGCACGCCGAAACCAAGACCGATCAACTCATACTCTGATTTATCCTCGTATGGTCACGCGTACTAAAAAATGTACATAATACGGCCACTGAAATAAAGATGCATTACAAGAGAAATAAAGTGGACTTTGCCTTATTTTTGCTACTGACAATTAAATTACACAATTGCCTCTATTGCATTTATAATAAGTTCATATTCCATTGGCAATTGTTATTATGGTGGGTATTAGGTGGCGTATCACATCGGCTACCAATTATCCCGAAAAATTATCAGTGTTAATTTCCGTGAGAATGTCCACGCGGCCAAAGTCGCAGGCAAAAGCTACTAATACATAAATACGTAGAGCGTCTGACATAGCTATTCAGTGTGTTACGTTCTTTAGTTGTAAATAAATGACTATGGTATTAGACATACTTTTTTAAAACTGCGAGCCGTTTCTCCTCTTTCATGATATAGTCGTCCAAGTCCTCCATTATTCTCTTGTTGGATTTTAGTAGCGGCTCCATTTCGACAATCGCAGTAAACAATTCTGCACGCGCCCATGGATTTAAGAGCGATAGAATTATATTTAAACAGACTAGGCATTGAGTATAAGGAACCATTCTTTTCGTTCAGTCTTCCCTGAAACAGAAAATAAATCAGAGTCAAGTCTAGGGGAACGAAATCTTTAGTAAAATTATGATGTGAAAGTGATTGTTAATTACGCTATAGTTAAACCCCCTGGGTGTTTCAGGTGTCCATGAGCGACGGTGATCACTTACCATCAGGTGAGCCGCCTGCTCGTCTGCCTCACACAATTATAAAAAAAAAAGTTACGGCTAATCTATCGATGTGAAATTTGGTAGAAATAACATAGACATCGGATATAGGGTATTTTTTTTGTGAAATAGATTAAATTACCTACCTTTAATGATATGTTCATGCCCTTTGAAGATGATTGGAAATACTTCTTTACAAAGTATAAAACAAAGTCACTTCCCGCCGTCTGTTCCCGACGATATAACCCGAAGCAAGGCGAGTCTTCTTTAAAAATAATCAAGAGTCCAACATTTGTCCTTATCCATAACTGGTACTATTACCTACCTATACGTAACACACAAATCTTCAAATGTTTAGCCCCGTTTACCCACGTATCTTCACAATGGAGGCGTAACGAACAATGGAAATGATCTGAGCACTGTTGAATTGTTGACTGCTAAAGTTACACAATTCCAAAAAACCTAACCGCAACAAAATTTCCCGGAAAAGGATAAGACAACAAAGTTTCCTTCATTATTCAACATGCTTATATATAACACTGACCGGAAAACTGACAAAATTGGTCGAAATTCTACAGGTAAATTGCTTTTGGGAAGCGGTCTTTAAGTACCTATTGGTAAAGGCGATACCACAACTACTGTATTTTTTTTATTATTTATTTATTAAAAACAAACGACATGTTACAATAATAACAAATGTGTCCGTGAATAAATCTGCTTTTTTGTAAATATAGCTTACAGTATGGGAAGATGGGGTGGCTTCGTACAAAGGGAGTATTCGTACAGTGGTCATATCTCGACTATCCAACATGCTGAAGCATTCATATTTGTATGCGTGACTGCCGCTCATATGCATAGGCTATCCTCAAAAAGCGATGGCAGTGCGGCAGCAGATTTCGCCAGAAATAATTAATATATGTTTTCGCGACCCAAAAGTAATTTTTGGTTCTTCTTTGAATGCGTCTGTCTCTAATAAGTTTTACTCAAATTAGAAAAAATATTTTTATATAGTTTGTAATTAGATGCTTGAGATTAATATGTGAACAATGGTTTTTGGATTACTTCAACAGTTATTTTTTATTTCGATTTTTTTTCGGATCGTTTTGGTTGGGGTACCTTCGTACAGTCAAAATGTATGTAATACTGTACGAATGCACCCCATGGAAGTTAAAAAATGTATATCAAGAGTAATTATAATCACAAAACCAGGTCAGTAAGATATGCCTAAAAGGTGACTGAAACAGGTGAAATAGATGAAAATCCAATGAATCCTGGGAAAAAACGAATAGTGTACGAAGCCACCCCACGTAGGGGGTGCATTCGTACGTTTCCCACTTTTTGGAAAAACCATTATATTTTGGCACAGTTGCTTTGTATCCAAATTGAAATACAGAATTATTATAGCCAAATAAGTGGAAAATGAAGTAACATTCATCTTATTTAAAAATAGCGGTTAGTTTTATTTTTACAAGGCTTAGAGTAAAAAGTGTACGAAGCCACCTCATCTTCCCCTATGTCTTATCGAAACGACGCACTCACACAGAGGCATACCCCTAAGACCCCTAAGCGGACATGGCAGTGCCGTCAGTCGCGGGTGCCGCGTCGAGCCGAATGTTAATACTAACTTTGCGTTTCTATCTTTTTTATAAATCTGCCACGAATGTATTGCGTCATGCGTGGTATAGAAGCCATGTTTTAAGTTATTCAACCGATAGCTTGTTAAATCGATATATGAGGATCTAACGGGGATAATTCCTTAATTCGTATTGTTATTGTTATTATTGTTATCCTGAATTCTTATTTTTATTATTGATTATTATTTTAAAATTTGTTTTTGTTTTTGAGGATTCCAATGTAATTTCTTGTACTTTGACAAAACATGCAATGTATACTGTGACTATAATTTGGAAAATAAATATCATTAATTCAATCATTCTATGTGGTCTCCGATAAAGAATCTAAACAGATTGAGATAAAACAGCTGCCATCTTGAACTTTTGAGTTATTTGACTGATTGCTTTATAAATCAATCTCTGAGGAACTGTGTGATCTTCGACAAAGAATCTTATCAGATTCCGAAAAAGTACCTAAAAGTAAAGTAAAGTAAATATCTTGAACTTTTTAGTTATTCGACCAATTGCTTCCAATACTTACCTATATCTGGGGATCTCGTGGTCTCAGAGATAATAAACATTAAATAGTATACAATGTTCTATATAAGACAGCAACATTTTAATGCTCGTAACTAACTGTTTCACTGAAGATGCGCTAGTTGACTAAAATGTTTGCTATAGGTACCTAGTTATATAGGGTCTAGGAACTGACACTTACCAATTCAAATATTCCTCACAGGGACCACTTCTCCTTCCAAATCATGCTGGACCCTTTCATTTCACTCCAATCCGCTCCCCGCCTCGCCTCTCGGTGGGAAATTAAGAGGAAAGGTGACACAAGGTAGGCTTTTCGACTAATAAGTTTTCAATATTCAAACCGTGGATAGATTCAAGAGTTCTGCTTAAATTTTGATACATATTTTACGTGGAAAATGTAAAATTTTCCTTATCATTTCAATAATTTTCCTTGTCCCCAAGATTATTTCTTGTCTGGTTTTTTTTTCTTTATCTCCCAAAAAATAAAACACAAAAACCTTTTTATTCATCATTTTATTAAAACTAACATACGTTGTTCGATTCATTTCATTCAAGTTGCCCGCGACTTGTTTGTCGCTCCGATCTCCCTTTCCATCTTGTCAGTAATGATAGAGACGACAAGCGAGAAAATACAACTTGTGCTTCCCGTGCAGAGTGGGGTAGGCAGAGCTACAGAATTACCAACAACTCTAACAACTTGTTGTTAATTCTATCACCAAATTTTGCACAAACAGGCTAAGATGTTTACCAGCGTATTAGTGACAGGTTGCATGCCCATCGCCTAACAATACTAGAAGCCTATAATCCCTTAGTCGCCTCTTACAACTTCCACAGGAAGACATGGAGTGGCACTATTCTAAGCCGGCAACCACAAGGCACTAGTTACACTGAATTATTAATATTTAAGTCTTGTTAACATGTAAATGCATTTATAAGGCATTAAACTTTGTACAAATTAATATCAGTGACATTACTATTTCACTTACATACAAACTAAATTTCAATTAGAATCTTTGGTTTTGTATTTGAATTTTAGTGTCGTATACCTATTTATTAAGAGATTATTATTATCTTGAAAACTTTCTGTTGATCGCTCCATCGAGTGAGCGAAGCTTAATTTGACAAGTTTTGCAATGGTCGTTGCAAAACTTGTCAAATTAAAATGTCAAGTCATAGGTAACTGTCAACGTAGCTTAACACAGGTATCTGACTTTATTTTAGTTCAGGTAGGTTACTGCACATACCGGGAAATAGGCCGTTGCGGGACGAGTAGAGTTAGCGTGGCCGAGACCCAGTCGAGGCCGCACTATATACGAGTCCAGCAACCGCCCTTCCCGATCGAGCCTTGTATAGTGTTTTTCTCCAACAATGTGAAGAAATTTAACACAATTGTTAATAATCCAATAATATAATAATAATAATATATGTTAATAATTGTCCCAACATTTCCTTGAAAAAAAGAACAGAAACGTATGAGTTAGTATAACACTGAAATAAAGCATTAATTCAATAAGATCACACATTTAAACATAATAAATTCAATTTGATAAAATATAGTATAAATTATAACATTTATTACGCGTTTATGTTATTTCGGCAATTTATTTTGTTTACGAACGCAATTTGTTTTAAAAAAAACGTCAAACTATGATACACTTTTAAATACGCTGTAAACGCTATTTGAAATATTTAACTTTTTTAGTTTATGACGTTTAAAAAGTAAAATATACAAGGAAGAATTTTAATTGCACGAGTCTTTGGCTGTCTGGAGTTATTTATCCTAGTCCAAACATGGTTTTAAAAAGTAAAACACCAGGTACGTAATGAAATTTCATACATTTTTCGCGGCCGCAGCCGTTGGTGAATAATAAGTTTGTTTTTTTTTTAATTTTGCCTGGACCTGGAACTCAGAACTTCGCGGACTGATGTTACAACAGTAAGGTTAACATTTCCGAGCATGTGGGAGAAAATATATTTTACTATCATCATCATCATACATAACATGTTTTTCTTTACTTACCTTACACTCAATAAAATTGAAACACGTACCTTTTTTGTAACGATGTGAATAACACAAAAAGGTACCTACGTCTTTCAGTTTCCCTTAGGCTTCCTACAGACGAGCGGCATTTTGCTAACGGCAGAGGCTACTGCAGCCGCCACCAACTGTCGGCGGCAGCAGTCAACGCGTCAGCGGCAGCTGTCGACCTACAGCGACGCAAACCGAGACACCTAAGTGCTCACAGACTGTACTTCTTGTGAAATGTCAAAACAATAGCATGTATGGAGATTTATTCATGAATGACTAACCAGTGAGGTCACGAGTCTCTATTGTCAACCACCTTTATGGTGTTCAGTTTAATAATCATAATGACCCCTTCTTAGTCCATTTTGTTTCTATATCGCCATCATATTGATAACGTTATATGGTCTCTCAATTCTGGTAAACCCTTTCTTAAATTAACTGTGGTTTTATTGTAAACACTAATTATCAGGCGCTTGCAATGCTGCGTCAAGGTACACGCAAACTATTTCCATCTCACGTCATCCGCGCAGAAGTAAATTAACCCATCTCTTTTGTGCGTGGCCGCATATATGGTCTCTTAAGGTTATTATTTTAACATAAAACCAAACTTACTCATTGATTAATTGAATTGTTTTTAAATTGTTATGGCAATGATTCCGATACGATGTGAGAGTGATTCCAGATCGTCTCTTGTCGTTGGTATTTCAATTTGCAGGGTTTTGTAAGCTCCTGCCCTTCTTCGTGGAGCCATTTGTTGCATACTGAAAAATATTCAAAATGAAATAAATATCAGGGGACAATGTCACACCAATTGACCTAGTCCCAGACTAAGCTCTCGGCTTGTACTATGGGTACTAGACAATGATATAAATACTTACATAGAGAAATATATACTTAAATACATAGAAAACATCCATGACTCAGAAACAAATATTCGCGCTCATCACACAAATATCTGCCCTTACCGGGATTTGAACCCAAGACCGCTAGCTTCGTGGGCAGGGTCACTACCAACTAGGCTAGCGCGTCAAATAATTTCAAATATTATTCTTTGTATGCAAATAATCATATCTATTTATGGCAACGGGTTTGTTTCTTAGGGGAGGATCCTAGCGTCTCCGCCGATACCGCTAAAGTGATGCTGCAGGGAATGGAACTTTACACTCCAAACTCTGTGGTCTCCATTGTTGGCAGATCCCAGCCTTGGATTGGTCGCTCTTGCAAATTGGGGCGTAAATACAATACAATATACAAAACCGTCAAGTGATCGCCAGTACCTACTGTTGCGCAGCGGTTATTCAGTTGGTGATCTTTTGGTCTACCTCTTGTCTACCTCACTCACCGTAAGTTTCAGCAATCAAGGAAAAGAGAGAAAGCTTTCCTGTTTGTCTGGACATAGCGAAAGCCTTTGACAGGGTGTGGCACGGAGCTCAACTGACTAAAGTACCAGGAACTGGCCTCCTAAGAAATTATGCACATGTATCGCCAACTTTTTTCCGTTACCTCATTTTCTATGGAATTTTTTAACCTTGCAATCCTTTTAAGCGGCGCAGCCCCGACTGGCTCAGACTTATCAGCCCGCAGCCGCGCCGCATCATTTCCTTGTGGTCGTACGTGCAAGGTTCGCACACATACAAGCCCATCTCTCATGCTTCGAAGATGATCTACTGGCTTGTTCGACTCACCCCACTTGGAGCCGCGCAGCACGGGGCAGGCGGCATGGCGTGAGGCCGTGTCGCCCTCGCCCGACGGGTGCAGGTTGCGCCAGTACAGCGCCGCGCCGCGCGCCGGGAAAACCGCCAGGCCCAGCGCCGTGAACACGGTGGCGCCGCCCTGCGCCACGTCCGACATCTATACACAATAACGACGCTGAGATGATGATTATCCTGAAGGCTAAGCACTATCCACGAAATAAATTTCTTAAGACCAGGATTTCTCGCAATCGTTACAAAAATAGGGGATCTAACAGCATATTATTGTTATCAATTCACGAAGTCTCACCCTACTTCTTCATTTTACGTACATTGCATCCGTGTAACGTCAATTTGAATTTGCTTCGTGAATTGAAAACACTAGACAAGGGATGACGTCCCGGACCGCCGACGTCATACAAAACTTCATACTAGCTTTATAGGTGTGGAACCTCGTCAAAGTAACTGATTCACTCATCTAGTCGCCACGTGTTGATGGCATGAGGAATACGATTTTTGAGTGCCGGGGCAAAGACTATTAAAAAATAACTTAATAAATTGAAGCTGTACATTTTGTTACCAACTTATGAAAATACACCGATAACATACATACCTTGACGCCTGTCTCCCAAAGGGGTAGGCAGAGACTATGGAACGCCAGGTGCACCTGCCTAAACATACCTACAACTTTCGCTTCATCTACATTCATCAACCTCCTTATTCAGTACATCTTGAATCTGATCACTATAATTATGTGCATCCAGGGCGTCCCCTACCGACATCTCCACTCATGCATTCTCGCTCGCCATATCTCTTCTCTTCTTTGATCCATCCTTTCTAAATGACCAATCCATCTTAGCATACCCTTTTCGATCTTTATCACTACATCTTCTTTCAATCCACATCATTCTCCGATTTCGCTATTTCTAACTCTTTCCATCATCCTAACTCCACACATATTTCTCAGAGGTCTCATTTTAAAAGCATTAATCTTGCTTTCATTCTTCTTCTCCCATACCCATGATTCACTACCATACATCAATGGCAAGGCGAGCTTTGCACAATATGATCTTCTTGGCCAAGATTGAGTGTAACGCCCCAGTGATCATATTTCCCGCTTTTACTCTTCTTTCAATACCCCCTCACTAACCCATCTCTCGTAAACATCGCACCTTAATACTCAAACTCATCCACTTGTTCAACTTTTTCATCTCCAATCATTATTTCACATTCTGTTACAGTTTCATCCATCCACCATAACTTTTATCGTTTTAACATTAACTTTCATAATTATATTTCCTACCAAAAATTTCGTGTAAAAGAAGTAAGGTGGTAGCTAGGCTATTAACATCAGACAATATTTTTCCCAGTTTCCATTTTGTTTCTTATTACACTTTTAATGACGGTGGCAAACGAAAAATATCGAAAAATTACAACTCTTCTATCTTTGTGGAATTAGTAACAAATGACGAGAAAAAACTAGTAATGCTAAAGATATCGATCGACTTTCAACATGTACAGCTACTTTATATGCACGAAATCAGGGCCTAGATTCTAGGTGGTAAAAACCATATCGTCTTTGACCTGTTATAGTATTGTCAACGTTTTGATAGCTCTTATTTACTTGACAGTAATGGTCGCCAAGTTATAAACAATACCATAACAGGGTTAAAAACGATATGGTTTTTACCGCGTAGAATCTAGGCTAATTCAGACACTTACATAAAACAGCACTGTCCCGATTCTGTTTCCATGAAGAGCCGTATAGTAACGTTGATGTTTCTGTAAAAAATAAAACCTGTCTAAAACCGTTTTTTACCAAAATATAATTTCTGAAAACATGAAATATTACATTGGTAAGATTAACATGTCAACCACCATGGGCGGAACTATTTCACTATGCGCAAAAAGCGTACAGCGCTCTCAGAGTTCACTTCAATAATGCGTTGAGAGTGCTGTTCAGGTGGCCGCGTTTTAGTAAGTAGCGCCTTGCCTTTTACCTGTTACCCGAGGCGCGTGGCCTGTGGTGTGACCTGGCACAAGTGCGCTGCCACGGCTAATTGCATGATGAGACAAGCTTAGAAATCTTTTTGCGGTTAGTTTAAGTCGTCGTCGTTTCGGACGCTTGTTTGGAGTTGTTGTACTGCTTTAGCCTATGTAGTTATATACTGTGCCTCCGATGCCGTAGTCGACCATGTAGAGCTCATCGGCCGACATCGTCGTGAGACTTGTGCTAGATTTCGGTAAGCCAGTTGCTATACTCACCTCAAAGAAGTCAAAGTGCGGCTCGTAGTGTCCCCCGATGCCGTAGTTGACGACCTGCAGCTCCTCGGCCGACTCCATGCTGAGCCCCGTCATGTCGGCGACGCGCTGCGACACGCGCGCCACCACGGGCGACTCCTCGTCGCGGAGCCACGCCATCTTGCATGTGCGATAGTTGGTGGCCATAAACTTGCCGGTTTTGTTATCATAGTTCATGGCGCGTTTGTACTGTTGGTTGGGAGAAATAAATCTTATCTTACTAATATTATAAATAAGGAAGTTTGGATGTTTGTTACTCAATCACGCAACATCCCATTCCTACGGAAAATCAAAGTAATCGTTGAAAGCTGTGAATTTGCTCACAAGGTGGCGCCACTCTGTATGGACGAGTAACCGAATTAAAAAGGTGAAATCTCAGCTAGCCATGTGTAAATAGTGTTTTTACTTCTGTTAACGTGTCATCCTGTAATCCTTTCAGTTTGTACGTATACATTGATGAATGCCTGCACAAAAGTTACAAAAGTTACTAAACTAAACACACTTTCAGTTCTCCATAACCGTGCAGTCCACGCAGACGAAGTCGGGGGCAGAAGCTAGTAAATACATATCATCATTATATTATATTATCAGCCAAAGGATGTCCATTGCTGGACATAGTCTTTACCCCAAGAATATCGACCACGCAGTTGAGTTGATCGACCACGTTGTTAATGATATAATTTAAATCCTTTCTTAAATTTATAATTATATTACATTGATTTACCAAATCATCATTTGGCAAACTATATAATTTTACGAACTTCCATTTCGTAAAGAGATATTTCCCGCTGCTCCTTTTTTTGTGGTCAAAATTCTAACCTAACTTATTTAATAAGTTAGTAATACCTATTAGGGTGGTACAAAATAGTATGAAGAAAAAATAAGTATATCAAATCCTTCCTCCGCAAGGCTTATTTTTGTTTACTATAAATAAGTTACTTATGTGTCAAATATAAACTTGTGATGTGGTCGTTTACTGGTCGCCCAAAGCGTTTATGCCAAAAAGATCTCAGTCTCATACAAAACGATATCTAGTCAACTTAGCAAAAACTAAAAACAGAAGTAGAATATTGTTTGCCTACTGCTGCAACTCAGAATACAGTGTCATGATCTGTCCAAAGACTTTCTCATTCGATATATTTATTAGATGTGTGAAGCTCTATACATTTTTATATGAAACAATTTTAACATTATGGGCGACCTGTAAAGTTTATTAAATTGCAATAAAACTTGGTATACCTTATTTTCGTGTATTTTGAAATAAAAAGAAACTTGTGGAGAAACAATATTAGACACTTTTGTTTTTTGGACCACCCTAATACCTATCTACAATATATAATGGTTAAAAAAAAAAAGAAAAGAAATTTATTCAGTAAGTAGGCCGCACGGTTTAAGCACAAACACGTTTTTCAAAATTAACATACATAAGAAATTGTATCATATTATGTGTCATATCTTCAGAGCAGACAAATAGTCGCTATGGTAAATGAGATCCAGAATGCTAAAATTTTCTGACTTTCACATAATTTGCCCTAAGTTTCATGTTACGTCACGTCACATACCCGTGGCATGCTCAAGACCTTGATGGTCTGTATCTCGTCATCGCTGAGGACGCCGTGAAACACGAACACGTCCGGGTCGATGTAGACCTGCTCCGCCTTGATCGGGGCCAGCCGGAGGAACGGGTGAGTCTCCGACATGTAGCGGCAGAACAATCTGGGACAATCATCATAGCTTTTTTTTATGGCAAAGAGAAGGCAAACAAGCGTACAGGCCCATACGTCCCATCTGTCCCATATAGAATAAGTTCGCCTATGTACATTAACTATAGTGATGCAAAAATGTATTGGTAAATGTGCAATAAAGAGTTTACATACATACATACATATATACAGGCCACCTGATGGTAAGTAAGATCTGAGACCCATAGACATTTGCAATCTTAAAACTTCAATCCTAGGACTCCTTACATACGCCTGAAGAGCAAACCACTCAGAAATATGGACCCCTTAATATACATAAAAAAATACAAAAGTAAAATCTCAATCATAGAAAGTACTCGCCCCTCCAACAGTCTGCCCGCGGCATGGTCCACATGACGCTGCCTGCATATCCTCTCTGGATAGCCAGCCCTATTCTTTTAAGGGGTAAAAGCCAACTTTAACTTTTGTTTGTGATTCAGTCACTCAGTACGCTTACCACTCAAGACAAACCACAGATACAAATCTATTTAACTGACCATTAATATCATCTGTGATCTCTCTTGACTGGCTAGCATAATAAGTCATATTCACCTGAAAGTTGGGTATTTACTCCAAGCATATCTAACCGGTAGTAAACACAAACGTGCAGATGCGGCAGCGTGGGACAGCTGTGTTCTATATGAACACATTGCACACAGCATTGTAATATATGGTTCGCATAAGGAAAGGCATGGCGTAGGCGGTTTTAATACTGGATTGCACGTTTTGGTCCTAATAGATAACCAAGTTTGATGATTGGTTAACTACTTATAAAAGAAATCTTCGTAGCTAACCCGGTTATCAAATGGGATTGTATTTTCCTGTTGAAAATCAAATACCTACTATTTGCGAAAGAATAATATTATGAAACGTTGCGAATTTCACTAGACATAATTTATACCAACTTTAATTTAAATAGCTTTCTGTCAAAAATGATATATCGCACCTTCAGAACAATAGTGATTCAGAAATTTTAAATTTCGAGTTAGGTCTCTATAATAATAAATTTATGACTTGAAGTTTGAAAGCTGATATTTTGAATTAGGTCACTATTGTTCTGAAGGTGCGATATATTCGCCACAAGCTTATGTTGTACGAGTAGACAGTCCTTTATTGCGGTCATATCAAGACCGGTACGTTTACGTTCAAAATCCTGCTGCCACCTTCGAACTCCATGAGATCAGTTCTTAAACGCCATTATAAATATATAAATATATTAGTATAGGTACATATATATATGTATATTATATTATATTATATTTTCTTGGATTATAAATGAGTTAAAATGTAAACTCCAAGTGTCAGCATATTTCAATAACGCGAACTGGTTCAGAGTCGACTTGCAAGATTTCACCCAAACAGACAAAAATGATTTTGGCTTTGGCCTGTCCTGTATCATCGACGAACTAGACAGTACCTACATGTATTTCGTCGATGCCAGTATATAAATTATTAAATACAATAAACAATTGAGTAATTAATGTAATCGGGGGTTTCGGGCTTACCTTTTAGTAACGTCGCTGTTAATCTCAATCTCCCCGCGGCAGAGCGCTTCATACTTAATTTTTATTTTTGCGTATGCACCCATCTTTTCAGACAGCTTGTTATCTTTAGTTTCGACCCCGTCGTCCTGTTAAAATATGTTCCAGTCAATATTTTAACTCATCCATCGCCGAGCGAGCGGCACGTACAGTCAAGGACTTTAATTGTTATGCCACTATGGAACCCTGTCATAATGACAGCGTCAAACCACATGACAGAAATTACGCTCAAAATTAATGATTAACGTTATGCGACAGGGTTCCATAGTGGCATAACAATTAAAGTCCTTGACTGTACAAACCATTCCGCGATGCCGATGCTTCCGCAAACTTAACGCTGATGGGCGTCTGCAAGATCCAGCTAAAAGGTTGGCGTAGACATAACCGCTCAACACCGAATCATCTCAAAGTGAGACATCGAAAAGTGAGCATTAATCTGTGCTAGTACGATCCATTTTTCAGTGGACGACTGTTAGCTTGTGCCGAGGCGAGAAGTTGCCGTTCCAATGCCTGTAAGTGCATCACAGTATGGAGATTCATACAAAGAATACTGAACGGCTTGCGTTGAGGTGGTACCAATCCTGTGCCGAGCGGTTATGTGTGCGGCAAACTAAAGCCGGAACTCCACTGCAGCGCCCGGTGGATCTATGGGTCTAGGCGTAAGTCACTAAAGTTTCGTGCTGCTGTTGATAAAAGGTTTTTCTCGATACCGACATTCTAGTACGAACCATAAAATATGCACACCACGTGCGTAGTTAGATGGACCTCGCGCCGCAGTGGGATTCTAGCTTAAAGCTAGCTGACACAAAAGAGCTTCCGAGAAGAATTCTGAAAAATAACAATATAAGGTAATGGAACCAGTAATCGACAAGGACCCACGATCGACACCTGATTCCTACTTCACAGAAGATAAGGGTTATTCATTTGTTTTGTAACACTCAATTTATGACCGTATGATCTTCGAATTAAGAGTTAAGTGTCGATTATTGGTGCATGTCAGCTTCAACTGTCGAAAACTGGTGCCACTACGCTAAGTGTTTTTTCTACAACCGCCTAAGGAAGGTCAGATGTTTAAAAAGTGTAGCAAACCAAAGTTTTGTCCTGAAATCGAAATGAATTCACAATGTATAGCATATACCACTAAGTTTAATATCCTTTAACCCTCGTGTAGTCAACTTATCGGAAAAACCACTACATGTTTTCCATTAAGTTACTCACTCATAGTTCAAATGTTATTAAGTTATGTTATATGCATTGTGTATTCATTTGTACAGTCGAGTTCATAAATATGTGTACACTTTAGTACCTCGTCTATTTAATGTCATATTCAAATGGCCCTATACCAATTGTCACAGCGATTAAAGTGACAAGTTACAAAAGGGTACACATATTTATGAACTCAACGTACAACAAAAACCTTCCTTTGATTTCAAGACAATACTTTAGTTTAGAAGAAAATACTATAATTCAAATGAGGACGCTACTGGACGGCCGGCGTCCTCTTAAAAGATACATGCAACGTACCCCTGGTTTCTTGGTTGCCGCCTCTTGTTCAGCGATAGACCTCTCGAAGTACGGCACATTCGCTCTAGCCCGCGTGTGCGTCGGATCCAGTAGCAACAGTTTTTTACTCCATTCCACCGCGGTTTTTATGTCACCTGTGGATTCATTTATTCTTTATTCTAAATGATGATGATATCCTTCCAGACGACTCTGTCAACGGCGAACTCAGGTAATTCCGGAGGTGTGAGCGACTGGCAAAGCGTAATTTGGTATTAAAGGTACGGTTGCGAGGCGTACAATAGGTACAACTGACCTGATAAATATACGTGAAAGTATAGGAGGGCTTTGGACGGTTATTTTTTATAAAGGTGTTTTATTTCGAGATCTTCAACACGAAATCTTTCAAAATTTGCTACAGGTCGATTCACAAGATTTGGCACGAATGGATTGAATGAGTGAACGAAAGTATTCAAGTGTGTAAAATAATAACAGGTTTTCGGTTTGAAATTCGAACATCCGTTCAAAGGACGGCACTCACACAGTGATAGGTGACATTACTTTCGTTCAATCCATTCGTGCCAACTCTTGTGAATCGACCTGTACACCCTTGTGCACAGAGCTACGCCATTCTTGTCTCCGTTGCGCAAGATCCTCCCAATCGTCACGGGGAATGTCATTTGCTATTCCAAATAGCGACAAATGCGCATAACAAAGGTTACAATACCTGTTCGTACGGCAGCAAATTTCAAATTCAAATTCAAATTCATTTATACTGTAAGTAGGCCCTGTAGGCACTTTTACATGTCTGAGTCTACCAACGCTTCCAAGGGACTTTGTTGAGAAGAAACGCCGCAAGAAACTCAACAGGAAGTCTTTTTTTGTATATGAGTAACTTATTACTATGATAAACTTAAGCTAACTAATTTAAATGTCACAGGGATGTACAGGTCCCAGGAGCAATTATGAGACTCAAAGTATATTCAATTTAAATTGGAAATGTAAAGTCTCCAAATTTCAAATAAAAATTAAAATAGCAAAAACCCGCCTTCAAAAAGCAAAAAATAACTTCTTTAAAATGGTAGGTAAATAGGTCAGTCCAACTGAAGTCGGCGTCCAACAATATTTTAACCAAAAGCAGACTTCAGTTGGACTGACCTATTTACCTACCATTTTAAAGAAGTTATTTTTTGCTTTTTGAAGGCGGGTTTTTGTTTTTTTAAACTTTTTTTTATTTTATACTTTTTAGTGATCATAATTATGCTGTTATTCTCCCATTTCTCAAGAAACAATAGAACATTTCAATCTCGCCGCAAGCAACGCCGTGGGAAAGTCATAGTCATATATTTAAACCTAAATATGCTTCGTCATAGTCGCTCAACTATCTTAATCGAAATATCTTGTCGCCACCCTCGAAATATATACCGTTTAGGAGTTCCGGTGGCCATCTGTGGTCTTCATCATCAGTTCCACTTCACCAAATAGTGGTTTCCAAGACCAAATACACGAGTTACAATGAAAAATACCAAAATCGCTATAGGTGTGCCTATAAATTTTGAAGAGTTCCGTCGATTCCTCATGGATTCCACCATCAGATCTTCATTTTGAAAAAAATGGGACCAATCTGGAAGCACCAGCTTTCAAATAAAAAAAGAATCTTCAAAATCGGTTCACCCAGTCGAAAGTTCTGAGGTAACAAACATTAAAAAAAATAAAAAAATAAAAAATACAGACGAATTGAGAACCTCCTCCTTTTTTTGAAGTCGGTTAAAAATAGACATAGGTAAGGAGATGTAGAAAGTCTCCACGGTCAATAATACAATTATGGAGATGTAAAGAGTCTCCAAATGTCAAATTAAAATTAAATTTAAGAAATAAACATCCATAGGTGATGTAGAAAGTCTCCACGGTCAATTATGGAGATGTAAAGAGTCTCCAGATGTCAAATTAAAATAATAAGCATACAAAGGAGATGTATATAGTCTCCACGGTCAATAATAATTGTAATACAAATAATTCAGTCCCAAGCATTGTTAACATTCATATAATCTTTGATACTATAATACGCTTTAGAAATTAGTTTACGTTTAACGTAACTCTTAAATTTATTTACTGATAGATGAGTAACACTACTTGGGAGCTTATTATAGAACCTTATACAATTACCCGTGAAAGAGTTTTTTATTTTATGAAGCCGTGTAAAGGGCACTGCGAGCTTATGTTTATTTCTAGTATTAACATTATGTATGTCACAGTTCTTTTTAAAATTAACAGCTATTTACAAAGTCAACTAGATGTGGTTGCTCTTACATAGGCCAGACTAAACGGAGTCCTTATTGCGAAGCGGATGCAGAAAAATTTTGCACATTTCAAGAACTGTCACATATGTAAATCAGCAGTAGGGGAATACCTTCACGACTCCCATGTCAATCTCTAGATCGAGTTAAATAATTGAATAGCTAGTAGATTCACTCCATATTACCCCCTTCGGACTCGTGGCTCCCCTGCTGGACCCCCTGGTGGTGATCACGCCTTTTCGCCTTTCTGCGGTGCTCCTATTTCTGGGCGGTTTGCCCTTCGGGCATCTAAAGATACCTAACGAACCTAACCTACCTACTACAGTGGAATAAAAAATCATTTCTGACGAAAGTGGACTGAGGAAAAGCAGTGGGGGGGGGTCCAGCAGGGGAGACACGAGGTCGTCGCAATATTACCAACGTGTAAAAGGCCAATGCCAAGGTCATGTGGCCAATTTACTTAGTACAGTACTTCTATTTTCTTAATGTAGTTCGACAATATTCGTTTTTGTATGAAGCACGAGTGATAAATATACTGTCAGCTGCGTGTGAAAGTGTGATAGCAATAGCCAGCCGAATGGTATTAAGAAGCTGAGAGTGCTGTATTATTGTTATTATTATTGTGAATTTTGAATTTTAAGCCCTAACATGATTAATTCACAAGGCAATTGAAATAAAGATAAGAACAAAAAATTCAACCTCCGAGGGGTTGGAACTGTTAGTATGTTTGTCTCCTAATAGTTATAGTATAGTAGTTATAACTAGACCAAACAAAGTTCCGAAGTCAAACTTTCTGCTTTCAAACTCTAGGCTCTAGGACCTTCATCATCATCATCATTTCAGCCAAACGACGTCCACTTCAGGACATAGGCCTCCCTCAAGGATCGCCACAAAAACCTTAAAACAACGAAATAAAGTGCAAAAGTGTAGACATCTTGTAAAACCTGACTGTTAGTTTAGTATAAAATCTGTTGTCACTATTAAATTAAGTAGAAGGCATAAAATATTTAAACTACTTAATATTTCAACTGACCCATCATATAATACGAAAAGGCAATGTGCTCCAGCACTTCGACTTCGGTAAGCGAGTGCTTCTTGTTAGTTTCCTCTTTGTACTTGCGGAGCGCCTCCATACCCCACGCGATCGACTTCTTATAGTCTGTCATGTGGTAAAGGGCTCTGCAGAGCTCGAAGCAATCCGCCGCTGTCATTGGGTGACTGAAATAATTCAAAATTCTACTGGCGAGGCGAGACAAGGATTCAAATTTCGAGATGTTTGAACTGCTGCTCTAATCCGTCAAAGTCATTAAAGTGATAAGGTACGATAGATTGCAGCTACGTATAAGGTCGATTACTCGTACATAGGATAATTATCATCCCGGGAAATTTAAAGGGAATAGCAATAAACGAGTTCTACGTTAACGAAATCGCGTGCGAATCGATAGATCTTTATTATTAATTAAATACCTAATTTTAAATTACCTGTAAACGACTCCATTGAGCCTGCCCTCGGCCAGGTCGTGAATGTCCAGTTTGTAGGTGACCTGCAGCCGCGTCAGCCCCTGCGCAGCGCCGACCAGGTCCTCCAGGGTCGGGTACACCACGTCCTCGTGTTTCATTGATATGTTCCTAATGTACTCTGTAATAAGGGCCAAAAAATGACAGCTGACCTTCTTATCCGTTATGAAGGGTTGGGGGTGAGTCACGTGTACGGAATACCGTCCAATAGTACTTTTTATCATTCTCTCAAGCTTCTTCATAAGTTTTAGCTAGCAGGTATTTTAATAATAAACGGTGACAACGTTCGTACGTAGGTACCTATTTCTTTTGTGGAATATCATTATCTTTAGTGAAGTGTGTGGATTTTCTGAACTTGGGCCCTGATGACATTCACACTACAAAAGTCATGGGATGACATTTTGAGCAAACAGTCATTATGATAGTTTTTTAGAGGCGCTACTTTGAAAATCGATAGTTACGTTACGTAGTCGAAGTTTCGTTAGCTCCATTCCTTTCTCTCGATTTAGTCTCGAGTGACGAGCGACAGGGACTCGGCACTCGAAGTTTCGAATTTAGTGGTTCGTGGTAACCTATCCTGAGATGGCACGTCTTAAGGCCGTTGTGCAGCCTCTAGCTCAGAGCAGCGCTGAAGCTGGGGTGTCCAGTTACGTGAACCTCACCAGTATGTCCATCAGACCCAGAGCTAATAGTCACCACGGTATAAATTTCGTACGATGCGCAGGAAGATTTTCGAGACACCATATAGCAATGACATAATTCGTGAGGCATTCACGACGTGGGGATATTTTTGATCATTGGAAATTATTTTAGTTTTTTAATCCCCACCTAGATTTGCAACTTTTTCTAACAACACCGCTCAACTCATTTTGACCAACTTTACAAAAGAACGAAAAAACCATGTATTTTTGCGCGCTGCCACTATTTTTCTGAAACTTAACTAGAATTCGGTCTCTTATTAACCGAAACGCCTATAATGTGATTGGTAGATCGACGCGCAATGAGTAACCCTATCCAATGACATTTTAATATAAAAACCGCTTATTTTCATCTTGAGCGGTTTTGTTAGATAAGCAACGATTTGTAACAATTTTACTTGACAATTAGTCACTCGTAAGATCAGCCTTACAAATACTGCATACTTTGGTGCTTTGTCACTTAACGTTATGTTTGAACTACTGCACTAATCTGTCCATGGCGTTAAATTGACACGATACAAAAGTGTGCAGCTACTTACCAGGCTAACTGTACCTTTTGGCAGAAAACCAGACATAAGTAAACTGTGTGTTTGTTACCTGTTCGACTTTTGATGCTCGTATATATTACGTACAGATCAGTCGTCAGTCTTTTAATCAAAGTAAACGCATTTATAGGATTTCCCAAGTAATTCGGTATGTCCTCCATCGCTTGCTTATCAACTAATTTGCATTGTTCTAAATATCTGAAAAAGTAAAATGGGGGTTTCCTAATCGAGTTAGAGAGGTGCCACACGGGCGTTACCATTGATCGCACAAATTACATTCTTTTTCTATTGCGCTGCGTCGTCTCAAATCAATGTAAATTAAAACAACATGCACACGATCCTTTGTTGTAATACGTGCGTCGCTCCATGTTAAAATAGCAGCTTTGCGACGATGCAACGCACCGGCAGCACTCGTGTGCTGTGGCATCGCTGATAGTCCGGCGTTGCTAAATATTGCCACGCACTCGCAATCGCAATCGGTTTCAAAGCGGAACAGTTGTTTTCATTTTGTACGCAGACAAGCCTTCGATTTTCAAAATGAAAACGATTGCGATTGCGAGTGCGTTACGCTATAGCCCCTCGGGTTACATAAAACAATTGCAAATTGCAGACTCGTTAGTAATAAACCAATTCTAATTTTAATTTAACGCTTTCACTAGGCTGTTGCTAAGGTGTATTTCGCCAATGTCGAGTTATTTATAGACAATCGCCATGGCATTATTAGAGCAGAAAAATAAAACATACCTTACCTATGTTACTCAGGGATAATGTACCATTCTAATGGTGAAAGATTTTTGAAATCGGTCCAGTCGTTTTTGAGTTCGTTCTTTACAAAAATACAAATCTATCCTCTTTATAATATTAGTCATAAGTGTAGATAAGTCCATGGATATCACACTCAAGGACAATTGTTAGATTTAGAGTATTTTCTCTTGTGGACTAAACAGAAGCACATGGGGTCAAAAAGATAAAGTAATTGTCTAATTTGTGATGGGGTTACCTCCACGCGTTTCTGTCAAGATCAAGTGCAAGTAGGTAACCAAATGTTGTATTATAAGTACATAATTAATATTCTACGTTTAATGTTTGATACTAGAAAAACACTGGCCCGCGAAACTAAGTATCACACTTAATACTAGCTAGTATTAAAAGTGTGATACTTAGTTTGGTGGGCCAGTGTACATAAGAACCTAGGTGTGTTAGACATACTTTTTAAAAAATGCGAGCCTTTTCTCCTCTTTCGTGATATAGTCACCCAAATCGACTATGATTCTCTTGTGGGTTTCTAGCAGAGGCTCCAACTCCGCAGTCGCAGTAAAGAATTCCGAACGCGCCCATGGATGAAAGAGCGATAGGAGTATACTTGAAGAGACTAGATGTTGAATATACGGAACCATTTACGCCTCGTTCAATTTTAGCTGAAATAACAAATGTTACATCTAGAATAATCTAGATGAAAGCAGTCAGTGACTAGGAATCCTTAGTTATATTATAGGCACTCATACAAAGCTGCAGTACCCCTGACTAATAATAGCCTATTGGCTTATGTTCGTTTTACGGAAATACATTAAAATGAGAGCGAATTGCGAGTCTTAATTAAACAAAGAATTAAGTGTCCAACATGATTCCTTATCCTTAACTGATGCTATTACCTACCTATACCTACCTCACACAAATCTACAAATGTTTATTACGCACGTTTACCCACGTATCTTCACAACGGCGGTGTATTGAACAATGGAAATCTCGGCACTGTTGACTGAAGTGAAGTCACAGAATTGCAATAATAATCTACCGTAACAAGTCATTGGCCTGCCGGGAAAATAATAAAACAACAAAGGTTCCCTCCATTGACCGGTTTCTTCGGAAAAACGGTGGATCGTGATGAAAACATTTTTTGAAAGAGCTGTTTTGAAAACATTTTTCCGCTTTGTCTACAGCCAAATTCCCTACGATCGTACTATATTTAGATTCCAATAGTGGCCAAGTGGCTAAATAACTTTATATGGACTGTTTGATTTTACACATACCTACTATTCTTTTCATTTAGTGACTCATCATAAATAGAAATAAAGTGTTGTTTTTTCGTAATTTATTCAGCAACCCGTAAGCTTTAAGTAGTAGTGTGTGATAGGCAAACATTTACAATTATTTGTAACAAGTAATAGGGTGTGCAATCCAAATGGGTGTCCTTAATTGACCCAAATAGGGGCAATAAATCTTGTTTTCATGTCTGTATTACATTTATTAGCATAGTTTAAAAGACGTTAACCAAACTTAAGTAAATTATTTACTGTCGTCACATTCCATGAATTCATATTATAATCAATGTTACCAGAATTAATTTTATCATTCCGTTGAAGTTGGATCCTCCTTGCGTTTTTAAAAACAGCCATATAGATTAATATAATTTGTTTGTCTTGACGTCCAATAACTTTGCCTATCGGAGGACTCATCTTTACCTGGTACCTAATCTCGTGTGCGTTTTGTTATGTGCGACCTCACGGCGCACGCTTCAACTGCCCCCTCTGTCGCCTGTCTCCCGTCGCCCGCGGACCATGGGAGTGTCACGAACGAATTTGCAAAGCTATAACTGCAAGACCGATTCCAATAAATCATAATAGCGGCCTTTACAGGGCACAGTTTGAAACGCCACGCGCCATTCCACGCGCCAGTCCGAACCGTAGGTTTTTTACTATTTTTAACCGACTTCAAAAAAAGGAGGAGGTTCTCAATTCGTCGGGATTTTTTTTTTTTATACTCAATACTCAATACTCAATCGTTTATTGCATTCCACAAATCTTACAAGATGTTAGGTAAACTTAAGTTTTAGTAATTATACAAAATAAATTAAAAAACTTAATTGTGGACCCTGTTGGGCACCGCAAAAATTGGTGAGGAGAGGACGACTTGAGCACGTACTTTCTATAAAGCTCAATTTCTTAAAATTTGCATACACGGTGCAAATTATAAGGAACCGTACTTAATTTTCAATATTATACTTTATATATGTATTTTAATAAATTTAAATAGATATAAATTCTGCTTAAATTATCTACTTATGTATTGCACATTTATTATTTTTAGTTATTTTAAAAAGGAAATTATCTTCTATTTTTATATTATATTATATAGTAGCCTATTTGATGTAATTTATTTAGTTTTTATTCTAGTTTTTCCTCTAAGTATTCTCTTAGGGTATAATAGGTTTTATTTATAAGGAATTCTTTTAACAGTTTTATGAATGTATAGTGTTTTTTCTCGAATTTTATTTCATCTGGCAGCTTATTATATACTTTTATAGACATGGCATAGGTTGAATCAGAATGCATTTTAAGTTTTGAAGAAGGTAGTATGAGTTTTTCTCTAAATCGAAGCTGATGAGATGTGGGTATGTCTTCGCGTTTCCTATAGTATTCGGGATAATTTCGTACGAACTTACAAATTTCCATGATATATAATCCAGTTAGCGTTAGTATTTTCTGCTCCAGGAAATGGGGTTTACAGCTGTCTGTGTTGTCTATATTTACCAAAATTCGAATAAGTTTTTTTTGTAAGGTAAATAAAGATGAGACATCTGTGCTATTGCCCCAGAGGATTATACCGTAGCTAAACCATGCATTAGCATAAGCATAATAGGTGGCGAGTGCAGTTTTTAAGTCAGTCGATTTCTTTATTTCACGGAGTGCATATACAAAAGATGATATTTTTGATTTAATGTTTTTGATATGTTTTTTCCAGTTTACATGCGTATCTATGATTAAACCGAGTAATGAGAACTCGTTGACTACCTCTAACTTTTTATTTTTATAGCAGAAGTCTATTTCTAAAGATGTTTTTTGGTATGGATGGAATACCATTATTTTAGTTTTTGCAAAGTTTATTTCTAGGTTCTGATTACTAAGCCAGTTGTTAGTTTTATCAAGTATTGATTCTAATTTGTTATTTAGGTTTATATTATTTTCACATGTTGTTAGTATGGAGATGTCGTCAGCGAACAGGACACATGGCTCATCCATGGTTTTGGGGAGATCGTTTATGTACAACACAAACAAGAGGCATCCGATCACGCTTCCCTGTGGGATTGAAGCACCAGTTGTCCTGCTATCCGAGCGAATTTTCATTATTTGGCCAGTAATATGATCGAAGTATTCCATTTCTATATACTGCTGCCGATCCGTAAGATACGACGTAAACCATTTATGTGCTGTACCGCGGATTCCTAATTTATACAGTTTATTCAGTAGGATATCATATTGAACTTTATCATAAGCTTTAGACATGTCTAATAATATTCCTATTGCGTACTTTTTTTTATTGAGAGTGTTCAGGACTTCTTGGATGTACTTGTAGACTGCTAGAGTCGTGGACCGTTTCTTTCGAAAACCATGTTGGCTGTCATCTAGTATTTTAAATTTTTCACAGAAAGCATAAACGCGGTCACACATGGCCTTTTCAAAAATTTTTGAAGCAGTAGGTAGTAGAGCTATGGGGCGGTAATTGTTTGGGTTAGTTTTAGGACCTTTTTTATGTATAGGTTTAACTATTGCTTTTTTCAATAGGTCTGGGAATACTCCTTCATTAAATGATTGATTTATTAAGATAGTAAATGGTAATGCCAGCTGATCCGCACATTGTTTTATCAAGGATGGGGGAAGTTCGTCTACTCCACAACTATTTTTATTTTTTAGATTTTTTATATATTTATGTATTTCCCAGTAGTCGACAGGGCTGAGAAATATGGAGTTAAGTATTGGGTTTTGCACAGGGAGGCTATAGGGCTCGTTACCCTGCCCGTTACTCATATGGTCGATCTTTTGACCTACAGAAGCGAAAAAGTCATTAAAGCAGTTAACAACTTTCTTTGGATCAGAAGAGAGTGAGTTGTTTATTTGCAATTTAATGTTGTTTTTCTCTCTCTTTTGTTTTTTGTTACTAATTTCTTTAATAATATTCCACATAGTTTTAATTTTATTATTAGATTTATTAATTTTTTTGATGAATTGTATCTTTTTTGCAGTAGCTACAACTTTTTTGAGTACTTTCTCGTATTTTGTATAATATTTACTGAGTATTAGGTTATTTGATTTTAATGATATTATTTTTAGCTGTCGTTTGTTTTTACATGAGAGCTTTATACCAGTTGTCAGCCATTTTTTCTTATATATAGTTTTTAATTTAATTTTTTTCTTTGGTATACAATGTTCTAGGTTGTTATTTAATGTCTCACTGAAAGCTTTATAATTATCGTTTACACTTTTATCTAGGGAGATGATGTCGTGCCAATTTATGTTATTCAAGTGTGATTTGAATGCTTCGATGTTGGTCGGGTTAAACATCCGTTTCTCTGTATTCCATACATATTTATTTTGCTCTAGCGGCGGTAATTTTAAAGTTATAAACGTGCCAGCATGGTCTGAGAATCCTAATTCGGTTGTGTCTGTATGTATATGTTGGTTATTAAAATTGGTAAATAGGAGGTCTAAACATGTTGACAAATTTTGAGTGATACGGGTTGGTTTTTTTATATGTTGAGTAAAATTATGTTCCAACATAAGGTCTAATAAATTGCTTGTTTTCGTGTTACTAATAAGAACGTTTATGTTTAGGTCTCCGCCTATTATTATCTTATATTTATGGTATTTAATGGTAACGTAATTTAAAATATTGTGTAGCTGTCTATAAAATAAGTCTTCCTCTCTTCTATTCCAGTACATTACAATTAATATTATATTTTGCTGAGGTAGTTCTGTCGCACAAATTTCGATAACGTATTCGATAGACATGTCCGAAATATCACTTTTCTCTATAAATTCGACGTGATCCTGCAGCAGGATGGCAACTCCTCCTCCACCACGTGCTTCTCTGCAGAAAGATGCTGCAAACTTGTATCCGTTAAAATTTATCATTTTCATTTTTTCATGCGATAGCCAGGATTCCGTGATACATATTGCTTGGTATTTTTCATTCTGGTCAAGAAAAGCTTCTACTAGATGTTGCTTATTATATATACTCTGAAAGTTTTGAAACAATACTGTGAATTCTTGATCTTTAGCTTCGAAAAGTATGGTTAGAACTAATCTTATTTTGTAGGTCTTCGTAGTTATTATCGGGCTGCTTGTTTTCTAATGTTGTATTCACGTTTGAATTCCGGTTTTCACTATATTTTTCTTCCTTCTTGCTAATCAATTTTCCCTCTATCACTAGTTGGTTGTTGCGTATTACTGCATGTAAGCCTTTTTCTCGCGCAAGAAACATCTCCTGTAACATATTTTTCCTTTCTTTTTGTGCATTTTTATTGAGGTACTCCGAAATGGAGATCCCGGTTCCTCGCAGACTACTATTATTTTCTAACAGGTATTTAACCACTTACTATTACGGTTATTAGTATTTAACCACTTACTATTACGGCTATTACTTTACTATTACGGTTGCATTTACACGTACGGTTAGGCGCGAAGATCGGAATGGCGCGTGCGTTTCCCGCGCTCCGAACTCTACGCGTGCAGGCCGCTATTATTTCGTTAACAACGCGCTAGTGAACCGAGTCTATTATTTAGGGTGATAAATAAGGAATTGATTGTATGAAAATTAATTGAAAATGAAAATAGTTTATTTCCTTTTTAAAAGATAGAAATACAGAATAGTGGTTGGGACTTCCTTTCAGGTGAGTGGATCTGTGTCAGAATGCCCCGCTCTTCCGTAGCTAATAAGTCAGTTTAGGAAATTTGGTTCTAAAATTTAAAGGAAAAATAATATTCACTACCGTAAAATGTGCCTATTTTGCTCCTTACTGGGTAAGTTTGCTCCGATTCTGTATTTAGTTTCATTGCCCTGCAAGTCAAAGTCTTCGGTCAATTCGTCAAAATTGCCGAAAGCATTCGATACATTTGCAAATTAAGAGGCAAAAATGAACGTGAATTGTTCGCTTCACCATTTCCGTTTCCTGTCAGGCGTCGCTCAGTGCCAACAAGAAAATTTACTAAAAATTCATTATGAGAAAAAGCCACTTCCATCTAAGCAATTGTTCATCGCAGCATGATAGTGGGGATGTTCTTCTTTACAAAGATACATAAATCAACATACCACAGTATAATGATTTTCATAAAAATAAAATGATTTCGAAATTTGGAGCAAATTTTGGAGCAAAGTAGGCACATTTTACTCTCCTAAAAAAGAATATAGGTATATTATTTTTTAGGAGAGTCGTGTGGTCAACTTAACTCGTCGCGGCGAACGTTATACTAAATGTATGGGAGCGTTTAAACTTAATATTTTTAATATTACTACTTTTATTTTAAAAAGTAATTGGGTAACGTACTTTCGATATCAGTTTAAAAAATTCTGATATCTGTTATATTTATGGACTAATCACCTGGCACATACACTTAACTATTACACTCTGTATACGGGGTGACCCGGGGAACTAACCGTAAGAATGCATATTGCTTTTAAAAGAAAAATCAAGGAATACTTAAGATTGGAGACATAAAAACAAAAACACTATAAAACTGTAATGAAAAATTAAATAAAGTCCCAAAATTAAATGTTATAAGTTTAAATTTAAAATATAATATAACGTGTGTTAGTTACTTATTTTGTTTATAAACGCAATGTTTTATAATAAACTAAAACAATTAGAGTCGTCTTTAAAATACGATCTAAACGCCATTTGTAACGGTTAACGTTTTTAATCTATCAGATTTTAAAAAATCAGCAAACGGTTCAATCAACAATTACCTTCTTGCGGAACTACGCATGTTAAGTATTTGATATTATATTTAATTGAATATTTATAGCTTTATATAATGATAGACTAAGTAGTACCATTGTAATAATTATGAAATATGTTTATAAAATGACTGACTGCTGAGCTTCTTGCGATGTTTCTTCTCAGCAGTGGTCTCCTCTTGGGAACTCTTGGGATTCTTGACGTGTAAAAGTGCCCGTGCGGCCTACTTACTGAATACATATCTTTTATCTTTTTATCTTTTTATTACCTCAATTACTTACCCAACCCATTTCCAATTTGCCATACAATTAATTATTCACTGCAATCCAATCCTCTTCCTGCCTTGCTGGGAAATCACCTTAGGTGGGAAGGCTAAGTATTACCCTTTAAGTTTTAGTATCACTTCTAGCAAGATCGTCCATCGAGGCATTGCAGAGACCTATTATGTATCAATGCAAAGGTTGGAAATGGGGGAGGCCTATGTCCAGCAGTGGACGTCTTTCGGCTGACATGATGATGATGATGAAAGGTGCATTCACTTATGGACCTTATTACAATACAATAAGGTAAAAAATGTATACACCTCCTAGTAGTCGACTATCTCTACATACGTTACGACCTTCAAACCTTCAAAAAAAGAGCGTTATTTCATTTGAAAGGCCGGCAACGCACCTGCTACTCCTCTGGTGCTGCAGGTGTCTATGGTTGACGGTAATCGCTTACCATCAGGCGATCCGCCTGCTGGTTTGCTTCCTATACCATAAAAAAATAACCTTACTTGGAAGAGATCCCTTTAAAGATATAAGTTGGCATTTTTACATATTTTTAATATTAATTGTATTGTTCTGGTTTTTATTTTGTAGAATAAATTGTTAACATACATACATATCTTACTGGGTATACAGGGATATTTAATTTAATTACCACAGAAATTAATGGGCCTACGAGAAATAAATCTGTCTGGTTGGTGGTGCCATGTAATACCATTGGACCATTGGGACCACAAGAAACCATCGGTTTAGACAAGGTAGGTTACTAATGTCCATTCCCAATATTCAAACCGTGGATAATTGATACTTTAGGTAAAAAATTGACACGTTTTATTCAACGCATTAGGTATCTATTCTTGGTTTTCAAGCTGGGAGTGGACATAAGTCATTGTCTTGCCCCCAGTAAGATTATTTTCTGTCTTTTTTATTATATTAATGCCCCAATAAATAAAACAAAATACGTTTACATTCATATTTTTATTTGAAGTAACACAGTTTGTACGATTCATTTTGTTAACATTTTGTAAGTAATTTGTTTCTGGTAAAAAAACATAAAATAAATCTCTGATAAAACTAACATAAATCTAATACAGGGGATTGTAAAATAAAATTGGTTTCAATAGGTACGTACTGTTTCAGTTCCACTGGATTATTAAAATCAAAGTCTGGTTAACATGTAAATGCATTTATATGGCATTAAACTTTGTACAAATTAAGATTAGTAACATTACTATTTCATTTACATACTAAATCTTCAATGAGCTTGTCTGTTTTTGTAACTATTTATAAACTGATCTTGAGTACCACAGTAACAACTGGGAAATACTGGGAAAAAAATCCCAGTAGTTAGTGGTAACAGTTGGGGATTTTCATTCCCATCAGTTACCACTGGTAGATGAGAAAATATCCCACATCCCAGGACCGTATTAACTGATCTTGACTGTAATGCTCGTCTCAAGAAGCGTCAAAAATGACAATTTTCTATGGCCTGACGTTTACTTTAACGTATCTAGTGACGGACATCTCAAGTAATATGAGTTTGTTAACATGGCCTATTGAAAACTGTCATCCCTGGCGCGGTTCGGGACGACTTCTCATTTGAAGAGCAGTTTAGCAATAGGTTTGATTATCTTCTAACTTTTATTATGCGAGTATTCTGTTAAATTGTTTTTCTCTTAATTTATCTATTGTTAATGCCCAATTGCACAAGGAACACACGAAGGGTAACAATCGTCAAAGAACAGTACTCCGATTTTCTTAATAGCTCTCGGCCGGTTATCGCGATCACACTTACCCTTGCATCTGATAGTATATTTGTCACTTGTGTTTCATAGAAAAACGAAGATTGCCGATCGCTATTAAGAAACTGGTCGTACTGTATAATCTCAATGACCGGTTGGGAAATATTGAAATATTGAACTATAGGTATGCAAAGATATTCAATGAAATTGAGCACAAAATACGCATTCAGAACAAAAGTAGGTTGTAAATGGTATTCTTTTCCAGTATTTATCGGGTAAATTAATTTTTTTACCTGCCCAGTTAGTCAACAAAATCCTAGGTATATATACCCCACAAATGTAGCATTCCTTAGTGCATCTTTACTTTGGTTAGCGCTAATCCAAATCAACATACGTACTTGTACGAAGATTTAAGCATTTCTGCCACAAACAGCTTTTGTTCAGATAAGGGTACACAAAGGAATATGAAAAATTGCCATTATTGTAATTAAATGCTATTATTATTATGACGATAAAGTCGATCTTTAAACACATTTTCTGTACAAAGAAATCAGCATCAAGTTGAGATTCGCACTCTCATGCCGAGCAGGTATGAGGACTGACAGATCAAATCCGTTATTTCTTGAAGCAATAACAATATTATACTAACTTGTCTGAAGATTTATATGGCATCAACTACCTATGCCGTAGGTATGTCTGTAACCTCACATAACACACTTATTATGATTTTCCATTCTCCATTAAGTCCAGTTTTGATATTTTGCGTGTATTGTAAAGGTTTGATTTTGTTGTCAGTGTATATTATAAATTTCTACTTAAGTCCATTCACATCCCTTTTATGGCAGCCTCTTACACTTCCTTAAGTTAGGTAACGTTACGTCACGTCGTAAGATTAAGACAATTATAAATTTCTACTTAAATTTTAAGTCATGGTTAAAGTTAAGGGCAAGATATATTGTGACCGACATTTTCGATATAGGTAAATAAATGCGAAAGTATCTAAAACAATGATATTATTATCTTATTTTTTTCCTTTATTAGGAACATATTTTGTAAAACATCTACCCCATTATTGATAAAGGCACTATAAACCTATTTTAGTTAAAGTATACTTTATCACTTTCTGTCAAATTCAAATGTCATAATGACTGATAAGGACAGAGTATATTTCAAGCAAACTTTAGCTTTATTGCGCTTTTATGACTAAGAGACCAGCATCCTTCTTATCTGGGCCTCTTTTTTTTAGTTGCTCTTGCTAATGCCGTCATCATATTGATGGTAGCTCTTATTCACTTGACAGAACCACTATAATGTCCATAAACAATATGATTACGATATAAGAACAAGATAGGTTAAAAAAAATTGAAATGAAGATTATTCATATCGGTAACATGGATAACCACTTCATGATTCTCACGTTTACTGGAAACATGGCCGTGAAACATGTATGAACGTTCAAAACTTCTTATATTTAGGCATAGGAATCCAGGGGGCAAAATTTTATGACAGGTTCTTATATCGATAAACTCAATTATCGATGCTTTTTCCATATACTAATGATTGCCTCCAGCATTGTATGTATTTTTTGTAAGTATTGTTCTGATTAAGTATGAAGTTCACACAGCATATTCAAAAAAAAAGTTCTGCCCCTATTACCTCCACAGAAATTGAAGTCATTTAGCCACCTGAAATAGATTTATCACTTTTATCAGCCAAGACGGAGAGGTTTAATTCCCGAAAATTTGGAACAAATTCTGACCTTTATTTTAACAATAGTAGATGGGACAATTATGAAGAAAAAAATAATGATGAGTAAAGTTTCAAAAATCTTTTTGAAAAATGAAGAAGAGAATTTACGTTGTTATTTTGTTTAATATTTACACTTTTAATAAAAAAATGTTTTTACAGACAACACTTGGAGTGATCACTAGTATAAAAAAAAAGCATCGATATTTTAGTTTATCGATATAGGAACTCCCTACCTGTCATAAAATTTGGCCCCTGGATTCCCATGTCTGACCATAATTATATTATTCCCCTTTCGGTCGAGCAGTATACGAGAAGAACGCATTCAATCAAGGCTTCAAAGCATTCATGCATTAAATGATAACAGGAATTTTATAAACACCTCTATAGGGTTGGTTTTTTTTTCAGAACATCTTTTAAACACTTCCAATTGAAGCACATAAATGCTAAAGTCGGTAGTGTTTGGCTGTTATGTGTCAGTTCAATGGGTATATTGAAGACGATATGTTTATCTTGAAACTGTAGGTGAAAAAACTATTAGTAACAAAATCGATCCTTTTTTTTCAAACATGACACCATTTCTGAATCTTTAGGTTGAATCTTCGAAACTACCGTCTTTAACAGTTTTTACATAGTGATAACTAATAAGATCTCCATTTCTGGCTAAGCATTCTTTTTTTCAATAAATGTTATGGTTTTCTACAAAACTACGACGCTGCAATCGAGGTGCACGCAAACTATTTACATCTCTTGTTCTTCGCGCGGAATAACTTCAGCCATCCCTTTTTTCAGACCGGTCTGCGCGCGGGGAAGCGTGGCAGCCTGGCGTCTTAATGTTATTATTTCAACGTTCTGTAGAATTGTTATTCATGATCACAACTTACGACTAATCTTACTCGTGGACTAATTCAGTCAATTGTTATTTAAACAGAGGTAACCTACCGCGACGATTTCGGTAGGGCGCGAGGGATCTTCCTGACCATTTCTTCTCGTTGGTATTCCAAATTGCAGGGTTTTATCAACTCCTGCCCGCCCTCGTGGAGCCACTTGTTGCACACTGAAATAATTGAATTTAAAATTTATTTTGTTTTTCTGTAAATAAATAAGAACTAAGCTCTACTCTTGTATTATGGGATTTTAAATTCGAGCAAAGCCAGGGCGGGGCACTTGCTGTACTTTATTACAAAAAGACTGACTGTTGATGTTTTGTGGCGCTTCTTCTCAATGGCCTAGTACTCCTCTTGGAAGCGTCAGTAGACCCAGACATATGAAAATGCCTACATAGTCCAAAAGCTATTAAGCATTTTTAAGTAGGTGTTTGAGGCACCGTGGAGAATTGTACAGTACTTCTTTAATGATTTCTTTAATGATAATTAAATACAGAGAGGACGACCTGGCTGAAGAGTGTTGGGAAGTAACTAGTGAAAATGTCCTTGAGGCATTTTGAAACATTTAAAAACGTTAAATTAAATATCGCACCTTCAAAACAATAATGACGTAATTCAGAAATTTTAAATTTCGAATTGGGTCTCTATAATAATACATTTATGACTTGAAGTTTGAAAGCAGAAATTTTGAATTAGGTCACTATTGTTCTGAAGGTGCGATCTAAAAAAAACTTCACAGATTACAGGTTAATCTGGTTGTCTGTAAGGAACAAGAGGGTTCGACCATAGTATTCGTATTGAGGATGTTTCCAGAGCCATGCATAGCTCCAAAACTCATTTCACGGGTGTTATGGGGGACTTTAACGCAAAGCTAGGTAAACGAGACGGTGAAGAGCAGAGAGTGGGGAATTTTGGAGTGGGGCATAGGAATCACCGGGGCCACCTACTGGCCAGTTTTATGGAGAAGGAGGGACTCTATATGATGAACTCCTTTTTCAGGAAACGTGAGCATAGGAAGTGGACCTGAATGAGTCCTGATGGTGTAACGAGGAATGAGATAGACTTTATCATGTCGACGAAAAAGCACATATTCAATGATGTCTCCGTGATCAGTGCGGTTAAAACCGGGAGTGATCACCGTATGGTACGAGGCTCATTGAATATCCAGTTCAAGCTTGAAAGGTCTAGACTGATGAAGTCTACGCTCCGCCCGGCACCCGCTCAGCTCCAAAACCCCGAGAGCTTTCAGCTCGAACTTCAAAACCGTTTCGAGTGCCTAGGTAGCGACCTGGACGATTACAACGACGGGTTCGTGGAAGCTGTCCAAACGGTCGGGTCTAAGTTCTTCAAGATCCGCCGTACAAAAACCAAGAAGCTCTCGGACTCCACCCTTAGGCTCATGGAGGTGAGGCGTGAAATGATTCTGCAGTCCTCTGGTGACGCTTGTCGCTATCGGCAGCTCAACAGACAGATCTCGAAGTCTCTGAAACGTGATATACGCCGATTCAATACTAAAAGTATTGAAGAGGCTATTGAGCGTAACAGGGGCTCTAAGGTGTTTGCCAGGGATCTGTCTGTTAAAGCCAACTGATGAAGCTGAAAACCGACGACGGCAGAGTCATTTCATCCAAACCTGAGCTATTGGCGGAAGTTGAGAAGTTTTATGGACAGCTGTACACGACAACCCGAACACCCGTCGAAAATCGAGCTAAAGACCCGAGGGCTAGATTAACCCGACACTATACCGAAGATCTCCCCGACGTCAGCCTGTACGAGATTAGTATGGCCCTCAAACAGCTTAAGGATGGCAAAGCCCCAGGTGAGGATGGAATTACAGCCGAACTCCTGAAGGCGGGTGGTAAACCCACCCTTAGGGCCCTTCAGACGCTGTTCAGCTCCGTCCTCCACGAAGGGAGAACGCCGAAAGCATGGAACAGAAGTGTGGTGGTTCTCTTCTTCAAGAAAGGTGATAAAACTTTGTTGAAGAACTATAGACCCATCTCACTTCTGAGCCATGTTTACAAGCTGTTTTTGAGGGTCATCACAAATCGTCTCGCGCGCAGGTTTGACGATTTTCAGCCTCCCGAACAAGCCGGTTTCCGAAAAGGCTATAGTACCGTAGACCACATACATGCGTTGCGGCAGGTTATACAGAAGACCGAAGAGTATAACCTCCCCCTTTGCCTTGCATTTGTGGACTACGAGAAAGCCTTCGATTCGATCGAGACCTGGGCTGTACTACAGTCTCTCCAGCGGTGCCAAGTTGACTACCGATATATCGAAGTGTTAAAGTGTCTGAACGAAAACGCCACTATGTCCGTCCGACTACAGGACCAGAGCACGAAGCCTATTCCTCTGCAGCGGGGAGTCAGACAAGGAGATGTGATCTCTCCGAAGCTGTTCACCGCTGCATTGCAGGATGCTTTTAAGGTTCTGGACTGGAAAGGACGAGGCATCAACATAAATGGCGAGTACATCACTCACCTTCGATTCGCTGACGATATCGTAGTCATGGCTGAGACCATGGAGGACCTCAGTGCAATGCTCGCTGACCTCAGTGGAGTTTCCGACCGGGTTGGCTTGAGGATGAACATGGACAAGACGAAAGTCATGTCCAACGTCCATGTCGCGCCAACTCCCGTGATAGTCGGAGGCTCTGCGCTCGAAGTTGTTGACGACTATATTTACCTGGGACAAACGGTCCAGTTAGGTAGGTCCAACTTTGAGAAAGAGGTCACTCGTCGAATCCGACTCGGATGGGCAGCGTTCGGGAAGCTTCGTAGCACCTTTTCGTCCAAATTACCGCAGTGTCTGAAGTCAAAAGTCTTTGACCAGTGTGTGTTGCCAGTGATGACTTACGGATCTGAGACGTGGGCGCTAACAATGGGCCTTATAAGGAAGCTCAAAGTCACTCTGAGGGCTATGGAGAGGGCTATGCTCGGGGTTTCTCTGCGTGATAGAATCAGAAATGATGATATCCGCAGTAGAACTAAGTTTACCGACATAGCCCGAAGAATAGCCAAACTTAAGTGGCAGTGGGCGGGGCACATTGCTCGCAGGACTGATGGCCGATGGGGTCAGAAGGTTCTTGAGTGGCGTCCGCGGACCGGGAGACGAGCTGTAGGTAGGCCTCCAACAAGATGGAGTGACGACCTTGCAAAGATCGCGGGAACGCGGTGGATGCGAAAAGCATAAGATAGGTCTGAGTGGAGAGCCTTGGGGAGGCCTATGTCCAGCAGTGGACGTCTTTCGGCTGTCATGATGATGATGATGATTCGTATAAATAGAAAAGTAGCCTGTCTACGGCAGTTTAGGAGAATCTGATACCTCACTCGATACTTGATACGAGCGCAACCAAACGCGACGACGGCGCGGCCTCTGCATACCCGCACGTACCGTCCTGTTGAGGGTGCTTGTGGTGGCTGGCGGCGCGTACGGTCGGGGACGCACACATGCAAGCCGCGCGATCTACCTTGGTTTGAAGACGGACTACTGGTGTTATACTGTGGATCGACTCACCCCACTTGGAGCCACGCAGCACGGGGCAGGCGGCGTGGCGCGTGGCGGTGTCGCCCTCGCCCGACGGGTGCAGGTTGCGCCAGTAGAGCGCCGTACCGCGCGCCGGGAACACCGACAGGCCCAGCTCCGTGAACACAGTGGCGCCGCCCTGCGCCACGTCCGACATCTACACACAATAAGACAATGGTTAGAGTAGGATACTTTAACAGTATCGTATGATACACTGCCACAGTATATAATACACACACACAAACAATATGTATAGCTAAAGAAGTAAAGAAACTACGTAAAACGTTCGAAACGACGCACTCACACAAAGGCACGCCTCAACAAGACCCCTAAGCAGACATCACAGTGCTGTCAGTCGCGGGTGCCGCGTCGAGACAAATGGTTGTACGCTTTTCTTTATAAAGTTGCCACGGGTGTATTGCGCGGTTATAGATAGAAGCCATCTTGAAGTTTTTAGTTATTCAACCGATTGTTTCCAAAATCGATATCTAGGGATGTATGTGGTCCCCGAAATTAATCCGTTATAAGATTGAGGAAAAGTAGCCGGAATCGATATCGAGGCATCCGCGTGGTCTAGGACAACAAATCCGTTAAGAGATTGAGAAAAGGTAGCTCCCATGCTGAACTTTTTGGTTATATTGGCCTTTTTTCATAAATTCATTCAAGATGGCGAAAACGATTACTTTTTAAAAACGAAACAAATTGATTGCGGGAGACCACACATATTTCCACATATCAACTTTGAAAGCAACCGGTCGAATTACTGAAAAGTTAGATTGCGGCTATTTTTTCTCATTCTGTCAACAGATTCGTTCTCGGGGACCACACATATCCCCAGATATGGATTTCTAGCCGAGATACACTAAACAAACAACTTTTTCAATTAAAAAAAAAAATGAGTAGGCAACCCTAACGCTCATATTGGAGAGTAGGCAATCACCGCAACAAGTAGGCCTAGTTTCTTTACTGCTTTAGCTATTCATATACTGTGTCATGACGTTGATAAAAGATACACACACAGATAGTAAAAAAAAGTATTTTCAAATAGCTTAATTAGCCATTCTGTCGTTGTAAGTAAGCGCGGTTACTTTTATTTAATACATTATTAAATCACAATAACAATTTTAATCAAAAAATGCTTTAAATTTGATCCTTAAAACAAAATAAATACAAATAATTTGTTTCACATTAGATCTTTAAAAAAAAATTCGTTCTTATCACATTACATGGCGTGTCAAATCAGGAAGTATGCATTTACTCATAATCTAAAAACTCCTGGGCCCGTATTATAGTCACCTTTATCGCGGTGGATAAAGCTTCCGTCACTCTCGCACTTACATACTGGTCAGAAAGTGACAGATGTTTTATACACGCTTATCTACGTCGATAAATAGGACCATAATCGGCCCGCTGTATACTATAAAACCACTTTTCTGCCAGCCATCTTTTCAGAGCTCGTTTTAATTTTACGAAGGTGGTCTTTTATAGTGTCAGGTAGCTTTTTAAATATTTTTATGCACATAATATAACTACTCTTAGCAACAAGTGATAATTTTGACATTGGTATAAATAATTACATTAATTAAGCGCGGTTAAACATATGTTCACTCTTTTACAGAAATAAACATGCATCTAAAATATTCAGACTTGGTACTGTTACATTGTTATATTTCTTAAAAAAGGGATACATGATTACTGTACAGTCAACAGCGTAAATAAGTGATAATTTATGTAACTTGTCACTTTAACGTCGTGTTTGTAATGTCATACAAAATTGTGAAACGATTGAAAGCGACAAGGTACATAAATGATCACTTATTTACGCTGTTGACTGTACTCCAAGCTTCTTAATAGCGTTCGGCTGGCTATCGCTGTCACGCTTTCACTCGCAACAGATAGTACATTTGTCACTCTTATCTCGTAGAAAAACGAAGATTGAAGAAGAAGAATTCAAAAATTGCTCTTACTAATTTTTTTGCATCAATGAAACAGTATCTATATTTGAACAACTCCCCCATAGTGTTATACCGTCCCGCAAGATGGAATGTATGTATCCATAATATGCTATAATAACTGCTTCCCTGGATACCACCTGACTTACTTTCCTCAAAGCAAATGCAAAATGTTAACTCTGGAGGACAATCTCGCTACATGATTGTTCTATTCACAGAAACTATCAAGTGTAACACCTAGAAAGTTTAAATTGCTAACCAGATCAATTTTAACTCCATTAAAGTGAACGTTAAGGGACAATGGCTTACTTCTACGAGTGTGAAATTTCATTAATTTCGTTTTTGATAAATTGACATTGAAATTATTTATCTCTAACTTTATAAGATGGCCGATTATTACACCTAATACAATTGTGGTATCATCTGCAAATAAAAAAACATTGTTGGGAGACTGCAAGGTCATTGATATAGAGCAGAAACAATAGAGGTCCTACAACTATCCCAGAGGCACGCTATATTTGCTTGCTATAAATTAAAATCTCTATTTAACGGTAATTCCCTTATCCGGACCGTATTTTGACACCTCTACACACTGCTCTCTATAAGATAAATATGAACGACTCCAGTAATTTGCAGGACTCGGAATACCAAACTTATAAACCTTTTTAGTAATCATTAATGGCAAACAAAATCAAAGGCCTTGCCTATGTCCATAAATTATAAAAAATAAAAAGCGTGCAATTTCTATTTTAGGTGTTATCCCCCCCATAGCTCATTATTTCATTCATAAGCAAGAAATCGCATTCTGTAATTATATAAGTACTTACATAAAACAGCGCTGTTGCGATTCTGTTTCCATCAAATTTTGTGAAAGCACGTTCATTTTTCTGAAAATAAAAACACCCGTTTAATTTCTATAAATTATGCAATCTGACATAATGGCTTTACAATATAGAAATATGCTGCTTCAATCCACGGTGACGCCTCACTACCAGTGAAATTAACGTTGCACTGGGTATTGGTAATGTTCGTTAATTGGGTCGCGGGGCGGGACTTTTTGGATAGAAACCACTACAGAGCATGTTCTATAGGATAATAATCGTCGTAATCAGGCCTACCCTAAACACTAATTTCTTGTTTCGGTATGCCTATTTACATACTCACCCTAGCGAAGTCAAAGTGCGGCTCGTAGTGTCCCCCGATGCCGTAGTTGACGACCTGCAGCTCCTCGGCCGACTCCATGGCGAGCCCCGTCATGTCGGCGACGCGCTGCGACACGCGCGCCACCACCGGCGACTCCTCATCGCGCAACCACGCTGCCTTGCTTATACGATAGTTGGCGACCGTCAACTTGCCGGTTGTGGGGTCATGGACCACGGCGCGTTTGAACTGTAGGGGTATAAATAAATAAATATGTTTAAGAATATTTTAAACATATAAATTTAATTTAACATTAATGTTATGGGGTAATGAAGCCTCTTATGTGGCTACATTTTTTTACCTAAATTTGAGGTGGCAACACTGATTTTGTTCTCTTCCGATTCAATGTTTGGAAACAGCGCATGTAAAAATTCATTTATGAAGCTTATTAAAGTTTCATGCATTATTTAGCAACTGGTTTTTATTTAACATACAGTTGTAAGTGGTCCTTCGATAAAAATAAGTGAAGTGCAGTGATAATTCGGTGTAATAACAGTGCAAATAAGCTACAAGTCCCGTCCCATAGTACGGAGTGTTGATGGCGGCCGTGTACTTTTGAACCAAAATTCCATATATTTTGGCATCAAAACTATACGAAACACCTCTCTTTTATCAGTGTGCTCAGCAAATAACAAGATTTCCATAAAATCTTTCCAAATAAAGTCAATCGCAAGCCATGATTGCGGCATGTACTTGAGCCAAAATTCCATATATTTTGGCATCAAAGCTTTACGAAACAAGATTGTATTGTGAGTTTTGTACCGTGAATAATAAGATTTCCATAAAATCTTTCAATTAGAAGTGAATCGCAAGCAATGATTCGACTCCATGTGTTAAAAGGTTATTTTATAAACTTTGATATTCAACGGTAACTACCTACGGCAAGAAGTAGTTTTACTTGGTGTGCGAGTGACTTTGCGTATGTGTGGTGTTTCCGGTCCACTGTATGTTGGCTAAATTGGAATCGCGCGATAAAGTGTGCGCGGGCTATGATCAAATCTCCACGTTGGCCACACTGCAGCGCTGTCAACGTAACCGTCAAGTGTCAAGTGAACTTTCGAAGTATTTTTTATAATAAATATAGTGTAAATTAAAAAGTGCTTCACGTACGGTGAGTTTCGACAAATTTAAACATGGAGCTAGAATTGAAAAAGCTACGGGTCGCCCGAGGACAATTAAAAGGTACTGTAACTAGAATTGAAAATTTTGTTAGTGATCAAGTGAACATTTCATCCGCGAATAGTGATATGTTGGAAGCTCGTAAAGAAAAGTTAATAAGCACATTTAAAGACTATGAACGTGTTCAATTAGACATTTTGACAATCGACGAAAAAGACAATGAAAATGTGGAACAAATGGAAGACAGATACTATTTACTTTTGTCTCAGTTAACTACTCGCATAAAGAACTTGAAAACATCTGAGAGCCAAAGTTGCAGTAGCTCAACATCTAAGCTCCCTAGTATTGACATCCCAGTATTTACTGGTAAAGATTACACTAAGTACACTCCATTTATGGACTTGTTCATGGCTGTTATACACAAAAATGCCTCACTCTCAGATGTTCAAAGGTTGTTTTATTTAAGAAAATTCTTAGCTGAGGAAGCTTTGTCAGTAATAATTAATCTACCACTTGTGAATGATTCTTATGTCGAAGCTCTTGAACTGTTAAATAAGCGTTTTGACAATAAGGCAAGACTAATTTCAAATCACATAAGTGTATTGTTAGATCTGCCAAATATGCAAAAAGGAACTGCAGCCTCTATAAGGTCATTTGTATCAGGTGTTCAACAACAATTACATGCCTTAAAAAATTTACAGCAGCCTATTGACCAATGGGATATGCTGCTTATATCTATACTTACAAAAAAATTGGATCAGTATACAAATAGAGCTTATCAACTTGATAGGAATTCTGATGTTTTGCCAACAATGGCTCAGTTCATAGATTTTTTAGAAAGACGTGCAATAGCACTAGAAGATAGTAGCAATGGCAATAGCATTGAATTTAAAGAATATAAAAAATATGTCCCAAAAGTGAGCAATGTTGTCACTACTAATGTCCGGACATGTTTCTATTGTGGCGAAGCAGGTCATGCTATGTATGCCTGCCCAAAGTTTAAGATGGCTCCTGTTGAAGACCGTCTCACTTTTGTTGATAACAAAAAACTATGTCAAATATGTTTGAAAAAGCATGAAGGCAGGTGCAAATTTAATTTCACATGCCAGACCTGCAAAGCAAAACATAATACTTTACTACATAATGATGAAATTGATTCAGCAGTTACCAACCATTCTCAGACAACTGCCCCTAATGTTATATTACCTACCATTAAGGTAAAGCTATTTAATAAAAAAGGTCAGGAAATATTCATCAGAGCCTTGTTGGACTGTGGAAGTCAAGCCTCATTTGTCACAGCATCTCTGGTAAAAGAATTAAATTTGCACCCAATTAGCCAAGCGTTAAACATAATAGGGATTGGTAACAAAAATAATAAAATAAACACATATGTAAATATTGCCGTAAATTCCCCAATTAACAATGTTGAGGTGAATGTTAAGTGTCATGTTGTGGATTCTATCACCTCCAATCTGCCTCAACAACAAATTGATGTATCCAAGATTAATTGGCCAAAAGACATTTCATTAGCTGATAGTAACTTTTATGTGCCTGCTGAAATATCAATGCTTTTAGGTGCTGATATATATTTCAACATACTATTAGAAGGCCAAATAAAAATTTGTAATGGGCCAGTATTGCAGAATACTTTGTTCGGATATACTATTGGGGGAACTGTACCTAATCAAAATGATGACTGTGAAAGTTTAGTAAGCAATTTTGCAATCTGCAATAATAATAAATTAGAGGATGTAATGGAACAATTCTGGCTTGCTGAAACTATTCCTGAGCAAAAGAGTAATGTTATTAATAAAGAATTTCAAAAAGCAGAAAAACATTTTCAAGTAACTACTACTTTAGTAAACAACAAATTTCAAGTAGATATGCCTTTGATTCAAGACATAAGTACATTACAGCTCGGGGATTCTTTCTCAGTCGCTTTGCAGAGATTTTTAACACTGGAAAAAAGGTTCAAAAAAAATCCTGTATGCTTTGAACAATATAAAAAGTTTATAGAAGAGTATATAGAGAGGGGGGAAGCCAAAATTGTGGATATTGGTGAATATAATATTAAAAATGGAGCTGTATATTTCTTAGCTCATCATGCAGTTTTAAATTTAGAAAGTTTGACAACAAAGTTGCGGGTAGTCTTTGACGGTAGTATGAAGTCCAACTCAGGGGTTTCATTAAATGATGTGATGTTAAATGGGCCTGTAGTACAGAGTGAACTGTTCGATATTTTACTTTTATGGAGGACTTATATGTACACACTCAGCTGTGACATCACAAAAATGTTTAGGGCCATTAACTTGAACAAAGTACAAACTCCACTTCAGAATATCCTTTGGCGAGACAACCCTAGTGTACCCATCAGTTGTTTACAGCTCCAGACTATTACTTATGGACTTAAAGCCTCTACATTTTTGGCAACAAGGTGTCTCATTGAGTTGGCGCGTAGGTATAAAGAAATGTATCCATTAGCAGCTGAAGCTATGTTTCAGAGCACATTTGTTGATGATATAATTACAGGTTCAGATGAACAAAGCCAACTCATTGAGCTGAAAAAACAGCTGATAGAAATGTTAAAAAAGGGGGGATTTGCGCTCCATAAGTGGTGTTCTAACCTACCGCAAGCCCTTGATGACATACCCAGCGAGCATAAATATTTTGACAAACTGGAAATAAATAAAAATAATATTGTCAAAACATTAGGTCTAAGGTGTGATGTACTGAATGACATGCTTACATTCTCATCTCCAAAGTTAAATGACACTGAAACTCAGACAAAAAGAAAAATTTTAAGCTTTATTGGTCAGATGTTTGACCCATTGGGTTTGGTAGGTCCAATTATAGTAGTTGCCAAATTACAAATGCAAAAATTATGGGCAATGAAATTGAACTGGGATACTATACTACCCCAGGAACAACTTGAATCATGGAATGCCTTTGTAGCAAGTTTAGAAGTCATGGGGACCCTCACCATACCTAGATGTGTGAGCTCTCATACTAAATTTTTTATTGAGCTGGTAGGTTATGCGGATGCATCGATGAAAGCATATGGTTGTTGCCTCTATCTAAGAGTACTTAACTCTGATGAAACAGTAATTGTAAATCTATTGTGCTCTAAATCCCGCGTGGCTCCCTTGAACAAAAGTGTAACTATACCAAGGCTGGAGCTAAATGCTGCACTGCTACTTGCTCAGGTTGCTCACAGGGCGTATCATATTTTGAGTAGTAGATTTCCATTAAAGGTCTACTTATATAGTGATTCACAAATTACTCTATCTTGGATTAAGTCAAGTAATATAAAATCAAATCCCTATGTCTCAAATAGGGTCTCACAAATTAATACTTTGACAAAAGCTTTTAAGTGGCTCTATGTTGTTACTTCTAAAAATCCAGCAGACTTACTTTCAAGAGGGTGTGATCCACAGAAATTAAAATCCAACCAACTCTGGTGGCATGGCCCAGAAGACCTGTCTAAAATACAGTTTGAACATTTAGATTCAGTAGTTCAGTTTCCAATTGCTGCTCCAATTGATACTGAGACAAAAAATGACAATATGTGTAAAGTCACTCAATCTAATGAAGATCCTAATGACAGGATATTGAATGTTATAAATAAACTTTCTGACTTCTGCAAACTTCAACGAGTCGTTGCATATATACTAAGATTTTGTCATAATTGCAAAAACAAACAAGGAAAGTATTCAGGGTCTCTTGAGCCAAAAGAGGTTAATAATGCTATATTGGTAATCATATCTAGTGTACAAAATAAATATTTCAGTCAAGAAATAAATGCACTTAAAAATAATGTTCCAATAAAATCAGGATTAGCTAGTTTGTACCCCTTCCTCGATAAGTACAATGTTATGAGAGTGGGAGGCAGACTTCAAAATGCATTAGACATGCCTTATAATAAAATTCATCCTGCCATATTGCCCAAACATTGTCATTTAACCAGCATTGTTATTGGTAAAGAGCATATACGCCTCAAGCATGCAGGGGCAAAGGCAGTACTAGGTTCACTCTCAGAAAGATTTTGGATCATCAGTGGCATATGTCAAGTCAAAAATATTGTTAGCAAATGCGTAATTTGTGCAAAATTAAAATTAAAAGCTGCTCAACAGCTGATGGGTTCGCTGCCAAAGGAGAGATTCGATGCAGTTAGGACTTTTCACATCACAGGAGTGGATTTCTGCGGCCCATTTAATGTTAAAGCATCACGAATTAGAAAATCGGTAATATCTAAAGGATACATTGCTGTCTTTGTTTGCTTCACGACCAAGGCTATACATTTAGAATTGGTCAGTGACCTCACAACTGAAGCATTTTTGGCTTGCCTCAAACGCTTTATATCCAGGCGAGGCATGCCTGTTAAAATTTTCTGTGACAATGCCAAGAACTTTAAAGGTGCTTCAAATGAATTGAAAAGGCTTAATGTTCTTTTTACATCTCAGTCTCATATAGATGCCGTTGAAAATTATTGTGTTCCAAATTATATCCATTTCAAATTTATCCCAAGTTATGCTCCCGAATTTGGTGGTCTATGGGAGGCTGGGGTGAAAAGTTTTAAACACCATTTTAAAAGAATTGTTGGTAACATTGCCTTGACATTTGAAGGATTATATACTGTTATGACTGAAATTGAAGCAATTTTAAACTCCAGGCCTTTATTGCCTTTAAATTCAGATAGTTCTAGTTGTGAATACCTTACGCCTGGCCACTTTATCATAGGCACATCTATGATAAGTTACCCTGAAATATATTTGTCAGATAAGTGTATTGACCGATTAAGATTTTGGAATATTTTAACTAAAATAAAGCAAGATTTCTGGAAAGTCTGGTCAAGGGATTATCTCACACAACTACAAAATAGACCAAAGTGGAAGCAGATACATCCTAATTTAAAAGAAGGCGATCTCGTCATTGTGCGTAGTGATAATACATCACCTTCAACATGGCCCATGGCAAGAATTGTAAAGATAATCCCTGGACCTGATGGTAGAGTTAGGGTAGTAGAAGTGAAAATGAATAATAAGATTTATACCAGATCATTTCGAAAAATTTGCCTATTGCCTATTCAAGCTTAAAATATCACGCTACCACTATATAATATACCTGTGTTTAGTGGTGAAATATATCCGATCCCAAGACTCTGTCGTAGGGCTAAGCACAGGTATATAAATAAACATTAGGAATTAAGAAATTATTCTAATCACATGTTTATGTGTACCTATTGTGTTTAAATATGTGAAAATTCACATTTATTTTCTCCATATTTTGTTTGTTTGCCCAAGCTGTGGATTATTGTATAACGTTTAAGGCCGGGGCCAGCTATGTTTAAGAATATTTTAAACATATAAATTTAATTTAACATTAATGTTATGGGGTAATGAAGCCTCTTATGTGGCTACATTTTTTTACCTAAATTTGAGGTGGCAACACTGATTTTGTTCTCTTCCGATTCAATGTTTGGAAACAGCGCATGTAAAAATTCATTTATGAAGCTTATTAAAGTTTCATGCATTATTTAGCAACTGGTTTTTATTTAACAAATATATATCACCGGATCATCATATCTGCCATGCTGGACATAGGCCTTCCTCCTATCTGAATTACCCTGATCGTGGGAGCATGTCACAGAACAATCACTCTGGCCTTACTTGGTGTAAATCAACAGTTCATTTGTTGCCCAAGTGTTGCCATACAATTGAAAATCCATGGATAGCAGTTAAATACCCATAAAGTTCTATTGCGATGGCGGACATGACTTTGTTTTCATGCATGATCCGGTCGCGTTCAGCTAAAAATCGGGACCGGAATGCCTCCGGGCGTTTGTAATCGACACAGGAAAAATTCATGATTGTTTGAGCAACGGATTGAGTACGGGACCGCGCGAGACCGGTTTTTAGTGGATCCGACTTAATTATGTATGTTGCCCGACCCTAACCGTTTGAAGGAAAAAAAAAATAGCATAATATATCGCAACATATAGTCGATTAGGGTTTTCAAGTTCCAAAATAAACACCGACTTGAGGTTATGTTATGAGTATTATGTGCCCTGTTAACCCGTGGAACGTCATGTCATATACGTGGACCACAGGACGCGCCACGGGTTAAGTTAAATAACACGTCACGTCACTTACCCGTGGCGTGCTCAAGACTTTGAGGAACTGTATCTCGTCATCGCTGAGGACGCCGTGGAACACGAACACGTCCGGGTCGATGTAGACCTGCTCCATCTTGATCGGGGCCAGCCGGAGGAACGGGTGGTTCTCCGACATGTAGCGGCAGTACAATCTGGGGCAGCCGTCATAGGTTATTAATTATTAATATATCCAGATGATTGTGCAGCGTAGATAACCAAACTTACCCATTTATAATATCACAAATAAGGAAGGAAAGTATGACTAAAACTAAATTATATTAAAATAAAAATAAAACCGAGCTTAAGTAGCTGTATGTACCTACCTCAGTTTGTTTTGACACATAAAATATGAAAATACAATCTTAGAAAGAACACGGTGACGCACTGGGAAAGGCGTAGCGGAGGCGGTATGAGTACTGGACTGCGCGAATTGTTCGACAAGTTTGATAACTGGTTATTTATACGAGAAAAAATATTTCGTCGTATATCTGACAAAAATATAACTATTTAAAATGCTTTCTCCAGGTCATTTTAAATGTCTTCATCCTTTTTTGAATTGTATACATGTAATTTCAATTAAATTAACCTAGTAAGGCCCACCATACTACAAACAGCCAGTTTTTTGTCAGTGGGACTTGGAATCTACCGTCAAGGCAGTAAAGTTCACTTACGTTTGTTCGATAATGCCATTTTCAGTTAATGAACATAGGAAAATAAACCTTATTCTTTTTGCAACACAGTTCAAATTAGATTGCCTTGATTATGTACAACCTATTGCACATTGGGCCTTACGAGATTAAAAAAACCCTACATATATTTTTTCTTCTTATCTCATAACGTCTACAAAATTCAAGAAAAAAAAACTTTATTTTATACAAAAAAAAATCCGTAACCAATCCGGTAACTCAATTCAATTTTTATTTACCACGTAGAAAACCAAGTTAATATTTGGTTTTCCATAAAGAAGAAACATTTTTCATAGCTAACCGGTTATCGAATGGGATGTTATTTTCCTCGTAAAAAAACCTAGTTAATATTTGGTTTCTGCATAGATATATTTTTCGTAACTGACCCGGTTATCAAATGGGATTTTATTTTATTTGTAACAAAGCTACATAATAAATCGTTTCCACAAAGAAATATTTTTCCTACATATCCCACCCGGTTATTAAATAGGACTTAATTGTCCTCGTAAAAAACCTACTTAAGATTTGGTTTCTAATATTCGGTTATCAAATGGAATTTCAAATTGAATATCAAATGGAGTTTCCCTCGTAAGAAAATCTAGTTGATATTTGATTTCTACAAAGAAACATTTTTCGTAACTGACCTGGTAATCAAATGGGATTTGATTTTCACCTTGAATAAACCTAGTTAATATTTAGTTCTACAAAGAAATATACAGAAATATACTGACCTGGTTATCAAATGGGATTTTATTTTCACTATAAATAAACTTAATTAATATTTGTTTGTACAAAGAAATACTTTTCGTACCTCACCCGGTTATCAGATACCCGATTTTATTTTCCTCGTGTAAAAAAACCAAGCTAATATTTAGTTTCTAATATTCGGTTATCAAATGGGATTTTATTTTCCTCAAAGAAAACTTACTCGTATTTTTATTTAAAAAAAAGACTCCATCAAATAAGTTGTTAGACACCATAATATTGCATTATACCTATACTTATTACGTTTACATTACATGTGTATTCCAAGTATGAGCCCGTTTCAAAATTAACATGCAACACTTGACCCAAGCGCACACGTGTCTATAATAAAACATGTCGATAAGAAACGCTTGCAAAATAAAACAAAATAGCTTTGGCTTTGGCCTGACTTTTATGTATGTACATTATAGGAACGCAATAAAATTATTTGCGAAGTATAAAACAAAGTCAAGCGACTTTGCCTATACCCGCCGTCTGTCGCTCTGTATGCACCGCTTAGATATTTCAAACCACACAACGGATTCTTAATGCGGTTTAATCAATAGTTAGTGATTCAAGAGGAAGATATTATAATAAATTCTGGATTCCGTATGGATGTTACAGAAAACTTACGTAAACCGAAGCGAAGCGAGGGCGGATCACTAGTTGAGTATAAAATGTAAATGGGGTGTGAAAGCTGGCTTTTTAACTGACGAAAACGGAGGAGGTTCTCAAGTCAACACGTATATCATTATTTTTTATGTATGACCGCGCATAACTTTTTGGCCTTACCTTTTAGCAACATCGCTGTTAATCTCCATCTCCCCGCGGCAGAGCGCTTCATACTTAGGTTTTTCCAATGCGTATCTACGCATTTCCTCAGAGAGATTGTCAAATTTTGTTTTCTCATCTTCAATTTCGACCCCAGTGTCCTGTTAATATATATTTCTTTATTTTAACAGGTTATACAAGTTAGCCACATGGATCAATTGGAGCGCGTGCCGCCGTTGGCGTGTCTACATACATTCTGATACGAAGCCTGGGGTTCGAATGAAAAAGGGTACAAGTCTTCTAAAGATCAAGTGAAAAAGGGTTCTATTATACTCCTTTCATGTATATCCACTTCTTATTACGAGTTAAGTCGACTTGTACCCGTTTTCACTAGGACCCTAGATTATACCTACGTGCGTAGCTGGACTGTGCGCCGCAGTGGAATTCCAGCATAAGAGGATTGTGAGGCTGAAAATGTATATACAAACTGCGGTAACGTTTCTCTCCCCTTAAACCTAGCCCCATTTTAACGATTTTATATGTTGATATTATAAAAAAAAGTATGTCTGTAAGGTGTCGTTTACAAGACAATATTTCTTGCAAAGAAATAAATTGAAAAAATCAAACGGAAATTCTTGGCAGCTACGGGATTTAAGCGTCGCCTCACAAAGCTCACAATCCTCTTAAAGCTAAATGTGACGCCGATCGGCGTCAGCGGCATCCGAGAAGGATTCTTAACAATATAGAAAGTTGTTTTACAGTGAGATGTTTAAAAAGCGTTAATAAAGATATACAGGGTGTCCCAGAAACCGACGTCAACCCGCCTAGGGCTGATAGAGCAGCTAATAAAAAGCTATCGATTTAACCCCTATGTATGTTCAGTAGAGATGGGCTGACTACGGATTTTGCCGATTGGTCAGTCGGCCGACTAATCGGTTTTCAATTTGCCGATTAATAGGCCGACTGACTAGTCGGTAATGCCGATCGTAGGAGATTGCTAAGTTCGGGTGAACTCGGAGACGTTCGTTTCGCTTCGTCCGTCGCCCTTTGTTACCTACTACTTTGTTTACGTTTTTTCTACACGACAAAAAAAACAATTAGAACCCTAATTATAGTATTAAAACGAACTACGCGAAACGAAAATCGCGTGTGTGGACATTTTTTGAACGGTTTTCCTATAGGCAATAAAGTGCCGAATATTCGGGTTTTTTTGCCGACTAGTCGCCGACTAATCACCGACTAGAAATGATGCTGAATAGTCGGCTTTTCCGACTAATCGTGGACTAGTCGGCCCTTTTTATTTTTTTTAGTTTCGGAGATATTGATCATTTTCATCTTAATTTTTGTAATATTCCCTTATGTCCATGTCACGAACATATTTCATGTGTTTTGTTTCATAAGTTTTTCCGTGGTATCTTACAAAATTAGAATCATTACGAATTAGCGAAGTTTTTAAACCAATTTGCACGGTTTTTTTTTTTAAGTATTCAAATAAAGTTGTTTTTTCAATACAAAGTGAAAAGCAAACACTGGGACACCTAGTATTTCAATCAAGGAAAATTAAACAGTTTTAGAAGAAAATGCATTTCTAACTTAAATAAATTTTGCTAACGTAAAAGTTGCGAAACTTAAAATGCAAACGGAAAATATAGGAAAATACATACTTACTTGTTCAAAACTGTGATTTAAAAAATCGAATGTAGTATTTTTATTCATTTCATAACTCATAACTGGTTAATGACTATATATAACCAATGATATTTTATATTAAGATACGTCATTTGCGCGCAAAAGCGTTCCTCGAAAAGGAAGGAAGGAAGGAAGGAATTGCCTTACTATCGTTCAGTCGTGCTGTGGCCGCTGACACGCACGCGTCAAAAACAGTAAAGTTTTATTACCGAAATGCAACAAATATAAGACATAAAAAATGCCGTCTTATGTTTTTCGAGGCTGCCGAAATTATACTGTAACTATAAAAGGAAGAAAGGATGTCTCATTTAATTCGTAAGTACCGTAAATATTTTTTACATTTTGTTTTACATCGCCAAACTTTGTTTAATTTGCACCGGTGGCGTCACTGTCACCTGTGTAACATGAGTTACACAATTAGATATCGCATGAGTGCGATAAAGACGGATAGCTACAAGGCAGCCATGAGCGGGCACGCCGGGTCATTCGGGTACGCAATTTGAAACAACTATTTATCTCTTTCTAACAATAGCGTTCGCTACGAATTGCCGTCTTTGTCTGTAGAAATATGGCAACATAGCAACTGTCAGTAATTGGCGACGGTTTTCGAATGCGTTTAGTATGAGCATAACGTATCTAAATGTAAAATATCGTTGTATATAATATAATTATATTTCTGACGGCAATGGTCGTGGAGGTTTACCAAGTGATAGTGCCGCAGTTCCTACAAAGCTAACGGGCCTGGGCGATTCCCGGTAAGACAAAATATTTGTCGAACAAGCGCAAGTATTACTTCTTCTTGAATGTATTTACGTGTGTATTTCTCTATATAAGTGTTTATCGTGGTACCCATAGGAAAGCCTACAACTTACTTTAGGACTAGTTGTGCGAGATATTTTTCACTTATTACATTGGACTTGCGTTGAGCTCGCACCGATAAAGAAACATCTTAATTTTTGCATCGTCATCAATATTAAAATTCAAATATTAACTATTTCGTTTGGGGTCCTAGTGAAAAAGTTTATAACTCTCCTGAAGATCAAGTGAAAAAGGGTTTATATATATACCCTTTTTTAGTAAGAGTTAAGTCGACTTATATCCTTTTTCACTAGGACCCCTAGGAATGCGATTGTTTGTAAATCAGTAGCGTAAAAGGTAAATGCAACGTACCCCCCGTTTCTTGGTTGACGCCTCTTGTTCAGCGATGGTTTTCTCGAAGTGCGGCACGTTTCCTGCTGCCCGCGGGTGCTTCGGTTCCAGTTGCAGTAGTTTTTTAGTCCATTCCAAAGCGGTTTTAACGTCACCTGTTAGTAAAATTATACTTGCTTGTATATACATTTAAATATTATAAATTGCTTTATTGGATGCAAAATTAATAAAACCATAAATGTGGTCTGAAAGGCGCTTTATCAACCTTGTAGTTTTTATATAAAACTTATTATATTAAACCTCTTCAATATTTACAATTCAGACAGCTAGTTTACACTTTAGTTTGACTACATAAGATATTTTTAATATTTTTATTCGTGAAATGTATTATATTCGATTTTTGTATTTTTTTAAGGTGTATCCCAATTGGAATAACATTTTTGACAGCGGGAAAGTCCAGTTCAAGAGATGGCAAAACACAAGATATATAAATTCAGTATGCAGTAGAGTTTAAAAAAAAAGACATCTGAGACCCTCTCATACAACTAGATAAAGTGCAAAAGTGTAGACATATTATAAAACTCGACTGTACTGTACAGATCTGTTTTTTAAAAGCATGAGAAAGAATAAAATATTTGAATATTATCACGTAAAACAAAAACCTTGAATGTTTTCAACTAACCCATCAAATAATGCGAGAAGCCAATGTATTCCAGCACTTCGACTTCGGTAAACGATTTTTTCTTGTTAGTTTCCTCTTTGAACTTGCGGAGGGTTTCCATGGCCCATGCCAGCGAGTTTTTATAATCATTCAAGATGTAAAGGGCTTTACAGAGCTCGAAGCAATCCGCCGCTGACATTGGGTGACTGAAAGATTATAATTAAAATTTAAGTAGCGAGGCGAAACGAGACGAGGTGAGACGAGAATTATAATCTCGCCGGCCGAATTTCACCAAAAATTTACATCGGGAACTTGCTATTTATATCAACAGAAATGACAAGCTAGCAAAGTTAATAAACACTGTATGTAACAGTAATACGGTTCAATATTACAACAAAAAATACTGATTCTCGTCCCGCACATCTTCGCCGTCAAGACCATTTCCACCGAAAATGCGCCAGAGAGCAATAAAATTTCGCCACACGAATTGCAATTCAGTCTAATCTAATCCTCTCTTCGCCTCGCCTCGGCGGAACAACACCTTTGCGTTCTCCGACGTTATATGCACGAAGGCTCTACCTCGGACACGTGACATTGAGGTCAATGTACTTTAGATAAGGATCCGGCTTAAGCATACATTTGGACGCGATCTAAAAAAAAAGCTTTTAAATGGAATTTAAAATTACATTTTATTAGTACCAAACTAAAACTATGCTTAAAAAATCAACAAACGTATTAAAATTATTAAAGGGACATTTAAATTAAGCTCGTTTTATCTCCGTAAAAGGCAGAGATGGGGTTTTTAAATTATTTTCTAAAAAACCAACTCCGAGGATAATTAATCAAATGGTATTTTTTATTAATATTTTCTCAAACGTCGTTGATATATAAATGTCCCAGTGAATATACTTTCAGTGTGGTATTAGTATTTCCGGGACTTAAAAATAATCACGAAATAAAAACCTATATACGGAACTGAAGTTCAAGAGCTGTATTCTTATCCGATTCGTCATGAAGTCATGATGGTACATACTGCCAGATGGTCCAACAACTATAATTCCGTAGCACTAGACTAGAAGAATGACTTACACCTAGTTCTAGCTAGCTCTTCATTCCGCCGAGCTGCTTTTAAATGCGGAAGTTTGCGAGTGTGTGAAATATTATGTGGTTTGTTACTCCTACAGAATACTTTTTATCCCGGAAAAAATCTAGAGAATATCAACAAACGAATTCTACGGGAACGAAGTTGCTAGTAAATTTTGTTGTTTATTACCTGTAAGCGACTCCATTCAGCTTGCCCTCGGCCAGGTCGTGGACGTCCAGTTTGTAGGTGACCTGCAGCCGCGTCAGCGCCTGCGCAGCACCGGCCAGGTCCTCCAGGGTCGGGTATTTCACATCCACGTGGTTCATTGTTACGTTCTTAATGTACTCTGTAAATAAGGGACGACCAATTTGTACGAGAAACTGACTCCACAATTGTTATGAGGAACTAGCAGGAGGGCTATTATGACATAGCTATGCAGTTCAGTTTACGCTAAGAGAAATGGACAAAGCTATATAACTTCTATAGATCTGTCCTTTACACTCGCCGTAAAATTAACTGCATAGCTATGTCATAATTAACCCCAGTGCAGTATTAGATTAATGATGTTAGTGCTGTTCGTTGTACCATGTTGTACCATTATATCGCGAAAACGACAGTGAGTTATCTCATCCATTGCAACTCATGTGACACGGATTGAAAAAGTAATAAATAGCAATTAGCAATAGAAACGTCAAATGTTTGATATTGATGTTTATTTATTTATTTAGTTGACTTAGGGCCACTTGCGCAGAAAATTTAACACTGGGTTACGACACTAACCCGAGTTAGTAAACGTCAGATTCATACGAAAACTGTCATTTTAACTCGAGTTAGTGTCTTAACCCAGGGTTAAATTTTCTGTGCAAGTGGCCCTAAATGTTGACTACATTGTATGCAGTATTCGTTTTGAATGTTCGAGTCAATTATACCTGACTAGGCCCTGGCTGGGTGGGTATTCTAGGTGTTTCTTTATTTATATAAGTAAGCCGCTCCATCTGGTACCACAAAAAGAAAACCAAAACCTACAGGTAGTCGTACTTTTTAGCAGAAAACTATACATAACGGCATTGTATTTTTGTTACCTGTTCCAATTTTGATGCTATCATCTATTTCATCCAGATCGGTCGTTAGCCTTTTAATCAAAGTAAACGCATTTATCGGATTTCCCAAGTAATTCGGTATGTCTTCCATCGCTTGCTCATGTTCTGCTTTGTATTTTACTAAATGGCTGAAAAAATAAAATTGTTTTTCATTATTTAAACAGAGCCACCACAATACTAAGTAATTGACCAGCGAACAGCTACATGATTACATATCGGTATCTAGTAGCATTTAGGTAGCACTTGAGAGTTACTAATAGATTAGTGATGAGACAAGTTTTCAAAGTGTCTCTTCGGATAGGATAAAAATACATGATATACTTGATGGTAGTTAGTAAACAGCAACCAGAAACGTCTCAAGCAAAATTAAATGTATACATTACATATTTGGGGAACGATGCGACTCGTACCAATCGGACGCGCACCAATCACATTACACTAATATTATAATTGCAAAATTTTATAAGTGTGTGTGAGTTAGTATGTTTGTTACTCCTTCAAGCTACATCTAAAAATCACAGAAGGTCAACGAGGTCGAAGTCGCGGACAATAGTTACTTAGTAAGGCATCAGAGGGCCCTGCCAAGATGCATTATGCTAACTAGCGTTTCTATTCGATTCGTTTTTAAGCCAATCGCGTCACTGGTAGATGACGTGATACGAAAAGTCACGTGGTCTATCAGTGACGCGATTGGTTTAAAAACGAAACGAATAGAAACGATAGTTAGCGCAATGCATCTTGGCAGGGCCCTCAGGAGTGGATTAAGCTCAGGAGCGTTTGACCTTCCCATCTAGTGTGTTACGAATAATTGTATGTGTATGATGAGCCAGACATAGAAACTTCATCACATCACAAATAATTTCACAAGCCGTCATTTTTTTTCTGGATTTTCCATATAAAATGGATTTAATGTTATGCATGCTTAGCTTATGAATTATGGTATATTATGTTGATGTTTTGACTGATCGCTTTTCTGTTATCTATCACACTGACATAACCTTGAAACCCTGAAGCAAGAGGTCACCAATCTAACTACTTACCTATAGCAGCTATAGGTACTAGTAGTACTAAATATTGATACCTATAGTGCCCGGCCGATAACAAGTCAATCCTGCGGGCCTATTATGGACGTGTTTATTGATGTGGATGAACATGGATAAAACATCTGTCTCTTTTTTACTAATATGTACGTTCGAGAGTGACGGATGCTTTCTCCACCGCGATAAAGGCGACAATATTACGGGGGCTGACATCTGTCATCACAGTACAGTCACGAACTTAATTTAGGGACCCACCTTAGGTCCAAAGTCATTCTGACATTCTACAACAATAACGTTGAGTCTCCTATAAGTTACAAATGATTTGGCGTCTCTAATGACATTCGACACGACTTCAAGCCTATTTTACTTGAAATGGGTCACAAATTAACGATCGCGATAGTACAATTCGTAAACTATTCTTGGATTTCAGGTTATAATTTGCACTGGAATGACCAGTGTCAGGATTGACTTCTTTTCAGCCGGGCACTATAGTAACTTGTCATATCAGTACAATACAGTAAACTAGTGTTGCATTGAGATATATCTCACCGCCGACGATGAGCGGGAAACGAGTAGAGACAACGATCAACTATACATATATGTCTCTTTTATTGACACTGGATCTATATCTTTTGTTTCGAAAAACTAGTGGAGAGAAGGCCGTCAGTGTAAACAGCCAGCGATCAACTATTAATATTTGTCTCTTTTATTGACACGGAATCTATATCTTTTGTTCGTGTCTTGAGCGAGATAATAGCCTATAGTAAATCGCTTCCTCGCCGCTGGTGGGACAAGCGCATGAAAGTGAAGTTGTAGAGATGGGCAACTGCCCAGAGGGCCCAGGTAAATCCAATACCCAAAATGAGGTAAATACGGATAATTACCTACATAATAATTACCCAACAGATTAAAAACGGTTGTTCTTACAACAGGTATTTATCCACCCATATCTAGTTTTATTTCCAGCAAGTGGAACGATTTTAAGGTGGGTAACTTTAAAGTGGCTAGTAGTTGATAAAAGACATACTTTTTTAAAACTGCGAGCCTTTTCTCCTCTTTCAAGATATAGTCGTCCAAATCGTCTATGATTCTCTTGTGTGTTTCTAGCAGCGGCTCCATTTCCGCAATCGCAGTAAACATTTCCGCTTTCGCCCATGGCTTAAAGAGCGATAGGAGTATACTTAAGCAGACTAGATGTTGAATATTAGGAACCATTTTCGTTGTTCAGTTTAATCTGTAACAAAAAAACTTATTAGGGTAGGTGTAAATGAAAGGAGTGACTAGGAATCCAGGGTAATATTAGGTCTTTCTCAGTATAGTCTGTGAGCACTTAGGTGCTTCGGATTTGTACTTCCCTCTCACTCGCTCTTAACGTATGAGAGTGAGTGAGACACAAGTACAAAACCGAAGCACCTTCTAAGAGCTATCGCACTGTAAATTTGATTGTTGTCCACTACAAAGACAAGTATCCACTTCTACAACTTATATCGAAGGAATAAGGTGTAAAAATGGATACATAGCTTCGTAGTCGACCGTACAAAGTTTATATGTAACCCGGATATGGACGGACATATTGTTTGTAAAATCAATCATTATTACATTTTTTTTTTAAACTTACAAGATGCCTAATATCTTATTACAACTAACCCAAGTGTATTAAGGAAATATAAAAAATTGACGTTAATTGTTTTTATAAATTCTTAATTAATTACAATAATAAGAATAATAAAATGCGACTTACACAAGCGCAAATTACTAACACAAGATGAAGAGAAGAAAATATAATAAAGACAGAGTAGGAATTACCTTAGTGGTAATAATAGGTAATTAACTTACTCCTATAACGTGTAAATCGTGTAATAGAACGAAACGCCAATAATTATGACGTAGACAGCATCTAAATCCGTTGCATAGTTTAAAAGAAGTACATGTACATATTCTTTGTATCTCATTCTTATGCATTACTCCGTCAGTTACGCTGACCCTGATAGCCATCATTAGAGGGGCCTTAGTACTATTTAGAGATGTACAAATGGCGGACCTAGAATCTGACCAGCGAGCAGGGGCGCCGACTCGTGGGTGCTCGGGGGCTCAAGCACCCATGAGAGTTAAATAGTGGGTGCAAAGCGCCCATGACCATCATGACCATCATAATAACTAAAATAAAAGTCATCAGTGTGTGCGGCGCTTCCTAGTGTCACTATCGCCCCCCACCCTAGTTACCTACTCGCGCCTCTCAAACTCTCGACTCAACCGTGAAATATCATAATTAATGGTTTAGTTTTAAAAAAAATGTTAATCTTAATACGATATTTACACACTCAACTTACGTATTTAAATAAAGTACCTACCTAAGTGTACCTAAATACACCAAAAGACAATAAATCCTAGTTTAAAATATATGTATAGGTATGTGTAGACATAGGCGTCTAAAGATCAGGAGCACCCACGAGATTTTCTAAAAGCCGGCGCACCTGCCAGCGAGTCGTGACACAAGAACTTTTTTCTAATTCTTCACATAGCAACAATTTTACTTATGAAACAAGCTGTCATATTGCGAGTACCTATCCAGTCGTTATGCGTTTCATAGCAGCTAGTGATATTTTAAATTTGCCGCCATTTTTTTGTGTCACCACTCACTGGTCGGACTCTAATGCCCAATATCAAAGTTGACGAAAGTTAAAAGCCCATATAAAAAAATTAAATGTTTACCCCACATATGTTTACACCGGCCGTGTATTGAACCCTGGGAATGATCCCGCCACTGTTGACTGCAGTAAAATTACACAATGGCAAAAATAACCTACCGTAACAAGTCATTGGCCTGCCAGGAAAAGGATAAAACAAAGGTTTCCTCCATTGACCGGTTTCTTCGAGAAAACGGTGGATTCATTATAAAAGTATTTTTTAAAGGCGGACCGCGACATGATTCACCGGCACCGTTGTAAATTTTAGATAGTTATTTTCTACAGGTAAATTGCTTTACGTAGGCGGTGTTTGTGGACTTTATGGTTGTATTTTTGTATTTTTCGAGATAAAACTTGCGTTGGAGTTACTGCCTTATAATTATATCGCATTCCTAGATCAAAACAGCATGAACTCAAAAATCTTGATGTCTAGTTTCGTTTTAAGAACATAGTAGTTGTAATATAAGTAATAAAGTTAATTTTAAAATACTTACAGTTGTTCGAGTTGCTGCTGTTTTGATTCGTCTACCCCGTTCGTTCGTTATGGTGTCGTTCGTTCGTTATGGTGTCGTTGGATAGGTGGGTCTTTCACAAATATTGCGGGTTTGTGAATGCAATTTTTCGATTATTAAAGGATCCGTTTGTGAAATATTAGGAGTAATAGTTCGTTCGTTTAAATAGTTTGCACGCTTTGATGTTCTACCACAATGGGTACAGTCAAGGAATTTAATTTGTGACCCACCTTAGGTCCAAAGTCAATCTGACATTCTACATCAATAAGGTTTAGTTTCCTATCAATTACAAATGACTTGGCATCTCTATTGACAATGACATCTTCAAGCAGATTTTCTTTGAAATGGGTAGCAAATTAACTTCCGTGACCGTACAAAGAAGCCTCCGCGGCCCGCACAAAGCGTTGTCGGCGACTTGCAATGCAGGCTATTTGAACGAACTAACTTGCTTTTTTTGTTAAAGTCAAGTGTACACCCAGTACTCACCCAGTCATTCCAAGATTAGATGGAAGAGACCCTTATATCCTTATACCTACCTACCCTATGGCATAACTTCGCCTTTGTAAATAATTTATTTTCATATCGAAATCTACATAAATATAATTATAACGAGGTTATCCGACAGCGAACCAAAGTCATCGACATAGCACACAGGATTAGCAAGCTGAAGTGGTAGTGGGCTGGCCATATCTGTCGAAGAAGCGATAACCGCTGGGGTAAACGATTTCTTGAGTGGAGACCGCGACTCGGCAAGCGTAGTGTAGGACGCCCTCCAGCTTCGTGGAGTGATGATTTGCGAAAGGTCGCTGGCAGATGCTGGATGCGACAGGCCGAAGACAAGTTAAAATGACGCGTATTGAAGGCGGCCTTTGTCCAGCGGTGGACTGATACATCAGGCATGATGATGATGGAGTGCTTTTTGTGATACTATTTCCTTTTGCGCAATAAAAAGTTTACATAGGTATTTTTTTTTAATAATGTAAACGAAAAAAAAAAACATGAAGTTTTTTGTCTAGCTGAAAGGGCGTTTGTCGAAGAAGATCGACGGCAACACTTTTGTGCAATAATAAAATATTTTTTTGGATGCCAAACCAGTTCCTATTAGGTATTAGGCCTACAATGTCTATGCGTCCGTCTGTCTTTCCTGTAATGAGCTGAATCGTTTGAACCGTTTTAGATAGCCGCATTAGGTTTTACAGAATATGTGTTATAATCATACATCGGTATCGCGGAAGCAAAAACGATTTGACAGTAGTGGAAGATTATGATAAATAGTTATGAAGAACTTCTTTGAGGCTTAGAATGTATAGGCAGAATATTCCGTTTATACTAAACAGACACTCTGTTATATGTGTTTTTAATAGGGGTACCTATTAGTTTATCGAAAAGAGTTTTGTCGATTTTCATGTCGTCGAAAACTATTCCACGAATATCATTGCACATACTTCTTGAATCCCATAATCATCATCTCATGCTCTATTTTATAACCGAACAACCATTCATCGAAAAATCCTTTCGAATTTGTATCAAGTCAAACTCGTAGCATAACTGGTTATCGAATTTACCTTTCATAGAACTATTATTCATTCGTAGAATCAATTCATCGAAACATAATTCCCAGAGTTAACGTTTTATATTTTATTATTTTCAAGAACAATGTTTCATCGCAGTAACGTTTCATCCCAGTAACGTTTCATCGAACGATGCATTTGTTATCAGTGTTATCACAGCAACGCGTTTAGAAGGGTTAGGGCTAGAATTTGCGACTGCTCCGGCGCTGCGGGAAGTGCAGCCCCCTCGCCCATGCGTAGGAGAGCGCAAGCACCAGAGATCACCTCCGCAGCTTCGGCTTCCAGCCAGCCTCAGCCGCTACGGCTCACTCGGTGCCAGCGCTTTCCAACAGCGGGCAGGCGCTGCCCTCCCTCCGCACCTCCGACTTTTTATATACACTCTAGGGGCTGGGCAGACAAGACCACGTGGAATCGGGGTTGACAGATTCGATTTTGTGACTTTTTTGAGTTCGTAAACTGAGAAGGAAAAGCAAATTTGTCTTGCTCAATCTTGCTCGCCATACCTCTTTCGTAACTTTTTATCATCCATATTTTCTACACCCAAATGCATTCGATGAAACGTACTGTCGTTAAAACGTTTTGTCAGTTATAGTAACACTGATGAAACGATTTTCGATAGGTATAATAAGAATTATGGGAACTAAAACTTACATTTAACTAAAATTATGGAAAAAACGCTTCGATGAAAAACTATATCGCTGTACAAATAAAATAATGAAGTAAAATTCGATGAGTTGCTTTTTGAGTAAAAGGCTTTACAAGCAAATGTATGAGCGATATAATGAGGTGCGATGAATGGTTTCTAAATAATTATAAAATTCTGCGAATCGAGTTATGGGAAATGATAATCGATAAAATAGGTTTCGTTTAAATGGCAGGTTCCCCTTTAATAGATTTGTTTTTGCTCCCGCGATAACGACGTATGGTTATAATCGCGGATTTTCTAATAAATAATAAAAATCTCATACAAGAAACGTTTTATTTATACGACTTTTGTTTTAGCTCTATCGCAAAAATAGCAATGCATACAACACAATTGGAAACCAAAAAGAAAAACAACAAACAATAAAAGCGGCCAAGTGAGAGTCGGCCGGTGCGGAAGCGTCTCGCGAGCGAGTTCGACTCGCACTTTATAATAAATAATAAATATCAGGGGACAATGTCACACCAATTGACCTAGTCCCAAACTAAGCTCTAGGCTTGTACGATATAAATATATACCTACTTAAATACATAGAAAACATCCATGACTCGGGAACAAATATTCGCGCTCATCACACAAATATCTGCCCTTACCGGGATTTGAACCCGGGACCGCTAGCTTCGTAGGCAGGGTCACTACCCACTAGGCCAGCGCGTCGTCAAGGGTTGGCACTATATTGCCTTTTAAGCATTGCTATTTTTGTGATAGAACTAAAACAAAAATCGTTTACAGGTCGACACAAGTAAAGAGAGCTCCGAGCGGCTAGTAGAAGGGATAAGTTTGTTTGTGGTCTACTGACAAACCAATCATAGATAAGAGTGTCTTACTGGGAACCAATAGCGTGGCAGCAAAGCGAAGCGGTTTACGCTCCCCCCGCCGCGCCCACCAATTTGGTCCGTAATTTGCTCACTGCGCAGGTAGGTCGCTCAGGGCTCTTTTTACGTGTGTCGACTAATAAAACGCTTTGTCCACAGCATATGACATAGCCGCTTTAGAATTCTAAGGCCACATCGAACATACGTTCTTATGAACCGAAGCGCTAATCGCGCAATATGTGAAAGCGGTTAATGAAAAATATATTGACTGATTGACTTTATTAAGCGTTATGTGTTTATTTAGTGATTTATCTTGAATATATAGGCATGCCTAACGCAATCCATGATCTATGAGAAGTGTGTTAGGCAAACATTTAAGAAATCAACAAGTAGGTTATTGATCGGTATAGAAATACAGGAGGTGTATTGTATGTACCTATGTATGTATTTAAACTCTTTATTGCACATGCACACAAACAATTACAAAACATTTTTGCATCACTATATATTATTTTAGGGTGTGCAATCAGGAAGGATTTTTTCTGGTACACATCCAGGAATTGAGCCCGGTAAGTCGGCCCTTCAGTTTAACGTTTTAGAACACAGACTTTTAGGTTATTTTAAGGTTCCATATAAGTTGAGTCGGGGCTATTGTATCCAGGGATCGTATACGGGTATTATTTTACCAAAATATCGGTATTCAATTTCGGTACCTATCTCGCTTATTATTGAATATTTTTGCTCTTCAATGAATTTATACAATAGAATAGTGTTATTACCTAAATTACATTCGAAAATGTCAGGGAAATAATGCAAATTAAGGAAGATATTTCAATATTAATTAATAACGGTATTGATCCCTGATTGCATCTACGGGGCTATTGTAACTTTTCATACTAATTTTAAAAGTAGAACACGTTTTAGTATAGCCCCGTAGATACAATAGCCCCGACTCACCTTACTTATTTTGAGTTATTTCTTTAGAGATCTTAGAATGGCCGGCGGCGGCGGCGCGCCCTTGCAGACTTGGAACTGCAAGGGCTCTATTCTACTCGGTAAAACCATATAGCTTTACTACAAAATAAGTGTATTTGTAGTAAGTATTAGCAATAATTAGGATAACATGTTTTAAGTTTTTACTTTTATCTCTGACTATCTTCATTTTTTGTGCACCCACTATGTAAATTTCTGTTTGATTACTTGGTCGACTGGTAGAGAATGCTATTAGGCATTAGGTCCGCCATTTGTACTCATTTCTGTGCAATAAAGATTAAATAAATAAATAAAATAATCTAACCTGTTAATATATGTAGGTACCTACATACTATACTCATAGGTACATATTTAGTTCTAACAGCTTTCACGTAAATTGCAAACTTGAGGTACTTATTAATTATTATAGCTTAACTACATCCTATGGTAGGTACCTACCGTTAGTAAGCTTGCCATATTATTAACGAAATTTTATAACATACGAAATAAAGTCTTGACAAAAACCAGCACCGTAAATCAAATGCCTGATTAGTGATCTGATTATACAGCGTAAAATAAAAATAAAACATATTCTAGAGAACGTGACTGGCTCAACCCACGATATTAATAACTTAATTGTTAGCACATTCAGTACTACAATATTTATATTCGGATCTTTTTTTATTATTTATTTAAAGTTTCGTTTATTGAAAAACTAGTAGATGCCTAGGCTTCTCTCACTCGCACAGTCTCATACAAATGACAAGGACAAAAGATAGAGACAAGTAGCCAAGTGGGCGGCAACAAACAATAATCATCGTAGGACTCGTTCACAATGGTATTTGAAAATAAAAGATTAAGGAGACATCGGTCGATTTCACAACCCAAGTCACAGGTAAACGATAAACAATCTAAGTCGCAAGAAGGGAAACAAAGGCGTCCGCACCGTACAGATGTAAGAGCCGACCGATTACCTGCTCCATTGTGAGTGCGGCTTTAGCGGATTCTCATTAGCCAATAACGTGCAACTGCACTTTTCCAGTACTAGGGCGTTAAAGTAAATGGAGTAGGTACCTATAGTACCTACTTACCAAGAGTCTCTAAGTAAAACCGCAGACAGACGGGCATGGCGAAACTATAAAGGCCCAGCCACACCGTGCAGAGTGCACGTGCACGTGCGCGTTCGCTTTCCACTACGTTGTATAGTATGAATTCTCATTACGACATGTCACTATACAACGCAGTGGAAAGCGAACGCGCACGTGCACGTGCACGTCACGCAACCGGTGTGGCTCGGCCTTAAGGGTTGTTGATTACGGAACCCTAATAAAAATGTTTTTTAAGAACCATATTTATCCAACTGCCCTTGATATTTCAATTGGATAGTCCAAAAGCATCAAGTTAAAAGAAATGTTCATGTTCCAAAAGACATTCAGAATACTTTTCCTCCTAGAAAGTTCTACATTATAGTCACGAGGAAGAACGGTTAAAGACACGCGGCCAAAGCCAGTAATAATAAAAGCATTTAGATGAAATAAAGTAGGTAGGTATAGTAATATGTATGTATGTACGTGATAAGTTGCGCGTACGCATCCCCGGCGTTATCAATCATTCAATGAGAGAAACATTGTGGCGTCCCGTGATGATAATCACAGATGCTCCCTGGCAACATCGATGTGCCGGGCAGAAGGGAACATTATGAAATTTAAATGCCATAGTGAATTTAACCGTATACTGATGTAAATAAGGACGTCGACGCAAGAAAGTATATATGATCTAAGTGCCGTTTTAAACCGCGTGGACCGAGATGATGCAAAAAATAGTGATGAGACTGATGAGTTTTTAGAATCAGGATAGCCAAAAACATTGTCCCCTTATTCGATTCTCTTTGCTATGTAGGTTTGAGGCAGTACTGTAATGTTTAAAACATTCATAACTATTTGAAGCATTACGCTTCCTGGGGCCTGTTTTATAAAACTACAAATTACAATTTTACAGGTCTAAACTCGCAACACTGCTCAAGCTAGACTTGTAAAATTGTAACTTGTAGCAATGTAGCTTTATAAAACGTGCCCCTGGAATTATAATCTTTAAAAAATCGTAGATGCATTAATCACGTGCGTCTTTTAAGATTACACTTTACACACATGACTTCTGAAAAACTGAATTTTACCTTCAGGCGTATCATTGAGACGGACAAATTACGAGTACAACAGCTCTCATGGATATATCCTAAGTAAGTTAGAATTTTGACCAAATCTTATATAAGTAATGGTAAGCTGTTTTAGTACGAAATGTATGAGTAGGTATATAGATATTTCAAATTTAATCACGAGTTAGATGTCTTAGATTTACTAACGATCCAATTACCTAATACTGTACCAGGCTGAGATTAGCTGGGCCCAATCCCACAAATCCTTATTAGTGAACAAGTCAATATAGTAGGTACGCTGTCCCCAAGTAAAATATATATAAATGATCTAAACAATAGCAAAGTTTATACAAATTAGAAGCAGATAATAAATTAGGTACCTGCAGAAATTCAGAATGATCCTTGTCACATCTAAAACTCTGGCAAAACATTAAAACAACAACACTGCTTGACATTAACTTCCAAACTAAAGTTTCAAACACCTACACAGTGTTTTGTCAGTTTCCGCATAACCGGCGACTGCGCAGGTCAACGAACATATTATAACGTCCAGAAGCTAGCAGCAAGCCGATGACCTTATCAATGATGATTGCTACTCGTTTAATATTAATAATTGTGCGTTCTAAATTGGATACGAGTGTTAAATATGATATGACAATGCGGAGAAAGATGCGTTAGGTAAAACGCTTGACGATTGCCATCTTTGGATGTAGAGGTGCTGCCAGCATATCAATGATTCAGAACAAATCGACGCTCACACGTCAACGATGTTCATGTCAATTGCGATCGTCAGCTATTTATACAATATTACACACACGTACGTGAAAGCAAGACTAAAGTGATTAAGCTATTCTATCGCTATCACTGCCAAAAATACTCATCAGCATTTAAATGGACCGAGAAGACTAAACTCTCTAAGTAAGCAATAAGGTCGCACATGCAGTGGGCGCCGAGTTAAATAAGCTTTGTTTATTGTAGCAGCCAATTGCGGCGACGTGCCGCGCGGCATTTGTTTACGCTGAGATTTTTCTGGAAGTTGCGAGGGGAATCTTTCATAGCCATGCACTATCAAGGGAAGCCTTTAGCAGTGTAATGTTGATTTTTAAATAGTTTTTGGATAGAAGACGTTTATCGTTTTTACCTCGGGAACAATAAAAAATCTGACATGAAAAGTATCCTATGTGTAAACCCAGGATGAGGACTACTATGTGCCAAATATTTGAATCCGGTCAGCAATTTAGGCGTGATTGAAACAACAAACAACGATCCAAACTTTCAGGTTTATAATATTTCCAGGATTTGCATGTAAGGTACACTCTGTATAACGTTTAAGGGTCTCAGATCGGTGTTTGGACCGCCTATACTTCTGGTGTCACCCAAACTCTTCACGAAATGACACACGAATTTTAATTGATACTTATGGAAACATAGAGGCACCGGAACTGGTTTTTGATAAAATGTATTAAGTCGTCGTTTCTTTCGTCAATAGTGGATTGAGAGGTGGTTTTAATACTGTGAGGAGTTGACCCTACAATTTAAGTGATGTAAAGTGATTACTCGTCCGCCAAAGAAGAAACTGGTAATGTTTTTCGGATGTATAGATTAAATCTTGTTACCCGAATCCTACTAATATTATAAATTTGAAAGTTTTTGTGTGTCTGTGAGTGTTAGTTTGTTACTCCTTCCCGCTGCAACAGCTGGACGGATTTGGATCAAATTTGAAATGGAGATAGCTCATACCCTGGATTAACACATAGGCTACTTTTCATCCCTGAAAATATAAAAGTTGCCAAGGGAATACCGATAATCTAAATCTACGCGAACGAAGTCACAGGCAGAAGCTAGTAAAGAAAATAAACCCGAAATTAGTAAATGACCACCAAACACTCAACTTTCGCTTCGGACGGGATTCGTGGGCTCGCGTGTAGCTCGCAGGACATTAAAGTCCACTCGGAAATGGGGTGCCCAGATTCCCTTTGAGTTTCTGATATGATATCTACAGCTGGTCAGACGCTTCAGTTTCATCGATACGCATTTATCGAACGCAACCAAACGCGGCAACGGTGCGGCCCGGTCTAAACCGACTTGGCGTGACTTGTTGAGTTTGCTTGCGCTGGCTCGCGTCGCATCCGGTCGAGGGACGCACACATGCAACCGGCGCAATTTACCTTTGTTTGAAGACGAACTACTGTCTACTCTATCCTGTGCAATGGACGACCAGCGAGTAAAATGTTTTGCGATAACCACACGGATGTTATTATTGCGTCATGGTACCGACACGACATTAGAAAAACAGATAACTGGGTTTCTATTCAGTTAGTAAAGTATTTGTGCACATGGTAAAAAAAATACTGGCACTGCTAACCAAATATGTAATATATTACATCTACAAGAGTAAATACTTATGAAGTCACCGACTAAGTAAATTTACAGTGTGTTAAATATAAGTATGGACATCTACCCACACTAAGGGGCCCACAGGCCAAACATAGCAGTTACAGTTTAATTACTTAGCATAGATATATTTAGAGAGGACGTACTTCAAGAGCATACTTCTTATGAGCAAGGTGGTGTGAAAGGCATGGGTATTAGGGTAAGTGCTTATTATGTGATCCATAAAAACTAGTGCACTTAAGCCCTTTAGTTGCATTTGTAACTTTAGGGAATGGTATGGGGTTACCGTTTCTCATCTTAAAAAATCTAGCAGACAAACATTTATACTATATAACAGGGGTCGGCAAGTAGTTTTAGGTGGGGTCCGGATACTGTGGGAAAATTTCAACGAGGTCCAGATAAAAACAAAAAAGTATTAAGTTAGATTCTATGTGGCTTAAAAATATTATTTCAATTAATAAAGGTATAGTATACCTTATCTATGTATTAATTTATACTTGGTATGCAATACATTACAATATTTGGCGGTCCAGGGTTCGACCTTAAACCGGACCGCGGTCCGCCTGTTGCTGACCGTTGCTATATAATGAATGACACAAGTGAACAAAGACAGTCTTGCATCATATGCATTAAAATAAGAAATTAAACATGCTGGTGCTGTGTCAATTAAGCTGCATTAATTCTTGAGCGAGAGAGTGTTTGGTGGTTTATTCTTCATGTCAAAAGCAAAAAAAAAATTTACTAAAAGACTGGGATATACTTGGCTAAGTCACAGGGATTCTGCCATGGCAGTTAAATTCTTTAGTTATATGATAAAATGCGAAAATCGGTTTGTTTGTTTATTAAATTTTCACAGTCCATGCCTCAATTGATCGACATTAAATTTCCTACAGACATAGTTAATAGGTATAATTTTTATCATGGAAAATAGTACAGTTCCCAAGGGAATCACAGTAAAAAAGTTCTGTGTAGATTGTGTGAAAACCCTAACCAGGGTGTTTTTTTACTTTTTTAAATTTATAAATTTAATAAAGCTGTAGTTGTTATTCTTAGGACTTATGTATGTATGTAAACTTTTTATTGCACAAAAATATAACTATTACAATATTGTTATTAAACTTATGTTGAGATTTCAAGGTAATTTTTAACATCAAGAACAAAATAAGGGATGTTATGTAATTAAAACATTTTGTCTGTAACTAAGGCCAAACAAGTGTAATTATGTGTAGTTTTTTGTTTATTTAAAGTAGTAGTAGTAGTTAGTGTGGTACAGAACTTATGAAAATTGGTAGGATCAATCAAGAATAACTCCAAACCAAGGACTTTTTGGGGCCAATTGTAATATCAAGATTACAAATGTAGTGCCTGAGGACTGAGGTCATTTGATCAATGGACATTTCAATGATATAATTATACCAAGAGACCAAGACTATATACAGGTCTGCTAGTTGATCTGTTATAGAAGATCCAGCTCTTCCCGCCACTCTACTCGCGTAGCTAACAGGCATTTAAGTTGTTAAAGTCTCGAAAGTTCCATGATTAAAAGTTATATTACCTTCTGACGTTTAAATAATAGGTATTGTATCGTGAAAAATCCTGTCAACGCGGCGCTCCATTTTCCTCCTGAAGCAATGTGTAACTAACGCTCTTTCCTATTTATATTAATACAAAACCTTTGTAATTATTAGATAATGATTATATCGGTGCCTTCAGCTTAAATGGATATAACGGTCTTGATTCATCATTTGATGAATAATCTTAGCCGAGACAAGATTATCACAAGGAGGTCAGGTCACACGGGTCCCATCCCATATTACTTTCAAACCCAAATGTAAACTAAAACTCACCAAAAACTAGTGATTTACTCCATTCGTTTCAGTTATTTAATCTTCGTAGAAATTACTCGAGGCCTGTTGAAGCCACAGCTTAGTATTTCCGCGATTAATATAGGTTTATTAGGTTTTACACTAAAACCCGCGCGAAGAGAGCAACAAAAACGACGCTAACTTCTCACAGCCTACAAAAACACAACTGAGGAAACGAAGTGACCGACGGAACACCGCAGTGAAATGCTACAATACAGCCAACCTGTCATTGTCAGTCGTGATCCAATTTGAACCTTTTTTGACATTTATTGGCCTGACAGCTGACAGCAACTGACAGCGACATTGACAGCATTGACAGTCAACTTTTGTTTTCATTCACCGTACAATTGCTTATATATACTTGACATTGGCAAAATTACATAACTTGTAGACGCCATTAAAATAAATAATTAATAAATAATATTTTCTTGTCACTGTGCCTCTTATCTTTCTGTAGATCAAAGACTCCTACTAATGTATATGACTATATGTATATAGACTGGCAACTCTGCGTTTTTTTCTGCTCGTGACGTTCATGTAGTAAGTTCTGCCATCTAGTTCATGTTATTAGAACTACTTCTATGCGTATGTGTAGCATGAGCTTATACATAACCACATGCGTAAGCTATTCGCCAGCACACTGTGGGACGAAAATCGGCTCTAGAGGACATAGAAATCAAAGTTCTCATTTTTATAATTTTTTGATTGGGATTGGTTTCGTTTGCAGTTATAATGCTAAATTATTGTTCTGGTTGGATTGTGTTTGGAAAACTGATGAGTTATAATTTTTTTCCTTAAAATTTGTATGGGACGGCATGAAAAAGTCCAAATATCTCTGAAACCGCAAGAGAAACCGTTATATCCTCGCAGATGGTAATAAAAATAATTATTTGTGATTTTTTGGCGTAGTGCATATTTCAGTCATAGCTGCGGTTTTTTTTTTAAAAATCGATGTTATTTTGTCTTTTTTTTTAAGTGCGTGGCGTATTTTTTTTTCAACTTATGTAAGAGGGGGGAGGTAGCGAAATGCAAATACTCTTCTTACATATATAAATAATTATAATAAAAAGTAAAAAAAAAAAGTGATATAAGTAATAGTATTTTTTCTGTGTAACTATATAGAAATAAAAGTAAAAAATGTAAAAAAAATAACTAACCATAATGTGACTAAAATAAACACGATACATAATAATTTTTTTTAGGTTAATATATCGAACGAATGATCTATATCGGACTCATTTTGATATAGATCACACGGATCTGAAACCTCTCGTTCCAGTTCGACTTCCTGAACCGAAAATAATGACCTAGTTTCGGCAAAAAATGCCTGCCTTTTCTTCTTATCCAAACTAGGTCTTATTGCCGTAATATGAGGATCGGAGGATAATAGAAGCATATTCAGTATATCCTCGTTACAAGCTTGCCTACTCCTTTTTCTAGAATTATGCTCCCTGAACCTCCTAAAATCTTTATTTCGAGCTTCGGAAGCCTCTTCCGAGAGACTTCCGATGGGAACAATGGCGTTGCTGGCAATAATGTCTGCTCCATGAATTAATAGCTTATGCACAGTTGACGGCATATAATACCAATCATACATTGCTATGAACTTTTGAGCAGTCTTAAAGGTATATTCCTTAAATTTCATAACATCTATTCCTTCTCCAGATGTTATTGCTTGCAGTATTACAGCAAATCTGCGAACAAGTTCTTCATCCAATCCAGTTATTGCTGCAGTTTTTTCAGGAAACTCGAAGAACCTTCTTGCTGTATTGCCATCGTTTGTGGTACCCGATCCCTGCTTTACATTATCGATCAAAAGGTTGAGCTCTTCCTTGAATCGGTCTTGAACAACTTTTTTCGTCTCGTTCATTATTTTTTTGAGTTCCTCGCCTTTTGCAGCCCATTTTTTAAACCTCAGTCTGTAAGAAATGTGTAAAAGGCACTCCATTGAATTTATACGAGCATGTAGTGAAGATAACCCGAATTCATATAATTCTGTCGAAATCTGCTTCACTACAACTGAATCTAGCTTATTCATTTCGGTAGGCTTAGCCAAACACAAGTAACACGTAGCATTTGACTTAGCTTCCGATAGATAAGTACAAATTTTACCATCTATCATGGTCATCTTCAAAAGGTGTTTTATTTTAGCTGTATTGTATTCCGTAGGAAGTAGACCCTTAATTTCTTCTTCGAACTTTGATTTTAACTCCAAAACTACGGCTTTACTTTCCTTAACAAAACGGAACATCAATGGGCGACAATAAGACGGTGAGCAGGGTTTTGGATTCGTCCATAAAATGTCCTCACCACAAACCAATTTGAGTGGTGCTAATGATGCCATGAATATGCTCGAGTCATCGTTTTCGCCATCCATTTTTTGTTTATATTTGCTCTGGCTGGATGCACCATCAAAACCCCATTTCGATATCAGCGTCAACTCTTTGTCTTCAATATTAGATGGTAATTCTTTTAGAATCCTCTGCGTAGTCAAATCCAGTAAAGCTTGAAGTTTAATTTCAGCTGATGAATCCGTTATGGTTATAGCGGATTTCGGAGGGTAGCTTTGTAATTTCGCTGACTGAATCTTGTAGTATGATGGATAAAGATCTTCGGCTCCTTCTTGAATAGCTGACTCCCTTAAGGTCATGTATTGCCATTTAGTCAGCTTTAATGCCACGTAAAGACCGAGTGCCTTATCTGGTGAATATGTAACTGAAGTATTTGATTTCTTGATCATTTTTTGTATATTTGCAGCTGCTTCAGAATTTTTGAGCATGTACTCAATTACGGATGCTATATCTTCACGCCCATCTTCTTTCAAGAGTTTTGCCGCTGCATATGTTAATTCAGTTGAGTCTTCTCCTGTATAACTGTCGAATCTTCTCTTTTTTTGCTTGATTGATAGTTCTTCAAATGGTTTCCTGGATCGCATGGTCATTGTTCCAGTTGAAGTAGATGGTATCGAACATTCTGGTAAAGTAAAATCAGTCGTAGTTGACGATTCCAAAGGCTCAGAACACGAAGAATCTCGAAGTAGTCCAGGGCTGAGTAGATTAGTTTGTAGACAGCTGGGCCAATCAACATTAGCTTGAAGCCAACTTTCGTAGTATTTTCTGAAGTCTTTCGTATTCCGGTTACTTTTTTGCCATCTCGTAACAGCAGATCGAGTAAACTTTGTACAGAATTCTATAAGTATTTCTATTTCGTCTTCAGATAAACTGGAACCCAAACATTGCACCACTGCTTCGAACAATACTTCTTGATTAAATGCCGGCTTCTTGCTTTGTAAAACGACAAATAGGTCCAAGTTGGTAGAAAAATTTGTCATTTTTAAATTTTAGCAGGAGTACAGATGTTCAGAGTTATACAGAATAATTGCGATTATCGCTCTTGGATAAATGTCTGGTCTATTTATTGATGTGAGCTAATGATGATTCCTTTACCACTTACTTCGTTAAGTAATCACCTACCTTATTACTAATGAATTAATTACTGTATCTCATTAAAACTTATTACTAATTACTCAAGAAATCATTACAAACTATTTACAACCAAAATAAATTAAGTATAATCCCATTACTGAATATAGTTCATTAAACATGCACAATAATCTCCTCATTACCGGAAAAAATATTTAATTGTATATATTTTAAGCGATCATAATAAATCAAATAATTGTTTGATTTATAATTTGAGTATAAAATATACAAAATATAAATATTCAAGTCTTTTATTGATAAAATAATCCGCCAGGACTAACAAAAAGTAACATCGATTTTTTTAAAAAAAACCGCAGCAATGACTGAAATATGCACTACGCCAAAAAATCACAAATAATTATTTTTATAACCATCTGCGAGGATATAACGGTTTCTCTTGCGGTTTCAGAGATATTTGGACTTTTTCATGCTGTCCCATACAAATTTTAAGGAAAAAAATTATAACTCATCGGTTTCCAAACACAATCCAACCAAAATAATAATTTAGCATTATAACTGCAAATGAAACCAATCCCAATCAAAACATTGTAAAAATGAGAACTTCGATTTCTATGTCCTCTAGAGCCGATTTTCGTCCCACAGTGCAGCACCCCTTTATTCATACAAAATCACAACAGGTACTTAAAGACCAATAATAGTTAAGACACGCTGTTGGCACATAATTAACTATTATGGCTTTAAACACTGTTATTTATAACGTTTTACTTTTATGTAAAAGGGGTTAAAGTTTGATTTAGAGTAAGTACTGCAATAAAGAGCGTGATGGCAATGTTTTACATTGAGAACGTACGCAGCACACTGTAAAAGACAACATGCAATTTCAACGAAAAATTCCATTACGAGAAAAATTCAATTCAATTTTTCTCGTAATGGAATTTTGTAATTGAAAATTTCTTTGAACAACGTCAAAAAATGTCAAGACAGACAAGTTACTTATTGTGTTGTCATATTGATTCAATTCAAACTGTCATAAATTATATATTTTTGCATTTTCATAAAGCATAATAAATATAATAATACAGTGTGTAAATCCAATACGAGCAAATATTTTAAAGACGGTTACTATGCATCCTAGAGTCTGTCTAATGAAAGCTGAACCTGGGAAAAAGCGGCAAATTCAAAAAATCTTGATATGGTATTACCGATCAATGAAGGAATAAACGATATTGATACTTTTATTATTTTATTTATTTTGGTGGGCACAAAGGAAGAGGAAACGCGTACTATATTTTCATATATATTATTACGAGCGCTATATTTTGATGAAAAGCACTTTAGGTAAAATACGATGACAGTGACTGGAGCACATTTGGTTTTTCGAAATATATTTGACATGAAAATATAGTGATCTGCACGTGTAGCACAAGTTGTATTTTCTCGCTTGTCGCTCTGTGCGTCTCTATCGTAACAGACTAGATAGTAAGGGAGATCCGAGCGACAAACAAGTCACGAGCAACTTGTGCTAGTCGTGCTGTTGATAGATTTCATTGATACGAGAGGTTTTCGTCTGTGTCGCACACAGCATAATAAAACAATGATGATGAGGAATATTATATTCAACCTTTTTAATAAAGTAATTAGAGGTAACATTATTCTCATCACCCTTACACCTCTATCTAACGACAATTATATCTTGGAGAAGAAGCGCCGCAAGAAACTCCAGCAGATCAATTTTTCCAATCATAAAATACAATTATTCTTAAAAGTAACATTACAAGGTAGTAAAGTAATTAATAATTATTTCTAACAACACAAACTTAGTCGTTACAAATGTACGCTCAATAACATTGAGTAAATTAAAAATAGTGACTAGGAGAACAACATGACGAGGTCTCTACGTCAGGAACGATAACTAAAATAACTAACTGGAAAACAGGTTCTTGCAAGCGTGAACAGGCAGGACCCCACTGACAACACCCGTTCACGAGTATGACGCTGATCTCAGCCATCGCCTCCTCAACCATGTGTTTGAAAAGAATAATTAATGAGGGCTAATAAAACAACGGAATCTTTAGCACTCCTGGTATGAAGCGACCTCATCCAGCCACGGTTTCTAACTTTTTTTACAATATAAAATTCATTTATTTTATTTCGGATAGCTTGGATGTCAAAGCTATCCAAATTAGACACCGTGGCCTTGTGAGGTCGCTTTTTTCCGGGAGTACTAAAGACACCGTTGTTTAATTTTCCCTCATTACTTATTCTTTTTAAAGATGAAACACTGATATCTGTAAGAAGAAAGAAAGTGTTATATAAACAGAACACCATTTAGAAATACATTGTGTGGTTGCGCAGTACAGCCCCATTGTACAGTCCGACAGCCCTAAAAACATTTGGGTTTAGGTGAAATGAAATTGCATCGGTGAGGTTCTAATCGCAACGGTTTAAGAACAAGGAAGACTCATATAACCCGAACATCTTTTATATCTGGCCGATCAAAAATGACATTAAATAAATAGATAAGGTACTAAAGTGTACACATATTTATGAAATCGACTGTACAGTGTACATTTGGTTCATAAACAACAAAATGCTGTTTGCTCCGCACACAGAAAATACATATCAAATAATATGTTTATGATATCTTTTAACTAAACACCTCCTTATTGTTTTATTGAAACTATGAGTGTCAGTTACATTAATCATCTGTCTATTAAATTAATTTAATAAAATTGTGAATGCTAAGAGATTCAACATGATATAGGGACAGACAATAGGTACCTACACCTATTATATAGGGAAAGACAATGATAATTTTAGTAATTACCGGTCATTGAAGATACTTCTTCCAAATATTTCGTCTGAGTCTGGCAGGCTAACTCAGTTTCCTCAACCTCTTTCAGCTGCTTTACGTTTTCCAGCACACTTTTGTCAACGTGCACGTCGAGGTTTTCTGAAACGAATTTAATTTCGTTTAATTTCTTAATCTCATCGTATAATAGACAGAAAAAGGTAAATTAAACTTAGGATTGCACATAGAGAAATAAGAAGTATCAAAATGAACATGCCGTACTAAAGCCGTACTAACCTATAAATTTGGTCACCGTAACTAAACAATTAATTTTTTGCATCAATAATGCTTTTCTTTCTTCTTGTTTTTCTTTGTACTTCTGTATAATAGTATACAGAATCTCCCGGACACCGCCTCTTATCGTCGACGGCATGATTACTCCGTATTTTTATCAATTTAGATCTCGAATTGACAAGTTTCTAACAACAACAAAGTCCAAACGACATATTAAATAGTGTTGCCAGACTCGTCAGCCAAGAAAAATCCAGGTTCAGCTTTCATTAGACAGACTCTATACAGCTACATTCAAACACATGCAAACTAACATGCAAACATATTGTGTATCGTTAACATAAGTTGTATTTCTTTTTTTCATACAAATTAATTCGCCACGAAATGTATCAGAAATAGCCCAATTAACCTGCAATTAACTAAGACTTAAATCTTAGTTTACATAGGTCCAATCGAGCAGCAATGTAGTTCGACGTCAATGCAAAACGGATGCGTTGAAAGAGACAACCGGACAGTAGAAGAAGCCATGAGAACAATAATGCATGCAAATGATCTACCACAGGCTCTTTGGGCAGAACTAGTTGGTGCTACAGTATATGTTTTAAATAGAACAGGCCCAACTCCTTTGGACAAGTCACCATATGAGATCTGGTATGATAGGAAGCCAAGAATCAAGCACTTGCGGATAATTGGTTGCACTTGCTATGCACACGTTCCAAAGATAACTAGGAAGAAATTGGACAAAAAGGCAATAAAAGGTATCCTAGTACGCTACGACAAAGATGAAGGCTATAGAATTTGGTCGTTAGAGAAGAACAAATTAATTCGGTCCAGAGACGTTATATTTGAAGAGAAGACATTGAAAACTAACAAAGAGAAAGAAATAAAAATACCTTTTTCTGTTATTCCAAGTACTTCTGAAGACTCTTCTCCACCAAATACAATAGAAATTCCACTTCCAGAGGAAAATCCGACTTGCATAGATTATGATCAATCGGAAGACTGCAGCGACGAAGAAGTAGAACAAAGATCAGATAGTAGAGAAGAACCTGAACAATCAGAGGAACTAGAAATTGAGCAAAGAATGACACTAAGAGATCGTTCTGCACTTAAACCTCCTCAAAGATTTGATGATTTTGTGATGACTACAGTAGCTGAGTTGAATGAAATTAAGGAACCTCAGTCATTCAAAGAAGCAATTAAATGTCAAGAGAGTGATAAATGGAAACTTGCTACGGATGATGAGATCAAATCATTGAAAGAAAACCAGATATGGGAAATGGTGCCTTTACCGGAAAAAAGAAGAGCCATGCCATGCAAATGGATTTTTAAAGTGAAGACTAATCCAGATGGAAGTGTCGAGCAATTTAAGGGCCGATTAGTCATCAAAGGTTACTCTCAAAAGGAAGGAGTAGACTTCTATGAAACTTTCAGTCCAGTAGCCAAAATGAGCACAACTCGAGCCGTACTGAGCATTGCTGCACGAGATAACATGATACTAACACAGTTTGACGTATCTACAGCTTTTCTCTATGGCAGTCTGAATGAGGAGATTTACATGAAACCACCTGAAGGGTATAATGAAAATCCAAGTTTAGTCTGCAAATTAAAAAGAAGCCTATACGGACTTAAACAGGCTCCAAGGTGTTGGAACAACTGTATGAAACAGTTTCTTCTGAAAATTGGATTTACAGAAAATGAAGCTGATCCATGTCTCTTCATAAGACAGAGGGGGGAGAGAAAGCTTATTCTATGTCTTTATGTAGATGATGGCTTATTAGCTTCCACTCATCAAGAAGAATCAGAATGTTTCCTAAAAGAGTTAAAGGGGCGATTCAAGATTAAGACAAAGCCAGCCAGTTACTTTCTAGGATTAGAGATAGAAAGAAGAGAAGATGGTTCAATAAAGCTTAATCAAGCCGCATATACCAAGAAACTGCTAGAAAAGTTCGGTATGGAAGGATGCAAGTCAGTTGGCACTCCTATACTAAAAGATAGCACAGAATTCACAGAAATAAAAGAAGATAATGTGTCTCACAAATATCCATACAGGCAAGTGGTGGGAGCATTAGCATACCTGATTGTAGGGACGAGACCCGACATCGCTTTTGCTGTAGGTGTCGCTTCTAGAAAACTGGAGAACCCGTGCAATGAAGATGTTGTTAAGGCGAAACGTATTTTGCGATATCTTCAAGGTAACTTGGACTGGGGCATAATCTACAAGAAAAACGATGGAAAAATATTGTCCTGCTACAGCGATGCGGATCATGGTGGAGACTTGGAAACAGGACGCTCTACAACAGGAATGATTTGCATATATGCTGGTGGGCTAATATCCTGGAAAAGCCAAAGACAGGCTTCAGTATCAATTTCTAGCACTGAGGCAGAAGTAATTGCAGCCAGTGAAACTACAAGAGAAATGATTTGGTTGAAAAGAAACCTTCTCATTGATGGAGCTATTGAGGTACCAGTGCTGCACGTTGATAACGAATCAGCGATAAAACTGGCACACAACCCACCGTTTGAGTTCCACCAGAGGACTAAATACATAAGGATACGAAACTTCTTTGTTAGAGAAGCAGTATCAGAAGGTGCGTTGCTGATCAATAAAGTGGCAACACTGGCAACAGAGTTCCAGTTGGCGGATATGATGACCAAGCCACTATTCAAACCAAGGCTTCTCATGCTTTGTAACCAAATGGGTCTGAGCAAAGACTAACTTATCAAAAAGAGAAGATGTTAGAATATGAACTCTTTATTTCTATGGTTTATAAAAAAGTTAGGCTGTTGCTATAGTAACTTATGGGCAACATACATGTCGAATAGTGTCGAATAAATCTCTATCTAAATGTTTTAATTTAATTTTAACATGGTAGCAGAGCGTGGTCTATATATTAGAATTATTTACGAAATTTCACATTTACATGACTTGTAAAGCCATAACCTACGTCTAGTTTAAATGTTTGCTCGTATTCATTTTACACACTGTATTTTCTAAAATAACAAAATTATATAAATTTCCTTTTTTGCATTATCATTACGTTTTTGTTTGGTTCCTAAAGAGCGTTTTTTTTACTCCATCAGCAACACTGACTTTAAAGCAAGACATAAACTTTTTCGTCATAAAATGAAGATGGCGCCACAGCACGACAGAATTAATCAGGCGCGCGTCGAAACGCTTACACCGTTGACCAAGAGTCTATTGTTCACAGACCTTAATCTAACTAGATAACGTAAATACCTCAATTTGTATGAAAACCAACCGTGTCACTTTTTTTCTACCTGCTGTGACGTCACAAGAACGAATTAGTGATGTGAATTCCCCGTTGTCCGCGAGAAATCGATACAAAGGCGCCGCCGCCCGCGCCGTGCGGCTCGTATCAATCAGTCAGTATGAGGTCAGTCTTTGTAGTAAGAGGTCGCGCGCGTGTTGCGCCTTGTCGCCGTGTCTGCGTGGCTTGGATGTTGATAATTTCACCGCTCTTCAGGTAAGTTATGATGTCACATATACGTAAAAAAAGATGTGTATAGTTACTAGATCTTTTCAATTACAAGAAAGTGACCGTAAGTACGTAATTGTTTGACAACAAAGAGATAGATATACACACTATTGCCATAGAAATATTTACTAGAACACTTACAAAATTGTCGCAAGCGATCGAAGAAATTACAAGCGCGAATTTATGTGTCCGTGAATTTCACATATCGATTTTTCAATCGATTTGCCAGAGGAATGATAAAAGGACAGAAAAATGATAAATCTTATCTTACTCTTAGGTAATGGCAGTCATTTTCAGTTGGATTTAATCAAAATGCTTTCTTATGGTTTGTAATGATTCTCGTTACTTTGTTGTAGGTAAATGATGTCTAGCCAAATATAAAAACCAGAGAAGAAATTTTATCTGCGAAAAGAAAAGCTAGTAAATTACGTTATGATAAAATAAAATCAGATCCAGAAAACAGTCAACTTAGAAAAGAAAAAGATAAGGAAATTTACTTAAAGAAAAAGAAAAATAAGCAGGTGACGGATATAAGGATGAAAAGCGTTATAGAACAGCAAAATTTACCTACGTGTCACAAAATACCTAAACGTATTATCATTCCTGTTTCAAGAATCGGTTAGAATCGTAAACAATCGGAAGGTGTACATCACTATTTGCTTAATTTGACAGAAAAATGATAATAGTACTCGTACCAAGAAGCCAAGCGACACAAGCTAAAGATCGACCGTTAAATTTCCATTGCGCGTTAATATAGACAGGGCCTACAACTTTGCAAGTAAAGCAGGCAATGTATTATGAACATGAAGTAATCCCACTCAGTATTATTTTTCATAGTAAAACCACGACAAACCTAAAATAAATTATCTTTAAATAGATAAACGTAATTTTAGAATAAATTTACGTACTTATGGAAGGAAACATGTCCATTATTTGGGTCAGCTTTTCCTGTACAGTTTTTATAACTTAATACGGAACAACCAGTCATTTTTCTAGATATCGGTGACGTCTGGAGGCGGTAACGGTCGAACGCGTACTAAATGAAGCCGCGTAGAAAGCAGACATTTAGACTGCTTTTTGGCACGCGAAGTACGTACACTCGCGGCATCTAGTTAGATTAAGGTCTGTGCTATTGTTGCTTAATCCAAGCGCCATATTAGTTGTCATACAAAAAAAAAATGATTATGAAGCACCGAAATGTACTAAGTTGCCATAGCATGCTGTCATAGATGCTGTCTGCTGTAGATCTTATCTTATCTGTGGCCAAGCCTGACAGGCCTCCCTGTGCGTGCTCTGTTCTCATGTTCTGAGAATTTATTTGTTTCGTTCATTTTATGTGATTTCATTACAATATTTTGCAGTAATCAAATATGTCGAAAGTAAAAATTAAGGTTATAAGCCGTAATCCAGAAGATTATCTTCGTGCTACTAAAAAAGATATCCATAAATGTAAGAACATCACATGTATTTAGGTTATGTTTATATGGACAACAATTTATTTCTCCAACTATTTACTTACTTTTCTTAGGTATGACTGAGTGTTGTTGACTTAATTTCAGTGCCAAGAAATTATGATCCTTCTCTTCATCCACTGGAAGCACCACGTGAATACGTACGTGCTTTAAATGCTGTAAAACTAGAGCGGGTATTTGCGAAGCCTTTTATAGGAAGTCTGGACGGACACAGAGATGGAGTATCCTGTATGGCAAAGCACCCTAGTAGATTGGCAGTCCTTGCTAGCGGGGCGTTTGATGGCGAAATTCGTGTGTGGGACTTAGCTACTAAAAAATGCACAAGAAACTTCATAGCTCACGAAGGGTGGGTTAGAAATGTCTGTTACACGCCTAACGGACAAACCTTCACCAGTGTCGGCGATGATAAAACTATCAAGACATGGAAAGCGGACGTTTTAGATGAGGATGACGAAGATCCCATAAGCACACTTTTAAGTATGTCTGTGGTGTCTGGAATAACTCATCACAGAAATAAACCTATTTTTGCGACTTGTGGGGAGCACTGCCAGCTGTGGGAGAACACTAGGAATGAACCTATAAAGGTCTTTAAGTGGGGTGTAGATAGTCTCCATCATGTGTCATTTAATCAGGTAAGCAATGTTAAAAGAGTGACCCTCGGAATCCCTAATAAAATATTTTTTGTCCTAACGCTTTGTTTGTACGAGTTATTGATTGTCCTAAACTGGTTTTCATCAGAGTTAGAGAACTTACTAAGCTTTTCCAAAAATACCTGCGCTTAGTTTAGTGTATGTATTATAACAACAATAAAAAGTTTTAAAATTGAGGTGGGAATTGCTTCAGGATAAACGAAAATTCAGACCAACGATGCATTAGGACAAATGACGATTAGGGATTCCAATATGGACCCAATGTTAAAAGACCATTTTAATTATTTTTTTGTAAGTCCTTTTCAGATTTATTCGATTTTATATAAAGCGAAAACTATTTTTTGACAGGTTAATTTTACATTTACGTTAATTGCTCGCAAAATTACCTTCTTAGTCTATAAGGGCAAGGTCACTACCAGCTATAAGGCAATAAGGTACATTAGGTAGTATATGTGGCATCATCTATGTAAAGGGACCTTATGGCGGATGACGCTTCCGCCATTATTAAAGATGCTCCGTTATAAATACAGCGTGACGCAGTGCGGCGTAAGCGCCATCCTCCATAAGGTTCCTTTACATAGATAATGTCACATATAATATATTAGATACTTATGTTGAGTAGTATCAAATCTTAAATTAACCTGCCAAAAGCCACAAACACACTGAGAGCGCAGACCGCGCGTTGTGGCGCGTTCCCATTCTAAAAATGCTTTGGGCACATTTAAGTAGCTATGGAAACGTGCTGCAACGTGCCACCCCTGGTCTCACTGAGTTTGCGGCTAAAACCATCAGGCAATCTGTCTGCTCGTTTGCCTCCTATACCATAAAAAAAAACAACCCTCAGCAGGGTCAACCCCTCCAAAACTAAAATCCTGAGCTCAATGGATTGACCAACATAACTTTACACATGGCAATAGATTCCCCTTGATTATTTTTCCACTTCTCCACTTAATTATAATATAAACATTCCAGGTAGAGACTAACTTACTAGCCTCATGTGCCAGTGACAGGAGTGTGATTCTCTATGACTGCCGGGAGACAGGACCATTGAGGAGAGTTGTGATGGAACTGCGGCCTAATGCTCTGGCCTGGAACCCCATGGAGGCTTTTATATTCACCGTAGCTAATGAAGATTACAAGTATGCTAAACCCACTTTGTTTTATAGCTACACTTATTAGAGATTTTTTATGAATTCTGTATACATTGGTGAAACGCATTTTGGTGTTTGTGATCAAGATGTTGCTAAAAAAATAGAATAACCTGACAACTTACACTACTTCATCTGATCACATAAATAATGGAGACCCTAAAAGAGAATTTTGTTTTTTAACAAAATAATATGACCATATAAATAACACAAAGTTAGTTTTTGCTAATATGAGCGAGTCACTAATTTTGTGGGCATTTTCAAGAAACCTACACAGTACCTTATTTTCAACATGTCCATATATCAATATTGTTTTTTTTTAGTTTATACACATTTGACGTGAGAAAATTGAAGCAACCTGTAAATGTCCACATGGACCACACATCTGCTGTGGTAGATGTTGACTACTCTCCAACTGGCAGAGAATTTGTCTCAGGCAGTTACGACAAAACAATTAGGATATTTGAGAGTCTTAAAGGCCACTCTCGAGACGTGTACCATACTAAGAGAATGCAGAGGCTGACTTGTGTAAAATGGTCTTTAGATGATAAATATGTACTGACTGGTTCCGATGAAATGAATATAAGGATGTGGAAGGCTAGAGCATCGGAGAAACTTGGTGTTGTAAGTATTGTCTTGTTTTGATTTTATTAGGTTGAATGCTTATACGTATATGCTTTGTCCTATACTCCACTTGTATTTAAGTTAATGTTAACATACAAAACAATGTGATTATAGTTTGTCAGAAAATAGAAGCAGAACTATCTTATGTAAGAGTTTAACAAAACAGTTTTGATTGGCTGTTTAACATAGCTATGTTGGTTTGTTCAAAGTGCCTAAAAAAATGGAGTATAACCTCGTTAGGTCCACCGTACTGCAAACAGGGAGTTTTTTGTAAGAGGGACTTTAAATCTACTATCAAGGCTATAAAGTTCAATTATGTTCGTTCGATAAAGACATTTTCAGTTTATGAACATAGGAAAATAAACCTTATCAGTATTGCAACACAGTTCAAATTAAATTGCCTTGATTATGGATATCCTATTGCACACTGGGCCTTACGAGGATAATATTTGAACTGTAGATTTGATATTTTAAATGTAAAATCTGTACAATGTGTGAATATTAGGAATGAGAATTGGCATTTGTTTTTAACGCGATGTCCAGTAAGATCACATGGTAGGATCCCCTACCTATTAATTTTGTACACGGGGGATCCTACCAGGTGATCTTACTGGACATCCCCATTTTTAACTCCCAACACAAACTCAAGTTATAAGTTTAACATGTGAATCTGTGTATCTGTTTGTTTGTTTGAGGCATTGTAGGTCCCAAACAGATAAACCGTAACGAAAGCAGGTTTTTTCATAAGATGGCTAGTTTAATTGCGATGGCTCTTAGCTAAGTTTCATGAAATTTTGTTGGGTTGTTTAAGAGATAAGTAACAGATCTGAGAGTAGTAGTACAAGAATAAAATAAATACTAAACACAGGCAGTATAACAAAAAGAAACAAGTATAATTGCGAAATTATCCATTAAAGGGATTAAAGGATAGTTTGTGACCATATATATATAACTTGTATGTATAAAACATATTAATAATTTTAAATTCATATTTCAGTTAAAACCCCGAGAACGGACAGCTTTGAACTATTCAGAAGCTCTAAAAGAGAAGTTCGCGAATCATCCACAAATAAGGCGTATAGCGCGTCACAGGCACGTTCCGAAACACATTCTTAATGCCCAGAAAGAGCTCAAGACCATCAAGCAGAAGTCGAAGAGGAAGGAAGCCAACAGGCGCGCCCACAGCAAGCCCGGCTCGGTTCCGCACGTGGCCGAACGAAAGAAACATGTTGTTAAGGAAGATGAATAAAATAGTCTGTTTTATAACAGTTTTTTAATGAGCCGTTGGCAACAGGAACTTTATAAAAGGTGTTCTGAAAAAAAACATGCTCTTTAAGAGGTTTGTCTCGAAGGTTTTTTTTTTATTACTGATTTTTATTTCAGTGTGTTTCTTTAAATGCTATCAGTGTTTGCTACGCCCGCTTTGGACTATTGGTCGGAATGACATCATTTTGTTTGTAACCGCGTTATGCACAGTCGAGTTCATAAATATGTGTACACTTTAGTACCTTGGCTATATCATGTTTATCTGCCATGTTTAAGTGGCAAGATACTAAAGTGTACACATATTTATGAACTCGACTGTAGCACTTGCTGTGACGTAAAAAAGACCATGTGGCCTTTAAGCTCTTTAACCATTAGCAGAAATTGGTTTATTTATTTTCTCAGTAAAGTATAATGAGATAATGACCATAAAAACAACAGTATTCTTTAAGACAAACCTCTTCAAGTGTGATTTTTTTCAGAACACTTAAAAAAAGTCCATGAATGTTATTCTAAACGTTAAAAATGTGTGTAGAAGGGGATGAAACATGGAAAGAGGTAGTCATACGCAGTCAGGTACAGACAGCACCAAAAGTAGGTGCACGGTCGAAGAGATCAAAATTGACTATACGAGATTCTATTGTTTAGAGAATAAGAGCATGTGTAGATCATTTTGGGCTCTTGACTGTACACCTACTTGTGCTGCTGACTGTATTTGTTTCGAATTCCACGTTCATATGTTCAGTAGTTTGTGCTGTATGAGGCTATGATTGATTGACGTTAGTAACAAAAAAGTTTAATGAAAATAGATAACGGCCTAGGGTCCGTCTTCGGCACTTTCTCAGACGACTTAAACGTACACATTACATCACCATAAGGGGCCCATAGCACAGGTTTCATGGCAGAATGTATGGGCATCGTATTGGCTACGACAGCAATCTAGGCACGGATGGGAAATGATCTCCTGATATGAATACTGTCCGACAGCCGAGGAGTCCTCCAGGCCCTAGAGAGCCACACCGTAACCTCAGGGCTGCTACTCGAATCCCACAATGCCTTGACGAAAGTAAGCAACAACAAACCCATCACACATAAAGGGACACAACTCGGTATCCGAAAATGTGCTACGAACAGTGTACCCGACTATCCGGTCCTTGGCGCTGAACGTGCAAAAGCCCGTCAGCGGCTACGCCCACTGCTAGTTTATCAGTACCACATTCTAAGCCCTGGTATTCTTAAGGTTGAAAATTCGCATTAAAATCCATTTTTAGAGCATACGGGATAAATAAACAATCATTATTATTAAAAGCGTGACATCTTTTACCACCTATTTAGACGCTAATGAGCATTGCGTTTCTTTATAGCCAGCAGATTTTAATTTAAATGACATAAAATTAAATGAAACAACAATTACTGTGACTATAATTTATTGAAGTTTATAATTGGTAGATATAAAATAAAATATAACAAGCTATTCATTACAAATTAAAGCTGCTTTACATTCAAAGTAAACAATACACTTAGACTAACAAAAGGTCATAAAAAATTGCGGTTATAGTTGACGACATAAATATGCACCGATTCGTGTTAGAAGCGCTACTTCGAATCGGTGCAGATTATATTTCGTCAACTATACCTATCATATCGTGATCCTATCACGATCCTATATCGTGTACCAAAATTAGCGATTTTAAACGCAATTTTAAGGTTTTAACAGCTGCACTGACACACGATTATAAACATTATGGAGTTATCGTAAGACACCTAAGTTTACCAAGACTGACTGCAATGGTTCTCGAATAATTATATTTAGCTGCTAAATACCAGAGAGAACTGAGTAAAAAATTAGCTAATAGTGAGACAACAAGGATGAGATTACGAGGCAATAATCCATTTTAGCGCCACCTGCCTCCTGTCCCACAAAACTTTACTAACTAAACCCTAATGCATATTTTTGTTGTGACTAAAAAAAAAGGTGTTACCAGTGGTAACTAATAGGAATAAAATATTCCAGTTGTTACCACGGGTAACAAATTGGAAGTAACAGTTAAGAATGGCTCTTTTATACTTAGCAGCGCAAAACTGCCCCCCTATTCTGAGAGGTGAGGATGTCAGGAACATTTTAGGGTTCGGAACCAAAAGGGTAAAAATTGTCCCTTATGGTCCGACTCCGTCTATTCGTCAGTCTGTCAGTCTGTCTGTCTGTACATCTGTCACAGCAACAAGGTACTTATACCATCAATTAGATATTTGAAAATATTTTAAATATTGCTTACCCAGCCATATTATTGCATAAAATATATATGATATTTGCACTAGGTGCCCAAACGTGGGGCTTTTAGTTCCAATGGGATATTATACAAAAGGGCTCTAAAACTGTTTTTTATATGCCCCGTGGTTTTGGACTCAAGATAAAAAATTACAAAGAATAGTGTCCGCTCCCTTACTCGCGAAGTTTACAGAAAATAAAATGATGCGTTGAAAATTAAATCTTTTGAGAAAATAAACTTTACTTTCACTTTCTTTAATTACCTATACTCGAAATAGACTTAATTGCGTAGAAAATAACACCTATTTTAAATAACTACGGAGACCTCGGTGAGCCAGTCAGATTCGCACCTGCCCGATTCGTTTTGTAATTACTTATTACACACAGAGAGTATAACAAACTACTGACTACTCTGATACAGTCATAAAAAATAATATCCGTATGTGGGCACAAAAATATTACTAGAAGCATAAGAGCATGTCAGATATTTTTAACCCAATCAATACATAGTATAAAACAAAGTCGCTTCTCGCCGTCTATCCCTCTGAACCTATGTACGCAAATCTTTCAAACTACGCAACGGATTTTAACACGTTCGGCGCCGGCAGTGATTCACTGAGCCCTAAGCTATGCCGGGTGAAATTATCGTGGTCACGTATTTATGTCACTGGCATAGGAGTACGAATTACATGGACACAAATACGTGTCAACTGGCATAATTTATCGGTAAAATATTAAATTGCGTTTATTTGAATTTTGCGGCGTCAGTCGTCTTTCTAACGTGTAGTCGAACGGTGCTAGTGCTGGAAAAAATACTGCAAAATATTTGAAAACCGGCACCGGCAGTGATTCACTGAGCCCTAAGCTATGCCGGGTGAAATTATCGTGGTCACGTATTTGTGTCACTGGCATAGGGGTACGAATTACATGGACACAAATACGTGTCAACTGGCATAGTTTATAGGTAAAATATTAAAATGCATTATTTTTATTTTGCGGCGTCAGTCGTCTTTCTAACGTGTATTCGAATGGTGCTAGTGCTGGAAAAAATACTGCAAAATATTTGAAAACCGCCGATTTGTGTCGAAAAATGACACAGATTTGTGTCATCGGCATTGTATAAGGGTAACTTTTATGAAATCTTAAAAACTTACAGATTTTAAAACCAAAGCGGAATTTGATTAATATTTCAATAACATAAATGTACATTTAATTTAAAAAAAATTAATTGGAAATTTGTCGAGAAAAAGGCTTGAAAATAAAAACACAACATATGTGTCACCGGCATAGGAGTCAGAATTTTTTGATCACAGACGTTGTGTCACCGGCGCCGAACGTGTTAATGCGGTATGCATCAATAGATACATTGATTAAAGAAGCTTTATATGTATAACCTCGTAAGGCCCACCATACTACAAACAAGGAGTTTTTTGTGAGTGGAACTTTGAGTCTTCCATCAAGGCAATAAAGTTCAATTACGTTTGTTCGATAATGCCATTTTCAGTTAATGAAAATAGGAAAATAAACCTTATTCCCATTGGAACATAGTTCAAATTAAATTCCTTAGATTATGTACATTCTATTGCACACTGGGCCTTACGAGGATAATACATTCTGGATAATTTACAGAAAACTTGAATAAACCGAGGCGAAGCAAGGGCGGGTTGCTAGTGTTGAATAGTATATTATTCCTAATGACTGTCCTGATGTTTCCCACTATCATGTCTTAAAGTACAATTACAATTGTGTATTATTGAACTAAAATTAGCTTTTATAGTGTTTGCAACCCTCGAAGTCATCCCACTACTACTTCACTTGAAGTTGTAGGATTGCATAAAAAAAGGCACCATCAAGGAGTTTTGTTGATCCAACATAGAACCTTGTCATAATGGCAGAGTCAAGTAACGAGATATAAATTACAAAGGAATTAATCGTTGGTTTTATGCGACAAGGTTCTATAGTGGTTCACCAATTTTCCGCGACTTTACATGATAATGAATATTTGGGCGTAACTTCGTGGATTGAATATACTATAACAGTATTTTACATACTGTACAGTTAAAGTCATAGGTAAGTGATTACTTTTTATTTGTAGATATAGAAAGTAATAATATGATGACTGTTAATACATCGTCTACCTAATGCTCGAGCTCTAACCAAATTTCTTTTAACAACATTAACCTTGTAAGGCCCACCATACTACAAACAAGGAGTTTTTTGTGAGTGGAACTTTGAGTCTTCCATCAAGGCAATAAAGTTCAATTACGTTTGTTCGATAATGCCATTTTCAGTTTATTAAAATAGGAGACATGGTCGCTCACAATGGGCCTCATAAGAAGGCTCAAGGTCACTCAAAGGGCGATGGAAAGAGCTATGCTGGGTGTCTCCTTGCGAGATCGAATCAGGAATGAGGAGATTCGCAGGAGAACTAAAGTAACCGATATAGCTCACCGGATTGCAAACCTGAAGTGGCAGTGGGCGGGGCACATTGCTCGTAGAACTGATGGCCGTTGGAGCGGAAAGGTTCTAGAGTGGCGACCGCGAACCGGGAGACGAAGTGTTGGCAGACCTTCCACAAGGTGGACTGACGATCTGATAAAGGTCGCGGGAAACCGCTGGATGACAGCAGCAGAGGACCGATCGTTGTGGAAAACCATGGGGAAGGCCTTTGTCCAGCAGTGGACGTCTTGCGGCTGATAATGATGATGATGAAAATAGGAAAATAAAACTTATTACCATTGGAACACAGTTCAAATTAAATTCCTTAGATTATGTACATTCTATTTCACACTGGGCCTTATGAGGTTAAAATGCTCCTATTTGACCTGTGTTACCCTCATGCATGAAGTATCAATATAATTTGTATACTCTCATCAATAGCGAGAAAGCCTATAGCTACCGTAAATTCTAACTTCTATGTTTGGAACTGAGCAACGAGCCAGTCGCTAATTTACTATTTAGTACACTATTTTACATCCATTTCTTATTTAGTACAATATGCAAGACTAGTTAAAGACTAATAAATACTTGAAAAGACGGACAAGAATATACACTTATAGTATAGATAGATAAATAACCTGTTTTTATCTATACTATTTAATAATCCTGCTAGTTTCCAGTAAGTATACACATTAAGCAGTGAAATCTACTATAGGTGAAAAATTTAAGTAAATGACCTCTTGCATGTAGTTGTAACACATCTGAGGGCCCTGCCAAGATGCATTGCGCTAACTAGCGTTTCTATTCGATTCGTTTTTAAACCAATCGCGTCACTGGTAGACCACGTGACTTTTCGTATCACGTCATCTACCAGTGACACGATTGGTTTAAAAACGAATCGAATAGAAACGTTAGTTAGCGTAGTGCATCTTGTCTGAGCCCTCTGTATGGACCGTTCGACATTCTATATTTGACACTTGACGTAAATTCCATATTAGTTCTGTACACAACTACATGCAAGAGGTCATTTACTTTTCCACCTATAACATATTATAACATTGATATACAACGTAACTAACAAATTCAACAAGGTGTAAAATAAGAACTATTGTAAGTAATTTCACACGGTATTGAACCTTAATTGATCTAACACCGAAGATATGAAAATACATTAAAAGCTCGAACCGTTTTCAAGGGTGAATATCCACAAGAGTTGTGCGATTTAGCGGAGTAGTGGGTGAGGAATAAATCCACCAATAGGAATACTTTATTTTCCTAGCCTCGCTCAGCGAAGCTCTCCTATAGGTGGATTTTTTCCGCACACAGGGGGCCGATTTTTGACTTTAGAGCACTCGAAAGTTTCACTGGGAAGTGAGCAAAATCTTCTAAACCGTTTTTTGAAATACGAGCGGTAGAATAGAAAACGAATGGTGTGGACCACTCGTCTTTAAATTTTCTATCGCCCGTAATTTAAAAAATACGGTTTCACAGATTTTGCTCACTTTCGAGTGAAACTTTCGAGCGCTCGAAAGTCAAAAATTAGCCCCCAGTTCTGATGGATACTCACCGTAAGTCGGGTGCAAAAATTGATACTACTTTTCGTCAGATGACAATCAAAAAATAAACAATCCCAGCTGATATCACTTTAAAAAAAAAGTTGCGTTAACATAGGTGTGAATAGTCCAAGATATCTAGCAAAAATCTTTTACACCGAATATCAAGTTCCAAATCCTCAGTTGTGATGCTGCAAGGCGTATTCCCGGAGTTTGTGTTTTGTTAGAATTGTTTCCAAACTCTTCTTTTGTCGAGTTACAATTAGTGAGTTGCCATTGTCACCGGACATTATATCTTTTAAGGTTGATGCACACGTAACCGCTCGGCACCGGATCGGCACCATCTCAACTCGAGCCGTTCAGTATTCTTTGTAAAATCATACTGTAATGCTCACTTATCGGCATCGGAACGGCAACGCCTCGCCTCGGCACAAGCTAGCAGACGTCCACTGAAAAATGTAACGTACTAAAATAGATCAAAGCTCTCTTTTTAATGTCTCACTTTGAGCTGATCCGGTGTAAAGCGGTAATGTCTGGTTGCACCAACCTTAAGAGTTATTTAACTCTATACTCCGGTCAATTGAGGATGATTCCTGTGACATTGAGTAATTTCTAAAAATTAAAACTAAACGTATTTAAATTAAAATAAATTAACTGAAAATTTGAATTTCAACTCTTTTTCTAACAACCGTAATGCATCGGTTATCGTAATAAATAAAGATTAAGATTTAAGAAGAAGTTTGTATGAATATAGTCAAAGAAACACAACACAGGAGTACCTATTATACGAGTTTTTATGATCTGTCACAGGATTCACCAAAGATTGATCCTACTATAGTACCGTTGTGGGCCCAATCACTCACAAGCTGCACACATAGTCCTCAGGTTTTGGAAACCTAGTTATTAACTTAATAAACCTTCACTAAAGTTACAAATCAACAAGCCTAATACTATCCGGCTTGGTTGATCTTTGTGGGTCTGCTGATGCGATTCGACGAGGACATAGTCTTGATGTCCATTCTAGAAGAAAATAATTGAATCATAAAAAAAAAGATTAATTTATTCAATCAGGGGCCCGTTCCAGAAAGCCACTCTGAAACTCTGCACTTTGCACTTTGTAAATCCACGATAATGCAAAGTGCAGAGCAAACGTGTTCCAGAAAACACTCTGCATAATTTGCAAACTCTGCAAAAATTCTGTTCCTAAAAGCTACTTTGCAAGTCCACAAATCCACACTTTGTATTTAACACTGCCTCTTCAACTTTGCAATTGTCTTGTGGAACAGAAATACTTTGCAAATCCACAAATCCGCACTCTGCATTTGACTCTGCCTCTTCATCTCTGCAATAGCTTTGTGAAACAGAAATACGTTTGAAGAGTGGGATTTATGGAGTGCAGAGTTGCAGAGTGGCTTTCTCGAACGGGCCCCAGGTTCTATTGCCGAGCCGAGTTAAAAACAATACGATACAAGTCAAAAGCAATATGGTTTTACCGAGTTAAATAGAGCCCCAGTAGTCTAAAATCGAATGTAAGTATATTATCCTCGTAAGGCCCACCATACTACAAACAGGGAGTTTTTTATGTGTGCGACTTTGAATCTACCATCAAGGCAATAAAGTTCAATTATGTTTGATCATACATACATTAAACCACGCCTTTTTCCCAGAGGAGTAGGCAGAGACCACTTCTTTCTTTCATGTTTGATCAATAATACCATTTTCAGTTTATGAAGATAGGAAAATAAACCTTATTCCCTTGCAACACAGTTCAAATTAAATTGTCTTGTTTATCTACATTCTATTGCACACTGGGCCTTACGAAGTTAAAGAAACGGTGGTTAGATCGAATATAATAATGAACTTAATTAACGATAATTAATGAACTAGAGTTTAAATAACTAATTGATGTGTCAATTTAGCTTAATTGACTACTTGAGTGACGTTATCATTTCTTCACCGTCTATAGTCTTACTAATAAAATCGGGTAAATAAAAATAGTTCAACAACAATAACACCTTTTCAAATCATCCTAGGTCAGTCAAATTAATCTTTTCAACGCCACCGTCGGCAACAGCCATCACAAGTTAAAGATAAAAAAGAGACTTTGTTTCGTATAAATTAAGTTGTAATTTGCGTAGCATAGCAAACATGTTTGGTGTGTGTTAATCTTGTATTTAACGTACGGCGTTCAAAGGGTAATGTCGGCTTTTAGCTTCGCTTTCAGGTCTGCGGTCGCCACTTTAAGCCGGGTACTCACTAGAGAGCCGAAACTGTTACTGTTGTCGTGATGTGTACGCGGTTCACGACCCTGTTCTCCACTAGAAACGCGTTACAGGGTCGTTCTCCTTTTTTACCGACAATAGCCTATCTCTCATCTTATTAAGCGTCTCAATAAGGAGCGTCCCCACTGACAGCATCGGCGCCGAATATTCCAGTGGTGTGGACGTTGAGCCGAGCGTTACAAAGCTTACACCACTCGATGTTCGACGCCGAATGCTCATTACACGCGAATGCTCTCAGTGGGGACGCTCCTTTAGAGTATTGATAATTATGTTTTTCGTGTTTATACGTCCATATTTTTATTTATCTATTAGTACTAAATAATCGTGCTCGTTCTGTCGCACCCAGACCCAGTGTACTTTTATTATATGGTTTTTCATAGAATGCCGTGACAGAGTGGTCATCTAAAAATTGGTCCCGGCTGAAAACTGCCAAGAGTTTCTGGTAAACCACTATGAAAAGAATAAAACATTATCTGCAGGACAAGAAGCATTAGATAGTCTTAATAAAAAATAAATCTTTTTTAAAATCGAACACTGAAACCGTAATTTATTATTGATAGTTAAAAAATCTAAAAAACAGAAAATTGTTGGTTTATTGTCGGTAAAAAAGAAGAACGAAATCGCAACGGCCGTCAACTGTCCTGCTATTTAAACTTACATGACATGCCTCGGCAACGATGTCTGGTCGAGGCTCAGCTCCAGCACCCTCACTATGCACAACGTCTTGAGCGTGGGCGCGTAGTCCAAGAGGTGGAGATCATTGTTGTCCAGGAGCGACTCCATGCCGTCTTCTAGTTCCCCCCGGTTACGCTTCACGTGTTGCGGGCTGGAAGAAAACGAATAGTTAGATCGGTTCCCCAAACTAATTAACTACCCGTAGCAAACTTACCATTCGAATTTTTTCCAAAAAAAAAAAACTCCTTTGTCATTTTTCCCCGTTTTTTTTACCAATGCATATTTTCCATTTTGGATTTTCCCTACTCGCAAAATTTCCCATTGTAATTAAGTGGAAATAGATCGAAATTGGTAAACAAGTAATGTTAGTTATGCAGAAGGCCCGAAGAGCCACTGCACTCAGAAATAGGAGCATGAAATTGGTAAAAAAAACCGGCCAGGTGCGAATTCAACTCGCGTGGAGAGGGTTCCGTACATACTCTTTTTTATTTGTTCATAGAATTCTTATAGGTTTTCCTGTAATTTACAAAATCTATGGCTCAGTAGTTTCGGAGATCTGGCGGAGGGATAATCAGTTTTCGTCTTCACCTAACCTAATAAAATCATGAATAAAATCAAAACTATTTATTTTACAATAATAACAAAGATATATTTGAGATCCTCATAACGAACCCTTTCATTTGACATATGACACAGTAAGGATTGCAAATCTTTTTTTAATTTCCTAATTTGTCCCGCGAAAATGATACTTATTAAAAAAAAAAACTTTGCACATATGTTTTGGTCATCAATTTACATATGTGTACCAAATTTCAACTCAATCGGCCCAATAGTTTCATAGCAAATTGGCTGTGACAGACAGACGGACAGACAGACGCACGAGTGATTCTATAAGGGTCCCATTTTTTATTTTTTGTATAGAACCCTACAAACGGGAAAAATGCGATTGGAGAAAAAATAAAATGGGGAAAAATGCGAATGGAAATTTTGGTACGAGGCATTGATCACTTTGGGGAACCGATCTATGCTCTCAACAAATTCAGGGTTATTGACAGAGTATAGCTGCGTAGAACGTATGGCCGTTGGGGTGGAAAAGTTTTTTTTAATGGTATGGAAGTCTAATGAGCACACAGGCCACCTGAGGCACGTTTTATAAAGCTACAAGTTACAATTTTACAGGTCTAAACTGGCAACACTGCTCAAATGGCTGGTCGTCATTGGTCGAGCTTGTGTCAAATGCAAACTTGTAACCTGTAAATTGTAATTTGTAGCTTTATAAAACAGGCCCCTGATAGTAAGTGGGATCTGAAACCCATACATTCTCATTCTCTAGACCTGGGTTTGGATGTATTTGGTCATTTATCAATACACCAATTTATTCGGTTAGCAAATGTACAAAATCCAAAACAAAATAATGGCAACATTTATTTTATTTGGCTTATGCATGCATAGTCCTGCAAATTTACATATAAATCTGTATTGGCTGTCGTTGTTTTGAACAAAATTCAACCTACTCGTTACGCTCGTCGTCGTACCTAACCTTCCTTGGTATGTGAATAGTCTTATAACTTATAAGACTAATCACATATAAGTTATATGCTCAAATTTCACGAAATCTCAAATATTTAACAGTATGCTACTGCTTTTCGAGTAATAGCTCTTTGCTTAAGTAAAACATTTTGCAATCGATAAATAATATTCTGCAAAGTAATAAATTGACTAAATTCATTCATTTATACATATACTAGCTGTTGCCCGCGACTCCGTCCGCGCAGAACAATAAATCACAGCCTATGTTACTCAGGGATAATGTAGCAATCCAATGGTGAAAGAATTTTTGAAATCGGTCCAGTAGTCTTTTAGTTTATTCGTTACAAACATAATATAAAAAAACAAATCTTTCCTCTTTATAATATTAATGTAAAAAAGTCAATTTATTACTTTATCAAATATGTATCAAGAATCATCAGCAACATGATTAACAAACTTACATTTACAATCATGCCAAACACATAAGCATGGCACGGAACCCTAAAAGTTAAGTCACACTGAACGTTTACGTATACATACAGTGACTAATTAATTACCAATGCTCCAGTGGCATCGCAATAAAGTCAAGGCGATCGCTCTATTTCCTTACTTACTTAGTTGTAATGTAACGACGTGTTGAATCCGATTGTTTAATTATGTAAACATACGCGAATGTAAATCAATAATACGTAAACAAACATTGACATGTGGAAAACGTAACCAAACATTACTCAAACTTCCTTGTACAGAGAGCCGTTGTTCGATATAAGACGCAAGCAAACTTACGTAAGGAATCACCTCGGATTGTATTTTTGTACCCAACTGCCCAAGGAAGTTTAGGGGTGTATGTGTGATTTCTGTATCCGTAGGCCAAACGGTTTAACTTTTGAAGTTAGGTCTTTACCTCAGCGTTTAAAAGGGTTAAAGAATAGGTTTTGATATGTACGTTTTTCTGTAATTACCTAATTAATAAACTATTGGATTGTACAAATGTACAATCCATATATCCTGGTTTTTTCTTTCTGTGAAATTATGTTCTGGTGCGGCCGCCACCCAAGTGTATTTTTTTCATACGAACCTTATGAAATATACTTTACGACCTATTCTCATACCTACCAAATATTTATAAAAAAAATCGTAAAAATCGGTCGAGCCTTTTCGGAGGAGTTCGACCAAAAAAAACACTTTTGCCTTTGAGAAAAGAGTAGGCTTGTGTTTTGAAGGCCCCAGCCCGAGTCGTATTGGTTCGGAAATACAGATGCCGAGAGCTGATTCCACATCAGTGCAGCAGTTAATTGATACGACTAATACGCAACCGGCGTGGCGGGAAAAAGGTAGTAAGTAAATCTATTAAACACCTAGTAACATCTTACCTCGTGCCGCCAAACAAGTAAACTTTATCCTTATGCAATATGCAGGCCTGCCGCCTCCTCTTGGTTGGCGGCTGGCCGTGTACATTAATGAGATCCCAACTATTATCTGTTATTGAGTATCTGAAGATATCATTAAAATGTGTCTTTGTGTTGCCATTGAAACCTCCGAATACGTACATGCAGTCATTGTGGACCCCTGAAAATAAAGTGTTTATGTTAGAAGCAACTAAAAAAAAATTATAAGCTCTTTGACCGCCGTCTTCAATTTTACGTATCCCAGACGCCATCTTACTTTTGTTTATCACACGGTTCCCCAACCATTTTTGCGCCGAGCTTCCTCGGATAGTAAATAATATTTAGAATATAATAAAAAGTCCTCCTTTCCCAAAATGGCAAATAGCATATTAGTACAGTCCGCGCGCGAGTTGAATGCAGTCGGGCCTGAGGTGAAGGGCGCCACGCCTCTCCTCTCCCGCCTGCAGTGTGCAGTGCACTACACTGCATAGTGCCGTCCCGTACTAGCACATTCCTAAGCTCAGCATTCAACTCGCGCGCGTACTGTAGCTATACTTACATGCTGAGTGACTGCGTCTACCCTCCGGCCAGGTATTGCTAGGGTTAGCAGCTACCCAAATCTCTTTCTCAATATCCAAATAATAGACTTGTGAACAGTATATTTCCTCTAGTGAGTTGTAAGGACTATTCAAGTCCCCTCGTCCACCGAAAATATACATTCTGTCTTCATAAGGTACGGCTGTGTGAAAATCTCTATGTGATGGAGGTGTGCCCTTGGCATCAATGAAAGCCCACTCGTAAGTGTCCAGGTTTAAGCAATGAACTTCTTGTGAATATTGATCAGTGAGATATTCAAATCCTCCGAATACATACATTTTGTTCTTAATCACGCATGCAGAATGTCCATCTTTGGCATACGGTATCATTCCCCAAACTTGCGGGGTTGTCCAATCAAGTGTTTTGGTATCAAGGACTGTGAGAGTGTCGCAGGCTACGGCGTTGTTCCTCCCACCCCACATATATACCTGAAAAAATAATAGTGAAAGAAACTGACATAAGAAGAGAAACAAAAGTAATAGATGCAGCTGAACCACAAACAAGATTCAACTTCAATGGGCAGGATATGGCCAAGATGAGCAAAATAACATGGGCTAACCAAGTAACATTATGGAAACCACTCATTGGAAAAAGAAAAGTTGACAAACATAAAAGAGATGGGAACAAGATTATAAATATTAGAGAAATATATACTTAAATACATCCAAGAAAATATATACTTAAAGAAATCATCCAAGACTGAGGAACAAATACTCCTGCTCATCACACAAATATTTGAACCAACCAGGCTAACATGTTGATTATCGCTACTCCATCAGGAATGTTCCAATTTTTCAGGATAAAAAATATACATTGTCCTTTTTCAGGGTTCAAGCTATCTCCATATTATGTCCATTGTCTAGCAATTCTATTTAGATTTACAAAGGGCATTGGGTAAGTTTGTATGAAGAAAATTGACATTTTTTTTTTCAGCGGCCAAGAATGATTTTTACATAGTTAGTTAGACCTCTAAATAAACATAGATATATATAATTTATGGCCTTTAATAAATACCTTAATATAACAGATATATTAAGGATTTAAGTATTTAGGTTTTGGTACTAAAAGTATGCCCAGGTTTGAATATTTAAATATCTCGGCTCCGATGCACTTAAGAGTATTACATTACATAACAAAATATGTTTATTTTGAATAATTCTATCATAATTTACCACTTTTACGAATGGCCGCTCACCTTCAAAATGTATGACTTTTACAAATGACAACACTTTTACCCAAACCCCTTTGTAAAGCAAAAGAATTTATTGCCAGAGAAAATGCTGATAAAAGTTGTACCTAAAAAAAGGGCAAAATGCTACTATTATTTTATGGTGAAAATGTACTGTTGGACACCAGATCCAAAGACCGAAAAAAACCACCAAATTGGTCAAATTTTTTCACAGATAAATTCGTTTTAAATTATCCTTTTTTTCAGTTGAAGTCTGAACAATATGATAAGGAGCAAGCACAAAATATAACCATAACAAAACTGAACTGATAGCATTTCTTCTATTCATTTTAAGGTACAATCGTAAGGTAGGTGTTTTTTACTAATATCTGATTCTATTACAGAAAATTAGAGAGAGGCAGCTATTTTCGCTGGCTATAAATTTATGTTAAAAGTAGCCAAGTGCACTAGTGCGCAATCTAGCTAGCATGTCACCTAATTATTGCAGGTAAATAATTTCTAAGGTATAATAATTGTACTGCATTAACAAAAAAAAGAGAATTTAATATGCATATAAAAAGAATAGAAAATGAATAAATTTACATATTTGCAATGTAAAAAATTGCATTTTGTTTTTTTTTGCAATACCTAAACTAGTTGACTTTAAAAAAAAAAAATGTCTTGGCCACAAATGTATATGGATTATTTGGAACATCATTATAAATGAAACACTATAATTTTAGATGTAAATAAATTTCTGGAATTGTAGTACAGATATAAATCTAAAACATAACATTACAACTTAATTGCGTAAACTAAACACATTATAAAACCTCTACATTTCGATTGTGTAGCAACAGTCGAAGTCACGAGCAGACTGAAGAGGGCTGGTGCTTATTTATGTTGTGTGCGAGTTTTTCTAACTGCCCGTACGTCGAGGTATTTGTAATGTTTTTATGCAATTAAGTCCCCATTTAGAATTATAATGGTACATATATTGTTGTCTTCATAGAAAAAAGTTGTAACTTAAATGGACTAAATTATGTTTTGCTACTCTAAACTTGCGTAGATATGTGTGAAGACATAATCTATTCTGCCTAGCCATTTTCTATGACATCTTGATTGTATGTTGTTCATACATCTTTCTTATTTTCAAAACAACACAAACACAGATAACCTTAGGTAATATTTCTGAATTATTGTTGTGTGAACAGCAAAACATGGAACTACTACTGATATATTTAGAAGTTTTATGGTTTCTATGAATAGAGAATACTCTATCGTAACATTACATACCAAAATAAACGCATACCTTATCTCCGTACGCTACCGTCGTGTGCCCGTATCTCTGAAAGGGCACCACCTCCGACTTCTTGTAATTAACCACTGACCACCTCAGAGTTTCCGTGTTAAGGACATGGACAGGAATCGGCTCCCAATCCTTATATTCTTCTGTGGAACAATATCCCCCGAACGAAAGGACTTTGTCTCCGATACAGACCGCGGCATGGTTAACTCGCCGCGGCCCGCCGTCGATATGAACAGTCCATCTCATGTTGGCTACAAACAGCGACTAAAACTAATCACAGTGAACACTTTGATCAATATCAGTGCAACGGGAGAATTACAAGTAAATAGATGCTTCGGCAAATAATGGTAATGACCTGATTGACACTGACATTGACAAGTATATTTTTTTGGCTTTGTTTTAGTTCAGGAATTAGGAAATAGCATAAACGTTACATACGGAATCTTTTTAGTGAAAAATATTATTAATCAATCGTACTGTAAAGTTTGTGCAGAAGAAGATGTAAATCAAACAATCATTGATTTTGAGTCGTTTTTCAGTAGACTGGTAAATGAAGCCAAATGATATTGATACTTTAAGTTCCGTTGTAGGTACCTAAAGTCGGGGTAAATAGAAATGATAAATAGTAGTTTACGTGACGGTTGAGCCGCAAGGCGAGTTTCATAATAGATCACACGAGTGTTGTAATGATAATTACGCAGAGTCTCATACAATACGTTATCTACACACATATTATAAGTACTCTAAGATGGGTTCAGAAGCCGAAAGGCAAATGACCAGCATTACCTTACCTGTGGTAGTAGGTGACAGCGATGACAGCTATAACGTAATTTTGAAATTCTGTTATCGATTATTGTAAGGTACAGTGCGACCAAAAAGAGTAGAAATTAAATGAGGGCGCCACTTTCTACGTAACTGTCACATTTTTGACGTAAAATGCGTATACATGGCAACAATTTAGTATGGAATTTTTTTAGTTCCATTTTATTTAATTTCTACTCTTTTTGGTCGCACTGTAATGAGCTCTATGGTAATGAGATCCAAATTTGGAACATCTTCCAAAATGAACAGCTGTCATCGCTGTCACCTACTACCACAGGTAATGCTGGTCATTGCCTAGGAGTTTTGAACGCGTAATAGAGGACTTATGATTTATGAGTGTAGATAAAGATTTAAACAAAACCAAACGAACCTATTTACCAATTATTACACCATAATCACGTACCTACTTTTGGAAATCGCGTGAGGTATATTTAATGATGTACACGCTTGAAGTACGCGTACTTTTACATTCTGTTTAAGAATAAATAACTATTAACCATACGTTTTTTTAAACCAAACTCGTTTCCAGAAATATTGAGGTTATGTGTCAAACATTACTGATTTGTTTACATTTTTTATCATTTCTATTGACCCCGACTTTAGGTACATTTGCAGGGACGTTACTTATCATTCCATTTAGCTTTTATGTCTGAACTACAAACTATACAGATATACTACGTCTGAACACTTAAAACTCCATTTAGATCTTTGAATAATGAGGTGCCATTGGATTCTAGTATTGTATTTTTCACCCCACGGCGAATCGTAGCTGTGCGGCACGGTCTTCATGATGTTTGTAGGAGTAATAGAAGAAATAACTTAGCTCACATCCCCTTAGTATACGAAATTGGTTTACATTAAAGTTGCATAATAACGCACGATAATAATTATTATAGCATTGTTATTACCATGGTTACGGTCATTCCCTCCTCTCTTCCCTCCATCAGTCTTGGCGTTTAGTGAACACTTGACATCCTAATTTTTATAATAAACCGTTTTAAATATTTTAATACCAATTTAAATGACGCATATTCAAAACAAAATTAATTTTGAGACTAATTATGTGTTTAAAATTACATTTATTTAAGTTACTAAAAATAGATGATCAATATCCATCGATTTGTTATTTGGTTACCATGGTTACGTTCAATATGGATTTCAACAAAATGGCGTTTCGTTTGGCATTCCAACTTTTATGATAAATTGTCAGGGGGGTTATTATGACGTAGCTATATAGTTCAGTTTACGCTGAGAGAAAAGGACTGAGCTATACAACTGCTATAACTCTGTCCTTTACGCTCGCCGTAAAATGAACTGCATAGCCATGTCATAATAACACCCCTGATCTGTTTAAGTAACTATTAAATTTTGCATTAATTTTTATACATTTAGCAATAAAATTCAGAAATTATTATCGCCAATCGGAATAATGAAGATGACTTTGCTCACAAGTAATTTGTTAGCAGAAAAACCGAGGAAAGTATACAAAACAAAATGCAACGGAACATAATTAGTTCTTAAGGTACTCGTACCTGTAATTAGAGCACTCGCAAGCTCCGGCTCTAACCTCGGCACTCGTACCTTAAGAAGCTTCATTATGTACCAGTTACATAAATAGCTATAAGTTAACTTAAATACCTGCAAATAAGAGGAAATGCGAAGAAGTTTGATTTTAAAGGCTACTAAGTAGATTTATTTGTTCAGTAATATATTAATTTAATCCTGGAAAGTAGAATAATTCCCAAGGAAATAAAGGTTTCTACCTACACGGATTGAGTCCACCACATGTCATCATCCTTTTGTAAAACTGAGGCCCTACTTTAAAAATCGAAGTTCGAAGTTACGTTAGCTCCATCTCTATCACTCGTCCTTCGAGAATAAATCAAGCGAAAGGGATGGAGCTAACGTAAGGGCCCCCCCACATCTAGCGTCTCCCGAACGTCGACGCCTCACCAACGCCCTCGCGGCGTCGACGCCGCGCTCCCGCAGCGCCGACGCGGCACTGCGGCGTCTCTCGAACGTCGACGTCGCAGTGCCGTCCGCGCGGCGTCGACGCCGCGCGGGCGTTGGTGAGGCGTCGACGTTCGGGAGACGCTAGAAGTGGGGGGGCCCTAACTTCGAACTTCGATTTTCAAAGTAGGGCCTCTGGTAGAAAATCAAGTACCTATCAAGACCTTTAAATCCTATTAGCCCGGAGTTGCTGGCTATAAATTTGAATTTCCCTTTTTGTCATGAGATTCTGGGTCAATGGATGGAAGGAGTGTGAATGTGTGTGCCTGCGTGCGTGAGTGCGTGCGTGCGTGCGTGCGTGTACTTCTGATGACACACGGGCTAAGCTCGCCGAGTCACAAGTACGGCGTACTTCCCTCTCTCGTTCTCAACGCGTTTGCGGCTTTGGGTTTGCAGGTTTGCGGGGTTAAAATGTAAACTTTTTATTCTTAACACTAACTTTACTACACTATACTATAATACGGAACCCTCAGTGCGCGATTCAACTCGCACTAGAACAGTTTTTATTAATTTTTCACTTCTTCTTAGCAATCAATATCCTTTTTCACTAAATCAATTTCAAATATCCCAGCCTCACTTAATGTATTTTTTCACAATACCCGGACTAGCGGGCGTGATCTCTCAGCGCCAGGCGGTAAGCAAGGGTACGAATCATTTGTTATTTCTCTCACACGCCGAATTTCCAACAAATTGTATTGTAACTGACAAAATGACTGATTGTTCTTCGATTTAATACAAATGTTGCCTTGTTTTTTGGATGATGGAAAGTGTAGGTTTTGGGTGGAGTAGAAATTACTTGTATGGTTATGTTTTTAGAGTACCTATATTTATTCGACATCGAGCCTAGTTCGTAGTGACTCTGCCTGCGAACCTAGCGGTTCAGGTTCGATTCCTAGTTAGTGCAGATATTTGTGTGATAAGCAGTGATCGGAATAGGTAGAGCTAATTTGCCTAAACTTGATGCATATTCATTCAATAATGTATTCCCATCTCACTCACGTATGAATGAATATGCGTCAAGTTTAGGCAAATTAGCTCTGCCTATTCCGATCTCTGGTGATAAGCTCGAGCATGTGTTCCCGCCCGAGTCTTGGATGTTTTCTATGCACTCAAAAAAAATTGAGCCAACCAAGAGAGATTTTTTCCTAGTTGGCATAAAATGAATATCTACATTAGTAATGATATTAGTTATAGCAACCAAAGCTTATAGTAACAGCAGCAAGTTCTTTAGTGATTCAACTTACATCATTTCCCTATTGACATTATTATTCATTATTATTCCCTATTGACATGATCGTTTTAATTTGATTTGTTTTTTTTTATTCAATACATTTTTTGACATTTCTGACTGTAGCTTATTTGCTATATTTTTATTTTGTTTAAATTAATTCTTATTTTTACATTTTGACTGCGTTTTTTTATTTTTTTTCATTATTATTTTTACTTTATTTTTTACACTTTGACGATCTTATTGTGAATTCATTATGATTATGTGACATAGAATAATGTAATTTTCAGTATGAAATAAATGCCTGCCTACCATCTTAGTTGGTGTATCAAACGTCTTGCTAGGCTCATATGGAATCAAGACGCCTATGCACAATAATCACAATCTTGTTAGAAACTACCAATATTTTTTTTCAGCGTGTATTTAAGTACCTATTTTCTATTTATAGGGACAAGTATATTTAAGGCTATCTAGTAAGTACTTAGCACAACCAGGAGCTGGGTAAGGGGCTAGGCCAAAAAGTGTGAAATGGCTTGATTTATTTATTTATATTGCTTTTACTCCCTAACCATTCTGTCTTCTCATCTTCTCCTTTTTCTTCATTGTTCTTATGACAAGTAGAAAGCACACGAGCACACAGGCCACAGGTAATTGGGATCTGAGACCCATAGACATAAATTCTCAAGATTGCGATCCTAAGAATCCAAATGCGTTGCCAACCCTGAGGCCTGAGGAGTAAGATGTCATGCCTCTATGGTAGTAATTGCACCAGAGGCCCGTTTCACGAAGCTACAAGTTACAAATTACAAGCGGAAGTCTCTTTCTAACTCCTTTTGCTAGAAAGAGAGTTCCGCTTTTAATTTGTAACTTGTAGGTTCATGAAACGGGCCACAGTTGTCTTATTCCCAAATTTGTGAGTTTAGTAACTTTCAAAAAATACTCATTAATAGTTTGGTTCCCCTTCAAATAAAAAATAAGTTGTTTTTGCCTAAAACCTTAATGTATCTCTACCTTAAACTTTCATAATTTAACATATAGCACTGCTCATTTTATTACAAAAAAAACCGTTCGATCTCACCCCACTTACCCTACATCGTCCTCCCTTAGGCAGTCGGGAAAGAAATACTAATGTTCAGTGACAATATCTCTACACTCAAACGAGCAACCCCAAAGTGATTCAGCAGTACCATACCTACTCGATGATTTCCAATATTTCCATGAAAATGTTTCTGGCAACGTTTTATTTTTTTAATATAATGCGTAATCCTGGCCTGTGACATACGCAAGGCGTATTGCTGATGACAGCGCCATCTATAAATCATAACCGGCATCGCCAATCGTCCACCCGTCTGCCCGGCGACTTTTCCTCGTTTTTTGTCTGACTTCTGAACCGTTAGTGAGAATGATAGAAGGGTGGCAACATGTGTTAGCCTTTCATACATTACATCTTGATAAATGATCCGGTTTTATCTAAATATTTTTTGTAATTTTTCTCCAAGTTTTTTATTTGACACGTCGTCAGCTTAGTCGTTGGTACGTTTTCCTGTTGCAAAAAAATACATGTCAAAAACTTGGAATTTAATATTTTGTTTTATATTATATATTGGCGCCAAAATCGTTTTAAAAATAGTGTTTATGTTGACGACTTATCGGTGCTAGTCGTTAAAAAACTTAGAAAATCTCCGTTTTTTATATGAAATAGGTACCTACGATTAAAAACCAGCTTACAAAATAGCACCAACGTGTGAATAATACGTTGAAAATAATTATAAACTGCCAATGTTATTTCTTATACAAAAAATAATTTCAGGTAGGTACTTTCTGACAACTTTTGCCTGTCATTTTTTAATTAACATTGGAAACATTCGATCAATTTTTTCATCATCATAAATCCTATGTTAATACGTTTCGAGAGAGTCATATCGAAACCCATTTCTTATATTTTGATTGTTAGTAAAATGCGGTTGAACCGCGCATCGACTATTCAAATAAGCAATAGACTTATTTGGGTATCTTTCACGCACCACCCACCGTCCAATAACAACATTTATCATCGGAATCCTATAAAAAGTAAACCGGAACTAATCTTCCTCCCCTTCAAAACCCTCCCCATTGGTGTTATTCTCTCTCGAGTCCAGTGTGGTGATTCTCTCAACAAGCAAAGGTGATCGTTCGCTCGAGTGAAGGTCAAAGCGGCGAGTTTAAGTAGTCCCGACAGAGCAAACAAAACACATTTTAGCGCGTGTATTCAATTTGGCAGCATGACTTCACCAACGTATAAGGCTCCCTAATTGTCAATGCACGCGCTAAAATGTGTTTTGTTCGGTCGGACGGGACTACTTAAACTCGCCGCTTTTATTCGCTCGTCCGTTCGACCGGCCGCCTTTTTTGAGAGAATAACGCACCAGTTCGCTCTATCGAACTTGTTTGAGGCATTGCACTGCATTCGGCGTTCGTTATCGTTGTCAGAAATGTATAGGATTAACGTAAGCTGTCAGACGGTCGAGGATCTACTTCAATTCCAAACATTTTAACAGTTTTCGAAAATTGTTTACGTGAGAATTTGTATACAATATATTTTTTTACAACTTTGTCGACGTTGTTTAAGTGTATAACTGATGGACAGACGGACACGGCAAAACTATAAGGGTTCCTAGTCTGACTACGGAACCCTAAAAATCAAGTAGGTAAGCAAGATCACACGCGTGTTTCAGAAATTTACACCGATGTACGCGCTAGAATTGCATGGTACTACATGGTCACAGCCAAGGTACGGAGCAGCCGCAGAGTAACGAGTGTCGTAGACACCATTAAATGTGCGATTAATACTCACGCAGGGGTCTAGTTAAACTAGTTCGAAGCAGTGGTATAGTTCGAAAGCTCGAACTCGCCTGCGATAGAGAATAACACCATAGAATACACCCCTAATCTGCATATGCCAAGAAAACATAATTTCACGCCCTCGCCGCATTGAGGCAATGCTATCATAGTACAAAGAAGAGTTTCTCGTTTAAATGACATTCGATTTTTAAAGAGGCAATTCCACGCTTCGTTTTTAGGGATTTTTTATTGTTGTTTTGTGGTTAAAGTATTTTGCAAGAATGATAAAGCGACAGTAGCGTTGTAGTGTAGTGGGAACATGCTTAAGTTACTAAAGAAAAAAACATTGGAATAATGAATTTAGTTAACGGAAACAATGCTTCGGCAGTTCTGAAACATAAAAAGATAAATATAAGGTCTGGCTCGCTCATAGACCAAAACTAGGGTGACCCATATAGTAGGAGATCCGAATAGGAGACGATTTGCACCGGGCTGTTTATTCGATAAAAAGTATTTTATACCAAATTTAATATGCTACGTAATATATGGCGAATAGGTAGGCTGAAAAAAATCAGTCCAGTATATAATTAATAAAAAAAATAAAAATTAACTTTGTTTTAAAAAAATGCAATAGCTTGTTTAATAGACAAATTACATACCAATCGAAAGTATGAAGCCTATAGAATATGCAAACGTTATGTTGACTATTTTTTCCCGTCCAACTATTGGGTAGGCAGGTATAAACAGGTAAGTCGGTACTAATAATTTGCATCAAACCTAACGTTTGCATATTCTATAGACTTCATACTTTCGATTAGTATGTAATTTGTCTATTAAACAAACATTTTCATTTTTTTTAGAAGTTAATTTTTAATAAAAAAATATATGATATTATATATAGCGTATATTATATTTAGCGTATTCAATTTGATATAAAATACTTTTCATCGAATAAACAGCCCGGTGCAAATCGTATCCTATTCGGATCTTAGACCAATATGTTCGGTCCAGTAGAGAAATACCAAAAACACAAGCATTAAGATTGTAGTCTTGAGATTGTAAATGTCTATAGCAACGGTCAGCAACAGGCGGACCGCGGTCCGTTTGCGGACCGCGAAAGGTCGAACCTTGGACCGCCAAATATTGTAATGTATTGCATACCAAGTATAAATTAATACATAGATAAGGTATACTATACCTTTATTAATTGAAATAATATTTTAAGCCACATAGAATCTAACTTAATACTTTTGTTTTTATCTGGACCTCGTTGAAATTTTCCCACAGTATCCGGACCCCACCTAAAACTACTTGCCGACCCCTGGTCTATAGGGTATCAAATCCCACCTATCATCAAGTGCCCTGTGTGCTTGTTTGCTTACACCATGACTTTAAAATACTTACTTAAATCATGGGCGCCTTTCGAACAGGGCCCGTCTATAATTATGGTCGCGTTTATCTCGGTGGATAAAGCATCCGTCACTCTCGCACTTACATGATGTTGAGAAAGTGACAGATGTTTTATCCACATCGATAAACGTGGACAAAACATCTGTCACTTCCTGACCAGTATGTAAGTGCGAGAGTGACGGACGCTTTATCCACCGTGATAAAGGCGACTATAACACGTGCCCTGCGGGCCTAGTAGTGTTGCGTTTATCGCGTGACAAGATGTGGATAAAGCATCCGTCACTCTAATACTTATATTAGAGTGTCGGAAAGTGACGGACTTTGTATCCACATTTTATCAAGAGATAAACGCAGCCATATCAGGCCCCAGGTTTAGTTTTGTGTTTAAACGGTGTTAACCGGTTAATCAAAATTATGTCACATTTTAGAAGAAAAATATAAACTGTTCATGATACACATAACGCCCTCTATCTACATGATATCATAACAAAACAGGTATACATCGGTCGTATAGTGGCGATGTGTCTCGACGACGTTATTGGTACACGGAAAAGATTTCTCTTTGATAGTTGCGGTCGGTGCGTTTTGACGCCTCTAGACGGCTAGGGATGGGATCGTTATCGATATAAGATTTTTTATACAATAAGTACCTATTGATACTTTTACCCCCTTATTTATGTATGTAATCTCTTTATTGCACAAAAAACGAATTACAAGTAAATTCGTTCATAGACTTTAAGGGATCTCTTCCAATTATTTATAAACGATCTACAGCTAAAGTGTATTTAAAATAAGATTTGTTCTTATCTGTCAATATGACATTTCCATTTGACGGAAAGGGACAACGCATACTGTAACTAAAATAGGTTTATAACATGGTTATTCATAACATAGGGGTTCATGAATATAGGGGTTATTCTGTACATACCTAGTTGAGAAAAATAGCATGTTTTACGCGATTAAGTCCTTTTTATCATAATGACAGTATGCAAGCTATAGCAAGCATGTCCCTATATTCTGTAGTCTTTTATTTCTTTTTATGTTTTTTCTGAATTATGTCATAGACATAACCGCTACCATTAACATTCGCTATTATTTTTTAATAAGAATTATATTCAGATTAGGACTTAGACCTTCAGCACTTCTCATAAGCATTATAATTTTTTATGTTGTATATTATCTATATCTGTTTTTATGTTCAATAAAAAAAACAAATATCCTAAAATTAAATAACGTAGTACTTTAGTTGTAAAATATAGAAACAAGCTGATTGTTAAGACACAAGCTAGAAATTGATCGTAGGATTCGTAGGCTTACGTCATTTCCATAAAAGTTTTTTGTATTCTACATAGAACTACTACTAGGTCAAAATATATAAGATATCCCTAGATATTTATTTGTTTCTTAATATATTAACTTAGGTACTTATTTTTCCGGTTCAAAAGCATGCAACTAGTAAACATGTCTAGAATATGCAGCAAAAATAAATTCAGCGTAGGCAGCGTAAAACTAAGTTAAAATTTGTGAAAAATAATTGAGTTTGACTTATCGATATTGATGACATTGTAAGTACATTGAGCGCATCCCTATTCGCGTTGCGTACCCCACGCGGCGTCACATTTATTGATGGACTTTGGAAGTTTTCAATATTATGGCTACTTTACATATCATGGATAGTTTTTATTACGATTTCGCATTTGCCGCCTGATGTGCGAATCGATTTACTTCGCCGGATATAAAAGGGAGGTTAGGCGGTTGACCTGTTTCAGCCAAAGTAAGTATTAAGTGTTTTTGGCAGTGAACAACCTTCAAAAACATAAAAAATTACTTCTCTACAAATGGTCAGTTCAACTGTAGTCGGCTTTTGGTTAAAAATATCGTGGGACGTCCACTACAGTTTGATTTGACTAGAAATTATCTTTTGCGTTTTGAAGGCGGTTCATTGATTTTTAAATCATTTACTTAATTATTATTTCATACTTTTTAAGTGATCATAATATGCTGATATCTAGTCCAACTTCTCAATTAATAAGATAATATATTATATAAGGTATTTCAAGCTCACCGCAAGCAACGCCAGGAGAAAGTCACTGTGTATTAGTAGTCGCACAACTATCTTAATCGAGATATCTAATAGCCATCCTAAGGTACCATTGAGGAGTTCCGGTGGCTATCTGTGGTCTTCATTATCAGTTCCACCTCACCAAATGATACATCCTAAATGCGAATGCTTGACTTGTTACTGAAAATACCAAAATTGCTGTGTACCCATGCCTATAACATTTGAGGAGTTCCCTCAATTCGTCACGGATCCTTTCATCAGATACTGCCTTGGAAACAAATATTTTGTAAATCAGTCCTAAATTGATGAAAAAATCGGTGAAGATACATACCTACAGGTAAACATACGACGTCCTCATTTACCGAATATTCTAAAGTGTACGTATGTCACCCAAATACAGATTTTGATAATAAAACAATGTCAACGCAAGATGTATTTTTTTGTGCAAGATGTGAGTTATGAAAAGTTAAGAAAAATATAGGCGTTGCAATAACCTTATTTGTTATTAAAACAATTATTATTATTATAACATACATTTCTTCAGAGTTCAATTTGTACATTGTTTGCAATAATATAAAAACACAGCTTTACCATGTCCATAATTTTTTCTAATCCGCATTATTTTCATACATTTCCAAATCCTCCAAGTACCATGTTGAAAAGCGTATCAAGCAGTAAAAAGGCAAGAAATCTCCGCAAAACCCAATGAAAACTTCAAAAGTGAAAGATAACGGGGTTTATAGGCGTTATTTTTCCAACTAGATCGGACGTCGTCGCCCCAGGAACCGTACGTCATTTTTATGTGCCCACTTTTGGGAAATATATACCTTTCTATTGTCGGAAAGGTGCTCAGGGATAAGGGCCTTAATGTACGATTATAGGTGGCGCACTATTGTGAATGACCTTCGTCGATTTATGACTTTATCACAAGATGGCGCTGTGAGGGATATTTATAATGGCGGCATTACATTTTAACCTTTTTTCTTTTTCAGGTTTTGCACATGCCAGTTTTATTAGACTTTTGCTGAAGTATGCGGTGAATTTTAATTAGGTTTGCTGAAGATTAAAAGACTGGTCTGACTTTTACAACTAAACCTTATTCCGTCACGTTGAGTTTCAAGTAGTTATACATTGTCACAAAGACAACGTTAAGTCACGAGACAAAAATTACCTACGTCAATATTTATCATTGAATTTCTGTGACAGGGTCCTACAGTGGCTAAACAGTTACATTTGTTGAATTTATTATGGGTAGGTACTAAACCACGATAAACATATTTGTATGTGTATAAAAATACCTAAAAACATAAAGACTAAGGAATAAAATATTCGCTCATCACACAAATATTCGCCCTTACCGGAAATCGAACCTTCGTAGGCATTTTCGTAAGTTTCCATGATACATTTAACTGTTTTTTTTCCAAAGTTACTTCTATAAACAACTCGTCTACACCTCCGTGAAATATTTAAATGTTAGTAGTTTATCATAAGGCACAAATCTAACAACTGTAGCCAAGAGGGTGCCAATAATAACCACTCCACACAATCTTACCCCAAACAAAAATACTGCTGGCTGGAAAATTTAAAACGCCCCGAGGAAATGGCTACTCGAAATGCGTAATTCGACATACCGATCCTCGGTCACCAAACGGCTAAAAATGGCTAAAATGTAAAATGGCTCCCTTGCATTTTTTCCCAAGAGCCATAAAATATGACATTTATTACGGTCAAATCTCCTCTACCACTATTGATAGGCAAATGAGAGAGTTTTTTAAAAGAAAAACGATGTCTGCTTTTTATGTGTTCTTTGGATAAAGATATTCTTAAGACTTGAAAGTAAAATGACCGCGTTCTGTTTTTGTGAAGCAGTAAAATTGCCTGGCCATTTGATTACGGATTAGGTGCGTACTTTATATTTCAAATACGTTATGTGTCGTAAGATTCCTTCTTGTTAAACGCTCAAAGTATAAATACCTTGAGCGTTGTTTCCTCCGCGAACATCAAATCAAGTTATCCAGGATAAAGTCAGCCTATCCAACAATTTTTTTCAGTGGGAATTACGTACGTCAATACAGTTTTTGATTCTTAACTGATAAACAAGGTTGTTATGTTTGCCCCTTTTGTGGCTAGGTATACTTATGTGTGTCGGTCTGTATCGTAGCGCCGGAATGAAGATTGACGATAGTTTGTTTTATTAAGATTGTTCTAATCCACGATTGAGTTCTATAGTTAAAAAGTTATGAGACTCCGCGTTTATTTCATCCGCATTTCAAATAAATTTAAAATGGATTGATCAAAATAATAATGTAATGTGTAATGCTTTACTATAAAAGCTTCACACTATTTTATGCAAAACTTTTAAATAAGTTTATGTTTTAAACAGTTGGGACACTCGCGTTTCCATAGAAACGTTCTTTCGTTTCAATTCAATGCTTAGGTGATAAAATAAACAAGATCAAACAGAGGGCTCAGACAAGATGCACTACGCTAACTAACGTTTCTATTCGATTCGTTTTTAAACCAATCGCGTCACTGGTAGACCACGTGACTTTTCGTATCACGTCATCTTCCAGTGACGCGATTGGTTTAAAAACGAATCGAATAGAAACGTTAGTTAGCGTAGTGCATCTTGTCTGAGCCCTCTGAAATAAAAATTGGAGCTACGTAAATCTATGTTGGATTTAGATTTTAGTCCCCTCGGACGTGTCAACGGCGTCATTGCCGCACGTTCCATACTAAATGAATGAAAGTCTAAAATCACCGACTCTCCAGGGTTTAAAAAAAAGAAAAAGTACTTGAAATAAGTAACAGTATCCTTTTATTTGTCGAGTGATACTCATTTCTGTGATTAAGCTTACTTTGCCACTCGTATGACAAGAGCGTTAACCAGTACCATACTTAACTATTTTTTGAATATGTAGCTAATATTACAATACATTTATATCATATCAAAACTAAATATATTTCTACCTCTTAATATAAGCTCTGTTCAGCTGAGAGCGTCGCATGAGAGATTATACGCCGCTTGCCACAGTTAGTAATAAGCTTAGTTGTGTCGTGTACGATGCAAAATAGCTGAAATAGATCTAGGGGTTATTCTATAGAGTTACAGCAGAGTTAAACAACCACAAAAATTCACTAAAACAAGTGCTCTAATTTCTTGGCTTTGTCTTGGATGTTTTCTGTTATAAGTATTTTGCGTGAAATGTAGTCACACCACAGTGTTGAGTCATTAAAGTAAACGAATATCATGAGGACAGTAGTCCCAAATTAAGGTCTATGTTCTGCCCTCCTTGGAGAAAAGGGCGCATGTCTCATAGAACCACGTAAGTATAATTGACCTTATTTCTTAAGGCAGAAGGTTAAATTTGCTTTGACTATCAAAATGCACATGCGCCCTTTTTATTTAGAAGGGCAGTGTTTGTACTATGGATACCTACTAGACAACGATAAACATACAAGACCTATATAGAGAAAAAAATAGGTACTTAAATACAAAAAGAAACCAAGAATCAGGAACATTGGTTATTGTTGAGGCGTTGAACAGTGAGTCGCATTTATTTTAATAGGTAGCAAGGTTAAGGATAAGGATGTCCAATCCCATTTCAACCAGAATTGACTAGTTCAAAGTAGATGTAGCGAGTGGCAAAAAATAAACGATGATTTGATAGAAAACGTTTGTTTTCTTTCGACTCAAATCATGAGATCAATGTAGAACATGAGCTCTATCAACATGAAGAATAACCTCAGGGTGTAGTCTCATCTTAAAACAACGTTGCAATAGTAACAGAGTACATTTAGGATATAGCCTGCTTTAGAAATGATGTGCCGAAATATGAGTGATACTGGTCGACCATTTTGCAACCAATACATTTTCAAAATTCGCCATTGCTTTTAGGAATATTTGAGGAGTAGGAGTAAGATTAAATTACTCATGAAAGTGCCAGTGAATTAGTAACGATCAGTTTTGTATGAAGGGATTTTAGGTTATTTTTGTCAAGGCATAATTATAAGCTACCAATTGTCACATCCCAGTATCTGTCTACGATCAATCAGGGATTATCCCCCTTGTTTGCCTAAACGCGATATTGCAAAAATTCAAATGAAATCGAAGCTGTACGTGTCTATCGGACGATCGGCCGCATTAAAGACTTTAAGAGTTAGAAAACCTTTCGCAAATCTGTTTGGAGCACATCTTAAAAAATGTCGTAGGTAAACGATATGCTCGATCGACAAACGTTGTACTTCAAGATAAAAAGCACTAGAACTTGTATACATATTTTGTGGTTGTGGATTGTGGTTTATGGGTAAAAAGGTGACAGGACCTTCCTACTACCACATGTTTCTAAAAAATATCGTATCCCATGGATAAGTAGGTAAATATTTATAACGTTGCTTATAGATGGCGCTAAGCACAGTCGAAAGCCACACGCGAACAACGAAAATATATTAAAAAAATTAAAAAAATATTATTACGATCTGTTTTGTATTTTTTTTGTGCATAGTAATGCAATAGGAGGAAATTTGGTACATATTTATGTAAACCCGAGGACAATGCTATTTACCTATTGGTGTCTAAGAACTGGTCTATCTCCAACATTAGACCAGTGTTCAGACTCCATTAGGTACAATACTGCCCTCCTAAGGAGAAAAGGCACAAGTGCAATTAATTCATAGAAGCATATTAAACTCTAAGAGGTTATAATAAGGTTGGAAGTGCAATACAATTCATATAGTAGATGTGCCTTTTTCCGTAAGAGGGCAGAATAGTGGTCGGAAGGTGGCATTAGAAACTCTGCCGTATACAACGAACTCCCACCGATTTGCGTTTCGTTTTGATAAAGCCAATCAATCAATATTCTATACGGCAAAACTATATTGCTTTTGACATGCTTCCGTATTGTCAACGTTATGATAGCTATTATTTACTTGACAGTAATAGTAGCAGAGTTAAAAACAATACGATAACATGTCGAAAGTAATATGGTTTTGCCGAGTAGAATAGGACCCTGTGCAAATAAAGTATAGCTGGCAAAATACTCATTTTAAATGATATTTTTCCAAAATAAATTCATTTTCACTTGCTTTTTATGCCTTCGTTTAAAAAAAAACTAATTTTCGTAAAGCGTTTTATAATTCGCTATCCATCATTCTATCAACACAAAGCCCTTACCAATATGCAAGCCCGAATAATCATCTATCGCTTCGCTTCTTTCACACTCGTAGTCTATTAGCTAGGACAGAAGAAGACATATCAACCATAATCTTACGTAGCTGTTTTAATTCAGTAAATCTATACCAATAAATGGTAGGTACCTATATTGTTAAAGGTCGGTTATGTGGCATTTTTGGATATGTTCTACAGGTTGTAAAATATCCAAGTTCTCGACCTTAGGGCGCGTGGCTCCGGGCGTTGTATTATGACGTGGTATACCACGTGCATAATACAACGAAATATTTGACGTTTTTATTAAATACTAGCTTCTGCCCGCGATTTCCTTACAAGGATGAATAATATAATTTTGACCTATCCGAACCGAAAACGAAATATAGCGCTGTATAGGGTAAATCGCTTAACCACCCAGTGATTTTGACCACACCAAGGCAACACTTCGATCGATAAAGAGTTTTAAATCAGAGCTAGCGCCATCTAGTTCGTATATGGAGAGCTAAAAGTGTCTTTCTTTATTAACTTTTGTGTACGCACACATCAGTGAATACAAACTGAAAGGGTTACAGGATGACAAACATAAACAGTGGTGGTCCAAAATAGTATGAAGAAACAAAAATTATATCAAATCCTTCCTCCACAGGGCTTATTTTTGTTTCCTATAAATTAGTTACTTATGTGTCAAATTTAAATTTGTTATGTGTTCGTTTACTGGTCGCCCAAAGCGTTTAGTTTATGCCAAAAAGATCTCATTCTCATACAAAACGATATCTAGTAAACTTAGCAAAAACTAAAAACATAAGTAGAATATTGTTTGCCTACTGCTGCAACTCGGAATACAGTGTCATGAGCTTTCCAAAGACTTTCTCATTCGATATCTTTATTAGATGTGTGACGCTCTATACATTTTTATATGTTTTTTTTTTAACCTTGAATTCCGAATCTGACATCGGGTTCGAAATTGGCATCCCCGTAAACATGAAACACAAAACCCATGACGACTTTTTCGAAAAGCATCATGGCCGCCATCTTGAATTCCTAATGTGACATCGATTTCGAAATTGCCATCCCCGAAAACATGAAACACGATACCCATGACGACTTTTTCGAAAAACATCATGGCCGCCATCTTGAATTCAGAATCTGCCATCATTTTCGAATTCGCCATCCCCGAAAACATGACAAACGATATCAATGATGACTTTTTCGAAAAACATCATGGCCGCCATCTTGAATTCCGAATCTGTCATCATTTTCGAATTCGCCATCCCCGAAAACATGAGAAACGCACCCATGACGGCTTTTTTGAAAAACATGATGGCCATGACTTTTCATTAATCCATTCTAAATTTAAATACACCTTTCCGGATTACTGACCAGCTTGCTCCATTTATTTCAAGCACAAATAGATGGCTAACGGCCGGACCCTATATTCAAACCAAAGATAGATTAAGGCTTACCTCGGGTTAAAATTTGACGGGTAAAAACGGGACCCTATTACTAAGACTCCGCTGTCCGTCTGTCCGTCTCTCCGTCTGTCTGTCTGTCACCAGGCTGTATCTCATGAACCGTGATAGCTAGACAGTTGAAAGGGGTTTGGGTAAAAGTGTTCTCATTTGTAAAATTCATACATTTCCAAGGTGAGCGGCCATTCGTGAAAGTGGTAAATTATGATAGAATTATTAAAAATAAACATATTTTGTTATGTAATGTAATACTCTTAAGTGCATAGGAGCGGAGATAATTAAATAATCATACTTGGGCGTACTTTTGTACTAAAAACTGAATATTTAAATCTTTAAAATCTCCGCTCCGATATTATTTAACGCCATAAATTACATATATCTATGTGTATTTAGAGGTCCTCTAAATAACCATGTAAAAATCATCCGTGGCCGCTAAAAAAAATGTGACATTATTCTTCAAACAAATTTACCCAATGCCCTTTTCACAGATGATGTATTTCTGTTGCCGCTATAACAACGGTCAGCAACAGGCGGACCGCGGTCCGTTTGCGGACCGCGAAAGGTCGAACCTTGGACCGCCAAATATTGTAATTTATTGCATACCAAGTATAAATTAATACATAGATAAGGTATACTATACCTACCTTTATTAATTGAAATAATATTTTTAAGCCACATAGAATCTAACTTAATATTTTTGTTTTTATCTGGACCTCGTTGAAATTTTCCCACAGTATCCGGACCCCACCTAAAACTACTTGCCGACCCCTGCGCTATAACAACAAATACTGAAAATAGAATAAAATAAATATTTAAGGGGGGCTCCCATACAACAAACGTGTTTTTTTGCCGTTTTATACTCGATAATAATAACGGCATCAGGTAGACGCTTGAAATATTCACATAATATTAAGTTAATATAATTTTAAAAATAAATAATTAAATTAAAATAAAATAAATATTTAAGGGGGGCTCCCATACAACAAACGTGATTATTTTTTAAAGATAATGGAATGGAACCATTCGTGCGCGAGTCCAACTCGCAATTTGCCAGTATTTTTCATATTTCTTCGCGAATACTTATAGGTAATTTCGTCGCAAATCCTACTATCCTATTAATATTATATCCGACTAATATTATAAATGCGAAAGTTTGCGTGTTTGTTACTCCTTCACGCTGCAACGGCTAAACGGATTTGGATATAATTTGAAATGGAGATAGCTTATACCCTGGATTAAAACATACCCTACTTCATCTCGGAAAATGTAAAAGTTCCCTCGGGAAAAACGATAATCAAAATCTACGCGGATGAAGTATTTAGCAGGCAGAAGCTTATTCTAATAAATATTACGAATTTCTCGCCCAACCGCCTCTTGTGTCTGTGAAAGCATCCATATCATCCACAGAGCACTTTCTATATTCAAAACGCCCGCATCTTGACTTACGTGAGCACACAAAAGCGTTCAGAATACAGTACAAGATTAGCGCATAATATTTGCTTCCAAGGAGTGTGGGTACGCGATAAAAATATTCTATTTATTATAGACCGCGTTCATTCACGACGCGTCACGCGGTGACATCCGACTTCGTTTTCGAACGGTCGCAAATAGGGTTGTGAAAGAGATAAAAGTTGTATTAGGGCGTGCGAGCCTTTAAGAGCTATCGAGAGTGTAAGGCCGGTATGAGCGTCTGGAAAAATGTTGAGATTCTACACTTTTTCACAAGGTTTCATTCAATTTCGCCACTTTGATTGCCAGTAAGTATATTAACGTAAACCCCGTGGCAATGCAATAGTATGGCGTAGCAAAGTTAATTTCTGATGAAACGTTACTGTTTTCAGGTTATCTTAAGCATGGATAGGTTAGGTTAGGTTAGGTTAGACCTGCGACCACCAAAAAATGATAAAGCCTGTCGATAAAATGAATATTCTGAAGAAATGAAGATTCTGCGAGGTTAAACATTCTATGAAGTGAGTGTCGGTGATTCAAGAGTAGACCATACAATAGATGTTTATTACATTCTGTAATTTCAGCCTAAAAGGATGTAAGACAAAATTATTTTAGTCCAAAAAATACATAAAAAATATTTTTATGAGTTTCAAAGGGATACGCTGAACTATACGTGGTTTAAACAAATGAAGTATAAGTAAGAAGAGCGGCTTCTGTGCTTGAACTTTTATTTTGTGTCGTGGCGACCCTGTTCGAGTTGCGACAGCCATATTCACGCCCCCGTCAATGCGTCGAGTCAATACGCGTGTGCCAATAATTTTTCATCTAAACCCATTATTGTGTCGGCTTACTATCAGCCGCCACAGCGGCATGTTGTGATCGTTTGCATTTGTGATTGGGAAGGGTTCGGTGTTCAGGTTTTAAAGAAATATGTTATTTGTTTAAGCGGTAGCTACGTTATGTCTACATCACTAGTTTTCTTATAAATCCCGGGTAGTAGGTAGTTTTAAGCTGTAAAGTTGATTTGACAGATTTCAACGCACGTTCAAACGTCTTGACTTATGCGCGTGTAGCTAACCCCATGTGCTTCTGTTTCGTCCGCAAGAGAAAATTGTCTTTTACCGAACAATTGTCCTCGCGTGTGATATCCATGGATTTATTTATCTTATAATTCCATAAATAACTCGACATACGCCTTAACAGGAGTAAAAGCTATTAATTAAAATACGAATATAACCTCAAACGCGTAAACATTATTAAGGTTATATTTGGAACTGCGTTGGCATTTGTCAAATTGGCCCTTTTACAACGCGACAACAATAGCATAAATAACTGTGTTTTATAACTAGGTATAACATACGATTCGAGTAGGACAGATCAGATCAAGGTGAAGATTTTTTGAGATGTTCAGGGGTGTTATTCTCTCAAAAAACGGCGAAGGGGCGGACGAACGAGCGAATCGAAGCGACGAGTTTGAGTAGACCCGTCCGAGCGAACAAAACACATTTTAGCGCGTGCATTGTCAATTAAGCAGCCTAATACGTTCGAGAAGTCATGCTGCCAAATTGAATACACGCGCTAAAATGTGTTTTTTTCACTCTGACGGGACTACTTAAACTCGCTGCTTAGACAATCACTCGTTCGTCTGTCCGTCCGTCGTTGTTGAGAGAATCACACCCCAGCAGTGGACATGACTATGATGATCATAAAATAACACTTCCCAGCGCTTTAACTATCAGTCACTTTATTTGCAACAAATCGGTCACTCATAAGTGTTGATGCAACTATATCAGAAATTGCTGAAAAAGTGAGCTTTTTCCCCTAACCTAAAAAACTGACCTAAACTCTTGTAAAAACGCTATCATTTCCTCAGCCATCAGACTGAAAAAAAAGCCAGTTTCAAAACTAGGACTAGAAAAATGCATCTTAGTCTCTTCAGAGTAAAAGTATCATTGAAAATGCGATGCGGTCAGCGCAGTGTACCAACAGCCGAGTCAAAAGAGTTTCGACTTCAAAGCGGCGCGGTATAACTGGCAGCTCCAAGGGAATGCTAAATAAACTGGTAACACTAAAGCAGTGCAAAATAAATGTGGCAACACCACATCACACAGCCATTGAATCAAAAGACAGACAGAGCGTGAAGGGATGAAAACTGGAAAAATAATAAAGGTGCGCTGTGGGGCGGCCTATTCTAGGATCTTGAAGGACCTGGGAGACAATTTTATTATATTACTGGTAATAAATAATATAATTAACTTGTCTCCCAGTTCCTTTATTTGATAGGGTAGGCCCTTAACTATAAGTTTAGATTAGCTGAAAGGCGAGGGTTAGATCACAGACGCTGCGTCGAAGTTCGACTGGTTCGAACTAGGTCAAGATTTAATGGTTACGCGCTGACAGATCATCCATAGGCAAACGAGCACACAGGCCACCTGATGGCTAGTGGGATCTGGACCCCATGGACTAAGACCATTCTTAAGATTGCAATCTCAAGACTTCGAACGCATTGGCAATCCTAAGGAATAAGATGGAACGCCTCTATGCTTGTAATTCGACCGGTCATCTTAGGTACACTTGTATAGTCTCTCCTGGGCCCTATCTTATAAAAGTTACAATATATTATTACCAATCAACAAAATAATTTATTTTCACAATTTTGATGCTTTATTAAACGGTTTTTCGTAAAGTTTGTCATTTTACAACTATGTCAGCTTGTAACTTTTATTATATAGGTTCTGTAGGTTACAGCATTAGCTCAGACAGCCTAGTCCAGAATAGGTTTTCCGCCAGTTAGACTGCGGCCCTCGAGATGTCAATATTGGCCGACACGTTTGCGAGGTATGGTTTAAACATCAAAGCCGCGCCACTCAAAGTGAGACTTGAATCACACTTCGTAAACACGCCCTGCAGACAGTACTGAGGGGGCACCGTTACTTAAAGGCAACACAGACTAACATTCTGCATGTCGATATTGGCCTGACGATTTCTTTGAACTGTACGTGTGGGTACTACTATTTAATTCTGAGGCCTCACGCCAAAATCCGCTTTATTGCGTGCGTGGCCTAAGGATCGCCGTTGTTTAGTTATATGATACGTGCATAGTGCATAGCTGTGTTTCCTTAGCACAGGGATTTATTGACTTAAAAAGGGGCACATATCAATGTAAAAACAGTACTTTTATAGAAATTGGAACTGTTGAAAAACTAATAATGTGTGGTGAACGTGGTGAACCCCAGTTTTAAAGCTGGCCGTAAGAATATTACCGGCAGACATAAATCGTTTACGAATCGTTCACACCAAACGTATTGTCCGCCGCCGACTGTGAGCGCGCGTTACGCAGTTTATCGCTATATTTAACTTCTCGTTCACACCGAACCGACAATACGCTATTACAACAAACAATACAGACCATGAGCATGCTCACAGTCGGCAGCGGACAATACTTTTGGTCTGAACGATGCCTAAATATGAGCGCTTCATTGATTGTGGACTGTCAGGCGGCCTGCCAGACTGTAGGTAATCTGTTGGTCTGTCGTGCCCTTTAGTTGCTAAATAGGTATAGTCGACGTTGGAAGTAAATTATTATTTTGGTACCTTGTCACGTTAACGACATGTTTGGCTTGGCTAAGCATTAGGCTTGTAAGGAATCAAGACGCAACGCTTATTCATCCATTACATTACATTCATATTTAGGCCTCTGGTTTGCCAACCCAGGGCTGTAATAATAAACTCATATACCTGAGACGTATCTTGAGACGAGCATTTCTGACGAGATACGTTTATTAGTTCGGCCTTTAGAATGGCAGAGTCTTGAGATTGGAAATACCTATCTATGGGTCTCGATCTTACTTTTCATCAGGTGGTCTGAGGGCCCTGCAAATATGCACTACGCTAACTAACGTTTCTATTCGATTCGTTTTTAAACCAATCGCGTCACTGGGAGATGACGTGATACGAAAAGTCACGTTGTCTACCAGTGACGCGATTGGTTTAAAAACGAATCGAATAGAAACGTTAGTTAGCGTAGTGCATCTTTGCAGGGCCCTCTGTATGCTGGTTTACTTTCTATAATGTATTTTTTTCTACGAAAATCACAAACTTGTAGTTAAGGACCAAACGTTTTTTCTTATGTTATTCAATGTAACCAACATATTGAGAGAAGTCTTTATTTCTTTAGATTTGACTAACATAAAGCACTTCAACACCGCACCCCCTCACCGGAGGACAAATAATATTAAAACATAAATTATCGAAAACGTCGGACCTTCCTATGCACAAAATTAATTACATAGTTCGCAAGCATAAGACCCGTTACACAGCCGCCGTTGAAACTCGTTCCGAGCCGTTTCCTAGTACATCGAAGCGTTATAAACGAGACTCTACTAAAGCCATAATGTTAATGCGTCAATGTAGTACTAAACGAGTTATTTCCAACATATTACTGCGGACCAAATGAACGAAAGGACCCGATTTAGGGGTATAGGGTAAACGTTGCAATATTTGCAGCAAAAGCGTGCATTGTAAATTGGTTTACAACGCGGTTTCCTTGAAAGTGCCGTTGAAAAATGATAGTGAATTTACCGTGATTGGCTAGCAGGCTCCGAAAGTAATTTGATTAGGAGCGCCTTCGGTGATATAATGTTATCTGGACGGGCTAACGTGAGTTTGTAATGTCTGGCGGTGATGGTACACCCCTGCCACAAAAAGGATGGGTTTAAGTTTGACGCCTATGTCTGACTTTGTTAGTGGCGTCGTAGTTCCCAAAGGGATGGACCGATGTCGCGGTTTTTTAATAGTATCCTAGTTTAACTAATACGGTATTTACCTATATAAAATGAAAATCAGTTTGACACTTTAAGAGTAATCAGTAATCAGCTCTTGAAGTAGGAGTCGCAATTATATCAGATGGTTACAATATATACTAAGTCGGTGTTGGAGGCAAAATGCAGTACTCCAACGAGATAATAAATAAGGATATAATAAGTTAAATATGTTGTTTAATACAAAAGATGTTTACATATTGACGGCCAAAAAGGAAGTACAATGTTGTGATAGAAAAATCAATAAAACGTCATACAAATAACATGCCAAACACGTTATATGTGCCAGCCTTATTTTACAGATATCAGATTATAAAACTATTTCAACAGTAGGTACCTCCTTACATAGCTTGCCTGCTTGCTTAATAGGCTGAAGTGGCAATGGGCAGGGAATATAGCTCGAAGAACCGAAGGTCGTTGGGATAGAAAGGTTCTCGAGAGGAGACCACGAAATGGCAAAAGCAGCGTCGGACGACCGCCTGCACTATGGACACAACGACCTATAAAAGGTGGTAAGAAGTTGGTGGAATCAAAGAGGGAGGCCTATGATTAATAGCGGACGACGAGAGGCTGAAATGATGATAATGACCTGCTTACATAAACATCTTTTTGGTGCCAAAAAGGAATCAGTGAACTGCAGACGAATCCGCAGCGAAGCTCGATAGGAATTGATACGACAAAAAAAAAATATTATAAAAAAAACTCATAAGCCAAATATTAATAAAGCTAAAATTAATAAAGTCATTTCAAAGGACCGTTTCCAATTTTTTACTGACCATCTGTTAGCAGCAGGTACCTAATAAGGCTGCAGCTGTTTTTTGTTTATTTCACTGAAAATTTTCAGGACGGGGATTACAGTTGGTGAGCGTCCTGTGGGGGTATTCTTTGACGCAGCAGAAATACGTGATCTCCATCGAAATACCCCAATTTAATCTTCTACATGGCATGGAGAAGACAAACAAGCATGCAGGACACTTGGTAGTAAAGACTCTTATGCAATTTTAAGATTGCAAAGTAACTCCTATTTAATCTTATATGTGTGATTTAAATTGATCTTGAGACCTGTTTTAAGACACGTCGAAACAAATGTCTAGTCATAGAAAGATCTTTTTACACGACAGCCCAAAAAAAGGAGTGTAATCTTTTCAGGATTCATGTATGTATGTAGTACGATTCTTTATTCTAAGTACCATTACTTCTAAACGCCTGAGGGTCCTGCCAATTAGATGCATTGCGCTAACTAGCGTTTCTATTCGTTTCGTTTTTAAACCAATCGCGTCACTGATAGATCACGTGACTTTTCGTGTCACGTCATCTACCAGTGACGCGATTGGTTTAAAAACGAATCGAATAGAAACGCTACTTGGCAGGCTTGGCAGAGCCCTCAGAGCTGATTGAGAGTGTGTGGTATCGTTAGAATCCTGTCACCATCCCAGGTGACATAGGATACCTAAACTGTTAAAATAACAACAATCGCATAATGTCAATTATTAACTTAGGTAGGTACCTATATTGACGACAGTATAAAAATGCAGTCGGGTTTTTAAGGCTTGCTTTTCATTAACCGACTTTAAAAAAAGGAGGAGGTTCTCAATTCGTCGGGATTTTTTTTTTTTTTTTTTTTTTTATGTATGTTCCCCGATTGCTCGAAGACCACTGGACCGATTTGAAAAATTTTTTCGTTGTTCGAATAGGTATACTTTCTAGTTGGTCCCATTGTCACCACGTCAGGATCTGATGATGGGATCATGGAGAAATCAAGAGAACTCCTCAAATATTATAGGCACACCTATAGCGATTTTGGTATTTTTCACTGTAACTCATGCATTTGCTTTTGAAAAGTACTATATGGTGAAGTGGAACTGATGATGAAGACCACAGATGGCCACCGGAACTCCTTAACGGTACCTATTTCAAGGGTGGCGATAAGATATTTCGATAAAGGAAGTTGAGCGACTATAACGAAGCACATTTAGGTTTAAATATGACTATGACATTCCCGCGGCGTTGTCTGCGGCGAGCTTGAAATGTTCTATAGTTTCTTATTAATATTTAGAAATGGAGCTACGTAACAGCATAAATAGGATCACTAAAAAGTATAAAATAAAATAAATGTTTCAAAAAACAAAAAACCGTCTTCAAAAAGCAAAAAATAACTTCTTTAAAATGGTAGGTAAATAGGTCAGTCCAACTGAAGTCGGCGTCCAACAATATTTTAACCAAAAGCAGACTTCAGTTGGACTGACCTATTTACCTACCATTTTAAAGAAGTTATTTTTTGCTTTTTGAAGGCGGTTTTTTGTTTTTTTAAACATTTATTTTTTTAGTTATTATAAATACCCTCTGAGGTTCATACAGCCGGTAGAATGACTCTGTGTACAGAGTCACTTGACCAGCTATTTTATCGCAACGCCTATCAACGAACATGCATTTCACTGCGCAGAATTTTCATTGCACCGAAAGGCATTTCTCGCCGCATTCGTTTTTTTTTTTGTAAGTCTGAAGTCTAACCTTACCTAACCTACGTAATTAATGTTTAAGATATCCTGAAAGCATCAGAGTTTCAGCAGAAATTGAAGTGTAATTCAATGTAATGATGGGTAACCCTCTTATATTTACTATCATCATCATCATCATCATTTCAGCCAAACGACGTCCACTGCAGGACATAGGCCTCCCCCAAGGATCGCCACAACGACCGGTCACGTGCTACCTGCATCCACCGGGTTCCCGCAACCTTCACGAGGTCGTCGGACCATCTCGTGGGAGGTCTATCCACGCTGCGTCTTCCGACACGTGGTCGCCATTCGAGAAGCTTGTGGCCCCATTGGCCATCTATCATATTTACTATACGTCCATCAAAATACAGCATTGCTGGAGATAGGTGGATGAGACGGTGTTAGAGATCCTGTCAGACTTAATCTGGCGAGGCCTTTACTAGCTAGAATCGTTTGACGAAAGGCACACATTGGTAAACTAATTTTGAGTGAATGCCAGTCTCAAGATGCGTTGGAGATAACAGTTTTCTACGTCTTAACATCAACTTTGACGTGAATAGGGCATCTCATTTAAGATGAGTTTTTACCCGACTGCGTCAGAAGGAGGGTTATGTTTTTTAATACGTCTACCACTTTAGGCACAGGCTAGCCTTAAGCGAACCAAGGCTGCTATCCCTGAGGAGGCACGCTATGGTACAGCATGTACGGACCAAGTTAGCTTAGTTCGATCCAGCTCTGTCCTGCGTAACAGAATACGTCCACTAAAGTTACGGCTTTAATATAAAAATAAAGTTTAACGATGGCGATGCGCAGTCTGTTGCAGTTTCGCAATGTTGAGCCCGATTTATTGCTCGGAAACACCATTTTATTCCTGATACTTTTTGTGGGCTTCAGCCATAAAATTTCCTTAAAATCCTTTGTCGCTGGAGTTGAATGGAAGCAGGACATATAGGGCGATCTTTTAGAGGCCTATATCCAGCAGTGGGACGTCTTTCAACTGATATAATGATGATAATTACCATGATGACGATTTTTTATTTATATTTACGTGTATCCAAGGATCATTAAGTAAACATAACTATTTAGTTGTTACCCGTGCTAAATTAGTTGGTTTTGTCATCGATAAAAATAATTTAGTAGGTGCTTCGTTATGGCCTGTTGCAGACTAAACTAACATACATATCATTGTAGTTATATAAATAAATAAATAATTGTTTTACTCTGTTTGAATCATATTTTATCTATACAAGCTTAATAGAATAAATAAAGTTTCGAGTAACGGTCGAGCTATCGATTCTGCACGACATTACGAGTGTAATAAAGCGCCTGCAAACATAGTAGGAGCAATATTTCAGATGCTGTTAATAAACTTGGTGCCATGCTGCTAGCTACAGGCGTTGGATTGACTATGCTAACAATATTTGCAATATATTCATTATTTTTTAATGAAGAAAGTATAGTTTGTTCTGAACGATGGAGATTTTAAAATTAATTATGTAAATGTGGATGGTCTTCTTAAAGTTGCTTTTAAAGTTATACTTTTCATCCTTAAAATACTAGATATCGTAGAAGACTTTTAAATTGTCATTGACAGATTTTAATACCAATTGTAAATATGGATGATGTCATATTCAAACGTCATGACATAGTAATTACGTAAAATATTTAAGACCGATACAATCTTACACTGCATCAATAGTTAAATTTTTCTTTTCACATAAAAATAAATGGCCGATATATTACGCACGTTTTCGCCTTACCTATACAAAGTCAGATTAGAAATTAAATACACCCTAGACACAGTAACAAATAAGAATAAATAAAAATAAAATAAATAAATAAAATAAATAAATATCAAGGGACGATCTCACTCAAATTGACCTAGTCCCAAACTAAGCTCTAGGCTTGTACTATGGGTACTAGACAATGTAAATACTTATATAGAGAAATGAATACTTAAATACATAGAAAACATCCAAGACTCAGAAACAAATACTCGTGCTCATCACACAAATATTTGCCCATACCGGGAATCGAACCCGGGACCGCTAGCTTCGTAGGCAGGGTCACTACCAACTAGGCTATCGCGTCGTCAAAAGAATATAAGCAAAAATATATTTTGAATGTTGTCTTAGTTATTCAAGAAAAGTGGGCGAATTTGACGGCACCAATGATGGACACTTTTAGTTGACAAGCACCAGTAATGGACCTGTCACTCTTAATTCAAATTTCATACGGTCCTAAATTGATTGTTGCAAAACAAATGAATAACCCTTATCTTCTGGAAAATAAGAATCAAGTGTCCATTATTGGTGCCTTGTCCATTACTGGTTCCATCACCCTAATTAATGTGAAAAAAGAATAGCTTCGTTCGCACGTGACGATGAGTCCTAACAATATGAACAATACCTAGCACTGGATGCTGGCGAAATCTCAGTAGGTGAGAGATAAGACTAAGTAACGTTAATTTGTTTGTTTCAGATAATGAGTACTGGAGATTATCCGCGTAAAATATTCCGTGCTGTATGATAATGCGTAGCCGCAAGATTTTTAACCACGTTAAGGCGACGACATTTTAAAGAATACACTGGAGTTGAGAGAAATATCTGACAGTGCCAAATCTGTACATCTCGTTGGAATAATGTATGGTAAAAAAAGGAAAGCTAAAAGTAATTGTTTTTGTCTTTGGATTTGTTATTTTTTTTACAAAAATGAAACTTAAGGGCTAAAAATATGTATGTCTATGTCTTTGGCACGTTTTGCAGCCTAAACGGATTGAAGGTTTTTAACATCTGAGGTGTCGCTAATTTGTCTTGGTTGTAGAAGTGACTTAAGTTATAATATTTTAATAAAAGTAATGAAAAATATATTTTTAAACATATATCGACGACAATATCAAAATATGCATAGCCTGTTTTATAAAGCTACAAATTACAATTTACAGCTTACAAGTTTCCATTTGACACAACCTCGACCAATGACGACCAGCCATATTATTTGAGCAGTGTTGCCAGTTTAGACCTGTAAAATTGTTACTTGTAGTTTTATAAAACGTGCCCCAGGTTTTTATAGCTTGCTTTTTTAATACTGAAAAGCAATTTTGATGAAAGTGATGTCGTCCAATTTGTTTTGCCTTTTCTAGTAGGTAGTTTTTTTTACAAATTTCCGACGCGTTGATCTCGTTCATTCTAAAAAAGGTCAAACAAATGTGAACAATAAAAATACGACCTGCAAGCTAGACTCTTTCCTAGAACTTATTTCTAAATAACCGTTATAACGTAGCTGTGTAACGTTTTAAACTCAAGCGCAGGTGTAATAAGTGGAAAGCATACAATTAGTAATCCTAATCTCACGATATCAATCAGCATTACAATCAGTTTCACTGCTACTGCTAACAAGAAAGAGCAATAAAATTAATAAGTGACGTTACGTATTATGACTTTTTTTTTCGCAAAATAGAGCTATTACTTATGGTCTAAAATCCGAATAGGAGACGATTTGCACCAGACTGTTTATTCGATGAAAAGTATTTTATATCAAATTTAATACCCTAAATAATATGTAGCGAATGGGTAGGTACCTAGGCTGAAAAAATTCAGTCCAATTCATATATCATTTTTTTTTATATTAAAAATGATTTTTTTTTTTAAATTGCAAATTTTTGTTTATTAGACAAATTACATACTAATCGAAAGTATGAAGTCTATAGAATATGCAAACGTTAGGTTTGGTGCAAATTATTAGTGCCGACTTACCTGTTTATACCTGCCTACCCAATAGTATGACGGGAAAAAAAAAAACCTAACGATTGCATATTCCATAGGCTTCATACTTTCGATTGGTATGTAATTTATCTATTAAACAAGATATTACAATTTTTTTAAAACAAAGGGCATTGGGTAAATTTGTTTGAAGAATATTGTCTTTTTTTTTTCAGCGGCCACGGATGATTTTTACATAGTTATTTAGAGGACCTCTAAATACACATAGATATATATAATTTATGGCGTTAAATAATATCGGAGCGGAGATTTTAAGGATTTAAGTATTCAGTTTTTAGTACAAAAGTACGCCCGAGTATGAATATTTAAATATCTCGGCTCCGATGCACTTAAGAGTATTACATTACATAACAAAATATGTTTATTTTTAATAGTTGTATCATAATTTACCACTTTTGCGAATGGCCGCTCACCTTGAAAACGTATGAATTTTACAAATGACAACACTTTTACCCAAACCCCTTTACATTAAAAAAAAATATATATCTACAGGACTGAAATTTTTCAGCCTACCTATTCGCCATATATTACTTAGCATATTAAATTTCATATAAAATACTTTTTATCGAATAAACAGCACGGTGCAAATCGTCTTCTATTCGAATCTCCTACTATTAATAATTCAACTGTCACGTAGATAATGGACCGCCTAAAAGATTCGAGTGAATCTTAGATGATTTCTTTGTTTAGGTATATATTTATATATCACCCTTGGCTCAAAAGTTATTTTATCCAGGATACCCTGTGTAATAATAAACATGTTTTTTGTTGCCTACAACCCATAATATCTTGGTTTCTATGATAAAGAAAATAAAGGACGAGTGCCGGAATTATAACGCGAACAACGTTATATACCATTGTGAGAGTTAATAAAGATTTTTGTATTTTTGTATTTTTTGTATTTTTGTATTGTATATGTAGTCCAGCAAACCTAAACGTGATGCAAAGCAAATGTGATAAAAAATTAACTGCCTCCCTTTAACATGACATAAAATATATTTCTAAGCTCTCCGAACATTTTAAGTCATTATGAGTTAGTGTCTCAGTAAATACAGATAAGACTGTCCTTTGTGTCACAAGTCTTTAGAAGCTGAAATATGATTGATAATGACAACTTGTTATCAATGAAAAATAAGGTTTCGTTCTCAATGTTAACGGTCCAATTAGTAAACATGTTAATTCTGTTTAAAATTATGTTGTCTTTTAAAATTAACATATAAATAGTCAGCCTTGCACTTACGCACGTGTACGCGTGTACAGTGAAACAAATATCAATCAATCAATCAAATGTTTATTGCATAAAAAGCACACGTCAAAAAATAGATTAAAAACGTTTGTTAGTCCTTTACCTCAAAAGCATAAATTCCTTGTAGCGATTCACCGAATCGCATTTCACCTCGAATGAACAAAATTTCAATAGAATCTTTTACTTGAAGCAATTTTTCCCGTGGCTTTTTACATTAGTATAATTAATTTGTAGCATTTCATTTCTCGTGTAGTATTTTACCCTAGACGTGATGACGCGATGTTTGTTTGGAACTCTATTTACTGTGACGCGTTAATTGATGTTCGCACTAAAATTCTGTAATTAGGAGCTAAACCTGGCTAAAAAAGCCAAAAAAAAGCGAAAAAGGTACATTGCGACTAAAGATATTGTCTAATATTGAATTAGACGATAAGGATACAAAGCGAAAATTTATCGCACGATCGAGGTGAAATGCGACAAAAACTAATATCGACTAAAAAAAAAGACGTTTGAGACACAACACGATAGTTAAATGCACGATCGAGGTGAAATGCGACTAAAACTTATAGCGACTAAAAAAGTAAACGATCGAGACACAACGCGATAATTTAATATACGTTCGAGGTGAAATGCGATTCGGTGAATCGCTACAAGGAATTTATGCTTTTGAGGTAAAGGACTAACAAACGATTAAAAAACAGTAAAACGTAAAATCAGTAGGTACAATTATCAAAAACAAATTCCTAATCCTAACAAAAAACACTAATTCAATTTAATAAGTCACCTGTACTTATATAATATAGATACATAGATAAATAGATAGATTAGATTAATAGACTTCTCGGACACTATGGAGCTATATTGTTAGAGTGACGTAATCAATCCAATCCTAAGATTTGGTATAGGATTTGACTTAAAGTGTCAATTTGACGTAGTTTCACAGTCGCCTAGAAATCCAATTAAATCAATTCAATTTTTGAAAGTATGGTCCCATCAAAGTGTTGATGATTCTGCTAATGTCGAGGTTGTATAAGACGTTACACTGCCGGTATATTTTTCGACAGTATGGTAGGGTGACGGCACCAATGATGCACACTTTTAGCTGACAGGCACCAGTAATGGACACTTCACTCTTAATTCAAATTTCATACGGACCAAAATTGATTGTTATTCATTTGTTGCAAAACAAATTAATAACCCTTATCTTCTGTAAAATAAGAATCAAGTGTTAATTATTGGTGCCTTGTCCATTACTGGTTCCATCACCCTAGAGAGGTAGTGTAAGGTAGTACGTCCTTCCGATCCACTCTGCAACTCACACAATCTAGCTACAACGAACACAACCAACAGGAGTGCCTAGAAATCCATTTGTTTGACTGTATAAATAATTAACAGTCGCAACTGACATTCAATGCTACACAGGCAAGTCACGTGTGCTCGTCAATTGACAACAGCTATTTTTTTAAAAGGTGATCTGAAAAAAGACCTGCTTATGTCTCAATCTCAAAGGCATTTTTTTGTTTATTATTTACTGAGAAAATTAATAAACAAATTATTGCTAGTAGCTTATCGTTACAGACTAGATAGAAAGGGAGGTTCGAGCGACAAACAAGTAGTGGACAACACGTGCTAGCCCAGCTGAGCGTGTAAGAGAGGAACAAAAGATCGTAGCGACTCGGAGTATACCGAAAAGGGTACATCTGTGCCGAATAAGATTTTATCGACTGTCCTTTTTTGCACAGTTATCATCTGCTCATCGAGACCAAAGTACTAAAGTAAGTAAAGGATAAACGTAAAAAAACAGCGTTGAGCCCTGCCACCTGCCGAACCCATCACCACTTAGATACCATAATATTGCATTGTATTAGGCACATTTGTATTCCAATAGATTTCTGCTCATTCCAATATTAGTAAATGATTCAAAATTGACTTGCAAGATTTCAATTAATCAGATTGACAATATTGACATGGAAGTTAAATAAAATCTAATAGTGAGTTTCTGGCAGAAATGTCATTATTGGGACCAGCTTTTGTTGCCCACTGTACTTTTTTTTTGCAATGTTATTATCTGCTTATCAAGATCAAAACTATGAGCCCCAACACGGTGGATCTACGTTAAGTATATCGAAGATCCAGTCGCCAGTTCGCCACCTTCCAACGCCACCATCAGATCAGCTCTTAGGTAGGTAACCATAATATTACATTGTGGGTTTACATTTGTGTTCCTAATTTCTGCTCATTCCATTCCAATTACGGGAAATGATTCCAAATTGACTAGCAAGTTGAACTGATTAGTAATTAAACTATATTTGAAATTAATTAAAATCTTATCATCGATCTTATAAAAAAAACTGGGCAAGACCATATTGAACCATGTTCGTGTAGGGTTCCGATGTTGTTACTACAAACACAAAAAAATATCTCGGTAAACAACAAGTATGAAAGAATTTTCTATAAGGTGCTCGCTTAGATGATTTTTAGTTGATATAAACACCTTAGTCAAGAACCAATCAAGTCAACTTTGTCAAGATATTTATCCTAAAAAATTATACTTACTTAATACAACTCTAGCATAAATAGTAGTATCACGAGTCTCTGACTTCGATCGCGGACAGACGGTGAGACGGACCGACAGACGCGGCGAAACTACAAGGGTTCCATAGTTTGACTTCGGAACCCTAAAAGCCACATAAGGCTGCGTTTCCACCAGAGCTGTGCGAGGCAGCTAAGCGGTGTTGCGAGGAAAAATCCACCAATGGGATTATTTTGTTTTAATAGCCTCACTATCCTATTGGTGGATGTTTCCTCGCAACACCGCTTAGCTGCCTCGCACAGCTCTGGTGGATACGCAGCCTACATATTTTTCGAATACTATCACGAATTTCTTTAAAACACCAATCCTTTGTAAATCGATCCAAAAACTTTACAACGCGAGGGACTATAGAATATAGAAACAATATTGCCCGCGAAACCTCTTGCGTCTGAAATACAAGAGCGTTCGAGTGCCCTCCAGTGTAGCAGTATTGTTTCTCTTGCGACCCCGCACTTCGACGCGCGAGGAATAAGGGATTACAAGTACATGCAAAACAAATGAAGGACTATTGAGCCAAGTGGAGGACGTCTTACGATTTGCAATTGTTTTTGTCTTTGAGTTGTGTATAAGTTGAATTTATACAACACGTCTAACAGAAAGTGTTTGAAAAACCCGCTGCGTGTGTTATGTTTTCGTTATTTTAAATAAAAAATAGAACCCTAATAAGATGACTTTTTGTCCGTCTGCCCGTTTGTCTGATTATTATTATCTCTGACTTGGCTGACATTTGCAATAGGTGTAGTATGGTGGTTCCCATTAATATGACAAAATTTTGAAGTTTTCTGATAAATTAAGATTCATGCTGATATTTTCGGGATCATAAAATATATATGGTGGTAAATTACATATTTTTCTCAACCATGCAATGAAATATTGATGTTATGTTCCTTATACTTAATAGGCTGAGAAGTATGACGTTTCAGGTGCGGCTAGGACAAGAGGTCGTTAATGGAATTTCATACAAATCGTGCAGGCCTAGGCCGGTAAAGTCCTCTTTTTTTTAATTTCCATTCCACATAAATTTGTGGCACAGGCATCATGACATTCTGCCACAATGCGTATTAAAAAAATAAAACTTTATTTTTTTGTTGTTTATTTCATTGCATGTTTGAAAAAAGCACTATACATACCTCGGCGGGAAATATGGGGTTGCCCGCCTCAGACCTATATTTCTTCGGCCGGCAACCCCTTTTGTCCCGTCCTCTGTAGTAATGTACTATAATTAGACGACATCATCAAAATATGCAGTAGGGTTCTCTGATAATTTTTTCGGTCATAATGTCAATGTTAACATAATTATTGATTGTCATAATTTTTATATCGTTGTAACCGTAAACATTTCTGAATTTCTTAAATATTTAACGTGTAGACAAGGTTAGGTTAGGTTAGGTTTGATTTATAAAAATCCTGAAACAGTAACAGTTTCTTAAAAAAATACTTCGCACCTTTAGAACAATAATGACCTAATTCAAAATTTGTGCTTTCAAACTTCGAGTCATAAATTTATTATCATAGAGACCTAACTCGAAATTTAAAATTTCTCAATTAGGTCACTATTGTTCTGAAGGTAAACTCGGGGCACGTTCTACGGATTTGATATCGATAAATAAGATGTCGATAGTTTTGTCATATCGAGCCTCTTAAGATTTACTGTCAGTGCCAGTCATAAGCTAGATTAGGTAATATTTAATAGTACATTATTGCCTAGGCATGGAAGTAGGCAATTGCGGGCCGAGTATTGGATTAAACGGACGAGCTTGCGAGTCCGTTTAAAATACGAAGCCCGCAATTGCTGTTCCTGCCGAGGCAAATATAGTGCTTTTCTCAAAAATCGCAAGACAAAAATTGTGTTGGAGTCAAATCTTCATCGCTTGAACTCATTTTTTGAATTGCATACAAACAGAAACTTCATGTGAAAAAACCATCACTCCTTACCGCCTTTTTGTTTATGACAAGGAGAAACGCAATCTTGTTTTAAAAAAAACATAAGCTATTCCAGGCACAAATAAAAAAGTTATGTTTCGAGTAAAATCTGGATGTATAAGACTTGTGCCCTCATTTTATTATGGCCCTTTTCACTTTTTAAAAAGTTACAAGGTAGATAGTAATGGAATTTGTATGCAAAATTGCGGGCTTGTGTAGTGAGCACGCAATGTTTTTTTTTTTTAAATTTGAGAACTGTCAGTAAACTATGTACCTACTTCGCGTCTCAATATGTAGATAGGAATGTCAACATTTCCGGACATTTTTGAGAAAAGTAATATTCCGCTACCTGCGAGTCCATAATAATTTAAAGTGGATATTTTCATCTACATATACGGCAATCTTTATTACCAACAAATATGGGAAAAATATTTTGATTGTTTACTATCCATGGAAACCATTTCAAAAAAAAATCCTTTGTTTATTATTTTAACTTTAAAATGTAAAGAGTATAAATAATAAGGTCATATAAAATACCCCCCAGATTTTATTTAATAATTTTCACTGTATTATATGGTTATTGTAACATTTTAGTTAGTATAATATTAATTTGTTACCGGCTTTTATCGGTTGGAAGGTTCCTACTTAAATTGTTTACGAAAGACACAACCCTTCTTACAAACATATTACATTAATGGAAAGTTTTGATAATTTTATACCTTATACAATTATTATTGTAAATCTGATAAATCAAATGAGATACCCAATTTTTTATGCTCTTTTAATAACCAATCAGGATTTAAATTCATATATTTTTTACGTTGTAAGGTTTTTTTTTGGCAAATGTTGGAGGGTTGGAGTTCCTTAAGTCAGCAGCAACAGTAGTTAAGATTTTTCTGAAAAACGTTTCAGTTCAGTCAGATAACAGCAACAATATTTTATTCAACAATGCGCCCAAATTATCTGACACGGTTAAAACTTAAAGCGTAGCCTGACCACAATTAAGCTTTAGCTACCAAGGCATTAAATCGTGGCAGACTATTTTAATCCCAATGTTGATTAATTTCAACAATTATAATCTTAATTTTTTTATGGTTAAACTTTTAAATAATAATTTAAAAGTTTTTACAATATTGATTAATCCTTCATCAAAGTTAAAAAGAAATAAAACCATAATATAACAAGTAGTGCCATGCAACATTAGGACTGATGACTTGGAACTTTAACTTTAGTTGATATCTTTAGCAACAAATTGAAATATAAGACTTAAACCCCTCGTTTTAGATGGGTACCTTTGCAGCATGCATTTGGGTTGAAATATAGATATAAAAACCAATCCACTATGAAATCCAGCCATTTATTAAGAATATAGGTCTCAACATACATACATACATACATACATACACCCTAAAAACATTACCCTCTTTTTTGAGTAGTCAAATAAAAAACATATCGACTTTAAGTACAGTGTAACATTAAAATTCCGAAACTTAATCAGCCTTAGCACAGTACCGAGTAGAGAAACAGTAAGCTCGTAGACGAAGTTTTATTCCGCAGCTGCGGCAAATAATTGCTCGGGGATAACCAGGATCAGTTTACGGTCTGAAAATTGAACCTTAATAATAAATAATTTATTTCATAATATTGTATTTATAAGTGTTTTATATTGTTAGTTATTAATTCTACTTTTTTATTAATCAATATAAAACCTCGATATTATGTTATATGAAGTTCTACAAGTAACTTCTGTAACTTATCAAATGTCTTGTATAATATTGCTGTTAGTTAGCCAAACTTGTAATCGAGCCATTACAAAAGTTTGTAACTAAATTGCCCGCCACGTGCGTCAGAGAGCATCGACTAGATACGAGAGAGCGAGATTGAATCTACTCGTATTGCGTCGGTACGCGAGCTCGGCGGCATCTCGGCTATTGATTGCCAGTGACATTCTTTATCAATACACCCCGGCCCGCGAGCGGCCGCACCGCACAACACCCAAAAGAAACAGAAACGTTTCTTCGCGCGCTACGAACGCACACGAAAAAAGGGCGGAGACAACGCGGCGACGTCGTTACCCAATAGAATTACGGCTTCGCCTCCGACTGGCCAATGAGAAGGAGCCGTCGGGGCGGGCGCGCGCATACGGCCGCGCCCTCGTTTCGCTCCGGCTTTTTATTTATTGTTGCGCGAAACAGCGCGCGCGACGGGCGTGTGATGCGTGCGTAGTTCGTTACGAGCATGGAGTCCGCCGTGGACTCAGCGTCGACCACGAGCGAAGTGAGCGGTTCTTCAGGAGGCTCGCCGAGAGTGAAGGCGCAGTCGCCAGCGAGGGCCATGAGTCCGCCTCAACTTCTGGCGCCGAGGATGCCGCTGCCGCCACCCGGCCTGGGCCTGCTAGGGTCTCTCCAGATGATGCACCATTCTCCTCTTGAGCTGATGGCGGCAGCGCACCACCACGGCCCTCCTCGCTACGGTAGCCCACCGCCTATATCCACATCAGACCCTTCGGCCAATGAGTGTAAACTAGTAGACTATCGTGGACAGAAAGTTGCCGCGTTTATAATCCAGGGCGATACGATGTTGTGCCTGCCGCAGGCGTTCGAACTGTTCCTCAAGCATTTGGTAGGCGGGCTGCATACAGTGTACACGAAGCTGAAGAGACTGGACATAGTGCCGCTGGTGTGTAACGTGGAGCAGGTGCGCATCCTGCGCGGCCTGGGCGCCATCCAGCCGGGAGTCAACCGCTGCAAGCTGCTCTCCTGCAAGGACTTCGACGTGCTCTACCGGGACTGCACCACGGCAAGGTACGTTTCGAAACGAAACAACCCTCTAGGTGTGAATGTGAATGTTTCGTTTTGCAACTCTGCGGTCCGGTCGAGCGACGGTAACGTGATGTGTATTTTTTTGGTTCGTCTGTTTTGCGCCTGTTTTGAGTTCACAAAAAATGGTTTCGCTTATTTTTGTTATCTCCTCGTTGGTGTGTTTTTGTATGGAATCCCAGAAATCGGATATGGTAAAGAATTATGTTTTTTTTAAATTAATTTAATTAAGAATACTTACAAATTAAATCGATACATATTGCGTTGATGATGTAATAATAGCCGCATTAATTGCCTTAAATGTAAATAAGGAATGTTCTTACAGAATTATGAAATTTATTAAATAATAGCTTATTATTTCCGTAAACAGCAATTTAGTTTATGATAAGAATTTAGAAAATTGATGATTTATTTCTGATCATCGGTGGTTGCAACTCTCGATAGAAACAATAATTAACTCGTTAATTTGGTGGTCCCCGGAACTAGGATTGTTGCACTCCGCTGGCGGAGAGGGTTGTGCTTCCCATTAATTTTTCACATTTTAATACGCGCCAAATATTTCCACTGGGTTAAATATTAAAGTGAGTTTCGGCGACGGAAGGGTTAAATCCCTGTTAATTAGCGGGTGAAGTTTAAATATTTAAATAGTAATTTTTACAAACGGTAAAGTTAGATTAAAAAAAGTCTTGTTTGTTGTGAGCGGCGGCGGGTAGGCCTAAATGGCTCGTTTTAATATTTGGTTCTGGACTCGTTTTTAAAAATGTAATGTGCCGTGAAAGTGTTCTCTTGGGAGTTGTAAAGTTAAATTTTTGCTCGTATTGACGGTTAATGTTTGTAATAATTAATGTTTGTTTATTGGTGAGCGGAAACGGCCGGCGAACTGGGTCCTGTGTGACTCACGTATTTAAGTTTACGAGTTTATCACTGATAGGCCATGCTCATTCGGCTGGTGATCTCATGGGGCATCTAGTTTTTGTATTTTTGCGAGGCGTGTGTGCGGAACAAACAATCGTTCAAGTAGGCTCAACCGGGCACACATATCAAGAAATTAAAGGATATTAATATGACATTTTGGAGGTTTTATATGACTGTATTAGTATCACAAGAATAATGTCATACTTTTTAGGTGAATTAATTTTACTCAGTTCATACAATTCAATTGTTTCATTTTAGTGACCAAGTTGTTTATTAAATTGCTTTTTAAAAAACCACTTATAGACATCTATATAGGCCAAACACTGTTATAACAAACGAATATTGAGTATTTTTTTAAAATGAAAATGAGAATTTAATCTTTATTGATTATTGAATGCAAAAACCATCTCCTAATATAAAAAAATATTGTAACGTTAAAATTGGGAAGTATCTTCGCAATAGATCCATTTAAAATTACTTTAACGCGTTACTTAAAAAAAGCAAATGAAACATAATTAATATTTATATTGTAACAAATATTCGAACAGCAGACCAACACGGATTGCTAGTAAAATAATCTCACAGTCACAGGTACAATGTTGAATTAGTGAAATCGCCGCGGCGGAAACCTGTCAATGCGGATTAGTTTGATTTGGAAGGCCGTTGATGCATTAGACTTAACTAAAAAAACTTAAAAGGTTAAACGTATTAACATTAGGAGGATGAAATATAACTCAAATATACTAATGATTGATGCGGATAACGGCATTGCAAATTGTATCTTTTTGTAAAAATATAATTGCAATACTGCTTTTTGTAAATTTACTGTGAAATAGTTGATAATAACAATTTTAATGATAAATATTAATTTTATTTGTTCCGTTCCAAATATTTTGCTATAGGCGTTTTAATTGCAATTAAAAAATCAATAAACATAACGTTTATTTTGATGACTTCATGCTTTAGGTAGGTATTCTATTATAAATTAAATCGATATAATTTAGTTTTTTTGTTGTTCAATATTGCAACTATGGTTGATTATTTTGTATTTGTTTAAAGAACCTAGCAATTATAATTAAGTTTGAAGAAAGGAATTTAATCTTTGAAGAATCTTAATCTTGTATTCAATTTATACTATTCAGCAGTTTTTTTTTTGCACTGAAATGACTTATTTAATTTTACAAATAACTAATGCACATTGCTCATCGGAGTATAGTTGACTAACGGATAAATGTGCTCTAACATTATTAAGTTAGTAAGGTAAGATACAAATTGGATAAGTATTTCCTTTGTCCTATACATTATTAGAAATATCATTATTTTCATTACCTCATCACTATGCTTATAAAGGAAAGCGCCAATGCATTTTTTGGGATGATTTTCCCTAAGCGACAGCGGGACCGATAACGATCTATACAAATACTGCGAAGCTCGGCAAAGTTAAATGATTTCGGAAACAAAATGTTCATATATTTTATTAATCTCTACTAGAAACTTTTTAATTTCAAACAGGAGCTTGACAGCTTGCAACCGCTGTTTGTTAGGAAAGGAAACGCAATATTTTTCAAAAATGGAACGCCCGCATTACAAAACGCAGTGTAAATAATAGGAGGTCCTTTTCACGCTTCGATAATTGCTCGGCCGAAGATAAACGAATAGGGATCGGGTTACTTCGGATCAGAGAACGGTATTAGGGTGTGGATATATCATTCTTTAACTCCTTAGGGATATCTGGATTATGAACGGAGTTAGAACCTACAACTGCATTTTTTTTGGCAGATTTGGGTTAGAAACAAGATGTTGAAATTAGACGTCGGAAGTTTATAGAAAAAAAAATTATGTTGTAAAATTTTGCCTGATCGGCCGACGGAAAAGGGTAACGAATTTAATGAATGATAATACGACTGCTGTGAGCGCAGGAAAAACGTTTGAAGTTGAAATCGAATAATTTTGTGTAAGGCCTATTTCATAATCATTTGAACAAAATTATAAACATAAAAGCATTCAGGTTGTTATGTCATGTACAGTGAGTCTCGGAAATGTGACACAAAAAAAGGTGCTTAAAGTTAGAACACGAATCCGGTAGCATTGAGCACCTATTTTTAGACATCTCGAATAATAAAAGCTTTGATCCGTGATAGGTACTGGAAAAAACTGTAATAAGCTTAAGAAACGAATGAACCGTAGAGCGAATAGAATCACAAATTTTCAATCGAATCCGTCCATTGTCTCTGTCTTTCGGAGTTCATCAACACGCCGACACTTTTTATGGAATTTCGAGCTTTTACGATGTATTTTGATGGCCCGTCTTCAAACGTAGTGATATTTTGTAAATAAACAATGCACTGAAAACAGACTCATTACCTTTGTGAAGAAGCCGGTGTCGGAACTTGGACTTTCTGGACACCAGGTAGTTCCGTCCAGAGCAAAAAGGCAGTAAACGCATATGGAGTTCATACTTTTTTACGCGTATTTCTTTTGACGGCAGAGGTAAGGCCCACACGCTGCCACACAGACAAATATAAACAATATGTTAACGAGGTTCAAAAAGGGCTTTGCGGATGTCTCGCAGGAAATAATGAAAACTTATTTGATTTTGGATGCCGGAACATTATAGACGACCGGTAAAACGAGGGCACGAATCAATGCTTTAAAAGTCAAGACAAGTTTTTCATCAGGGAATTGGAGGTGTAACTGGGACTTTGCATTATGCCTACTTTGTTTTATGTTGAATATTGTGTTGCTTACTTGTTTTGTTGATGGGTGCATCTATTTTAGATTTCTGGTGGGTTACTTGTATTCGTTACATCAAAGATATAGTGTTATGTACAATACTCTGTTCTTATTTTTACGTCTCTAATGATATTAAGAAGAAGATGAACAAATAAAACATGTTTATTTGACAGTTTTTGAGCACGTAAAAGAACGTTTAATATATTTGCGCACTCTTGCGATTTCAGTAGCCGACTGTACAAGTCGTCTCGGATGTACTAGGCTTACATATATGTTAGGTAGTCTGTCTGGAATATCATGAATGGTGGGACTGGCAATGCTCCAAGTGGTGGTTCTCATTGAAATATTAAACCCAAGGAGCCGCAATGCAGTGTCTTAGGCACGCATGGCGCTTTTGATTGCCTTTATGGGACTACATGATTGAAATTAACGTCGCTTGGTCAAGTGGAACTAGTCTCGTTAGAATCAAAGAAACGATTTGGAGAATTGTCAAAGATTTTAATAATTTTAAAGTGTGGATTTACATTTAATTTTTTAGCAGACGTAATGGATTAAATGTTTACATTGCTTAGAGTTTATTTTACAGAAAAATAAACTAATACAGGTCTTATATAGATTTATCTGTATCTTGAGTTACTTTTAGACATACCTAATGGATACAAAAGACATTTAAATTCAAAAGTAGACCAGACGATACACGATTCGATGAAGATTATGAACCAAAATATACATTCAAAACTGAATATGAAAAATTAAGCATGCCTAAGCATCTATACTTACCCTACAACACAAACGCATGTCCTGAGCGTCGCTAGCCTTAATTCGAGTGTACACCAAAACCATTCACAAACCAATTCATTGAGCAGCGAATTGACAAATAAACCGGCAACAGAAGGAAACTCAATTTCCTCGGGCAGTAAAGCGACAAACGTTCCACAATGGGAATATCATGGTGCCAATTTATTACGAATGCTCAACAAGTTGCTGGGGAAAGACACTCGCAACACAAAAAAAGACGCATCTAATACAACTCCTATTGAAAATACGTCCCAATTGTTTAGAGAAGAGGGTTGGTTTGGTTTAGCAATTGAATTGTAGATGTGCTCTTGTTATACGAGGGTGGAATCGAAACGAACAGACGGCATAAGGAGCCGACTAAAAACGAACGCACTCCGATCCCATTCGGAAAACTCACACAAATGACACTGGGGAATCCCTCCAGCACGTTCGGTGCCCTGCGACACTCCTCGTGGTCAAATCGCGTACAATTCTAAGTTGATGGCAAACGAATGCGCTAGACGGAATTATCTCTCTCTATTTCCGTTTCGCGTACCATTCAAATTGCATCCTTGTCGTGCCCTCGCGAAAATGCGCCCGTCTCTTTCCCATTCCGTTCATTCATGCGATTGAATGGATTTGCAACGCTCAGAATTGGCTAGGATTTGGGGACGAGAAGACGTGGATCGCACGATTTGCACGAGTCTCCTATTTCCGATTCGTAATTCGATGAGTTAGTTACAGTCAGTACAGAAAAATAAATGTTTTCTATTTGTTTAATACGCGCGTTAAAAATGTGCAAAACACTCTAGACTTCACTTGTTTTTATTGCCGCAGATTTTTTGGTATTCCTATTTTACTTCTTGTACAACAACGTGATAGTATGTAGGTAGTATTTGAATTTCAAGACATTGAAACAGTCCTAAATTTGCCTTTCTTCAACTGTGTGTAACTGGGTTCTAGACAATAACATTAAAGCTTTGGAATTTAAATTATTGTACACAATATATGTAACCCACAATCCGAGCACTGACAATGACAAAAATAGACATATTTATTAACATAATGTCATTGTAATAATTAGCGACATTTGCGATGTACAAAGATACCGCAAGCAGAAATAGTTGTCCACTAGGATTCGAACCCTGGCCTCGGTCGGTTCCACCCAACCATGGCTCCATAGCTTAATTAAATCGCATCCGTGTTACTTATTGAATGGCTTTAATGGCTCATGTATGAATCGCATGGCGTGTAAGCAGTAGCCGTTGTGTTCTCATAATTGCTCCATGTGTTGAGCTGGGGCTCTAATCATTCATAATTATAGCAAAGAGTCATTGCAGCTTATCATGAGATGAACTGTTACAATTGTATAAACGCGAGAAACTGATGGATGCTTGCTCTAGAAATAAGTACGGTTAGCATCGTGAACTACAAAAAAGTGACAAATTATATTTGTGAAGCGACGTGTCAATCGTATGGCTGTCAAAAAATGTTAATATAATTTTAGCTCGGGCTATAACGTTTTTCACCCCCCTAAATCTGGTCCGACTTCCACGATTTTTGAATATGTTGGAGACATGAAAAACTCATTTTGTAAGTTTCCGTTTTTTTCCTTTTTTTTTTTTTCGAGAAATATTTTCTTTGAAAGGTAACGTACAGAATTAGTTTTTCATAATATCTACAACATATTCAAAAATTGTAAAAAAATTGACTAGGTTTTAGGGGAGACAAACGTTACCGCATTTTGTATGGAAATTGTTAGCTTCACAATCCTCTTAACGCTTATTAAATGTTTTGAGTGATATTGACTTAAGCATTTAGTTACTTAGCTGGAAAGAACCTTTTTAAACGCTGCCAAATTTAATCTTAAAAGAGAAAAAATAACGATCATTAAAACAACATAGTGATAGAGAGCCCGCATTTTTAAAACGAAATACAATTAAGTAGCATAATATCCACGCAAGTGGAGAAAGTATATTCAAATATATTTTTCGAATTCACTTTCCGCAATTCCCATATTTTTTACTCTTTTAAATCAATTTAAGTAACAAAATAATTATGCAATACTCTAAACTCCGTTTTCGTGTTTCTTTCTATAGTAGAGTTGATTTTATTGACATTAGAACACTTAAGAATGCAAAAAGAACAATTGACGATTAAAAACCTCAATGATAAGATAACTAGCTATAAATTACAATGAAATTTACAACAAGAAACACAAACGGAACGCAATAAATGTCTTTAGTAATTTATAGGTCATTTAAAGATACTCTGTTGCACTAGACGCCATATAATTGGCGTATACTGGCTGCTTAGAACACTTTTTTTCTGGCGGTACCCTTAAAGCTTTTTTACATTATTAATCCAATGCAGATTAGATAAAGACAATGGGAGGCGGAAATGCAGGAAAACGACCTTTTTGCGCTACTCGCTCCACTCGCTATTGTGTGAGAGGTACTAATTGCTGGTGAAAATCTTCTCATATATGCGCTTGAGGTGGTTTAATGGTTTGTTTGAAGCTTTATAGATGGTCAGATGATTTATAACCGTGATGTTAATTTAAATGTATGTAAGAATTCCTCAAACGAGTGACTATTGAGGCGGTATTAAAGTGTCATTATTCACTGCTGTTTTAATAATTATTAAGATACCGCAAGATGGGCTTTAACTAGTTGGAATAGAGTCCTTTTATTACCTTTTTTCAAGACGGTGGCATGAATGACGCCTTTTAATATTTAAATATCATCACTAAAACAAAAGTGATTGTAAAGAAAGGATTGCCTTAATTTTCTAACTTTTATTAAAACGAATTTATAAATACGGGAGTTAAGTTAACGTTCTTGGATTTCTATTGAATTTAATTGCTTCTTAAGCTGATTACTCTTACTAATTTTCTAAATATAAATGTAATACTCTTACCTATCTAAGTATTAATTATAGTTTTATTTTTTAAATTGCGTGTCTTGTGAAGTATAAAAATAATACAACTTAACGTCGCTTAAAATACCTTACTAGTCTATAAATAAATAAATAAATAAATAAATATCAAGGGACGATCTCACACCAACTGACCTAGTCCCAAACTAAGCTCTAGGCTTGTAATATGGGTACTAGACAACGATATAAATACTTATATAGAGAAATATATACTTAAATACATAGAAAACATCCATGACTCAGGAACAAATATTCGCGCTCATCACACAAATATCTGCCCTTACCGGGATTTGAACCCAGGACCGCTAGCTTCGTAGGCAGGGTCACTACCAACTAGGCCAGCGCGTCGTCAATAAAATACTATACTTGTCGTCTATAAAAATACTTTAAGCGAAATACTTGACATTAACAACCATTTATCTGCCATGTATAGTGCAAGAAAAAAGCGTTTTCTGCCGCGTGACAAAATGAAGTTATTATTGTTTAGATTCCGCAAGATCGAACAATTAGCCCGTTACATAGTGATACCGGCAAAAAGCTGTAGCAAGACGCCGCGGTGCCTTCCCATGGTAATAATCAATTAAACTAAATCATCAGCGCTTGATTACTGTACAACAATGTTGCCGTTTGAGGCCAGGAAGAAAACAGTAACTTTCCGGTACCTAGCTAATTTAATCTAAGCTAGAGAATAATGGCCCGGTTTTGTGTCAGTTTAAAAAAAAGTCCGACTTGTGTTTTTTATTGTTTTACTGATCAGTAAAAATTGAGAAAATTAAACGTTGTGTATTAAATGTGCCGTTTTGCCAACTTTAGTAGTTTTATTTTTCAAATTAGAACTTATGCAAAACAGGGTTTTTTCTTCATTTTGTCAAGCAGAAGCAGAATAAAGGATTGACTTGATTGTTTGAACAGGGATATTTGGATAGATGAACCGTCATAAATGTTTTCTCCTCGAAAAATAAACCATTTGATACAATAAAAAAATATACGCAAATAGAGTAGCAAAAGTTATTAATATACATTTTACACACGTCATGTTAGTCGTAAATTACATCACGGATAGCAGCTAATTTTAGATCTTAGTTAACAATAACAAACTTACAACAAAGCAACGTTTGAGATAAGGGCTACTTATACCCCTCGTTAACTCTGATATACGATTTATAATAAAAAGCAATAAAACATTTGCAACAATTTAAAAGGGAATCGATAAAAACTTAGCCGTAACAACCGAATGGACTTACAACTTAAAAGTAGTAAATTGCTTTTTACTGCTTTGCTTTAATACTTTTATTACAAACCTAAATATGTGGATGGAAGTGATTAATTTAAATATCAGAAATTTGCTGGCGCGTTTTAATTAAAATGCCTATTTCGGTGTTGCCAACATTATATTGACATGTCAGTACCATTATTCTGTCTGTAGTTTGATTCGGCCACATGGCAACGTTTGCAACACCATAGAGTAAAAAATATCAGAGATAGAGCGCTATCGCCTCTGTGGTCCGGGCTCCGATTAAAAATTATTTATAACCAATATAAAATACATTTCATTCCGTCGGCAGACACATTCCAAATCATTATCTCCGCAATTAAGTGACTTTGTTAGCAGGGACTCTGAAGGTTATAAAGGCTACCTTTTGCATCAAAACGAGTATTAAAATTCGCATAAAAAGATACCCAACGAGATAGGTAATAATAATAATTGAAGAGACGAGTATATTGGGCAATTACTACAATCGTCGCATACTTACATGTCTTTTTTAAGTTAAACATCGTTCTAACCTATAAAGTAGTGTTTTTAGGTAAAGTAAATTAGTTAGGGCAGATAATACTTAGACAATTTAAAATTGTACTGTAATATTTTAAATTTGTTTACATAATAAAACTGATTGTAAGTAGGTACTTACATCTTATTGGTATCGATTGGCACCGCGCGACGAAAAATCGATTCCGGTCCAGATGCACAAAAATGGGGCAGAATCGATTTGCCCCACATTTTGGCGGTCTAGCGGCCGAGGGTAACGCTCCCGGTAAGGGATAGTGCCCCCCTCCGGGGCGGGGGCATTCCCCTTGCACCCCCTGATAATATTTACCGCCCCCCAGCCATACTTACGCCCCTTAGTATTTACGGGAGAAAAACAAGGGTACTCGGAAGGTGCAACGTAGATTTTAATCCTTTCTGATACTTGTGATTGATGGGGGATTTCGTGATCGGTTGATGTTGATGGATCCCTCTTGATTCCGCTTGTGCCGAGTCGTGCCACAGAAAACGTTTTTACGATTAGCGTTCTGCCACTGAATACATCCACTGGAGCCTGAAAAGGGTTAAATGCAGACTGGCCAGTAAGACCAGCGAAATAGTGGAAAAAAAACTGGCGGTTGCGCCATAAAACGCAATTTACGCGAAATAAATAGAACCGTTTTAAGCCGTTTCGTTCCGTTCTGTTTTTGGCACGTTTATTGAAGCATTGATATTATTGTCATGATGTCACTCAAAGCGCATCGCGTTTAGCAAAAGTCAGTGTACTACTTACATCTCGTAGCAAACAGGTGCAAGCAGCATGTACGTTTCAAGCCTCATTCTGACAAATTATTTGAAAGGAAAATTGTTGCCATACAAAAAACGTATTATGATTAGATTCTCTAGCTGGCATAGGAAAATGGGAATACAGAGGTTCCTGGAGAGTTTTAGTTCCTGTAAGTAAAGTCGTTGATGAAACGTGTCGTCGCATACAAAACTGGTACGTGACATCGCACAACGCTTCTTATTTGCTTAAAATTCAGTACTAGATAGTCCAATTTCTATGCAAACTGGACGCCATTTTGAGCTATTGGCACAGATCATTCAACATGAAATGCAACCTCATTTTGATGGTAAAAAGCAAAAACGGGGCTATTTTTATGTTTTTCGAATTAATGTTGCCAGCCAGATAAGATTTCATTTTGAAGATTGAGGTTCTTAAAACCATTGACTTCCAAAATTCAATACACTTTTCAATTATTGCGCCCTCACAAGACGTTCTAAAACATTATTCGACGGCCAGTTCAAGTGGTATTGAACAATCCATTTCACATAGCTGCTGGCGCCATCTGTCAGTCAACAATAAAATTCAATGGTCTTAAAAAAACTTAATTAGATTCCTTTTAGAGACAGCAAGATCATCTGCAATCTAATTTACAAATGTAAAACAGTTCACGTATGCTTAATACCTCGTTTTAGAGTTGAGTTTTGTCTGACATTTGTTTTTAGGGATGTGAAAGTAACGTTGTGTTGGTGTAATGTGATGATAGTAAAGATGTCAGTCAAGTATTGACGCGTGCCCAATAGTCCTCGGCTCGTGACCGGCCGGCAAGGTCGGGGTACTAATTATTGCTTATACGGGTCTCAGCGGACAGCTCAGCGATGTAACAGTAAAAAAAAGTACTTTAAAACTTAAAAAAATATTCGTATACTTGATAGAATTGCCGTTAGGTACTAGAATTGACCTTTTATAAAACTATCAGCTGGGGTAATAGATGCCGGTTAAGTTTCGGTACCAAAAAAGGTAGCTAACTGCAATATAGTAGTCGCAGCATTCTATACTCTATTAAGAACCATATAAAATTTTAAATGCTTGTACTATTATCATGCAGTTAGCCGCCTTCTTTGATATTACGGCAGATTTATGAGCAATCCTTCTATCTTCATTCTTTAACCTACCGCTCAGCAGAGTTCGCATTGTTGTATGCCAGAGTAATAAGACAACAGAGGCCCGTTTCACGAAGCTACAAGTTACAAAGTACAAGCGGAAGTCTCTTTCTAACTCCTTTTGCTAGAAAGAGAGTTCCGCTTGTAATTTGTAATTTGTAGCTTCGTGAAACGGGCCACAGGTGAAATGACTAGCATAAAGGCATTCCTTATTAGTCCTCAGGTTTAGAAACGCATTTGCACCCTCAGAATTGCAGTCTTGAGGTTGTAGACTTAAGATTGCAAATATCTATCGTATTTCAGACCCACTTACCATCAGAGTTGCCTAAAATAAAATAAAAATGATAGAATAAAGAATGGTACTGTGTAACTGAGAAAGGATTGAAAGTGTTATCAGTACAACATTGAAATATAGCACATAATTCGTGAGAATTAAGTCAAATTCTTACAAAAAAAATTAGCTAGAATATCAAAGCTGAGTAATGATGCTTCTACTTGAAATAAGTTATTTTCAGCATTTCAGTTTCTTTTTTAAACATAATTTCAAGATTGGCATTGTACCTCTGCTTTTCAACAGTAAATAAATATCCAAAGTTATATTTGTAAGAAGAAAAAGTATAAATTAAAATAAAAACCCTTGTTTTTTAATGTACTTATCAAAGCGTTATATTTCCAGTTAGTTACACGTTTGCGTAGGAAATTAAGTTTGGGGAATTGAAACTGGTCATTGTTCTTTTAATTGCGGTCAATTTGTGGCGTTCTACACGAAATGTGCCCGTCATCGTGTGAAGAGGCTTTGACTCGGGGTGAAAATAAACGATGAAAATGTATTTTGCTGCCATATTCTGGTATTAGTTTGAATAAAAGTTTTTATCTTTTACTTGGCTTAATGTAAAAATATACCAAATTCTAGACTTCCTTGATTTTAACTACTCGTATAAGATCTTTAATACAAAAATTACACCTTATTAAACGTATATTTAGAGATAAACTACTAATTTCATTAGTGTATATTTTTTTAATAAAATATGTTTTTAGAAAAAAGTACAGACGAAAATCAATTATCTAACTTACCTATCTTATAATATCACCATTACATAAAAAGCATCGACATTAACCGCCAAAATTCAAAAGAACATCGACATACGTTCTCCCATCCCTAACTACATATTTAGGGACCGCATTTTAATAATTCCATTCGAAATATCATTATAGATATCAAAGAAAGGGTTGCACAGTGGGTCCGGCTGACTCGCACAAACGCCCGATCTGCATGTGCCCCTGATTGATGCTCTCTGTAATTATTTAGACGCGTTAATAACACCGCCGATGACGGCTGCACTTTGTTTCTGACGACTTAAGACGAATCAAACGAGAATTTCTATCGTACTCATTGCTTTCTGATGTTTTGTTGATTAAAATATTAAACTGCTTTTATTTTTCGCGATTTTAATTATGTTTTTGGTTTTGTTTCTTCAAGTTTAAGTTTGAATGAACGTTTTGAAAATTACGTGAATATTTATGGTTAATGCGTGAACGCCGATATACACCTGGATCACTTACGCCATTTTTAACCACCTAGAGGCGACCTACAAATGACGTGGTAAACATAACAGTAATTTTAGAACAAACTTGACGTTTACAGTCACGGTGCTTAAGTGTGTTTGAATTTCAGCTGCGATTGACATCTTACACACAATTGCAAAAACGAGGCCCAAATGATTTAGCTATAGTATCGTGGAATATACACAAATATTTACACAAAATGGCCGCCATATGCAGATTATCTTTATGTTTTCTGTGCGTGCGAGCCGACCCCAAACAAATCAGATATTAACTTAAATAGTAATGGCGGAAAAAAAAGCCATTATGTAAATGAAACATTTTGAGGTAAATAGAAACTGACGTAATGCGTTGTTAAGAAAGGAATAAGTAATAAATCGTTTTTGATGGCGGGTTTGGTTTACTTATTAGATTATTTCTGTTATAACGTGACTGGGTATTATTTTTGTGACTTTATTGGGCTTTGTCAGCCTATGTCGTTACTTAACAGTAATTTAATTATACCGTTCGAAAATGCTTCAAAGAATTTAACGTTTTTATTGGTCGCAAGGCACATGTATTTCTTAATGTTTTAAATGAGAAATGAAAAGAAAGAGTTAAAAGGTCTTTTAAACAATAGTCATAATATATTAATTTAAAATTAGATTCACCAGATGCACTTGAAGCGAACAATAATCATAAAACGAGCTACATAAGTACCGTTTTATCCCTCTGACCTTCATCTGTAAGGGTACGGAACCCCAACAATAAAAAATGCCATCCATTCAGATCCTAGATATGAATACGTTATTATATGTATTATTATATTTAATAACTAACTGCTGCTGAGTGCCGAATATGCTTACGTCAGAACCGAATAATAGAGATCGCTGCAAACGTTTAGGGAACCCTCGGAAACGTAAAAAACATTTGTGATGTAACAGCGATATGATTTTGCAGTTTTTCGTTTTTTTTTCTGTTTGCGCGTGTTTTTTTATTGCCGGAAACTAGAGGGAATCGATTAGACACGTCTAAATTAGTCATTTTTATATAGAGTTTAGATCCAATAGTTGTTTGAAAAATTAGTAAAAAAGAGGAATTTTAATCACTATTTAGACCGTATTTTTTTACTCGTATTCACATTTTTTTACAATAAACGACACATTTACGCAGCCCGAAATATCTGATACGAATCTATAAAATAAATTTTACACTGTTAGTAGAATGTGAATGTCCTGTCTATTTCTTGCTTTGCCAATGTGGTTCAAATCTGGAGATCCCCCATTTTCGTTTGACTAGCTTAATTAACACAGAGATTGTTGCAAAATGACTCGTAACAAATCCCCTTCAAAAACTTCACAAACATCCAACAATCATCGAAAAAATTACAACAAATAAATTCGTGATTGTCCAAATTTTTAATTTGGTACCTTTTCGCGAAAGAACTCAAAATATTCGGACATTCAGATGTGGACCCCAATCGTAAGAATGTAATTAATTTAATAAATGGACGGACCCTTGGTTCCGTTTTTTACAACAGACATATCTCATTTTGTTTTAGGGGAAGTAACTGGGTGGATGTTAATTTTATTTTAATTTTGCGCGAGGGATTTCGCTAACCTTGAGATTTTCGAATTCTTTCGGCAATTACCTATGTTGTAATGGTCTGTCATTGGCACGTACAATTTTAAAATGTTGGGTTAGATCTTCATTTGAATTTTAACCAGGGAGTAATATCATACCTTATTTAAGGCGTGTCGTCCTTTTAGTTGACTTACTCATACCACTTTAACAATAAAGCGACGAAAGGCAATTAAAAAAAACACCTGACTGACAAAATTTTATACATAATAGAGTTTAGAATCGAAAAGAAAAGAAAAGAAAATGATAAGACAACTTTATGACGATACCTGGGAGGAGTGGAAAAGAAAGACGCCAGCTAGAAAATAATAAAATAAATTTAGTTAGATAGGCAGATATATCCAAAACTGAACGGATAGAAACTCACATTTTATTGAACGAGAACCTAACGCATGTTTCTCATGTTTCTGCAGCTATTTACAATGGAATCGAATTGTCAATAAGGGTAAAATTCCATCGTAAATACATTGACAGTTAGCAACTAGACACTGATACTCGTAGTTAGTGGAATAGAAATCATCGAATGCGTCTTACCCTAACAAAGACAGGATAGAAACAGTACTTCAAAACAATGCAACATTCGTATCTCGTATTTCCAATTACGCCTATATCTATGCACACAATGCACATATAGGAATTTTAATTGGAAAAATGAGACGCGTATGTTTTGTTATTTGAATTCAGTGCGGGTGAATCTTTTCATTTTTCGAGATCAAATTAGTTCAGTTGGAGCGTATTTTCGAATTGTTACGTGCGGTTTGGTGTTAATGTTTTTTCATTTTTAAATTATTTCCAAATTTATTTTAGCATTCACATGTTTTAATTTTACTAACGGGAACTCTATACTTACCTATAAGTTTGTTAATAGTGTTCATTTCGTAAAGGGTAAGAAATTGTTTGCTTACTTTGTTTCTAAAACACCTTTCTCAAGTCTTGTCAACACTTTTCTCTCCATTGATATTGTCCCTTACATGACTAAAGATTTCACAAGTTTCTTCTCGTATCCTCACAAGTCAATTAGCTAAGCTGTGCGTAATACATCAGTCAGTGAGTAACTTGGTATTTATAAACGTTAGGTTATGAGAAAAATTGAATTCCTACACACGCTACCTACCTCCCTAACTTCAACTTATTTTTTTTTTTGGAACAGTCCATTCACACGTAATCATAAATGAATGAAAAACATCACCTACTGCCTGACTCCATAAGCTACATCACTTGCATCTGATAAACGCACAACCAGTAATAAAGACAAACAAAGTACATCCATAGTACTGCAAACAAGATTACGGTGTATCCTGCTTTCCTGGTGGCCTTATCCGTGCTTATCATAAAATAGGGAAATTTATGAATAGTGCTGTTGTATAATTCCTTGGAGACAAAAGAACCGCGTATAGCCGTGTATGTCGAAATTTTATTAGCTTTATCTTATGTATATTGTTTAAATCATATTCATTTATAACACCTAAGCTTTAATGCAATGAGCAAACAAGTAGACGGTCTAACAGATGAACATGGATACCCCGAAAACATTTACAACACCAAAGGAGCTGCTTCGCTGGTTTCTCAAAAAACCCCACGTTGTAGAGGAAAATCTCAGCAGAAAACTTACTGATTCAAAACATTTTTTGCACCTCTAGAAACATCTTGGAGAACCTCTTTCTGTGTAGTGTGCATAGAGACTCATGCAGATGGGCATGACCGCCGCCCAATGACAAGAGGTGCTATTATGTTGAAAAGATAAATTAGGAATATAGTTTATCTGAAACATGTGCCTTGCTGCAAAGGCAACATTCAACTTGTTTGTTGTTTAACAAAAATACCATGGAAATTTCTATATGTCTAGTTAACATTTAACTACAAAATAGTCTAATTTATATCTTTTATCAGCTCATATCTCTAGTACAAATACTCAAGTTGTCTGCCTGAGAACAAAAACAAAATTATAATTGTTTGAACAAATGTCTTCATTCATAGTTTTTGAGATAAGCGGTCCACATTAAATTAAACATGGAGTACCGTTTCAAATTAAAGGTGGGTTTAAATGAGTTTAATCTGGGTTGAAAGTAGCTCGAGGAGTAAATGCGACAGGGTGTTAGATTGTGGTAAAGCTAAATTGTTTGCTCAAGAAATAGTTTGATATGGTAATTCAACTTCCGTGAACCGAGATAGTCTGGGAGTCGAGTTGTCTGCTATGACGTTGCCTGCAGGGTTTAATTCATGGTTTAATATAAATCAGTATTACAGGGTAATTAATGTTGGCGTATAATATACTAACACAAACTTGGCTCTTATGCAATGTATTCGATTGCACTCGGGTTATATTATGTTTTGAGTACAGGAATTGGAAATGCTCAGATCCGGTGTTAGGAGACTGACATAATAAGAAGGTACTAGAAATGCATTTAGGCGATTATCAACTGAGGAATGAATTAAAAAAGAACGGATCGGCTTGCGAGAGGTAAATAGCTGATAATTTTCGCAAGCCAGATAAAAAGTTATAAGCTTGGTTTGGAAATCGTTTTTTTTAAGAATTATATTAATTTGTATTTCTACAAATGGTAAAATTTGTATACTCGAAGTACAACACTATTCAATGTAGTGGAGTTGTAATGCTTTGGAGCCAATACATATAAGACACACAATTGATGGCAGAATTATGAGCGAAGACAAGAAAATTAAAGCACATGAATCTTATTGTTATGCTATTGCAGAAAAAGCACCCACAATTGTAAATTCCCTACAGCGACCAACTACATCAGATCACTCCCAATCTTGATCAAGAGAAGTACGACCATGCTAGTTTCAGTTAACCAGACTGCAAGAATGCAATGATGTCATCGTAGAATTTACTTGCCGTGTTTTACTAACATTACACCGATTCAGCAAATATTCTACAAATGCAAAGCATACATTTCCGCATGTAAACGCAAATGGTAAAGGTACACTTGAAGGTTGCGGTCTTTGCATGTGGTGTTGAAGCCAACACAACAAATGATTCAGAACGAACTTGATGCATTGTACTAGTGTGGGATGTAATGACAGGTGCTATTATTAATTTTGCATTAATACACACACATATGTAAAAGCAAGGTCAAAACGATTTAACTAAAGACGAAAGTTCTGTAGATATTAGAGAAAGTTTGGAATCCAATTCTCGATTGTGACACTAAATAGAGACGATTGAACGGAATTATAATCCTCGATGAAGAAACGGTTCGCAATGAATTAAAGTGACATTTTGATGAATTGGAATGATTATGGTAATTGCCAAGGTTGACATTGGCTCGAATTTCTTCGTAATTACTTAGTATAGGAAAGACGAAAGGAAGGTAGCATAATCGTTAATATCCATTAACGAGAGATTAAAACCAGGATAGAGCAGTCGGAAAAAATAATCAAGTGTTTTTATATTGTACAAATGAATAGAGAAAAATGGTGTCATACGTCATTTTAGACATGGTGGTGGGTGATTTTTAATTTATTATTTCATATGTTAAAGAACAAGCAATAACTAATATCACACGCCGAAATAAAATTTAACCTTGCAGTTATTTCCCAGTTTTTGCGGAGGCACGTCCAAAAAAATAAAAAGAATCAAAACTAAACACATTCCGAGAAATAACAGTCTCAAAAAAAAGGGACATACAAACTAGTTTGATAACAGTTCTACTCCCAAAATCGAAGTTCAAAGTCACGTCAGCCCTGACCTTCTTTTTTACTGAGTAATATCTGTTGAGTGAACGGAAAAGAGCTGATTCAGTGCTTTGAAAGAACCCATTCAATATTTTCACCAGCCAATTCTTCAGGGACGCTCACCGTCCGTCACATAACGCAACGCTGCATATTCCCCAAAGAAGAGTTTATTAATTAATTAACCAAGTTAATACCCAACAGTAATAGCAATAGTTGGTTATGCACCAGTGTAGTAACACAGTAGGAAATGCAATTAGCCCGCGATGCCTCTAAGCCAGTCAGGCATGTAACCTTATCTCTGTTGCATGTTTTTTCAATATGCAATCCCAGACAATCGTGCGGCTTTATCTGGCAATCAGAATTCTCAGCTATTTTTTCCAGCCAGCAGTTCTAATTATCGAGTTTCGTAACTGGGCAACTGTTCGTGTCAATGGCTGAGAATTTAGGGGTGCCACTGACGTAGTTTACTTGGAAAGTGGGTTTGGTGATGTGGTAACAGATTGTTACAGCTGAATTTAGCGCCATAAGGACACTGACTGGATAAGCTAGCTGTTACTGTCACAACTAACGGTGTATCACCTTATAATAGTTACGGACGTACGGTTCAAGTTATGATTGCCGGTCAATTTGATCATTAAATGAACGAGCAAGAGAACACCACTTGACTCTTTCATTTCGTTAAAGAGTGTCCAAGTATCAAATTCCCTCTCATCCTCATTTTAACCCCGCCACCGTATCTTCCTACTTATTGCAATTAAAACACATGATTCCTATATGACTTTAGGTGTTCATAGATAGTACCCCAAATAATAATATTTTGTGCACTTTAGTACCTTATCAATGTAAACTACGAAGTAAACATGATTTGTTAGATTTAATCAATGCAATACAATGAGTGCTCTCCATGTGACCAGCTTTAACTTCTGCGTCCTTCAAAACTGGTCTTCTCTAAGGTACCGCAGCAAAACTTATGGTCAGTGCCACCCTTAATAGTTACACACGGCTCCAAAGTTCGATGAACTATTTATCGCGACGGCTATCGCTGAAATAAGTATTTTATGATCATTAGCAGCCCGCAGTTAGCATTCGAGACGACGGCGTGGCGTGTCGTGAACGGTGTTAATTCTCCGGTGGATCACATCGCATTGTTTATTGTCTAGCATGACAGTATGTAGTCGTTACGTCTGATGCCGGTTCCAAGACCGTTGAAATGGATAGAATACTTCACTTGTGTTCTCTAATTAATTTTCACTGATTGAGTCGTAATGCAGAGTTATGTTGTTACGATTACAGTTTTAATTACACGTTTGCAATAAAAAGGCGATAGGTAGTTGATAAACGTGATTTTAAAGATATACCACGTTTATGTTAAATTAAAATAAATCCGTGTTCAGCGTTTTATGATGTTTGTAGCCTTAATACCAACCTACCATATAAAATGCGTTTTTCTGCAGTTATAAAGTAATAGAGCGATAAATAAAATACATATTAAGTGGGCAAAGTGGGGAATCGGAACCATTTACTTAAATCGTATGAATTCTTCACACAAAGTAAGGTGTGTTTCCCCCTTTTGATGTCTTAATGATATCGCCGTGATGCATGTGCCCCGGATATGAATGCCAGAACGATAAACGGACGGACGGGCCAATTCTCAGACAATTACTTAATACATTTGCGTATTATTCGCCTATTATTGCTGCACGCTATGCAACAAACTTGCTGCATTTTTTGATAAATTATAAAATAGCTTTACCTCTTTGTAGATAGAAATGGGAAATTGCAGTTTATTTTCAAAGTTAAAATTGAATGCAAAAAAAAATAATTACAAAGACTTGACAAAGACTTAAATGTTAAATAAAATAAAAAAACTTTAACAAACAGCGTTCATCCTTGAGCATGCTTGATATTTGGTGCAATTTTTGAAATCTTTGGAAACTAGCTTGTAAGTAGATTATCGTCAATTCCGGTTTATTTTACCAATTTTGCAAAAAATATCCACAAGACATCAGCTTTTGGAGTTTACAAGGTTCTACCTATGAATATTACTAAGCAAATAGACCTAAGGCAACTACAGTTGCAGAGAAAATATGCCTTTCCATAACTCCCCAAGCAAGTTCTATCCCAAGACAAGCATCTCCTAAACAGTTAAGTCTTCACATTGAAAATATTTACCAACATACAACAGATCCATCTAAAACCACTCTGAATCAATTTGCAACTTTATGGCAATAAAAGTTAAGGTGTGTTTTATTCGAAGTGTTTATTCTGCCTGTAAAATCAATTAAGTTTTGATGTGAAGTAAGTCGTGACCGCAAGTCGGTGCCTCGAGCCAATCGCTTCTGTACCCCCTTTTTGCCTTTAGTTGCGTTTTGAAACTTGCTTAACATTATGAGAGCACTGTTGGGTCTCTTTGATACTGTTTGTGAACTTTAAATGTCATTTCACTAGAAGTTTGTTTGTTGATGATATGAGATGTTTTTACTGAACCACGTTATTGGCACGTGTAATACTCCTTGGTAGAGCCTACTGAATATGAGCGTCCAATGGTTGTAGATACCAATCGCTGCACTGCGTCCGTAGAAGACACAGAACAAGTTGTGATTGCGGTCATGTTAATGATTTGAAAATAATTCTACGGGTAAGAGTAACATGTAGTTATGCGAAAACTTGAGACAATTTGTGTGCTCATATTAACGAATGTCAAATACAATAAAGAAAAATAGGGTAATACGAGTAGGAAGGATGCTATAAGGAATTGATGCGATGAATTTTGGTATGGAGATAATTTAAGAACATACCTATATATAAAGATCGTATCAGGTGGAAAGAAGTGGTCTCTGCCTACCCCTCTGGGAAATAGGTGTGATTTAATGTATGTATGTACCTATAGAAAGGAACACGACTTAAAAGTAAGGTATGCAGTAACAATCAAATTTGTTAATTCAATGAGCTCCTTTATATTTTACGAGTTAATAAAGTAGCACTAATTCTAGTTGTATGTTGTAATAAAACATACGTAATGGCTATTTTTTATTAAGGCCAATGAATGTTAAGTGTCGTTACAGGGATGTTATACATCAGTTACACTTTGAAAGGCAATGAATATAATTTAAATGAATAAGTGCAAATAAAGACTAACGCAAGCCTTTGCGGAATTAACATTTGTAAATTACGTTTTAGAACTAAAAAAAATACTTTTTAAAAGAAAAATAGCGGTTGCTTATAATTAGATGCAAATAGAACAGCTTTTTAGGTTGTAAAATATGTTACGGAGCTACCTGTGGGTTAAAATACCTACTAGTTTTCACTTGGTCGAACATGCATCATGCAGCATGGAAAATGTATTATGTACCTAAATTCTTGATCTCAACTGTTTACTGATTTCAATTCGGATATTTGTTATAATACCTTTTTAACGCCAGGACCTCTGATATCCATTTAAAATAGACCCGATGTTTGAATCTTGGCACTGAGCATATTAATGAAAAATACGGAAGAAATATTACATAAATAAAAATAATTAAAACTCGAGGTAAAACGGTGAAATTACTTCAATAGACTTTGTAAACAAAGGCGAATGTTTCGATTAATCATTTCTTAAAAAAGTAACCCTTTTAATTAGCGTCGGAACATAATCTGAGCCAAAGGATTACAAATACTGGAGAAGGACTTAAACGATTCAGAAATAATTCTTGGAAGTCTTAACAAGAAGCGTGAAGGATGTCCTACACAGACCTTAGGGAAAGGGGGAAAGTTAGAAAGGGGGCACACTGCAAGCTTAAATATGATGAAGATAGAAAATATGTAACATTTTAAGATCCGCTAGCATTGAAATAATGAAGAAAATAAAACTCACAACACCTACTAAATGCTACTCTTTCCAATGCTACTCTTTATTTTTTGGTGTTTGAAGATATTTGTACTCTTATTGTCAGTGGTTTAACCATTTTTACCAAAATAATGTACGTAATTTATAAGAAAATGGAGTGGGTGTCTTGCTTATCTATTTCTGATTGCAATACTACGATTATAATTAAGGCAATATGTATATTGCTAACTGGTTTCTTATCATCGTTGCTATGTGTTCCAACTAGTTATTCTACCGGTCCACCGATACTGAATATAATTGTGCCCACTTACTCAAAAGTGCCGCTCATAATAATAACAATTTCGTTAATGTCAACAATTTTACTCCACACAATGAATAGCTAATCGTTGACAGTCGAGTTAATGTCGGCAACTTTTATCCAAAGACTTTTTTTTCTCTTGTAAAATGGCCGACTGTTTCCATGTTCACTGACATTATTAAATTACTCAGTAATTTGCGGCGACTGACGCCACACTATAGTTACCGCCTCGGAGGACAGAACTATATTAACATAGTAAATACCATAATAGCCTACGTGATGGTCACGGTATTTTTCATTATTGAATATTTTAAGGTGGAGTTTGCCCAGAATATAGATTACAAATCCAGCTGGTAATACCAACTGTGTTGAATAGTTTTCTTTAATTATATAACTCTTTAACCGATGATAATCTTTCAATAATTTTAAAAATACCAACCATACTTTTTCATACTGTTCTAATGGTTAACTTACAAACTACAAGGTGAAATCGAAGACGTGATCAAAAGTGATATGACTTAATTAAGCATAAAAGTGGGATCCTAATAATATAGGTATGTATGGTCCATTCCAACTGACTTGTCTTACTTAGTAAACAATTTTATAACCTCAAAATGTATCTTTTTTGGCTAATACGGCCGTTTTCTGCTGAATAAAGCAGGTAGAGACCATATTTTGCACACCATTTTCCTGATTTTACATCATGGATGGTTTTTTTTATGACAAAATTGTTATTTTAGGCGGAAAAGTAGCATTTGAGGTTATAAAAGTGTTATATAAGACAAGTCAGTTGGAATGGACTTTAGATGTAGAATTCAGACTTAATCATGCAGTGATCAAAATAAAAGTATTTTATTGTAAATAGTGTGGTCACCCTACTTGACAGAAAGAGATTTTCTAATGTCCATGACTGACTTGAATTGCCCTGTAACTAAAGTGTCATTAAAGTAAAAAAGTCTGGATAGAAGCCATAGAGGGTATGATTCTAAAAATAGGGTAACCATGATGTACCTCATCGGTGATTTAATTAAAGGGAAAATTAACAAAAAAGAAATAGCTTTTTTTGCTTGTAACTAATATTGCTTCGAAATTACCATTTATTATCGAGTCTGGAAAATTTGTTTCTGATCACGTCTTCGATGTCACTCTATATACTGATTTTATAATTATTCTAATGTAGACATAACACTACACACACATACACATATTACTACTTTCATTTAGATAATGCATACCTACCATAATTTATAATAAGTAGCCCCAAATTTAAATCCAGCAAAGCGATATTTCTTTCATGAGCATTTTGTGTGTTACTTTCCTAACTGAGCAACAAGGTTTAAGTAAGAAGTAACGCACTAATTGCCCTTTCTGGCTGTATCGTGGATGAAGGGAAATTAATGCCCCAGGGAGATAAACAAGCTATTATTTTTCTTAAAAAACCTTAGTGTCAAAAGTTGGTAACCAGGTGTTTGAGGATTACTGTTACTAATGTTGTTTCTTATTTTGAAAACGAACAAAATGAAGTAAACGCCACTAAGGCTGGTAATAAAGACTTGTTTGTATTAATTTTTAATTTTAATTTAACGAAATCATCTTAGAGCGGCTAATAAAGAGGTTGAGTATCGGAGGAGGGACAGGCTCGTATTTACATTATTAATTAGATTTACAAGTGGGGTGGATGCCTCCTAATAATTATTTCTACAATTTAATTGAGAGCTATGAAATTCCTGCCTCTTCAACTCGCGAATTGAGAATTATGATTCGTATTGTAATTGCAGACGAATTTGTTGTTTGTTAATGAATCGGGCGTATCTCGTTTCGTGAAATTTTAAAGTAATGCACTTTGTTATTTAATGATACAGTGACTCTCATATTCCTTGTTTTTATAGTAAGGGAATTACGTTGATGATGCATTTAACTTATTTTTATTTGAAAAAAGTAAACTATAACGCGACATATTAAAAGAAAATAATTATTTTTTGTTAATTCACAACGTATCCATTGACTAAAGTGTAATAGGTTTAATAAATAGAAATATATTTACAATAACATTTCTTTACCGTTAATTTTAACGACTTATCTACTGAAGCTGTTCTTGCCTTCATATAATTCCATTAATAATCTTCAAAAAAATTAAGCAATATCTTATTGCTGTTATAAGAACAACAACAACTCGTTCATGAACTCGACGCACGAAATATTAACCGGCTAGTAGAAGTTGTCCCGTGAGAGCGTAAAAAAGAGCGCTTTATTCGTCGAGTGAGCGAGCTCGCATGACTTCGCTTACTCGATGGACCGTTCGGTAGAGAGTTTTCAAGAGAATAACACCTCTAATTTAATTCTGACATCGCTATACAATTGTTTACAATTGTTTATAACGCTAAAATTTGATTCAAAATTTTACTGCCAATGAGTGAACTTCCAGAAATTGATTACTCGTAGGAACATAAGCTTGAATTCTCCAGATTCCGTTGTCAGAATTACCAAGTAAAATCCATATAATTAACACACAAATAAACCCACACACATATATAACTAGTATTAACCTGTCAGTTTCAAGCGTCATTCCGAAACATACTTACATACATTCATTATACATATTGACACGTACATACGTGGCAGTCTGTCTTCTATTACTTGTATTAACATGGTATGAAATAACCTGTAATAGGCTGCTAGACCCCCACTTCCCGGCGACGATCAATTGAATGTTTAGCCTAGAACATATCAATTCAATTCTGTTGCCTGTCAAACGCAATTTATTACAGACACAGTTTAAATAAATACTCGTCAGTTATAAAAGGAATTATGTACATTGGATACCAACTGCCTTCAATTAAATAATTGTTTTTGTATTTGCTTCAGTGGATAACGTACTTAGTTAAATTCTAGGCTTTTAGTTAAATTGGAAAAATGCAAATGCTTTTACGTATACCTCCAATACTCTTAAAAATGAGAGCTAACAAAGAGAGATTTTCACTTAGTTGAAAAAAAATGATTACAATAGTTAAGATATTAGTTATATCAACCAAAGCTGATAGTTAACGACAGCAATTTCTTTAGTTATTAAACTAACATCATAGTTGATGTATCTAACGTCTTAGTTGATGTATCTATCGTCTTGTTAGGCTCGTATGGGATCAAGATGCCTATGCACAACAATCACAATCTTGTTATAAGCGACCAATAATTTTTTTCAGTGAAGTCAAGTCAAGATTCGGTTCTGTTAGACATTTTGTCAACCGATGTGATGTCATTCAAATCAGAAAAGTGAACCACACAGTGCGTCAACTATGACGTTAGACCTATCTCTCGTATAAATCTCCATCGATCATCATTTTGATGAATCATATAAAACAATAAAGCATTGAAAGCAAATTAATGCCAAAGTCCGGACGCCACCTCAAAAGAAATGGCCCGAATCGTCCGTGGTCAATTTACTTCAACTTAATCGCTTTGAGCTTGCCTTTGCCAACGTGTGTGTATGTGTGTACAAACAGATTACAATCACATGAGTATTCAAACTAGCTCAAGAACTGTGACGTATTTGCCTTAAAAAATTTCTGAATACTTTGTCGTGTTGGTTTTACCACTACACTCAAAAACCGCAAGCCTCAAGTAATTTACCTATACTAGTGATTCGTTACCATTTGGGCGGATACTTGCTCGATGGTAAATTATACACAGACATTCATTTTCTTCGACACCGACATCAAACACACAAACATCAACACTGACACGGTCGTCTTAAGATTCTAATTTGTTTACAACTGTCAAAACGATCTTCAAGTTCTTCGATAGAATCCATGCACAGGGGAAGAAGTCAAATTTCAACTTTCAAGTTGCTACGCGTAAGGACATTTTGGAATGACAGATTTGTAATCTTACTGTGGGATCCGAATGACACTCGGAATTGACAAATGGTTACCAGTCACAGTTCAACAGTTAATTTGTATGTTAATAATGTGGATTTTATTTGGTTTGTTGAGGAATTTGCTTTTTTAACTGTTGAGGAAGAAATGTAATATGTCTTATGTATTTCAATGTTTCTGCGTTTTTTTGAGTAAAATAATGAAATGCTTTATGAATTAACAATAACAGCTATTGAAAGAGGGAATAAATGCTAAATTGCACTCATTTAGTATGTCGACGATCAATCATGGCGTCCGAGTCATCAGGCGGTTCAAATGTCAACCGTTCCTAGGGTGGCAATAAAAAAAGAAAAAACCGAGTTGCCATTATTAAAAAAGTGACTGTGACTATTTCCATTGTCGATTGCCGATTCGGGATTATTAACTGACTTGCATTTTTTTTGTGTTCTAATATTGATAGATAGGTTCGAGTAGTGACTTTTGGTTTTACATGCAGTAAGTGCCGATTACAATATCGAAGAGAAAATATTTGTGTCAAAATAGCACAAAACGATAGTCATCAGCGTTGTTCACACGCGATGTGAAAAGTATTGTCTGAACCGCTACGGACTACTTTATTTATTGCTCTTTATATTGTTTGCTACTTTTGTTTTGTTTAGTAATAATTCTTTTCAGCATTTTGACGTCTTCATTGGTGCGTTGAATACATTATTTAGGCCTTGTCGTCCAGAGCGCGAAAAAAGTTCTTGTAACCAGAGATGCTCGACAACGTAACGTAGAGTTAGCTTCATCTGTAGTCTTCACAGGCTGTACTGGATAAATTTTATATTAGAAAGAAATTAAAAAAACCTTATCAACATTTACACATGCATCTCACAAAAGGAAAACAATAAACAAGAAAGACAAAGTAATGGATGTTGTAAAATGGTACTAGTTTTGTTCGCAGCACATATTATCCTATGACTCGTGAGAATTTTCCAAAAACCTCGAAAACGGCCACTTATCTATATCGGCACTGAACTTCCACTGGGTCAAACAATTACGTTATAACTCAAAGAAATATGCCCGCAATCAGCAATACGGTTAGTGGATGGCTTTCAATTTGACCGAATGGATTTCCTTTAATTTTACGATTTCGTTTGCGTGATCTCGGCCGGTAATAATTTAATAAATTCGTCCATTGGGAGGGACCTTTAGCTACAGCTATATTAATGGCTCTATAGTAATCAGTTTTTATTGATCAATTCATTTCCTTACCGTATGTAAGTTGCACTTTATAACTTCCAGGGGACTATACTCACACAATATTTATTATTTTAAATCATTGTACAATACAGTAGCATAAACTTAAAAAGCGACCTCGAAAATTTTCTGCAGGTATAAAATTGAAAACACTTTCAATTTTAAATATACCTACAGGGGTACAACTACATGCAACAATTTCTCTTTGGAGGTGCTGAAAATATTCAAACCTATTTATAAGTATACTCGAAAACCTAAATCAAGACCAAAATCTGGCAGTTCCCATCTTGCTTATGTAGTTATTTTAACATTATTTCATAAAAAAACATGAATGAGAACTCGTGTAATCAGTAATATCAGGGTTAGTTTTATTGATAAAAATACCAACACTTAAACCGAAATGCAGTAATCACAGCGAATGTGGCCCCGTTGAGGTTAAGATTTTGATCTTGAATTAGATTTTCGAGTATAATTCATTCCGAAAATATTAAAACCTATTCAATTATTGTTATAACTTTAACTATTATAACTTTACACCGTCTGCAGAGATTGTATACCCTAATGCAGTTGTATAAAAAACTTCAGGGCAATAAAAGAGAGAAAACATAATAATACGACCACTGCCATTGTTCATGTCACAGAAGTTTAGGGCAACTCTTGAATGCTTTTGGTAAAATCACGTATGTATTTAAGTTCCACACCGTCTAGATTCACTTATTACGTAATGGGCTGTAGTCGTTGATGACGTCATTTGTCGTATCAAATCCGGTTTCCGGCCATCACGGTGCCTTGTATCAGAGTAAACGCTTGACGTATGCATCGACGCCCGCGCACCGCATCTGCGCACGGATCGCGTGCAAGCGCACAACATTACCGAGTCAAGCCGCCACGCTACCCCATATTTTAACAACTGTCCTAATGCATCTTGCAATGTTGTTTTTAACTGTTTTTGCCCTATTATTGTTTGTTCTTTTTGGCATGTTTACTTTTAATTTTTGTATGTTCCTTTTTGTTGCATTATGATTATGACATAAAGGGATTTTTTGTTGATTGATCGAGATGTCAATTGCATATTTGTTACCGTTTGAATTTAAATATAAATACGTACTTCTTCGGATTGGACGATTCAATTTATAAATGCATGCTCGATGTTAAACAACTAAAGATTTAGGAAGGAATACAAGATTGCATGTAAATTTATCTGTGTTTATCCGCCCGTGCCGTGAGTAGTCAGTTTTTGAAATTTAAAATTTTCAACCAAATGGATCGATTTTTTTCTTCATTTCAGGTGCCTGTCAATGAAAGCGCCAGACAGGTATGTCGCTATCTCGGTCGCGGCGCATTCGGTTTCGGTAACGTTCGGAAACGTTCGGGCGGACTCGGATCGCTCGCAGGCTAAGGGGGTAGCCTGGAAGACCACACCCGCAACGCAGGATTATTAAATTCAGTATTACTTTCCCAAAAATGCTTATCGATGTTTAATTTTGTGTTTATCGATTTATTTTTGCCAAATTTCATTCCATTAGAACCTATTGATGAGGTAGGTCCCACTTGTGCCATCGAATTTGGTCTTGTTACTGGTCAAACAACAGTTTGATTTATGACTAGAACATTTTCATTGTTTTCCTCATTGGTGTGATTATTTTTCTTGAAATTTTCGGTTTTAATTTGTTGTCGGTGTTTTCGATCCAGGTTACAACCCTAGCTTTAAATGATAAATCAGTCCTGACCATACCACAGATAAATTTACAAATAACCTCTATTCCGTAGTTAGATGTTGCATTTAATACCTATTCGTGTTTAGTTTTTTAAGCATGTCAATTATTTTCATGTTAACCTAATAGTTTAATTTCATTTGTGGACGTAGGTGCATTGTGGCTTATTTGGAGGTTTACTTTAATCATATAAGAGAAAAAAAACTCAGAGTGGTCGAAATGGACACAATTTTACAAACACTTGTTAATAAAAATACACATGAAAGTAAAGTTATGAAACTTCTTAATGATATTAACTAGCTATCAAATTTTACCAATACCATAACCTATAATCTGAAAGAAGAAAGAAGAATTTCTAGCCATTTATAGATTATTGGGGTTATAGAAACGAATGCAAGATTTTGCAGCACAGCAAACTAAAAGTTCAATTCTAGTACGTAGGAGTTTCAAACCATTGCACAATGCACCGTATTGCATCAAAATTCTAAATAACAATACTTCTGCATTAGAACGCGTCGAAGCACGCATGAGAGGCATCAGCTCAAAACTTTGGACGACAAATGCGTCATCAAATCGTAAAGGATTTAACGCCTGTGTTGGCACGCTTCTTTTGTTGGCTATAAAGCCGACCATTACCATGTTTGATAAAATGTTGGTTACAAAAAGATACTAGCTGCCCTCCTAATTCAAAAAGATACATGTCAAATTCACAACTAAAGTAGAATCAGCTCTCTACAGTTATAAATAGAGTTGCGTTTGCAATGGAAGTTGAATAGCTGTTGCGGCGTTTTTATTGAAGCAATGTAGACTGGTAGCTACTGTAGACTCCCCACGGTGAGTCCTCATTCACAGTGGTACCATGCTGTGGTTCATATAAAAGCGAAAGCGGAGCAAAGAGATTCTCGTTTTTGTGTCTTGTTAACTTTTTTTGCAAAATGCATCAGTAATCTTAAATCAGTTTTGCGATGTCATTAACATTTTTATATTAACAGTCTACCGATCGCGGATGCAACTGTAGCATATTGAGAATTCAAGGTAGCTATCGTAGTCGACATCCCTTAAGTTTTTAAATGGTTTCATCTCTGTGACGTCTCGTCTGTTGGCTTGTTTTGTATTCGTTTTAATCCGGGAGCCAATTCCCAAGGCTTTAATCTAATGGAATTCGAATGGTGTCATCTCAAATTCTTCTTATACCCGAACGGTAGCTCTCTGGGTATTAAGATAATGATAGAAATACGTTAGGATTAAATCAGCTGACGTATTAATATTATTTCATTTAATAATGTTGAGAGCTTTAGTATACTCTTAGTTGTGGTTGTTTTGTCGAAAAAAATATTTGGTGCTTTAAGTTGTAAACTTGTCTACTTTTACAACAAAGGACAAAAAATACTCAAGCAGTCGAAGTTTCAAAAATAACTACGTTTACATTATCCAATACTTATTCAAGATTAATGTTTTGAATATGAGATATTGTACTCATATTTTTGTGCATGTGATATGAGCGGACCACATTTTCAAAATGAATATACCTACCTAAGGTCTTAATATACAGTATATTAATTTTCAAAATGATGTCCACTATCATTTATCCCACTGTATCCATTTAGTGTAATAAAGTGTTTAAAACACTAATAAATAAACATGAAACGGTAAAACAACACCCAACAAATTCCAAATAAACATAAAACCAATTCAGCAAAACCCTTTACAAATAACACCCATGAAAACTTATAACCTTTTAAACGCAGGCGGCAAAACAAACGGCAATCGGAACAAAGGATCAGTTTACATTCTAACGCCTTTTAGACCAACAAAGGGATTCAAATAAACACTAAATCGTTAACCCTTTGACCGTCGGTGGGCAATTTTCAGTTAAAACAGAATGGAAATGGTTTTCCAAAGGGATCACCCCTACTGCTGTGACGCTTGTTTCCAAGTCTCTGCATTTACACCTTCGGGGAAACATGTGGAAGCTAGGGGTAATAAAATGGCGTTTATATTCTGAAATATTTGCCTAGTTTTAACAGTGAAAACCATTGTGATCGCTTTTAATATTGCGATATTTGAAAAGAGACTTGAAATGAATTACTTTGTACTTTTAATTAGTACAGTTTGAAATCAGCTTTAAAGTTTTCTAATCTTAAAAATGTATTTGAAGAAAATAATTTGGTTTTGTCTCTATGAGTCTGGAATATAATAGGGATCTACTACATTTGATTGGTGAAATAGTGATTGGTGATGTAGTGAAATCTTAAGAAATCCGATATTGAAATCGATCAGTTTTAATATGTTTATTAAAACTGATCAATTACGATATCGCATTGTCATTCTTATTAACATAAAAACACAGCTACAGCTTGCGCACGTACTAATTTCATGAAACGGCCCAACATTGCTATTTTAAATTTAAATTACTACACTAACGATTGTTTTCAATTTAGAAATTTGCTCCTCTGTCACCTCTCGGCCTCTAAGAGGTGTGGCCACGACTCTGACAATCGACTTTGATCTCGCCGCCTAGTCGCCCCCGCACGGTACCAGCGCAATAGACCTAAGTATATTTACTGGTATAATTATTATTTGAATCAAATTGTTCAAGTTTTTGTTACTAACAGAACTATAAATATCGAATAATCATTCATAGTCGCTCACAAAATATTTGCTAATGGAGGTATTTTATTTAATCCATCTCTCACTTCCCATCATCCTCATTATCAATTATATTTTATTTAACGACTGCAAATTTCAACCCAAATTTAACGTCATTATAAATTCAACCCACTTCTTTTGACTTAATCACCACCACTAAACCAAACGATCAATTTAATTGATCAACTACATCTAATTATATAACTCAGTGAAGTTCAGATCCACGTAGCGTAACCATTAGACCACCTAACCCCTGGAGGTGCTAACGTGCTCATGTGAGAATCCTTGTGTTAAATGAGCCCTCTCGCCAATTATGTCATGACTGGCCGGTGCATTGCTCTGGTCACTCACCGCACTCACCCACTTGAGCGCGGAGGCGTGAGGAACGCAATGGACTTTCCCTCTCATCAGTATACCCTAACTCGTGAACCCTCGGTCCCTTTTGTGATGCGTCTTAGTGCAAACGGTGCTGAGGAAGGCTTGAGCAGCTGTAAAGATAGTTTTTTTTTTGCTGTAAAAACACTTAACCGAAATCATGCAAATATATAACAATATCAAAGAAACACTTGTCTAAAATGACAAGGATTAAAAACGTTGGGTATTTAAAAGTAGCACATCTTGATATATTTTTTATCGATATACATGTTATCGTTCTGATATTTTCCTAAATTTATCTGATTCGAACCATATTTGACCTGTTAGTGAATGTTTTAGTTGTAAATAAAGCAAATTAGAACTCTGTCAATGTTTGAAGATAATTCAAAGCGTTCAAGACAAATGAATCTATAAAATTAATTACACCAGTAATCGAAAACTCAAAAGAATTTCTTCATCTCTGCTGATGCTGTGGGGGAGCGGAAACAAATGAAGGGCGGACATTGAATAATTCGATTTCCTTATTTGTACCAATCAATATCTTGTAAGAGCATTCGATATCTTGCGAATGAGACGTTTGATGTTGGATATTGAAATAATATTTGCGCAAAATATGAAACACGGTTCACTTCTCAAAGATTGATGTTCTTATGTCGGAGATTGGTTACCGCAATGCGAAGAGGAAAGTTATCTGAAGTGGTTTTGCATCTGTTTTCGCCAGTCTTGAAATTGACAAGTAAACTCAGGTGCAACACGATAACTAAATTTCAAGTGATCCCCTCTAAACAGTTAAAGGGTGGCTGGAAGCGGCGGGCGGTGGTCGCAGACGGCATATTAGTAGGTATAATTGCATTTGCTACCGAGCTCACTGACGTTTCCTTCAGAGAGTCTACCGCTGTATCTACGGAGACAATCGAGTTACCAATAAACCACCCTCTGGAATAAGTTGCCACTGATGAGAATATTTCGCTTCTTGATTGAATTCCTGACGTCTTCGGGACCAATCCCAACTGAGTCAGAGGAAACATAGACTGCGATAAAGCTTCCTTAATATACACGAAGAAAAATAAGATTGGAAGTAATCTTTCGGTTTTTACGTCAAATGAAATGAACGCAGGGCAGTATCTGATTAATTAAGAAAGAAACTCCGCTAAAAATAAGCTTATATTAAATTCGGTTGGTAATGCTGTCGGGTACTTATTTAATTCCGGATATAAAATTTCTGTGATTGAGCTCCGGCGGGTGGAGCGAGGGGCGTGAATTCCAACAAAATTAGCACCAGGGGTCGAAATAAAAAAGCGAAGGAAAAATTTAATGAACAGGAAAATGCTCCTTTTTGCAGCTATTCCATCTATTTATCTACATCGGGATGCCCATTACCTTGCTAAGAGAAAAGTTTACATTTTTAATTTAATGATTCCACTTTGTGGAAGTTGGGCGGGTTTCAGCGAGATCTTAATTTGGGGATTTCTGAGGCGTCTCGTTTTGTAAATATTATTCCTTTAATAAGACCTCACGTCGAGGGGTGCCTTCTGAACTCCGTGATTATGACTCTCTCGCGAGCTTCATTTTGGACCTCGTCAATTTGATTGGCGCTAATGAAATTTTTCCTACTTTGCCATTTTCTTGTTCTTGACAGTATAATTTTGAAGCCAGACGTTCCTTCTTGTCACTAGCACGCTCTAAACGATTACCAGAGCAAATTTGTTTCATAATATTTTTCCTGTTTATTTTTATGTTTCACTTCTCCTAATGCAATTTGTTACTTATATCCTTTGGGCGCGTAAAGTGCGTGTCCCATCTGTAGCTAAATTTCTAAATCGTCAAGTCTCAGCTGCTGCGGTGTGCGCGATGACGTTTCGCTCTTAGCGGCTGTTTTAAAATTGAATATTTGATGCGCTCTCCCTCATGACGAATCCGCGGCGGGCGGAAAGTGCCCAATTCCGCGGTGCGTAATTTTTGAAATGCCTTTGTTAACGACTGCTCCCATTACCCTCAATTTCCCGTGTCACTTTACAATGCTCATAATATTATTTTCTGCGTTTATTGCCCTTGGTAACATTATGGTGTTGGTGTAACTTTGGCTATTAAACCTTTATAACATAAATATAGACACACTAGTGGGAGTCATCTTGACTCACGCTCAAAATAATATTATAAGTAAAATTGAAATATCTGAAGCACAAGCAAAGGTTTTGGTAACCCTTGTCCAGTAGCAAGCAATTTAATAGCCCAGGTAGGACTAGTTTTTTAGAGGATTTTTTATTAATATTAAATGATTAAGGTGCCTCATACTATTCGCCAATCGTGTTTTAAATTGTAATTATTTTACAGGTCTAAACTGGCAATACTGCTCAAATGGCTGTGGCCCGTTTCACGAAGCTACAAGTTACAAATTACAAGCGGAACTCTCTATCTAGTAAGAGGAGTTAGAAAGAGACTTCCGCTTGTAATTAGTAACTTGTAGCTTCGTGAAACGGGCCTCTGGTCGTCATTGGTCGAGGTTGTGTCAAATGGAAACTTGTAACCTGTAAATTGTAATTTGTAGCTTTATAAAACAGGCCCCTGGTATTCGTAACTTTATAAACCTTAACCTGTCGACAAACCGTATCACCAATATTAAACACCTTTCTAAACCATTGACATAGATTTCGACAGACCCGATTACTCATAACGAGTAATATATCTGTTTCCCTGTTATCAGGCATTGCATGGCACTCACTATTTCCATTCCAAACGAATGGTAACAGATTAGTTCTTTCTAATTACGGAGATAGCGAATCCAATAACGGTTTATCGCATTCATTTGTTTGAAATCTAATAGGAATTTTGCATGTTATGTATTTATTGGTCGATATTATGTTTGCTTTCTGATACTGTTTCGTATTAACGGTGTAATGATAAATGTAACGTTAGATACATATGAATAAAGTAACTATTAGATACAGGATGATATTTTTGGTGTAGAAATAGAAAGTGTTATCATTTCGTACGTTGAAAAAATGATAAGGCATAGTCAAACATTGTGATGCCGTAGTTACAAGAATCACATGATTTCAAAATAGAGCAGTAAATTACAGTTTTTTCTTATAAATTACAACGAAAAGCAATCACCTGTCAAAATATGTGTAAACTTTTTCAAATTAACCATTTTTATGACTTAATCATTCAGCCATAATTTATCAAGAGACTAAATTAATTTAAAAAATGGTATATTAGCATTTAGACTAGAAAAGATAAGGCACTAAAGGTCGAGGGGTAAGTTTTTTCGAAAACATCTGTTGTGTGTTGTGTTTTTTGTGTTCAAAAGACATGATGGATCAGTTTCAACGCGCATTTGCCGGTCTCTTTGTTGTTAGTTTATGGCATTGTAATGTGTTTTTTTGTTTGTACAGTACGTGTTACACTCGCTCCCGAACTTGGGAAATTACTTCTTTATTATAAGTTGGCTTAGGTTACAGTTGGGAGTTTGACAATATTAACTTTTTGAACTGCAGTTGATATTGATGATTTTTTAGGGTATACTACATAATTCCGAAGAGTCATAATTACGAATAATCATAATGCCTTTATTTTTTGTCAGGTTACAATGATATAAATATATTTTTTTGTCAAGAAGCGATTTCCATATCATACAAGCCAATTTGATATAGGGGTTCTAAAATCCAGGTGACGTCAAAAATCAATCAAAATTTTACCATAGAAAATGCAAAAAATATCATTGAAAATCCTAAAGATTACAGTTTTTTCTTAAAAAAAAAACTATAACCCACGTAAGGACTATAAAGGGGGATTACATTTTTAAACGCAATTACAATCGGATTAGCTAATTTTCGACGGCGACACTGTTACACAAAAGGAAAAAAAACACGTTGCAATCCCCAAGACCTTCATACAAGTGTGGGAGTGAATACGTTTTAAGAGCTCTTCAAAACCACCGTTGCGTGTTTTTTAATAAGATTTACAAAACTGAAGTTTACGTAATCTTATCTTTTAAAGAACCTTTTCTTTCATATGCTATTGTAAAGCCATGTGACATTAAAAGATTTGGATGTAGAGAAAAAACGTGCTTTAAGTTTTTTTCAATTATCACTTGAATGCGTTTTTGTGGACATGTGTAGACTGATAAAACCCGATGTAGCAACTTTTAACGCTTTTCTTATACGGCGTGCTGTTTTTTTGATGATGTGTATTGTAACTAGGAATCGTTTTACATTTCTTAATTACACTGGGCCGCAAAACTAAGTATCACACTTTTAATAATAGTCAATTCGCTTAGATAGTGTCGCTACACTCGCACGTACTTGTGGTTATTATAATAAAATACGAATATAATTCGAAGTAAGCTGCCAAATTCATTTACGTCGTAACTCCCGCAAGTGAATTTGGTAGTTTACATCGAAATATATTCGTATTTTATAACAATAACCACAAGTACGTGTGAGTGTAGAGATCTATCTAGAAGCGAATGGACTATACTAGCTAGTATTAAACGTGTGATACCTACTTAGTTTTGCGGGCCAGTGTATTTTCACTGTCGTCTTGCTATCTTTTTTTGTATTTTTTGTATGTCTATTGTAAAAGATGTTTGTTTGTTATTTACTACTACTGGTTTAACTAGGTCAGTCAGTAAGAGTAGCATTCAAAGAAAGCACAGCAACTTGATCTACTTTTTTTCGATTAACCTTCAACTGAGTCTTTCAGACGGAGTGAAAGCTTTCAGTTTGTATTTGAACAGCGAACGACCGTGGAATTTTTACTATTGCGATTTCAAATAAACCGTTTCTAAACGACCTCTACCTTTGAAAGAACTGTTCAGAATAGCAGTTCAAGTTATGCTTGTTTTGCACTGAAACAGCCAGAACTCTAGAGCTGTGGTTTCGTAAAGTTGCTTCGACTTCATGGGTCATTATTGTGTGGTTTCAGAGTGCATTCAATGCTTTTGCGATAATGAATAGAACTGTATGAGGCATTCGTAAGGCAAATATGAAGGAAGTTCATCTTGCGTTGCGGCAGATAGAGAGGAACTTTGAACAGTTTTGATTCATGTGATAAAATGTATTTAATTTTATTATAAAAAACGATTAAAACTGAGTATTAAAAGTGGTGATAACCGTTCTTTTCGATTAAAATAAATCATGCCTTACGTTAGTTAAATTAAATGTTGCTATTTTATTTTTATACGTATTTAAGATCTTCTCAGCCTTGGCAGCTGATCTTGAGTTCCAAAGAACTGGGTTTTATTCCGATTTCTGGTAGCTTTTAACACAGTTGCATACCTACTAACCCTCTTATGCATAAACGTGCAATAGCTAAAGTGTACTTAATATAATTATGCTCTGGCTTTATCTGTCATTGTGACATTTTAATTTGACAAAATGTGGCAAAGATTACTTTAACTGAAATAAGTTATTCTGCGTTTATGATGAAGGGTGTAAGTAACTAACATTTAAAGATAAACTCAATTTTTCAAATTCGAACGCTGCACACATTCTCGCAAGTATCAAGGCAATCCATGACATAGGCGTTTTTCCAATTTTCAACGCTCAAGACTAGTAGTCTCAGTTGCAATTAGAATGTCTGAATAAAACACGTGTGATTCCCGAAGAAACCCGACCGACTCCGAATCATCACGAAGTCGAGTGTTTGTTTACATGCGACCGAGCCTATGCCATTCGTGAGATCCAGGGTGGGTAGAGCTAGGAACATGGTAACAGTGACAAGTTTGATAGAATTCTAGCTTTAAAACAATTTTTTTAAGGGTTCCCTATTAATATGCCTACGTCCGTCCGTCCATCTGTCCGTACCGAGCGGTACCTATCTTATGAACCTGTAACGAGGTGTATCTACTTCGAACTAATAGATAGCGGGTTGATTTTTGTTCAGAATATGTGTTATTTTTTATATATATTTTGTGTTACGGCTTATTTAGTAACAAAAAAAGAAAGTGAAATAATAAAGCGTTTTTTTTCAAGATATTTTTATTTTTGTTGTGTCGTAAAAACGGGTGTCACACAAGCGTAAAATTTGGTATGATTATAGTCAACCCCTGAAGAAAACAACATATAAAAAAAATGGTCAAGAATGAGTTGGGCTCGCGCTGATTCGATTCGAAATCGAATATAATAATATCCGTATGGCGGTACGGAACCCTCGGTGCGCGAGACCGACTCGCACTTGATCGGTTTTTACGGTATAAAAAAGCGACACGAGGACACAGTTCATCATCATTATTTCAGCCTAGTCGTTCACCGCTGGTCGTAGGCCTTAGTATTGTGCTACCAGCATCCCATAAGTTTCTTGCAATCTTGATTAGATCATCGGTTCACCTCGTGGGAGGCTGACTGACACGTCGCTTTCCTGTACGCCTCACTCTAGAACCTTACCACCCCAACACACACAGATCACCAGATTACAGATGGTAAGTGGGCTCTGAGGTGTCAACCCACCCACGCTGGTCATTTCGAATGCACCATCTTGATAGTTAGAAATCCACTACGGTGCGTTTTTCGAGGGCCTTCTTGCCTTGCACCTTATCTATGTGGATTGTGGAATCTGTATTTCCGAACCATACGACTTGGGGGCCTTCAAAAAACGAGCCTACTCTTCTCAAAGGCCGCCGGCGCACCGGCGATTCCTCTGGTGTTGCGGGCGTTTATGGGTCGCGCGCGATGATAACTTACCATCAGGTGGCTCGCTTGCTCGTCTGCCGGCTTTTTCACTTAAAAAAATCCGTTTTTTGATACTTGTTTTATCGACAGTCATTTCATAGAACGTATCATTTTACCGAATTTCACTTCATCGAAAGCTATTTTCTGCTAAAACCCTGTTGTTTTCAGGAGGACTACCGTGATATACTAAAGCAGTTCAATTTAGGTGGAGAGAAAGGGACAGAGCTGTGTAACTGCTATTATAGCTCTGTCTCTTTCTCTCAACTTAAACTGAACTGCTTTAGTATGTCATGATATCCCCCAGTGGCCTGTTTTATAAAGCTACAAATTACAATTTACAGGTTACAAGTTTCCATTTGACACAACCTCGAACAATGACGACCAGCCATTTGAGCAGTGTTGCCAGTTTAGACATGTAAAATTGTTACTTGTAGCTTTATAAAACGTGCCCCAGGTGATCTTAAAAAAAATACGTTGGTTAGGTTGGGTTCAGCTCGATTTACGTTGGTCAAGTATAGTGCCAAGGACAGTGGAGTGCAAAAATAGAAAGCGATTCTATTTGGATCCACTGACTCGCTACTGTCCGATCGGTTTACACTACTGTACTGTCCACTGTCTTTGACCAATGTAAATCGGGCTTTAGATTTGCGAATATCACAAAATCTAAACTCCTGCGCTTAGAAAAAGTCAATGAAATTAAAATTCTGTGAAGTGATACGTTTTATGAAATGAGTGTCGAACTGTCGACAGTGCAAGGCCTACAAGGGTAAACCGTTTTGATATTTTGGTGTTATACATGTTAGGTTAGGTTAGGTTAGTATTACACGAGGCTTATAAGAAAAAAAATAGAGTTTGCTTCAAATCAATAAAAAAAAACACATGTCAGTTCTACAGTATTCCAAGTGCATGCACTCGCTTGAGACAGAATTGGCACTCCACATGCGACCACTCAATCATGAGTTTGCATTCTGCAAAGTAACTATTCCCCTTCTTACAGAAAGGGCACATCTCCTATAAAAATAAATTTGTAAATACAACCTTGTTTATGACTGGGTAGGGTTGTGTTTAAATTAGTAATTGTAATTGTAGATGCGCTCTTAAGTCATAACTACTAGTGAACTTTAGTCGATTTAGGAAATTTACTTGCTTCAAACTAGGAACACTCGTGACAGTTGGCCTATTTTAGTAATATAGTGTTGCATGTTTTTTGTTTGTCAAAATTACTAGGTTTCAAATTTTAAATAAATCTTTTGTTTTTTCACGGTCTTCTTTGATGAACTCAATGCGTATTTTTCTCTAACAAGTGTACCAAGAGGACATAAAAATATAAAAATTTGGGGAAAATTTTGACGAAGTATGTAGAGCATACTAAATGAAACAAAATTGCTGAAATATCAAAATAACCTGTGTTTATTCAAACAATAATCCAGAAACTCTGTTAAATTGTATTTTTTTTAATTTTAATCTTTGAACGAAATCTACTACATTTCAAACTTCACACCTAATGCAATAGTAACTAAGGGTCCCCTAATTTAATCTAATCCATATCAATTTTCTTTTTGCAAACAAAAACAGTTTATGGCGGTTACGAACGAAAGTGTATTGCAATGAAAAAAAAAAGTATTAAAAAATCAAGCGGGAGTTGTGATTGATCACCGCCTTGGAGCTGTTTTTTGTATGGAGTCATACAGCTCGATATGGAGCCCAATTTGTATGAAAAACAGAGGGATTGGCACCGAACGGGGCAAATTAAAAACACGGAGTGGGCATGCGATGGAGAGAGGAATTTCATTTACCAATAAATAAGGGATGTTGCTCATAACAGACGGGAAATTATTTCTCTTTCGACAGTATAGCTGACTCAGTCTATCTTTACGTTTCTCAGGAATCGTAAATGTCAGGCGACAATCTTGTACGGTCAAGGAAATGTATTCGCGTTCCATTTTCACTCTTGTCACAATGACAATAAGAGTCAAAAAGGTACGCGAATACATTTCCTTGACTGTACAAATTAACCTAGTCCCAAACTAAGCTTTAGGTTCGTACTATGGGAACTAGACAACCATAAATATTGTTATACAGCTGGTATAGAATGCCATTAGGCATTAAGTTCACCTTTTTTCTCAAATTTGTATTTTTGTGCAATAATATAACATACCTAACATAAACTCACGCGTTCTTTCCCAGAGTGGGGTAGGCAGAGCTATATACAGAATTATTATTAAGTAGTTGATACTTTAAGTGACAAATAAGTTTAGAGGTCGAAATAATTTAAATTATTTTTGTGCGATAAAGATTAAATACATAAATAAACACGTAAACATCCAAGACTCCGAAACAAAAACCTCGAGCTCATCATTAAAATATTAGCATTTACCCAGATTCAAACCCAGAACCTCAAGCTTTGTAGGCAGGGTGTCTACTCGTACCACCTAGGCTAACCAAGTTGTCAACAAATGTATAACATAACAATCGCCAGTGAAACAATCACCGTGACGTATGAGTGTACATTTTTAACCCCCGATATAAAAAGAGGGGTGTAATAAGTTTAACCTGTGTATCTGTGTGTCCGTCTGTGGCATCGTAGCTCCGAAACGGATGGACCGATTTGGACGCGGTTTTTTTTAAAGAATGCTAGCGTAACCGGAATAGCTCTTAGCTATGTTTCATTAAAATCGGTTGGGCCGTTTAAGAGATATCAGCTTTGAAAGAAGGGGCCATTACATCGGGGTTTTTATTTTTTAAATTATTATGTTCTGATACACAAAATTCGCATTTTTAAAGTGACTTTCCCACACAATAATAGAACTTGCCACAAAGCAAATGTAGGTAATTTAAGAAAAAAATGTAAGTATTGAAAAAACTTCTTGATACTTTAAGTGATAAATTGTTTAGCAATGTAGAAAATTTTCAATTTTGTGATTTCAAAATGCTCCTGTAATTTTAAAGAGTGAAAAACCAACTAATTTATTTTAGGACAATAAAAATATCTTTTCTTATGTTTTATATGACTACTAAACCCTTTAATTATTCCTTAAAAGATAACAGAAATCGTGTAGCAAATTTTATCTGATACGGTCGGCGTTATAGGTAGCTGCACACTTTAGTTCCTTGTCACATTAACGTCATGTTTGAACTGCTGCACTAATCTATCAAAGGTGTTAAAGCGACAAGGTACAAAAGTGTGCTTACTTATAATAATTAAAAGGCTGACTGTACCTACTAAGAGTAGTCAAACAAAGCTCATTTAATACCACCCACAGCGCCTGATGACTCATTTACAAATAAAACTGGCCATAAAATGAATAAATTGAAATATTCCAAAACTTCCCTCATAAGAAACCTTTCAAACCCAATTAATGTCGATATTACGAACCCCTAAAGAGTTGGAAACACGAAATGGAATTATGCATTCCCCTAAAAGTCCCCATTAGAATTAGAGCCGGAATTTATTCCGCACTGGGGCCCAATATTTCCGGATTTCCGGGATCACTGTTCCTGGTTTACAACTTGGAGGTAAACGGACACTTTCGTTGTTTGAGACAAGAATTTCAGTTCCGATAGGGAAATTTTAAAGTCTGAAATGTCAAGTTTGAAGTTCATAATAATTGCGGAAACGGGTAAAAGTTATTTTCAAATAAAATTATTTCAAATAAATTTTGAATGATATAGTATGCTTACATAACATAATTTTGTTTAATTACATTCAATGCAATTGGTAAATATAACATATTAACAGGTCATTATCACATTAAATATTTTTTCTTATTAGATAATTCTGTTGAGATTGTTACTATTGCACTGTACTCATATTTTTCTAAAATAGATTAACTTACCAAGCACTAAAATAATAATCTAGATTTTACTAGCATTGGTCATACAATGGACACGATTTTTAGTGTTTACTTAGACCGAAAAACACACACGCCGTCCCTTAAAGAAACACAAAACACATTTACAAAACTCATTGAGAGCATTGAAACTTATAAAACACAAAATGGCGTTGGAGACATGCAATCATATTAATTTATGGGCATCTTCGAAAACTTTTTAAGCTCTAACCGTTTCCAGAAACTTTTACATTAAAGCTCCCGGAACTTCAATTTAATTTTGTATCTACTTCTGAGTTCTGTTACACCTTGCTTGTTTAATGCTTTTGTGTTTTAAACAATTTATAGCAATAGTTTTTATGGGTTCTTACTTTGTATTGCAAAGCAAAAATAAAACTACCACGTAACTACATACATTAAAGGTCCTGGCAACATTTTATTTACAACAAAACTACAGAAGTAGAGTAGTGGACTACGCACATGAGCAAAAATTTAACGCATTTAGCTCTAATGTCTTGATTATGAGAAGTTAATACGTGTTACAATGAACAGTCAAGAACTCCACTTTATGATTAATATAATCCTGTCAGATTACCGAAAGAGAAAAAGCCATATGACTAGTATAGCTTTTCATTTCCACTGTAATGGAGCAGGTACATCCTACGGCCTCTGATCGATTTTGAATGGTGCTCTGGAAAAATGGCGCCAACTGCACTGATTGTAGCTTCATTTACTCAACAATGTAAGCATCCAGACCAATAAACAAGTCAGAACAAGCAGGCTGTCAAATAAATCCAACAAATATTTTAATGGCACCATAGACCCTCTTTATAGCTGTTATAAAGGCGCGTAAAACCTAACCAACCCTTGGACAAAGTCTTTACTATAAAATAAATCTAGCAAGTTATCGTCCACAATAAACAGTCGCCGCGGAAGGCTATCGCCAATTCCCACGCAAAGTTGCTGTTAATAAAAGCAACAAAATTATATATTCAAGAGTTAGGAGGTGGTGGTATAGCAGTTAGGGTTTTCTACGTGGTCCGGGTTACAATGCAAATTGCTGTAGAGGGGTGCGCCGATGCCCTCTAACTGTAAGTCTAAAGATGGCCGCTGTAATGGCGAAATGAAATTATTAAGCATTGTCTTGTGAAATCGGCCGCAGTCGACACCTGAGTCTCGCACTTAGTGTGGATAATCCTGGTCGCGGCACCAAAATCGCTGTCTCGCATCGTAAAAGATAAGTTCCTGGTTTGTTCACTTTTATTACGTTATACGATGAATATGAACAGTTAAAGAGTTTTGACATAAGTTATATTGTTTTGGACATATAGGATTTCCTGTAACGTTGATATTTTAAAGAAAAAGTCGTTTATCGGAATTAATTATTAATTTCTCAAGTTTTGTGTGTCTAAACATTATGGGTACAAATGACCAATCTTACGCATGTAAATTTTGTTCAAAATCATTGTTGTCAATCAATCAATCAATCAATCAATCTTATACAAATTAACTTAGCCCCAAACTAAGCTTAAGGGTTGTACTTGACAATGATATAGATACACAGAAAACATCCAAGACTAATAAGCAAATACCCACGCTCTTCATGCAAATATTGGTCCTTACCTGGAATCGAACCCAGTACCGCTAGCTCCTTAGGCAGGGTCACTACCAACTAGGCTAACCCCGTCGACAAACTACACTTCAAATCATTTACCTGGAACGGCTGCAGCACTACCCCTATCCAATGACGGATCCACGCAATCCCAACGCGAAGACATTACGCTACCCTTCAGCTTTGTATTAAAATTTAAATCTACTTTGCGAAGTGTATTTTATACACGCGGTCTTGCAATTTTGATCGTCATAAAGCCTCCAAACGTGTATTATTATGCTGTACCTTTGTGGTATTCGGTGTTACACTGCCGAGCATTTCGACGTTCTCCCATGAGTTCAGTATGCATAATGTTAATATATTATAGATGATTTAATTACTCGTTTGTGGTACACTTGCGGTTTAATGTTGATGCTCGTACCGTTCGTTTTACATTTAAATCATTATATGCGTATTTATGAACTAATAAAGCATCTCGCGTTCGTTGGATGCTGATCTTAGACTATATTAAATTGTTTTTTTTATCGGACTGTGCTGGCAGTCACGTAATTAGGTTCATCGTTAGTAAATCAACTAACAATCAACTATGTGAATTTTTCTTTTTAATGTATTTGATTGATTGCTCTTTTATTTAAAAAAAAGGTAATAAATTGACTTGACGTTTTACTAAATGGTAATTGAAGAGCCAAGAAGTGATTAAACTTCTTTTTAAATGAAAGAATCAGGCTGTTTTCATAGAATACACGAATATGATGTTAACGAAATCGCGGACAAAATTGTCTCTTAAAGATATCGCTACTACCTTCTCAACCCTTAAGTTTCCGGGTAAGAGATTTCTAAAATAAAAGTTGAAGAGGTATTCTACCTTAATACTAAGGTTTGGCAGCTTGCAATCTTGAAATAGCAAATATCATGGACGCTACTTTGAAAATCGAAGTTTAAAGTTTCATTAGTCTCATCCCCTTCTCTCGAGTAAGTCTCGAATGACAAGTGACATGGATACCACCCAAAGTTTCGATTTAAGTTCTCCGTTTTAACCATCTAAGTGTCTCAGAACCCATGGCATAAAAAAATCTACACTCCTTAGGCATAGACACCACAAGTGTCAACCAGAGTCTATTTCCAAAAACAAAGCCTGTAAAGTACCATTGTATGCATTGAGTGCAGGACATACGGGCATCTTATGCACAACACTGTACACGTGTCGAGTTTCACACACGTGCATGCACTTGCATGCAGCTTTGTTTAATTAGAGAGGTGATGAGACCGTGGAGGTTCCGGGCAGATTGAAAACCACAGACCGATTGAAGATAATGCTTGAAAAAAAAAATTTGACTTTAATTTGTAACATTTTTATAAATAGACCAGTACTGTAGGAAGTTGGAATGAAATTCTTGCTGAGACTTTCCCAGTGCGCTACAATATGGGGCTTTTTAAAAAGGGTTTCATTTTTCGTCGAGATCGGCAACGCATTGGTGACGCCTCCGGCATTGCAAATTTCCATAAGCGTCGGTGACCACTTCCCATCAAGTGGGCCCTATGCCTGTTGCCATGGCAATAAAAAAAGTTTAGTTTTAGGGAAATAATGGCCACGCCAAGTGTCTTGATGAAAAAAAAGTATTTTTTTCTTAATGCATAATTTTGCAGCTTGCGCACCCGAAGTTGTTTTCCGTTTTCAAAACATTTATCTAGATGTCTAAAACGAATGTACTTTTGTGTAAAATACTTGAAATCAAAATCCAAATTTCGCCAAATAGGGATGTACAAAGAAATTTCTTCCAACCAGTTCATAATAATGAAATAACAATGAATGCTGGGTTTATAGTATAATAGGTGAGTAAGCATATTTTTAGAAATGTTTTTTAAATTAGAATACAAATATACATTTATTTATCTAATCTGCATTACGTGCCAAAAATTTAAAATCAAATGGGTTAAACTAAAAATGGTGGCCGAACTGTGGTTATAGGAAGCATGAATAATATAAGGCCTAATTTAGCGCAGTATCAGTTGAGTTTTACATACTATCACGCCTTTATAGCCTTCATTATGAATTACCTACAACTAAAACTCTGACGTCATACAAAAGCCAAAGGACCCAAAGTAATAATTTAGATAACGGAACGTAACATAAAATTAGTTAGGTAACTTAAAGTCTGAAAATATATTTTTTAGAAATTTTTTTTTCTTAGGTAACGGCGTTCAAACAATTTATCTTGTGGATCTATGAAATGCGACGATATGGAATGTCTAGGAATGTAAGCGCCACGGTTCGTTGAAATGTATGTTTCATGTACTTGTACAACAGTACTATTATTCTACGTGTAGTTGAATACATTAGGAAATTGCGTATAAACGCAATACTACTACAAGCACAATTCTACGAACTCTAACAGATAACAACTAAACAATGCGAGAGACTTCGTTCATCTTATTTGACTAGCAACAAAAGTTCGACGCAGAGAATGGGATAGGGCTATGTGATTGTGTATCTCTATCCCATTCATTAGTGGCCTGAACACGTAAAGTTCGGACTGCGGGAAACGCCACGCGCCATTCCAATCATCGCTCCGAACCGTACGTGTAAATGCAACTGTAATAGTAAAATAGTAAAAAACCTACGGTTCGGACTGGCGCATGGAATGGCGCGTGGCGTTTCTCGCGGTCCGAACTGTGCCGTGTAAAGGCCGCTATTGCCTGGAACTTAGAACACATCGTAAAAAAATGCAATTGACATGCTCTCGTTACATACTACTCAAAAGAGAGAACATTTTCGACTACAATAATTAAATATATATATAATATAAATAATCTATTTATTTTTTTATCTATCTATAATATATAAAAGGCAAACCTGAATCACTGACTTAGATATCAACGCACAGTCCAAACCGCTGGACCTAGGGACTTGAAATTTGAGTGAGTATTCCTTGGGTGCCCTAGGGGTGCACTAAGAAAGGATTTTCCGAAAATCGACCCCGATGGGAAGAAATAGGGGGAGTAGCGGGAAACTAATTATACGCGTACGAAGTCGCGGGCGTCCTCTAGTGTTTATTATAATTGATGTAAAATGTAATGTCATCAACATACTCGTATTTTCGAAAATGTATAGGATTGACGAAAACTGTCGGACGGTCGAGTCAAACGCTTACGTCAATACCAAGCATTTTTCGAAAATCGTTCACGGTTTAATCGTTTAACGTTCAGTATCTTGTCTAGCCTCACTGGTTTGCTATTTGTCGTTTTCGACGTGTCGTTTTTGTAAACGTCAGTTGACGTCGGGAAGAGCAAAGCTAATAGTATCGCGGCTGCTCGCGCGTTATAATTAGTACAAATCGTCGACTCGATGCGCCTTCGCGTAGACATGACAACGCGCTCAGCGTAGACGCGGCAGGCAAACATTTTCCCGTAAAAAAACCCGGTCAAGTACGAGTCGGACTCGCGCACCGAGGGTTCTGTGTTTAAGATAATATGGTTGGAAAACGCATAGAAAACGCAAAAGAAAATACTCATTTTCGGTATGAACTTTATTTACTATGCAATAAGGTCCATCTTGAGTAGCCTAAATTATAATACAGATTTAAATTTTTTTTTGATTATTTTGCCGAAACTGTATGATTTGACAACTTTATTTTATTTTTAAATCACTTTAAATCAGGATTTTTTCAGATTTTTTAGCAGATTGAGTTCTTTCATATGACACCCCGTTTGCTATAATCAAAACACTTTCGTCTCACCATAAGGGTTCCTTTTTTACCATTTTGGTACGGAACCCTAAAACACAGACATAATGGCATAAGGCATTAGGATTACTAATGCGCTAAATATACATAATTAAAAAAAGTTCTTGGCAGCATTAAAGGGCCATTTTACTCCACCCTATTTGATACCTCGGCTCACGAACTCATTGATACAAAAGACTAAGTGCGTACTTAATAGAGCAAAATATAATTATATAATTTAAAAAAACACTGGGTTATTTTGCATTTGTCCGTCACGTTAACTAAATGATTCTTCGCACCAGTTGCACCGTAAAAATAAATGCTCAAAATCTTTTCTACAACCGTGCCCTGTCTAAACAAACCATTGTTTATCTCAAGCCATGGAATCCAGTAATCTCACGAGTTAATAGATTCGATAATTCATCGTCGCGCCGAAGTCGATAGTCGATTGATAGCACTCTAGATCGACGGGTGAAATCCGCTTCACGCTTGCCTTGCTCGAGATTATCGATTTCAGCTATAAAAGGCAGTTAATATCGATTTGAAATGTAATTTAATAATGAAACCTTAATAGGACAATTTATATTTATTGCAATTGACTGTAAAAATAATGTGTGTTGAAACATGGGTGATGTAAAACCGGTCTTACTATCGATCCTTGGGCGACACCTTTGTGCAGCAGTAAACTTTTTTTGAGCTGACGCAGTGATAATGATGGAAATAAAAAGAAAAACATCAAATGGTAGCAAAAAATAAAAAATACTACGTGAGCAAAAACTAAAATAGTTTCATTAGTGCACTTTTTCTTCTTTTTTATGATCGAAAGAACGCTTGTTATAAATACCTATTGAGGAAGAAATGTTTATTTTCTAGAACTTTCCCACCGCGTCGGTTTGTGGTAACTCGAGCCGCGTTACTAAGCGATTCGGCTTGCCTACCTTGGCCGCCGAATTATCAAGTGAGGCTTTCGTATAAACGGCTAGACCAATCGAAGAGCAGCATTATATTCGGTCACATTCCATTCATGGATTAATAATCGACGAAACAGTTCTTTATTTAGGCAAAAAGTTTTCCATAGCTAATTTTTCGTGGACTTTTTACGTTTGGTGCATTTTATTTTTAAGTTATTTTTCATGCTATGGAAGTAACGAATCATAGCAATGTCCTATAATTCGTAACTCGTGTAGCTATTTGTATAGCTTATATTTTCCTTATTTCGTTTTTATGTCATACGCAAAAAATCCAAAGAAAGTAAAAAAATATGACGCATTTTACGCAACTAAACTGCAAAATCATTGTAGCGAATTAGACTGCACCTAATTCGTTTAGGTTAAGTGTATTAACAACAGAATTTAATTACTTGAAAAACTCAGCTACCGTGGAGTCGGACATCAAACGCGTAAATAGACCGGCACTAATATAAAAAAAAACGTTGGATTGAATCCAAACATTTGTCTCTTAACGAATCGAGTCGCGGGCGGCGAAGTCAAAGCGGCGTGATTCGGCGATTCTGTTCCATTTTCGAATGCTTGCTGCCCATTCGTTCCCTCGGCTACGCCTACCCAATAAATTAGATGCCTCGCGCATAGTTACGCAACTAATGAAATCCCAAAAAGATCCCAACTCATTTTCTCAACTTTTCCGTAAGAGCACGCGCCTTCAAAGATTTCGCCTGAGGAATAATTCCTCTAATAACGCCTGCTCACACGGTATGTTATGCAACCATAGGAATTTCATTAGATACACACGCGTCTGTTTGCTAAGACGCTTTCCATTGCTAAAAGTTTCTTGAGGCGGGTATAATTCCTTTGTTTGTTGTCGGGGTGGCGCGCCCGCCTCACCCAACGTTTTCTAAGTCATCGGGTCCAATTATGCCCCTTTGTAGGTTTTGATATGTAAATTCGCGATTTTATTAAACAAACCGTGATGCCATTTGGGAGCAGCGAGCCGGATTAATAGCTTCTTCAGATTTGTGTAATCGCTTCTTAAGACAACGGCAGTGGGTTAGGGATTGGTTCCCTTTCAAGTGTGCCGGAATGTTTCGAATCAATGCAATTAGTACCAGGAAAACAGTAAGGTAAAGTGGTTAGCAAAAACAACTAGTATTCCTATTCTGGTCATAAACCCTGGAGGACCTCGCCCATAATCGAATGTAAGACGTCTGGACGTAAACGACACCTTTCGACTCCATTAGCTCTAGCAGCTCAAGACAATATTATAGCAATGTCATTGAGTAAACATACCAGTATTTTGCACTTGTTATTTCTAACCCGTTCCAATAAGAAAAACTGCTTTTTAAAGTTGACTTGCAAGATTTAAATTAAATATACTACAAATCAAACAGAAATGCGAAGCAAAACGAAAACATGTTAAAATACATACGTGTGTGTCCATTCATCCTCACAGGATGGCACTCCCCCACAAATTAATCTGTCTACGTAAACATAAAACGGTCATAACAACCAAACTACCCATTCGATTTAAGCTTAATTTTTACCCCAGCACTATTAATAATTTACAGGGATAACGCCAACGCTTGCACCATATTACAACGCATAAATTAATTATGTCGTTCGCTTGTTTAACTGCGAATCAGATGAGTTTTATTGACAATATTGTTGGGAAAGAGCAATTTGTGGGATGGCCGATGCGACGCCGAGTGGTCACCAAACAGGGGGCGAGGCAATTGTCAACGGCCGTATTTAATAACATCGATAGTGCTGGTTAGTTGCTGATGCGAATGGAAGGAGGTAAACTCTCCTGCTGACTTCTGGTCTCCTGGTAGCTTCTATTTAAAATTCATGCTGAGGAACTTATTTTGTATGTTATTATCTAGATTCATCGGCGAATACACAAAAAGTTTCATTGGATTATATCCTTATTTTAGAATTAGACAAAGTACAATTCATTTGGTTGACGCTATATATATTTTTGTCAAACGGCAAACGACAAAGTATCTAAAACATGTGTTAAATTCACTTGATACATAGCTAATTTAATACTTAAGACACTTGTAAAAAATACTTTTTTAAAATAACTGTGATGTGTAAAACGTAAAAGATTACCTTTCAACATGCCCTAGACAAAGAGGCCCTAGACAAGATGCATTCGGCGTTCGTTATCGTTATCCAAAATGTATGCAATTGACGTGAGCTGTCAGACGGTCGCGTCGAGCGCCTACGTCAATTCCATACATTTTGACAGTTTTCGAAAACCGTTTACGATTGCGTTAGGGTTCCATACCCAAAGGGTAACAACGAGACCCTATTACTAAGACTCCGCCGTCCGTCTGTGTGTCTGTCACCAGGCTGTATCTCATGAACCGTGATAGCTAGACAGTTAATTATCACAGATGATGTATTTTTCTTGTCGCTATAACAACAAATACTAAAAATAGAATATAATAAATATTTAAGTGGGGCTCCCATACAAAAAACGTGATTTTTTTACCGTTTGTTGCTCGATATTAATAACGGCAACTGGTATAATGTATAATGTTGTATCTAGATAGTGGTAAGGAACCCTTCGTGCGCGATTCCGACTCGCAAATGGCCGGTATTTTTTAAACCTTAGTTTCTTCTAGTAAATCGATTTCTTCAAGATGTCAATTGCAACTCAATCATAAAAAGGTATGGTGCGCTCCAAATTTAAATCAACTATTTAGTCAATTGGCCACGTTTCTTTTACTCGTCACGAATATGGAGAAAATATACTAGCGCTTCGGCAAAACCACAATTGCCGAAGAGAAGCGCTGCATGAAACTAAGATTTTTAAATCGTTAAGTATTGTTATGTTGTCTTTACTACTACAGCCAAAAAACACATCCTTCTACCTGTACAATATTTAATTGTGGGTCCACAACGCAAATTGCCCGGAGCTCTCTCCACACCTCCAGACCAAACTATCGGAACATGCAAATGTTTCCATCGCATTACTGTAACTCAATATTCGCACGAATGTACACAATTGCATTTGGGGTTGCATTGAGGCGCTGACACACCGGCTATTATTGAGCAAACGGCTCCCGTTTGTACGGAGCTAGCCTTATAGTTTAGTATAATTACGTAATTGTTGTGTGATTGATAGCATAGCTTTAGGAAAATAGAGATAAATGTTGTTACCTTTTTCAGTCTGTTTGTATTTTACAAAAAGTGCAATGATGTGTTACTCTATCTTGATGATTGGGAAATAAGGGATGTAATGTAAGGGACTTACTGCAGTAGAAACGAATTTTAGCAGCAAATTCAATAGCATAAAATGTACCTAACTTTGTTTTTTCTTAATTGATGGTCCTATAAAATCTCATCTTATCGAGTTCCTGTAGTTACTTCACCCGCCGTCTAAATAAAAATATAATATTGTCTTAGTAATATCTAAGATGAGAGATGCCATTTCACTTTTGTGTAAATAACAAAGGTGAGTAATTACATATAGTACGGACTTTAAAATGTATGTTTAAAGCATAGCATGATATATTTTGAAACCATGACATCAATTTAAACCTACAAAATACATACATACATACATAATCTCACGCCTTCGTTCCCAGAGTGGGGTAGGCAGAGCTACAGAATTACAAACATCTCTAAAAACTTGTTGATAATTCTATAACCACTATTTGCACAATTAGGCTAAGATGTTTACTAGCGTATTAGTGACAGGTTGCAAGCCCATCGCCTAACAGTACTATAAGCCTTTATTCCCTTAGTCGTCTCTTACGACATCCACGGGAAGACATGGAGTGGCACTATTCTAACTCGGCAACCACACGAGGCGATATCTACAAAATAAATAAACCAAAACACATATTCATTGACTGCACACAACCAAATTATAACTCATCTTTGCTCCGGCGGCCAGTAATGGATGCTAAAAGCACGCGCTGTCGCCTCGAATTAACACAAGCTATTGTTATCATTCAATTTGATTCGGCCGTCGGCTGTTTTATTATTTTAATGAGCCTCAATTTTCAGGGATAATTGAAAGCACGTTCCATTATTATTTCATCAGGACAGAGCTCTGAAGCACTAAATTCAATGGCGTCCAACGTGGGGCTCTTTTACTCTTCATTTATTATACAAGGGTGCGAAAGGGATAGGTTACCCTGCAATAGTAAACTGCGTTTCAATTGTGCATTTGGATTTTAGCCAAATAATAGCTTATTAGGGCTGTCAAGTATGGAGTTTGACCAGCCATTTTTTAATTGTGTTATTTGGAATGAAACGTTCCTCAATCAAGTATTTAAAGTAGTTAAAGGGTTCAATTAGCGGCTTACTCTTTCTATACTTAGCAATTTTATATTTATGAAAATTATGTGTCTTACTTTTTGAGATATGCATCAAGGAGCTAGGTGCCGTGCAAACTGTCAAAGTTTAAGGTTAAAAGTGCAAACGTCATAAATATGTTTACACTTAAGTACCTTGTCTATTTAACGTCATGTTTTAACTGCCATATGAAATTGTCATAGCGGATAAAGTGACAAGGTGCTAAAGTGTAAATGTATCTTTGGCGTCGACTGTACCAACCAATTTTTAACTACTTGCGTAATGGTTTTTTTTTATGTTGAGTGAAAAAGTTACATGAGACGGCATATATCGGTTGAAGTCATTCTAATCGGATTTCATTAAAATCTAGATCTAAATCGCTTGCTAGCCCTAAGCCTACTATATTTTGCTGTTTGCCTACTAACAACGACGCCGCCTATAAAGTATATCGTATTCAGTGCCCCCAACTAGCTCCTACATCTAAATCGAGCACGTTTGGAGTGTCACCAGTCCTGATCGCCACAAGCGACGAGGGACAAACGTGCGGGTAAATTATACTCGCTTTTATTTCTCGGCTAACAGTTAGTTCAACTGTTAGTTGACTTAGTAGTTTAATTAAAAGGGTGGCTTTTGATTTGTAGCAGGAAACGTGGAAAGTATTTGCAAACAATGGTACTAACTTTATTGGCGCTTCGATATTCTATATGAAGCCTAGATTGTGTTTGAAATTTACTATTCCAGTGACTTAGGTCGAAACTTATAAAATGCGACAAGGTGTAGAAGTGTAGATGTATGTATGTATGTTTGTTTCGCCTTTATTGTGCCTAAACATTACTAAAACTTATTTGCATCGATACAGTATGCGTAGTATACTACTAGTAGTATTATAGTCCGTGGAGCAATAGACGTGAGTTCATGTGCGTTCATGTCCTGCTAGGGCAAACTTCGTGTGGTGGGCTCAAATGTTTTTTCCTTCAGTAAAGAAGGTTTTATATATAATTATCGTTAATCAATTACGTGAATCTTACTATAAGGCTGGTTTAATGTTTTTGGCTAAGATAATATTTAATATTTATTTTACTAAAAAAGCTATGTAAGATGCTCTATAAGGAGCAATAGTTGCCCGTCCACAGTACGGGCGTCTCATTCTATTACGCTAAATTAGACGAAGACAGATGTTATTAACAAATTATTTCTCAAAGTGCACCTATTGCACCTAGTGCAGAGTTCTCAAAACAATTAAAAAACAACTTAAACCAAAGTAGAGGCAGTTATCACTAGTTAAATACGTAACCAAGGCAGGGTGAGCGTATAAACATTTGGACGTCATATGTACGTCTGATACACATGTATGTATGTGTAGGTGTAAAGGCAGCCTTTCACGCTACGACTGGTAAGTGACACGCGCCGATTCGAGTCAGCCCGCAGACCGCAGCACGCGCTGTTACCTTAGAACTATGCATGGCAATCACAGTCACCACAATCTCCCTTAACTTGTTAAAAACGGGGCTCTCTTGTTACCATATAATGTGGATCCTATTTTGAGGCCTGAGCACTGATTACGTTAGTACTTTGGTGATCGTTGATGGCAAATTTTTATTTTATGCGATATTGCAAATCTTGCAATCACCAATAATAGGTATAAGTAGTCGGAAACATCGGGTCGCCCGATGTTATGATGAACCTAATTAACACATAATATTATATGTAATGCGAAGTTTTATGGTAGGGTATCTATTAGGTACAGTCACGAGATTAAATTTGGTACCCACCTTAGGTCCAAAGTCAATCTGACATTCTACAACAATAAGGTTGCGTTTCCTGAAAGTTACTAATGACTTGACATCTCTAATGACATTGACGACTTCAAGCATATTTTCCTTGAAATGGGTCCCAAATTAACGCTCGTGACCTTACGTGGCACTATTACTCAATGCCTAATAATTATTGTTGTGATTTGCCTTGTAAAAGATAGTGTATCTAACCCCGCAAAAATCGTAGACAACTTTATCGCGAGATCTCTGAGCGAAGCCCCTTGTAAAACATGCAACGTTTATTAGTGGCCAGTTCGAAATCGCCGTAAGACAATTTGGTTTTAAAAAACTAGCGAACCCTTTAGTGAGAGGTTCGTTTTGACAGCTCTCTTCGCGTGACCGGCGCGCTTAATAGTTTTTTTTCTCTCATTCATACACAGTTCGAGCAAATTGATTATGTCTATTAACTTGTTTCTCCAAAGTGACAGCCCTGGCTATTAAATATGGCGGTTAGATTCCAATTTTGAATTCGGGATCTGATAATGGCTTATTATAGGCGAGGAAGTAGGTTATTAACAACTTATTAATGTCATTTTTAAACATTAAGTGGTTCCGTAGGAACTAGATGTTATGATAAGAGATGATCTATCATGATCTTGTGGAATAAAGCGGTGAAATGTGATTAATCGTGTTGTTTTTAATCATAATTTTGAAATTAACTTTTGTAAATTATGATGCGTACTTACTAACATTGCGAAAAGGTCACACATTTACTGTAAAAACTCTTAGGGCATGATTGTGACTGACTTCATTAAGCAAAAAGAGGAATTTCATGGCTCACTTTCTAGACTGGGACATACATACTTGTTGATTGATTTGCTAACGTTAAAAACAGTAAACATGAGCTGCCAAACTACTGCAAACCTTAAAAACATAAATAACAATTTACATGTACTAAATCAAAGCGGTCTGTTTTACTCTCGCTATTTTTGGCAGTCCAATGTTTAAAAACGTATCAGTCTATAAGTTATCCAATCATAACCCGGATGTGCACACAATAGAATGAGTCCCACATGCCCCGACTAAACACATCTCAAACGCCTAAACGCTGAAATAACAAATTGATTACACTACCACCAGTTACTATTTAGTCCAAGATATAAGAGACAGTGTTAATATAAAGCAGTGTTTTTTGATTTCGCTATTCCCTAGAAATATTTTGACTGTCCTCCAGGTCAGTAGTAAGAACAGTGTAGTAATAATAATGAAGTGTGTGGAGCTATGTTCTACAAAAAGAGTGTTTCGAAAAATGGCCACCCGAAACACGTCCGTTTTAGCCAAAATAATCCTTCCCTTATTGATTAATAGATTGGGTCTACACTGTTTTAGGTTTCAACTTGTATTAAAATGTAGTCGCACTCATCACACAAATATTTGCCATTACCAGGGATCGAACCCGAGATCGCTAGCTTTGCAGGGTCACTACCAACTAGGCTAGCGGCGTCTTCAAATTAAAAGCTTCTTGGCTTTAAAAAATATCCTTGCCCTTGACAGTTCCAATTAGCTCGCACTTAAATTGCGTGTTGCCCTCATGCCCTGAGGCAGATTGTACAAAACAGTAGGTCAAGTGTAAGGTTGTGGCTGACTGTGAGAAGCGCGGGGAAGAGGCCGCGAATCGCGGTCTCTTGCTTGAATGGTCGAATGAGTCGTTAATCCAGTTTGTTAACTTTGGCACGTAAATCTTTAATGAATCCTCGTGCCTACCAGGGGTACTTTTTATGGCATATATTTTTGAAACTTTAAAATGATATTGCTTCAGGCTTAGTTTTCTTAGTTTCATATTTCATTTCCGAAGGAAGGATGTAAGCACGATTGTATAGCAGGAATAAGTTAGGACGAAAGACATTGCCTTGAGGTACGCCAAATTTAAAGAACCTATTGGTAGTTTTCTAGTGAATAATTTAGGAAATACATTTGAGATCCAGATTAATGCGAATTCAGTATAAAAAATATATCTATTGTCAACTTAATACCTGTGGCTATTAATACTTCACATGTTTGTCTGTCAGCATGTTTAGTTAAAATCTTACGTTGAAGATTGAATCAGTTATAGTAATAGGATGATTTTTGAAATTCGTTTCTAAACGCGACGAGAGTACAATGTCGGAAGGTGGCAACAATATATCCCCTGTAGTTCACATAGTTTATACTCGAAAATCTAATTTAAGACCAAAATCCTAACCTCAACCGGCGCACATTCGCTGTGATTACGGCATTTTGGTTTAAGTGTAGGTATTTGTTTCAATAAAACTTACCCTAATGTTACTGGTTACACGAGCTCTCATTCATATTTTTATGAAATAATGTTAAAATAACGAAATAATCAAGATAGGCACTGTCAGATTCTGGTCTTTAATTAGATTTTCGAGTATAACTGGATTAAAACTCGTTAGCTTCGCCTCTACAGTCGAAAACAAAAGCTTGTCTCAAAAAGTACGTTTTGACAGAAAATACAATACCTCTATATCTTTCATTTTTTTATCTCAAACTCATTAGAGTCAATTGTCATTGGGTCTCGCTACATCTTTACTGTCTGTTGGTCGACTTATTGGAAGAATATTAGGGTGTAGAAATCCGCCTATCTTTTCAAACTTGCACCAAATGTTCGTGAAAACAGTAGCGCGGCTAGTCTCACTCATCGTTCTAATATTTAGTAGTTTTATGATGTATTATCAAAACAAATCTCAACGAGTTCGAAGTACATACGTTTCGGTTGCAACTGATCGACTCAACAATCTTGATATTTGTTTAACCAAACCGACACAACCAACAAAAACACTGTTGTAGTTTGAACCTAGTTTTAAATAGAGGGATATTATTTTTGACTTACGCCCTTTGTATTTTAGCATTAAATATGCTGAGTTATGGATATTAGTTGAGACATATGTAATGTTGCTAATAAATTATGGAAATTACTAGCAATTAACTTACAATGTTGTTTGACAAACCGCGGTAGTTATTGCGTCTATCACACGTTAAATCTAAATACATATCAATTATGTTATTTTCTAAAGATCAAAAACTGGTTATATTAGGCTAATGCTTCTTATAATTTTATTGCATAATATTTAAAATAGTTTTAGTTGGTTACCTCTTAAATCCTTAATTTTAATAATTATAATTATTTATAAAAAAAACTGGCCAAATTTAGTTTCGTACTAAGCTTTAAGGGCTCTTCCATCTCTCCAGTTTAGGTTATAAAATAAAAAAAGGTTAATTATTTCTACTTGTTCATCGTAACGGCTCTTGTCATAAAGCACTAGAATTGTATAATTAATGCCATAACGATAGCTCTATATTCCACACACGACGAAGTGGGGCAGAAAAAAGTTGGATTGCCGCGGTTCATGAGCAAAACCGGTATGAAGTAAGGGACGTCTGGCATTTAGATCTTGGCGCGGACGCGGACATTATTTATGTCGGCTAATTGTAATTTCTTTAAGCTGAATATTAATAAATGCAATTAGCCTAGTACTTTTGCCAGTAACGTAATATTTTACTACGTTTTTAATGACGGTTATCAATTGATTAAAACGGTAACTAGACTATAAAACACTTGTTTTAAAGTTATATTATTGGATAGTCATAATCAACCTTTGTAGGTCCCATATTGCTTAGACCTTCTTCTCAGGAGAGTGCGTCGTGCCGGGATGTTTGCCAGTTTCCTTACGAAGTTTCATTGACCAAAAAGCATTAAAACATCAATTGACTTCTAAATTACGTTTCAATCGATATAAATAAAAAGTATCACAACCGTTCAATCCTAAATAGCGGTCGATACAAAAGGACTTAACATATTTTTTCATCATATTTTATTATGAACTTCTGTTCAACATCCAGATGTTTGAGTTTGATCAAACAAAAGAACTTTGAGATATGTTCTCGTATCTTCAGTGTAACTATTATAGATTGATTTATTATTAACTTGCGACCTACTGGAATTCTTAGCCAAGTGTTGCATGTTGTATTTTTGTTTCAATTTTAGACTGAAATCATATTATTCTTCATATTAGTGTCACGACTAGTTTAGACATAGTTATTAAAAGTCATTGATTCCACGATTTCTTCTGCAACACAATAACCCTAAATTTTAATAATCCCACTCCTATTATTTGTAGCACAATAACAATGATTAATAACGCATCAAATGAAAATGTGTCACTTTTCTTACTAAAATCATTAATGTATTAAATATAATAAGTAGCGTTTCATAATGAGTTGCGGTATTGTCATTTCTGACTCTGTCACATCAAATATCTTCATTAAGTATGTGTTCAGTATGTGTTACGTTACTTTACATTACCGAATAGTTTATTTTGTAGCCGGCTGTCCGCGCCGATGTTTCTAATAACCTGTTTAACAAATCATAACGTTTATTTTCGCTCGACACTGAGCGATCACACGTCCGGTACCATTCTGTTTCAAATCTTTCGCATGTTTGTTTTCATTCATAAAATTTTTCATTGAACATTAGAAAATGAAGTTAAACATGACACTATCGAGCATAAAGATTTATGCCTCATTTTTATAAACGAACGCCGCGTCCTATTTAATATTGCTTCCATGACATCAGGATTACAGTTCCATAAATAGTTTTTAAACACACTCTAAATATTACCGCATCTATCTTTCAAGTGTCCTTATAATGGGTTGTTACGAACGCGCTGTTTTTTGCTCCGATACATCTTTGTGGCTAAAAGCCGCCGATGGCATACGACTCACATATGACTTAACAAATTTAGAACCAAGGATCAAGAAAATTAATTTGAGAAGTAACCTGTGATGTTGAGAGCTAGTTAATTTTTTTGGAAGCAAAAGTAGATACAAAGGACCTTTTACTAAAAAAAAACAAACGGTAGAAACGGTAGCAAAAGTTCAGTTTATTCGTGATGGAGCGTGTCATTATTGAAGAAAACTATTAGCGGGCAGAGTCCGCGTTCGTCATGGACCTAAAATTTTAATTTGTTTTGATATTTCACAACAATGTTCTTGGCGCCGGGGAAAAAAGTTAATTATTTATTAGTAATAACCGTCTGACTGTTCAATGGGGCATTGTACAGGCGAGCTCCGCCGGCGGCCCACCTGCTAACGAGTGTAATGTTAATTAGTTATACTTTACTTCAAGACTAGGGATTAAAATGTTAGCGTCACGGTTACCATCAATAAGTGATTATGCGTGGTGTTTTATGTATGTAATTTGACATACTTATAGTAAAGCAAGTCTTCAGTGCAAACGTAAAGAAAGTCACAATTCCGTAATACTAAATAAAGCTTCTAAATGCCATGTAGTAGTCGAGGAATTATATACTCTTTTGGTTACCACATTCAATTTAAAATGCTTATATTATTACCATGCACTTAGCCGCCTTCGGTATTACGCAAAAACATTTATAGACATAGCACTCTTTTTTGCGTACAACACCTACTCTGTTAAAACAATATTTTTCCATTTCAAATTGAACAGTATAGGGCGTGTCAGTGCCGCGGTCACCCGTCCAGAAATTGTATAATTTGCACAACGGCACAATTGTCCAATACTCGTCAATGGCGCCGGACCAACACCCCTGAACAAAGCATGCCAAACGCACGCGTCGAACTGACCGTCCAATTGACGAGTGTAAAGCAATCACAAAAGAAAAATCATTAACGAGTCATTTGTAACTTTACAGACGAAAACAAAACATGTCAAATGCAACAGAACCTAAAGAACGGCTTTAGGCGAATAGGTAAAAGGAACAGGATAAGCTTTATGCAAAATTCACCAGACGCATCTTTTATTAAAATCAGATAATAGTTAAAAAGGGAATTTCATAGAGGCACGGTAGAAATGAAATAAAATGATAATATGTCGGGAGCTATTACTGTCTGACAATAGGGAAGGACAAAAGGGAGGCAAGATGGCTCTTCAGCCAACGAGATTACGTTACATTGATGTCTCGTCGGCTAAAACGAGAAATATTAAGGTGTATTGAATTTGCTAAAGACGTTCATGATTTTTGTAAAGAACAACATTATGAAACTGTATTTAGAAAGCTTATTACTGAATATGAAATTCTATTAGATAAATCAGAAACTTTGCGAGATTTTAAACTTCGTACCCTTTGATAAACAGTACAAAGAAACAATACAGAAGCCATTATCAAAAGGGTAATTCTTATTGAAACAAAACGACTCTGCGAGTCTTTCTGAAGATGACGTCTCTTTTCCATTCGCAGTTATCGAGTTTCCTTTGTAATTAAATATTGAAATTAAGAAATGAACAGCCGCTAATTACAAGAGGTTGTCCCTTGGGGGGCTTGTGTTCCAGCATTAGCAGAAAGGGATGTTAGGGACGCTCTTATTACAATTAATATTTTAGATTTTGTTACCACCGATGTCGGAGTTACAATCAATGCGCGGTTCGTTTTATCTTTGTAGTTTGTGTTTATTACTTTCTTGATGATGCCGTTTGTTTTTGCTGTGAGTTGCTTTTTTAAGGAATATTTAATTTTCATCAAAATTTGGTCAATTACTTTAAGAAGTCTAATAGTGACAAATCTGAATGACGTTAAATCTTGCAAAAAAGGAACGTCGTCTTAAATTAAGTAGCGTGCAAAAAGAAGACTTCCGAAAGCAATTTATCTACTGCACTAAAAAGCACACAACACTTCATAGTGTTGGCAACACATAAATAAAATCAATGGACATTTCAATTTGGCCCGCGTAGCGTGTTCGTGATATTCGTGCTGATGCTAATAAAACACGCAAGAAAAAACCATGTGTCATATTCCTTATATCTGAAGGTACAAGCATCTTACCTCAGAAGCATAAGGATCTAAGTCTCCTTTAAATACTCACCACTTATTTTATTTAGCAAGCAAAGTTAACTGTACGTGGATTGTCTTAAACTTTGAGTTACAGTATTATGATTTTTAACTGGGATATTACATCTGTCTTTGGTCTAGCTTGTGTCAAGATCATTAACACAAGATATTTATTTTACTTTATAAAATTAGGGTTATTTCTGGCTTATTTAGTTTTTAGACCAATTCAAAACTTTAATTACTAAGCAAAAAGTGACAGTCATTGTAACATTTCATGATGGAACTATCAGATCGCAGTCGAAACAACGCGCACAAAGTAAAAAAGTCAAATTACAAATCCAATGCAATATCAACCTATGTGGTTTCTTATCAAGATTTAAATTGAACTGGACTATGCTTGTAGTTATTGTCTTTCAATTTTAAACGTGCTGACATTTAGTGCCAGACTCGGTAATTTCCATACAATGGTTGTATAATATAATAGGTTGCGGCACCGAATGGGTATGCTGGAATGTCTTTATTAACTGTCAACGGATCAAAAATCACCGGGAGCTGTTTAATACCCTATCAAGCAAACGTAATTAGTTTTGTAAATAAAATGCCTCGGAGAAATTGAAACGTTGCTACCTGGCAGTGACTTGCCATATTAACGAGTACTAGTTCATTAAACAGTGTTAAGTTGCTTTATATTATAGGGTTTTAAATTATAATGTTGAAGTTTTTAAGCGTAATAATGGCAATAAACAAAAATCTTTTTGAAAAATTGATTTAATCGTGCTAATATCAAATAATAATATATTTGCAGATCATTGCATTTTAGGAACACTCAATTTATCATTGTCATGCGTACAGTAAGTTGCGTTAAAAATATATACCTATTAAAATACCGGAGATACGGTTCGAGAAAAAAACTAATAGTGTAGTTTCACGTGACTGTACCTGCCCGTTGCATTATAAGATTATTTAGATTTAAATTGGTTGTTACAGTTATCTTTTTTTCCTGCTACTAACAGAGACTTAATTTCAAATCGTATCACCACCTATACAAGTGGCTATAATACATATAACTCGCTGACTATTAAAGAACAAAAACTCATAGATCTCATTTGCGGTATTAATATTAAATGAGGATGTATCATTGTAAAGTTCTCCCTTGTTCATTAGCAAACCAGAGATATTAAAAATAACTTGTGCGGGAAAGATAAAAATGACTTTCCCCATTCCCTCAGGTAAACTCAAGACAGCATCTTGCTCCAACTGCACATGAAATAATTGTGAGCTTGAATTATGCCTCCTAACTTTTCCACCCCAAGCGTTTTTTATTTAATTTTTATTTTTACGACACGATTAAACTCGGCTTTGCTTTCTCTTTTTATTGTTACTGTCTATGTGCCCTCTAATTCCTGCCTTCAATTAGCTTTTCCTTCTATTTTATTAAAACATTCTTTTTAATGATGACAATTTGGTCCTTCAATTAGAAAAACTTGTCCTGTTTCTTTCAAATTACCTTGTTTGCATTTTTGATTAAATTTAGAAAGAAATGTACCATAATACAGTCAATAACAACTCCTCTCTTCTTTCCCAGGTACTTCTCAAGGTAAATAGGTATCATGTCTATTGGGGAGCATCCATCTCTCCGACCGGAACTCGTTAGAACACACGGACGCGTTTTTATAACCGAATTCATTTATCACTGTTTGTACTGAACCCAAGACAAACTGCTACTGCGCTTGAGTTTGCCGTAGATTAGATAACCGCGGTTTGTTTTACCGTGTCGACCGATTCGTGAGCCATTTTTAAGACAGAGCTCCGTTGTTTGGTCTAATATTCAGACTTCCGTGGGGCAAGGAACTTTTGAAAAGGAAATAACTTGATAGGGGAACTTAACTAGTTTCTTAATCATAATTCTTGACGTAAAGGGTTACAAACATACGTCTGAATAGATATAGTGGAGAATAGAATCAAGACACCTCCTTTGTTTTTCAAATCCCTCTCTTCTGTCTGAATTTGAACACTGTAAATTTGCCTATGGTTAGAGTCACGAAACAACTTGTTGGCAATAGGGAAAAAAGTATCTAATTCTAATGCTCTTATGATTAAATCTACAATGTAACAAAAACGAAACTTAAAAGATCAATAAGCTGACACCGACAGTCACAATACAATCGGAACATCAACAGAAGAGCAACATCAATGAAACACCGAAACTGAAACAAAACTCCTCAAATCTATCTCCAACCGAATAAGGATTGTACACGTTTGTCACAAGCTTTAGTTTCCAACCAACTTCACGAAGCTAGGACGGGGTATATTTTTGGACCAACAAACGGTTTTAAAAGAGTTTAATTTAATATGTAAACATTCCCATACGAGGAACGTGTAAATAATCGGACGTACAAGAAAATATATACAGATTATGACTATTATCTTACGATAGGCTGTCAGCGAGTTGTTTTTGGTCTTTTCACTTTTTAACTTGCTGTTGGAAGGATGTTTACGCCACGTGAACGGTATGATTTAGTACCAGTAATTGGGAGTGAGTGTGAACACGTATACTAAGAGTTGAGAATAGTAAATATAATAACAAAGACTTGGGAGCTATTCATAGCTTACGCGTTGACTTTGTTTATGAGATCGGTCCACGTGGAGATTTTTATTAACAGGATATCGAAGTTTAAAAAGGAACCAAGTTAAACAAATTTAAAGAGGGTCTAACAAGGATTTTTAAGGGGGTGTTAGCTCGTGTCTCGGGGTAAGACGTTGAATGAATCTCACGAAATGTCTCCAAAATTATCTCATTTCAATACGAATAAGATACTTACCTTATTTATTTATTTCCTCTCACACTGAAACGTTGCGTAAGGGCTTAACCATATTTTCAGAGACTGTTCCTTAATAAATGGTTTAATTGTAGAATGGTCAAATTTTAATTTTATATGAAATCTGAAATATTGCAACTTTCTTGACAAAAATTCTAACTTTTCTTAATGCGTCTATCGATCAGTATTTGCGTGAGGGCTATCTATCAAGACATATATCTGTCAGTAATATCTGGGGACTCTTTTGTGGGTGCTATTTGATCAGTGACACGAGCAGTGAGTGATGAATATTGCCAGGCAAATATAACAGAAAGCAAAAAACTATCGGTGTTAGTTTCACTGGGGTTGGTCGAAGGGAGTTGTGCGATTTATGTTGTGTTTTTATGGGAATCGATCAGCACGGAAATGTACTGATTTAGAAATCCAATCTATGTTTGCTAGGCTAAAGTTTATAGTTTTGTTTTGTTTTAATCCAATGGAAATCAACCAGTACCTATCGCGTTAAATAGCGTTATTACATAGGTGAAGATATTGGTTTATTATTATAGAAGACCTGGCTATAGGTCAGTGTTCTGTATCACCTTAAAGTAAAAACGGGTCGATTAACCTAATAAAATCACAACAATGCGCTTTCTATAACTCACATTCAGATTTTTTATTTTACCCATTCGAAGCCATACTCCCATAATTCCAAGTAAAATTGACACGTCTTGGATTTGTGGGCACTGTTCATGTTAAAGGCGGTCTCGTACGCTTTATTTCAGTACATAAATCGTTGCAGAATCGTTTTGTAATAAATCGAACGCTTCTTAATGGCAGTTTATCGTATTCTGCGGTATTCAGATTACGGCGGGCTAAGTGCCGGGGAGCGCCACGCGTCACCTTATCTCTGTCCCTCGACACTTTCAATATTCGATTTCGTCGCTTTATTTTTACCGAATGTTAGTACAGTCAGGAACTCAGCTTTTTCTACTTCTGCATTATTAGGAGTCTCAAGATTTTTAATGTAGTTCAGAGTTTTTACCTTCTTCTTGAGCAGTTTAATTTCTGTAATAAATGTAAAGTCTGTAAGTACACGTAACTAGATTGTGAAAACAAATTATTACACAATATATTATCGCTAATCGGTGTAATTGCTGAGTAGTGTCATCTTAATCAGCTTAGCGATTATTTTCTTCTTTCTGCTTCGTCGAACCCTTTATATTGGCTATTAAATTTTAGACAATACTAAGTATCGTTTTCACTCTATGGTGCTATCAGTTTCGCTTCTAAACCACGTTTAATAAAAATAGTTGGTAGGGGTCATTGAACCTTAACACAAAGCAAGAGGAACAACTTCGAAAAAAATATACTTTTATATTAAGTCGCGTTTACAAAAATACTTTTTTAATTACAAAACATATTTTTTTTCGATTTTCAAAGTTTTCCACTTGCATTGTGCTAGGGGTTGACTCTTGGAATCATGACATTATTTTCAGCTATTTCAATGCCGAGTATTTAGAGAATAGATAGGTAATATTTGAAAAATGTCCCATCATTCATGACGAGACAAAAAAATTCAAGTCTGGCGAAGAGAGATTGATAGAAGCTCCAACACAACCCTTTATCAGAGGCGTCACAAAAATCGTCGCAACACCACAATCGCACCCCAAACCGTAACCGAAAACGAGACCGCAATCCAAGCTAATGGAGTGTCTCATAATGACGGTTGCTGACATAAAAATAAATAGGCGAGAGTCAGTTTCTGCGTAAGCCGATACTATGATAACAGCATCGCCCCCCGATAATTGCCGAACTTGCCCGAATGATGATACTAGTAATGTAGTGCGGATTAGTTGCTGCAATTCGTCTTATGGACTTTTTCCTCATACGTGTTGTTGGTGTGTTTTAATTGGCTATTATTTTTTTGATGATATAAATCCGAGCATGTTCAAAACCAACCATGTTTAAATATATCCCTTTTTAGTAACATGCCCAAAACAATGTTTTATTAAATTTATTACTTTTAAAAACTTTATTTCGAAATAGTAAAGTAAAAGAACCAAGGTCCGGAACGAAAATAATAAGTGGTCTTAAAGATGTAAATATCAGATAAAAACAACATCAATTTTTTTAAGACAGGAATTTTATATCAAAATGGACAGCAAAAAGATAAACACACAAAATATAACAATGTTTAGAAAGAAGTAAATCAAAATGAATGAATTGTTACTAAACTACACGATACAATTTTGGTCGCTCAAGCCAATAGGCTTAACTGCAAAGATTTAGGTGACAAAGTTTATTGCGTCCAGCGATATACTGTTGTCTATTACATGAACATAAATCTCGGATGGGAAAACAATAAGCGTGAAATTGTGGAAACTGCGGCCGACATCTTCGCTATTAAATCTTAGGGGAGTGAGATAAATAAAAATAAATCTATGGCCACCCCCACGCGAGAACGTGATTTATAAGATAAGTGCGGTGCATGGGAAACTTTTACAAGTGGATTCTAATTGAAATTAATTATTGCTTAGTTTTAGTTATTGTTCTGTTTTTGCACTGTCTAATGAGCCTTGTTGCCGCCGCGAGGCTTAGCGATAGTTCAATGCGATTGTTACTAATCATAGTTCAACGACAAAAGTAGCTGTTTGTTGTAGTTTTTCTGAATGGAAACATTAACAGGTAGCCTGATGCTAATTGGGGGTCTCGTTGCGTGCCGACAGGTATTGACACAAACTAGCAACACTTTTTAGTAACAAAGAAAATAACTGTGAGTAATTTATTGGAAACTGACGTGATTAAATCACGGATTTTTTTTTTATTGAATAATCTGAAGGAAATTGGAATTGGCTTCTGTTTAGCTAACAAACTTCAACTATAAATATATTCTCCATCATTACCTAGTAAACTGTCGAGTGTAAAGTTCCAAGCGGTAGTAACCCAGCTCTGGGGCATGTCGACCGCCGAGTAAGGGGTCAGGCTTAAACTTGTCTCTCGCGGTCTCGCCATTGTAAAGCAATTCGTGCTTACGAGTATAAATAATAAAACATTGATAGTTCCCAATAAAACTATGGTATAACTACTCAAAAATAACAAGCTTTATTTTAAATTAGTTAAGGTAATACAGATGACTGAAGTTTAATAAACTAGCAGTATAAATAAGTAGTTACATTAATGAGGCAAAATTGGTAAACTTTACATCAGTCAAGACGGGTTCCTTAATTTAGCTCACCTTACTTACCTCAAGGCAGTGTCAATGCATTAATTTCTAATAGACTTTGAAATGCAAGGTCCTAAACGGCAGTACCGTACTATCATGTTCAGGTGTACCTCAAGGCAGTGTCCTTGGCCCTACCTTTATCCTTCTATACATTAATGATTTACGTCTCAATACATTAATTTCTAGTAGACTCTGAAATGCAAAGTCCTAAACGGCAGTAACGTGCTACCATGTCCGCAGCTCCAGGCCGGGTCGACCACCGAAGCGCGCGTCTGGCGTGGGCTTGTCTCTCGCGGCTACGCAGTTCCCTGGACATCCATTCAAGAAGCACCGGCTTGAGAATGGGGACTACTCGCCGTATGAGAACGGGCATATGAGTGGTATGTATATTTTTGTTCATAAGTATTTGAACTGCTGGCAAGTGACGATGAAGTCCAAGATTAAGCATGTGTTTCTATGTCATTCAAAATCTCAACGAATATCTCAAAAAGATCAACGGCTGTTCCTGAAGGAATACCTATTCTTAACGAGGGTCTCGAATTAAACAATAATTGTATGTACGTAAGTCATTGTTTAACAAATCACGATAAAACAATATGTTTTATACTCTGCATATATTTCCGAGATAATAAGTAATGACTTAGATTTATTCAAGTTAACAGTGAGCCTATTACTGATGCCGTGAATTATCAGCGTCATCGTCACTTACCATCGAGTGCAAAAACTTACTAAATAATTAAAAAAACTAATTTAGGAGTGACTAAATAAAAAACATAAAAATAATAATGACAGTGGATAAAATACATACTTACTTCACTTATAGGTACCAGTGGTTGCTAACCTTTTTTCGATCGAGGAACATTTCGATTGCTTTGTTGTTAACAGGAACCACAATATTCGGAAATTAAAACTTTAATCTTAACTTTTCATGTGCGTTTCCTTAATCACTACTTTTTAATTAAAAAAATATAGTGTCTTTTTGTAACCAGGAAAGCCGAAAACGAATTTTCGTATAAGTAAATTGTACAAAGCTTATGATAGCGATAGACGATTCCAAAACTCCTCATGAAATTCAGATATTATATACAAATGCGACAGCTCAGCTGACTTAATGGATTTTAAAGATATTTATTTCAACTAAGTGATGAATTTTATCAGCGGTTTTCGAAATATTCATTTATGGACTACGTCGCGGACCAATCCCTAGGCTCTTACATAGTACCTGTGATCCGTGGACCACCGTATCAACCACTGACTCAAACAAGGTAGAATCATACATACATACATAAACTCACGCCTTTATTCCCAGTTTGGGGTAGGCAGAGCTACAGAATTGCCAACAACTCTAAAAGCTTGTTGATAATTCTGTAACCACATTTTGCACAATCAGGCTAAGATGTTTACCAGCGTATTAGTGACAGGTTGCAAGCCCATCGCCTAACAGTACTACAAGCCTTTATTCCCTTAGTCGACTCTTACGACTTCCACGGGCAGACATGGAGTGGCACTATTCTAAGTCGGCAACCACACAGCTCCACACAGCACAAGGTAGAATCATGCCCCAATTTTTCTAGTTACTCCTTTTGATCCACCCGTAGCGCACAATGATCCAGCTTAATTCACCGCTTCGCAACATAAATCACAACAATACATGATAACATCATCGGATCCCGTAATCTGAGGATTCGCCGGATATGAACCGGGGAGGTTCGCCTCCTCATTTCGTATACAAATTACACAAATACAAAATTATCCCAACACAAACGGAGAAAAGGGAATAAAGTGATTAAATAGAGCTCAGCGCAAGACGGCTAGCAATCAATCATTTTTGTCGCTTACGGCTTTGTTGATTTAGCTATCTCCCGTCCTTTTTACTCCTGTATATTTAGTATTAGCTGTCTCTTTCTGGCTTGAAGTGTCGTGCCAGACAAGGGAGCAATTACACTCGTGATCTTGCATAAGCGGCACTTGCTTATCGCGTACTGCCGTATTCGACTTTGAGTGTAGTTTGTCCGCTTTTTTCCCTAAATTTGCAATTCGAAACGCGGTTGCAAGTGAAAAGGGCGTTTTTGTTCGTATTCCGTGAATCTGCAATTATGTTTTATGCAAATCAGCTGGATTGACTTTTCACTTGTACTTCAGTACCTTTTACAATGAAAACAATTGAACAATGCTTATGAAATAGCTGCCTATAAAAAGGTGTGTTACATTGGAATTTCCCAATTATTATTTTTTTCAATACAAATTCTCATCTTCCGTAAGTCCTTGTTTCGTAATATCTGGATTACAAACAAAATCATATTATATTTAAATTACTCAGTCACAAACACATTTAATTGGATCCAAGTATATTGTAACTGATATAATTTTTAATCCATTAATAAACACAACAGTATTATAATTAAATTCGTGCGTGTATCAAGTTTCCTCGTTCGCACTGTACCCAGAGTTAAGCCAATATTATTTTGACGAGTCGTTGACAGTGGTTTACAGTTGATGAACACACACATTTACATCTATCCGTCACGCACACATGCTTAAATCTTCACACATCTAAGGGTGTCACAGAGTGAGGAGGCGGGTGGGACATTCTACCCTTAAAATGAAAATGACGCAACGCCAACCTTCAAAACCGAAGAAGATTCAACTCTCTCAACCTTTAAATAGCGTTGTAATTGTTGCTGAAGTTTTGTAAGACTTGCGGCCATTTTTTGATAGAGTAACTGATTTTCACCCTGCGAAATAATAGGATATGAAAACATCCGAGGCAGAATATAATCCTCGTAAGGTCGGGAATGGGAATAGGAATATGAAATGCGCGAGACCCACGTGCTTGAAAGGGTTACCGGTGTTTGTCTTGGTCGGTAATCGAATGGGTTTTGCTACACTTCCGTTTGCTTGATTACACCTATAACAAGTAGCAAATAGAGGGAAAGGAGATACTACTGATAGAACGACACCGGAAAAGTTTAGCGCTCAGAAAAAGTCAAAGAGAATTTGCCTTCTGTATCAACTGTCGCGAATTTTGTACCAACCATCGCGTACTAGGTCCGAGATTTCAGACTCTCATTATCACAACAAATATAAACACTTTTTTTAATGACAACCGACTTTAAGACGTAGTTTAAAGTATCAAAACTCTACCTCTACTTTTGCCCTTTCAGTAATATAGAAATTCACTTTTTTAAAACAGAACCATATAGAATGCGATGGTAAATTAAGGTGTCCCTGCACCATCTATAAATACTGATTCAAATTCCAATAATACATTTGTAAAGAAGCCTGTAATAGACATCTGTAACTTCAATCTTCGTAAAACTAGGTCACCTTGAATATCGTGCAAAGCAGCTTACTTATATTATCGATTCCAAACTATCGTTACTGATATCGTCATAGACTTGACATTGTGATTGTTTGTTTGCAACAGATTTGGGTGCGCTTGCTCTGGAAAACACACATTTCACTTCATTAATAAATATTACAATGATTTTAATGACAACATTAAAATTCTCCGAGTTTTTAACGGTTCCGTGGCAACCCTAATAATACGTGTGCGGTAAAATTACGTGTTAATATTAATTAAAGGTACTGTCTCCATTCTCTGAAAATCGAATCGAAATCCTATCCCTTTCCCTCTATCGTGCAATAACTGAAGAGTGAGAGAGAGACTGGATTTTAAGTTACTCACAGGGGATGTGAGGTATTATAATGTTACTTAGGGGTAGCTTTACGTTCTGATTGAATTCTGTGTCTGAAATTAAGTAAGGATTTGGTGTTTACGGAAGGGGGATGACGGATCAGTCAATTTGCTGTTTCGCGCTTTTGTTAGATGTTAACACGTTTGTAAGGTTGCTTGAACGAATTTGCTTTTCTTCTAAGCACTAGTGTTCGCATTGTTATGTTCCAGTACGTCCTGTATCTTAGTCCTCAGGGTTGGCAACGCATTCAAAATATTAATCAGTAAATTGGTCACATGAGGCCTCTTAAATTTTAAACGTCGGTAATATGTAGTAAATCTAATAACCAGAGGTCGGAATAGGTAGTAACAAGTTTAGGTTAATAAGCATAGAGCGTCGGTGGCCTAGTGGCTTAGGCGGTCGACTCGTGATCGTAAGGTACCGAGTTCGAACCCCCGCGGTCACCATGTACCAATGAGTTTTTCTAACTTATGTGCATTACCCGATGCTCTTACGGTGAAGGAAAAACATCGTGAGGAAACCTGCACATTCGAACAGCTGAGTGTGTAAGAGGGTAATTGCACAAAAGATCCTAAAGGGTCGAAGTGTATCCGAAAGGGCCCGTCTGTAAGATAAGATAAGATAAGATAAGGTTAATAAGCATTAACCTAAACTTGTTGCATCTTCATTCAATAACGTATCCCCATCTCACTCACGCATGAATGAACGTGAGTCAAGTTTAGGTTAATAAGCACTACCTATTCCGACCTCTGCTAATAACGCTTCGGACAAGACCTGATGGTCTTCCGAAGAAGAAGCACTGCGCGAAACTCTAAACAGTCTAAGCAACTCTAAGCAGTCTTCCGAGTGCTGTCATCCATGGGTGTGACTTTAGTGTGGGCTGTTCGTGGGCTGGGATATGTTCGGGTGAATACAAGTTATGCAATAGAAAGGGAAGCACAGAGTACGCACGTTCAACTTACCTTTATAGGTAGCGTTATGCTGGGAGGTGGGTTTTGTCAAGAAGAGCTCGTTCTGTAATTGACAACAGTATTTTTTTAAAAGGTGTTGATATAAAAATCATGCTTGTTGAAGTTTGACTCAAAAGCGTAAAGTTCTTTTTTTTTTTGTTCTTTATTTGGCTAAGGCGGGCTAAGGAGCGCGTCTTTTATTTGTCTCATGTAGTGCTATGTAACACGGTTACAAATTAAATGACATCATTCCGAAGCCGAACACTAGTCCAAAGCGGGCGTAGCAAACACTGATAATATTCAATTTTCTTTTCTTAGCAGATAATGATCAAAAAAAAAAATGTTTCTATAAGCATGACTTAAAACTTGTACAGTATTTGACTTCCATAAGAACATTTATTTCAAGAGCTGAAAGTATAAACCGTAATGAACGTAAATTAGTATTTCAAGTCAAAAAAAATATTTTTTTCATATAAATTAATTTGGCACTCAATGTATCGGTAACAAAGCTGACACTTACATTTGATTCCTTTCAAAATTCACTCTTAGTGACACCCTAACTCCTTGTCAATTACCTACATTTCGTTGACCCTTTTGACAAGACCGCCAATTTTTTTTACTAAGAAACTGCCTATTTGCATTACATACCTGCGCGAGAAAATTTCAAAAATTAATAACTCTCGGTTAGAAAAGTTAATTCTTATATTTTTTCGATAAAACGGTTCACAGCACTTAAAGCCATCGTTACATGAAATTTATGTTCTTATGGATATCACACACTGTATATATCTATTATACATTTGACAACAGGTTTTTTTTTCAAACAGCAGTACAATAGGGTATTTGCCTTATATTAAATTTCATATATTAATTTGGATAATATATCATTATACGTAGTATGATGAAATAGTTCAAAATCAAATTTGAAATTGGTAATAAAATAAACAAATTATAGCCTTTTAAAGTTTCTTGTCTATCTCTTTCACACGAAACAATGTTTTGCGTGTAATTCATATGGCGGTTGAGTATTATGACGTCATATTACTGTATTTTCCTCTCTGTCTAAAAGCAAGTTTTAAACATTTATATCTTTCTTATTTTTAAAGATATTAAAAAACTATTTATACTAGACTATTCTGAAGGTAAAAAAGCTTCAATTTAAAAACTAATAAAAAAATAGGCAAATACCCTATTAAACTACGTAAATATACAGATAAATGAAATGAAATGTATTAATACAGATTTAATTCTCTCATTCCAACGCTAGCATATTCATTGAAATAGCAATTTACACCACTTATCATTGTACGGAGCGCATAAATCTGTGTTACGGATCGTCGAGTCTAACTTCGCATTGGTATTCTTTGATGCTATGATAAGAGGTGTTATTCTATTGAACAACTCACTTTTAAATTCGTTTTCGATGTTGCTAACCGGCAAAGTAAAGTAGGCGCTCGCTCGTAGGCGTAACGCAATAGTCGAGTCTTTATATGTACCTTTGTATTTTACAAGCTTTTTAACTTGGTCGCGGGATTCGTCGTCGAAGCTGCTCGCCCTGGGCCTCTATTCTAGGCGATAGATATCATACAGCTTACAGCTGGTAAAACCAGTAAATTAGACACGCGACACATAGCGTTTTTCAAGCGTTTATGGGTTTTCTTACGCTGGTCTGAAAAACTTGTCTATTAATTAACTACGTTAAAGAATAACACAATGTGCTGTTTATCAAAAGAGGGTCGCATCTTTTACATTTCATTTTGTATTTCCGTCTTTATTTATAAATACAGAGGATTGAAAATTTAGGCCATTAAACTTTATATACGCCATTTTGATTTAGAAGAGTAGCGTGATGCGCAGCCGTCTCGCTTCGGTACGGCGTTTAATTATTGTTGCCACTGCGCAGATTATTGCGATTTCCTTATGAGGCGCAACGGCAATTTGTTTGATCGCCCGCAATACTCGATTATTATCACCTCAAGTGCCAGTGACACGCTTCACGCCTTCAAATCACATACAATCCCAATTCAGTGGCATTGAATGAATTAACCCATTAAAAATTGTAAACGCGCCCGTAGATAGCTAGAAATTACTATGATTGCTGACTCCAGTAGTGTTTACTGAAGGTTTTGCAATGCTGCATTGATTAAAAAAAGGTTTTAACTACCGCAAAATTTTCATTACATATGCGACTTTATTCTTATTTGCAAAAGTGTTGATACTCTTTTGGTTAGGAGTTGTGTATGTGCCTTTTTATTTAGGGGAGAATGTGTGTAATAAAAACAATAACATACGTGCAATTCGATGAATATGGAGTACGATTGTTTTTTGTTGTATGATAAACGTTTAATTGCTTCCCGTTCCAATGGCTTACTCAGTGTTTTAGCGTCTATTACTTTGTTTAGGTAAAACGGAGCGATGTTGCTGTGGCGCTGACACATTAGTTCTTTAAGTTTGAAAAATATTGATGAGCTAGGAGTTGCTTACGAGTAAAAAAAAAATAAGTTGAAATAAACGTTCCTTCGCCTTGTATGGGGATACTCTTTATTATTTCAACTTCTTCAAAAAAAGAACTAAATCAGACTTAATAATAGGTACACATTCTGAAAAAAAACCTTAGCTGTTACGGTTCAAAATAATCTTTAGAAGACGAACGGACGAACAGACGGACGGACGAACAGCGTAGGCATATTTAATAGGGTTCTGTTGGGCTCCCTTCGGGTATGGAACCCTAAAAAATCTTCAAAATCATGAAAAAATAGTTGTTACATTCCCACGTCTATATGTTATTGGTCTAAGAAGTATTTTTTTAATAACTAATCCCATTCCTAGTCCGTTTACGAGGGAAATATCACTTCTAATAAAATAAGTGCTAAAATAATGTGAACTGTTATTGTTTTTCCATAATTATCCTACTCGTAGGAAATGTAATTAAAACCGCCCATAGCTGGTTAGATCGGTAATACTAATTACGGAAGAACTAACTGGGACTATTAAATATACTTCGAGGGCCAGCTATTGAAAACTTTACCTCACTCCTACCTAGTTAAATATATTCAATCGAAACAATTTGCAGTTAGAGATTTTTTAGCGCAATTTGGCACTTTTTCTAAAGTTTATTTAATTGCTTTTGTGACTTACATTACCTACCGGAAATATAACTTGTGTTAAAATAAGTTTTGAAATAAATGTTTTTCATTAGTATTCACTCGTAGTAGAAAATGTATCCTCACAGAAATTGGTAAGTAAGGTAAGTAGTTAAAGTCCATTTGAGATGTCAACATTTTAAGCGAAATTTTGTCTTTTTCTTCAACGATTTTTGGTAAACGTGCGTTTGGAGCTTATAAAGTACCTTAAATTATGTTGGAGAGCCAAATAATTAAGTTATGGTGGTATTTAGACCATACTTTTTATAAACTCTTAGTCAAAATTCTGATTGTGTGTTCAATTACTGGTCAACTTCACACTACGTTGGCGACGTAAACTACACATTTCTTTAATCCGGCAACATTATGAGGTAGGGTTTCAATCAGCGGGCCCTCACACTAACAGCTCACTGAGAAAGGTTAAGCATATTTGTAAGTATAGGTAGTTATTTTTACGCTTTCGTAATTAAATTATGCTGTAAAGTGGTTGCATGAGCTATGTTCATAACGGATTTTATGCCATGAGCCATTTATTATAACCAATTTAACAGTTCTTCATTAGTTATTGATATAAATTAACCGTATTTACAAAGATAATGAATGCGTCGCGGTATGAAAAGCTTCGTCACTTTTCGACTCTATTTGGATGCTCTTAAGGTCCAATAGTGACGAACCTATTCATACCGCGACTATACATTTAGGTACATACCCAACCAAGCCTAGAGCTTACTTTGAGACCAGTGACCCTAGACAAAATGCATTCCGAGGTCGTTATATCGTTATCGAAAATGCATAGGGTTGACGTAAGCTGCCGGATTGTCACGTAAAGCGCTTATGTCAGTTCCTTCGATAGCGTTAGGCAACATTTAAAAAATACGATCATACATGACATAAAAGAAGTTGGTTTTTACAACCATAGCAATGGGATGTCACTGTCTAAGAACAATAGAAAAATGTTTGGGAAAAAAATGTGCGTTCCAGTATAGAACAAAACCTTAAACCTACCTTTTTTTCTAAGTCACTCAAATCCGAGTTTCAAATTATTAGGGGTTTTAAAAGAAACTTTTTTTGAAAAGCGGTCAATTATATGTTCATTTTAGAATGATTTACATAATAGTACAGTATAGTTCTGGGTTTGGTTTCAAGAGATATTTATACATACATACATACATAAACTCACGCCTTTATTCCCAGTTCGGGGTAGGCAGAGCTACAGAATTGCCAACAACTCTAAAAGCTTGTTGATAATTCTGTAACCACATTTTGCATAATCAGGCTAAGATGTTTACCAGTGTATTAGTGACAGGTTGCAAGCCCATCGCCTAACAGTACTACAAGCCTTTATTCCCTTAGTCGACTCTTACGACATCCACGGGAAGGCATGGAGTGGCACTATTCTAAGCCGGCAACCACACAGCTCCTAAGCCTAAGAGATATTTATTTTTATTTTTATTTAATAAGTGATTGACTGCCTATGAAAAGACGTCCTTTAAGAATCAATTACTTCCTTACACTGGTCGTTATTCAATTTATTAGTAGTGTTAGATCCTATCAATGTTGCTTTCAAGTAAAACAGACTTATTAACATTTGTACCGCTATAGTAAAATCAACTCTCAACGGTTATTAGCTAAGGTTGTATTTACGCGGAGTTTCAGAGAAGTTGCATCTTTTTGTAGTAACAAGTATAAAATACTCAAGTATTTCTTGGATCATTAGGTACAGGGAAAAATGACGTAGCTAATGAGGCTATAAGCATAATAAACAGTTTTCGTTTGCACCATTTCATGTTGCCACACTAAAGCTAATTGGTCAGAAAATGATCATAGATAAGTAATAATATGATTTAATTGAAAGTTTGTTTAACTTATTTTTTTTACGTCAATGATTTATACAATATATAGAAGTTCATATTTAAGATTAAGAAATAGAAGTTAAGATTTGAAGCACAGCACACTATTCAGAGCAAACCATTATTTTCCAAAATCACGTCTTATGAATAACAAAATTAATTAACATTATTCATTTAATAAACTCAGTAAAATTAATCCAGTAGACTCACTTTACTCACAAATATTTGGATATAATTAACAAAATTCTTACATTAATTTAAAAAAAACCTAATACTCCTCAATCTTTATTTGAAATATTTGAAGTATCTGCGTTTAATTCAAAAGTATTCTAGAACAACGTTAGCAATCTAAAAAGTTGCAGTGTTGCCCACTTATGATATTACTCACACCTCGGGGTAAATTCATTTACTTTTTTGCCGGCAGAGAGCGGAATTTCATTTAATTAGCTATGCCGGTATAATTGTGTGTTACTGGCAACATTCTTGGCATGTTTTGGAGCTCGGAACAAGCATCTTTTTAACTGTTATTTTTAGCGTGCCCTGACCCTTGTTAAATTTGTCTGTTTTGATCCCGTACCAAATCGGAAAAAATCCCCATCACGTTTATATTTCTCACCAATTTCAAAATAATAAGTTTGTATTAAATTCACTTCTAAACTCGAAACCTCTCGGTGTACTGAAATAAGTAAACAAAAAAAGTTTGCAAATTAACAACTAAGTAAAAATAGCAAAAAACTTATTTGAGTTTTTTATATAAGTAGGTAGATCAATGTGATTGACTGATTAAGAAATAAATATTGTTAAAATGCTTTTATTTTTATAACTAACAAAATCCTCATCGCACAATGCAAATCCATGCATCTAATTATAGGACACCATCTGACGGCATCACATATTAACTAACATATCGATTAATAAAACGCTCATCAACTCAACCCGATAGCCCCGAGTGTTTTCATATCAATCGCTTTTTCGTATCGATCGGCAGATCGATCAAGGAACGAAATTATACGTTACTCTTCCGTTACTTCATTTGGTTTCAAATTGACGACATATAATAACCCTTCATCAAGCCGTCGATACCACTCGTCGTACGACAAAGATTAATATGACAATTAAATTATCAATAAATGAAGAATTGATTACGTCTTGTTGCAATTGCAATAAAGATTAGCGGAATAAATGGCTACAGTTTGTAAAGTAGGTACTGCAGTTTATTTGTGTTACTTTGGAAAATTACTTTTAAGTCACTTTGACAACATTTTTACAGTATTACTAATGTAAAATAATGTCTTAAAATAATTTTTAAGATATGGATTTTTAGTAACTCTTGTTGTTCTAAACTTATTTAATGTGTACTTTATTGAATTATATTTGTGTGTAACTTTTTTTACTTAATTTGCCTCTCTCCATAAGCAACACCAAATCCCAAAGTTCTAAAACATGCACTTTTTTGATGTTGTTGATTAACCGAAAAATAAATTACGTATGTAGTTATAAAATATGCCAATTATGTAGGTACGTATAAATATATTTGAAAAAAAAAGGAAGCAAGGTACTCCCTTAAAATCACATTATAATCGCAAAAGAATAGGCGACAAAGCAAGGTTTACTCATGATGTTGACATACATTTCCTCTAAGTAGTTTTCTTCACAAAACCCTAATAGAGCTTAGCGTTATGAGCAGGTTGTTTGACAAGCCCCCCGGACGCGTAATCGAGTCTGTCGGTCAATCGTCGACACAAGTCACGCGCCGAGGACAATCAATAACAGTAATACACAATCGAGCGAAATGGACGGTCAATATCATGAGTCAACAAGACGGCTGGCGCGGTGTTGCTAGCGATGTTTCCGAAAACTCCCGAAAGTAAAAAACAAAAACAGAGATAACATGGTAAAAAAGGGAAACAATAAGAGTGATAACGAAGTAATTAATATAACATTATAATAGAGTTTAATAGTATAAAAAAGTTTCATTGCATTGCAATTCTCACGTAGTGTTAATTTAACTTTTTTGACAAACCAATGATTTACTTTTGTTACTAATTGTTTAATGTAAAAACATTGCATACATTTTCAGTTAAATTAACTGCAAAAGTAAATCTCAACTAGTCATTACTTGCATTTTATTACCAGCACTAATTAAATGAACACAGTCCCAACTCAGCAAACGTCAATTTACCCCAAATTAAAACTACGTTTCACGCGTTATTTTCCCGCGCGTTAAATTTCCCCCACGCGGCAACACCGGCTGACTTATGTCTTCGGTGCCATAAACTCTTTCATTTGGCTTGGACGAGCCTTATGAACAATAAAACTGAGGGCTGGAGATTTGGAGTGTAATAAAATATTTGCCAGGGAACTCGCTAATCCGCGTCCCTTACTTACGGACGCAATTTGAGAAGTTATAGCGGAAGGGGGCTCTCTGAGACGTAGACGGTACTTGCTTGTATTCAATCGTAATAACAGAACACCTTTGTACCTTGTCTCTCTCAATCGTTTGATAATTTGGAATGGAAGGACAAACGGATGGTTAAATCAAAACTTAGTTATTTACTACTTGGTACTTAGTTATGATCAGATTTCTTGAGTAGAAAACAATTTGCAGATCTTTAGGGAAATAGGTTACCTATGGAGTTGTTAGTGTACAGAAAGATGTCATTTGAAACTGATAGTCAAATCACTACAACTAATTGAAGTGTTTTTTTTACCTTATAATAATTTAAAATATTGCTCGAATCGCAAAATACCAGTTTATTGAACTATTAATCTGACTACGATTATATTTAATGTAATCTCCTTAAAGAGGAAGATTTGTTTCTAATTTCAAAACAAATACCATTTTTGACGAAGATGAAACCACGTTTTGTCGACCTAATTCATTAAAAACTTGAAATATTTAACGTGTTACTAGACGCGTTTAGAAGCGATCCCGGACTGTTCCAAGAGAACCAAATAAAACTTGTCCCTCGTGCGAAAGAGGGTCAGACTTAATTACCCATAAATGAGCGGGACTTTTATCTCCGATAAATACATACGGATTACTACGTGTCATACTTCACGTTATTATGGCTTCCTAGTATCTTTGACTATGCAAAGAGGTTTATGGTTCGAATCCCGTTTCGTATCGCAATTTGGGTAGTACAGTTTTTACTTGATTATGCGTATCTACCGTGTCAACTGACTCATTGACATCTAGTATACGGGGTTTTTTGAAATACTTTAGTACTACTACTTAAAATCTTGTAGTACAGTTTTTTATCGATTGTCAATTCCTGATGGAATGGCGGAATATGACTTTTTCTCCCACATGCTCGGAATTGTTAACCTTACTGTTGTCAAATCAGCCCGCTAAGTTCTAAGTTCCAGGCCCAGGCAAAATTAAAAAAAACAAAGTTATTATTTACCAACGGCAGCGGCCGCGAAAAATGTATGAAATTTCATTACGTACCTGGTGATTTACTTTTTAAAACCATGTTTGGACTAAGATAACTATCTCCAAACAGCCAAACACTCGTGCAATCAAAATTCTTCCTTGTATATTTTACTTTTTAAATGTCATAGACTAAAAAGTTAAGCCTTTTCAAACAGCATTTACAACGTATTTAAAAGTGTGTCAAATAGTTTGACTTTTTTTAAATAGAAATTGCGTTCATAAACAAAATAAATTGCGGAAATAACATAAACGCGTAATAAATTTTATAGTTTCAACTATATTTTATTCAAATTGAATTTATTACGTTTAAATAATTTGTGATTTTATTTAATGCTTTATTTCAGTATCATACTAAATCGTACGTTTCTGTTCTTTTTTTCAAGGAAATGTTGGGACTGTGTTTAATATTATTAACAATTGTGTTAAATTTCCTCACATTGTTGGAGAAAAGCACTATACAAGCCTCGACCGGGAAGGGCGGTTGCTGGACTCGTATATAGCGCGGACTCGACTGCGTCTCGGCCACGCTAACTCTACTCGTCCCGCAACGGCCTATTTCCCGGTCTGTGCAGTAATGTACTATTACATTATTCCAAACATACCGCTACTTAAAGGCAGGTTTTGTAAACCAAATTAGTATCATTTCACCACTCACCCGCCTTAAGCAACATCCATCGCAATACTCCATAAAAGTTAAGTCATCCGTAACTCCAACAATAGAAACGATACTATTGTCAGTATCAAAGATTCAGAAATATTGAAGCATATTTTTATTAATAACATGTATTGCACAAAGGAGAGATTATCTGTCAGTGGTTGAACAGCTGCTGGTATTGGAAATTTGTTTGGTTTGATGGTGGGTTGGATTGCGATTTGATGCAATACGGTCAATCATTGTGTTGCTTAAGAATTCTGTATTTAATTTAGGATTCTTGTTCTTCTTTTTCAAGTGCTTTCAAACTATACTGTGTTCATTCTTACTTGTCTAATATAGTAAACAACTCTCTAACCTAAAAAGGAACCCTTTTTTGGTCAAAAAAGGCTATTTAAAATAACATAAAGCAATCACAGACTATTGGCTAAGTGATTTCCAAAATGTTTACTCAGTTTACTTTATTTACAATTAAACAGTTGTTTTAACCAAAAAAGGGTTCATTTTGAGGATAGGAAGTTGTTTACTATATTAGGTAAGTATGAATAAACACGGCATAGTAAAGGAAGACGTTCATTTTGCAAGGTTTAATAGTTCGGATACACTTGCAATCCCAATCCAATATCCTTGATATCATAATAACAGGAGTTTAAGAAAATGTATTTTTGAGTTTTATATTTTTTTCTATAATGTTATATGAGTATATAATGTTTTTAATTATTCTTATCACGGTGACCTTACGTTAAGCATATTGGAGAAACTGTGCCAACATTCAAATCTATCATCTGATAAATTTTTAGACAGTATACATAATATTGCATTGTCATCCGACTTACATGCATGCAAATTTCTATTGAACACCTGGAAATACTGCCCTACTAAGCATAATGGCGATATCTCAGACAAAACATCTGTAGAAATTGCAACCTAGTTACAAACAGAAGAGAGTTGAATCTGCTTTGGCTGTTGTATTTAGTTATTGCATTTTTGCTTAGGAGGGCAGAATAGGTCAGATCTAATTGGTTAGATTAGTGTATTAATAGACACCCTTTAGGTGAAGTGTAATAAAAGTTTGTAAAATGTTTGTACACGAAAGTATTTCTATTTTCTTACTTTACTAATTGATCACTGTAGAAATATCGATACTCGAAAATGCAGACGTGAGCGTTTAAATACAACAATTTGATTTCGGTGGCTGAAAATATCGACTTGTACACCTATACAATACACCTAGGTAATTGAATTTTCAGTTGTGGTTTGATATGAAAATTTGGTGTTTCAATTTTCGCCTGCATTATTATTATTAGCAATTAGTTTGTTTTTCTGACATGCTGGCTGATACGGCTCGATGGATTTGGATGAAATTTGTAACGAAGATAGCTTATAATTACCCTAAATTAATACATATGTTACAGGTCGATTCACAAGAGCTGGCACGAATGGATTGAATGAGTAAACGAAAGTATAGAAGGGTGTAAAATAATAACAGGTTTTTGGTTTGAAATTCGAACATCGGTTCAAAGGACTTACAAACAGTGGTAGGTGACATTACTTTTGTTAATTCCATTCGTGCCAGCTTTAGTGAATCTACCTGTACTTACCTTTTATCCTGAAAAAATACCCCGTGGAATGGTCAACGTCATGTAGGCAGACGCTGTTACTGATACTAGCTGTAGTAAATTTGTTACTGATTCTGATATAGCCCAGAGAAGGACATGGAGTACATCTATGAAAAGTCAGTTTCCGAGAAAACAGTGATTGAAAAGTTTTACGCGGACGGAGTCGCGGGCAAAAGTTAGTGTCGAATATAGGCCCACAATGTTAAAATGGTCGGGGAATGACCCAGACCGTTTTGCGAAACGTATGCCATTCGTATACAGGGCGTGCAATTATGTGTTTATTGTAAACGCTATGATTGCCCGCCGACTGTAATTGGCTTTTAATTCGGGTTTCGTATCATTTCCGAGCCGATGCGTTTTGTTGGCTGGCTTGGAGATTTGTTGGATTCCTTTGGATCACGCTGTAGAAATGAAAGGAGTTATTTTTTCTTCTGTCTTTTTTCTTACGAAACGAATGTTAAAGTTACTAAAAAATGCTTTAAATTGCCAAACAAATAGTTTTAAATTTAATTTTGCATACGTGTATGTACGAGTGTGCGCATATGCTAATAAATGACAACCGTAACTACCATACTCACAATGACGACTTCTTCATTTGATGCAAAGCAAAATGGTTCTCTTGGTTTCATTTTATGCCGATTATTATCAAAATGTAAACTTGCCTTAAATTTGAGAAGCTTTATTTAAAATATTGAAAACATTAAACTTAATCATGTATAAACATTTTTTTTTTATCCTATTCTATTTATTTTGCAAAATAAAGATAATTATGTACACACAAGAAGTTTTTGATCTTTGCTCTGCACTAACAGGTATCAAGAACTTGCGTACTAACCATCTACTCGTACTGTCGTACTAAACACCTTTATTGTCATAAAACTGAACTGATGATCGCATTGGTTCATTATTCATTTGGTAAGTAGATAGTAAAGAGATTTAATAATCTTTCGAGACCACCTAAACTCTCCTGCGCATTTCTATTAAACTGAGGTTATCTCAATATAAATTAATTACTCTTTTCCATACGTTAATGAACACTAAACCGATACCATTTATAAAGTAACATTGTATTGCTGTATTAGGCTTGGATTTATTCCAGGAGAATTTAACGCATAATAATTTTAATCCTCCCCATTGATTTAAGACCTATTACGGTAATGTTAAGGTTTCCAGTTAAAACCACTAAGTAATAAAATGTAGAAGACTTATTTACGATATATTTTCTATTTTACGATGGTAACAAAAGCACATGAGTTTTTTAAGTAGTCCCTATAAATTCTACTCTACGCACGACGCTGTTCGCGAATCGAAGCATCTCGACATTTATGAACTTGTTGAAAAAAAAAAAGAATTAAAAAGCTGCGTTCACAATAATTGAACGAAACAAAGTATACTCTGCAAATTGTTTGTTAATGGTTTGTAATTTCAACATGTCGTGTGCAAAATCATTAGTTGAAAATGACAGTATCTTAGAACAGTTTTATCACTTTAACACGTGCCATTACGGCTGGAAAGGTCGTAACGAGAATTTAAAATTAATTAAGTAATAACCTTACTTTAAATGCGAAGCGATAAAGGCAAAGCATTTGCAGGGCTTTGAGTGTAGGATTAAAATAAACAAAACTATAATACAGAACAAAAAACAAAAAAAAAAAAACTTGCTATGCTACTTTTATTTGTTGCAACTGTAATTTTGACAAAGCAAGTCGATATTCAAAACATGGAGATTTCCTCAACATTATCGAATTTATCTCATATCTGGCAACACTCTTTCTGTTAATTTAGTTCGCCTCAACATGTTTTTAATTCAGCGTGATATTAAATGCTAGACGATTGTCATCTTTTTAACCGACCTACTTACACACACGAATAGAAACGCAAGACCGAAGCGATATCGCTATATGTAGCCTTAGTTATCGTGTTCACAGAGATCCTACATTGTCAGGGCGCTCGTTCTTTTCGTTTTATAGCCAATCATTTGTGTTGCTGGTCATTTTGTAATCTTACCGTAATAAAACTCAACGGCTATAAGGCAGCTATTATCTCTGACCTGGCAAATCTAAATTTAAGTACACACTTTGTGAGAACCTTTAATTCAAATTGTTTGTTGTTCTTTTATGTGTGACGTGGCAAGCTTCCGTTTAAAAATGTAAATTTGACAGCCGCTGTCAAATAGCTTGACCGAAAAAGGTAAAAAACGGTTCGTCCTTTAGTTTTGCGGTTGTTATTGCTTCCCCAACCTTCTTTAAACACATAAGTGATATAATTAGAGTCCCGATTCTATCGATTCTAATTCAAAATAATGGCCTATAATTTGATCCGATCATTTGTCGAGGACAGTCGATATTCGATCAATAAATCGATGAAAATCGATATAATGGCGGTTTCAAATCGACGTTTCATTTCTTTAAATGCCTGATTAGTGCATTGGCTTAATAATAGTCATAATGGTAAACGGTGAACATTTTTGTTGGGCGCCGAACCACAGCAATTTGTAAATCGATATATTTTTTAAGGTTGTTAAGTTCTTAAATCGATGGGGTTTTTGTATGAAAATAGGCAATTCGTAAACGACATCTGTTTTAACCTTTAAGATTACCTAAACAGCTTACTTTAAAAGTATTCAATCCTAATTGTAAATCAAAAAATAGGAGTCAAAAATAGATACTTACACACAAAAAAAACTAGTTATACAAGTAGTTACCTAGCTGCAGATCATATTTAAATTAATCCTGATCAAAATTTGAATTACAAGAATTATTTTTCATTCGTATCCATTTCACGCTACATTAATTCACGTCGCTAAACTCCACCCACCCTGTAGATACTAACACTCGGTTAACAACTTAGACAAGTAAGCTTAGTGACCGTCCCAATTGGAAAGAGATAGGTGCCCAGACGGCTTGTTAGAAAAAGAGGGAGCACCAAGGGTTTGAACCGCAGGTTATTACGAGATTTAACACGTACCGGTTAATTAGTAAGTGCGGTTGACCGGTGCGGTGCGGTTACGGGGATGTACGGCTGGGGATTTGTAAATATAATTTTTGGTTCAGTGACCCAATTGTGGCGCCAGTGTAACCCCTACTTAATATAATGTATACGCTTTGTAAACAGACATGAAGTTGGTATCCGCAAAAAATGCTCTTTGAATTTGGTTTAGAAGGTTAGGGAAGTAGAAATTAGGATCAAATAAATGCTCTTATAAGAGTGTGAAACAATAACAGTCAGAAATTTTGGTTTCTAATTGGATTCAAGGTCTGTTCATCCTTACTTGTCTTATATAGTAAACAACTTTCTAACCTCAAAATGAACCTTTTTTGGCTAAAACAGCTATTTTAAACAAAATAAAGCAATCACAGACAATACATTGGCCAAATTATGTCCAAAATGTTAACTCGGTTTACTTTATTTAAGATAAAAGAGTTGTTTTAGCCAAAAAACGTTCATTTTGAGGTTAGAAAGTTGTTTACTATATAAGACAAGTAAGGATGAACAGACCTTAGTCACTCATGATATAAAATAAAACCGAATATGATGTTGTGTCCGGATCTTCCATACAAAATGGATCCGCATTGCAAACCCTGTGTATGTGACTGTTTGGGTCCTTCGAGCCGGAATCCTTTGAGAAATCCGGCTTCAGGCAGAAATAAATCATGTAAAATATTATATTTTATGCAATGAAAATGTAAAACCTGACCTGTCGCTTTGACAGCAGTTTTGCGCACTATCTAATTGATGTACGATTCTTACAGAGACCCATAAAACCCCTTCTTTCTTGCACTAAAACGCTTGTGTCCAACAATTCAAATAAAAATAAAGATACAGATGGAGTTATTTGAGCCCACAACTAACTACACCCTGTATCTTAATTTTTTATTGGAATAGATGGAAAGAAGCAATTTTTTGCCTAACTCTTTACATTAAACACCTTTTACGTATAAACCAAAAACAAAACAAAACAATTTGGATTAAATATTCATAACTATCTACATATCCGGAAGCTCAAGGCGCATGGTTGAAAAGATAACCCGGTCAACTGGGCAAATAAACCCGGGCAATTAAAACAGGGTCCAGCGATGTTTGTTTGACTGTAACTTTGTGGTTTTACTGTCAACTGTGTTAATAGAAATTTTCGTTGGTTCTTATACTTCTGTTGTACATATGTTATAGTGTGATTCTGTAAATTATGAGCGTATTTACCTAGAGTAAAAAAAAAGTGAATTGAGGATGTAAAATATAGAAAAATAAATGATTTATTCCATTTAAAACAGTAATAATGCAAACCGCGTCTGTTTTGTGACATTCGCTTATTAAAAACCGCCGACAAAAACGGTCCGCAACTTTTAATCACAACAGCGTACCTGAGCTTAATCGCAGAACAATGCGACACATATTTAATACTCAGCAATCCCGGGATCCTTTGTAAAACGCGCCCACAATGGAAAAGGGTATTCCTTTTACGATGCTAACGTTAATTCGCGTTTAATTCGACACCTTGTTAATTGTTTCCGACGCCGTTTGGCGACCGTCGCGAGACCCGTTACCCGAACTCCCATTCGGGGGGTCATTTTAAGAATATTTGCCCACCCTCTATGTTTACTCGGGCTGTTTGTGGTACCCCGAAAACAATAGTCTCTAAATTCATTGCCCATTTTATTATTGTTTATATTGGGGATTCCGTTATTGCTTTGTAATTAAATGATAATACTATGCATTAATTGGATTTTACCTGAGTGGTTTATGTTAAGTGCAGCATTTGTTGAAGATTGTGGGGATTTGGTATTGTAATTGGTTGTTATTGGTTATTTTGCTTTGATGAATTGATGGGTACCTATTTTATCTAAATACATGTATATTAAAAACCATTTTGAGAATTCTTTACTCGTTGTAGAAGAGAAACTAACGTAAGGTTGGATTTCCACCTGGAGAAAAGTCCGACAGTAAGTTGCAAGAAACTTGCAAGTGTAAACTACGGATATTTCTCGCAGTAATTTGTTGCAGGTATATTTGCAGCCTTAGATAGGTATCCTGCTTTTTGGCCGAAATATAAAAAATATAATTGTATTTTACTCCAAAGATAATTATGTATAAGGTTTCTATGACAACAGTGACGTTAATATTAATATTATGAGTACTAATAACTAATATATGCCTAATTTAATGCTTAAAAAACAATACAACCTTAAGAGAGGTACAGTGGTGCCTGTACCTCTTCATTATATGAAGGCCATTTTCTTGTTTCAGAGATCGCTCGTATGGAGAAGTCCCCCCTCCTGGCCAATGGGTACAACGCGCCCCCCACCCACCTGGGCCCCATGGGGTTCATGCACCAGCACGCACTCATGTCTCCTGGGATGCCTCATCACGGGGTTCCCAGGCCTGATGGCTCCATCATCAAGGGACAGCCTATGCATAATATGGAAGTGCTGGCGAGGTTAGTAGAAACAGTATTGTAAATTAAATAAAAATAAATATCAAGGGACCAATTTTTGCATTATTACGAGTATAGCTAATTTAATTTAGTTAGTTCAAAAAATTTAATACGAGTACTATTAGGTATGGAGTGTGTTTTTTTACAGACTTACAAAAGGAAGAGGTTCTTAATAAAATCGTCGCGTTTTAACATTTAATATTTCCAGTTTATAGGCGTATGTGTGTGCATATACGTATGCTCTCTTTTTTAGGTATAAAACCAAAAAACTAAAAGTCTATCTGCATCAATATGGTAAACGTACACAGGTGAACATATTTCTAAAGGCATCTTTTCGATAACTCTAAAGTAGAGCGAGTGAAGACAGTGCAAACATAGATAAGATAAATTAACAAGTTAAACAAAACGAAAAATAATGGTCATTGCATATCGTTAGATGTAGGTAGCAATCTTGATGTTATAAACTAACAAACTAACTTAATTATGGCTACTCAACGTCTTTTGCATTTGTCAAATATGAGACGTCATTCTGCCTCTTGATCATCACTTGAAACTTTAACACTTCCAAATGCATTTAAACCAATAACCAAGTAGGTACCCTAATTATTCAAAACCACAAAGGTTTCAAAATCGATATTTACTTACAAATCGTAAATCTTAAGCACTTAAACGGCTTACAGATTAACAAGTTCACGAAAAGAAACCTGTTAGCGGGGCAGTGGGCAGGGCAGGTTAAACGTCGGGCAAGTTAATCCTGTTAGAGACGTACAAACAGTCTTCCGGGAAGACCCACAGGTCGCTTGACTCGTCTTACTGTCTTACTGCCACCCTTGTAACACGATATAACTGTACTTGTAACACATATTTGTGCAAGGGAATCGATATCGAAGAACACCAAGGAGGAATTCAATGAAAGGCAGCGAGTTCTCTGTGCTTTTGACTTTGCTGACGTCTAGCGACGTGGACCGTTGACCTGCGCCTCTATTCTACGCGGTGAAATCCATATCGTATTCGATTTGTAATGGAATTGTTTTTAACTCGGCTGCCATTACTGTCAAGTAAATAAGGCCTGATGTTCTTTTGGCTTTCAAGGCTATATAAATAATACGTCGTGTTTGGAGTGGTTTGCTAGCAAATGTGTAATTTGCAGAATATTTCAATTTTTTTGGAAATATTCCCATAGCAATATTGAGGACATAGAAAACAGTGAAATGTTATATTTACAAGAACTTATTTTTTACATAGGTAGAGTATAGGAGATTTACATATTAGCTCATTTTCATCCACGAATTGACATTTTTGATGGAATAGTTAAAATAAAATTCGTAGCGATCGTGCTCGTGGGTAATAATAGCTATAGACATTTTGCTAAAAACATAAAATCATAGTTATAATATTATTGAACACAACTTATAATATTATATGGATTTTATTTTAGCTTTTTCCTCGTGTGGTTACTGAGTTAGGTCCTCGTGTGGTTGCCAGGTTAGAATAGTGCCACTCCATGTCTTCCCGTGGATGTCGTAAGAGACGACTAAGGGAATAAAGGCTTGTAGTGCTGTTAGGCGATGGGCTTGCAACCTGTCACTAATACGCTGGTAAACATCTTAGCCTAATTGTGCAAATTGTGGTTATAGAATTATCAACAAGTTTTTAGAGATGTTTGTAATTCTGTAGCTCTGCCTACCCCACTCTGGGAACGAAGGCGTGAGATTATGTATGTATGTATGTATTTTAGCTTTTAACATTATAGTTTATCTATTTTTTAATTTCTAGCCAATTTCAAATCAGCATTATGTACAATTTTCTTGTTAGTTCCAGTTATATAATCATAAATTAATCTAATTAAGTCATAAAATTTCTCTCCATCAACACCGTTCGTGTTCAATTGATTAACAATTGTAATTAGTAGCAATTAGTTCACAGTTCTGGATACTATTTAACAACTCTAACTAATTATCGTCGTAAAAATTAATCTCATTAATATTTATCATCTTTAAACTTAATTTATAGACGTTTTATTTCATTGTGAATAGTATTGATTGAAGAATTAAAGAAGTATCAGAATTACTTACTCAATTCAAATTTAATTGAAAGGGAATATCGAGATCCAATTGTTAAAGAAAAGTTTAATGAAAAACAAAGAGCTAAAGTAATCGAGAAACAATTTCAAGGGTCACGCATGAGTGGTTCGAGCACAAATATAAGCGATTGTTTTTAAAACATAATTAATTTCTCTGACCCCTCGTTCAACCTAACGGAACATTTAATATCGAGTGCTCATAATTATTCCCTTTACATTGAAACCCTTTATTCATTTAAAAACTTTTCTTTTCAAATACTTGAGAATAATGTTGCAGATATTTTATCTTTCCTCGACTTCTTAACAAGTATTTTTTATTGAAAAAGGGTTTCTTGACAAAGAAAAATTAGTAGTTTAATTAAATACTTTTTCTTAGATACAACCGTTTTTCATCTTCATTATTTACGTTTCCGTTTTCTCTGAGTGTTTTTCTTTTGTTCTCTTATTTTACTTTTTGTCTACAGATCTGGTATTTGGGAGAATTGTAGAGCGGCATATGAAGACATCGTTAAGCACCTCGAAAGGTAAGAAACCTTACCTAGTCAATTAAATAAAATTACATATCTCGTGTAGACAACACAACGACTAGAACAAGACAAATATCAACATCCTACAAGCATCGAAACGGGCCAGTTCTCAAATCGAACTTCACTCAATCATTGTTCGAAACAATCGATAAAGAACGAAGATTATCTCTCTGATTTGTTATAATTGGTTGACACTCCGGCACTGTCCTTTCTTATTTCATCCTGTGTTTCTTTATTTTGTCTCTCATCATCATTCATAATAAAACTTGATTACTAATTAGCATTAACGAGTGAAATGGAGATGTTAATTTAAAAAAAAAAGCGTTATTTTTGCAATTAAAAAGAGCAAAGCTACAGGAGGGTGTGAAATCAGAGGAGACAATTAGATCCGTGGATCGGGTATATTTAACAAATGGCCGGTTGGGACGGTTGGGCCGGACAATTCATCAGGCTCATTCCGGACTAATCTAGATGCGAGGAAAAAGCGGCTCTCATGTAAATTGGCCCGGTTTCATCCGTTCGAGGGGCATTGGTTTGGGGAAAGCACTTTTCTTTTCGTGTTTAATGGATGGTGATTGATCGGCCCTCATTGAGCGTTGAGGTTTTGACTGTTTTGAAGTGCACCGATTGAATTGCGTGAATTAGATTGACGACGTGGGAGGCTGGTAATAAAAGAGCTTTGGCTTGTTATTGGTGTAGCTGAATCACTTCGGGAATGCATTTGCCTTTATGTGTAAGCATCATATGAACTGATGAATACTGGAAATGACATTCCATCTTATACAAGTAAATTCAAATGGCTTTGGGTAAAATGGTTTTCATCTTTAAAATACATAGATTTTTTAAGTTAGCGACCATTCGTAATATAGGTATAATTATTATGTATAATAGATCTATTCAAAATAAACACTTTCTTGTAAATATTTAATAAGCATCGAAAATTTTGTAAACTCTTTAATTTTTTGTTTCTCGCCTCCGATATTATTTGACCCATTAAATTTTATACATATATTCATGTGTATTTAGAGGGTTACCTATCTTAAGTCCGAAAAACTTTTGTCCTCGTTTTGTTGTCCGAATTTTCATTTGTCCGAAAATATTTTTTCTCTGAAACCTTTTAACTTTCCGGGATTGTTATAAAACTAACCTTACCTTACCTACAGGTTCTGTAGATATATTTCTTGAAACATTTTGAAAAGTTAGTGGGTTCAGAGAAAAATTATATACGGCCAAATGAAAGTTCGGACCAACAAAACGGCGGACAAAAAGTTTTTCGAAACATTGAGAAGTTACCAAACTTACTATATGCCCTTTTTTTACGTTAAATTTGTAATAATTAACTACGTTCACCACCACACTCAAAAACGTTCAGGAAAGTGAATAAGGTAAAACGAGCTAAATATTTTTAGCAATTGTTATTTTACATAAAGTTCATCCAAATAATTCTAATTAATTCTGTAGATTGGAAAATAAAATGGTATCCTCTTGTCCTTGTATGCTGCACGGGTAGAATTACAGTCGGACGGCGGGCCGTGTACCGATGTGTCACTGTCAGCCGGCGATCGCCTGCCACCCGGCCGGGATTAGGGTTTTTAAAGAAATTAACTACGATGGGACTAAAAAGTTTTTAACTTCGAAAAGAGTAGATACCCGAACATAGTACTTGAATTAAACAACACTGGCAAACTAGAAAATATCAAAAACATAAAGAACATTCCAAACATGAATTTTGAAAATTCAAAAAGCGTGATCGAGGTGTTTCTTTTGTTGTTTGGTGTATCATTTTTTTGAATTTAATTCTTCATTTCCTAAAACTCATGAGCTCCGTGCGCAAGCTCCAAAGACCGGTTTTTAATGTTAAGTCCAATTAATTGACAGGCTTATCTCTGATTTAATACGAAATGTTTGTTTTGTTTCTTCTTGCAATTAATAAAGCGGGCAAGCGGAACACGGCCTGGATATGGGTTAACGTGAGCTGGTGGGATGCGATGGAAATTGCTAACCTTTTAAGTGTTTAATTGTCTCTGAATTTTAAAGTGTAAATCCTTAGATAATTTGACAAAAGAACTCAGAATTGAACAGTAGAGTAACAACAAGTAATTACTGGGAATTTCAGGACCGGTTATTTTGGACGAGAATTAAGAAAAGCAGGCTACAGCTGTTCTTGTATCTGTTATGTAGGTTGTCTAGTCTAAGATAAACATGTTTTTTCTACCGATAATTTAAAGTAATTTTCAAAATAAAAACTTTAACTTGCAAGCAAGTGGAGAAAGGTTTTAAAATAATAATTAGCGATAAGCTCAGATTCACAAAGGAATCGTTCAACATGCAATACTATTCAAGTATCAGATTAAATTCGTCTCACACCCAACACCAAAGTCCCGTCTTAAGCAAATCCTTTGAAAGATACTCTTCACGTTTGCTTTATGTCTAAATCACAAAATCCCGTCACTACATCAATTAGAACCGTCTGTCCCGAAATCTGCGCAGTATATCAACAGCACACTCAATTAGCAGTCAACAAATCGTTAGGATCAATGCATTCGTCCGGTTTAATTCCGTTCCGGTTTGGATCCGATTAATCGGCCGGGTTTAGCCGGGCCGGCACACGGTGACGTCGGTCGTTACTCATCCCCGCACCCTCGGCACGCGGAGTATCACGTTTTTAGGTTTAAAAATGGAAATTACAAAATCTTTGTTGGTTTTTAATCCCTGTTTGTAAAGTTGTATGAAAGACAAAAAAGCTGAAGTCAGTTGTGTGCAGGACTCATTTGTAATTTTATATCGTCGTTAACCTTACCGGAGTTGAAGTCAGTTGACGGTTTTATTATTCGAGAAACAGAAAATAGAAAACGGATTTTGTAGGATTCATGTATTGTTTAAAATTGTAAATGTTAAATAAATTCACAGTTCCTGTTTTTTTTTTGACACTTGTCTACTCCTTCCTTAGGATTTGTTGTTTTCTAAGCCCAAAAAGTACCACATAGTAATTTTCGTTTCATTCTCAAACGTTCCAATGAAATAAGTCGGTTCTCCAGTCATCTTTTCGATTGTGTCGACCGTTTCAAAGGTCCAAGTGAACTTTATGAATTCACTTATTTAGCAAACGGTTTCCACAACGCTATAATTCTTGGCATTCGCGTGATTGAATCCACCACCATTAATTTCAGTGAAGATCAAACGAAGACCGAGGGTGATATTTATCAGGGATATTGCGAATTATTTTAATCAAATCAAATTCCCTTCGTTGTAAACAAATGCTTTTGATTAATGAGTCCTGCGACAGAGCCGGCAGCCGTTGTGATAATGATAAAACATCCGAGAAAAGGCAAAATTAATGGTCATAGAATGAACTCTTGCAGCGCAAAGATAAAGATGCTGAATGTTATGAATCTTAAGTGATTTTTCTCGCTTCCTGTATTGAAAGATGCTTCCGATCGCATCTGGTGACTCGGTACATTTAAACAGAATTAGCTGCGAGGTAATTTCGGAAGATTAGTGAGTTCCAACGGGAGTTTAGATTGTCATGGCTGGAATCATTAATAATACGACTTTTGATTTTCACTGATATGCAAAGGGTGGAGGGCGCTGTGTCATGGCATCCCCCGAATGCCTTCCGAGTTTGTCGCCAATGTGGTCGTACTGGAATTTTAACTAGCTCTTTGTACTTTGCCCTTTTATAGAGATAACTATTTGGTTAGTTGTTGCTGGTGTACCGAGATATTCGTGTGTTATAAACCTTTGATGAGAAATTCTTGTGAAAGTAAATTTGAAACTAATCAATATACCAAAACAAATATATAATTTACGATTGTTTATGCTTAAGTTTCATTGCAATTGAAAATAAATTAAAGTCTGAAGCGTATGTCACGCGTGAACGGAGCGTAACTCTGTCGTAACGTAAGTTGCAGCGTCAGCCTTTATTAATCTGGATCGCGCCTGACAGCTGTAGTCAAATTTCTCATCAAAAATAAGAATTAATGATGAACAGCATTAATCATTAGCTGGCAAAGCAAGAGGTGTCTGTATCCCATTATTTTGCATTACTAATGATATGTACAGAGATAAGGGATGGTTTGAAGAAAAAGTGTAAATCACCGAGCGGGGTGGTTACGGAGTAATGATGGTTAGTATGGCTGTGTTAGCATTTAGGTTTTTTTATGTTAAAAGCGGGCATATTTAAGTAAGTTGATCATAATGAAGGTTAGCAATTAAAGTATGCTTAAAAATACCCGGAAAACATGAACAATCGTAGGTGCCTTGCTGCCCTAATAGAAAAGATGCCTAGTGGTAATTCGTATGGTAGAAGACGAAGTGCTCAGAGCATGATTATTTGTGATACTACCACTTTTTCTGGTACATATAAGAGAGAAGTTACGAATCGACACGTTCTACCATCCCGATAGAAGTGATCGATTCGTATCAATCAGCAACTGGCTGCTCTCCTACTCATAAAAATGTCTTGCTTAATGAATAATAGCTGAAAGTTTAAAAACAGTATTTACGAGCGCAAGCGCATTTTGCGTAACGTTGACGTGTTAGCGTCAATCAATAACAATTACGAAGCGATAATGCTTACGAGTTGTCAGCTGCGATTCGTGTCGCTTATTCCACAATTATCTTGGAATTAAATTCATTATGTTAGAAACTTGTAGGTTTACTTCTATAATTATACTACGACGTACATATTTATTTTCTTAAATAGGCGCAAATGTAGTAAATGTAAAAAAAAAGCAATGGGTTTAGAAAACAATTATTTGTCTGGACCGTTTTAGTTCAGTTGGTATTGGGGTGGGGCATTAAATTTTTTCGGCTTTGTATCGGACTTCATTTTTTCGTCTTTAATGTAACTTTATGCGTATTGTCCTATTAGAATAATAAGACAAAACGCTTTCGAATAACCATCAACAAAGTTGTGAAATTCTTATAAGCCCGTATTAAATAGAAATACATCGCTGATTCGACTCGGTTTGACACATTGATGAGTTTCCGAAGCCTTCGTAATAACGAATACATAAACTCCGTCATCGATTATACCGTCATTTTATCTCTGATCCAGGGTGACACTTCCAATACGAGGCGTCATCAAGGCTTGTGTCATTAGGTAAATACGGAAGATAGATAACAGGCGCCAAGTTATTATCATCCCCGATAGCGACGTCAAACATAATCATTTAGAAAATCGTAAAGGACTAGATAAAAATAAACGTCTTTGACACGAAAATTAAATGGCATGAGAAAATGTAGGTACAGCGTGTCGACGTTACGAGTCATCAATCAGTGGCCTTCTCTCAATAATTTTTAATAAGTTGCCAACACTAATCACTTCCTCACAAAAGGCGTGACCGTTCTATTCCCGGTTGCGGCCGCCGGTGTCACTGACAGAAAATGTCACTTTTCCTTTAATTATGCGAGCGCCTCATTTCTTCGCGGCCTATTAGTATGCATCAATCAATGTTGCCAATACCTATTTTTTACTCCCCGAGTGTTTTTTTCTTCCAGTTTTTGTTTACGGAGATTTTTTAAGTGGGGAATAATTTGATGAGGTCCGCCACCCGACCGGTGTGAGGCTCATTTGTCATCGTCTTGTCATTTCTCCTTTTCGAACAGTCGGAACGCTAAAGTAATTATTAGTTGTTTTTTCTATTTGCCATTCTTCCGATCGCCTTTTGTGTGAACTATTGATCATATCTGATTATAATTATTAATCGAAACTGCATTTTGAATTCGTGTCGCTGTTGCTATTAAGTAGTAAATAACCATCTGAATCAAAATGTTCGCCTCACGCTTTTCCAATAAATTGCAATCTGGTTCCGACAGGCAAATACCTACAGTAATCCTTCAAAATCATACCCAAAAGGTCACCTAACACAATAATTAACACGATTACAAACGCACGAGGACTATGAATACTAAATTGACGTGTTATAATGCCGCCGTCGATAGGGTAAATCAAATACGGGATTCCACAGATCAAAAGAATTCATTACAATGTGTAAATCACAATTTGCATGTGGGGCGAGGATGAATATGCATCCGGAACGGCTGAGTTTGAACATCCTGTGACGCGTTTGGATTTGGAGCGGAATTTAGTGCTGGCGTATTACCTACTTTTAAAGACCTAGACGAGTTGCATTTTATGGCTCATAATGTTTGTAGCCAATTGAAAGAGTAGGAATGTATACGTTAGCTAACAAATTTGAATTAGCTTAAGCAAATTCCTTGTGTATATTTTTGTGCTGACTTCTATCGTTGATAGAATAAGTTAAGTTGAGTTACTCAATGTTTTTTTGTTGTTGATAAAGTAACTGAAATTGGAGAACGTATCTGAAAATATAAAGTTTACCGTGTCATTTATAAAATAAATGGGTAGACGAGTTTTCAAATAAAAATATAGTCAAAGTTAGTTCATCAAAATATAGCGTATGGTTATCTACGATATATTTAAAAAAACCTCATGGACCCTTTGTTTTTCGTTTCGTCAAGTCAAAATATTAAAAAATCTATTACTACTAGTCAGATAATTTATGGAATATATTGGTTGAGGAATATTAAACATCTAATGATACATTTTCATTTTCACTGCTTATATAACTGCATTGGGTAAAAAGCAACGGAGAAGTGGTCACAGAAGCCAAAATAGTTAATTGAGGTTTAATTAAACACACAATAATTCAATAATTTCAAAGGCCTACCTAGCCAAGTGGCCATTCGCGAATGTAAACGATAGCAGGAATCAAAAAATTGTATAGGTTTCACGACAGTTTTTCGCCTTGTCATGCCATATATAAAAAAAAATACAGCATCTACCTTTCGATGGATGCAACTTGGCAAGACCTGTAGTCAAGTCCAGTGCCGCATGCAAACGCTCCTTCTTCGGGCAGCGCTGACTGCGCATCAAACTGGACACTTGCCATTCCGTTCGCTTTCTGACCTTTTCCCGTTTTGTTATGGTAATCCCCAGCATAACACGAATAAAAAGTATTCTACTGTTTACTCGCTGACTTGGCGGCGACGAGTCGAGTGTGAGTTCGCATAAATCGACTCAATTCCCGTTATATCCATGTAAACATTGGTCAGTGAATAAATTTCCCAATGTTTCGTTTTGTTTTATTGTTTTGATGGTTTTTGCTGAAGCGTTTTTGGTTTTTGTTTAGTTTTGCGTTTTAGTTGCGGAAAAATTGTTAGTAGCAGAGTTCGGTTTGTTTGGAATTTTGCAAGCGTGTTACTGACAATGCTATACCTATCATGAACAAAAATACTACTTGCTTTATGATTAAATGTCTAAATAAATTAACAATAATATGCAACTGTTTTAAAAAAACGAAAGATTAAAAATATTCCTACATGACTTTGGTACTGTGTTTCGTTTTTGTTTTATGCTAGAGGGGGCAAACGAGGTACCGGTTAACCTGAGATTCTATTCTAGGCGGTAAAAACCATATCGTCTTTGACCAGTTTTTACTGTCAAGTAAATAAGAGCTGTCAAAACGTTTACGATAACAGATCAAAGACGATAATAATATGGTTTTTACCACCTAGAATCTCGGCTCAGATGTGAAGTGATCACCGCTGCCAATTTTTATTGCAAAATATTAAAATAATGCAGGGATAATATTGTTGATCTATAGACATTTTTGATACGTGTAGAACCGGTTAATTATGCATTAAAAAAACTTAATTAATTCCTTGAACAAAACAACAATGTAAAAGCTGTAATATTTATTGACATTACAAGTTAACTTATGATTCAGTAGAATGAAGGTGATGAAGCATCGAGCGGTCGCCATCGAACAAGCGGCCGCGCCACAAATCAAATGTTTTGATAGCCCGGCATTAACGAGACAATTTGATTGCGGACATATCCGCCAAATTGCTTCTAAATTATATTTTCTGTTTACTTTCCGCCGAACCAATCCCTCCCTTGATACATGACGTATGTGTTGAAACAGATGCTTTGTTTCTGTTGCGTTAATCACCAAATTTGTTTACTCGATGTTTTTATTATCATTGGTTACGTTGACGTTTTCATTAATTTCATTAACTTTATTAATTCCACATACATATTCATAAACAACTTTATTATCAGTAGATTATCTGTACAGTGTCATTTTTGAAGTTTCACTATTGAGCCTATTAAATTAATTGGCAGTATTATTAATTAAATCTGTCAGCCACGTGTCTCACGCCTACGTTAGAGCCTTCAGTAACGTTCAACGAAAGCAAGATTTTATCTGGACCAAGATCTGTATCTAATGCGGACAGAGTCCATTTCCCATAGCTAATTGCTACGCATAATATGGTATCGCGGACATGTCATTCTTAAATTGGCTACTTATCCATATTGTTTGACATTCTAACTTCATGCCGAAAATAACGATGTAGTTCTTTTGTTTTTGAAAACGCGGTCAGCAGTGGCATATTGTAATGACTCATACTATTAAACGGTCCTGGGTTCGAATCTTAAGAAAAAAAAGTTTTTTTGTATCTACATTTTTATTTACTTCTTCTGAATAGTGCCTACCTACCTATATAAATTAGTTACCTACCTAGTGTTGATGAAACCTTAGGGGTGTTGACATTTCTGTTATTTTTATCCCATAACACAAGCCATGATGTCATTGGGCTTAGGTTTTTCGATTTGTATAAGATTGATAACTAATAATTCTTTGTCTTTTTTTGATTAAGACTTATTTCATTCATAGTTTCTGTGTCAAAATAATGGACTTTACTATGATCGATGCATGACAGCTTTTCTTTGGAATAAATCGGGTCAGATAATAAGGTTGTAGTTCTGATAAGATCTACTTGGTTGTCCTTTGCTTTATTTACCTTCTAATTTAAACCGTGCCCTGCTTAAGGTAAAAAAATTAAACACTTGCTTTACGATATAAGTTGTCCACTGGTGATGTCTATACGCCAAACGGAGGGCAAAAATCTTGTAACGATCACAAATAACGATTTACTTTTCAGCGTTAAAATTCCAACGATTTCGGTTACCGATTTAAAATCGCACCATCAACCTAACCACGTTCAAATCCATACAAGTCTAATAGCAGATAAAAAAACTTGCGTCGATACACCATTATCGTCTCGTTCCGATCATGTTGCGGTCGACGCAGCGATCGCCCCGATCACAATGATTACGCGCACTGGACCAGCTCGGTCGGCTACAAACGATGCACAATTCCAAAGGTGTTATTCACTAACGCAAGCAAATTCACCAACGCACCATTGTATTTTGGTCTCTTGACTCGTGTAAAATAACCAAAATCTGAAACCAACCTATACCGGTTATTTTACGAATGAACGAGCATTTTATACTTGCTACGAGCCCAGAGGCATGAAGAATTGCTTTGTAAGTGAATACAAGTCCGCTGTGCTACAGAATAACACCAGAGCAGAGCGACACAGACTGAAGCGACGCGAGCGACGTAGGTTCAGGAAGGATTTGTCGCTTCATATTATCCAAGGAATTGGATTGGAAGTGTGCCGTGGTACGAGAATTTTCTGCGGTCGCTCTATGCACGCAACGATGCATTACTTATCGGCTTTAGCAATCAGCGGTTACTGAATTGATCGTCTAACATTACAATAGATCCTGTAATGATCCAGATCTATTTATATTTACGACCCTATAAATCTAAAAAGACAAAAAACAGACTGATATTATGGACCGAATCGGATGGAATTTCCCTAATAAACGTGCAATGAAATTCGACATTATCAAAACGCATTCCCATTACAGATAATGGTAAAGCCGTTAAAAAGTCGGGGAGTAGGAATTGTTGGAGCAATTTTGCATAATTATGCGAGGTTGGGTCGGAGGAGACAACCGGTGGCCCTTAAATCCTAATATCGTCGCGGGTCTGATCGGAATCTCGTTACGCAGCAGTAATCCACGAACTAATGCGATCTGATTGCTACAGATTGTTATTGGACACCTATGTTATTGCCATACGTCCTGTTAAACTGATTTGAAGTTAGTTAAGGACTTGATTAGTGGTTTCTCGATACTGTAATGAGACTAATGAATAATGCAACCAATATACTTTACATAATCTTAATTAATTATAAGCCCTTATCATAAAGCTTTCTGAATGGGACTACTTACTATAAGTACTAAATTTTAACTAAATACTTGCCTTTCAAAACTCTACTTTTCATATCAAAGGTGATGCAGACGCTGTAAATCTCCTCACGTTCTTCTAATAACGTAATGAGCTCCTAAGCTCCAAAAGACATATTTTATTCTCCTCCTCCAACTTAATATTTCATTTCACGTTTCATAACCAAAATGGCGAAATATGCATGTCCCTCTTTGCATTTGGCAAGCGTAATGCTCCGGTCGCTTAGTGCACTTTTATTACGGTATTAAGTGATGTAATTTTTTTCATATTATATTATTCAAATTTAAATAACTGTCTCCGGTTTCCCCCGCGGAGGTTCCACTTTTTCTACCATTTATTTTTGTCGCCCCCCAATTTGGTTATTTTGGTTAGACATTTCCGCAATAGAACAGGAACACCATGGAGTTGCTTTTCATGCCTCCTTACGATAAGGGTACTTCATTACATTACGTATTGCAAAGTCAATTATTTAATTACGTTTTGCAATATATCATTAGAACGAAACCAAAGAAGGAAATAATATCATTATTTTTTCCACGTTTCCCCAAGCCAGTAACATCAATCCGTAATGTCCTTTGGCGAACTCAACACAAACTTCTATCATTGATTTATTCCGTAGCCGTTTTTGTCGTCTCTGCAGAAGGCTCTGTTCTAAAATTGGAGAAGTTAGGAGGCCGCAATTTTTACAAATGACATCGTGACGTTTATGCGAAGGGTGCGGCCGGCGACAAGTCATCGTGTTACTTCTTTCCTATTATTTCAACGTTCGTCTTTCTTTCGCCCCTAAGTGTTTTTCTTCCTTGTACAACATTATGGGAATAGCCTATTATCATTTTATTTTTCTTTGATTCTTTAATGTCTTTTATTTCTTTTCTATTGTTGAAGTGTAAATACTTATCTTCTTTCAGGATTTGTACATACTTTGTGTCAACATTTATGTGCATATGTAAAAAATACGTAACATTAAATATAGAGGGCCAAACTTTTCTTTTGAAAACATCTTTCTAAGTTTAAAATATTTCTCAAATGATACGGGATATGCCGTTATTACACAGCAGTATTGTCTGTGCATCATTTCAAAGGCAAACCATTACGTTATCTGCATATGTTTGGAACTTTTTACTCATAACAACAGCCCCTTTGCTACTTGTATTTTCTTTATAATTTATTCCATTTCTCCCCCATACATTGGCATCGGCCGCTGATATTTTTTATTCGATTAGTAAACCCCTAAGGTGTTTTTAGCCTTTTTTCGCTCGATTTTCTTCGAAGCTTTGTTGACTGTTTAGGGGGGGTTCCTTGTTTCTTATGGATGAGTGAGCTTATTTATTCTTTTGCTGGCAATCTTATAAATCACTACTTCGTAAAGTCCTATTAGGGAACGTGCCCGATCATTATTCGAATTATAAATTCTTGTTTGTTGACACTCCGCCATTTTTGTGGAGCTTACATTCGCTGACATTAAATCTAATGTGAATAAAATACGTTCCAGACATGTAGAATTTTCCGAATTAAATACAAGTAGATTAGTTATAATCTTTACAAAACCACGGACTTGAGATGCGCTTGAGAGCCCCTTTCCTCAGACCGCAATACTTACACACTCGATTTGTGTTATAGAGAGTAGGGCGGGAGAGAAAACTTTTTGATGGATCGGACGGAGTTTGTTTTGCATGTGAGTGATATGTCTGAAATAATAAATGTTGAGGCGTCGTCGCTTCCCCCTAGGGGAGGCTAAAACGATTTTTGATTTGGGTGTCAAGCAAATGTTTTACGCAGTGACGCTCCGACAGGATTTGATTTTCTTAATCGATTCTCTGGAATGTAAATGAAGGAATTAGTTCTGCTTTGAATTTTAAGCTCAATGCAATTTCGGATATAGTGTTATTGCTGGCTTTGTTTAGATAATACTTACGCTAATCAGATTATGCATACAAGAACGGTTTGAGCGTCGTGTCGAAGCCGCGGCTGGTTATGCGAGCCTGGTATGTTGGCTAATCAGCGCACATTGGCGGGCCAGTAGATTGCACGCTATTGTCCGGACTCGTGGCCCCGGAATATCTGTTTAGGCCAGTGGCCATCCTGTAATGGCAATATAACCCGTTAACTACGCATTGGCACTGCCATAATGCTGTCGGTTTAGCTAGAACTTTAGCTGCGATGTGATCATGTAAATGGAAATGCTCACGCTTAACTAGGTAAGCCACATAGATTCTTTGATATCTCAGTAAGCCTAGTCAGAAGTATATTAACAACTGAGCCAATGTTGAACAAATGCATTTAAAAGCAATATAACACAGATATTTGGGTCGAGTATTTAAAAAACAAGTATAGCTTTCTATATCTTCTAGGAAGTAGCACCCTAACTTAGCAGACGTTGTGCTGTCCAATTTTAATTTTACCCTCTCTTTTATAATATATTACTAAAAATTTCTTATAGAAACACATATGCCAAATCAGTCCAGTCGTTCTTAAGTGATATGCTGACCAAGAAACTACATTTCCTTTTATTTAAATATATAGATTACAAATAAATAAAAAAAAGCCTATAGAAAATTTCAAAATCAAATTCGATGTGAAAATTGCTCGTCACGGTATTAAATTTGTTTTCGTTTTGCTACTCGCGATTCGTCGCCAATTTGCGATCTGACAAGTGAATGAATAATATTATCTGCTTTGGTGAGCGATGATGGCTGTTGCTTGCAGTTAGATTGTTTCGTTTAGTAGATAGATAGCAATTTATTCAAGTTATACAACAATTTTTGGTGAAGAATTTTATGGAGTGATAATTGGGTATAATATTTCATTGACGTCATTAAACTTAACGTATCTTGAAGTGGTAAAACATTCTTAGATATTAATTAAGATTAGGGAGATCATGTTTCGATCAGATAATACTACTTCTAGGACACCTAAAAATAAAGTATTTTTTTAGGAAAATCAAGTATGTAGGTATTAATTTTTTAATTTTCTATTTGTCATGTTTTACTCCGAGCCGAGTGTTCAAGATGTTTTTCAATTGACACACGTGTTTTATAAGTAAATGATTGTTCCTGTAAAGGTAGACGTTAAAAAGGTGTTTACGTTGCATTGTTGATTACGTCGATTAGTTTCAAGTTTCTTTAAAACGCAATATCATTAATCATGCTAACACGTTGAATGATAAAATAAATAAAATGGAGGAAGTAATTTATTATTTTATTGATTTGGTCGCTATCTTTTGTCCGATCGATTGATGATTGTTCATTCCTTTTCGATTCGTTCGGGATCCGACCTTGTTAGGTTTGATTTGGACTAAAAAATCATTGTTACTTTTCTCCCATTATATAATATAACGCGTTTTTTTTTTCTTAATTCAAATTATAAGCATAAAGAACTGCGAAGACCAAGATGTTTTGAAGGATTTAGTATATTAACATATTAATTGTGGGGGAAATGAAAAATATATTAAATTCAAACGGTAGCGCTCCGTGACTCGTCAGTAAAGTAGCAAACGACTCCATTTCGAGGGTTCAGTACAGAGTAGCGCAGGACAGAGAGACAGAGATAGCATAAAGGCAGATCCACAATGCGCAATTAGAGAAAATGGCGAGAAAATATTTTTCTATGTCGACTTGAATATTTGCTGTCTGCCTTTGCTGATTTATCCATCTGACGATGGTAAGTTTTGAGACAGGCAGTTTGTTTTTATTAGAATACGTTCTCGTTAGTATATGCCATTAAGAAGCTTAATAAACGATGTTTCCGCTGCAGTTTGTATGTATGTAGGTAAATAAATGTTGACTAAACGATTACAAAATATCAGCTAGTAAAATAATACACTTAAAAATAGGAGTGTTCTCATTTGGTGCTTTGTCTACAATACATGTTATTTAGGTATGAAAATATAAGAAAATTTACTGAAATGGACAGAAAGATAAATAACTAAACAGAAATTTATAGAGATAATAGTCATATATATAGTTATAATTGTTTTTTTTTTAATTTATTGAAGATAAAACAATAGTAAAGGTATTGACCGATGCGATGCATAAATGTTTTATCCTGTTGTCTACTACATAATCATAACTTAGAAGACATACACGATTTAAGAAAATAATTTCACGTCTCCAGGCAGTTCAACCCTGAAACTCATAAAATATACTTTAATTTATCCATTCAGTCGACCAAGTCTTGGAATGATCTATACAAAATTATACACTTGAAATGAAAATAGTCCAACCCTTTTAAGGAAAATCGCGCTTATAATCGCTTAAGTTTCACCATTATAAGAGTACTCTGTGCCTCTGTTCCCGACGCTACGCTGTAATCCACAAAAGGGTTCCGCGGAGGTTTAAAACAGCCACTTATTATGTATGTTACATTTCACTTTCAGACATTCATTTATATTCAAATGTTCAAAAGGCATTACTGTGCAAAAATTGTAGCATTAACCCCTTTGAAATGAGTGAAATTGGTTTCGGAACGAATTCGTGTTTCTTCGAGTTTATAAATCGGCTCATTTGTGATTCTCTTTGGTGTACGTGAACTCATCTTTGGAACTTGATGCTTTTTAAAAACTTTTCGAATTTTTGAACCTTATAAAAACATACAGCTGCTTAATTAAAGAGTAAATAAAAACAGATTGTAACTTCAGAACGGGATAGGCTTGTAAAGCTTACTTTCCCGAAATGTGCACTTTCTCAAAAAGTGCACTTTCTGCAAAACGTACACTCGCCGGGCAACGGGTGTACCTTTTTGGAGTGTACATTTTGCAGAAAGTGCACATTTCGGGAAAGTGAGCTTTACAAGCCTAACCCTTCAGAACGCATCCCACTGAGAGGCAATGACATTTTTATATGATAGAACTAGGTATCATGCAATTATATTTTCACAACACTGCTCGGAAATATGGCTATTGATGGTCTTGTTTGGAGTCACAAAACGTCACTTATAAGGACAGACCAAGAATGTTTTTGTCGGCGTGTTTGCTGATTGGTCGAGAACATTGTGGTCCAACTTTAAGAACCAATGAAAATCAATCAATATTTTTTTCTGTCATAGCTCCTTAACATGAAAAAATTAAATCGAACAATCAGAACACACCATTTTGTGTCTTAAAATATTCGGTGTATTTTTGCTAAAAGATACACAGACTAAAAACTATGTCACTGCTTTTTTTTTAACGTAATTCAAACTTGGCCCCTAATCTCGAACCACTAGAGATAAAATTACATGGGAGATATGGCGACACAAATACAATTTTATATGGAGTTGACATCTTCATCTCGCATGTTAGTTTATTAATCTCGAGTGCCACGAGAATAGGGGTCCAGATTTAAAAAAATATATCTATGGTAAAATTGGCGGTGATGTCATATTAACATGAATTAAAATTTGAGTTTTGAATATGAATTTTTATTTTATTTCCTCTCAGTAGTTGTGAAAAGCACTATGTCTGCCTCGGTAGAAAGTGCAATTTATGGACTCGTACACTATATGACTCGTCCAAAAATCGCGTACTTTCTATCCTCTGCAACAATGTACTATAGATTAGACCTTTACAAATAATTAATCAAAGCTACAAGCTATTCTGTTTCTACAAAAACGTAACAAGCAAATATTAATAAAAAAAGAATTGAAACGGAAGCATCAAAAGTTCAATAATTCACAATCAAAAAGGACCCACGGAATTAGGGTAGAGATATCCGCATACAAAATGATTACATATCTGGCCCTTTTACAAAAGATCTTTCCCGCTATTTTGTTACTTAAGAAACTTCTACTTATACTTGTAGATGATAAAGTCGCATTTTCTGTGTTAGGTGGGTATCTGATGCGCCTTTTTTTTCTTTTAAGAGACTACCTTCTTCGTTTACAAAGCATCTCAGCAGGGCGCCATGATATTATACTACTGCCTTTGTGGTAGCTCTTAACGCAGTGGGAAGCATGCTTTATGGTTTGAAATGATAAAACCGTTTGTCAGCTTTGTTCGAAATTATTTGACTTGCCGTGTCTGATTCGACATTAAGACCATTGATGTTCGAAACGAGATGTTGACGTGTGATTTCGTTAATTGGTTCTTATTTTTTGCTTAGGAATGGTTTTTTGATTATAAAAACTATAGTAACTTAGAGCACAGTCCTAGAGCGTTTAAACTGTGCTTTTTTGAGTTTTTCTGTACGTATGCGCAAACCGTGAAACATCGCCGAAATCTGTTTAGTGAATTAAACCTGCTTACTTTTTGCAACTTTGAGATACATACTAATTATTTTTACAATCTATTGTCATTTAAAAACCATTTCAAAGGATGGGCTCGACAGACCCTCATAACTGATATTTGTTTCAGTTTTTTTTCCACAAAATAAGTTATTGGTTTACACCTTTAGGTTTTGTAAACAAAAGACATTAACGCGTCTGAACCTCTCGAAATATTTACCTGCTAGCAAAGAAAAAAGTCACCAAAATGCAAAAAAAAGGTTCCTGAATGGTCTGTTTTTAATAGGGACGGGGATAAATGTTTAAGGTGTATCCCAATTAAATAATTATTGTGAACTCCCAACTCCCATCATTATAGTATTGTTCCCAACAGTGGGAACGGTGATTCTGTTATATTAATACTTCTTGTTGGTTGTTTCAGATTGCGTGACGAAAGAGGCGACATGGAGCGTGTTATGGCGATCGATAAAGCTCGCGAAGGGTCACATAATGGTGAGTGAAGTTCAAGACCGAAATTACCGTTCACTTACAGTATTAAAGTATAAGTGCTTTGCTAGGTGTGTACGAGTTAAATTTAGTGTTTCATTGCCTCCTTTTACCCACGGCTTCGTTTTTTTCCTATTTTGATCATTATGCTTGAGTAACAAAACGTCTTGAGAAATATTTACTAATTATTAGAATACAAGTTAGAAACGGTATAACGCTAATTAATATGAAAATGTTTCTTCTTTTTTTCTCCTAATCAGAGGAGTTTTGTGAGGCCCTTAACTACCGCACACTGGGGCTTACTTTTTGTTTAATCCTACCAAATCATTATATTGAAAACGCATCCCTTTATGTGCGTTTCTATCAACATTCGCAAAACAACTATTTCATAGCTGCAAACACACAGAGAGCGGAGCGTTGCGGTACGTCACTATACTAAAAACGTCTCCGCCACGCCTAATACGAACCTTGCCGCTCTTAATTTGAGTATGTTCACCACAATGAACATACCATAATATTCGCTTGCCTGTTTTTTTTTTGATGTAAATTCTGTCAAATTTATAGTAAAAAACGTCGTTCGATAACGCCCCGCCTGCACTCTATGCGTTTTCTTATCACTTACGAGTACAAACCTACAGGTTCATCACCCGGCCACAGTCCCGTGCTCAACCTCTCAAAGTCCGGCTCCGGCGACCGCGAGCGATCCGGCAGCGACCGCCACGAGCGGGGCGAGGGCTCCGCCAGCGGGCGCAGCTCGGCCGCCTCCCGCCGCACCCCGCAGCCCCCGCGGCTGCCCTCAGCGGCCGCCGCTGCCTCCCCCCGCTCGCACTCCGACGAGAGCGACGCTGCCATGTCGGATCAGGAAGATCATAATATGAAAGAGGAGGATGAAGGTCAGTTGTCTATACCTATGGAGTTTTAATGTACAGTCGACCAATTTGATTTCTAGGCCACTTTGGATGTTAAAGTGACGTTGTCAATCAAAACGTACGAGACTTCCTATGATTTAGTTTACAAGGTACCGTTGACAAAGTCCATAGTGGCCTAGAAATCAAATTGGTTAACTGTACAATTAGGTTATCTTTTCATAGTTTAAAACAAAGTCGCTTCACGCCATCTGTCTCTGTATGAACACTTAGATCTTTCAAACTCCGCAACGGATTTTAGGACGGATAAAGTGGTTCAAGAGGAAGGTTTTGATATATAATAAATTCTGGATTTTGTACGGGTTTTACAAGTTTATTTATAAAATATGGTTTAGAACATCGTCATCATTAGGTAAGTTAAAACGTCTATGGTAGACGATTAAATTCAATGTCTGTAAGAACCATGTCACATACCTATATTAGCGTTATTAGCATTCTAAATAACAATAATTTCAAGTCTTGGTCTCAGGAAGAAAATAATTGCTTTCCTGCTGCAGATAGGATTTTATGCAGTGTTTTAAACAAAAAGTTTCTAGTCAAAAATAATACATTGATAACTTTGCACTTAATAGTGAATAATATATCCTTCGTCTTTTAAGTCAAGAAATACGTTGAACTATTAAGTATCAAACTGCAGCTTAATCATAGCTGTACACGGCAGAAAGTGTCCGACTTGCATTAACACAGCTAGGTGGCATCACCGCTCCACTCGGCATGTAATACCCGGCGAAATTACCCAGTAATAGCTCGTACCTTCAGCATTCATAGTTCGGAAATTATCAACCATAAACCGCCTTCCTTTTATTTTAGAAACTGGATACCTACTTATAATAAGTGTAAAATTGCTACTACTATAACATTGTACGTAGGAAATTTGAGGTCATGTTAATTATTTTATTATGGAATTCTCGATTTATAAGGCTTAAAGCAGTCCGTATAAAGATTGCGAAGGACTTGACGTTGCGGGAATGTTTGGCCTGAACCGGAAAATATTCTGATCATCGGTGGTAAAATGACGTCTTATTTTTACTTGTTGAAATATTTTATACTCAATTTAACGTTGTCTATATATGCAGATGCATTTTAATTTAAATAATAATTTTATTCGCTAATGGTTCTGTCCATCTTGATCGTATAACGATTGAGGAAACGGTGCGACTTTCCCATACCTTTTTTCACAGCAACATGAACCCTAGAGATCTCACGTCTGCTTGTAATGGCTCCATATAATAAAATCTTATTATATATCCTGCTCGATTGCCAGTGGTTTGAGAGGGGTTTTAAAGGACCTTATTTTCTACGTGAACTACCATACACCTCATTAGATTTACGTGCTTCGCTGTGACCGGCCTCTGAGCCTCAGTTAATTGGCCCAAACATCTCACACGCGCCGTCATACACGCCAATACATCTGAGTAATTTATTTTAAGTGCTCATAATAAAGTTAAAGGCCTACAACATTTTGTTATTAACGTATCTATCGGGATATTAAAATGATTAACGGACAATGATCGATGGCATGACAACTACGTTTTAACTTATTTATTTTGATAGTTCAGTTAATATTCCGCTTGAATTATAAGAAATCAATATAACTTTGTGTAACTTTACGTAAAGTTAAGTTATCAATGTTATGATTATGCAATAAAATGTCTGTCAACAAGTTACCTATAATTGCTAGTTTTCTTAGTCAGGAAAGACATAAAAGATTATTAGTTAGATCAAAAGATAGCATTTGAAAGTTAATTGTATTAGAACATTATTGAAACAATAAGGAAAATAATTATGGGAATATTTTTATGTCTTCCCCACTGGTTTACGTTGGATACAAGTAATAGTTTGATGCACACGAACCAAGTCACAACGGGACGGTGCTAATCAAAACATTGATCCACAAATATAACTCGGAGCTCACAATAGCTAAATCAAGTGAAACAATAAGGATTGTCTATTGTAGCTATGTACAAAATGTCGAGGACCGTGGGAACGGATAGCTAGCTCGATTATAGGAAAATGTTCACTCGGCCGCGGCTTGCGGGATGAGCCGAGAAAATTGTGTAAACAATGGATTCGATGAAGCCGATAACTCACCTGAAATACTCTCGCATCAATTTTGCAAACGATTCTAACGTTTCTAAATCAATCAAACAATTTGAATGATTTAAAACGATACGTGATTCACGCTCGACACGCTTCTCTAGAACTCATTAGAATCTTTCCAAATCATATCATTCAACTTTGGTCTTTACCTTTCCAACATTACCTTTCAATCAACCTTACTTTTTAGATTAATTTCATTTATAACTCCGTAGTCATTTGTTTCTTCCTCAGCGGACAGTTGAAATGATTCTTCTTCGTGTGGCGATAAAGTTTTGTTTCGTTCGATTTAATCAACTAGGATCCTGTTAATTGGCCTTATTAGGGAGATGGTGTTGTGACAAGCGCAGAGTGCTATCGTGAGCATCGACAATGACGAAACGATGTTGTCTTCATTATTTGATGAGCGTTCACTTTGTTGTCAGTTAAATTAAATGTATCGATAGATTATTCGTGGCGTGGGAGAACACAATCTAAAACACTTTCTTTTTTTTGTGTGAGGTCTTTATAATTGAGGCACTTAGATTGTACAACAAATGGCTAATTTTGTTAAAAGTGTCTTAGTCATCAACTGACCATCAATATTTATAGTTAAAATCTCACTAATATTATAAATGTGAAAGTTTGTGTGTGTGTGTGTGTGTGTGTGTGTGTGTGTGTGTGTGTGTGTGTTATATTTTGTTACTCCTTCACGCTGCAATGGGTGGACGGATTTGGGTGAAATTTGGAATGGATTAGCTTATATCCTGGATTAACTAACACATTGATCCCGGAAAAAATCAAAGTTCCCGAGGGAATAATGACAATCGTAATTTATGCGGACGAAGGGTAGAAGCTAGTTTAAAATAAAGATGTTGCTTGTACGTCTGAAAGTTAATTGGTTTGCTAAGTTTTTGGTTTTGGCATTGTTAGTGTTTGCAAAATAATGTACCTAATTCAAGATAAAATTGCTTGGTCTAGGTACAAAGATACAAGTTTACTTTTATTTAAGCTTCTTGCAACTGAATACTTGAATAGGTCCAAAGCTATCAAAGCGACCGCTGACCACGCGATATCCTTGTATACAAAAATAATTGTTCATTGCTATAATAATTGTTAGCTATAATACTTATTCATAGTTATAATACTTGTTCGTTGCTATAATGATTGCGCACAGAATGATACACGCACGCAATCGACTTGTAAGTCGGTATTGCTCGATTATTTTTATCGATATTTAGTTATAAAGTATCGTGATTTATTATGCGTAGTGTAGTTTGTAATAAATTAAGTCGATCTGTACGCTACTTTATAAGCTTCTTACTTTTGTCTCTATTTATGTAAGTCTTTATCTTTACTAGCTTTAATTCAAATATATTTCTGCAAATCTTAGTCATTGTTTCGTTACCTATTACAATAAAACAAACAAAAATCGAAATGAATGCATTTTATCAGTTTTTATTAAATACTACTAGTATTAAATAAATCATCTTAATTTTGCTTCATCTCATTTGATATTTGTTTCACGTTTCTTGAACCAAATTCTAATGAAAAACAAAGTGTATAAGTACTGTATAAAATAAAACAAAACAAAAAAGTATGGCAATTGAATTGAAATTGAATGAATTTTATTTTTTACTGACGCAAAATTTTACTGTATTGTCGAACAATGATGCCAAAAAATGTTTGAGCCTTGTCAATATAAATTTCAATGATGAAATCTTTTTCGTCATTCAATGTTTAGTTTGAATTTTATATTGACAAGGTACTAAAATGCTCAACATGTTCTTTGCGGTAGGTAGGTATTTTACTAATTGTAAAAACCTGCGAAGTTCCAGGCAAGTCAACAAGACAAAAAAATGTTACTCTTATAGCACTGTTACATTGATCCAAAAGCTCTACCCACTTCTTTTATGTCATGTCTACTTTCATCTCCTAATTTGAAGAAACCTTTGTCCAGGAGCAGACCTGAGCGACAACGAGCGAGACCTTCCAGTGTCAGGTTCCCCAGCCCCCATCAGCTACGCGGCACAATCCGGCACCTCCCCCTCTGTGCCCGTGGACCCCACGGCAGACACCCTGGTCTCCTCTACGGAAACGCTGCTGAGGAACATCCAGGGTCTGCTGAAGGTGGCTGCGGATAATGCGAGGCAGCAGGAACGGCAGATCAGCTATGAGAAAGGTCAGTTTTTGTTTGGTACACTAAATAAATGAGAGCGCCAATCCAAAGTGATTTTCTCTTGGTTGATCCAACTTGAATGAAATAACTATGATATTAGTCATCAACCAATACGAGTACGTAACAATAGCAAGTTCATTTGTGATTTAACTTATCTTAGTTTATGTAGATATCTAACGTCTTGGTGAATCAAAACGCTTAGTTCACAACAAACGCCATCTTGTGAGGAACAACCTATATCGTTTTTGAATAATAAATATTTAGTGTTTTTTATTGGTTCACACCTTTGGGCACTTTGGTTTTTTCTTTTCAAACCTAGCCCCTATTTACGATTTCTGAATATGTTGTAGATATTATGAAAAACTAGATCTGTACGTTTTCCTTTCCAAGAAAATATTCCTTGGAAAGAAGAAAATTAAAAAAACAAACGGAATCGTACAAACCTAGTTTTTCATAATAACTGCAACATATTAAAAATCGTAGAAAATGGTCTCGATTGAGGGGGTGGGAAACGTTATCCATAAGAGCTTGAATGGAAAAATTTAAAAGCTAAATTCGCATTTTAAGCGTCGCCTCACAATTCTTCGAAAGCTTTTACGCCAATTTCTCGAAATGCATCAACAAAGAGTAAAAAGTAAACTAGCCGTAATTGTCTTTTCGCTATTCCTCGTTAAAAGGACCTGAGGCCGTGGACAAGATGTTTAACGCTATCGCAAATGATTTTCGAAAACTGTCGAAGTGTATGGAATTGACACAAGCGCTTGATGCAGCCATCCGACAGTTTACGTCAGTCCTGTACATTTTCGATAACGATAATGATCTCGCTATGCATCTTGTCTAGGGCACTGTTCTTGTTTAAATCATAGGATCACAGCAGTCAATATAATGTATTTTACAATACCAATTGCACTTATGACGACTACAGAAAGAAAAGTGAGTTTTATATTGTTGCCATTAAAGCAAAAAAGCAGAATTTGTACAGTTTAAAGCAACGGGGGACCGTTTAAGTCTACAGCTTTTATAATTCTTGATTTTCTTGCAACTAAGTCGACGTATAGATCCGATCTCTTCCTAGAAAATGTTACGGCTTCAGAATTTACATATGAAACTATCGTAAGTTGGAACTGCGGGCTTGCGCGATGTAAATGTTATAATCGATGTTAGTCTTGAGGATCGATTCTTCGTAATGCAACGCAAGCAAGACTGATTAGCTACTCTTAGGGCTCAAAGTAGTTTTATAACATACTAGTTTCCCCCCCTAACGACACTGGAATCATTTGCATGACATTACGACCGGACTATTTATTGCGTTATTACGTTAAATTATTAAAATTAGAAAATAGTCGGTAAATAGGGGTTTTGTTGCCGTTATTTATAAGTGTGTGTGTGAACCGCTATGTGCTGCATGCACTATATGTATGTAGTAACATACATATAGTGTTATCAATTGACGAAGTCGCGTGGCGCAACTTAGTTTACGTCCATTGACCGTGCAACATCAAATTGAGAGACAGGGCGCGAATTTATGGATTAAATACTTAACCCAACAAATACTTTAAAAAATATTGTTGGACGAAGACCTCAGTTTGACTGATATTTCCATTTAAAAGGAAGTTTTTTTCTGCGTTTTGAAAAGCGGTTGTTTTAAAAAACATTCAATTTATACTAGCTTTCGCGTCGATTTTGACTATCATTATTCCCTCGGAAACTTTTAAATTTTCCGGGATGAAAAGTAGCCTATGTGTTAGTCCAGGGTATAAGCTATCTCCATTCCAAATTTCATTCAAATCCGTCCAGCCGTTGCAGAGTGAAGGAATAACAAACAAACACACCAAAGTTCGCATTTATAATATTAGTTGGATTTTCTTGTGGTCATAACATTATGTTATGAAGTCGAACTTCCTAAAAACATACATACCTATAGCCGAACATAGAACCTCCTCCTTTTTTGAAGTCGGTGAAAAACTCTCATCCCGCGTTGCTATTGCCTAACGCACTCGCAATCGCAATCGGCTTCAAAGCGGAGCAATTGTTTTCATTTTGTATGCAGACAAGCCTTCGATTTTCAAAATGAAAACGATTGCGATTGCGAGTACGTTAGGCGATAGCCCCTCCGGTCTTCATTATAGTTTGTTTGGTAACAAGGTTGATATTTTTGACGATGGTGACATGTAAAAATACCTAATTGCTTTTGTTGTTGATTCGTTAAAAGTAAATATAACCTACTTGAAGAGGAACATTGTAAAATTGATTACGGTATCAGAATCAGAATCAGTTTATTTGCTTATTTTTTTTACAATAATGTGTTAGAGATTTTAAAATCAGTACAAATGTTTTCTTGTTACGTCTAACATCTAAAAAAAACAATTCAATGAAATATTTTTTGAATGAAAATGAATTACAAATTACCTACAGTATGTATGTGTGTATGTATGTATGTAAAACTCTTTATTGCACATAAACAATTACAAAACATTTTGCATCACTATAGATAATGTACAGTAAATGTCAATGATCAACGAAATTAATTAAAAATATTAAATACCTGACTAAGTAACAAAATTCATCATTTCTACGAGCTATGAATTCAGTCTATTCTTAAATTGTTTACTTATTATGCTGGAAGCTTTCTGATGTCTTCCGGAATACAGTAAATATTTTTTATTGTATCGTACTTATACAATTCTGCCTCAACTTCTACCATTTTTATTTTGTTCGAACTTTCTGCTTAGAGGTACACTATACTAGGAAACCGTCCCACTTTTTCTCTTAATCAATTAACATTTTGACTAGTAAATACATCGCAAGCTGTTACCCCTTCGCAAAAATTGTAACTCATCATTAATGTTGTAACGAAGCAAAATATTCAAAATTCAGAACGTCTGTACCCATAAACCTAGCATTAAGTACCCGACAGGACAAGACGAGCGTTCATGCGAGCCCTTGTCGTGCCTCTGCAAATAGCCATAGAACAGATGCGCCTGAGTTATAGCCCTCCCCACTATCATTACACACGATTCCATTCGGACAGCATAATTATTTAATTGATATTTCTGCAAGTTATTTATTCATCATTTAGTATTTTCCATGAGAGTGCGTTATGGCAAAAGCAATAACTATTGAACGTAAAATTATCTAATTTATTTTAATGTGCGTCAGTTACGCTCGGCGGTTATCGTAGAAGTTCAGTTGTTAATTCATAGATGGCGTTGAGTGCAAGGTATTTTATCACTCAACAATGTAACGGCGTCGGCTATAGGGTAACTAAGATGGATTTAATCACTGTAATAACGACTTTGGCAATAAACGTACATCTAGAGAGCTAGAGGTCCGTAATATGACTCAATTTGACGTTGTCATCAACAGATTCTCTATGCAGATGTAGCTATATATACCCCGTCCTTAAATTAAGAGAACGGAACAAAATACTTATGTGCAACTTCGATCGTCTACTTTTTAAGTAAGACTTTATCGTCTGATAGAAGTTTTTACAATTTAAAAGTCTTACTTTTTTAAAAATGTAAATTAAAATCCCGATCAACATTATTCAATTCGCTGAATTCTAAACAAAAGAAATGAAAACACAATTGTTATAAAACCCATAAAATGCGAGGTCGGGGAGGAAATTCGCTTCGAGTCATCATCAAACTTGAATATCAATATTGCGCCGCGGGCCAATTGTATTAATAAACAAAACAAAATGAGAAATAATAATGCTATAGGCCAACAAAAGGCATTTCTCCCCCAGATACATAAGTAACCGCTCAAGATAAAACTCCCTAACCCTATAAAAACAAGAGCGAGAATCGCGTACATTCACAACCGGTAATTTTGTTATTACGATAATAAAAATATTGTTGATGAAACATTTTTTCGAATCAATGTGTCTGGCGATCTTTACCGTTCGCCTTTTTTCAAAGAAATTACAGCAATTGGTTGGCCGGCTGAATTGATAGGTGTTGCAACTGGCAGCTTGCTTCGTTTGATTCGACCTTACACACTTATAGCTAAGACTGTAAACGTGTGTGTAAGCATATACAAACAGATGACAAACGAAAGTATCGACACTAACATTATATATCTAACACGATAATCGTGAAGTGAACAATTCTTTTCTAAATAAATCATTCTTGTGTTCACTTTATCAGCGCCCGAATACATCTTTTGGTCACTTACTTACCTTACCTCTAGCTTATTCCTATATTGGGGAAACACATCCCTTGCCCAAACAAAGATATCGGGTTCATTTTGTATGTAAATCTGAGACCCTGGCCTGCAAAGGCGTCGCACCGTGATCGTCTTTTGTTTTTCAATCTAGAATACCAAATTGACTGATGTCTTACTTTAACTTATTTGTTAGCAAGAAGCCCAATTTTGCTGTCTTTTTCTAGCTTAAAAGTAAGAGTGGAAAAGTCAACTGATGCAATTTTTATTTCTAGTTTAACCCGCGTTTTATCAGCAGCATTCTATAGCAGTGTAAACATAGGTCATTGCAAACGCACCCCTCAACGTTGCACAAATGCCAGATCGTTATCTAGCCACATTCGCTGACAATTTTTACACTACTGCAGAATGGGTGACGTGCAGACAAAATGTGTACGCATTCAGTCTTATCAGATACCACAGGAAGGGTTGTTTGAAAGGCCTGGGCCATGATAAACTGCTGTCGATTGGTTCGTGTAAATAGACAGCCATTGAGAAGGAAATAGGTGTCATATTGTGGAGTTTTTCAAGTGGAGATTTCTTATCTATGAAAATGAAACTTCGAAATATTTTGGGACGGTACCTGTTAGTAATATATGGCCTTCTGGTAGGTAAAGTCGGATGACAGTGATTATGGTTTCTAAGAGATGATAATTATTGTTGATTATAGTTAGAACTGTGGGAAGGTGGCCATAAGGTTCCCACGGAAGTTAAGGTAGAACAGTCGAGTTAAAACTCGTTTTATTGCTATCAATAAGCAGATAATGAAAATATCACTGTGGATAAAACATCTGTCACTTTCTTTCAAGTATAAAAGTGCGAATGTGACGAGTTATCCACAGCGACAAACGCATGAACATCGTCAGAATACAAAAAGCATCTCTTTAAGACTAAACAAATTATACAATGACTTTTTGTCGTACGTTTGAATCCAACCTTGACTCGATGCATTAACGCATTTCGCGACTAATCGAAAAAAAAAGTCTCGAGCGAAATCGGCCTGATGCGATCGCCACATAAATCTACTTCGGCTACTCTTTTAAGCCTTTAGCCCTGTTAATTCTTACCGCTTAGTTTGTTCAGAACGAATGGCCGCTCTCGTTACCAGACTTGTTTCCTTTTGTTGTACAACTATCAGTTTTTGTTAAGGTAAAAGCTGTTAGCGGACAAACACACACGGAGATAGAGGAGTGCTTTATGGGTTGGTTCTTCGATTTATTGAGGCGTTTAATTTGTTTGCGCTTTAGTTTTGAATAAAGAATTTATTTTGAATTTGGAATGTAAAGGTATGGTTTGGTATCGGATTTTTGGTTGACGATAAAAATTAGATCTTTGACACAACTTTTTTCTTTGTTTCTTATCAAGATTCTATGATAATTAAAATAATTGTGTCGAGTTTAAATAAGTCTTCACTTAAAAAGTTTAACAACAGATATTAGAAACAGATTTTTCTCTTCGAAGCAACTTTTTGCCAAGTTCCAGCGCATTAGAAGTTTAAAGCTTAATCAAAATTTAAGGTTAATTGAATGTTTACCACAACCAACAATTACTTTTCAGAATTATTTTTCCTAATCTAAAAACAAAACGTTATCGGTGAGTTTTTTCTTGACTATGCATTAACATAAACAAACACTAGACCAGACTGTCAATCAAATCATATTTACACTGTACAAACACAGCACCCTAGTTCATGACTGCGTAAGCCCTAGTTTCGCCTGAGGCAACAAAATGGCAAACACGGGAACACGGAGTTATTACTTATCGCGCTAAAAGTGATTTCAGATGAACGAACCAACGGAACCTGACCCTTGTGCACGCTAAGGTTGCTATTAATTGGTGTCTACAAAGAGTTGGTGTAAACAACAAGAGTGAAAGGGATATAACATCCTAGATAATTTTCCTTTCCTTAGGGAAGACCCTGGATTGTAATGCGAGGTTTAGACTGGCAATAAAAATTGCAGAAGTTGACTGCTGTCTTACTCTATCTTTTAAGATAGAAAAAGACAGCAAAATATTGCTACTTGCTCTAGAACTGAAGTTAAACTAAGACAGCAATTAACTTCTGCATTTTTATTGCCAGTCTAAATCGCGCTTAAGACAGGGCGAACTAAGATGTTCGCTAGGGATTCAACTGCATCTGAGCTTCGTTATTAGGTACAACAAATATGGCCAATAGTTATTAGCTTTCGAGGCATGATTGCAAATGCTTTGCCAACCCTGGGGACTGAAATGGAAGACAGTACGTCGTACCGCTACATTTCTCTTAAAGGTACATTCACACGAGCAAGTTTTTGCGCAACAAATGTCCCCAACAGTATGGTCGTCTTACTCCATTACACACAATTAGAGTAAGACAGCTATTGTTGCCGGCTATAAATTGCAGTTAAAAGTTGCACGTACAAGCATACCTTTTAAAACCTGCCAAGTTCCGGGCAGCAAAAGAGACACAGTTATAGCATTCATGCAGCTCTGTTTCTTTCGCTCACCAGTTTTAGACAGTTCGTAAAGTCGAGTCTCACCAGCGATCTGTAATTGTAACCGTAGCAGTTACAGTAACGAGCTCCTACTGGCGAACAGGCTCGCGAGCCGCGCACACATCACAATGTTACGTGCAACTGTTACAGTTACGGCTCGCTAGTGAGTACCAAGCTTAATGCAGCCTCAGATCATGTTAGATTAGTCCTCTCCAGCGCAACCGTGTAAAAGAATTCCACCGCTGAACTCCCGACCAAAACTAAAAAGCATTATGCGCGAAATATGGACTATGTACTCCATTCTCTTATACTGCATTTTTCTTTCGGAAGGCAGCGAAGGGAAATGCCCCATCAATAACAGCGGTGACCGATCGTACTCGTACAAACATAAACCGGCCAATGATAAAAACTGATGCGCAAATAGACAGTTGTGTACTTAGCTAATGGATTCATTCGATATGAAAGCTTTTACAATACTGACGGTGACGTTATCAACTGTTAATTTACCAAATGTGTATTTGCGAAGATTTTTCTATTGATTATGTTCGCTGGTGGTTTTTACAAAGAACGCAACGAACAAAACCTGTAGGATTTTGTTGCTTCCAGATGTCTCTTTTTTTACCAATACCAGTAGGAGACTATCTTATACAAATTGACCCAGTTCCATTCTAAGTTTTTGACTTGTTGGTACTGTAAAAGTATGTATGTATGTATGTATGTAAACACTTTATTGTACAAAACAAAATCAATACAATGAAGATTTTTAAGAAAAAAATAAGAAAGTACAAAGGCGAACTTATCCCTTTAAGGGATCTTTTCCAGCTAACCCTTGAGAGATTGAGAGAAGTGAAGGTTGTGCATCGAGTAGGCAAGTGTACAACTTTATTTAGGAAAAGTAGTAGATAACGATAAACTTACGTATACAAAATAATATGTACTTAAATAGATATGAGTACATAGAAAAACATTCAAGACTTAGGACCAAATACTCTGTTGTCAAACAAATATTTATCCATAAAGGGGAAGCCCAAGAACGCAAAATTGGATGCTATAAAATCAGATAAAAAAATAATTTCACCTAAAATTTAAGAATAATTGTAACACATTAATTTCAATAATAAAGTGACTCCAATTTAAACCAAGACTATAACAATTGATATTTTAGACAATTTATTTTTGAATTGGATGTTCATTCTTTTCTTATTTAGATGGAAAACCTGAAACTTAAAAGCTAATTCCATACAAATACTAACCCCATGAGCACATTAACTGCCACAAACCAGCAACAACATGCATTTCTGACACGCTTGGGAGGTCGGTGGCACTGACCACGTAAACCGATAGGATTCGTCAGTAAAGCGGTCCATCACGAAGCAAGCCCATAAATAATGGGGTCCCAGTGAAAAAGGGTACAAGCCGACTTAACTCGTAATAAAAAAGGGTATATACATGAACGGAGTATACTAGACTTAAACCCTTTTTCACTTGATCTTCAGAAGACTTATACCCTTTTTCACTAGGACCCCATAACTTACGAGGCTAGCTCCCATCTCAGTCCAAACAAACGCCCCCAGCGGCTAACGAGCCACCGAGAGATGCGCGCGCGCCGATATACCAACGACGCATTGTTGCCCCGCCGTGCTAGCTTTCGCACCATTGTGAGTTGAGGTGTGCTACAAAAATCGGCGAGTTCAATCTTCGTTTGTTTACTTGGGGAATTATAAAAGGGAATCACTTAGAGATGATGTCTTAGGTGTAGTGGTACGGTTGTGGGAGACGCATAGGGATGTTGTCTGGTAGGAAAACTTAGCTGGGACTCTATTCTCTCTACCTCGGAAAAGTCAAATTGTTTTCCATATTAAATAGGTCACATCTCATTAGAACCACCCGGCACCCGACCCGCACCGCCTCGCCTCGAGCGGTTAGTATTCTGTATATGGATTTGTATGGGCAAGCGCTCACTACATCAACTACGTAGCGTCACCGGATCATCTCGCTCGCGAGGTGTCCTCGCGCGGACGGCGAGTGGTCCACTCGATGATAGCTCGTTGCTCGCATGCTTGCCTCACGTGAACCGCGCGATGACAGCTCGCGGTTCACGCTGATAGACTGCTCGGAAATTCGTTGACCGCGCGAGGTCCACCTCGTTGACCAAGCGAGGCTCACTGGTGACAACGCGGTGTCCACCCGAGGACTAACTGTCGACAACGAGTGGACGCCGAGCGACGAGGCGGTGCGGGTCGGGTGCCGGGTGGCTCTAATGAGCTGTGACTTAGAGCTATCATAACGTTGACAATACGATAACAAGTCAAAAGCAATACGATATTATCAAGTAGAATAGAACTCTTCCTTTTAAGGAGTGTCAAAACGATAGCTGGATACTGTTTTAGATCTGCGAAGTTGCGCCCCTATACCTAATTTTACTAATTTTACCAGCGCTTCTTCTCCGCAATGATGATCTTCTTCGAAGCGCTAGTAGATTAACTACATATAACCGACGTGTAAAACACTCATCATGAGGCCAATTTATTATTATTATTGTTAGCCCGGAATGTCCCAAATGTTCCCACGTTTCCGCGTATTTTGGTAATTTATATTTCTGGGTTCCTAGTGAAACAGGGTGTAAGTCTCCTAAAGATCAAGTAAAAAGGGTTTAAGTCCAGTATACCCTGTTGTAAAACAAATTAAGTCGACTTAGACCCTTTATAACTAGATCCGCAGATTTATTTGAGGCCAATGTACTAAAAAAACATTTTGAATTTTTGTTTGGTATAGTTGAGACTGGTAATCTGTCTGCTGTCATCGCATTTTAATGAACTGATGTGGTGGTTGAAGTAATTGCGTTACAATTTTCCCTTATTAAAACTTGGTTGGCCACCACTTAAAAGTGTTATACCAACGTTTTATCCACCATTAGCATTTTTATTCCAAACAGCTGGGCTACTTAAGTCCATACTACCGCCAAGTACCATTAGTTTCATTTTCAACGCATCTATGAACAAATTGACTGCTCTACGGACTCCTAAACAATGCGCTCACTGAACTAAGTAGCAATAAGTGATATTAACAGCGATGTAGTAACTCGATGCTACAAGAACTTGATATTAAACTCTAGGGTATCTTGAGAAATTTCAATTAAAGCATTAAAATAAAATCTTAATTTGAATTTAAACCTACAGGGGCCTGTTTTATAAAGCTACAAATTACAATTTACAGGTTACAAGGTTTCCATTTGACACAACCTCGACCAATGACGACCAGCTATTTGAGCAGTGTTGCCAGTTTAGACCTGTAAAAATGTAACTTGAAGCTTTATAAAACGTGCCCCAGGTAGGTCACGAGGACAGGTTAATCACATTATTATCATTAGATCATTACATTCTCAAAATATAACATTTGAGATTGGTCTAGCTAGGTAAAGAAGATTGAACTATAAAGTCATGTGACATCATGCAAATGCTACTGTTATTCACTTAACAGTACTTGATGGCGGCCGAGCCGAGTTAAAAACAATGGGGGCCTGCACACGTAAAGTTCGGACCGCGGGAAACGCCACGCGCCGTTCCAATCTTCGTTCCGAACCGTACATGTAAATGCAACTGTAATAGTAAAATAGTAAAAAACATACGGTTCGGTCCGAACTTTACGTGTAAGGCTTGATTTCCTCCTACGCTGACATCGGTCGCTGACGTCGGTCGAGCGTACGAATAATGGCAAATCCGCCGCGGACGTCAGCGTCGCTGTGCGGTGTCCCATAGAACATGGTGTATATTCGTACGGTCGACCGACGTCAGCGACCGATGTCAGCGTAGGAGGAAATCAAGCTTAAAGGCCGCTAATGTGATGAAAATAAGTATAAATACGATAACTGTAGACTAAGGCTCCTGTTTACTTCTAATTCTATTCTAACAGGACTTAAATTAAATTGCGCAAAATAAAAAATATTAGTAAATATCGCGACAGTTTTAGAAAATTTATTAGTTTACAAGTCCAAATTTCTTGAATCAGTCGATATTTTTCGTACTATTACTTGAATTTCCCTCGAGGTCCTTGAACACATCTGAGTTTGGGCCAATATACAAAATAGGTTCCAGATTTTCTATAAAATAGGCTTGACATCGGTGCCATGGAAAATATGGTACCCAAGCGCTGGAAGTGTTAAATTGACATTCCCGCAATACCGATACGACGCGCGGCCATATTGGATTACTGCGCGCGTCGCTCCGGTTACAAGCTGCGCACGCGACTCGACCACACACGCGCTAATACCTATTGGCCAGGATTATCTGCCGTGGTTTAGATAATTACTGAGTGCTATATGAGGCGTATATTTAATCGAGGATTTTTTTTATCAAATATTCCATGCTAATTATTGTCTTGAAACTCTTGAGCATGTTAAAGTCTGTTAGCTGATCTTTTGGAATATATTAATAGTCTCGTTTTATAAAAAAAACGAAGTATATCAATAAATTAATTTTATTCATTTAACAATTTAACGGGTTAATTATCCCAAAAAAAAGGTAAAATTCGGAGTACCAGACGCATTGAATGTTTTCTATAGAAATAACCTAAAAGGCAAATAAATGTCGAAAACTCATCTAAAAAGGTCTTAGGTGCTTCAAAATTCTGCAATTTGAATATGCCAATTGGATTGGATTATGTATGCCAATTGGATCTTGGTTATTAATTTGCTAAGAAATTTAAGGTGTAGTATGCGCGAAATTTAAATTTTTAAAATGTACGGTCAAAAACGTTAAATTGAAAATAAATAGGCTTCAAGTCATCAATGTCATTAGAGATGCCAAATCATTTGGAACTTATAGGAAGCTCAACCTTATGGTTGTAGAATGTCAGATTGACTTTGGACCTAAGGTTGGTCACAAATTTATAAGTTAACGCACTTTTCGGCTGGTCCTCCCATTTTTAATTAAAATAATAATACCTAAAGCTGAATTTCTCCAAATCCTAGCAAAGCAATGTTTCTTGTCTGTAGGCAAAGTTAAATAATTACGGATTTCTTAGGGGAAAGTTCAGCGTGTTGCCGCCCGCGGCGCATGTGATCAAATATTAACTGTGGAAATATTAAATTTCATTTCAACAATGCAAATTACCTGTACATGCCTATTATTAACTTGGGAAAATACTCCTGTACCTATATGAGCACGCTGGTGAATTACTTTGAAGACATAGATTACCGCTAAACTCTATTTTCCGTTTTTAGGGTTCCGAAGTCAAACTAGGAACCCTTATAGTTTCGCCATGTCTGTGTGTCCGTCTGTCTGCGTCTTAACTCAAAGACTCTTGGTACTATGTACACAGCAGTAATTTTTTATATAGGTGGTTATACAAAATAAATTACACCCCCAAAGTTGTTATAAAAACATGAAAACATTTTTTTTCCTGTACACAATAAATATCAGATTGCCCTTAATAAAACTAAATTTAAACAAAACATGCTGAAATCGGTTTGCCTGAATCAAAACTACCTACGGTTCGACAACAAATAACCAAAAGTTTCTAACTTAAAACACCCTTATTTTTAGACTAACACAATAAGTACCGGGTCCATAGCTCCCCACACAACCCGACCCAAAATTGAGCCTTTGGCATCGAACGTGTTAACTAAAGCATTATAACATTATACCGTTAAAACTAACCAAACTTTACAAAAACAATAATTTGAATTTAGATTTGCTGCCGCGCATCGAGTATGTTAAATTGTTAATCTATTTTCTCAAGCAGTGGAGGGTTAAATACTTATTTCGCCTGGGGCGTAAGTATTGCGTCCCGCAGTCGCTCGAGCGTAAACTCGCAATGTAATCCGTTTTGGTTTGGCTTTGAATAAGAAGTGACCCGGGGTGAATATGGACAGAATCGTAGATTTACTGAGTAAATATGAGTATGTTTGTCATATTGAGATGGTGCGATAACTATTATTTTAATAACAGGAAAAAATAGAATATGTGGCTATAGACAAGATGCATTGCAAGAACATTATCGTTATCGTTATTGAAACTGTGCGGTCACGGACTTTAATTAATGAACTACTATAGAACCTTGTCGCATAAAACTAACGATTAGTTCCTATGTCATTTCTATCTCGTCACTTGACGCAATCATTATGACAATGTTCTTTGGTGGATCAATAATTAAAGTCCATGGTGGTACCTAATTATAGGATTGACGTAAGCTGCCGGACGGGCGCGTCGAGCGCTTATGTCAATTCCATACATTTTGTCAGTTTTCGACAATAGTTTACGTTAGCGTTAAGCATCTTGTCTAGGGGAACTGAAAACCTAAGTTAGCGATTTTCTAAATGAAGCTGATGATAGATCGCATCGACCGCTTATGCCAACTCCATACATTTAGAGTCGATAGAAAACAGAAACGTTAGCAACGTTTTCGTCTTAGCTAGACCTACTTAACGCTAGAAATATGAAATTTGTGAAGTAGCTATTCTATTATGACACCCACTAATGGGGTATTCATTTACCAAGTTCCAAGCGGACGAAGTTTCGGGCCAGAGTTACTAATAAAATAAAACAAAATAAGAAAATAATATGTAATAACCTGATAATCTGGTACCTAGGTAGGTATAAAAACCTGAACAGAATTTTCTCTAATTAAAAAAAAAACGGAAGAATAGATAAGACTACTGGAAAAGTAACCAAAACATACCTTCTTGGACACTAGCATTTGATCCATGCAGGATGGCTCCCATAAGCAATGATGAAAACTTAAGTGGAGGCAATATTTTTGACTTTACATTTAGTAAACTCACTGATTCACACTTTATTAGTTAGTTTTAATTATAAATAAAATACAAAAAATCCTGCTACACAAAAATGTCCCTCCTCTAATAAAGAGGCTCACACACGAATCCAACGTCACATTAAATTATTTCAGCTAAGTAATTCCGAGCGGTTAATTATTTGGCACAGGCGAGTTGAGAACGTAATTATTATTAAACTTCACGATTGTCTCACTCTGCCCCTTTACTTTAAACACATCACAAGACAAAACCTCCCAAAACACAAACTTACACAAGTCAATTTCAATCTTATATTTACCAACGTAGAGCTGAAACTGGGGTTACATTGATGCGCATACGTCGTTTGTTTGGTGAGGTTGTATTCGATCAGGGATCCTGAGGGAGTTTCTTCGCTTGTTTCGGTTAGGATTCATATTGTAGCTACTTCAGAATTCATAACTACATGAGGAAATGGGTGGTATGTTATGTCGGTAAGAATAACGAATGAGTTATAAGGTACAAGTGTAGGTAAACGTATAGCAAGGTAGCAAAAGGGGTTTGGGTAAAAGTGTTGTCATTTGTAAAATTCATACATTTTCAAGGTGAGCGGCCATTCGTAAAAGTGGCAAATTATGATAGAATTATTAAAAATAAACATATTTTATTATGTTATGTAATACTCTTAAGTGCATCGGAGCTGAGATATTTAAATATTCATGCTTGGGCGTACTTTTGTACTAAAAACTGAACACTTAAATCTTTAAAATCCCCGCTCCGATATTATTTAACGCTATAAATTATATATATCTATATGTATTTAGAGGCCCTCTAAATAACTATGTAAGAATCATCCGTGGCCGCTGAAAAAATAAATGACAATATTCTTCAAACAAATTTACCCAATGCCCTTTGGGATTTACAAAAACAATTCTATCCTATACACTCTCTATATGTCTGTATTAGTTAGCTATACACGTTTTCACTCTTATGCATAACGTTCTACTTTTTTATGTGATCCTAACTTTCCTCACTTTTTTAAGAACAATATATTTTGCTTAAGAGCAGTTCCTCCCTGATCTGGGCCTCTATTCTTCTTGGTAAAACCATTGCCTTTGACGTTATCGTACGTTAAGTCGTTTGTCATTAATAAAAAAAACACGTCCACATTGGTCCATCCTTTTTGAAGCTAGAGTTATGATGCCACAGACAATGCACACAGATACACAAAAAAAATCTCGGAGGTAAAAACTGATAATTAAAATTACAAAGAACGTTTGTTTAATGTAAAAAAAGTACCTTGCCTAGTTTAAAAATGTTAATTAAAACTTAAATAGCGAAGTGAAAACTACCATTTCCTTCCCCGGTTAACGCTCATGCACATCCGACTGTTCTTAATAATTTAAACTAGTATAAACCAAGCTTTAGGGGACCTCGCCATTTCAAGAAGACCTACCAATAACTGTTGTGCAAGTTACCAAGGGGGTCAAGTTGCAGTGGTCACGGGATTGTCTCCGCAACAACAGTACCCCTGTTTTAGTTGTAATTTACATATGAAATTACACGCTGGAATATGTTTCACACAAATGTTTATCGGGCTAGTGATCATAGGGAATCATATTTTCAGGAGGGTTCGTGTCAAATAATATACATCATACATAATATCTCAAACAAATAGACATAGTCCCGAGATCTAGGCTTGTATTATGGGTACTAGAGAAGGATATACGTACTTTGATAGAGAAAATGCTGAAATAGGTACATAGAAAACATCACAAACATGTAACCAGCGCTGCGGCTCCGTGCTAAGGCATCACGCTGAGCTGGCATACCGTTTCAGCTATTTTGTCTTAATTAGTTATAAACAGATTTATTAATCAAAACGTATTCCACTTATGCTCTTTTCAATTAACAAAAGCTGTCCGTAACTCCTCTTTATTCCCACAACGCAATGTATCGCAGAAACAAAATGAAGTAAGTTATAGCGTGCACCTGCTTCGAGGTAGTATTAATATCTGTTATGCAGTTAAAATTCAGCTACGCCCGACCATCCGAAGTTTGCACAAAAATGAAAAATTACTGGTCAGGGAACCGCAAAAACACCGCATAAGAAACAACTAATGAAAGCTTAGAGCCATTCGCATAAATCTCTTTTACATTTTTAATACCAATATATCCGCGAGGGGAGGGAAAATGTAGCCAAAGAAACGTTGCGTTTATATCTTAATTTAAATACCAACAGATGCTGTCCGCTTATAAATGTGTATATTTTTTAATCGGTGCCTTACCAGAGACATAATGGTATCAGATCTGCCGTCATCTGGTATGTAGATGTTCAAAGTTAATCGTGTACGGTGGCTAATTTAAAAAGCCCCTCCCGCTTTAGGTCTGGCATTGCGAACCCCGTCATCCTACAGCGGCCGGGTGATATCTCTCTTGACCCGTGTATTTTTATTCGCTTCGTTACCTAAGATTTTTCGTATCGTAACGAATCTCGAAGAGTCGTGTAGGCTCATTAAAATAATACGGAGCTACCGGATTATCTTATCCAGGGTGCTCTGATCGCAGATTGTGAGCGCGTGCTCCGATAACACCACGAGTTATTTCGCCGTTGCACGCTCGATACGCTATATTTTTTATCCATTTTTCCGACATCTTCATTATTTGTATTGTTATTGTTAAACTTACACACGTTTGCTAAAGCACAGAGTTAAAGCCTAACGTTAAAATACAAAATGCAAATACCTTATAATATATTCATAAAATTATGTGTAACACGTGTATGACAAAATCTCGGCGTCGAATAAAGTAGTACTAGACGCTCTGTTTTTTATGAAGAGCGTAATCTTGTTACTGCAAAAACGGTCTGTATTCTCGAGTAATACGGCGGGATAGAGGGTGTTCGCAAGATTTTATGTTCTAAATTTCACACATAATAAAGGGAAGCAATTCTTATGATTATTAGCGCGGAGACTGCGGGAATAATCCTGTGACAAAGCTGCGTGACATAATCCGGAAAAATCTAATAACAATAAAATAAAATTGCTGCCGGTTTGTAAATTTAAAAATGGCGGAAGGAAATTCGTTTTACGCGCCACGGCCGCCATTATCGTTATTTTGAATTTGCTTTTTAAGAGTATCATGAATATACGAAAGGAAGTCGTATTGGTTAATTTGTTATGCGATTGAGTATACATTTATTTTCATACACTTACAACTTCAAGTAGACTGACAAAGCATCCCGCGATAAAGCGGCTAAATTAAAAAAAAAACTTGAAATTATGGTTTGCAACTCATTTTTATTTATTTACCATTATAAATTTTGTGGCTTCACTTTTATATAGGTACTGCGTTTCATACATTTAGTTGTAGACCTATATCTTTAATTGTAATTAATTATTTTCGCTAAAGCATTGTTCTACATAAATTAGTACACATTTTAACTAAAACAAAAAAAGACCTGCAATGGCACGAAGGAATTAAACGCTTATCTTTTAATATTGGCTAAATAAGCATAACGCGGAAATAATAATTTCATTGCTAAGCTATTAATATTACACCTTAAGACCGCCAGACATTTCAAACAAGAAACGCCCTCACGGAACGCGAATGAATCCAAATACTCACTTTTGTTTTCCGTTTCTAAGACCCATTTCGCTCGCTTACACATTATGCCTGTAGCACACTGTGCACTGGCGCGATTGCGACACGGAAGCGAACCGAAACCAGAACAGGGGTGTGATTCTCTCAACAACGACGGACGGACGGACGAACGAGTGATTGTCCAAGTGGCGAGTTTAAGTAGTCCCGTCAGAGTGAGCAAAACACATTTTAGCGCGTGTATTCAATTTGGCAGCATGACTTCTCGAACGTATAAGGCTGCCTAATTGACAATGCACGCGCTTGAATGTGTTTTGTTCGCTCGGACAGGACTACTTAAACTCGCCGCTTCGATTCGCTCGTCCGTCCGACCGACCGCCGTTTTTTGAGAGAATAACACCCCTGGGCCTCTATGCAACACGGTAAAAACTATATCGTTTTGGACCTGTTATCCTACTTATTGTTAGCGTTTTGATAAATCTTATTTACTTGACAGTAATGGCGGCCGAGTTAAATCATAATACAGGTCAAATACGATTTGGATTTTACCGCCTTGAATAGAGGCGTAGTGCAATGCAATAAAATTAAAACTTTAACCCTTGATACAAGCACAGCGGGCATGGTCGTGTTTATCATGTGAATAAGCGTGGATAAAACATCTGTAACTTTCTGACCAGTATATAAGTGCGAGAGTGACGGATGCTTTATCGACCATAATAAAGGCGACCATAAATACGGGTGTTATAAGTTTAACAAGTGTATCTAGGTGACCATCATTTTTTCGAATTTCACATCATTGATTCTGTAATTTTATCGAATTTCAATTTTATTTAATCTTACGCTATTTTCTACTGAAACCATGGTGTTTTCAGGATATCTTAAACATTAATTACCTACGTAGGTTAAGTTAGGTTAAACTTGGGACTACTAAAAAAAGCTCATGCGGCGAGAAATTGCATGCGATGAAATGAAAATTCTGCGTAAATAATGAAACGTTCGTTAAAAAGTGTTTCGAAAAAATAATAGGTCACCGTGTATCTGTCTATGGCATCGTAACTCCCAAAAGGATGAAGTGATTCGGACGCGGTATTTTTTTGTAAAAGTTTCGTTTTATCGGTGTGTTTCTTGATGAAAATCATTTCAGAGGATTATCAGCTCTCAAACTAGGGGTTTTGATCTATTTAATAGTTATCATTAAAATATCTCGGTTCGTTCCTCTTCCGTTTCGCTTTCGCAGCCACTATGCCACTGGCGTTAACGCTCGTTTGAAATATTTCGCCAGTTTTGAGTCGTAAATTTTAGGCAGACTTTAATTGTTGTTTTAACTGCAAGCTTAACTTAGTCCTGGCGCTGTGAAAATATGTCTTAATTCTCGCACCCTATGACTTATGTTTCAATGAAATTAAATTGTTACGCGATGGGCAATTTATTATTTTACACCATTTTTAATTTTGACACCTCAGGATTTACAATTTCTAATATCCGTGTCTTATTAATGTTTAAAAAATTATATTACCCAACTGTCTAAAAAGGAGGGTAGTGTTTGTGTATGTATGTAACTATGTTTTTCTTTGTGACCACTGTTTAATATGTATTTAGACTTAACGGCTTCACGGCATTTGAAGTGCGAGGGAATGTTGATTAAGGTATTTATGCAAAGAGTGCTATGGGCAATATTTATCTATAGTGACGGGTATCATGCTTCACTAAATTGTCACTAAATTTCACGTAAACTCCTCAGTCCAATGCTGCAGAGGTGAATATGAGTATCGTAGAAAAGCAGTAGGTATATTTTTCAAAGCTGGCTTTTGTAATACTTGTTTTTAAAATGTTTTCGTTGTAAAAGGAGAGGCTAATCTGTTCCAACGAATCTCCAAGGGCATCATACGCGAAATTTAAATATTATTGTTGTTTTTGCAGAGTGCGCGAAATTGAAGGGAAATAGAATTTCGTGCACGACACCCGGGGGAGGCGAAATCGCATTTCATTGCCGAGTTTAAAGACGACTCGAATAGTCGCGACAAAAGAGGGATCAAAAAATCGATTACAATACCAGCTAATTACTTTCCGAACATGATTAAATTGCGTAAGTTACCTGGATGGATCCTTTTGTTTATGGCTGTTGATCCTTTCAATCATCTATCGGCCATTCAGTTTCGGTATCATAATAATTGTCCATAATTATATATTCCCTTGAGCGAAGCGCATCGTTTTTATTGTTATTTTATTTATAAAGTAATAATTTTTTCGTCCGACGCAACTCGATCAGGTTTTAAATTTGATTGATCCGATATAAAGATCGATTTAATAATCGAGTGTTCCGCTTTGGTGTTTTGCTTTTCTCTTGTTTTTGTCGATAAACGTTTTCATTGGATCGATTTTGTTTTCTGTCTGCTTTGTGTCTGAATTTCGATGATTTATGACCGACTAATTTTGACGTAATTCGTTCAGCTTATCGATTATAATTTAGTGCCATTAAATGTTTTAAACATAAAGATCGAGGAACAGAATTAAAAACAGATTACTTAAATATGTGTTAGTCGTTAGATGCGCTGATATGAAATTCAATGTTAATGTGATATTTTGATATCTAAGATAGATACTTCGAAAAGCTATTGGACACAAGTAAGCATAATTTTTTATAAAATAAATAACATAGAATAGTTAACATTAAAAATTTCAAATTTTATATAAAACGTTTATTTGACCGGGCCTTATTTACCACGTTTTATTCCTTAAAAATATCTGAACTTAACTCCATATTTTTTCAACAACCTCAGTTCAGATGTTTTTGACACCCTGTATGCTCCAATACAGTATGGCAACTCACTATACCATATTAGTTTATACTATTAGCACGCTACTATAAGCCACTTTACTATATACTAAGTATAAGTACGCGACCACCAGGAGCATCTTTTGTTAAGGTGCAACACACAAATCCCGAGATGTTCCGATACGCCGCATTCCGCATCGGACCCTTAATGGGACCCGCGAACGTAATTTACGTCTATAGTGCGAAACCACTCTTAACTAAAAGCCTTCTAAATTACACCATACCCGATTGATTCAGAATTAATCTTGAAACGCTCTTATAGATTACCTTTTTAAAACAAAACATAGTTAAATTATTTTTAATAAAGTTTTCGTCGTAAATTCTCACGCTCGTGCCTGGATATTAAATTAACTGGACAAAAACGATGAGTTTAAAACAAAAATGTTTAACCTCTTATACGGGCAATAGCTAATGTGTGCTTAAAATATGATGTCTTTATCTGTCATTGTGACATTTGAATTTGACAGAAAGTGACGTATTGGACGAGTGAGTAATTTACTTAAAAGAGGTTTATTGTGCGTTTATGTAACTATAAGGGGGTTATTTTTTACCCTTTTGTTAAGTAACCGTTCAAGTGAAAGACATACATCATATAAGGTTTGATTCACCAGACAGAATGGGTGACCACCTAAGTCACATCGATTTGATTCGATTTAGTTTAATTTTAGGGTTCCGTAACCAAGGGATGTTAAAGAGAACCTAACACTAAACCTGCGCTGTCTGTCCATCTGTCCTTTTAAGGGCTCTATCTTTTAAACCGTGGAAATGTATAAAAAGTAAGTGTTATTATAGCGGATATAACTACTTCACCAATTATAAGAAAAGTGGCGATTGTAGGTAGGTACTATTTGTATAAAAGGTTACGTACTAGTTTCAAGATTAAAGACTGACACGGAAATACATTATTTTTCCCTTTCTCGGATCGAAATCTAACGCGCTCCACACTCTGTAACATTTAAAAAATGTATCTTTAATCTTATTACAAGTATTTTTAATTTTTTCGTTAGTCAGGGTACACTAAACCCACAAATTTATGTTTTGTATACCCCGGACCTTAGTACACGTTTTGGTGTAAGTAACACTTTAGTACAAGAACTTGTATACTTATAACTAGTCGTATGCAGCCACTAATAGCGCTGTTCTAGATTTCATACAATATTTTACGACACATATATTTAAATTAACTTGTAATAGGTTGCTCTCGTGGCTTAAAGCATGAGGCCTATCCACAGCGATTACCGTAAACTATTTCAATTAAATGTATGGAAAATTATAATGTTAGTTCAATACGTTTACTTTGCCTTAATAATAATAAACACATTATAAATATGTTTTAATAAACAAATGACAGTCAATTTTACATAAAATGTCACAAACTAAGCCCCACGTATAGTACGTGGGGCTTAGTTTGTGCTATGCCAAGATATAAAGTGAAATAAATATTTAAATATATGCAAAATACTTAAAGAACAAACAATCGTGATTTCACAAATTACTTATCTGGGAACTTCTACTTTAGGACAGCTTCTTAGGCAGGTTAACTACCTACTATTACGTTAACAGCGTAGTCAAAAAATAGAAAATATTTTTCTTACCTTATATACCAGTAAGTTAAATGTGAAATAATATTCAATATCTAAATTCAATGTTTTCCCGATCACCAAAACATGTTTTAGGTCACCCTGTACCTTAAATACCATAAACATTAAGACAAAACTCCATGCAGTTTCCGTGGCTTAAACTGAACCGAACTTCGAATATAATTGAGAAATAAACAATGAAAGCAGATAAGCGATACAACGTTTCAATTTACAAGATCCCAGTGGCGATAGCCCGTGCGATACTCATACCTTTACCCGGCTTGTTATACTTATACGAAGCACAAGTAAACTTGTCTTTGGTTTATCGCGATTTCGATATGGAACGCAAGCTGTCCCACTTACTCTTAAAGCAACATGAACATCTATCCCGCTTGATCGTATATCGTGTAGATTCATATCACTAATTATGTTAGTTCAAGTGACGTTGGATAATGTTCTTCGTTTGTAATTATTGAAGATATCTGTAGTAAGATTATTCAAGGGCTTAATTTAAACTTAGAAAACAGTTTATACTCATACATTGACGGGCATTAATTCATTGCATTGAAGTCCAAAGAGTTGGATTGGAAACGTATTTCCATCCATAAGTTTGCTGATGTCCTTGTACCACAGAGCTTAATCTCTATGTTTCTATTTTTTATCGAAATAAATCTGTTATTTTCGCAATGACAACAATACAGCGTGTTCGCTGTTTTAATAGGAGTTACTATTATTTTTTTAAACATGGTTCTCCATCCATCAACCTAATCACCCTGTAGGTATCCGCCTACCGTCACGCGACTCCTCGGTCCTACGATAATCGCACCCATTGTCTCCCAGCCGATTTACGGATGTCATCCACATAGTCTTAATAATTATAAAACAAGTTATTTTAGTCGAAACATTAGTAAAAGCAATGCAATATGTAATAGAAATGGTAACTGCTACACCAAAAAGGAGGCATACAGAAGACATTGATAAAGTAAGAGTTTATTACATTGATCTTCGAATAGATATTAATTAAAGCAGTTCAATATTGAACAACAGTTCTCGTTGCGCGAACAAGATAGTTGCGGGGCTGTGCGGTAATGTTGTTAGACTTAAGAATCGCTATCCGATTGAGGCGTATCAGATGTAGGTTGAAACTTATTGGTATATTGCAATTATTGAAGTATGAGTTACCCTTATGAAATGTAGGTGTTTTGTGACTGATCTTACTCTTTTTGCAACTGAAACTTGAACCGTAAATTAACCACCGGAACACGCTGTATATTTATTTATGAATCACGTCCTAAATTAATGAAGTTTTTAGAACATTATCCCTTGATTTTAATTGTGCATCAAAAGAAACTCTCCCGAATTTTCACCGCTACGTAGTTTCAAAATAGTCTAACTTAAGCCCGCCGTTAGGTGCGAACAGGTTAATCAGAGATCCCCCTACGATCTTCATTAGATAGACGACGTTAACCTAATTGAATAAGGGACCAAATTAAACTCTGAATGAGTATGACCTCTTTCTATTCAAATTTGGCGTATTTGTCTTTACGTATGGCTAGCATTAAGCACCTTAGAATCGATAGCGAAGATTAGAACTTGATTGAAAGTTACGTTTAGGGCCCGTGGTGCGAGGGCCGGCTTTGGGATGGTGTTTGTTGTGTTGGAGATTGATTAAATTGTTATACCTTTAGAATTGTCGGACCTAGAGCTACGTTTAGCAGATGAATGACAGCAGGTTGGATATTTGTACTCGATTATCTTTAATTTTGAAAAACCATATGTTTTATGCAGTTGTTTGGGTCATGCTCATAAACTAATAAAGTGTGGATGTTTGTAATCATTCTATTTTACTTAAACAGCAACCTACAATAAGCAAGCAACAAGCAAAGCAGTAGCTAAGTATGCAATGGGAATAAAATTAAAAGATAAATGCGTTTGATATTTCATGTTTTTCATTTTGTTGCCAAAAACAAAAACAACATCGGAGTTACTTTTGATCGTTAACGTCTATCTGATTTGATCAAATCAGCCAAGAAGGGTTGAATTCTCGATCCCGGAATCGGAAGTCTCCCCCAATAATTTCCGTCAGGTTAGATTTAATTGAATGTTATGTAAATCTCTTCATTGGACTCCTTCACAATAGTCCCGGGATTCCGAATGAGTTAATCCCTGTTTATATTCCTAATCGGCCCTTGCTTAAGGCCGTGTTACCGGTTTAGCTCACTGTTCAATTTATACAATACAACACAATGAACCATTAGACTACAAATGTTACGTTAACGTTGTTTGTTGATGACTTCATCTTAAGCAATGATTAATTTGATTTTAGCGTTGAATTGGTTGTCAATATTAATAGTGTTTTTTTTATTGCAGCTGAATTGAAAATGGACGTACTGCGAGAGCGAGAAGTGAAGGATAACTTAGAAAGGCAACTTCTTGATGAGCAGAAAATGAGAGGTAAGTCTAATATTACCATACAATATCTTTCATATAAAGTCGATCCTTTTATTGGCAAATATAAAGAGCATCAAAACTTAATTAATATCTAAAAACCGCACGTAGATACAATACAAAATAACATTAGAACTTACTACATATACCATGTCCCGCAGCTTTTGAAAAGAAACAAATAGAATGTAATTTCAATGCCTTAATAAATCTTCGATCTCCGAGCGCTCCGCATTCGCCACAATTAACAGAAGATCTCGTTACAGGACCATTGTCTTCCACCCCGCTAGGTTATTTATTTGCTACATCAAAACTATTATATTCTCAAATAGCGCCTTCTAGTGCGTTATGTTGCCAATTTTCTTTCCGTGCCACCGACTCATCTTCTCCTTCGTTATTGTCTATGGTACAATAGATTGTAGGTGTTTAATTGATACTATTTTTATGCGTGTATTCACACGTTATGACTCGGGGTTAGTGTTTATTATTTGTTTCTATGCTTTCCCAAGCTTGCGTGTTACGTTTTCTTCAATTTATAGGTTCATTGATAGTTTTATGGCCGGCTTTGACGTTTTTGTAATCACCATAATAACGCCATTTGTTAAAAGAATTTTGTTTTGTAGCGTTGAAAGGTGTTTTTCTACATAAAAAGGGGTGACCATTCGTAGTTGGAACTTTATAAGATATGTAAATTGCGTTTGCCGTTCTTGAACCAAAACGTCTAATAAATATGTCAAAGATACCTTACAAAGAAATAATGTAAGTGTTTGTTCTTTACGACAACAGCGACTAACAATTCCGAAATACTAAATTCACACCCTCCTCCGTTCAAAGGTCAATTCAAAGGCAAAACTACCCTTTCTACATCAATGAAACATTGCGATAGACAGGAAAAGAAAACGAACAGAATGGAGGTAACCTTTGTAGAAATGTCAGGCGACACGGCGACGGTGACCTAACGCCTTGAGACAAAGGGTTTAAACCCATTCAAGACCAATCAAGCTAAAACCAACTTTAACCAGTCCCTATTAATGTTGCTGCTACTACAACTACAAACGAGCCATTTTACATGTCACAAACGACATAAAGGTGCTGTAGATATTTTATCGCAGGCATTTCTCCTGTGAAATTGTAATATAAATTTAAATGTTAATAATGGGACGACAGCTCGCTGCGATGTTGACGCTACTTTAATGAAAATAATTATTGCTTCAGAACATGTGTTATAATTTGCTACTTTAACTAAAGGAGAACGTCGCAACGGTCTAGTTATGTTGAGTCTATAAAAGGTAAAAAAGCGTTCTAGTTCTATTAAAAGTAGGGTGTTTTACAATTAGTGGTAAATTAAATTGTTTTCCAGCCATCAATTTCATTGTCAATGCTCAATGCACTTAGCTGACTGTTAATGGATTTTGCGAACTGGTTGGCGGTTAGTTGGATCTATTTTTAAAAGCTTTCTGACATTTGCCGCGTCTGCCAATTAACGCTTTGCGGCTGGCGCTTCCGGTTCCTCGTTCAGGTTCCGTTCATGTTTACCTCCATTTGTAAAACCTTAATGTAATGTCTAAGCAATTTAAAATAAATGCTCTAACTAGTTTTATTTAATTAAAAACCTGCAATCATAAAGTAATTTTAATAATTTGAACTAGGTTATCCGTGACGCTACTAAGTACCTAAGTTGTATAAAATTAAAGTAGTATTGCAATCTAGCGCCAAATTTGTAGCATGATCGATATAAGTTTAAATAAAAAATATATCTCATAACTAATATTACAGTCTCAACTTAAATTGCCCCACCAGCGGGCCGATTATGGTCGTGTTTATCGACGTAGATAAGCGTAGATAAAACATCTGTCACTTTCTGACCAATATGTAAGTGCGAGAGTGACGGAAGCTTTATCCAGCGCGATAAAGGCGACCATAATACGGGCCCAGGTCTCAAAATTTTAGTTTTATCCTGCTCTACTCATACTAGTTTGTACTGCCTGTTAAAACGCATTTTTTCCTGGCCTGACATTTTTAAACGAAGTAAAATTTTGCTGTAATAATCAGAATCATCTACAACGTTAGCTCCAGTAATCGAAATATCCCGTAAACTAGCAATCACGATAAAAGGTCTATACGTGACATATCGACCACTGCAACAAAGCGCATCCGTCCCATACATATTTCACACGCTGCATGAGCTCGATTGCGACGAGAGTAATACTGGTAATTGCCAAAAACCAATCATCAGATAGCGCTCTATGCGTCCGCAGTGAAATACACCTTTACCACGCAGCCAATACGCCAATATTTTACACAAGTACTGAGATAAATAAAGTGTTACCAGCTAGTAAAAAGTACCAGATCGCTTAAAAAAGGAACACATAGAACTACCTACTAAATATTATTCTAAAACCAAATAAAATAATGATCACTGGCTGCTATCAAAAAAAACCAAATATTTTCCTAAATAGTAAATGTACAAGGTGCAGAACATTCTCAGAAGTTAAGAAATCTTCTCAAGTACCGAAAATATTATCGGAAACATTTGAGAGCATTGAGAATGTTCTCTTTCTATACAAAATTTAAGAATGTTCTTAGAAATTTCCGAGGATTTCTCATAAGAAACTTTCACACTTTGAGAAGTTACTTTTCGGTACAATGCTAGCCAGAATCACACTAACCCCACATCTCATTGAATAAAAAGGGATATTTAGAAAATAATTTCAATATTTCAGCATACAAAAAAACTAAAACAGCATCTCCAAGTAAAATTTAAAGAAACACAACAATAGCAGCTGCGCAAATTCTAGGAAGACCGGACGAAATATAGATATTTATAACAATATTTCAACTTCATTGAACGCCATTTAAATTCAGCCCGCCATTTTAAAATTTAAACCGCTGTCGAATCTGAAAACATCGCCCTCGGGCCGTAAAATATCGGAGGAAATGCATTAATATAGTATTAACAACCGAACCGTAATATTGTTTTAACAATCAACAACAATGTTTTGATTAATAACCTATTTTTAGAACGCAAAAGCTTCTATCTTTCTTCCATAGCTATGTATCCTAAATTCATATTAAGAGAAAACCAACCAGCATTAGGTTACCGTTTTCGATTTGACTTCCATCCTCTCCTTACAACCACAAGATTGCAAAATACTATTTAATTCTCTCCAAGCTTTCCCCAAACATTTTTCAAATCCGCTACATCATATAAAATACCGTACATGTTGAACAAGGCTTCCCACAACTTTGGGTAGACCATCGAACTCCCACATGCGAGTCGACGGGAACAGCAATCAATCAGGGAGGCCGATCGAAGTCCGCTAGAAAATTGGAATAGGCCCCTAATCAACGTCCGCGGCCATTCATAATAGATATTGTATTGAATAGTGCCGTATCGCGGGATCTGCTGCTTCAGTAATGCTTGCATTTAAACAGGGATCATATTACAATGATGCGTTTAATTAATGAGGATTTGATGCAATTTCTACGTCATGTTTAATTTGTGCATAAATGTGCCTTGTACCTGATTATACCACGTAAAAGCATAGGTTTATTAGAAAGGAAGGGGTATTAATTGCTAATTTTCAAGATTAAGATGTCTTATTGTTAAATGTGCTTATTGAGAAAAACAAATCATATGTGTTTTTTATCCTGACGATTTAATTTGATACTCATGAGTCTGTTGACAATTATTATCTGTAATTTTATGCAACCGTAATTATTTTCAATGAGTCAAAAGTAATCATATTAGCCGAAGCTTCCACAGTCTGAAGTAGAAACTTCAGAGTCAAATTTAAAATTAATAGACAGTCAATTTTCAAAGTCGTACATTCCCAGCGTTAATATTATCTCGTGTTATATAATTTCAATCCTCCCCGAATCGTCCCCGCTCTGCGCCACACTGTCTTTGAGACGAGGTATCTCTCATTGTACTCCAGATTGCTTAATTAAATAATATGTAGGCCGTAACATTACGGAGTCTTGAAAGGGTTCAGAATGGAAATGTTACGCCAATTATGCGAACATTATGTCGGGAATGGAGGGTTATCGATGCCTGTTTAGTGCCTTCGTATGGGGAATGTCTCAACACATCATACCAACCATTATACCGTATTATTTGATTAAGGATACATTAGTGTTCGGCCCACACCAATCAAATGTCTAGCTATTCAGTTAGCTGATTCGATTCCCCTTCTATTCCAAACATTATCACGGCTGGGACAGTCGACTGATCAAATTCAAATGAAATTTAACAGGCGGACTATCGTATCAACATACGTCAGTAGCCGAATTTGAATGACGCTGACGTTTGCACCCCAGTGATAAATTCTATTATGCTGAATGATTGTTGCAAGGGAATGCAGGGAACTGTAGGTAAATCGCTAGAGGGCTGCAGTGTTTGGATGTAGTGGTTAAGCCAATAAGAGTACAACAATGAATCTGAACGAAATTGATAGGTACACTGGTCACAGTGCATGCCTAAGACTAAATATTACTGGCGATTGTCATTTATTGGTAAACTTACACACACCAACAATCCTCACTAATATTAAAATCGCATTATAAGCATGTTTGATGCTTCCTTCTTCGCGGTTCAACACCTCAACTGTCGTGAAATTGGAACAAATATTGTTTCTAGCCCGGTGACGAACATAGGGTACGGACGGAGTCACGAACGCAATGCTAGTTAACCTTTTATAAAAACGTAGTATTTTAGTAAATGTGCGAAAATAAGAACATAATTTATTAAATAAACATGTATGTTTCTCCTCGTGTTTGTGTACAAGAACTGAAAATCATCCTAGCGATTCTTTGAGCAACAGCCAGACTCATTACGAAGTTCAAAGGTCATCGCCCAGCTTTCACCCAAGGAATCCGTAAATGAGGAACGGGTTCATAAAAATACCGACAATTCCTCCAAAGAGTTCAGTGGGAAGATATCAAAAAATATTTCCGATACACGCCAAATCGCGACCGCGGCGCGACGTGCGGCCGCGCTCGGATACCATACCAGATACCGGGCGTGTATGGAATTCAATTACACTCTTGTATTAAATCGTTCTCTTAGGGTTTAGCTGTGGAAGCCAGTGGCTGACTTACCTAGTACCTTCACAGAAGAAAACGTTAAATTCGAAACTTTGGATGCCTCATCCATTTCACTCGTTATTCGTGACTAAATCGAGACAAAAAGATGGAGTCGGCTTCAATTTTCAAATTAGGGTGCCAAACATTTCCGTAGAGTAGACGTATCTTTATTGTGATTTGACCGGCCATGTCCAATGCCCAATACCACTTCCTTTCCAATCTCTCTTTAACATTTTCAACTGACTATGACTCTTCTGGTATATCATGTAATAATGGCTGTAGTGATTGTTTATCATTGTGACTTGCTTGCTACTTTACCCGCTTTTATTTTAAACAGTAAACTCTAGTATATTAGAAAATATATAATTAGATATTTACGTACTTAAGCACCTACTGCTTCATGTCGTATGGTAATTTCACTTCAAATACTACGTTATTAAGGATCGTCTTGTATGTTACGGAACCATTTTTCAGTTAAAATTTTATCAACGCTTTTTGCAAGTGTGAGGTCTTGAATGTACCGGCGCTACGAAACTCCGTGTAAATATTTGCACTCAACCATTGCAAGGTTTTTTGCTTGAGGTTCGGTTGCGGCCGGCGAAAAATTGTTTCTGTTTGATTGTGGCTTTCGTGTTCATAAAAAGACTGCACTGTATGCCATTATAATTTTGATAAAGAGTTTTAAATGATTTACGTGTAATTCGATTTATTTTCAAATGTTTAGGTTAGGTTAGCGCAACTAACCTATCTATATTTTAGAAAATATATGTGTAACAGCAACAATCTAATTAATAAGCTGTGGTTGTATATTAGATTACTTTACTTTACATTCGTAAGTTTGTTACGTTCATGTTACGTATAAGTAAAATCTTCGGTTATTTTTTGTCTAACGCGGGGTTCCGATATTTACCTCTTGTTGAGCGTACCTGTCCTGTCCTGAAAATATAATGCAAAAAATATCTATCTTTCGTTTATCATTAAGGATGACAAGGATGGTTATATATCCTTCACTTTAGATAAAGGGTAGATTGAATATTGAAATAGTGATTCAAGTTACCTCTAAATGTTCTTTAACAAAATCTGATTTCAACATTATGATTTTTAAAACCTTTTCAAAATGCCATATTAATAAAATCAGAAACAGCCCGAGTATTGGTCGATGTTCTCGGGAAATGAAGCGTAGTGCGACCCGTCGACCATGAGTAATGCAAATGATTAGATTTAGCCGACTGGTCAGAACTGGGCTCGCTCTAATGTACTAAATGCATTCGAGGGGCACGGAAAATAAAGCCCCTGAATACCTACACTCGTAACTCCACAGGATGTTTTGCCGATGAAGTTCGGTTGCTGTTTGAATTTTATGCTTGTATGAATTTGAAAATAATAGTTGAAATTGCAGTCGAAGTTGAAGGTGTAAATTTATATTTGTCCTGTTTTTGAAATTAACACATTTACAACATAAATAATGTTTATTCAATCAATCTAAGTATTGTAAGTAAAATTATTCCCGATTTAGATAATGTGAACATTTTGGTTTAGAAATTCAAAGATTACCTACCTACATTTTTGAAGGAAAATAAAAATAGTTATTAAAAAAAGGGTCATGAATTCTTGATAAAGGTAAATTAAAAGTGCTTTCTCAAATCTGTAGCATTCTTAAACAAGTAAGACGTGTTAAATAACACTACAGAGCAGACTAAAGTAAAACGAACGAATTGTAAGCCATTATACATCTCGCCGCTAAGTAGAATCCGCTGTTTGGCTCGTGCCGAGCTGCGGTCACAAAGATTGACTACCTTTTAAGAGCCACTATACCTACCTTATCGGGAATGGTATTGGATACTATAATGGTATTCAAGATCCTTAATTCAGCTAGTGCTATTGAACTAACATTGAATTATAATTCGTAGAGATATTTTAAATGTGAAAGTTATTTTTTATCTACGTCAAATTTAGCTATTAGTTATTTTTGCGTAGGTGAAACTTTAAAAGTAGAAGAAATAATGAACGATGCAAGTAATTCCCAGGTTGAAATAAATGATTGAAGACTAAAGTATGGATTTGAAAATGATGAAGTGTAAATTAAAACAGTGCAAACTAGACATAGGCGTTTATAATCAAGAAGATATCAGCTCCTTACGACGTTTAATTTAACAAACCATCATTCGCGAGATAACGAAACGGAAAGCGGGGGAAGGTTTCACAATGTAAGCAACCTCGTAATTACAACAACTATAATTACAACCTTGTAAAGTTGTAGCTCCAGAACATACGGGAACGATGCTAATCAAGGCCCTATTCAGAACCATTAAGCAGAGGGCAATAAATATAACGCGTTCATAAAATCTTCCACAGCAGCCGAAGTAATAATAAAATATTACAACAACGCAAGATTTTGTCTAATTAATTTGGTATACGTGTGGGGCTGCAATGTCTTGGGAGCTACAATGAATCCGGGAAACCGAAGGCGAGTTGGTAACGAGATCCACGAAGATGCTAAATTAGAATTTATGAATGTGTGTGAAATTGTTAGAACAGGTTTCAATGTATATGATCGTGTTCCGTAATACGAAGGAGGTGAAGTTTCCGATGAATCCGGTGAAGTAATGAACTTTATAATTGCTGATGTGCGTTGTAAAACAACAAACATGGACGTATTCAGAAATGTAATATTGAATTAAGTTTGTTTTAACGTAATGAACAAGGAAATTGTGTGTAGTTGTCTACTGTAGGGCTACGACAGAGTCGTGTCGACTTTGCCACGATCGAATTGTCGATTTTGCTACGATCGACCGCACACGCCATGTGCTTGCAGTATCGTGTGTTTGAAATCCGATACGAAACTTGTTGCATTTTACCTATAAGACATATTTGTGGGGATACTATTACAAATTTAACTCGAAATTGCTTAAGAGGGTTAAAAAAATAACGCCTGAAATTTCAATAATATTTCTGATGTTAAATTAAAATGCAACCATGCTCCTAATTCTCCTAATTCTAATTCCGATTCAATGACAAAACAATAGATGTACGTAATTTACAAAATTAAGACGTTGTCATCGTAATAAAAACGTAATGGCCTGTAAGAAAATCCCTTTTTTTAATTTAGTAGCTCAAATTTAGGTGTAAAACAACGTTCCAAGTTTAAATTTTCGCCATAATATACAAATTGCCAACCGAACCGTGTGAACTACTGAACTGGAGTTGCGTTTGCTGGCTATTAACTGGTCTGGCAGTTAGACCTTAGTTGAAAATACACGTAAAAGGCTACTCCGTGTACTGCTCAGTGTTCAGTGTAACTTATAATTTATGCTTGCAACCAAAAACGTTTGAACTTTACTGAAGCTGACTGTTTTCGGGTAGAATGTAAAAATAGAAAACACATAACATACCTAAGACAACCGTACAGCGTACAGCGCCATAATAAGATGACCATCTTTTGCAAGAAATATTGTACTCGTATTGTATTGATCTCATGGCAATGTAATCAAATTAATTGACTATAAATAATCTGTTTATGCTAATTAAAACCATGATGAAAATGTAAATAAAAGTTACACAAACTTCCAAAGCATTATTAAACAACGCCCTAAAGTCAATCCGGGGAAATAGCATTTCGACAGAAAGTTGAACAATTATCGGAAGGGTATTTAAGTAGGCGTTTTAATTATAGAAACAAACAAAAACAAGAGTTTCCAGTGACTTGAGGGATTAGCGAAATGAGTGAAAAGTTTAATTTGCAAGTGTTTGTTGTTCCGAAGTATTTCGAAGCAACCGTATTTAATGAACTTTTAAAGTACAGGTCTAGTCGAAAATAATCAATTACCTGAAATATTTCGGAAGTTAATTGAAACAGTGAATTTGTTAGCTTTATTTTGGTTGATTTACCGTATTAGAGTGAAATTTGAAGAATTAATTTAACTAGTTGAATCTATTTTTTTTGAAAAGCGTACATGTCCAATAAGTCAATGTGATAACATATAAATAAGATTCCGTAAAAAAAAAAAAATTTGTGGCAAGCTTTTGTTGCTGTCTGTACATATTTTTGCAAAATCTTTATCAGCTTATCAAGACCAAATTATTGAGTCCCAACACGGTGGGTCTATGTTAAGAAAAGCGGAGATCCTGTCCCCACCTTCCGACTCCCTCATCAGATCACCTCTTAGATACTATAATATTGCATTGTCTTCGGATTTACATATGTGGTCCAAATTTCAGCTCATTCCGTTAACGGGAAGTGGGTCAAATTTAACTTGCTAGATTTGACCCGTACATACATTGTAAGTTAAATAAAAGCTGGTAAAAAGGCACTAATTATAAAACTCAAGTATGAATTATTATTATTATTATTATTTATTTATTTAATAAGTACAATATTAATTTTTTTTAAAATTGCCCCACAAAACTGGAGTAACAGTTTGACTGTAGGAACGGCGTTCTCTAGGTAAGGCTTAAATTAATTAAATAGCAGAACTATGCTGTACACAGTAACAGTACTAAACATACATATTATTATTATATAAGTAGTAGGTAATGCTTTTTTAAAAGTCTCTTAAATTTATTCTCATTTTTCTCACGTCTAATGGCTTCAGCCAAACTATTGAGTAGGTATGGGAATAAAAGCATACAACAGCTAACATGCTTTAAGATATTCGGTAATGAAGTTACACTGACATTATTCTAATGAGTAATTTAATATTATCCAACCGATCTGACATTTATTTTAATGGCGTAAATTGAAAAGAAGACCTTAAATTTTCCGAAACCAAAAAAAATAACATCGCCAACGAAGTTAAAACTACCACAAACATTACAATACAAAACCAAATGCATAATACACAACACGTAGTAAGATTTGGAAATTAGTAGACAAGTTAAGCCACCCCCGGAAGTAGGAAATTCAATAATAATCGTGCGCCCGGCAGACCGCATCCGCTGTCTCGGGAGGAACTTATTGATCTCAAATTTTACCGGTTGGAGGTAAACTTGGAACCGATAAACACCGAACCGGTATTGGAGCTGTATTCAACTATTATTATGGGTGTCTAGCCGTTGATGATATGCATAAATGAATGGGTGAATTTGGAAATGTAGCAGAACTTAGTTTTCGTAGCAAAGTAGTTGTATTGTAGTCTAGTACGAATAGTACAGGGGATCTAGATCAGTGTGTGTTAAGTAAATAAGTTATTATTTGATATTATTATTGATTCCTAATCTTCAGAAATGAATGATAACGAAAAATAATGAGTCGGCTCATTAATATCAGTTACAAATCTTAAAAAAGTATTAATTTTATGTGTTTTAACCCTAAGATGTTTCCCCATCGCGTTCGATTTGCATGCGAGAAATTCATAACTGTCGCCGCATTATAAGTATATGTATATTTTTTCTAGTACAATCAAATTTTAGTTGAACATGCATATCAAGTAGGAACCAAACCAAACCGTCAAACCGTCATCGCCATTTTAAATTCTTAGCAATTAACGGCAGAGCTAGCTCGTCGATGAAGATATACTAATTAATTCGTCAATGCGAATACACATACGCGAATACTTACATTTACGGTTCAGACGTGTCTTTACCTTGGTCGAACTTCGATTAACATAAGTCCGAAAAAACTTTGAGACATCAAACAACAAGTTTTATTTATTTGTAATTAAACGGGACGTCATCCCGTAAAATAGGTACTATTATTGTTGCCTAAACATTTCAGCCATAGAAAAACCATTTTAGTCGCGGTCACAAAAAAAAATCGCAATCGCAAAAAATATACCATCTAACATTAACAAACTAACAGCTGACGGTAAAACTGAAGACGAAATAACAGTAAAACTGGCTAACAAAACTGAATCTCCACACGAAGATAAACACTCTATCCGTAATTGCTTCAGTAATAACACAGCAGACAAGATAAACAACGAATACACGATAAAAACCAATAAGTCGATAAAACAGAACATTGGAATGGCTGGGGAGAAAGCATTAATCGTTTGGTGCCCACTGTTATACTGCAGAAAAAGGCAATATAAGAGTATGAAGCTGCTGTGCGCATACTGCATTTTTACTTTGGAACGCCTTCATAGAATCTTTCACGCCCGGGTGCATATGGACGGAAGCAACGGTTTTATTGATTTTAAGCTTTTGTAATTGACAAGTGCAATCAGATTTGGAGTTGCTAATGCAGTTTCTAATGAGGAAAGATAAAGACGTGGTTTAGACGGATTTCTCCATTATTTTGACTGGAGAAAAAGTGCAAAGCTAGGGCCGGTCAGCAATAAAAAGCAAGAGTATTGTTATAAAATAAAACAAAATGAATGCAATATGAATGAGATTATCGTACCAATATTTATATTTATTATTTATTTAAAGTGAACTGTCACAGTTAGTAGGTAGTTTAAAAAACCGACGGATTGAGAACCTCCTTGTTTTTTGAAGTCGGTTAATAACATCGTCATCGTTAAAAGTTGAATCTCCAGAGGATTTCTTTTTAGTAAAAATAAAATATAACGGTAATGGCAATATTTGTTAATTCCTAATTTCTAAAAAAAGTTGCTGTTCTTATTCCAAAAAAATATAATATAGGGTGTTCATATTTTATATGCTGCTGACTTAGGTGAATGACTTTCTCTGCAAATCGCTTCGGAAGGCGTACTGTTAATAGAAACCCCTGAATAGCAATTCAAGTGTAAATATGATATGAGTACCATTAATACGATATCCTGCAATCAAAATCACTGTACGGCTTCACTGCCAACGTCTGTTCGTGTGTGGCCCGCAGACATGTTATTATCTATCAGCGCAAGTTTTAGTTCGACGTAGAAATTATCGTCGAACGAGATTTCGATTTCAAAATGTAGCAACTGTCTCATTGGAATTACTTCCTAAACATTCTAAGTGTATGACATCATCTATCTATTGCTATAAAAAGTTGGTATAATTAAAATGCGCCTTCATAGCTCCGGTTAGACCATGCGGGTTTATTTGAACCTTTTTTTAAGCAAATATAGTTCCATTGGTTACTTCAACTCTGATAGAGAATAACACCACAGTAAACAAAGATCTTAATGATCAACCAACGTAAACAATTTATTAGCTCGCAATCGACATCGTTACAATCGATTCTTGCATTCGATACTCGATTGATTCGATACATGCAACGTTCGCTGAAATGGACAACGATTCATTGCCGGCGGATGGATCGATTTTAACTGCGTTTTGTGAGAAGTGAATCGGTGAATTCTTGAATACGAATGTCAATGTTCATTTGTATCTTGTTACACCCTGTTATGCCAATGAGAGATTTTCATTTACTTTATCTTGTAAACTATTAATTATTGCAACGATTACGAATTACGAATTAGGAGGGATTAGGTATTGACCTATAGAGATAGATTATCTGAAGGGTGATATGAAAGATGCATAGAATATTATATTAGACTAGAATCAAAAGGTAAAAAACAAATTACTTACATAAGTGCAATACACGGTCCTTTAATAAAGCATAGATAATGTAGCACTGCCCATGGGCGTATAAAGTGCATTTAATTCAATTCAAACGAGTGGCAGGCAATATTTCGACAAAAACGAATTATCCTCAACCCTTTTAATTTAGATGTAACATCGCCTATGTACGTGCGGACGGACATAATCAAATGATGTTCTGAAATTGATTCATAAAACCCTCCTCTGCCTTTGTTGACCGTACACAGAAAAAGTAGGTTCTATAGGACACTGTTTGAAGTCTAAATGGAGGTCTAAAATTGTAGGTTAAGTTTGAAATGTTTTGATTTAACCCTTTAGCGGTCATCGGTCATACATTTGACCACCGTAATAAAGTTAAAATAAGTCTTATGAATTAATGATGTAGTTCTTTTTTCGAAACCTGTGACAGGTGTCAATAGCCGTTAAAGGCTTACCTTTAAATCACAATAACGGTGACAATAACGCATGACAAGAACGGTGCAACAACGTTAGTTCGACGGTGTTTTGTCTATTTTATAGGCGTTGAAATTTTTGTGGTTACAGAATTATCAACAACTTTTTAGAGTTGAAGGTAGTTCGGTAGCTCTGCCTACCCCACTCTGGGATTACAGGCGTGAAGGTATGTATGTATGTATGTGAAATTTTAGTTAAAGAGTTCTTGGCATCTTAGTCGGCTAAGCATTTTCATTTGACAAAGTTAAGATAGACACGATATCGATAATTCGTCACTTTAAGCTATTTATCAGTTTAACGTATCATAAACATGCTATAAGATAGGTATCTTCGCTTTATAGTAGAAGTTTGTTATCGGCTTTACTAATTAACTTCATTAATAATGGTCATTATATACCCATTTAAAAAGTCCAAAGGAAAATAATCAAATATATGCATAAAAAGCAAATTGCTGTTCAATATTTTTGAGCCGCTCAATTCCACTAGTCAATCAATTGATAGATTTTAATAAAAACCCGAATATCCGTCGCAAAATTGACGTTTTTTATTTAATTATTATTTATGCTGCGCAATTTCACTCGACTGAAGAGAATGCGCACAAAGTGGGAGGCCGTGATTGTCGAGTGATTTATGTGCAATATCATCATGTCAGCCGAAAGACGTCCACTGCTGGACATAGGCCTCCCCCAAGGCTCTCCACTCAGACCGATCTTGTGCTTTTCGCATCCACCGCGTTCCCGCGATCTTTACAAGGTCGTCACTCCATCTTGTTGGAGGCCTACCTACAGCTCGTCTCCCGGTCCGCGGACGCCACTCAAAAAGTGTTTTTAAAAACCTGAGTAAGCTAACATGAGAAGTATTTTATAGATATAAACCAACTACTGTTACTTCACATGTTTGAATCAGCCTGTAATATTTTTAGGCGCTTGATCCTTTGTTATATCCAGAGGCTTTGTTATTTCGTGGCACTTTTCAATAACGCTAGTGAGTTCTCATTTATTGACTTCCGATGTAGATATATATCGATACAAAATTATAAAGAAGATTAAAGGTAGTGTAAACAACGATCGATATTATTGCCAAAGAGCGATCTCTTCCAGATAACCTTTATATTATTAGGTAGCTGAAAATTTGAAATCGACATATGGAACTAAATATAAAAGTTACTTGGAAAACCACACATCTTATAAAATCAGATCCAAATACAGCTAACAATATCTATTTCTAATTAATTTCTGCTTTTTCAATTTCATATTTAAAATACTTTTTAGTACTAACAAGTGTTTCTTTAGTTTCTTCATAAATACGAGTAAATAAATCGTCTTAATTTTTTTTCATATTATCTGGTTACCCGCATTACATGATAAGTTGCTAACAATCTATTTAGAGTTAATTATATCGATATATATTATGTACATTGAAAGTCGATAAATGAGAAGTCACTACGACAGCCCAAAAGTGCCACGAAAATTCCGGCCTCTGGTTATATCTGTAACCTCTTCAGTTACACGTATACACAGGGTGTTCTAAGATTGTAAAAGCGCTGGCCCAAAAGTCTTCTCAAATTAAATAAGGGTTACAGAATCTTGTCAGACAGAATCATCAAAGAATCTATCAACGTAACAAGATTCCACTTTGATCGCAATTTGTTACGAATCACCAACAATCGCACACTCAATTTGACTTAATAAACTGTCAAAAGCCGTCTCTACCTGTTAGTGTTTACAAATGGACCGGACATACGTTTCCCGCTACGTTTCCAGGGGGTTTTAACTAGGGTTGCCAAAAATATTGTAAATATTCTAACATTTTAACAAATTGCGGCTTTTTTTCGTGGGCTAACGGGAATTATAAATAGCTTGCTAGTTACTTTAATTATTCTAGATAAATATGTTTAGTGTTTAAAATTTTGCGTTGATAATATTTTTTTGTCTTTTCACTTTTCTCTTCTTTTCAAAATCTGGACGCCTTACTCCCCCGCATTCCGCATATAGTAAGTACTATTTCCAAACAGTATTGGAAAATTTCGAACGTGTGGCAACCCTATTTCCAACCCTTATGATGAATACCTTTTATTTTGTCCCACTCCACTCGATTGGGAGTGATTTTTGAGCGTGAATGGGCAGCCCGTGTAATTTGCTACCGACTGCCAAATGAATGTTGAAGGCTATAAAAGACGGGGCAAAGTCAATCAGAGCGGTTACCCTTTTTGTCTTTTGTTGTTGACATGTTCCAAGATCATTCAAAATATAGTATTGCTAAAATATTTAATGCAATGTTTAAAAAGTCTTTAAGATTTTTAAGCGTTTTCAAAAAATTGGTAGTTAATCACTATTTTTCTTGATGATCTTATATCATATTTTAAGCTACGAATTTAGTATATTATAAAAGAAACAAAAATAAAGTATAATGTTACCACTTCCGCAAAATTTTACGTAGTTTTAATGAATAAATTTACTGTTAACCATAACCATGTCGTACCAAATCTTAGCGAACCGTAAAGGGCGCCCCTACAAATAGTTTTGAGACAATAAATTATTTAATAACCCCTGAAATCTCGGCCCGTGCACTTAATCAGCGAACACATTCGACCGAATCACCGCTTTACGAACAATTAATTTAGTCCTTATTGAGGCCTTTGCACTTCGTAATTGGTCCTGTCTCAATTATTGCAAGATATGTCTCACAATCTTCTACCCTAGAAACCGCAAAATGTTCTTAAACTTTTGCGTTACAAGCTACTAATTCCGCTAAATTATCTAAGGAAGGTTCTTCATTTAACTGCAAGGTGTTTTGTTTCAAAGCGCAGAATTTCACTTGTAATTATTCATCCTAACTGACCGTCGGTGACCGGTGTCGGATAGTTCTGAGCACTTCATGTCTCATTCGTAAGACGAGCACCGTTTACCTTCCTGACCAGACAGCCAATCAATGCGTCAGAATAACTCACATCAAAAGACTTATTAAAGGTATTTATAGAAGAGTTCAACTTATATTGGTATACGCAAACAAATACCTGGACGAAACTCGATAATGCCTCGATTACAGATAGAAACTTGGTCCACCCAGTGATGAACAAGAAACTCTTTAGTTCAAAAGGCAAGTTGCCTGTTTGGAGTTCATCGTAACTAAGCAAGAGTTTGTAGGACTTCGGCGGGCACTATTGTTAGTCGATGTCTGTCGTAAGATAATAGGTATTATTCAAGTTTAATTAAGGTGAAACTGCTAGATATTATCAATAAAGATTAGTTAATATTATGTTTATTAATAAGTGTTCCAGCAGTCGCAATCCATGCTCACATGCGCCCAGCTTCTGGCAACTTTTAATTTTCTCCCGACAGAATGCGGGAAGGGGTGCCCGTTTGATGGGCACAGGGTCGGCGAAGTTCGAACGCTTTATAACTGTGTCCGGCTTTAAGTGGGTGTAAAGTTTCAACACCCTTTGATTTACTTGCCGGGAAGGTGCGACAGATTGGACGAAATTTGTTTGACTTTGTCTTTTTAACCGTTTCGCATTTATTGCATTTGTGTTTTGTTTTCACGTCCATTTTATTGCGTTTCACCTGCGACTTACTTTTATTACGGAGGGTGGAATTGTATCAATTTAGACTTCGGTTCGAGCAATGCTTTGATTTTAACCCTTACATTGTCACCGAGGGAAAACAGGGGACAATGCTTACCGCATAATGGGCGCCGCAATAATTACTATAATACCTTAAAGGACCACCTCAATCCCCCTAATCGGAAGCCAAACTAACGTGCCGCCGTCCTGCATAGAAATATCTTAAATTGGCAACACGGTCCGGCGGGCCGACCATAAAACATCTTAATGAGTGGAGCTAGCAGCTGCGGATCCCATATTGCCGCTCTCATATCCATGCAAACTACCCACCGACGACGTCTTAGCAGCCTTACTTTCCTCCTCCTTGTTTACAAGTCGACAACTAATTTGATGCAATATGTGCATAGGACAACATTACGGCCGCTATCTCCTCCGTGCGTGTCTTGCATACATTTGCTTCCTTCCACCGCAACCTGACCTGCAAGACCCTCCATATTCAAATTCACCCCGGACCGGTCATTTGAACGCGGATTTGTTATAAGATTAAAGGAAGATTTCACTTGTGAAACAATATGGCAGACGATTTACATATTTCGTTTCCTTATTAGTTTCGGGATATTTGTTTTGGGGCCGGCGAATTTACATCCACTGACCGATTAAATGGCCCTTAGGCGTCTTTAATGGGGGTGCCGCGTGGTCGTTGTTGGCCTTAGCAAATGTGTGCTTATGCGTAATTGAATATTTTATGGGCTGGAGCAAATGCGGTGCTGACACTTTATTGATTATGTTTCTAGATGTTCTGTAACTAAGTCAAACTCCGACATATTTCAGGTGTGTTTAGAGAGTCAACATCTCGTCTTGCCTTTTCAGTCGACGCGTGTTTATCGTTTGCATTTATCTGTTGACTGTTTTTATTCCACAGTTGACATTTACCCTCTGTTTCAACAAGCTCGCCATTATCCGTTTCTTTCATTCGGGCTCGAGTGCTAGCGTTGCATTACCCCCATTCAAGTCGAGATAGCTTCACTTAGTTTCCTCTTTTTCAGTGCGAGCGGGTAATTTGTGCATCTTTATTATTCGAGTGGCCGGTGTATGGGAGTCTAGGCTGGTGATGTAGATTGTGTGGTGGAAAGCAAACTTGAATTGTTAGGTCGCCGTGTGGAGGTAATGAACGCCTAGGCGGGACGTGGCTGCTGCAGCCTCGGAGCGAGGGGGGAGGGGGTGCAGGATAGAGGAGGGGGTCTTGTATGCACGACGCCGCTTCCGCATTCGTTAATGCAAAAGCGGGCAGACTTCAGGTGTACATTTTCAGCGCTTGTGTGCTTTATACTCGATGTTGAGGCGTGCGTCTTTGTGCAATACTCTGCCTTAATTATTATTACATTTTATCTCGTCTGCGCTCCAATACAGCTCGAGATTAGAAACTTAAACGTATGTAACATTATCTACACGAGCATGTCGATCAAGATTTATATAAGAGTAGTCTCTTGTGGCGTTTAATATTTGATCTTATTTGGACTCCATCTTTACGAGGCTTAACAATTCATTATTGCATTTCATTTCGGCTTCATTAAAATCGCATTAGGATTAATTTTTCTCGTCCCTTTTAATTCGCGTTTGCAAGGGGATCCGCCGGACTGCAATCATCTACTGTCAATATTTGCGGCTCTACCTGCTTCAGTGTTTTGTGCTACGTAAAAATAAGTATTTGAAAGAGTTTTAATGAATCGTGTCCTTAGAAAAGAAAGACAATTTTCTTTTGAGCGAATAACTATGGGTTGCTATTACGGAGATATCTATATGAATGAAATTTGCACATTTTTGGTACCTACATATTTCCGAAGGAAATTTCTGTATTCTTACTCAGTTATTTCCCTAACCTATTAAATGTTTGGCTGCCTGGCAAAAGTCTTTCTCCTGATTTTTCAGGTTTTTTCTTTTTCTTTCCTAATTTTTGTAAATTAAAACCTAACAGAATTAAATTGAACTTAACGTCATACAAGACGTTTTATGCCACGACATACCACCGGCTATTAATAATCGCCTCCTCGATCACCCTCTAGTTATGACCACAACGACGCCAATTTCCACAATATATCAATATTATGCCGCCGTTACAATAATAAAAGTTTGGCATAAATCCGTGACTTAATGGTATGTTTACTAATGATTACCGACGGTTGATTGGTTTTTTTAGTGTGTACCAGAATCGATTGAGTTCGTGTCATTTCATTTAGCGGTTGATGAATCGTTACGAGTGGTTTTGATTACGTTGAGTTCATCTAAAATAAATTTAAAACGTTATTTATTCCAACGGTTACTTAGCCAAAAAACTCTGCAAAGAAATCATCTTCTAACCCTTCTCGTTTTTTTGGAGCATATCAGTAACGGGTTCCAATTTTAAACTTAACAGTAGCAAAAACCACACACAAAGGATTTCTTAACCCTTAAACGTCGTCTAAGTTCACAATGTGGAACGAAAATCGATATTTCATTTTCAAATCGATGCACCGAAGCCTTATTTGCACGCGAGTCTTCATATGGCCCTTGCGAGCAGATATCTACAATATTATTAATTCAGGCATATTAATTAAGGTGTCGGGTTACGACCACACTGACTTCGCAGGAAGCATAGCCCGATGCTCCATCCCGATGAAAATAATACAAAGACTGCAACGGTTTTTTACTCAAATTTTGATTTCGTTCGAACTTCAAATGTCTAATCGATTTTTACACGCCTCGTTGATTGTAGAAACAGTTGACGTCAATATTTTGACCACAACGAGTTGAAACATTAAATATATCTCAATTGCTTCTAAAATTAACATCTAATGGCTGTTCAGAAATTTCTCACGTGGATAGCTCAGACATAAAACAACACGTTAACGCAGAAATGAAATTTTTATACTTGGGCAGTAAAAATATGAGCACCTCTCAAAATGAATGTGACATCTGACTACGCTCTGAACTCAATCATCGTTAATCTGATACGCCTGTCTTTTATAGGTTTATGACTTTTACAAATTTTAGTCCTTTAGTATAAAAACCAGCTGCTATTTTGTTTCTAGATTGTAATTGTTTTCCACAATTATGTGCATGTCAAATGTCAAAACATTAATCCGATCTTAAAACACCGTAGCAGATTTGTCGTATTTAAATAATTTGCATGGCTGTATAATTAATGTTGGAGCAATTAAAAAGGGGTTACAGGGTATTTAAATTAGTATGTGCAGTGACCCGTTTCATTTGCCTAGAGTAGGTATATTAAAATCAACTCCAATAAAAATTTCATGGCATCGATACAGATGCTTGATATTATATACATACATACATAATCTCACGCCTTCGTTCGCCTCGTGTGGTTGCCGAGTTAGAATAGTGCCACTCCATGTCTTCCCGTGGATGTCGTAAGAGACGACTAAGGGAATAAAGGCTTGTAGTACTGTTAGGCGATGGGCTTGCAACCTGTCACTAATACGCTGGTAAACATCTTAGCCTAATTGTGCAAATTGTGCAAATTGTGGTTATAGAATTATCAACAAGTTTTTAGAGATGTTTGTAATTCTGTAGCTCTGCCTACCCCACTCTGATATTATATTATTGGTAAATTTAAAGTGTGATTCGTTTTCATTTAAGAATTCTATTTTGAATTATCATTTCAAGCTCAAAAAAGCAACTGTTAAAAAGAGTGGTATTTAAAAAAAACAAGCGTTAGTCTATTTAGGACCATTGAGCGAGAAGTAACAAAAATAGACAGAACCAACTCTTTTTTCCATTGGATTCTCAAGTTTTGTCCAAAATTATCGGAATAGTGCCGGGGGCCTCAGTATCGGGATTCGAACATTTCACGGTCCGTAAGTTCGAACCGTATCGATACGGACATAATAACCAGTGGAATGGTAACTATAAAGAGAGATTGTATTTTTTACTAGCGTCATAAGAAGTCGGAATGTCCGACCGGCCCTTTGATCGTTTTGATAAGTGCTCGCGATTTTTTCTTCCCTTTTTTGTCGGTAAAAATGCGACCGTTATTGATATTGTTTTGAAATGTCCAGAATGTTTTGAGGGATGTCTTGGGAAAGAAAAAAATGCGATCACTGGTGGTATTGCTGAAACATATCAAGAGGTTTCAACACTTGTGAGTCTAGAAAACATTTTATTGATGAAAGTTTTGCTCGTAATTCGAGAAGCCCCTCGTGTTAGAACAATAATCCACACAATTTTGAGGAAAATTGTTATCGCCAACGCCACCCGCTCATAAATATCGTGCTTGCCGAAATAAAACAGAGGAAATAGATAAAAAGCTAAACGGTTGTCCGCCGTGTCCGGGGCTGGTGCGGACAGATCGCGATGACAAATGTGCTGATATAATGGTTAGTCTGTTCTATCCACAATATTTTTGTTTGCTATTTTGTAAGTTATCTCGAAAATATGGTAAATGGTATTTTGAAAGATGAACTGAAAGTTCAAAGGTATGGTGCTGTGTATTAAGAGATGATTTAAAATAAATCTGATGGTTATTATTTTATCGTTACTAAATATTGTCAATTATAACTGTGGTAAAGACTAACGACAGATTAACTAGACCTATCGACCAATCTAGTATGAGCGTTATTTTTTGGTGTGTTTGGGTTTTTGTTTCTAATATACGGAGGAGTAAGGAAAAAATGAAGAAGTCTTAATACAACTTACAAGCTTTACAAAATTATCAAAGTTAGGTTACTTGCTCTAGAACAGAAGTCGAAATAAAACAGCAGTATTTTTGCATTGTATTGCTATTCTAATCCGTGCCTTAAACACACATTACTTATTTGATCTATACATTAACTTTTTCACCGTTACCTACTATAAAAAAGCGTGATAGTGCATTTATGTATAAGAGCTATTCGATTATTGCATCAACCCCTCTTCAAAACAAGATGTCGGCTGCCATTCCGCAGTCTTATCTACCAAACATTATTTCATACGCATCTATCGGAAAGCCGTTTGAACTGTGTCTGATTTTATTCTAGGCAATTTATTTTCAATAAAGAACTATAAAAAAGACTTATCTAAATTGCTCTGGTGCGACTGAGGGGTGTGCTGTCATAAACGTCGAATCATATTTACGCGTTCTACACAGACGGAGAAACATACTATCTATCCGATAATGATATCTATCAGAAGCCGTATATATTGATGATTTCTTTATAAGAACATTATATTAGCATTATATTATATTATGATAAGAAAATAGGTTCAATTCAGTTAGGTTCAATTCTTTGTTTGAAAGCTTTTTTATTTATATTTTAATGTGCGAAATATCAGTCACTTGGTAATCCAAAAGGGGACATTGTGTCTTTCCTCTATAAATCACTTTCAAGTTTCAACATCTTTGTACCTATTTAATACTTTGTAAGCTTTTATTCAATACATTTTATACTCTTTCAAATAGTACCTGCCTGCCTGTATCTCGGGAGAATTTAAGCCATAAAGCAATAAATGCATCCGTATCCGGCAGGGGTCCGCCTTTGAACACCTCACTGATACCAACGTTTAATGCATATAGGCGAATATATACTTGAAGCTGAAAAATAAAATGCCAACAGTAGGGCATCAATGTTCATTATTAAACGAAGCCGTTTTGATGTATTTTTGTTATACGATGAAACGGTATAAAAATATAAAGTTCAGTGTTAAATTATTGATATAAAGGAGCGCAGGAAGAGCATTGAATCGCTCCAGGCAGCATCAGTAATATTATACGACAGCCCTCTCTGAAGACCATCTAATTATGAGCACTAAAAACAGTAATTTCAATGCTTAATCTGTTATCTTGGGACATTTATCAACATCTCTCATGATAGGCATAGCACGTATCGATAAAAACAATACGAATATGAAGTTAAAAATGGCGCTTCGTTTAAGATACTATAATTTAACTGATTTCAAATTCTAAATTAAAATATACGTTTTAATTGTAATCGAATAATAGTAATAGTATGGAAGAAGGCGTAAAGGTTAATAATTAAAAAAAGCGTTATTCGGTTAAAGTGAGGCAACATTATCAATGATTCAGAAAAAATAAAATTAATATCATATGTCTCCGTACTCCTGTAATATGGAATTGAATGTCATCCAATTTTATTTCTTTCATACACGTATACAATTTAAGGCCGAGGCAATTTAGTAATATAAATGTAAGCAGCAGGTTGTGCCGAATAACGACTTAAAAAATAAGAGGCAATGTAAGATTGAATTTTAAATTTGCACTCACACAACCACTCATTTACATGTTATTCGAGCAACAGACCCTAGGGGACCGTAGCCGCCATTTATGAGTGGAAAACATTAAAGAAAGGGAAACGATAGATATAGAAATTGTGTACAGTATAAGAAAAAGAAGCCGCGTGCAAGAAAACGGCTCGCGGCCAATACGCCCGCAGAAAGGCATTGTTCCGCGACTTTTTAAAAACGGAACAAAATGAACGAGGGGAAGGAAATCGGATGAAAATATGAAAAGAATACACGTTGTGTTGGAAGAAGTAAAATGAAACGTCGGAGATCGGGTCTCTACCGCGTCCGCAAATATAATTTGCATAGTCAAATAGCCGAACTTTTGTCTGCAGCGGATGTTCCAACCATATTCGTTCGTTGCTTTTTAACCACACTCCCATTCTGTATCGGGCAGAGGGTTTTTATTGCATTTTTTCCCCTTTGAACGGATTCCTTCAATATTTCGTTGGTTCGTTTTTATTCATACGCTCGGTCATCGAATTGTTTCGTTTCATATTTCGCACGCCTCGTAGCATTCTGTATTAATTCCGTTTGTGTTGTTAGTTTGATCGTTTTTAATAACTAAATGATTAATATCTAGTGGAACATCTAATTTGAATTACTAATTATAAAACGTTAAATAATAAATATAATTCACATTATAATGCTTCCTTTTCTTTAATTAAATTAAAATAGTCGACTGACAAGTCATCGATAGTAACTTAAGCAATAATATCCTTTGAAACGCAAAGCAACTTTGAATAGAACAATGAAACAATTAACATAAAATTATAATCGCTTTATCGAACTACCGACCAGCATAAAGGCGGGAACTGATACAACTACTTTTGTTGCCAGCATCTGCATCAAATCGAATGAAATAATCGATTGAATTATTCCGACTCGTCATTGGTTCCGAGTGAGAAACCAATAGGCCGGATTATGGAGCACAAAGGGGCCGCCGGCCGATGGATGCATAGACAAATATTGACTTCTTGAAACAATGAACGCCAATGCCCCGTCGCCTTGCCGCTTCCATTCTCTATGATTGACGTCTCTTATTCCGAAGAATGAAATTGTAAAGGCTTTTTGTCTATTATTCGATTGTAATTCAAACGACAATTATTATTTTGATTCGATCATACAAAAGTTTTTGTTAATGATTTAACTAGAATTAACGCATTAAAGAACTTGATATTGTTTAACGCATTAGAAAACAAAAGAGGTGAGATGAAAAGATCCAAAAATAAGCGTCAGCCGAGTGCAAAGTTTTGAGAGGTGTTAGAGCGAATCGATGCTCGGACTCGATGGTCCGACGAATTTTCCAATGAACGGACACTTGGACGCTAACCTTTGTATTGAAGATAAATTAACTGAAAAAGGATCCTTTACAAAGCTTTGACGCGACCAAAATATAAACCCAGTTATCCACAATCAGGAATTGCACTTTATATTTATTTGATCATTAATTTAATACGCCTTTATAACTTGCAAAAAAATGCAACTCCGTACGTTATTACTGGCTCGTGTCGAAGGTTGAGCGATGACAAATGATGCGTAGGAGTCGATCGCTAGGGAACCTCGCTTCATTAGCAAACACATTAATTACTTGTGCTTGTTTAATTAGAAGAACCCTAGTCACTTTTATTTCTTACTCTTCAGCAATAATTAGTGATAGATAGACTATTAAAGAGATGGATAGAATTAATATAATAGAAATCTGGGGACGATTTGACAATAAATATGAGATAAACAATGAATGAGACTTACAAACCAAAAACCTTTAAAGAGCCAACAAAAACGTAGTAAGTAATTTTAAAAATACACTTGTGAACTTTATTTCAGTAAATCTCAGCCTATATTTAATTATTTTGTTGCCAGCTGTAGGCAAACTTACCTAACAAGAATTAATATTGAGTTATTCATTGGATCCAAACGTCAACCGCATTTTTCAAGTTCCAATCAAACTTGTCCTTTCTATCGTATATTTTTAATTCGCAATTACGGACATGCCCGGCAGTCCCGCAAGGTACCAACTTGCATCTTGTATTATTCATGCTACAGTGCAGTGATCGCGATGTCTGCTTAGTACTGGTGTTATATACTTACTAATTCACAGCTCGCAGTTTGATTAAATTTGAACTCTATAGTGCATTAAAGATTATCATGGACAAGTTTGGTTTTGTAACTTTCTAAGACATGGGAAATTTAACAGATTCTCTAACTTTAAACAAAATCGACTCGCAATCGAGTTCTTGGCACTCAATGGTTAAGAGGAGGGCCCGCAGCCTCCATCAATACGCGCATCGACTCAATCATTCGTCAATCGAGCATTCGAGAGAAAAAGACGGACATTCCTCGACGTCGCTTGTGTAAAAGGGAGGCTCTTTAAGCGTACCACCGATTATCGACGGGTAATAACAAAACGAATTATACAGAATGCCGCGAATCAAATCATTTTAGGCTCCGTATTTGAAATTGTGGTCACAGGAATGAAAGAGATAGTATGCGGTTGCCAAGTTTTGTTACGTGGAGGTATGGGTAATATGGTTATGTAGAGAGTATGGCGTATAAGGTATGCGCAGGACCGTTTATTTTGTCGGTTTTGTACTGCGTGCGGTATTCGAAGTAATTGTTATTTCGATACGGTGCTCCGAGGAGATTAAAGGTGACTTTGAATTAGCTTTTATTATATTTACGCAGGTTTTAATCGAATATTAGTAGTATTATGAATGCAGAAGTATTTCTATTTGGATGTTTTTTCTTTTAACAAATCCAGTGCCTAAGGTCAACTTCATTTATAGACAAACATATATTCCAGAAAATAAACAGCAATGATAAACTATTTCTACGCGGACGAAGACTAAAATTAATCAATCATTACATCATAGTATAAAAAATAATCGCTTCCCGCTGTCTGTCCTTCTGTATGTACGCTTAGATCTTTCAAACTACGGATTTACGGATTTCAATGCGGTTTTAATCAATAAATAGAGTGATTCAAGAGAAAGCGTTTTATGGTGTACTGCCTTTTGGCCGAAAATCATTTGGCAAAATATATCGTTTCCCAACCGTTTCATTTTTGCCAACCCGCTTTTTTTTCTGTATCTGTAAATAATTCAGGATTTATTTCAGTACCATCGTGTAGAACCCTATAGGTTACGTTAGGTTAGTTTTTATAAAAATCCTGAATTTTTTAAAGTCACAACAAAAAGCGAGCTGGCAAATGAAACGGTTGGGAAACAATACGTTTTGCCGAACATGTTTTTGCCAAAAGGCAGAGAACCGATTTTTATGTATCATACATTCTGGATCACGTACGGGTGTTATAGAAAACTCACATAAACCGATGCGAAGCGAGGGGGGCGCTAGTTTAGTATAAAATAGGAAAAAAAAAACAAGTAAGAACACTATATAATGATAATGATTTTGCCAACAGTGATGTACCAGAAGCGGTTAAAGAAGGAGAGGAAACAGCGGCAGCAGGTGCAGGATCAGCTCGAGATGGAGCTCAAGCGACGGCAGAAGATCGAGGAGGCGCTCAAGCAGTCCGGGGCGCCGTCGGAGATTCTTAGGATCGTTACTGGTAAGCTGCAGTACCTACTGAATACCTACTATAAATTGTACATTTTAATGATACTGCAGAAGAAGCCTAGCTTACGAGTAAAACAACGTTAAAATTCGCACGTTGAATACAACAGTGACACTTCATTCCAAAAAATAATAATTATATAGTGACATTATTGAAGTTAAAAAGAATTTACTTTTGTAGTTCCTTTTTAACATAATATAACTGTTGGATTTAACGTAAGAATATAATTATTAATATTAAAGGGGATCCCTTTTAAAAATTGTTACATGTTTCCTGGTAATCGCATGTCATTTTTATAAAATAAATAAAGTTAATTAATAAATAAATAGCTAGGAGTGGGATATACTTGCGATTGTCACAAATTTTAACTCCTCATTGGAAATAGAGGCTGAAGATCGGCCTTAATAGAATAGAATACAAAAAGATAACTTTATTTTAGGCCCAAACTTACAAATACCTCACATACATACATAATAATATTGTAGAACTTAAGATTAGCATGACTACTAATACACTATCGCGGTGTCAGGTCAGCTAGCCGGCGGCCACGAAATGTTGCGCATAGAGACAATGAGGTACCCGAGAGACCCAAATAATTGTAATATTCTTGAGAAGCGGCAAACAACTCCTACGAAGACGTAGCACCAAGTTTTAAATTATTTAGCTTTACATGACTAGGAGGTGTAATGTCTCTTTATAATAAATTGAGTATAGCATTCCCTTTGGACGCGTGCGTAATTGATATATGCGTAGGTAATGAACTCCTTCCAACTAAGATTAGTTTCACCAAGTTAATCATCATACAAAACGTCAGCTCCGTCAACATTGTCAATGCTTTCACTATCAGGTTCATTTAACAAGTTACTGTTTTTGACATGTTAACTTGCTGTCTGTCAAACAATCTTAAGAACTTCAATTTAGAATCAAAAGGTCAAGGTGTTACAACATTGTAAGTAATTGCGACTCTAGTTGATTCTCTTTGGGGTGGTATTTAATCGTAGTCGCTAGTGACTTGTGGCCTTGTTTGATTGGGTACGTATCAAGTGCGTGACGTAAGGGGGCCGATGGTGATGCCTTGTGCTAATCTCCACGTCAGGAAATCGTTTCGCAGACCATTTGAAACGAGGGTTAGGAGAACTCGCACGCATTTAAGTTCAATTTCTTGCATAATCGTTGTTTGCTACAACATTTATTGGCTGTCAATCACCTGGATTACCCGTACCATTTACCTATTAGCCTTGCTCGCGTACGATTTTAACATGCGATTTAGCTAAGGTATTTGTGAATTATAGTTTAGTATAGAGATTCGTTTAGTGTTGTTACTGCGTTATCGTCGAAGAAAACTGAGTTTTTTTTACCTGGCTTTAGCGGGAAATATCAAATTTTCTTCTTATGATTGAATTTAGGATATGGACTAACTGTAAGCCAAATTAAATTCTATAGGTCTTGAGCTATTTTACGTCACCGAAAAACACACATCGAAACATCCTCACAAACTTATACCTGTTATAATAAGATAAGATAAATTTATTTGGTAATTAAAAAACAGGTTACAAACAAACGCATTACTTTATAGCAACCGCATTAGGATTCCTTGTGTAATGTAAGAAGAATTAGCAGAAGTGGGATGGTAGGATACCTAATAATATTATCTTCAAGTTCTAATATTACCTAAATTCTACAGAGAACCTAACCTCACCGACGCAAGAGCCAGCTCGGCAGGAGAGGGAAAATGGAGACAGCAAGCCTCCCAGCGCCGAGCCGCCGGCGTCGTCGCCTCCCTTTCAACGTGACCCTCCTCGCACGCCCGACAAGCCTCAGTGGAACTACCCTCCACCGCCGGTTGACATCATGGCTGGTGGTGCTGCCTTTTGGCAGAACTATTCTGGTGAGTACCTCAACTTGTACTCTTGATAGAGCTGCAGTTCAATACAATGCAACTTCTACTTTTTTACTCGTACCTGCACGACGTCACAATAAGGGTCATGAACTATAGATCGATTTTAAACATGAGGTGTCATATGATAGTTCAAGAACGTTTGGTGTATATAACCAATATAACTATAACTATTCGCCAGCCTAGTATAAGTTCTTTTACTTTGATTTTTTAGTGTAAATGAATACCTTTATACGAAATGTAGATAATCAAACACATCTCATAATAAACAATAAACATATTCCTACCAAATCTTAGACATCTTTCTCGTAGAGCAAGAATTCCGATAATTTGAAAATAGTTTTGTTAACATTAAATTTATTAGGGTTAGAACGGAATGCATGCACAAATGCTTCCTCATAAGTTATTGGATTCATAGAAAACCGGGATGCAACCCCTAATCGGAAAATATTTTCAGTTTACTTTGATTTAAGAGTACCTTCCCATAGATAATATATGTGAGAACTCTAACAACAATATTTAATATTTTCACTGGCATGACCAACGATCAGCTGTATGATCTTTTTGCTTCCACATTCTCTTTGTGGAAAGCTCAAAAATTTCATTAAAATGCACCCACAGCCGTGCAGTTTTGATTTCAACTGGATGTGGTATTCAAAGGGCGGGGATATGATGGCAGGATGATTTTCGATCAAAGTATTCCAAATACAAGTACAGGTAACTATATCAGGATTAACTACTGATGTTACTTTTTTTCAACTTTTAATCATGACATTAATTTATATATGTGAGGTCATTACAGTTACATATTTTCCCGTTCCGTAGGTCCTTATTTCACTTTATTGTAAAATATGATGTTTTTAAAAATGTTATAAATACTTTATTAAGATTAATGGTGACAACTAGAAATAAATTCTACATACACAAAGACAATAGCACCCTCCCGTCCTAATAAGAAACCTAAAAAGATTTGAACATCAGCAAAATAACCCCTAAGAAAGCGGCAATGCCATTAATTTCCTGTATTTTCCGTGTTTCGCAAACGAAGTGCATTTCAAGTGGAAAGCTAATTTAAGTGTTACTTTAACCCCAAGTATCATTCAAGACGCACGCAAACACGCGAGACGAATTAGGCACTCGCAATCGTAATGCAAACAGGTAGAATTACAACTAATTGAGGAGTAGCAAGTAGGGACCGGCCGAAACTAAAATGAAGTGATTTTTAATTTTTCTAATGTTGATTTGGGGTAGGTCCAGGATGCGATGTCGTTTTTTTCCTAAAAAAAATATTATGCAAAATTCAGGTTAATATTTGTACAAATAAAGTCAATTCATAGCTGTTTTATTAATCATTATAATAAAGAACATATAGATGTTTATATTTATTGTTTTTATAGTTTTGTATATACAGAGCGAAAGTGAGTGGGAGGGTCGGAATAGACCGCCCTAGGCGTACTTTTTCGAATCAAATCGGTGAAATACTGGAAAAGGGCCGAATCTTCTTAACTCGAAACCGACGCGCATGGATGACTCGATGTATAAATAAATGTGGAAGAAGCGAAAGAGATTTGTCAGGATCGTAGCAGGTGGAAAGAAGTGGTCTCTGCCTACCTCTCTGGGAAACAGGCCTGATTTAATGTATGATTTGTCTAACTTGAATTGTTATTAAAATAAGTTTCTGACAAAAAAATCTTTTTTGGGACAAGCTTTTGTTGCCGACTGTACTTTTTTGCACATTCATCATCTACTTGTCGAGAGGATTCTAACGAGCCTTAACACGACGGGTTTATCATGTGTACTTTAGGAGTTCTGATGGCAACACTGAGTCTCCATTATCAGACCAGCTCGATGGTACAATTATTGTATTGTCATCAGAACGAAAGGTTTTTCCAGCTTCATCGGAAACCAGGATTCAAACGTATATTTATACTACTCCTCGAAGTGATATTTTTATGATTTCCCTTTTCATAAACTCCCTCAGGATGATAAAAAGTTGCTTAGAGAAAAACAAAAATTAAACTTGAAGCTTTCCATCGTCTTTGCAAAACGTCGGCAAAAAATATTCGCAAATTAGAAAACTTTCCTTTCTTTGACGAACGGGATGACTCAAAAATATGTAAAAGGCAGTAATAGGAATCTTTTCAATTAAATGATAGGTTTTTAATTAAATTTTTCTAATTAACTTCTATCTCGAAGGCTTCTTTTTATTGAAAAATATAAATAATACATACGTATCTGAAGCGCTGAAACTGATAAGCAACTGATGGTAAGTAATATAAAGTTGAAAAATTAATAAAGAGGCAACTTCTCCCGGCTACTTTATAGGAAAGCTTGTAAAATGAATGGAAATAAAATTGTACACCGCAGGTGCGGCCGAAACCTTTGACGATAATCACTTTTTGTTTGTCTTTAGATATATAAGCATACCTACCTAAACCCGCTTATTATTTTAACCTTGAACAATCGAGGAAAATTTTAAAGAAATAAGTATGGTTTTATAAGGTTCCAACAAAATGATCAGTGTCGCCGTCGTTATATTGTTTTCTAAAAAACTTTTTTTTTTCAATCTTACGGTTTTTTGTTCGAGTACAAGTACCCTAGACAAGATGCATACGGCGATCGTTATCGTTATCTCAAAATGTATAGGATTGACGTAAGCTGTCAGACAATCGCGTCGAGCGCCTACATCAAATATATTTGGTCAGTTTTCGAATATCGTTTACGTTAGCGTTAAGCAACTTGTCTTGCCTCAATGAATATTTATATACATTGTAGAGTAAAAATCATATTACATACGTTAGAGTGATAGAAAAATGATGATTTTTTTGGAATTCTAGAGTTTTTTTTTGTGAAAATTAACAAAAAATGGCAAATCTTGTTTAAATACAGCTGTTGTATTAATTTTTTTTATAATTACACTTGTCAACATAAATATTAACAATAATTACGAGTATCTACCGATTTAAGAATCCCTTATACGTTCGATCGTTCGACAGAAGTCCTGCTCCCTATTTGAGAATGCACGCGCTAAAATGTGTTTTGTACGCTCTGACGGGACTACTTAAACTCGCCGGTTTATATAAGCTGCGCCGCGTTCACTCGTTCACTCGTAACAGGTAACAATTTTACAGGTCTAAACTGGCAACACTGCTCAAATGGCCGGTCGTCATTGGTCGAGGTTGTGTCAAATGGAAACTTATAACCTGTTAATTGTAATTTGTAGCTTTATAAAACAGGCGCCAGGTAGAGCATAGCCGTTTTTCTGACAAGGCTCTCATAAATTAAAACCGTAAACAAATTAATTAAATGCAATCAAACTAATCACTCAAAGGTTCTGTCGTGTCATTGTATCAGGCAGAGGAATCGGTGCACTATTTAATAAGCTTGTCGCAGTCACGAACCAGTCAGTGTTGAAAAAAGTAAAAAGATACTGGTAATAGAAAATCAATCCCATCTCTAGGATTGGTTACGCTTCAGCAAGTATCAATGACTAGTTTACTATTTATCCCATAGATCATCAACGAGTTTTACGTTGCCCCGGCGTAGTTTGACCTCAAATACGCAAGCAACTCGTATGTTAGAAGATAAAGTTTCGTTTCGATCGTTTATGGGTGGAATAGCACATTTAATTCCACTTGAGCTTTTAAACATGGATTTAAACATCTACCAATAATATGGCCTTCTTTTGTCCAAAAGTCCTAATGATGTCTTCCAAAAATCCTCCAAGGCAATTATAAACTCATAAACAGGTAAAGAAAAATCTAAACAAATATTTGGAATACCGATTACTCTAAATAAACATCCTTTAAGAATAACCTTTCATTCATAAAACTTGCACAGTTCATTGTACTTATCTCAAAATCGATATCAGATTCTGGTAGTGTGTCGAAGGATTTGGAAGTATAAAAAAGCGTCTTACGCCCTATTCTAAAAAAAAAAAACTGCCCGAACAACCCCTTTTGTGGACAACCATCTCCAATTTCAAAAAATAATTAATCAACTTTTTTGCACGGTTTTTTAACAATAATTAATGTTACTAGAACAAGGTGTCGATTGCGTAGCCAAATTAATTTTTTAATGATCCCGTGGTGTTTAAAAGATTTTGCACCAGCAATTAATTTTATTTCATGTTGATGCCTATTGGATTTCAAAAACACCTTCATTTTAGGCGACATGACCAGAAAAACACTCTTCAATAAAATAAGATCAGTTTTTTAATTCAATCTGATTTTGTTTATGACAAAACTCCCAATCGAAGTGGAATCATCAAGAAACGTGTCCTAAAAACTGTCAATAACTTTTTATGTAAATTCAAATAAAAGACACAATCTGTTGTCGCGTCGAGGAGATCAGGTGGTCACGAAATTGTAATTTCTTGCTCGACCCACTATTTAGTTAGTGTAATCGATTCGTTTCATTAAGAAATTAATCATCTTTATCAATTGAAATAGTTTTATCGAAAAAGGAGGTAAAATCAAAAACATTTGAAGGTTAAATTACTTTACTTTATATGAAGCAAATTGAATAAAAAGCTGTCTCGTTTCATCAAAGCGAAAGATAATAAGAAACTTGAATTCCACTTGTATTAAGCTAAGCGCTCAACCATTACAGGTATTTCAAAGAACAAATAGATTATAGCACTCAAAGAACCGGCAATTCTGTTTTAAGAGCGGCAAATGCAAAAATATTACGTATTCAAACAAACCTAATGGGACATTTAGGGGTGGCAGCGAACTGAAACGGCAAAGGCCGGTGCTTTTAAGTGTATAATATTTAATTGTGACGCCCTAGGCGTATAATCTCGCCCGGGATAATAGGTTTCTGTTTCGGGACAACCCTCGGCGACACTGCTCGTGTGATGCCCTGCAGCCACTCTTCACTCAGACAAATCGGATTATGATCGAGTTTTTTTAACTGACAAATGTTTTCGAAACGAAGTGTACTCACTTGTGATTCCATTTTTAAATGTCACATTAAAACAACGAACGCGCTCTTTTGTTTCTTCCAAATTGGAATTCAGGAATAGGTGATAAATTTGGACACTCAAATCATAAATTGTAAACGAATGCCGAGGATAAAAATTGGATTCCCTGTTGAGAAAATGTTCCATCAAAGTAAGCAAAAAACGCGATTCCGTTTATATCTTTTATATCTCGCAAATTGCAGGAGGCGGCAAGCGTTGCATGAAATTGAATAAGCATATTTCGTAGAACGTCGACGTTTTCGGAGACAATTGCCTTACCTCACCTACTCGTGCCTCTTCACGAACTTTGTCAATTTTCTTAAAATCTTATTACTGCGTCTTCTGTTCTTGAAACGCGTTTTGAGTTTTTATTCAAATTACATTCTAGCGTCTGTCTGTTTCAGAGTCGTCTTCGATACAAGCGCTCACATTAAAAACAATATTGTTTTAATAGGTTCTTGAACGCTGAAATCATGTTGATCTAACCTTGAAGTAATTTTTTTATTGGATGTTAGATGAAGTTACTTGTATTTAATGATAGAACATCAATGACTTAAGTAAAAACATTAAAACTTAAAGCCAAACTTCATCAGCAATGGACTAACGACTCTACGTTGGTCCAATGACGGTGCAATTTCACTACGATAGAGTTATGTATTTGTATCTCTCAAACTTTGTGTAATAAGTTTTAATGTTCATCAATTCAAATAACTAAGGTAGTTTAGTTAGAATAGGACCTAACTGCAAATAACATAATAATATTTACCCCGACGTTTCGAAGTTACCACGACCGTGGTCACGAGACTCACTAGCTGACTGGAAAGGCGGGTAATTAGTTACGTAATGTACGAATTTTTCAAATCTCCCTAACTTGGTCTAGTTTATGTTCTACCGGACTACCCACAGACCGACGCACAACACTCACGGTATTCACAAATTTATCTGACAATATGCCGACGCTTATATACACTTACTGATAACTAGACACCATGAAATGAAAAGCTATCATTATAGTTGAATTGTTGTATTTAAAAAAAAAAAAAAACAAAAAAAAAAGATTAAAGATGTTTATTCAGTAACGCACAGTACACGGCAGGGAACAGCACGGTGCGGTAACACGGGCACTTTTACAGGTCAAAAATGTACCTGTCATCAATAATCATGATTTGAAAACTCTAAACAATGTGCCAATTTAAAATAATGTATGGTTTTGACCAATTAGCGACGACATTACAAATTACTCCTAATTACAATTTAATAATGTTCATTGCTGGTGCCAGACTCGTTTTTCCTGAGAAGTATGTGATATTAATTTGCCAAGAGGCACGCTTTCACGGTTCTGTTTGATCCGCACCTCCGCAGAACACTAATGACATTTTCCGGGACGGCACACTTGTTCAGACTGAATATGAACTTTAATTTGAAACGGCGCGACGCTGTACGTGTGTGTTAATATCAATGGTGGAAATATTTGGAATAAGGGTTACGATTCTGCTGTAGATTTTTTGTCGGAGAACTAATTTAATAATGGGATGTTTATTCCATGGCGATATTGACGTACTAGGTTTACTTAGCAATAGTAATACATTTTTTTAAGTTGTGCTTTGTTATTGTAGCTTTTATTGATTGTCGCTGACGTTTGTGTCGTTACCCCGTTCTTGTTTTAGATATTTATGTTAGTTTTTAAGTCAGTCCCTCTGAAAAGCAGCGCCGCGGCTGCGGCACAATCAATGCTGAGTTTTCAACGCCGTTTAATGTGTTGTTTTATATGTCTTGTCACTTGTTTTAAATGTGTCGCTAATACTCGTAGCGTTGAATAAACTTTTTCTATTCTATTCTACTTTTATGGACGATTTGAGTTACCTTTTCATCCATATAATGTACAGATGCAGTTACTATAGTTTAACAAAAATACGTTTATAAGTAGTTTTGCTTAAATGATATCATAGTTTTACTAAAATTGTATGGATTCAATTCGCCATTAAATCAGAGAACAGACAACATATCTAAATGATTTGCATTTAAATTAGATTTTAATGTTTCGTACTTGTCTTTTCCTGCCATATAATAACTAAGAAAGTTTGATGTAATGACAGATGGAACTAGAATATTCTCAAGTGGCAACCACATTGGGCAAATCAAATCAATATTGCCAATTTCACTCCGTACAGCATTCCCATTTCCAAACTCTTTCTTGCTATGGTGCAACCAAGCAAAGATTAATAGGTATGACTTCATATTGAAACTTTTTCATGTTATAAGTAACATTGTTCGTTTGTCAACAGAATCCCTTGCCCAAGAGCTGGAGATGGAGCGCAAATCCCGACAGCAAGCCATGGAGCGTGATGTCAAGAGCCCTCTCTCCGAGCGCGCCAGCTACTACAAGAACTCAGTTCTGTTCAGCTCAGCCACTTAGCTACCAGACACCGGGGCCGCCGAACCCAAGGAGCACGAGAAACCTGACGAAGCGAGGAAGCCCATCATCAGCGTCAAACCCGAGTTCAGGGAGAAATAGATTCCAAAGAAACATCCTTGGGCACCTCGACGGCTCCCCTTGTTCATGTACATTGAAAATGTTCATCCGTTTTATTATAGTCAAGTTTTTTGGATCTCGATGAAGTAAGGTGTCTTGAGATTGAGATTAAAATTACTGTAAATATCGTTATTGTAAGGTAGATTTCGTGGCGAAGTCGCATGAACTCTTCTTCCATAGTAAAATTTGTAAATATCGCTTTATATTTAACATGTAAGTTTAACTGTTTATCGACGATTCACATAATTTATTCGTCAAACATTTAATCTTTAACGAGAGTACCTTTTAACTATGCCATATTTATAAATTAAGATTTGATCGGTTTCGTTTTCTCAAGTGGTGTTTACTTTTGATTTGTGATCACATGTTATTAAAGTTACTATCTTACATATCTTAAGCTTTGGACAATTAGACAGTGAATTGGGCTCATTAATTGATCGAAAACGGTGGGAATTGATCAAAGACTGTTTTTCGAGTATTTATCGGCTCAAACTGGTTTTGGTCAGATTTATGATTTTAGTTCCTAAACATTTCGTTCCGTAACTAAATATTTTAAGAGGTACCTGCACTTGTTTTTTAACATCGACCATGTTTAAAAAATATTGTGATCTTCTATCATGTAATTTCAACTTTAGTGCAATGATTAGATGTAATTAAGCTATATATCTGCAACTTGCGATAGATTCGTTACGTTAGCTGTTTACTACACGTTTATACATTTGAACCTTATGGACTGAACACAAGAGACAGTTTTGCGTACAATGTAACCTAAGTGTTTACTTTAATGTGTGGACGTAGACGCTGTAAAAATAATTATAATTGCTATATCTCATATCCATAACGTATGGGTAGTTATCCTTACAGTAAGCGGTAGTTTTAACATTATATATAAAGTATTAAATAGTGTTATTTATATGCTTAGTTTACGGGACGACTTTGAATGTCTGAAGTAATTTGATTAAGATTTAGAGATTGCATCTGGCGTGTTCTCGGCGCTTTGCTGTTTGCGTTACATCAGTAGAAAGACTTTACTTGAGGGTAGAAAAAACTTGAGGATTTTGCTGGCACAGGATGTTCATTTTTGAGAGTCTACCAATAGTGCGTGAACTTCAATCTTTTTGAGTGTTCATACACATTTGAGTGTTCAAAAGAATTTTTATTACAAAAATTACAATTTGCACGTGGCTTTAATATTTCTATGGCGAAGAAAAAAAGAAAGTGACTCTGTAATTGATCACATATTAAATTCTAAAAAAACGTCTACTCTGCTCAATTATGAATTCACAAAATCGTTCTAAACAGACTCTTAAGCCGAGCCCGCCTCTCTTACGTTCGTAACAAAAACTGCTTATTCCCAGCAAAGACAAAGTCAATGCTGCCATGTTTGTGGTTTTTTTGCAACACGAGCAATTTTTTACGGCAACTACGGTTGTTTTTAATATTGCTATTTGAGAGGCTTGAGTGCCAGACTCCGTGATACAGACAAAAAAATATATTTGATTTGGAGTTTTTGGAATACTTGACGTTTCTTTGACGTATATATTTGACACCTTTGATAACAAAGAACAGCCTGTATGTAAGGTAGAAAATTAAAATGTTTTTCTATTGACATTGCTGTTTAAAAGATTCATTGTATAATCAAAATAGTCAAGCGCCGATGCAGTCGAAGCGCACGCTAGATGCGATATACAGTAATGGGTAACGAGTAAACTTAGTTGTTACTATAAATGTTTAGCAAGCAAGTGTGGATGACTGGAATGTGTGAATGTGGTACTTTTGTATCTGTTATTTCTTTCACATCCTGTAGATATGACAATACTAACATAGAACAAATTAAGTGTACACAGTATTGTCCAATAATTTCCCGGTCATGAGGCTTTATATGTATTGGTATTTAGTTGTCGAATGCAGAGAGCAAGTGTTATTATTTATTATTTCTATTATAATTATTTTACTTAAAAATTGTGTGTGTGCCTTGTATCGTAGATGAAAATATCAAGATTAAAAAGTAAAAGTATCATTTGTGTTTTCTTGTCATTGTTTTATCAAATAACTTGCACACAAACTGGCTTTAAAAATGTATGAGTGAAACGCCATTTTTAAAGTTATTTTGAACCTGTGAAAAACGAAAACTTATTTCAAAGAAATATTATAGCAAATAGATTCTACAACAAATTCAGTTCGAGACTCTATTTCCGTAAAAATACACCTGATTACATAGCTCAGGTTTCCTGGAATTTTGTATGGCAATAACGGTCCACTTCAAAAGCACTTTGGACATGGCTACAAATTTTCCCGGACCTAATTTTTTGAATGCGGTGCTAAAATAACTTCCATGGAATGAATCACGCCTATTAAAAAAATCTCTAGAGTTACTGATAGCAAAATTGAATTTTATTTGAACCAGAAAAGGATTGAAATTTGGAGAGTTAAAGTTAACTCAAAATCTCCATACCTGAGCAGACCACTAGTTATAGGCCAGAGGGCTTATTGCCTAACGCACTCGCAATCGCAATCGTTTTCATTTTGACAGTCCGAAGGCGACTTTGCATACAAAATGAAAACAATTGTTCTACTTTTAAACCGATTGCGATTGCAAGTGCGTTACGCAATAGCAACGCAGGTCCATGGCAGGTCCTGCCGTTCGGTAATTATACAGATTTGGCATAATTTTAATCCCGATCGTAAAGAAAATCATGATCAACCTGTAGAGGAAAAACTTCAAGTAGGTATCGGACGATTTGCTAAGCAATGGAAAAAATTAAATGTGCTATGGTGATACACCAACGTATCATTCCTATTTTATATTGCTTGGATCTTGCTTGATAGATTAAGTAACGATTATTAAGTATTAAGTTAATGCATAATTCTCCAGGAAATAAACCGCCGCTTGGACTGAAACATAAGTATACTTTTATTTACTTTTTTACCAGAACTGGGCCCGTATTATAATCGCCTTAATGGTGGAGGACAAATGTTGATAAGGCTTCGTCACTCTCGCACTTACATACTGGTAAGAGAGCGACAAATGGTTTATCCACATTTATTAAAATTGATAAACCCGACGAAAGTAACTGATGTAAGTATAAAGATTAAAACGAAGTGGGAGGAACAAAAGTTTTAGCTACTTATCAAAACAAAGTACTTAGCCCCCAAAATCAATGGCACATAAGCAAAGCGCAAAATAACAACAACCTGTATAAAGGCTATAGGGTGTTTAGCAACCGTAGCCCTTTTAATAGAGCGTTGTCGGTGGGTTAGCTTAGGGTGTCTCGTAGTGATCGTAAGGTACCGAGTTTGAACCCCATCGGCGGCCATTAACAAATGCATCTTTTAACTTAAGTTCGTTATCTCATGCTCTTGTGGTGGGGAAAAAAATCTTGAGGAGACCTGCACATTCGAACAGCTGAGTGAGTAAGGGGGTTAATTGCACAAAATATTATACAGGATCGAAGCGTATCCAAAAGGGCCCATAAATACAAGATAAGATAAACCAAGCTCCCAAAATCATTGTCACAAAACCAACGCACTCTAAAATAGCAACATCCTGTATTAAGGCTATTAAGGGTATTAGGGTGGTTAGTTATCGCAGCCCATACTTTTTCACAAACAAGCTTCATTACTTTTAGATTTAATGTAATGTTTGTTCATCTAAATTATTTTATTTAATCTAATGAATGACTAAAATAAATTCGAAAAAAATATATATTAAATTCGATTTTTTTTTTAATTAATCTTAAATGGTGAAAATATTTAGTTAGTAGTTAAATATTGCAACAGTATTAGAAATTTTCCAAATAAAACCATCCGTAGTTATAATAGTAAGTTTATTTAAACTGTAGGATTTCACTTGGGAAGCTCCCAAATTGTATCCATTTCATCTATAAAGACCACCAGCTATGTCGATTTCCTTCTACTTCTAAGTAAGTAATTAAGATTCTAGAGCGTTACACAATTTCGAAATAACCGTAAAATATGAAAAATCGCCGCAGACAAATTACTTAAAGCAATTTAATCTAAAGAATGAAACAACCGTAACATAAACTTGCGAACAGCCGCCATTATACACAAAAGTTTGACGCCCCATCGCAATTTTAAATCCTGTAGAATCGGAAAAGTTGATATTTACTGCTAATAGTTTTCCGATGAGCACCAGGTTTGGGATGCAATTTTATTTTGTCCATATGAATGATTTTTATTTTGCCCCCCGGGTCGGTCGAATGAGCGTCCCCTTTCTGATTTTGGACATGGCAATCGTTGCCCCTTGTCGAGTTACGGGAAAACGTTGACCAAATCGTCTTTGGTTGGTTTAAGTTGGGAATTGAAAATTTACAATTAAAGCCCGAAGGCTTAGGAATTCATGGTCCAACGGGATATAGTTGTGTATTTAAAGTATGTTTGTTATGATGTTTTTTATATAGGGTGATACTGTACTCAACCATCGAAGCTGAACGTAAGATTGAAATGCGTACAAATATGGATGAATAGTCACAACAAGGCGTTACGTTATGATACCTGCTAAATTCGTAATTAAACCTCAACATACCTAACAAACCAAAACACGCTGTATAATGAATCTATAAATTACGTAATGTGTATTCTATTAGGGTATCGTTTCGGAGACGTCTCGTAGTTAATACTCGTCGGAGTTAATATTGCGCGCATAAATATCTTCGCACACGACAGCTCCATGCCACTCTAGTCTCTATTGAAGTATGGCACTGTACAGGATGATCTTGCGAAATAACAGTGAAAATGTGCGGAGGAAATCTAGATTACATTTTAAGCGGGTTATGATATGGTTTTGGTAATTTTGTGCTACAAAATGAACGAAGGATCTCGTTTACAATAAAAAAGTAATATGTATAACCTGTAATATTAAAAAAAGGCTTCTGTAGTTTTGAAATGGATTTTAATACTGATATTTATTTTCTGAATATCACATTTAAATACAGCTTCCGCAAGGAAAGGTAACGCTTTAAATATTATTTTTCCAAAAAATGTAAAAAACTTTAGAGCTTAATATTCGTGTCAAACATAAAACTATCAAATCATTAAGTCTCTAGTATACATTAACTGAACTAAATAATTCGTACCAACGTTCGTTCGTTTTAATTTAGACAATCTTCTTTGAAAGCATAATTATTTGCTTGATAAGATTTACATTATATTCTATTATATTAAAAACTTCCTATTACTATTTATACTAATAATAATAATTCAACGTGAATATCTTTGCCAGTATAAGAAGTTCAGCCGAGTACAAACAGATGTATCCACTTTTTTAACTTATTGCATTGTAATAAGGTCTAAAAAAGGATACATCTCTCCGTAGTCCGTTTGTTTTCAGAGCACCCTGTGAATACGCACGCGGACGCACCTGGCGAGGACGCGTAATTTTCGCTTTGCTCTCGCGGATTAGTTTTTCCTCCGTAATTAAATAACTTTGAGTTATGTTGCGTGATGTATGCCCGCGTTTATTGTCGCGCGAGTTTTGGGGGTTTTGTCAATGATGTAATTAAAGAGCAGTTTAGAATACACCATGTATATACATCTCGACGACTGCAATTTGAATTGACGCTAGGGAAAAATAGATGTTGTATTTATGCTCTTATTAAGTTAATTCCTTAAAAATACTTCATGGTTTAAATAAGACACTCAGCTAAAATTTAAAAAAATATGAACTGTTTAAAAAATTGTGTGTGAGTTTTAGTTTGTAACTGTGTTGTTGCATATTTTTTTTAATGACTTCTCAAATAAACCGACTGTATTTTTTTTATTTCTGTCAACATGAACCAATTTCGCTTTTTTATGTATAAAGGGTGCCTATGAGCAAGGCGGTCTTGTTAGTGAAAGTCAAATTCGGTGCCAAGAAAAATATTTTTTTTTTCTGTCACTCAAGCTGCCGAGTATGCCATCAGTAGGAAAGAATGGCGATGCGATACTAACACAGGCTAAAAAAAGCTGTTGTTATTTAAGCTTACCAATAAATTATACAAAAACATCAAGCCTCACCTGTCAGATTGAAATTTCTTCTCGAAAATCTTTATTCATTTCCAAGGCGATTGTGAATCAATTGTTGCGACACTTGGCTATGAAAACAACCAACCCTTCCCCGAATAGGGTTCTAGCGATTTGCATAAGGAATCAATGAAATAACAAACGAAATATACTTAGCCTGAGGTAATACAAGTGTTTTACCAGTGGTTGGACTTATATTCTAATTTTGTCTTTTTTTTAAATAATACCAGTTATAAAGTCTTTACTACCTTAAACTAAAGCAAATATTATTATTTTTGTAAAAAACGCACAAAATATTTATGTATATATTTTTGTTATTATTAATGTGCCATAATTTATTAATACATGCATTACAGAAAAAGGATTAAAAGTAAACGTATTAAAAAAAAATAATTAAGCTACTTAAATAATAATAATCAGAAAAACAACTACAAATATAATACCTCCTCTATCAGGTCCACGGCATGGTCCCATGCTAATTATTATTTTCTGTAAAATTAATACAAGTTTGAATGATTATGTTTTTTTTCTATTTGTCACCTTCCAAGATAAGGAAGGGACGGTCCGTTGTGATTTTGTTCATATGATCACTTACGTTGTTTAAAGTAGTTGCCACACTTAAAAACTTCTTCCCCCACCCGCACCAAATTTAGGCACATTTTCATTTAAATTATCAAATAATTATTTAAACAACGCCGAACATCTGAACTAATTTACTTTTGTACGAAAATAAGAGTCCAGATAACCTATTATTAAAATGTTTTAATTTTAAGGGTAAAGTGACTGCTACCAGTATTTAAATAAATTATATCAAATAAATAATTATGGAAATGACGTATTATAACTTGTGACATTATTGCAAATGTAAATAAACCATAAGGGATCGTCGAACTAAACGGCAACAGTTAACTGGCAACGACAGGGTCGGTCCAAGTCACAAATTCGCATTAAGAAGGGCAGATAAACTTCGCTTTTAAGCCGTAAGCCCGACTCCTTCAAATCCAATTGATCTTATAATGGGGTGCAATGTTCTTGTAGTACCTACTCCTTTATATAGCTATTATCATTACTGCAGTTACATATTTGATACAATTATAAGTACATTATTCCCATCTTTTTAATAGCTTTCGGCTGGCTATCGCTATCACGCTTGCACTCGCAACTGACAGTATATTTTGTCACTCGTGTGTCATAGAAAAACGATGATTGCCGATCGCTATTAAGAAACTGGTTGCGCTGTAAATTGTTTATTTCTTATAAAGACACCTATCAAAATTGAAAGCGATGATATTGGCAGTTTTATATACAGTTGCAATGTCGTTGTAATTTATCGGGTTTTTAAGAAAACTGACAAGTTAAGGCCCAACGTGCATTTTGTGCCAATAGATTGGTCGGTCTGTCAACAATAAAAGCCAAACTTGGCACCTTTTAACCTGGGGTGTGTTTCTCTAACGGACGAACGAGCGAAATCGCAGCAGCGAGTTTAAATAGTCTCGACCGATCGAACAAAACACATTTTAGCGCGTGCATTTTCAATTTGGCGGCATGGCTTATCGAACGTATAAGGCTGCCTAATTGAGAATGCACGTGCTAAAGTGTTTTTAAGAGAATAACACCCCTGACTGAGGTGTCGTTAGATTCGTCTTATCGTCACGGGTGTCACTGAGTACTTTTTTTACTGTGAGCTGCGCGAATTAAAAATTTAATTACATGATAACTAACATTACATTGACGACATTATCCAACATTAGTTGGGTTTTTAAAGCTTGCTTTTTGTTACTCTCGTTTAGATATTACTTACTACTTTTGGCGGCACGTGAGAACACTACCTATTTATTAAATCTATGTTTTTGATTAGATTATAGTTAACGCATTGACAATTCAATATTATACACCAACGTTAATTATATCTAATATGCCATTAAGACATCTTTTTTCACTTTCTAATTAGCCAGATTAGATTGTACTTCATTTTATAATAAAATTAAAAAATTAACCCATAGCAGTCCTCTTAAATGACACTTAAATACCACCTCAATCCTACATGAAATCACTTTTTTAAATCGTACATTGGGGGACTTCACTTGAGCGCTTGGAACTAACCCCACGTACTTCTGTCAATTCCACATCATACGCATACTTATTAAAAATACTACACATAGCAATACTGAAGTACTCAAATCCAACTCCTCGATAAATAAAATGGCGTCTGTCGAAGGCAGAGACAATAATAAATCGTAATTACAATTTAAAATGAGCGGGCGTCGCCGAGGGAGGGGCCTCGCACGCCACCTCCATGTGCAGTTTTTGCGTTTGCAGATAATTACTGCTACGTTACTGCGTATTAGGTTACTGCATTTTAAATTCCTCGGGTTATCGATATAAGAAAGTTTTCTAAATTACGTCAGGTCACGTTCAGTGCCATTTTATTTAAATTAAAAATAGAATTCAAGTTCGCGTTCACGTGGACGGGATAGCAATATTAATTGTATTATTATCATAATAGCATAGTAGTCCAATATGTGAAAATGACATTATAATTATATAATATTAGTGTCTCAAATGTCTCACTTCTTACAACCTTATAATTTTTTCTGTATTCCGTACTATTTTTGTGTTTTATGCTCTGCTCTTTTCTATGTATATGTTCGTATTTGTCAGTTATATCTGTTTAGAAACCCAGTTCGTAGGTTTAAGATATTCTCAAGTAAGAAAGAGAATCAAATGCAACTGTTTTTAAATGTCAGTTCGTCAGAAAACTATTAACAGGTGTCTAAATTCCCGCAGTATTTGGTGGTATAGTAAACTGTACCTACTAATAAAATGTATAAATACTTAAATACGTCACATCTAAGATTTCGAAAGGAATTTAATAAGGCCATTAAAAAAAAACAAAAGTGTTTCAAACACGCAATGCAGGTACTCGTACCTATTCAGAAAGTTAGATTTCCAAGAAAATGATTTCATAGGTACTATAAATCACAATAAACACAAATTAAAGTCACCGGTTGATTATAATAATACCTAGAAATTTAATAACAATCCTTTAAGTAGGTACCCACTCATTAAAATATAAACTGTGGTTATCTTATAAAATGTCTAACGTCACAATAAAAATAAAGACTTTTTTCTACAGAAGAAAAACTGATATGAATTTCTATACCTCCTTAGCAATTTGAAAGACGTTAAAACCGATCTTTTGTTCCAAAGATTTGAGACGTATCGAATAGCTATTTAATAAATTATACGTTACAAACCTTCACTTGGTTTAGTATTCCAATCCCCAATATACATGTTTTTTTTTATATAAGAGAAATATCAGAGCTCATACTTAGCACCGTTCACTTAAACAGCTTACGTGGTTCCGTAAGTTTTATTCTGTGTAGCTTTTTTAACCCCTGAAGAGAAAAGAGGGATATTATTAAGTTTAGCATGTGTATATTATGCAACTGATAATTTGCAACGCCTACTGCGTACATTTCAAAATATAAAAATAATGTAAAGTCGGGGTAAATAGAAATGACAAAAGATGTAAACACAACCAAATGGACCTATTTACCATTATTACACCATAATCACGTACTTTTTTTTATTGAAAGGTACACTTACGTCAAGTACAGAAAGCATTTATACCTTAGTAACAGGTCAGGGTATTACTTTTTGACCTCTAGTGAGGTATATTTAATGATTGTTACTTTTACATTCTGTTTAAGATTAAATAACTATTAACTATACATTTTTTTAAGTCAAAACTGGGTTGCAGAGTTATTGAGGTTATGTGTCAAACAGTACTGATTTGTTTACATATTTTGTCATTTCTATTGACCCCGACTTTAGAGGGATATTTTGAATCCTTAGCCATTTTTGATGTATCTATACATACAGGTCTGAAGAGTGTCCCTCGGAATCCCTACTAACGTTTGTTCCAATGCATAGTTTATCCAAATTATAATTTGACAATAAATGCTTATCTTATCTTATGTTATCTTTGTCCTGAACTAGTTTTCAGCTGAGTCAGACAACTTTTTAGCTTTTCCAAACATACCTGCGGTTAGGTATGAATAGGGTGACACTGAAAGTTTTAACCTCGTAAGGCCCACCATACTTCAAACAGACAGTTTTTTGTGAGTGGGACTTTGAACCTAGCATCAAGGCAATAAAGTTCAATTACGTTTGTTCGACAGTGCCATTTTCTGTTTATGAAGATAGGATAATAAACTTTAATACTATTGAAATACAGTTCAAATTAAATTGCCTTGATTATGTACATCCTACTGCAGGTATCCTATCGAGGTTAAAATTTAAGTGGAAATGGCTTTAGGATAAACAAATTCGGAAAAACGATACATTAGGACAAAGGACGATTAGGGATTCCATAGAAGAAATAACTCTCCTTGAGAACTCGTGTAAAATGTCGGAATTTTGGACACGGCGTTTAAAAGATGATTAGCCCTTATGGAACTCTAAAGTATAATGGCTGGATACCCAAAGATCATAATCGGGAAGGTCCGAGTTTGGGCCACAACAAAAAGAAACCTGCATATTAATGACTATTATGGAAGTGAATGGTTTACACTGAACTCTGTTATTTTATTTAAAGACTTGATATGTAATTTGGAACAAGAAATGGACGTTTGACATAAGCAAACTTAATATTCTCTTTATTTTTTCTGTCATGTTTACCTAATACTAGTTTTCGTGCATGACTCCGCTCGCATATAAAATATATTTAGCGCTATTTCCTCGAGAACTTTCCCATTTTTCAGGAATAATAAATACACGCCCAGCGTTCGCATTGTTGTGTTCCGGTGTGCGGATAAGACAACCGGTGAAATTACTAGCTTAGAGAAATTCCATCTGGTCTTGATGGCAACGCATTTGGGGTCTTAGGATTGAAGTCTTGAAATTTCAAAAGTCTATGGGTCCCTTTTGTGCTCGTGCCATAAACGGACACGTCACAGAGGGCATACTCATTCTCTTAATCATTATTATTCTATAGTCATAATAAATATGTAAAAAACGTTTAATGTATAAGCACTTGCTGTCATTGTTGTCATAATTGATTAACATGCTAATTAAGGCAAACAATAGACATTTGCAGTTATTAGCAAATTAAAAAATTACCCGTAGAACCTCGTATGATAATAACTTGGTTTTTTAATTTTAGTATACTTCCTCTAATTAATAGATTATGCATTGAAATTAAGTATTAATTAATTTATATGGTAACTTGATTATATTGTAACATAATAATTACATACATACATTAAATCACGCCTGTTTCCCAGAGGGGTAGGCAGAGACCACTTCTTTCGACCTGCTACGATCCTGACAAATCTCTTTCGCTTCTTCCACATTCATACATCGAGTCATGCATGCACGTCGGTTTCGGGTACTTAAGATCCGGCCCTTTTCCAGTATTTCTCCGATTTGATTCGAAAAAGTACGCCTACGGCGGCCCCTTCATAATAATTAAGAATGTAAATACAAAAAACTAAACTTGTAGTACCAATAACTTTATTCTAAGTGTAATGAATAGGGTTAGGATTATTGGCATACCGTGGTTATAATATCCATGGACTCGCTATTTCCTATTATAACACATATACCACTTTGATTTCGACCTTCAGTATTATTTTTCCTTTTAACACTTCTAATAATCTACATAATATGCCAATTCTTACAATTCACCACATTACTAGGTATATTATAGAACAGCAGGCCTTTCGCGTAACAACACTCGCAATCACAACCGTTTTTATTTTGACCGATTGGTCGTTGGTTTGGTACCGATTTAAATAAAAGGTTTAAAAATTGGCAATAAATTCCATGTCTAGTTCCAGGTACATAATTTCTAGTACTAAAATAACTTAATACGAGTAGGTAGTTTAATAAAGATTACATCAAAAATAGCGCTATTCTAAACTTAGACATGCCTTGATTCTAATTGATCTAGAAATAATCAGTTATAACGAGAAGATTAAATATAAAATACAAAAGTACGAGTACGGGTATTACACAGTAGCTTGGCTCTTTGAAGCCTTTGTAATTTCACAAGAAAACGCCGAGAGCAAGAATAATTATCTAAGATAACCTATATATTCTTGTTTAACTATATGATCAAAACTTATTGACTGCTGTTAATTTTTCACGGTTCCAAAGTAAACTTAGGAACCATTTTATTTTTATCTCACTAGCTCGGAAAGCCCTTTTTGTTTGTTTGATATCTATTGAGAAAATCGCTTTTTATCCACAAGTGAAGAAGGAGTTTTGACATTTGTAGGCAGCTTAAGTGATATTTGACAGCTAACAAAACGTAAAACGTTAAAAGTGCTGAATTTTTAACATCACAATTAATGAATTGCATCGAGTAAAATGGGAATTGATTATCCATGCAGATTAGTATCGTTTAATTGTAAGAACGTGAAACGATCTATCGAAAATATTAAGCAATTATGCCAAAAATTTCAAATTATTGCTTTGCAAGAAACATGGCTGATGCCTAACGATATTTCTTTTCTTAGTAGCATAGATGATAAGTTTGAATATACTGGGACATCAGCGATGGATACAACGAAGGGAATGCTGCGAGGTCGACCGTTCGGCGGAGTCGCACTGCTGTGGAATAAAACTGTATTTCAAAGTGTGTCGGTTGTGGAGTGTGCGAATTCGCGAATCTGTGCCATAAAAGTTGTAACTGGTCAAAGGTCGCTACTAGTGTTTAGTGTTTATATGCCAACAGACAAAATGGATAATCTGGCGGATTTCACGGATTGCATGAGTGTGGTGAGTGCTACTATAGACACTAACAATACGGAGTCTGTGTACATACTTGGAGATTTTAACGCTCACCCAGGTGAACTCTTTTACAACGAACTCACAAATGTCTGTAATGAACAGGATTGGGTCTGTGCGGACGTTGCAAGGTTAGGTATACAGTCCGGTACCTACACATTTGTGAGTGAAGCGCACGCCTCGACCAGCTGGCTCGATCACTGTCTCGCGACTAAGTCAGCAGTTGATTCAATTTCAAGTATATACGTAATGTATGATGTTATGTGGTCAGATCATTTGCCTTTAGTTGTAGAATGTAATTTAAGTTTAATAAAACCTAAGATACTTTGCAATAAAAATATCACACCCAATAAAGCGATATGGGGACAACGAGGGCCGGAACAAATCCATTTGTATTGTACTGAGTGTCAAAATAAACTGGGTTTAATTGATTTTCCCGAGCGGCTCAGGGAATGTTGTGATTTTATGTGTAATGATCCCAGCCACAGACTTATTGTTGATCAAATGTATGATGATATAATTTGTATCTTAACGAACTCTGCCTCAGTGAGTCGTAGGTTTAATTACGTGAAAAGGAAGAAATCAGTGACTGGCTGGAACAAACATGTCAGCGAGGCTCACAGGGAGGCGAGGTGTAAATTTAAAGTATGGCAATGGTATGGCGAACCTAATTCTGGGCAAGTTTTTGAAGAAATGCGAGAAAGAAGAAGGATTTTTAAGTCTCGTTTAAAATGGTGTCAGAGAAACGAGGAGCAAATAAAATTTGACATTATTGCGGCACACCATTCTAAGGGAGATTTTAAGAACTTTTGGATGTCTACTAATAAGCTAAATAGCAAGCCGAGCCTCCCAGTGAGTATCGACGGCATTAGTAATCACAAAGATATAGCAGATATTTTTAAAAATAATTTTCTTGTGGTATCATTGCTGGGGTCATCATTATCATCAGGTGCGTGCGGTGAGGGGCCACGTGGTCAGGCGTTTACTAGATTTACAGCTAAAGAAGTTAGTAATGCTATTAAATCAATGTCAAGAGGTAAATCTCCTGGCCACGATGGTCTCAGTATCGAGCACCTTCAGCATGCGGGGCCACACCTTCCACGAGTGCTCGCGATGTTCTACACATTTTGTGTGGGACATTCGTACATGCCGGCTGATATGTTGAGGACTGTGGTGGTGCCCATAGTAAAAAACAAAACTGGTGATATTAGCGATAAGAATAACTATAGGCCGATTTCCCTGGCTACCATTATCGCTAAAGTGTTTGACAGTCTGCTGAACTGCCAATTAGACCAATATGTACAACTTCACGATAATCAATTTGGCTTCAGACCGGGCTTATCAACAGAAAGTGCTATCTTGGCCTTGAAGCAGACTGTTAAATACTATACAGATCGACACACACATGTATATGCATGCTATCTGGACCTATCTAAGGCATTTGATCTGGTTTGCTATGACATTTTGTGGCAGAAATTTGTAGACATGAATGTGCCAACAGCCCTACAGAATGTTTTCAAGTACTGGTATAAAAACCAAGTAAATGTAGTCAGATGGGCTGGGTCGTATTCTGATCCATACAGGTTGCAGGGCGGGGTGAGGCAGGGGGGGTTGACCTCACCCAATCTTTTCAACCTGTACGTGAACGCGCTGATTGAGGAGCTCAGCAGCATCCATGTCGGCTGCTTTATTGACGGAATATGTGTCAACAATATAAGCTATGCAGACGACATGGTGCTGCTGAGTGCCTCTCCATGCGGCCTTGTCAAGCTGCTAAGTATCTGCGAAAAGTACGCTGCGAGTCATGGCCTAAAATATAATGCCACTAAAAGTCAGTGTATGGTCTTTAAGGTTAGAAATAAAGGTTTACCGGATGTCCCTCCTATCAGATTAAATGGTATACAACTGGAGACAGTGACACAGTTTAAATATCTTGGACATGTGGTGACGTCTGATCTGAGGGACGATGCAGATATCGAGCGTGAACGCAGAGCATTGTCGGTAAGAGCCAACATGATCGCCCGCAGGTTCGCTAGATGTTCCATTGAGGTCAAGGTTACTCTGTTTAGAGCATACTGCACACAGCTCTACACAAGCAGCCTGTGGGCCGAATTCACTCAGAGGCAGTACAGTGCTCTGCGAGTGCAATTTAATAATGCATTCAGGTTGCTGATGGGGCTGCCCCGATACTGCAGCGCCTCAGGGATGTTCGCTGAAGCACGGGTGGACTGCTTCCACGCCACTATGCGCAAGCGCGGCACGTCCCTGGTGCGCAGGGTGCGGGGCAGCGCCAACAGCATCATGAACATGATAGCTGGTAGGATTGACTGTCTATATGTGAACCATTGTTCTATGGCTCACTTGAACAGAAAATGTGTATATTTATTTTAAACTTATTTATTGTGTTTTAATTTAAGTCAATATGTAGTTCTGATTTTAATTGTAAATTAATTTAGTGTTTAATGTGCCTACCTGACATTTATGTAATATTTTATGGACTTGAAGTGTCTGAAATAAAGAATTATTATTATATTATTATTATTATTAAAAACAGTAAATACAGTCTTACAACTTTATTTTAATTTATAAATATCAGCATTCAACATTAACCTTCATTCTTGTTGTAAAAACGGATAAAACAGCCCAAGTAAGTCGGTGTGCGAACAAAACGCATACGAAAAAAAAAAAAAACTTAAGTCAAAACTTTTCAATTAAGCCGTCAACGTTAAATATTGGCATGTTTTTCTAGTTTGTTTTGTTATTAAAACTGAGTGATTCGAGTGACGAAGACGTATTAACACCTGTGGAATTACGGGAAACCGTGCAAAATGCGGAACTGAGCTTTTTTTTCTTATTTTCCTGTAGTGAGGTGAAAAGTTATTTTACGTCTCGTGTGTTGAAACACTCGCAGGTAAAATACAACTTTCCCCCGTTGTATAACAACTAACTATTTCGCCATGTCGGTCTGTCCGTCCGTCTGAGATTTAACTCAGAGACTTTTACAGGACAAAGCTGTTATTTGGCATAGTTATACATTTAAATTGCGCCGACAAAACTGTAAAAAAACATCCAAAAGATTTTTTTAAACGACTCTACAGATTTTTATAACACCAAGCCAAGAACCATTTCGATCGAACTAGGTTTCTTTTTAAAAAACCACGTGCAAATTGGTCTATCTGTTTGGGACGTAAGATGCAACAAACAGACACATAGATATATACACATACACAGATACAGACTTATTTCCTCTCTTGTTTTGTCAAATATGTAAAATAAACACGCTGACAATAATGAAACTGGCTACGCGTTCCAAAATACGGTCGCATTTCAACCTGCAACGTTTTCATATTGCAATACCGTTGCGATGCAACCACATGCCACTACTCACAAATTGAATTGCAAAATGTTTAACCTAAGCACTGCCACGATATTCCCTAACATACAACTACTGGGAGTTCGTCGATGACTTAAAAGATTTGCTATTAACCTGAACTTTAGTTGCCCAAGTACTTTTTATTTTTTTAACAAAAATGGGTTTACGCTTGACCTCAGTCTCGCCCGATGGTTCCTGTCAAAAATTTCATTTTTGGGACAAGCTTTTGTTGCCGACTGTACTTTTTTTGTACAGTCAGTTATGTATTTGTCAGGACGATTCTAACGAGCCCTAACACACGGGTTTATCACCACCACCAACTCAATGGTGCTATATACATTTTATTGTACCTATTGTCATCAGGACTAAAGGTGTATGCAATTTTTCAGCTTCATCGGAAACCGGAGAGTGGGTCATTACTCGTAACTTGCTAGATTTGACCAGTACATACATTGCAAGTTAAATATAATAGCTTGTAAAAAGCCTATTTACTCTATCAGCATCGTGTAGCGCATCATGTCTCCTACCTGAGGGCTCAGACAAGATGCACTACGCTAACTAACGTTTCTATTCGATTCGTTTTTAAACCAATCGTGTCACTGGTAGACCACGTGACTTTTCGTATCACGTCATCTTCCAGTGACGCGATTGGTTTAAAAACGGATCGAATAGAAACGTTAGTTAGCGTAGTGCATCTTGTCTGAGCCCTATGGTCGGCTTGCCTAAGCGCACAGACCAGTTAATCAGACACTTGAACCTAGGCCTAGTTCCATCATCATCATGGCAGCAGAAACACATCCGTTGCTGCACATAGGTCTTCCCTAAACCACTCCTCCATGATTGATCCTGTGTTATCAGCATCTTGCTGTTTCTTCCGACCCATATCAGACCTAATGGGAGGCCAGCTTACATCGTCTAAGGAATCGTAGCTCCCAAACTGTTCGATTAGGACGCAGTTTTAAAAAAAAAGCTCCTTTAATCTGTCTCGGTCTTCGCTAGATTCGATAAAAATAGATTGGGCAGTTTAAGATACATCAGCTCTGAAAGTAGAAGTAAGTAGCCAATAATACCAAAGGTTTTTATGTATTTTATAAGCTTTTTATTTGTACATATTTAACTTGCAATGTATGTTTGTATGTTTGTATGTACGGGTCAAATCTTGCAAGTTAAACTTGACCCACTTCCCGTTAATGAAATGGGCTGAAATTTGGACCACATATGTAGACCACAGTGCAATATTGTGGTACCTAAGAGGTGATGATGGAGTCGGAAGGAGTCGGAAGGAGGCGACTGGATCTCCGCTATTCTTTACGTAGACTCCATGGACTCATTCGTTTGGTGTTGAAAAGCAGATAAAGATTTTGCAAAAAAAAAGTACAGTGAGCACCAAAAAATATTTTTTTGACATATTTAATATTATTTCAAAGTTATTATAAAGTCGTTAACTAATGGTCAGCGACAGCGATACAGAATAACACACGTGACTGCTCTTCGAACGAACAATGCCGGTTTGTTTGGCGTCCATGTTTGTCGTTTTAGTCGCAGCAACGTCGAAATACCGAATTAATATATTCTTTGCCAAGCGCTACGATATGGGTCCATTTTGTAACAACATCAGCGAGTTTGGTATCGAATGTGTTAATATAACTGAATTTTGAAAGCATTGGGAGCTAATGTTGGGAGTGTAAAGCTAATGCTTGCGTAGGGCACGAAAGTGTTTTGAATTTTCTATTCCAGTGTATTGTTGTTGGAATGAATTTGTAATCAAAGCCTATTCTGCTGCATAAAGTCATATTGCCTTTGAAATGTTATCGTGTTGTCAACGTTTTGATAGCTCTTATTTACATGACAGTAATGACGGCCGAGTTAAAAACAAAACAATAACATGTCAAAGGTAATAATCGCACTGCTGGATCAAAACAGCATCAACTCAAAATCCTTGCTAGTTTTGTTTCAAGTTCTTAGAAGTTGTATTAAAGTTGATTTTAGAATACAGTTCGCTGCTTAAATACAAAAGGGCCACAAATCAAAAACAAATATAGCTTGATTTCAAACTTAAAGTAAATAGCATTCCGAATTTAAACGCAACACAAACACATTTTGATTTGTGTCGCTTTTGTATTTAAGCAACGAGTTGTATTTTGAGTTACTACTGTTTTGATTTAGCAGTGCGTATGGCTTTACCCACTAAATAGAGGGTGTTTCAAAACATTTAAATTACGATTTCACAGCATGCATAGTTTTTGTTGCACAAAATTTTACTTTATAGATTTAATGTAAGAAACCAGCCAAGTGCAAATCGGACGCGAGCATCGAGAATAAAGTTTATTTAAATTTACTTTAGTCAAATTTATTAGCTATATTTTGCCATAATAGTTTTATTTGTAATTTAGTTTCAGCTCGTTTAATATGCGATAAGGGTCTTAAGGGGCTTAGAATTGCAAGTACAGTTGTGTAAACTCAGTTTCAGTACAGTCAAGGACTTTAATTGTTATGCCACTATGGAACCCGGTCATAATGACAGCGTCAAACCACATGACAGAAATTACGCTTAAATGAATGATTAACGTTATGCGACAGGGCTCCATCGTGGCATAACAATTAAAGCCCTGGACTGTACAAACGTTTAATAAGTTTAATTATCAAAACGTTAAATTGGACTAAACTGTTACAGTTATAATGGAATAACAATGGCAAGAATAAGTATTATCATTGTATTATATCATAAGCATTATTGAAAAAATTACTCACTGTTGGGTTTCTTGCAGCATTTGTTCTCAGCAGAGGTCCTCTTGGGAAGCGCGATGTACGGTAAGGTACTTACTAAATGACATCTTTTATCTTGTTGTTATCAACGCATTTCGCTTTTCAATTTAAAAAGAACATCATAAAAACAGGCAACACTGAAACAGCCGCCATGACATTTCGAAGTGAAATAATTAAAAAAGCAAAACAAGGAACACTCGTCGACCAATTGCATTTGTGGCGTCGCGTGCGAGCTTGCATTAACCCGCCCTTCTGGGCCGGACGCCAGGACGGTATTCCGTATCCTTAATATTAGTTAAATTCCCTTGGGAAATGTTTAGTTTGTCCGACGGAAATATGAAGTGAGATAGATTTTTTGAGGAAATTACAACCATTTTTTGCCCAGAATTCGGTCATAAGGGCAGGTTATAATATCAAGTGTTGGTGCTTGTGAGTAACTAGGTAATTCAATATTTCTAAATATACTTCTGTATTCATTTTCGAACCGAACTGTCAAGACGTCAAGCACCTAGGAGTTCGCTTTTAGTATAATAATGTTGCTCTTAAATTGCCAAGTTAAACGTTACGAGAATTAAATAAATAAAGATACTACTTTTACGTTTTTTCTCAACATATTTTTTATAAGATCGTTGAAAATGTGCGAGCCCTGAATGAACCCTGGGAAGATGATGCTCTTTTAATCTATTCAAGATTCAGGCAGTAAACAGCACAAGGTTCGTCACATAGCTCAGAGCATAGAAGCTATTTAGTAGCTTGCATCAATGTCGAAATAACGCTAGTTTACAATTAAAAAACTATTCTATAATAAGATCCATTCAAAACCTTGCTTCTATGAAATCAATCTAATACAGTGTTTAATTAATTAGGAATTGCGATAGCAATGTGCCATATTGCAGTTTACCTAATTAAGCATTCCAACGGGCAGTATGGTGGCGACATGTCGTCTTATCTGAAAACCTATTTATTATATAAAGCAATCTACATTACAGGGGCCTTAATAAATACAAGAAAAAATACCATTAGTTTAAAAACAAATTTACGGCAACAATTTATGCATTAAGCATTTTACGATTACTTGAAAAAATATGAGGATACAAGATGGCTGAATTGAAGAAGCAATTATGACCCTCAAGAACTTATTATGGAAATGGATAATTAGTTTAAATGTATCGGTTGGAGGAATCGGTTTATAATTAAGCGAAATAAATAGCAAGATTAGAAAACACGACTGTCTTTATTTACTGTGGTTAAGTAGTATTTGTCTTTTATACGAATACTACCTAACCACTACAGTATCAAAACAGGCATGGGGCTTAATATGGCAGCGTTTATCGCGTGACAAAATGTGGGTAAAACATCCGTCACTTTCTGACACCTATATAAGTACGAGAGTGACGGATGCTTTATCCACATTTTGTCACGCGATAAACGCAATCATACTAGGCCCACTGGAGGGACAAATATAAGGCAACGGTACCAGTAATGGGCAAGGATCAATGTTGGGCACTTGTTTCATAATAACAACAAATTACTGTAGCTTTAGGTGTATTCGTAGTACCTCCTACGACCCACCATACAACAAAATTTGCCAAAGGAAAATGAACCTATTATAATTGCAATAAAGTCAATTTTCTATTTTAATTGTCAGTCATAAAAACAAGCGAAATTCTACTTTATCTCCTTTACAATAGATCTTTATTGCAATGGCCGTATTATGTACATTTTTTTGTACGCGGGGTTTTACGAGGGTGTATTGATACACAATATTTTTTTCCAAATTATCGAATTTAGTTTTAAATCAACTACGTCCGTTTCTAAAGATCCTTTCTTCCTCGTACCTTGAAAGTATGGAATGAACCTCCTTTAAACGCGGCTAAAAATAATATTCACTGTAATTAAGAATTAAAAGTGTCTATTATTCGTACTTGTCTATAAAAAGCTTCAATTTCTGGTGCCATTACCTCATACCCACATACATAGGTACTTATTATTACCACGTGTGTAACATTAAATAAATCAAAATAGTACATTATTGCCTAGGCATGGAAGTAGGCAATTGCGGGCCGAGTATTGGATTAAACGGACGAGCTTGCGAGTCCGTTTAAAAATACGAAGCCCGCAATTGCTGTTCCTGCCGAGGCAAATATAGTGCTTTTCTCAAAAATCGCAAGAAAAATTTTGTGTTGGAGTCAAATCTTCATCGCTTGAACTCATTTTTTGAATTGCATACAAACAGAAACTTCATGTGAAGAAACCATCACTCCTTACCGCCTTTTTGTTTATGACAAGGAGAAACGCAATTGTTGTTTTAAAAAAAAACATAAGCTATTCCAGGCACAAATAAAAAAGTTATGTTTCGAGTAAAATTTGGATGTATAAGACTTGTGCCCCCATTTTATTATGGCCCTTTTCACTTTTTAAAAAGTTACAAGCTAGATAGTAATGGAATTTGTATGCAACATTGCGGGCTTGTGTAGCGAGCACGCAATGTTTTTTTTTTTTAATTTGAGAACTGTTGGTAAACTATGTACTTCGCGTCTCAATATGTAGATAGGAATGTCAACATTTCCGGACATTTTTGAGAAAAATATATATATTTCTCCTCGTGTGGTTGCCGAGTTAGAGTAGTGCCACTCCATGTCTTCCCGTGGATGTCGTAAGAGACGACTAAGGGAATAAAGGCTTGTAGTACTGTTAGGCGATGGGCTTGCAACCTGTCACTAATACGCTGGTAAACATCTTAGTCTTATTGTGCAAATTGTGGTTATAGAATTGTCAACAAGTTTTTAGAGATGTTTGTAATGCTGTAGCTCTGCCTACCCCACTCTGGGAACGAAGGCGTGAGATTATGTATGTATGTATATATATTTCTGAGAAACATTATTCTTCGGGCAGTTAAGTAAAAATAATCGTATTTTTTGCCCAAACTATATCAATTTGCAAGTAGATTTCACATTATTCAGAGTTCCCCGAATCACCTTCATTAGAGTTGTTATAAAGCGTAATCGTCTTCGGATTCCCGAAATAATAAATATAAAGTGCACGGACGTATTAACGCGGGTACCGGGAACACTTCGGCGATCGATCAATTGCCGATAAATTGCGCGGTCGATTCAGTGGGTATCGGTGAAGAAATATTGTCAGTTGGACACAAGTTGGACTAAAGCATAGGTTCTTTTTGTCTGACCGCCCACATAGCAATACAAAAAAAACAGCTTTTTTTTATTTCAATTTTTTTTAAACGGGGCCTTTTAAAAATATCTACCTTCCTATGACGCACATATGAGTAGGAGTCAAATTATATATACTTTTTATACATACATAGAAAACAGTATAAAATACATTGTTTGCAAAATCAATTGTATTTGAAAGTCATTTCGCTTAAATTTATCACATTTTTGCTATTTGTACTGTACTTTATTTTATCGTTTTATGGATTTTATTATGTTTTATTAATACGGACAGCGCCCCCCTGAATAGCTTCAGCACCGCGTATTTTTTTCTAAGGGCCTCACCGCCCCCCGGGTACCTCTGGTAGGGACTACTTTGGGAACCTATGGGCTAAAGAATTGACCACACGAAGCTTAAAATACGCTGACGCAACGTTTACGCAGTGACGCGTCTACAGCGTCACGTTTTTAACGCGTCTTTCACGCCGGTTGGTGTGGTCACGTCTAAAAACGTCATATAATTTTGAAGCTTTAAGCTTCAGTCGATCCTAAAAGATTTTTTAATGTTTTTTAGTGACTATTTTAATGTAGTACCTATTAATGAAAAGTCTAAATTACTATAGTCATACACTGAAAAAAATAATTGGTCGTTTCTAACAAGATTGTGGTTAATGTGCATAGGCGTCTTGATTCCATATGAGCCTAACAAGACGTTTGATGCACCGACTAAGATGTAAGTTGAATCACTAAAGAACTTGCTGCTGTTACTATAAGCTTTGGTTGATACAACTAATATCATAACTATTGTATTCATTTTATGTCAACTATGAGAAAATCTCTCGTGGTTGGCTCACATTTTTTTGAGTGTACGTGTTTGTATGAGCTGTCACTGGGACCATCCTAGATTGACCCCACTATAACTGCCGCAGTCTAAGTCAATGACGATAAATTAGCTGCAAGACAAGGCAAGTTGCTTACAATGATATTTTATATTAAGATACGTTATGCTCATACTAAACGCATTCAAAACCCGTGAACAATTAATGACAGAGACAAAGACTACAATCCATAGCGAATGCTATTGTTAGAAAGAGATAAATAGATAATTAGAAGTTATAGTTAGTGGAATATAGAAACTCACATACAAACATACAAATATGAACCCTGAAAACATTACACTCCTTTTTTGGGGCAGTCGTGTAAAAAGTAAGGCAATATGCCTTCCTTTTTAACCGACTTCAAAAAAAGGAGGAGGTTCTCAATTAGTCGGGTTTTTTTTTTTTTATGTATGTTCCCCGATTACTCGAAGACCACTGGACCGATTTGAAAAATTTTTTCGTTGTTCGAATGGGTATACTTTCTAGTTGGTCCCATTGTCACCACGTCAGGATCTGATGATGGGATCATGGAGAAATCAAGAGAACTCCTCAAATATTATAGGCACACCTATAGCGATTTTGGTATTTTTCACTGTAACTCATGCATTTGCTTTTGAAAAGTACTATATGGTGAAGTGGAACTGATGATGAAGACCACAGATGGCCACCGGAACTCCTTAACGGTACCTATTTCAAGAGTGGCGATAAGATATTTCGATAAAGGAAGTTGAGCGACTATGACGAAGCACATTTAGATTTAAATATGACTATGACATTCCCGCGGCGTTGTCTGCGGCGAGCTTGAAATGTTCTATAGTTTCTTATTAATATTTAGAAGTGGAGCTACGTAACAGCATAAATAGGATTACTAAAAAGTATAAAATAAAATAAATGTTAAAAAAAAACAAAAAACCGCCTTCAAAAAGCAAAAAATAACTTCTTTAAAATGATAGGTAAATAGGTCAGTCCAACTGAAGTCGGCGTCCAACAATATTTTAACCAAAAGCAGACTTCAGTTGGACTGACCTATTTACCTATCATTTTAAAGAAGTTATTTTTTGCTTTTTGAAGGCGGTTTTTTGTTTTTTTAAACATTTATTTTTGAGGAAACGTTTTTGCACGCAGATGACGTATCTTTATATAAAATATCATTGGTTGCTTAACGCAAACGTAAACGATAACCTGAGAAGGTACATACGTATTTAATTTGTTTTGTGCACTTTATATACTTGTGTATTGTATTATGTGAATAAATTAATAAAAAATTTGAAAACTGACAAAATGTATGGAGTTGACGTAGCGCTCGACGCGACCGTCTCACAGCTTACGTCAATCCCATAGATTTTAGATAATGATAACAAAACGCCGAATGCATCTCGTTTAGCTACTGGGGTGTTCTCTCAAAAAACGGCGGCCGGTCGGACGGACGAGCGAATCGAAGCGGCGAGTTTAAGTAGTCCCGTCCGAGCGAACAAAACACATTTTTGCGCGTGCATTGTCAATTAGGCAGCCTTATACGTTCGAGAAGTCATGCTGCCAAATTGAATACACGCGCTAAAATTTGTTTTGTTCACTCCGACGGGACTACTTAAACTCGCCGCTTGGACAATCACTCGTTCGTCCGTCCGTCCGTCGTTGTTGAGTGAATCACACCCCTGTTTAGTGACGATATCACAATATTTCATGATTATGAAAAAGATTGAAAGAGGAACGAGTTGATTTTCTCTTAAAATAAATGTCTCTAAAGGGCGCCATATAGGTACGGTACGATCCGTCGTGACGATCCGTCTCTTCAGACTGAAATCGAACTACGAATTGTACAGTCACCACACGGGATTGTTGAGCCACTTGCCACAGTTCGTATTTTGGCCGTGTAATGCAATCTTAGTTTAGTCGATTATACTCGTGTATCCAGTATGTACTCGTATTACTCGGCTAATTTACAAAGAGTGGCTTAACATTCCCGTGTTGTGACTGTACGTGTGTGGCAATATCGCGTCCAAATTTCAATAGAAATATGAATGGTCACGATATTGTTTCAGATAGGGCCCTTAAGTATGGCGGTTGCGGATATCGGGTTCTTTTGTTTATTTTGATAATAAACAAAAATGAATCTAAAAACTTCCCAAGTAACACGTGACCTGTATATTAACCAAAGTGGATACGGATTTATGTCCTAAAGTCCGAATAACACTTTTAATTGGCATTGGCAAAGATAAAATGCTTTTTAATAGCATTTGGTTCGTGTCGAAATGCTTAAAGCTATACTATACTCTTAAATAAAGATTAAACTCCTACTAAAACATTAGGTATTTATAATATACAGCAACTTAAACAGCTTTTACACTTATACAAAGGTTATAGTGTTATAGTAGTAATTTGAAAAGCCCAATACATTAAATAAGCATTTTCGAAATATTTTATCCAGAGGGCCCTGCCAAGATGCACTACGCTAACTAGCGTTTCTATTCGATTCGTTTTTAAACCAATCGCGTCACTGGGAAATGACGTGATACGAAAAGTCACGTGGTCTACCCGTGACGCGATTGGTTTAAAAACGAATCGAATAGAAACGTTAGTTAGCGTAATGCATCTTGTCTAGGGCCTCTGCATTGAGCTGTAGTAGCTAATTTTCAAGACTAAAAACTTTCTAAAGATCTGTGTTTGTGTTCATTTAATGCTAGTCCTATGGTAACATTAACTAAACAATTAATAAAATCTTAAATCTGTTATGTTCATAATCTGTTTCTTCAATAAAGCTTTTAGTCGTATTTTGATTAGAAGAAATGTGTTTCTAATGTTATAAGTAATAATTACATCGTAATTCAATTTTGCGAGTGGTTATTTCAGTAACTTTGTTGTGTGCGTGAGTTAATTTTGTCGCTTTGGATAAAAAAGATTGGTAAATTGTAAAAGAACAGGCGGAATCAAAAGAAATCTGAAACAAGAATTGTTTTGTTTGTTCTCGCCTTCCACATCACACTTATATTACCTGTCCGTAACTACTAAGTTAAAACCCATCGTAGAGTACACGCGTGTCCTGAGATGAGTATAACTCTATTACCAAGACGGGTGAGGAGGCAGGGGATCGCAGGAACTTCGTTAGTCTCGCGAAGGTGTCTAACTCAGCTGAGACGGGGATTATCGCTTTTGCCCGTAGCGTCGCATTTTGTCGCTCCAACGTGATGCGACAAAAGTAAGGTTCGTACTGGTTTTGGTATCGGTTTTGAACTGCCGTAAGAATAACTGTTTAATACAAAAACTCCTGATATTATGGCGATGGATTCTTTCAGAGCTGATATCTCTCAAACGGCCCAACCGATTTCGATGTAACCGAGCTAAGAACCACCGTTAGATAACCTGCTTTCAAAAGGAAAAATCTCAATCCAACCGATTCACCCGTTCAAGCTTATAACATCCCTCTATTTGCGTCGGAGGTTAAAAAAACCTACCTTATGGGGTCCTGTACCATGAATAATATTAAGATGGAGCAAAAATTTTTTTGGGTTTTTACTATATTGTATAGGTATTACGATTCAAATACTGCCCTATGACAGTCGGACTGACACACAGACGGACAGCGGAACCTTAGTAATTGGTCCCCTTAGCACCCTTTAGGTACGGAACTCTAATGAGCAATACTGCGTATACACGCATACGGACTTCATACCTTTCTACATATCTTGAGGGCCAATACAGTACCTTGTATTGGCCCTCAAGATATGTAGATTGTACCTTGTCACTTTAACGTCGTGTTTGAAATGTCATACAAAATTGTGAAACGATTGAAAGCGACAAGGTACATAAATGATCACTTATTTATGATGTTGACTGTACCATCAAGGATTTTAAATGTTGATCCACCCTGGAGCCTTGTCATAATGACAGCTTTAAGTGACGAGATAGAAATTACATAGGAATTACGTACCAAAACCTTTGATTTGGTCGGAAGCGGTTTTGTATTCATTTTTAAAATGCTTACTCAAAAAATTGTGCGGGAAATACTTATTTGAAACCAGTATTTAACTTAGTTTCAGTTTTCAAACTCTACCCCCCTTCCTAATAAACGTTTAGTAACGGTGGTATAGCTATACAATGTTTTGTCCTTATCTGTCATTGTGAAATTTGAATTTGACAGATAAGGACAAAACATTGTATAGCTATACCACCGTTACTCAACGTTTATTAGTAGGGTACAGTCGAGTTCATATATATGTATACACTTTAGTACTTTGTCTATTTAATTTCATGCTCAAACTGCCATATACGAATTGTCACAGCGATTAAAGTGACAATACTTATTTATGAACTCGACTGTACGTGTTTACTCTACGTGGGCACTCTTTAATTTTATAAGGTTCGGCTGAAATACCTTCAGCTAAACGCAATCAGTGCATGATAGGTTTACTTGTTTAGTTTGTAACTGTTGTTCATAAAAAAAAACAGAAACAACGTGAAAAGAAAAGATAATAAAGTAGTTTAGTAGTGGTAGGAGCTTGTGCAGGGTCCGTCCGGATCGCTACCACCATCTTATCCATTAACCCACCGCCAAGCATCAGTGTTCGCATTGTTGTGTTCCGGTGTGGGGATAAGACAACCCGTCAAATTACTAGAGTAGAGGCATTCCATCTTAGTCCACAGGGTTGGCAACGCATTTGCGGTCTTAGGGTCGTATTAATAAACTAAACTCAAGTTCTAATGCTCGTCCCGAAATGCGTCAAAAATGGCAGTGTTCAATGGTTTGACGTTTACTTTGACGTATCTTGTGACCGGCATCTCGGCCAAGATGAGTTTATTAATACGGCCCTTAGGATTGCAGTCTTGAGATTGTAGTCTTGAGAATTCATATGTCGATGGGTCTCAGATCCCACTTACCATCAGTTTGGCTCGTGTGCCTTCTCCTTTATATAAAAAAAAAACAAAAAAAAAAGTAGAAATATTAAACATGATACACCCTTTGGGTGCTTATTTCATCGAATTCCATTCAATTCACCCGTTCAGTCAGTATCCATCTAAACGTCATCAATAATTTTCACACACAATATTATTCATAATATACGGAAGGAACATTACAGCAAAATTATTAAAAATGCTACAACCTACCCGTGTCCTGGTTATTCCCGCTTTACTATAAACTCCCCAAACATGTCCAATTTAACTTCAGAATTCATGGAGCAACTCACCAATTCTAATTTCTAACGCGTTGAAACCTTTGCCGCGTTTCTGTTCTATGAATTTTGCACACATAGTTTTTTTTTTGAAGCGGCTATTCCAAACTACAACCCTTTAATAAATCTACAGGCTGTTCCTAACCAGTGTCATATTATTTTCTTAAAATGATGCAAATTACTTTTAGACCTAATGAAATGACATCGTTAATAATGATTTAGCAAGAGGAAGCAAAACTACTAACTTAACGAAAATCGTAATAATGTATTGTTTCAACGTAAAAACTCGTTTTCTTTTAAATATTTGGCATCACAGTTACAAACAGCCACATTACAGTAAATATTATCAGAATCAGAAAAATCGATAGATGTGGTATGAGTTAGATATATACGAAGCTTACAGAGCCCTTCTCTCTCACCCTACACCGTATAACCTACGATTACCGTTTAAGAGGAACGATCGCCGTCATTTCATTCCTAGCTCCTCGCGCAACCCGTCTCGAAACTTCATTAGAAAGGGTATCCCGATGCATGTTTTAAAATAATCAGTTTCCGTGTTAATTCTTAATTTACTGCTCGGCTGGTACATAATCAGATTGGTCTGTAATACGCCAACCCGCCGGCGTACTGGACGACATACTTTCCTGTTAGCTATCTAATCAAGTCGCAATATGTGATGCAGATTTTCTTGCCTCATACCGATTTCTAATTCTTGATTGCTTTTGCATAATGACGATATAGACAGAAATGTCAATTTAAGACATTTGTATAAAACTTTGTCATTATAATACCTACTATAAATAATGCTAGTCTAGCATCCGTCTTCGGCTTCGACTAAACACTGAAACAATTTGGCAATTGGAACATTTATTGGAAAATAAAGGTATTAGGAAGGTAAAATCGGCACAAAGCTTTGTCTTAAAAATGTATTAACAGCAAGGTATTGTGCAGACTTCTTAATACCTTTCTCTTCTAGTAAACTGGCTATTTCGAATCCCATTCATTGACGAAAATGGTTTGAAATCAACTCAACCAACTTTTATTTAATAACAGTAACGTATCAAATTAATATCAATAAAAACCAACCTGCAGTTGATAAGGCCGGAACGAAAGGGTTAAACATATTCAGTGCTCAGAACTCCATCTTGGGCTCATTCCGTATAGAATTTAAAGAGCCTGGCACTCAAACGTCCAATCAAAGCGAGGCGAAGCTAATAGTGCACCTTCCTGAGATAGCGATCTTTAATATAGTATGAGTGGGTGAAACATTAAAATCGGAACGGAAGTCCGCGCCTGCCTTGACTCACTAACTACCATCGATTTTGAGCAAGCCTTCAAATCTTGTATTAATTGAAACCCGCTTGTCTTTATTTGAACACACTGTAGATAGTTTTCTATTATTTGGTTTAAAACTAAGAAAATTTAACAATATTATCACTTTTTTAATTTCTCGTTTTAGAAATACTGGAAAAGGGCGAATCTGAAGAACCCGAAGCCGACGTGCATGCATGACTCGATGTATGAATGTGGGAGAAGCGAAGGAGATTTGTCAGGATCGTAGCAGGTGGAAAGAAGTGGTCTCTGCCTACCCCTCTAGGAGACAGGCGTGATTTAATGAATGTAGAAATGCTTAGGTATTAAAAACCTGCAATCAATATATTTAATAATACTATTTATAATCAGTGATGGCAACTTTAAAATAATTTATAAAAAATCATTTGAGTATCCAATTGAAACGGAGGAATTTTTTAAAACTATTATCAAGTGAAATCAAAGATTACATCAATATACAGTATGTTATAATTATTAACCCTTAAACGTTCTACTCACAGTGTTCAGCAATTTTGGTTTCTTATGCACAATTAGGCTTTTTGGGACGAGAAATCAAAGCAAACCCTAGTTTTGAGTTATGCTTTGAGATCTTCTAAAATTGACCCCGTCATTCTGCGGTGTCCCTCGAAATGTGGGTACAAAACTAACTTACTCTCTGTATACGCAAGAGGACCGACCCAAAGCCATGTAATTAAAATATAAAAGACATTTTTGAGGTGAAATACAGTATAAAACTTGAAAAAGTAAAACTAAATTTTTGCCTTAACAGCGAATTAATTTATCCTTTAGAAAAATAAAAGCTTTAACGGAATGATGTTGTTTCCAATAGAAACAAAAGTGCATTTTCCATATCATATGTTTTGCTTATCAGTATTACCACATGAAGGTTTTTTTGTAAAATACTACTGTTTGTAGTTTAGGATGTTATGCAAAAAATGTTTTTCTTATTCCTAAAACAAAAATAACTGATAATAATGTGATTATGTATGTATGTATGTAAACTCCTTATTACACATAAACAATTACAAAAACATTTTTGCATCACTATAGATAATATACTTAGACGAACTTATCCCTATATTATCTCGTTGTTTTTAACGATTAGGACAGCTCGACCACTATTAAATCATGAGAGAGACTACCTTATAGCGCACGAAGTAAAATACATTACAATTGGAAACTATTGATTTAATTCATATTCATATAAATCATAATTAAGCTGTAAACGGAACTGTACCTGAAACTAATGCAACTAAGCTAAAAGCTCACCATCTCAATCAATTATAGACATGAAGCAAATCGTGTCAGTTCATCATTCAGAAAATTACCTCAACCTCTATTTGCACCCAAACAAAATACAAACAATATTTTTCGAAACTGCAAGTTGGTACAATAGTTTTGTTCGGGATATTTTAGTCTGTGGCTCGTGTAAACGTGTGAGTAACGGTGTAGGTATAGGGTGTTGCAGAAACAATAGAACATCCCAGGGGTTTCGGACCGGAACATGTTGCCGATCCCTTATAAATGAAACTTTGAATTTGTGCGTCAAATCTTAGTTAATAATTCTAGAAACATCTTAAAACAGGATGCGGTGGGATGTTTCGAAGGGGTATTTGACTAGGAAGCGTTATTTACTGGGGTTGTAGCCCATAATTAATTTGATTTGTAACGTACAATAAAGTTTATTCTACCGTAGATTCAGGCAGTACAATCAATAATATCATTGATTTTCTTGAAATATTAGGCAACAAGGCTTGATATTGATTTTGCAAAAGTTAAATATTTTAAAACTAGGTACTTGATTTAAGTGGGTCTAGGTCTACCTTATTTCCTATAAAATGAAAATACATAATGGTTCATTTGCTATAATGGCTCTTAATCTATAATGGTTTTTATTCTGAAACCGTAATGTTTTCAGAATTGTTATAAAACAAACCTAACCTAACCCAATGGGTTCTATAACATGGCAATTTAAAAAATCCTGAAAAGTTTACGGTTTCGGAAAAAAACCATTATAGATTATGACCCATTATAGCAAATTAACCATTATGTATTTTCATTTTATAGGAAATAAGCGTCCACCGATTTAAGTATTTACTAAACAAATTATCTACAAGTGGAAAAAAAACAATGGGTAAAGTGGTTTCTATCGGTATAAATTACGAATTACTACTGTACTACTCCCATTGTTCAAGTTAAATACAAAAAATGTACACCTACTAACTTGCTCAAGTTAACGGTGTTAAGGGTTGCAAATGCTTTTTCTTCCTTCTTATTTATTACTAACTACAGGATGTCCAAAATGACATAGAACACCAATTGATCTAGATATAAATGTAATAATTAGATCTAAATCATACCCGATGCCATTTTACATACTCTAAATACAGCTCGCCTAATTCAGAAGCTTGTCTCATAGTTCCTAAAATGTATTTAAAATTGATCCATCGCGTCGTAGACCTCGGGACCGATGATTACGTAAACTAGATATACAATAGGATGGATCTGCCATCGAACTCTTATAGCATTCGCAACCTTACTCTGATTAATAAAAGTCGAATTCGCGTTAACTGTTAAATTCGCCATATGGTCTACATATTTAAAGAGGGTGCTATAATGATTGTTATATTTCGTTAATGATCACGGAGCCCGAAGCGTGGCATTAACTCTTTAATTTTTGTTAGCGGAATCTTTTCCATTTTTAATAGGAATGTATTTGTTTAAGTTCTAGCAAGTTAGCCGTCAAAATATTTTTAAATTTTTATGGCAAATTTTGGCAGCGATACCTCATTTGATTCAACGTGTACAAATTGACTGTGACTTTACAGACAGACGACAGACGACAGAGGGACGGACAAGGCGAAAGTAGAAATAGGTATTACTACGAAACCCTAAAAATGACAAGTTTTTTTATTAAACTTCTCACTACCGACGACGTCTAAACTTTTAATACAGATTAAGTACAAGCAACATCTTAAACAAACAGAAGCAGTACTGAAATGGGAACATACTTTATAAAATCATGACCAAAATCAGTTTTAACAAATACGAAACTCTGACTAACCCTTAATAATACGCTTAGACTTAACCAACTCAAACAAACAAATTAATAACAAGACAAAGAACTGAAAGAATAAATCGGTTTCACATAACCGGCTAAGTAGTTTTTGATATCATCCTGATAACGAGTTAGAACGAAACGCCACAAAAAACGTTTCCATAAACGTTCTACCGATTAAATTGTTATTTTGCAACCATTTTGTGAAAACGATTGCTATCTCGATTATTTAATGTATAACCAATGCACTGATGATGATGAGATAAAGCAGGACTTGAGAGAAAATAGAAAAAGAAACAAGCGTACAATTTTGACTTCAGCCGTTATTTAGGTTATTCGTCAGTGAAGAAACAGTAGGTTCTTTATTTTTGTATAAAATTCACTTTCAGCAAAAAAGCACCTTATTTCATAAAATCGCTAAATAAAACATTAAATTTTCCTCCAAATTAACGTTAACGCTACTAAAATAATTTACAATTCATTTTTTAAAGCCACTGTGCATTCCTGTATATAGCTGCAAATAGTTCAACCAAAATTCTACACGCAATAATTTAATTCCTAGATTTAACACTGCAATCAACTTTACCCGGCGACCAATTTCCCAAATTAAATCAGTTACACCCTGTAAACTGAAAGGGAGATGAAAAAACTCCGTCGGAAAATCGTGTTGGCTAAATGGTATCGTGACAAACATCCATGCCTCAAGCGAGTGCGGTAAATCAAGAATGAAAACCAATTACCGACACAAAAAACGGTATGTCTAACGTATACGTACAGGTATTAGAGCTACAATGTGCGATGTATAAAGTTTTGCATTTTTGTGATTACAATTTTGGGTAGTCATTTAGTCGGTTAATCGTTAAGTTTACACTGAATAGACAGGTTTAATTATTCTTCGAGCAATTCCACATGACTTTACGAAGAATATATAAATAAAGCAATGTCTCACACACTAGTAAAAGTCAAAGTCAACTGTCAGAGCTACTGGCTCGAAAGAGACGTTTGGGAGTTTGGATAACAAGGCTTAAACTTGGTGTTGTGATACAGTGCAAACTTAAATTAGGAATCTAGGAACTCTATAATATGCATTCCAAAAAAAAAACGGGAAATAAAAACGCGAGGTAATTTCAAACTACCTTTTAAGTCTTATAACATTTATTTGACAAATACACACTGCAATGTCTGTAACACGACAGACAAAGTACAAAAAAACAATATTAGAGCAAATTTTAAAAAGTTACGCTGTAGTGTGATGTCAAATAGGACTCAGCTCAGCATGTGCTGCAGCCGGAGCCGCAGCGCTGGTTTACAGCTGGTGTTTACCTACTTCGTAGCTGAACTGAATATGCCATCTATTTTTGAACTTCGCTAAGCTAAATATTGGAATTTGTTTCTACACTTTGACCTGTCCTTAGCTCGCTGCAGATACCATACCAAGAAAACAAAAATGTAGCATACAGGGCGTAAGTAAAATTCAAAGTGTAAGTCATTTGAGTATTCAAACATTAACGCATTCTGTATTAAGTCCATTCGCAAGATAAATCGAGCCCAACACGCCAAAAGTATTTCGCAAAAAACACAAATAATAAAATTATTGAATTTCGAATTTCGCAATTTAATACTGGCGCTCGTTGCCCATAATTACCATTGCGGGTCCAATTCATCATTCTTTATTACGAGCACAAAATTCCATGTAAATTTCATGGGCGACCGTTGAACAAGCCAAATGAGTTCCGATGTATCGCGAAGATCTTCAATTTGTGCCCTTCTGCTTTACAATTAGCGTATTACTTTTGAATTACCTAAGTTGATTTGATTACCTTTATTTTTCCTAGAAAGTAAACGTAAGTCTTATCAAAATCTTTATACACGGTTAATGTTATTGTATATTCTTTCATAGTCCTCTTACTTATAATATTTACTATACTCTAATTACTTACTCAGTATAAAAATTACACTTAAATCAAACAAACTATTCCTTGCGTAAATGTCACCTTAAATCACTACTTCCCAACACATTGCAACATAAAACCTAACACCAAAAAGGTAAACTCCACAACAAATAGTAAACGAAAACATGCCTAATACGACGCCCTTTTTTACCCGCCGAAATGACTTTCAAAAGCATTGTTATGGCATAAACAACGGGTCCCAACTGAAAATGTCATTAATGCCTGAGTGAAATTCGGGGTCTAATCTCGTCACTACAAAGCTGATTACATTTATACGGAGTAATCTTAGAATAAAGTTTGAATGGAAAATGCGGAATCACTGAGGATTCCAACCCTTGCCTACGGAAAGACTCGTTTTAAATGCTGCTGTAGGTCGTTGGAAAGGAAATTCTTCACGAATTACGCTAATATGAATTTGGGAAATCAAAACGTCATGCTTCTTTTACTCCTTAAAATTAGCACCCTGTAACATGGGTAAGTGTTTGAAACCGTAAATTTGGTTGAAGTACTTAATACAGATATAGGTGACACCATAGTTGTTAAGTTTTGATAAGTGAAAAAATAGTTGAAATGTTTGTTAAAAAAACATACTGGGTACAATAATCGTCAACTGAATTATCTTAAAGACTGATCTTCAGCAAATTGTATCAATTTCTGAATTTTACAAGTTTCACTAGGCACTAAAAGTAATAAAATAAAACACAAACTGTGGGCTTTTAAAACTTTGATAAATCGAAATCGATTTAAAAATAGACTTACATCAATAATCCGAACGTATATGTAGGTGTCATCAACGCATCTTCGCGTGGGGTCGAATAAAATTGTTAAAACGTCGGGTCCCCGTCATGAAACCGTCGAAACGCACCGTCACCGCGTCGCAATAACCAATTGTGTGCGTATCACGCAAAGCTTCGAGCTTTCTGACGTATTCAACGTCATAACTAAACGCCTTTGTACCTTGTCGCTTTAACAGGGTGTTTGAAATGCCATGCAAGATTGTTCAATCAATGAAAGCGACACAGTACAAAAGTGATCACCCTATACTATAACAAAACCTACAGATACATTCCAAAATTGAACGTAAAAATGTCGAAAGAATTTGCTTAAGTACCTACGTACTTTGATATACCAGGATTTTACACTGGCGACCAAAACATAGGTTCGCTTTTCAAATTTTCTCTCCTCTCAAACGTAACCCTAATATTTTTGCTAATAAGTATAAAGTGGATAGCATTTCAACATTAAATATTTTTTTGTTGAGGTTATCAAAAGTATGACGACTATGTCTGTCTGTATCTTCATAGCTCCTAAACAGATGAACCGATTACAATTAAACGTTCGTTTAATCGGGATGGTTTGCAGCTACGTTTCATGAAAATCGTTTGACTATACGGCGTCGAGCCAACCATGTCAGTCATGAGCTTCTGTTTATTCCATTAGAGAAAACATTATTTTTCAGTTGCTCAAAAAGTGGTACTTTTTGCAGCTGTATATCATGCAGAAAGTTGTATTTCTTGCACTAGTGTTTTTGACTTTTCCAACTTTGAATTTTTATCAGACTAAGAATTAGGTGAAATTGTCCCTTTTAATTATTGTTTTATTTTTGTTTATCTGTCATTATTTCGCAAATTTATTAAAAACGTTGTTTGATACACGCGCGGAACTGTCATTTTGGCTCGTCCCGAGTCTTGTCCCTCGCTTGCAGCTCGAGCCAAGACACCTCGGGACTCGTTTAAAATGACATACTTTCCGCACTTGCATCAAAATGTACTATTACCGAACAATTGACCTCGCATGTGATATTCATGGACATATTTCTCTAATAAGTTCATGGGAGTATTTATAAATAACTCGACATTATCGAAATGCTCCTTAACAGGAGCGATGCATTAATAAAAAAAAAATAAGACCCAATCCACGTGTTCAATTACCAATAAATGCAAATGGCTTTTACCCAGCCAAAGTACCAGCCTAGAGTTGAGATTGGGCTTGATCTATTTATTTATATATTTAGTATTTTTTATCGCCTACATTATCGCCGGTACAATTTAACGCCCAAGCTCGCCGACTCGCGCTTGCCCGCGTTTTTATTGCGACTGCGATGTGACAAAGTTCGCGCGCAAACATACCGCTGACAATAGATGGCCGCCATTGTGGTCCACGTTGATTGATGATTTTAATTCCCTATTCAATCGCTGATTTCTTTGCGTCGTGGCAAAATCAATTTATATTTAAACGTGCCTATTATTTTTAAAGTAGGTAGGTTAGAATAATCGACAGTCAACAAGTCGAAATGTCATAAGAATTATATCTTAGGTACAGTCAGCTGCACAGAAATGTAATCCCCTTTGCTAGGAAACTTGTATGTAGGGGGGTATACTTATCTCTGCAGCTGACTGTACTAGCGAGGACTTGACAGAAGCGCGTGGAGCTAACCCCATGTGCTTCTGTTTAGTCCACCAGAGTAAATCTCTATAACCGAACAATTGTCCTCGCGTGTGATATCCATGGACTTGTTTCTCTAATAAGTCCATGGCGATTGTCTAAAACTCGATACTGGCGAAATACACCTTGTTAAACACAAGGAGTGAAAGCCATTAATTAAGGAAAAGAAAATTACTAGCGACCAGCCCGCGACACTGTCTGTTACTTGACAGTAATGGCAGCCGAATTAAAAACAATACGATAACATGTCAAAGACGATATGGTTTTATACCGTAGAATAGAGCCCCTGATTTCATTAGAATCTATCTTTCTCAGTTAGCTTATAGATGGAAAAGCTAATAAGAAAATAGCAACTTGAAAATTTCACCACAAACTTATTTTTTTAACAACCTCAACAGAAGAGCTATAAATACTCCCCACTTGAAACCTTTCGCCACTTCCTCCAGCGCCGCTAGATAAGTTTATAGATGCATGCGGATGTGACAGGACCGATTTACCACATTCTATGCCAAGAACTCAATGTCTGCTGCATTTTGTGAGGAAAATTATGTAGCCGGGCACTGAAACGATTTAAATATGGCGTCGGCGTCATCCCGCCGGTGACGCGACCATTTATCAACCCCTAAGCCTCTGTCGATATTATGATCAGTCGCTTGTGCTGTTGCATTTGATAGAGTTTGCGATGGAAATCAAAAAGCCATTTCGAGGAGTTTAATCTAATTAGACAGTCAGATGTAAAGTACCAGACGCCTATCTTGAAATACCTAAAGGAAACTGAACAACGCACACAAGCAACGCCTCATTTTAATCCACTAGTGAACTTCTCCAACCCAGAAATTCAAAAAGACTTAATAGGGCTCATGTGTTTCATGGAGTGAGAGAGTGGGTCAATAAACAAAGGTCACCTACAGCTTGAAAATATATGATCAGAGTATTGAGACTGATGGCAGATAAATCAACAAGAAATAAAAATACGTGTTCGATTTTACCTCTATAATTAGTGTAAGGCCGGGATTACACCTGTAAGTTATTACGTAAGTTTTGAGACGCAACTATTGGTAAGAGTGAGTGGCAAATATCTGCATCTCTCTCTTGCATATAGCTTTGTTTCAAAACATACGTAATAACTTACAGGTGTAATCCCGGCATAAGGATCTTGTGCAGCATCCATCTAGTTCGCTACCATCTCATCCTTTAGCCTACCGACAAACAGCAGTTCGCATTGTTGTGTTCCGGTGTGATCTGCAATATTAGTATATAATAAATAACATATCAGTGTGATTGATTAGTGTGCTAGTTCTCTCAAGTATAATGATGCCAAGAAACAACTCAAAATTAATCTGTTTCTTTATAAGTTGTGCGTTGTTATATATTTATGTGCTGTATTGTCTGTACTGTATTGTTGTTGTTGTTTGTTTTGTTCTTTTTTACTTACTTTCTATGTTGTAATCTTGTATTTTAACGTTATTATATTATTATCTTTCAGAAGAACACGTAATAGGGCTCCGATCCCAGCTCACTTTGTATTCTTTCAGCCGGCGCTCGCCACCTGGGCCGGTGGCTTTTTAAAATTTACCTTTACTTCTCTTGAGTTATTGAACGTTTGTTTTAAATCGCCGGTAAGTCTGCTGTTTACGTTTACGAAGTTTATTTTCGTTTATTTAAAATCTAATCATTTTTTTTAAAGAAATAGTAATAGTTACTGTTTAATAGAACAAAAAGTAACTACCGATGTCATGTCGAACCACAAACACTGTTTAAAAGTTATTGTTTTTTTTTCACATAATTCTTCTGCAAAAATAAACAAATACATTTGTCATAAATTTGCATACGCTTTAATAGTACATTACTACAGAGGCCGCGACAAAAGGGGTTGCCGGCCGAAGACATATAGACGACCGAGCAAAGCGAGGCCGGATAGGTCTGATGTGGGAAACCCCATATTTCCCGCCGAGGTATGTATAGTGCTTTTTTCAAACATGCAATGAAATAAACAACAAAAAAAATCAACGTTTTTTTTTTTTTATACGCATAGTGGCAGAATGTCATGATGCCTGTGCCACAAATTTATGTGTAATGGAAATTAAAAAAGAGGACTTTGCCGGCCTAGGCCTGCACGATTTGTATGAAATTCTATTAACGACCTCTTGTCTTAGCCGCACCTGAAACGTCATACTTCGCAGCCTATTATAAGGAACATATCATCAATTTCATTGCATGTTTCAGAATAGTTTGTTTTTGCTATTCTTCAGTTCTTTTTTCAGTTCCTGTTGACTTTGGTAAATATCACAGACCTTGCTAGCTTTTATATTATAGCCTTGCAAAAAAAGAGTTTACTTCGTGACAGGTAAAATCAGAACATTCTGGGCAATCACCAAATTTAGAAGCTGTTTTGGATACAAATTAGGTCAAATTTCCAATTTCACGCTGAACAGCGCCTTAATTTTTCCAAACTCTAATAAGTCAACCTATATACTTACAGTAAAGGAAACTGAAAGACGTACCTTTTTATTCCTTTATCTTATTCACATTGTGAAAAGAGCGAAAAATTTAAGGTGAACTGCCCTATTGTTGGCCACCTACCAATTATTGGCCCCATGAACTTTAAGATAAGGTAATAGAGAAGATAATTCAGCAATCACTAGGTGCCATTAACCGTATTTTAGAGGCCAGTAATTAGGTATTTTACCCTACGTCTTTCAGTTTCACTGTACTTACCTAATTTCTGATCCATCAAACGAAATCTCACCAACCACATCAGAATTAGCTATCTATCGCCTCCCCCCACTTGATCGTAACAAAGAGAGTCGAGTGTCGGAGAACAGAACAAAGACAGAGATCCGGAAAGAGATGAGAGCACTCGAACGATAGGGACGAGTGGGTGCAATCGTGGGATCGATTGACGGAGTCACGGATACCCTCTTATTGTTAAGATTTTATAACAGTTTGCGTTTTTGATAAGATTATGTAATTCTTAACTTGTGATAGGATGACGACACCAATGTTGGACACTTTTAGCTGAAGGCACCAATAACGGACACTTAACTCTTAATTCAAAGATCGTTAGGTTATAAATTGATTGTCTCAAAAGAAATCAATAACCTTTATCTTCTTTACCATAAGAATCAAGTGTATATTATTGGACATTGTTCATCACTGGTTCTTCTTTATTCTTAGACGTGGGTTAAAGCGGGTCTCTGATAGTTGGATGAAATGTTCTTGGTCAAATGTTTTATTTATCAAATTTCCATTTACCAAAAAGCTATTCCTTGCTGTAGCAGTTTGCATTTTATTGTATCACTAGCTTTTGCTCGCGACTTCATCTTCGTAGATTTCGATTATCGTTATTCCCTCGGAAACTTTTAAATTTTCCAGGGCCTATGTGTTAATCCAGGGTATGAGATATCTCCATTTCAAATTTCATCCAAATCCGTCCGACCGTTGTAGCGTGAAGGAGCAACAAAATAACACACAAACTTTTGCATTTATAATAGGTAAGTATTAAGTAGGATAAATACACTAAAATTCAAATTCAAATTGCTGCAAGAAATAGCTTTTTATTTTAACCTAAACTTATCAACGTATAATACAAAAGTGATTATGTTATGGTACCTAAGTATTCTAAAATTAATACAAAGAATTAGTATTAAATAAAATAAATATACCCACACGAATGACGGACTAGTAAATCACATACCAAGACCTCAGCACACTCTATTTCCGTAACTTAAAAACTGTATAGGTAAGTTTCAATTAATACAATAATCTTACCAAAAATGATGACTGAATAAGATCCACTTTCCATAACTAAGGTTATCGTCAAACAAATATGCAAACAAAAAAGCCATCTAAGTTGAATCTAAGAACTTACTACGTTCAGTCGATAAATTTCACTCGAAATCCAATAGTGATACTGTTTAATTTCTTAGAAATCAGTGCAAAATTCGGCGCCTACAAAAAACGCAATAGCAATGTTAATTACTAGATCATTGAAGGTTAAAACTGGTAGGGTTTACAGCCCCACACAAGTTATCCAACTACAGATACAGATATCCAGATAAAATAAAAGGATATTATTATTCTGTTTAAACCTTATCGAGGAAGGCCCTACTAATCGAGAGATTTGCTCATCGATATCAAGTCCCTAGACCGTGCCCCGAGTTAGCACGTCACACGTATGGGGGCGGCATTTTTGACTTTCGAGCGCTCGAAAGTTTCACTCGGAAATGAGCAAAATCTGTGAAACCGTATTTTTGAAATTACGAGCGATAAAATATTTAAAGACAAGTGGTCCACACCAATCGTTTTCAATTCTACCGCTCGTATTTCAAAAAACGGTTTCGAAGATTCTGCTCACTTCCGAGTGAAACTTTCGAGCGCTCGAAAGTCAAAAATTGGCCCCCTGCAGGCCTTTCGCGTAAACGCACTCGCAATCACAATCGTATTCATTTTGAAAATCGAAGGCTTGTCTGCATACAAAATGAAAACAATTGTTTTGCTTTGAAGCCGATCGCGATTGCGAGTGAGTTACGCGAAAGGCCTGCTGGTTCGTACCTATAATTCTAATTGTTGATTCATTCAACCGTCAAAATGACATTTTCAACATCGTAATTCCCGCGTTAAATTTCGTTTGACACTCATAAACTTAAACAGCACTCAATTATTCGCCCCTTGCACTTGAAAAAACCCAATCAGCATGTATTGATCTCCGATTGGGGTTGCCATATGCACATTTCCGAAGATGTCTGAAATATTAAAATATGTTCGGAAAAATCTAAGATATCAGGAATGGAGAAAGCATAAAAAGTGATTTTTTTTAATTAAATCGATTTCATTTTTTTTTTTTTCAAAATCTTGTTAATTTATCCCGTGACTTGGTTAGGGTAGAAGTCGTTTATCGTTTTTTAAGAACTATGAAATTAATCGGGATGAGAAATATCTCATATATCATTCAGGATAATCCAATTGCATCAAAATCCGTTCGCCGTTTTCGAATAAATAAATATAAATAATTATCCGTGTCAATAAATTCTAATTCTAATTCTAATTTTAATTAATGGCTTTCACTCCTGTTAAGGTGTATTTCGCCAATATCAAGTTATTTATAGACACTCCCATGGACTTATTAGAGAAATAAATCCATGGATATCACTCGCGAAGACAATGGTTCGGTAAAAGAGTATTTTCTCTAATGGACTAAACAGAAGCACATGGAGTTAGCTCCACGCGCTTCTGTCAAGTCGTGTCAAGTACCTAGGATAACGGAGTATTGACATGTATTCCAAAAAAAGATTTATAAAAAATAACGGTATTTTCTACAGATTTTCTTTTGATCTAGCAACCCTATCCCGAAGCACTTATCATATCGCTTTATGAATAGAAAAAAAGAACTAAATATTAAGTGCATCTGCACAGAACAATTTCGAACCTTAATAATTCCCTCGTTAAAAAAAAGGACACATCTCCCCTCAAAACCCATTTGGCATATGCGATCTCATTAACTAACATAAAGGGTTGGATTTACTATAGCTGCTAATTTGCATTTGCGCCCTTTAAACTCTATGACAAAATAGCAGGGGTTAGATGATTTTTGTTCTTGCACTTTGATTGTTTGTGAGAATTTGCTTGGCGTTTAATATATTCATAGCTTGGATGGTATTTAAATATTTACATAAGTGTCACGCGGTGACGTTTGCCGATATACAGCGGGATTGGAGTGACAGATGGACAGATATGTTTACGCTGCGCTATTATAAAATTATGAAAAGTGTAATAAAAAGCAAGCTTTTAAATCGCGACCATAACTTTTTATGTTGTTTCTCAAAATCCTTTTAATTAGATACTTTAATTAAAATATGTGTAGCCACAACCAAAATGAATCTCGATTCAACTACTCTGTCATATATTTCGCTAAATTTTCCTCGGTGTGAAATCAATAATTAGGTGGAACATAATTATTTTTATCTACACACATATCATAAGTCCTCTGTTATGCTTTCAAAACCCGTAGGCAATGACCAGCGTTACAGCGATGACAGCTGTTAATTTTGAAAGATGTTCCAAATTTGGATCTCATTACCTTACAATATTCGATAGCGTAATGAAATTACGTTACAGCTGTCATCGCTGAAACCTAGTACCACAGGTAATGCTGGTCATTTTTGCCTTTCGGTTTCTGAACCCATCTTAGAGTTCTTATAATATGTGTGTAGGTAAAGTATTGTACGCGACTCTGCGTAATTGGCATTACGCAACCGTCACGTAAACTACTAGTACAAAGTGAGGTGTTATGACAATCTAAATAAGTCAGTTGAACATTTTGAAATGCCTCATGTAGTCGTGTTTGAGTAACTGAACACTATTGGGACTTGGTTAATTTATTATGTAAGATTGTCCCCTCATGATTATATTTAAAAACTCTAGTGAACTACAGCTAATTTACGTAACGTGACGCAAAAAACACGCCATATTGCTTATTACTTAGGAAAACGAAGGCTCTCCGTCACCCCTACTCGGAATATCTGTACCAAAGCGTTGAGTCGTGGCAGCGAGGGCGATATTTAGGCGTATTCCCGGGAAGGCCCGCAGGTCTAAAGCAACATTTATTTTAAATAGCTTCTGCCCGCGACTTCGTCCGCGTAGATATCGATTACGGTTATTCTCTCGAGATTTTTTAATTTTCTTAGTAGCCTATGTATTTATCCGGGGTATAAGCTTTCTCCATTTCAACATTCAACCAAATCCCTCGAGGGGCCTGTTTTATAAAGCTAAAAATAACAATTTACAGGTTACAAGTTTCCATATGACACAATCTCGACCAATGACGACCAGCGATTTGAGCAGTGTTGCCGGTTTAGACCTGTAAAATTGTAACTTGTAGCTTTATAAAACATGCCCCAGCCGTTGCAGCGTCAAGGAGTAACAAACTAACACACAAACTTTTTTATAATATTAGTAGGATTAGTAGGATTAGTAGGATACTCGAATTAGTAAGATTAGATAGGTAATAGTTTCTGCCCGCGTCATCGTCTGCTTAGATTTCGATGATGGTTATTGCCGCAGGAACTTTTAAATTTTCCTATAAGCTATCTCCTCCTCAGGGTAATATCTCCTCCTCGTCATCTTCTCCTCGTTGTTGCACTACAAAGTAACACACTCACACACAAACTTTCGCATTTATAATATTAACTAAGAGAAATATTCAGCAGCGCATCAATTTTTTTTTGGGATGCGCTTTTTAATATAACCTTTAATTTTATTTCGGGGGTTCCTCAGTTTACGCTGAGAGAAAAGGAAACAGCTATATAGCTGCTATAGCTTTGTCCTTTACGCTAGCCGTAAAATGAACCGCATAGCTATGTCATAATAACCCCCCAGCTCTTTAAATGGTACCTAATAACTTCACAAAAAGGTGAATAACTTAATTTATGTAGGTATTCTTGCATATATTATTATTTTCCAACACGTGTCCCGACTTTAAAGCAAAATTGTGTTTTAAATTTAAAGTACCTTGTGTATTTCAATGATTTCTATTTTTTTCTATTTACTGTCTATTTTGATACAATGACCATTGTCATTTCTAGTGTTCAGAGTAATACCATTTTTTCTAATATTTTTAACTGCCGTCAATAAAATTCTTTTAAAATTAATTTCTTGTCAGTCCTATTATTTAAAAAAAACGTAGACCCCCTCCGGAACACGCCGACGTTCGGCTAAGCGCCGTGTATTCGAACCATAAAAAATAATGGATCTGCGAATCGTCGAGATATGTACGGAAATATGGAGTAAGGTGAGCTCGAAAAATCGTAATGGCATCGCCGAAATAGGGATTAGAAAACGATCGAGTCGGAGACGATCGGAATATACAAAATTACTTGAGAGTTGCTGTGTGTAGTGGTAACACTTACACATCAACGTTTATCAACGAATTGGACGCGTGTGCTTGTGTGTGTGAGAATGTAAGTAGCGATTGTCGTCTATTTGTATATAGTTACACACACTAATGCACATGCGAGGTTTGTGTGATTTTGCTAGAGCTCCCGAGTAAACGTCATTTGTTTTAGATGATTGCGCACGTACAATGCTTTTTCCAAGTTTTTTTAACGTTTTTCGCATGCTAAGAGCTTAGAGCATCTGAGACTTGTATGGTTATTTGATAGGTAATGGTTGAGCTTTGGTGTCAAGATTTTTTTTTATGGTAAGGAGGCAAACGAGCACTTAGACCACGGGTCTTCAACCCGCGGCCCGCGGAGGTTTCATCTGCGGCCCGCCAACAGCTTAGCCAGTTTTTATTTCATAATTGTTAAATCGAAACTAAATAGTCAATCGTTTATAAATTGAGAATTGATTGATATACATACATAATAATATACATAGTAATGTAATATTTAATATTTGAGTAGCTTAGTTTAATTTTAATTTAAATACGTTTAGTTTTCATTTTTAATTGTATTAATATTGAATTCTGTAAATCTTATCTTACATGTTGTAATTTGTATTATTGTTCAAAATAAAGTTGCCACTTTCGTTATTTAATAGTTCTAATAAACATTGCCCAATTATTATAAACTCGAGATGTAGTATTTAGTAATAATGCAATCCCAGTGTTGTTTCAATATTTATTTATTATTTAATAAACACAACCAACTTCTTGGTTCCCTTCACGTACTATATCTAAAAGTGTCTCTCGTTTCATTATTGTGATCAGTCTGTACCCGTACAGACGCTACCCTGACTGACAGCTGTCAAATATCTCACTCAGCTCATTTAATAGCGTCTGTACAAGTTACGTTCCATTACATCATACCCTTTTCCTTATAAAAAAAAACTTAAAAAAAAAAAACATAATTTCTCGTGTCTGTTAATCTAAACACAAGTAGTTTAACTTAAAATAAAAAATAATATAAAAATACATACAAAAACATAACCATCTTTTGAGACCACTGGGCTGCACTACCTAGAAACCAGGAAGCACCGAATTATTGAGCTCTAATGTGATAAGAAGTTCTTGTATACATACAGTTATTGGTATCCTTAACAACATATGATCTAAAATTATTAATTTGGACGATTTTTCCCAGCAACCATTTATTTGATAATGGATCTTTCTTAAACCATACCATTTGATTCATCTGAAAACTATATTTTTGTTTTGTATTTGCATTATAATTAACTACATTTCTTTTTTGAGGTTTTTGAAATTCCAACTTCACTCCTGAATTTATTTTAGACTGTAAATGTAATTGTGTGCATGGGAGTTTAGTTTTTAAATTACGATTCATCAGTAGCTGAGATGGAGAAAAGCTAGTTCCTGATACCGGAGATGATCTGTATTGTAGAAGTGCTATTCTATAATCTGTGTTATCTTCTGAACACTTGGTTAACATTTTTTTCGCAATCTGTACTGCTCTCTCTGCCATTCCATTCGACTGTGGATATCTTGGACTTGAATAAGAAAACTTAAATCCCCATTCAGAAGCAAAGTTTTTACATACTACTGAATCAAACGGAACATGATCAGCCACAACTTCCATTGGTACTCCAAAACACATAAAAATATCAATTAATGCATTAGTTATGCTTTGAGCAGACTTGTTAGTAAGTTGTTTTATATCTAACCATTTTGACATATAATCATATACAACAAGATAACTCTTCTTCTTAAATTCCATGATATCAGTTCCTATTTTAGAGAAAGGCAAGTTCGGTATTTCATGTGACAGCAAAGGTTCCTTTGTATTATTATTTTGATACATTTGACAAACATAACATTTTTTAACAAAGCTTTCAATATGATGATCAATTTGTGGCCAGTAGTAAAGATTACGAGCAACTTGTTTCATCTTGGTTGTTCCTATATGGCCCTCATGTAATTTTTGTAAAAACACTAAACGTAACGACTGTGGAATTATTAATCTGTGAGCAAAGAATACTAACTGTTGATCTACTGATATATCTTGCCTAAATTTATAAAAGGGCTTCACATTATCTGGTACATTTTTTAAATTTTCTGGCCATCCATTCTGATTATAACTGCTTATTATATTTAATTCTTGATCATTCAAAGTTTCTATAATTAAGTTTTTCTTTTGTTCATCAGTGCATTGCAAATAAGATGCCTGTCCAATACAGTGGATGACTGCATACATATATGACTGATCTTCATCAATTTCATCTAAATATGAACGTGATAACAAATCTGCAATATGCATCAATTTTCCTTTTAAATATTTAAATTTAATATTATATTTTAATAACTTTAATTTTAATCTCTGAAGTCTTGTGGATGGGATTTCATGTATGCCTTTTTTTAATAAAGTTTCTAATGGCTTGTGATCATTTAAAATAGTGCATTGCTTTCCATAAATAAAATAATGAAATTTTTTAGTTGCCCATACCACACTTAGTAACTCTTTTTCAATTTGAGAAAAATTCTTTTCTGAAGCTGTCAAACTTCTTGAAGCATAACTTACTGGTTTGTTATTTTGCATTAAGCAACAACCCAGACCATCTTTACTAGCATCACACTGAATAGTTACTTGTTTTGTGGTGTCAAAATTTTGTAATACTGGTGTAGTACTAATTTGCTTTTTTATACTTATGAAAGTTTCTTCATGAATGTTGGTCCATATCCAAGTCACCTCTTTTTTTAATAATGCCTGTAAAGGTGCTGCCAAATCTGCTAGTTTATTTATAAAAGTTCTTAAATAATTTACCATCCCTAAAAATATTTGTAATTCTTTTTTACTCTTTGGACTTTTCATATTTAATATTGCTTTTATGCGATCTGGATCAACACTCATGCCATCCTTTGAAAAAACATGCCCAAAGTACTTGACTTCTTCCAATTTGTACTGAAATTTTCTTTTGTTAAATCGCACATTGTTTTCTTTAGCTCTTTCAAAAACTTTAGTTAGAATTTTATCATGTTCTTCTTCATTTTCAGCACAAATTAAAAGGTCATCACAATAAATCACAACTCCTGGAATATCTCCAAATGTCCTCTCGCTATACTTTTGAAATATCTCTGGTGCCACTGATAATCCGAACGGTAATCTACGAAACTTGTAACAACCTAGTGGCGTACTAAAACTACAGAGATCTGTTGAATTTTCTGTTAATCTAATATTATAAAATCCATCAGATAAGTCTAGGACAGAAAAAACTTTTTTATTTGCTAGTTTTGATACAATTTCCTGTAAAGTTGGTATTAAGTAATGTTCTCTTACCAATACTTCATTCAATTCCTTAGGATCCAAACATATTCTTAGACTTCCATCACTTTTTTCTATTATTACCATATTACTAACAAACGACTTGGGATGTTCTACCTTTTCAATAATTCGGTGCTCCTCAAGACTTTTTAATTTTAACTTCAAACGGTCTAACAAAGCATGAGGAACTCTTCGAGGTGGCTTTACTACACAGCTTTTGCCCCAGGTTGGACATGCAGCTCCAGTGGTAACTCAAATTCACCAACACCCTGAAACATTTCAGCAAAATTATTAATGACAGTCTCCTTATTTTTCCTGTTAATAGTATTAATATTAATGTTATTGAGCAGCTTTAGATCAATTAAAGATTGTAGTCCTAAAATTGGTCGAACATTTTCTTTTATTATTATAAATTCTGTTTCAAATAAATGATCATTGAGAGTAATACCTAATTTAATTGTACCTATTGGTTTAATTGTTGTTCCACCAAATGCTTCTAGAAGAATTGTTGTCCTAGAACATATTGGATTTTCATCATTTAAAATCTTTTTTAAATCCCGAAGACAAAGAACATTTACTTGCGCACCTGTGTCACATTTGAAGAGGTACTTTTTATTTTCTATTCTTAATGTAACCATCCACTCGTTGTTTTTAATATTATTTCTTAATGAATGACAAACCTTTACTAGTCATATGTCATGTACAAAGTTATCATTAGCATTGTTATTCATTTGATGCTGTTGTACATCTTTTTCTTCTTGAATTACATGTACCGGCTTGTTTCTGCAACCTTTTGCAAAATGATTCATTCTTTGACAATTCTTGCATAGTTTGCCATATGCTGGACACTCCCTCGGCCCATGATCCCTATCACATTTGAGGCAATGATAGAAATTGCTGTTGTATATTGGTGTGTTTCTGTTTAATTTATTTATGTTGTTTTTATACTTAGCTTCATTTTGTTGTCTGTGCAGCACATCCACTAACATTGATGATCCATGGACTCCCTCATTCTTTTGCATAGCCCGAGCATGTTCTTGTGATAACTCAGCTGCTCTACAGCGGTCGACGGCCCTGTCTAATGTAAGATCGCTTGTTTCTAACAATTTCTGCTGCATTTTCTTGTCCCTTACACCCATCACAATTCTGTCTCTCAACATTCTGTCCTCTATATCCTTGAAATTGCAACTCTTCACTAATTTTCGAATTTCTGAGTAAAAACTGTCAAATGATTCCCCTTCTTCTTGAACTCTATTGTTAAAATGAAATGTGTTTATTAATTCGTTTTGTTTCGGTTCAAAATATTCATCATAGAGTGTTATTAATTCTTCATATTTTGGTGTTGTTTTATCTTCTACCTTTAATACATTAAAGTATAGGTCTTGTGCTTCTTGCCCTATACAATTAAGCAAGATGTTAGCTTTCCTCGAATCACTAACTTTTTCCAAACCCGCTGCTGATATGAAAATTCGCAACTGTTGTTTAAATTTCCTCCAATTTTGATATAGATCTCCTACAGAGTCCAGCTGCAAAGGAGCTGGCATTTTGTATTCAACAGGACTCGCCATCGTACATTCACTTATTGAGTCTCCTTTTTCTTCGTCAGACATGTAACAGACTCTAATTGAACTTTCACTGTAGGTTCTGCATCGACTGCGCCATGTAGTATTTAGTAATAATGCAATCCCAGTGTTGTTTCAATATTTATTTATTATTTAATAAACACAACCAACTTCTTGGTTCCCTTCACGTACTATATCTAAAAGTGTCTCTCGTTTCATTATTGTGATCAGTCTGTACCCGTACAGACGCTACCCTGACTGACAGCTGTCAAATATCTCACTCAGCTCATTTAATAGCGTCTGTACAAGTTACGTTCCATTACACGAGAAAGTGTGTTTGTCGGTTTTGCTGCTTGCCATCTTTCACAGGAGTAACGGATCGCCGTGATTTTTTGGTATAGGGACAATGTAATACCGATTATGTGGCAGAAAAGGTTGAAGACCCCTGACTTAGACCATACACATACATACATACATATACATACATAAACTCTCGCCTTCATTCCCAAAGTGGGGTAGGCAGAGCTACAGAATTACCACCAACTCTAAAAACTTCTTGATAATTCTGTAACTACATTTTGCACAATCAGGCTAAGATGTTTACCAGTGTATTTAGTATACAGACCACCTGGGGCCTGTTTTATAATGCTACAAATTACAATTTACAGGCTACAAGTTTCCATTTGACACAACCTCGACCAATGACCACCAGCCATTTGAGCAGTGTTTCAGTTTAGACCTGTAAAATTATTACTTGTAGCTTTATAAAACGTGCCCCTGATGGTAAGTGGGATCTGGTATCACTCACACACATCGCAAGACTACAATCACAAGACTGCAAGCCTGAGGGCTACGGTGAAATGCCTTTATGGTAGTAGTTTCACCGGTTGTCTTATCCCCACACTGGAACACAACAATGCGAACTCTGCTGCTTGGTGATAGGTTTCAGATGAATAGAAAGAAAATACATTTTTTATAAGGATTTTAGGAACAATTGAGATGCTTAAATATTCTTGAAAGTGTTGGTAATTTAAAATACTTGATAGCCGAAAAAGTTGGTTTGTTTGAAAGTCATTTGATGTCAGTAAATAAAGGTCGAACAACAATATTTATTATTAAACCAGGCATCATGGAAACCACCGAACAAACATAATACTTTAAAAACTGCGCTTACATTTATTTCTAACCTTTCCATTAATTAAGCTAAAGACACAATATTATCTCCATATTCATAAGTACAATATCCATAAACAAAATCCACAGGTGTTCTAAAAAAAACCCTCCACAGCCGCCAATACCCAAATTTAACACAACACCCTTTATAAATTAAACAAGAAAACCTATGTACTAATTAACTCTGACCTGAGTTCAGTAAATACCGTAAACTGTACTAACCTAATTTAAGCTAATCGTGTTTGCTGCGCGCCCGCAAACACATACATATGCCTGTAACCGCGGTGCGCTGCCTTTATGATACATTTCAGGGGTTCCGTTTATGTTTTAAAGGCTTTTGGGGGGCCTATGTGTGTTTAAAAACAGAGAGGGCTAAAGACACTTACACTTAAGAAATTAACGTCATCGTATACTACCAAGGAGTCAACTTTTGAATTTAACTGATGATTAGTGGAAATTTTAAAATTGGGTCACGTGATGAATCCGTTAACGAGAGGACTTTTATTTGGTATCATGGACGTCTGAATCTTATTCACCGGTGAGATTAAAAATATGGAGTTCAAATAAATCAATTAAATTCAGCCATTTTGATGAGCTTCAGTCACCGTATGAGATTCAAAACTCAACCCCCGTTTCTGCACTCGCATCTGACAGAAGATATGGAATTTACGTCAAACTTCGAATGTAGAATTTCGAACGGTCTATACCTACTAAAGGACCTCTATTTCTGAGGGCCCTGCAAAGATGCACTACGCTAACTAACGTTTCTATTCGATTTGTTTTTAAACCAATCGCGTCACTGGTAGACCACGTGACTTTTCGTATCACGTCATCTCCGAGTGACACGATTGGTTTAAAAACGAATCGAATAGAAACGTTAGTTAGCGTAGTGCATCTTTGCTGGGGTCCTAGTGCAAAAGGGTACAAGTCGACTTAACTCGTCATAAAAAAGGGTATATACATGAACGGAGTATACTAGACTTAAACCCTTTTTCACTTGATCTTCAGAAATACCCTTTTTCACTAGGGGCCCAGATTTCTAGGCGGTAAAAACCATATCATCGTTGACCAGCGCGCCTAGTATGGCTGCGTCTATATCGCGTGTCAAATGTGGATAAAGCATCCGTCACTCTCGTAGGTACTTACTAATTTACGTGTCAGAAGGTGACGGATGCCTTATCCAAACTTTGTCACGCGATAAACGCAACCATATTAGGGCCCCTGTTGTGGTATTGTTTTTAACTCGGCTGCCATTACTTTCACTTAAATAAGAGCTCTCAAAACGTTGACAATACGTTAACGGTAAAAAAAGATACGGTATTATATGCAAAAGAGGTTTTACTAAAGTTTTATACCTATATTAAGGAACCTGCTGGCTATTGCCTAACGTACTCGCAATCGCAATCGACTTCAAAGTGTAACAATTGTTTTCATTTTGTATGCAGACTCGCCTTCGGGTTGTCAAAAGGAAAACGATTGCGATTGCTAGTGCGTAAGGCAATAGCTCCCAGGGTTGTACTTTTCCAACAGCCCAACGTATTTTAATCTTTTTTTTATTCGGAACCCCAAGAAGCAGTGTAACACGAGTATGTTTGCCCTGTTTGTTTGTATGTATAAAAGTACGGTTAAATGGCACAATTTGGATTAACTTAAAATTAACCCTCAGTTTTTTATCACTAAAATATTACATACATCCATTTTACTTACATTTAATGACTTGCTAAGTTAATGCCAAAACGCCAAATAAAAATCTGTTAGTTGTGTAGGACCTTGTGCAGGGTCCGTCCGGATCGATACCATCATCTTATCCTTTAACCTACCGCTAAGCAACAGTGCTCGCATTGTCGTGTTCCGGTACGGGGATAAGACAACCGGCGAAATAACTAGCATAGAGGCATTCCATCTCAGTCCTTGGGGTTATCAACGCATTTGAAGTCATAGGATTTCACTTACGAGCACACAGCCAGCTGATGGCTTCAAAACGTCGTAATAAAAAAATAAACTGAAAAAGAAGCTCTATAATCTATAGAAAAAATTGTATATTGGAAAAGTATTGCAGTCGGGGAACAAGCAATGAAATACAAACCCTATTTCTTTACAAAAATTAACATTTGGACTAGCTTGTCCCCGCCTGGAACACCTTTTCCAATATTCAAGTTAAATTTAAATTGTTATAAATTTCAATAAGTACATCTCTCTTACAATTTTCTATAGATTATAGAGCTTGTTTTTCGCTTTTCAGTTGTTTTTTTTATTGCAGTCGGGTTTTTTGTTTTTTTAAATACCTAATTTAATTTATTTCACTCTTTTTAGTTTTTATTGATTAATAATGTATTTTTTGTTCAAGTTTTATTAGTTACTTTTTGTATATGCCCAATAGCTTGAGTTTTGACACTTTATAGGTTAAAGTATAATTTCATTTTGATTTGTAATTTGATTCACCAAATTGCATTGAAACATATGAGTTGTGTATATTTTTGTAATCGCCTTTTAATATTCTTTATTTTGATACCCTATTGGATTCATTTGACCAACGATTTTTATTTGAACCGCACGTTATGGCACCTAAAATCCGCCAAGTTGATTTTTTTTTGACGTCACTTATCCTTGGGTTGCCGAGACAAATCCAACGATATCCTAATCCGTTTGGATGATACGATGTAATAAAGAATATTACATACATACATAGATACGCGCGAAAAACATTACCCCTTTGGCAGTCAGGTAATAAATAAAAAACGGAAATATGATATGACTTTTCATCTAGTTATTTACGTATTTTATTGCTCTTCATTCGAATTCCTCAAAATGCTTTTTTATTGACCATTCCAAAGTTACGTTTAAAACCATTACATTCCAAAGTTATTCCTCGACAATTCATCACTATGTACAACACACACATAGTAACACATTATAAACTCACTGTTCAAAGCCCGCACACACACACAACCTTAAGCCACCTTAATGTCCAAGTAATTCGTCTCAAGTTTTCGAACAAACAAAGTTGAGGCGGACAGGGAGCGAACCCAATTATCCCTAATGAAGACAATGATATAAGCGTGGATATTGATCTAGATTTAAATTTCATGACGGGTCAGTCCCTGGTATGTGCCAGCCCTTAATGCGTCTTGCCAAGTTTCGCATACGCGGACGGAGCAGACTTGACACTTTCAAGAAAGGGCAAGCAATTGAGAAAACATTAAAAATGTAAATGGTATAAGATTATATTTTAAGCATGAGATGTCAAGCGTTTACATGTGTGTAGATAAGAAACGAAGCTGAATATAAAATACATACCTACCAAAATGACCAAATATTTTGTGCACTTTTGATTCAATGCAATAGCCATTTTCACATGAAGTTTTTAAAATGTTATGAATACATGAGTATGAGTATATACTGTTAGTTAAAATTGTCAATGGGTATACCTACTTTGTAAGACAAACTTAACCTAATCGGTGGAGACGGCTTAAAACCAATGATATTTTATATTTAGATACGTTATGCTCATATTAAACGCACATAAAATCCGTCACCAATTACTGACAGTGGCTACGTTGCCAGATTTCTACAGACAAAGACGGCAATCCGTAGCGAGCGCTATTGTTAGAAAGAGATAAATAGTTGTTTCAAATTGCGTACCCGAATGACGTGGCGTGCCCGCCATGGCCGCGTGATGGCCGCCACAAAATATGGCGATGTAAACAAAAAATTTAAAAAAAAATTACGGTAGTTACGAATGAAATGAGACATCCTTTCTTCCTTTTATAGTTACAGTATAATTTTGGCAGCCTCTAATATCACAAAAAACTTTACTGTTTTTGACGCGTGCGTGTCAGCGGCCACAGCACGACTGAACGATAGTAAGGTAATTACCTTCCTTTTCGAGGAACGCTTTTGCGCGCAGATGACGTGTCTTAATATAAAATATCATTGCTTAAACTATAATTTTTAATTAGGATCTCTTACTTAAAGAATACTTTCTGAAATTCGCCGATCATTTTCGTAAATGGGCGGTTTTGTAGTATTTTGCGCATCAACTATAATAAAGCTAGCGATCCCCTACACTCTTTTGCATTTGTTGTACACATGTACCTTTTATTATACTTTGGGAATCTGATAGAGGTGACTTGACCTACAGGACATATACGTCTCCTTTGACTACTATGGCTCTTGTGTCATGAACAACACAGTGAAAGTCAAATGTAAAAAGTAAAACAACTTTTTGGCAGTCAAAGGCAACTTTAGTAATTTTAGTATCATTTATTTAGTTTATTGTAGGTACTTTAGTATGTGTCATTTTGTATTTTAATATTTTGTAATTTTAATATTGTTTTAATAATTATTGTTAGTAATTATTGTTATGTTATTGTTTTAGTACAATAAAGTGCTTACATACATACATACTATAAATATTATTTACTAACTAAATTCAACAAATCACCGAAACTCCAAGTATCGCGATCACCCAGCCCTACTATCCCAAGTTTAATGTCCACTAACTAATTTCTTATCCCCAAAACATAATAATATGAACATACACATGAACAAACTGAAATTATGATTAACGACCGCACGCACACACGCGGGGAGGGCCGCGCACATTTACATACATATGAAATAGATCACCGAAGGCCTTTCGTTATGGCGGGATCAATCAATATTGCCTGTGTCATTTGGTTGTAAGTTTCGCTGTGAGATTTTCAAGAGATAGGTATATGTTTAAGGCTTATTTTTTTCATCATAATTGACAAAAGCAACTTTTTAAAAACTGTTCTGAAATAACATGTTATACAGATTTGACTCAAAAGCATACCTAGTGTTTTATTTTGTTCATTATTTACTGAGAAAAAAAACTAATTTCTGCTAATGGCTAAAGCTTAAATGCCACATTATATTTTCTATTTACGTCACAGCTAGCGCTAGACGTTAAAAAAAGATGTAATTCCGTCCACTAGTCGTAGCAAACACTGATAATATTTAATAAAAAAATCTCAGTACCTAACTAATAATAGTAATACAAAAGGAAAAAAAAACAGTATGCTTCTGAGACAAACCTCTATACTCGTAAGCATGGTTTTTATCAGAACACCTTTAAAAAAAGTTCCTGTTGTAAATTAAAAAATATCTCTGTTAAAGGAATGGTAAAATTAACTGGCCGATAATATTAAAAAAAAATCAGCGTTACGATTGTAGGAACTAAAATATAATTATTATCTCATAATTTACAAAGTATTGACTATAATCATAACTTTAAAATTCGAGCGAATCGAGATGAATTTAAATATTAATAGGTAATTTACATGTCAACTGCATAATTTTCGATATAACTACTTTAAGAATAATTACATTTTATCTGAAATCTGGGGCTCAGATTATTTTAAGTGACGACGCAACCTAACTTCGTAAGTTTGTATTGTTTTAATGGCATAGTAGTTTTCGTGGCTCCCTTCCTCAAAAAAGAAGACTGAATAAGACACTTTGTAATCTATATGTCGGTCGAAAACGGACGCGGGCCGAAAATAACAATAAAACCCTGCAAGAAGGTTCTACCAGAAGGCCCTATCAATTTGTTAAAATTTTGTGATGATAGGCCCTGCGCCTCTATTCTAGGCGGTCAATTCCAAATCGTATTTGACCTGTTACGGTATTGTTTTTAAATCGGCTGCCATTACTGTCAAGTAAATAAGAGCTATCAAAACGTTGACAATACGATAACATGTCAAAAACGATTTGGTTTTTACCGTGTTGAATAGAGGCCCTGTGCGTCTTAGTTTTCCATCGTATATAACGACCACATACACTCTCAAATCTAACTAATAAATACCTATTCTTCATTGATATACTACTGTACTATTATTTCCAACGTTAATCTTTAAATTCATTACATAATTCCCTTTCAAAACATAGTTGCAGCAAAATCAATAATTTCGTAAGACAATTATAATTTGCACCTCTCCTGTTTCAAGATATCGGGGGAGGCATCGACCGGGGGGTGGAGATGTTAATGATTTTGCATAATAATTGCATCGAACCGCTTTATCGGGAAGTGAAGTAGTTTGGAGGGAAGCCAGTGGCGACCATTTTATTATTGGTTAGCTTACACTTTTCACTGTGAGGTTCTCTTACACTACTCTGACATACATAGACAATCTCTCAAGTGCTCTGGGTACTTTTATTCTCACTACTACAGTATAAAATTCATGATGGCGGCTCGCGCCTAAACACGGTCGATTTTGTCTGTTTTTTTTATTATTTGCTTTGTTGTACGATTGTAATACGTGTTCTATGAATAAAACAAACAGCCCTAAGATTAAAACCAAATAATTTAATACAGTCTTCAGCTCTCAAGACAACGAACCCAAGACTACAAGCAATATTCAGACGCGCATAAGTTACCAACTCTAAAAACTAAGATTTAATGCCTCTAATTTCAAGCCAAAAGCACAATAAAAAATACTAAACACAGAAAACAAACAAGTAAAACATTGACGTTAATACGTGTTAATTGAACAGGTCCCTTCAAGTAAAACACACACGGGATTTGCTACCAAAGATTAGTCTGAACAGACACAGTTATGCGTTAGACCTTATAGCGACCCGCACTCGCTTTGTTCAGTTTATGTAAGTTTTATGTAACACCCGTACATAAACTAATGAAAAATTATCTAACTGATGATAAAAAACCGCATCATAATCTCACTTGAATAAGGAGTTAGCGGATACGGACAGACGAGAAAGTCAAAAAGACAGACAAACGCGGAAAGCCACTTTGTTTTATAATAAAAAGAATAAAGAAAGACGTAGGTACTTAAGACGATAGCATTCGGCTAGTGTATGGTGTGTGTAAGATGGGATCGCTGAGGAAGCGGCCCCGTGTCGGAGGTCAGCCGCCACGCGATACATTCCGCCGGGTGCTGCAGACGAATAACTCACATTTATTCTCCTTTGTCGGCCCTACACGTTCAGAACTGAGGACGCTATATCGGGTCCGATTGGGGAAGAAACCGACGAGGCTGGCGATTGTTGCGTTGGTAGTAATCTTAAGTTGCAGAATGTTTGGAGATCAATTGTGGCACCTACAAGTATTTTCACGTTCAAAACAGAAAAGCAGTAAGATCATGTGATTTTTATACTATTGGATTGTAGGATTGTGTGTGTTTTCCTATAAGTAGGAGAGTCGGCCCGAATAGCTACCACCATCTTACCTTTTTACCCCTACCATCAAGAAAGTTGAGAAAGTTGCGTGTGTGGAAGTATTCATTCTCCGCAGGGTTGGCAACGCATTTGCAATATAGAAATTGATGCAAATGTCTATCGACCTCAAAGCCTACTTTATCTTTAGGTGGACTTGGTGCTCGAATGTCTTCTATTGACAAACCTACAAAAATGCTGGCGGCATAATACAAATCAATGTAGATCGTTGGAAAAGGCTTGAAGGAAAAACTTGTAACGAATGACTTAAAAAAAAAATGTCTATGGCATGATAATAATACATTTTACACAAAAATACAAATTAATTACTGCACAACAGGCCGACTATTCAACTCGTCAAAACCATATTGCTTTTGACATGTTTATGGTACCTATTGTTTTTAACTCGGCCGCCATTACTGCCAAGTAAATAAGAGCTATCAAAACGTTGACAATACGGTAACACGTCAAAATGAATACTTCTTTACCGAGTTGAATAGAAGCCATGAAAATATTGAACGGAAAACTCACCTTTTAAAAAAAAACATAGTTAGAAAACCATGTGTTCTTAAAAGCAAATCATCATTTCAAATCAGAAATATATTTACGATTTCCACGTTTACGTTTAAAAAGTCTACTCTATGCCTAATGGGGTGGTTCCCCACGGGGCGATATAAAGAAACATTATTTCTCACTTCCCTACTCGTATTTTCACGAATAAAATGGAGGCGCATTATACTTTCGCCCCTAGGGACGTAATAAAACAAAATATGAAAACATTTAGAATGAATCTATTGTTTTTAAGCTCAAGTCTAATACTTAGCTGACTGGAAAACTTGTAGCGTCTACGGCGGAGCACTCCTCGAATCGTGAAGTACCTAGGCAATTAAGATTATATTTTGTGCAGAAGCTATCAAAATAAATAGATTTCTTGAAAATATTACTATTGCAATATTGAAAATCTTCTTGAACAGCTTATGACTTCGACGTTTATCTATAAACTCTGCGTGAAGGCTGATAAGAATAGGGGCAATGAGATTAATGTGTATGTGTGTGTTTGTCTGGTTTATGTGATCAAAAACCGTTGTTTCTACCTTCTAAACTACTCCCAATTTAATAAGCCAAGCAGTAGTGTTCGCATTGTCGTGTTCCGGTGTGGGGATAAGACAACCGGTGAAATTACTAGCATAGAGGCATTCCATTTTAGTCCTCAGGGTTGGCAATACATTTGAAGTCTTAGGATTGCAGGTCTCAGATCCCACTTACCATCAGGTGGCCTGAGTGCTCGCGTGCCTTCTCCTTGCCATAAAAAAAAGAAAAAAATGGGGGTTGAGTTAAGCTCTTAACCGATTAACATGAAATTTGGTACACAGGTAGTTTGTACCCCATGGACGGTTTTTTCCAGAAAAATCGAACATCCACTGAGATAATATAGTGTTATGGAAAAAAGCTAGGCAAACTATCTATTCTAATAATGATGATAATGATAATGATGATGATGATGATGATGATGATGATGATGATGATGATGATGATGATGATGATGATGATTATGATGATGACGATGATGATGTTGATGATCATGATGATGATGATGATGATGATGATGTGACTAGTTTTTGCCCATAACACTATTCCCTCAGGCGCTGTTCGAGTAAAATTTGGTACAAGAGTTCCTTAGGGAATAGTGATTTTTATTTTGGAGTTGCAATCAAAAGCTAAATCTTACTCTTACTAATATTATAAATGCGAAAGTTTCGATGTTTGTTTCGGATGAAATTTGGCACAGATATAGATTTTAGTTTGGAATAACACATATACTACTTTAATTCCGGAAAATTGGGCAGTTCCCCAGGGAGTAGCGATAAATGCCTTCTACGTGGACGGAGTCGCGCACAAAAGCTAGTCACCTATAAATCCATTGTTTCTCACACGCCAATAGCAAAACCCAGTGGTAGATAAAGAAGCAAAACAGACTCGATCTATCCTGGATAGTCCCTTGGGTCATCGGGGGTAAGAGGGGGGGGGAAGCTCATCAATCTGCGGCCGCCTCTTCGATACACACACACATGCTGAGCAGATGTGACCTGGGAAACCATTACCGGCGTAAAATCGACAATTGGGATACCTACTTTAAATAGTTTAACACTGTAGATAAGGTTATTCGAAAATTATTTGGAGCAATAGACCTATTTGAATGAAAACTTACCTAACCTACAGCTTCTGTACGTATATCTCTTTAAACATTTTGAAGAGTTAATAGGCTCATAGAAAAAATATTTTCCGACAAATGAAAATTTCGGACAAACGAAACAGCTGACAATTTTTTTAGAAACATCGATATGTTACCATTTTAATTAAGTACTATCGCGCAATATTTTATTATTATTGTTATTTTTTTTTTGTCTTTAAATAATGATGTCACGTCATTTGACAACAGGAATAGTCGACAGGAAAGTAGAGTCACAATACTTTAGTTTATTAGAAACCACAACATTAGTAATGAGCCCACTGGGGCCCGTTTCTCAAAAAGTTTTAGTCTAATAATATTAGTGTTTTGTCTAATTTTTTAGTTTTATTTACGAAACAAAACACTAATATTATTAGACTAAAACTTTTTGAGAAACGGGCCCCTGGACGCTCGGCGTAGTCAGAGTAGTCAATTCCATTATTTCCTATCGCGAGCCTTCCCTTTAACACACTGATACGGCATGACGACTACTTTTTCCTATAATTGGTCTGAGTTCTTCTGGTCTTTACTTTTTCCTTCAAATTTTCCTTCAATTATCAGCTTAATGTTTCTTCGTATAGAAGTATTTATATATCCACATAATTATGTATGTAGGTACCTACAGATGTAGGGAATATTCCTTTCCCATCGTTTTTTGTCAGATAAGTTCGTATTTATCTTGCTTTCTCAATTAGCTTCAGTACCCGTTAATAAGCCAACTGAGATAGCAAGATAAATACGAAGTAATCCGACCAAAACCGTATGAAAGGATTATTCACTACATCTAATCTGTGGGTAGGTATTTGTCTACTATCCACAGTACTGTCGGCCTTATAAAAAGCTGCACACGTCAGTGCTTTGTCACTTTAACGTTATGCTTGAACTGCTGCACTAATCTGTCAAAGGCCTTAAAGCGACAAGGTACAAAAGCTACTTAATAGTCCTACTGTACAAGACTAAGTGAGCTTAGTCAATTCGTAAATTTGTGTAAGATCTTCTCGTAATATTAATTAATTAATTTAAGACGTAAAATAACCAAATTAAATAAAAACCAACGCAAATAGAAGGTACCAACGTGTTTATTAATTAAAGATAAAACCTTTTGTAGCCATATAGCAATTCCAAAGGCGTCCAACCGCAAGGTGGGTAATGTTATCATTCCATTAATTACAAACCACCCCCCGCTTTTTAAAAGTAAATTAATCCGATTAGGGGGGGAATCGAACCCGCTCCATCCAAGTTTATTCACAACTTTCTTTGCTATAATTATTTTTTGTAATTAAATCCATCAACACGATTTTTTCCTAATGATTCTCCCGAGGGAGGGGGGTGGGGGTTTACTTATTTTCGTAATTTGCGAAGAAAGACAAGCGCTAGGTGGGATAATGGTGCTCTGACACTTTACTGACAATAATACCTACTGTGAGATGCGTATCTAGGGACTAGTTTAGATGTTATACGCGTAGGAAACATAGATACATATGTACATACATATGTGACGTGAAATCTGGTATATTTGTGTGATGAGCACGAGTGTTTGTTCCTGAGTCTGGGAGGTTTTCTATGTACTTGATATTTCTCTTGATCAGTAAATTTATCGTTGGCCAGTCTTTAAACTCTACTAGTATTTATAATTAAACTTAGATGCAAAATATACTTTTTCACACCACATGCTCGAATTTTCCCAATTATATATCATGCAAACCTCACCTAAAGTAAGTGATTATAGTCATCGGCTAACCAGCGGGTTATAATGAGAAGAGATTTGAATTCGTATCAAAAATTGTTCCATGGAAACCAACAGCAAACAGAACTTATTTAAAAATCGAACTGGCCACTACAAGGCATATATGCAAAACAAAGAAAATAAAACAAAAGGCGAGAAAAGTAGAGTATTCTCCTTTGGGATAAAGCTGTTTTCTTCTTGGGCGACCTTGAATCCCTCGCTGCACTTAGGACCCCGTTTTAATTCCCTCGTTTCGCTCAGGAATTAACTCGTAACATCCTCGCTACGCTCGGGAGTTAAATCTGGAGTCCCTCATTTGATCAGGATTCAATATCGCGCCCGTGACATAAAACAGTGCTTTATCCCCTCGATGTATAATCTACTATTTTATGTTTTTGCTTTTATTGTAGCCTTTTGTAATATTTTAAATGAATCAGCTACGAACGAATCATCAATAATTTTGCACCAAATGTAGTTTTTTCCAGCCAAGTTCTAAGACAGGTCAACAATTACAACAACCCCTTGGACAACCTTATTTAAACTATTGGGCAACATTTCGTTACTACTTTAGAAAAAAAACTCGTATGTGATATTTCGAGATGTATGAGTTTGAACTTAATTCTCTTCACGTTTAAGTTTAAAATCGATGATCCCGAAATGTGAGATACGAGGATTTTTCAAAGCAATGACGATTTGTTTCACACATAGACTTGCAAAATCGCACGTACGCAGCTTGTGAACAAAATTCACAGGGTCCCGAGATGTTATCTTAGCTTAGTCTAGATAGTTGTGGGCATACAGCAAATACCACATTATACAGTAGCGGCATCGAGTGATGGCACTTTTGATAGCTGACAAATAGTGTTGTGAAATACTTACTCCATTTTTAACCGACTTCAAAAAAAGGAGGAGGTTCTCAATTCGTCGGGATATATATATATATTTTATTTTATTTTTTATGTATGTTCTCCGATTACTCGAAGACCACTGGACCGATTTGAAAAATTTTTTCGTTGTTCGAATGGGTATACTTTCTAGTTGGTCCCATTGTCACCACGTCAGGATCTGATGATGGGATCATGGAGAAATCAAGAGAACTCCTCAAATATTATAGGCACACCTATAGCGATTTTGGTATTTTTCACTGTAACTCATGCATTTGCTTTTGAAAAGTACTATATGGTGAAGTGGAACTGATGATGAAGACCACAGATGGCCACCGGAACTCCTTAACGGTACCTATTTCAACGGTGGCGATAAGATATTTCGATAAAGGAAGTTGAGCGACTATGACGAAGCACATTTAGGTTTAAATATGACTATGACATTCCCGCGGCGTTGTCTGCGGCGAGCTTGAAATGTTCTATAGTTTCTTATTAATATTTAGAAGTGGAGCTACGTAACAGCATAAATAGGATCACTAAAAAGTATAAAATAAAATAAATGTTTAAAAAAACAAAAAACCGCCTTCAAAAAGCAAAAAATAACTTTTGAAGGCGGTTTTTTGTTTTTTTAAACATTTATTTTATATTATAGTAAAAATTTCAGTCAAGTGCGAGAAGTATATTTTTAAAGTTTATTAAAGAAATAACGCATAAAAATAAAAGGCCATAAATTGTAGATCAAACTCTCGAAATAAACTGTGTGGCTAGAAGAAGACGACATTGACAGAGATTTGAAATAAATAAATGAAATATTGTGTCAAAATATACAAAATGTGAAATTATTGATAAGTGAGTGAATAAATAATCATTAAACCACTTTAACCACTCTAGCTAGGACGCGAGTTTGCCAGCGGCGGTGACGTGAAAGTGCAGTGACTTCATTGTCATTCGTTGTTGTACCGGTTAGCGGTCCTTTTTTATCATCACGAGAATTGTTTTTATGAGTGTATTTTTTGTTAGTTATGATTAAAACGATGAACGCTAGAGTGCGAGCAAATAAAAACAACCTCAAGATGAAGCTAGTTACGAAATATGTTTCGGTAAATTACAGCGCCAGCAGTACATCACTATTCCGGTACCTGCAACAATGAAGTTTGACATTTGTCTTTATACTTGCTGTCAATATTTAGGGAAATTCATGAGCGAGCAAACTTCAAAATTGCCATCACTCGATGCCGCTACCGTAGTTTTACTAGTGACCTGCCCTCGCTTCGCTTTTGTTTATGTGATGTGAGTTTTCTGTAACACACGTCCATAAACCAAGATTTATTATACCTACATTTAATAATTATTATTTAATACTTTATTACCGTTTTATGAATTTATGATTGAAAAAATTATGTTCCGCTGGAGTTTCCTGCGGCGCTTCTTCTCCGCAATGATGGTCTTGTCCGAAGCGCTAGTAGATTCACTGTATATTACCGACGTGTAAATGAGTCCTTATGTGGCCAATTGACTGAATAAATATTTTGATTTTTTTATATTTTTTTTAAGTGTTTGACCTGCTCCACCGCATAAAGCATGAGTTTTTGGTTAAATATATTGGACCCTGTTGTCAATTTCACTCGCGTTTTCAAAAGCGCACATTATGCTGTTTTTTTTGCCTAGCCATAAAAACTATTTGTATGCACTACATCCAGGATATCAGACCGACATCAGTTTACAAAATTGACAACATTTCAAAAATAAAAGTATTTTTGTTTTTTTGCGTTTGTTGCGTTTTTTGCTGGTTAAAAATTAGACTACCCATGTTTCTCGGTTTTTCTTTATTTGACTTATTTTCGTCGTTAATAATTTATTAAAGAAATAGTCATTAAAAAGACCGTATAAACAAAATTAGGAATACTGATGTCGTGATCTTAGCATGACATAAAATAAAAAAAAGTAACTTTAAACAGAACTGACTGTCATGTCATGTCATTTTCCCGCATGAAATGTAGCAATATAAATTCGTCGACTTTGGGCAGATTGCGGATATCCGCGTTTACAAATCCGTTAGTCACTTTCATTTTAAATAGCGTATATCAAAACAATAGTATTACGAGAATCGAAAGCGTGTCGTTAGAATCAAGTAATCCGTCAGACAGATAAACAATGGACATGACATGACAGTTATATATTTTTTCAGACAGACAGTTGTAATAAATGGACTAAGGGCACTGATACGTGTATTCCTAACATTCACAATCCAACGTTTTTTATTGTTTTTCCTAAATATAAAAAAAAACTACTGCATAAAAAAATACAAAAATATTTTTACTGTAATCAGCAGTGTAAAATCTACAAACGGTATTTTATTTTACTACCTTAGCACATATGAATTGTTGTCAATTCTCGGATCCTATTTTCCCTGATCCATTTCGGACTCCGTTCCAAAACGCTCTATGCGGCCCCTCGCCGTAATGATATCTCCTTTCTAAGGGCCGCATTTACTTATTTCTACGAAAATTAATTGAAATGAGTTGTGATGGTGAAAAGGTGGCACACAAAAGCGGCTAGGTGTCGCCCTGAGATAACTGCTCATTTTTAATTAATTACTTTGTGGCAAAGAATTTGTTTGCTTTGAAATTCTTGAGTCTTTTCAATGAATGCGTATGAATTTCTATTAAGTAAAATAAATTTGTAGCTTAATTAAGTTGTTTTAGTGCTTTGGCTTTAATGTAAAACTGATTATCAGTTACTCGAAGTTAATAACTTTTTAAATAACAGATGAATATTCACCTTTGGTTTGACATTCACTTAAACAACATAAATTAATAACTTTAACAAAAAGCAAGCTTTCAAAACCCGACTGTTGCTAACCAACTTTAAATCGTTATAATTCCTAAATGATCATTCAAAATGAAAAATGATGAAAGAAACCTGAAGATGATTTTTAAATTCCTATTCAATGTTACCCAACTTGTCATACTTGGTCGTGTTTTTTTTATTTTATTTGCACAATATGGCGTCTGGTTACCGCCATATTGAATTTTGATTACTGTCGTATCTTCAGTGACACTAACCAGATTAAGACAAATCGATTGACATAAGAGTCATCAAAATCGGACAACGGTTTTAGTTTTATAGTGACACAAAGGAACAAACATACGTATATAGGCTGTGAAATACATTACCCTCCTCCTTCGGCAGTCGGGTAAAAATTAAGAATAGGAGCTCGTTCTTAACCTGGGCCTCTCCTTCTACTGGGTAAAACCATATTGCTTTTGACATGTTATCGTATCCTTTACAGTTACGATCACACAATAAGGACTAAAGGCATAGAAACCGTACTAAATAAGCAGAAAATACATTATGCTTCACTTCTTTTTACTTATAGTTTTCATAGTGAGTTGGAAAGAGATGAATCTATAGCTGTTCTTTCGTTATTTGGTACATCGTCACAAGTAAGGCGTGATTTGGACCTATAAGCACCTATAGTATTTGGACCTACAGGAAGGATAAAGAAGTCCCTGTGTAAAACCTTGTGACAATGACAGTTAAAGAAAAAACAGCCTACTTTTTGTTTCATTTTTTCTCATGTAATACGTAATCTAATAGGTAGAGAAAGATAGCTGACGCAAAGTACGTCTTTTAGTCCAGTTTCTATGCTATATGTTCTTTTTCTGTGGTTACGATAGCTCTTGTTTACTTGACATTTATGGCGGACGAGTCAAAAACAATACGATAACACGTCAAAGGACATATTATGGACAAATGTTGACACACGTATCGAGACCAATGGACCCACGTGGGCGACGTGTATAGTGTGTCCGTGCGTAGCGTGCGCAGCAGTGGGGCTCCGGCTGGACCGGAACAGACGGACTGCACTTGAACTGCAACCCAGCTGCAAAATGGCAGTTCGAGGCAGTTCTGATGCAGTTGATGTAAGTGCATCGATCTTAGGTTGACTGCTAGCGGACTGTGCAGTTGGTTTGCAGTTTTAATGCAGTCTGTCTGTACCGGCCCTAATAGGCCCACAGGCCAGCAGTCACCTAAGCCACTACCAACTAGACGTCATTAAATACAACACTTTTTAATGGTTATTGGAACGTGAAATATCAAAAAAGTATACAAAAAAATATTTTTTCAAATCGGTCCAGTGGTTTTGGACGAATTGAGAACCTCGTCCTTTTTTCCAAGTCGGTTAAAAAGAACAAAATGAAGTCCCACGTTATTTGTTTCGTGCTTCATTTAGCGGTTTTACCTGTTTATAAATTATTTCTACCACTACATCCCTATTGCAAAACATGCCAAGGCTTCATTTTATTTTATGACCCTAAAAAATACTCGACACATTTTTTTCCTCAAAGACACGGTCCAAAACATATCCTCCGAAGCTTACATAATAACACCGCGTCCTCCACATTGTTTCTGTGAAGCAAAGTCGTTCGAGCCCCTCGAGTCCGATACATTGGTGTTATTCTATATCGTTATCACATGGTTTACAGAGGGCCCTGCCAAGATACATTGCGCTAACTAGCGTTTCTACCAGTGACGCGATTGGTTTAAAAACGAAACGAATAGAAACGTTAGTTAGTGCAATGCATATTGGCAGGGCCCTCTGGGCGGAATGACCGGAGGACCGATCGACCGCCCGCCTGATCCGGCCGGGCGTCCCCACTAATCATCATCATCATCATCACATGGTTTATAACGCATACTTCAGCATAAATACATACTTCAGCCTTAAACATGTTCCCTTGGCCTCTGTTCTACTATACTCCGTTGGTTTAGGTACTTAAACAAATGGAAACAAAAAACCACGTGATATAGCCGTCAGCCAAAAGAAGGAGAACACTGATGCGTCAAAATGTGATAAAACAGTTTTAATTGGCTGTTTAATAATGCCACGTGGTTTGGATTGTTTACATTTTTTTAAGTACCTAATCAAACGCAGTATAGGTATATTTTGTCGTGTTATAGAATTGTTTTTCCTCGGTCGCCATTAATGTCAAATGAATAAAAGCTATCGTAAAGTTGACAATACTATAACATGTCAAAGGCAATAGTGACATTATCTATGTAAAGGGACCTTATGGCGGATGGCGCTTCCACCATTATTAAAGATGCTCCGATATAAATACAACGTCGCGTGACGCAGTGCGGCGTAAGCGCCATCCGCTATAAGGTCCCGTTACATAGATAACGTCAATGGTTCTACCGTGTATAGAGGCCCTGAACGTGCCCCATATATGGTCCATTTCTATATTAATTCCCTACGTCAGTGTACCATATACGAGGCACAACGGCACAATCTCTTTCGTTCCAAATTGAAAACTCATCATTTTCTTTAGAAGGATTAAGATTGTGGTCCCCTATGTGACTGACGTAGCACGAGTAAATATTTTTTGAGAACATTTCCAAACTTCTCGTTTTTTTTTATAGAAAATAGGTTTGCTCTTGTCTATCTCTTGCCCCTGGAGGGCAAAGATTTTGTCGACAATGAATCCAGTTTAAGTTTGTTTATTCTGCTATACCCTGACGCGTACCCGGTTGGCACCATCCGGTTACAGAACTCTAAAAAATAAAGACACCAAAGACACTTGACTAACATATCTTTGAAAATGAAAATGAATAATATTTAATCAATATCACACACAGCAGCATCACCAAATTAAACTTGTAATATCAACATTATTTTATTCCTGAAATTTAGGGTGCAGTACTATACTATGACATCGATATGGGTCTTCACTCAGCATTGTGTTGCTACACCTTAGGCCCTAGCCAGGATGCTAACTAGCGTTTCTATTCGTTTCGTTTTTAAACCAATCGCGTCACTAGTAGATGACGTGATACGAAGAGTCTTCCCTCGTCCTCGTGACTCTTTGGCCACGAAGCGTTTGGCGACCTAGCTCTATGTTACGGAATAACACCACGGACGCGATGAGACGCGGTTTTTCCACTCGGTTACCATCCGGTGATCTGTTGCCAACGCATCTCCACCGACGCAAATCATATTGCTCGGAAGGGTTCCGCAATGAATCGGCTAGTCATCGCGGCTGATTTTTGCGGGTCCTCCCGGTTCCCCCACCTCCCTCCCCGTGTCACGTCTGTATTCACAGGCGGATTAATTTGTTACGGGAACGTTGTTAAAGTTGGTGATTGTGGGTTTTGAGGTGTCGTGTGTGAGATAATGAGAATAAAATAAGTTAGGATTGGGTTAGCTAACAAGAAAAAGTTTAGAAATATGAGTGTGTCATTTATAAATAACTTACAATTAAATGATGAGGCGAATGAGTCCAAACTTGACGGCCCTTAATTAGCCATTGAGCAATTCCTCCTTTCCGCCTTTCGTCTTCATTATCTTATTAGCTTAATGATTTAATTATTGTACTGTCACCGAAATTACATATGTGAGCATGCAAAAATTTAAATCAGTTCGACTATATTATTAAAAGAAGGTTACAATCTTGGTATTTACTAAATTAGTCTGTTACAAGTGAAGCTAATAAACGTGTGTTACAATAGCTAGTGTTTTGTCATGAAGCCTGTTGATTACATGAGATCTGAGTGCCATGAATATTTTCAGACTCAAGATAAAATGCGTTGCTAACCATGACGACTTGGTTGCAATGCCTCTCTGGTGGTCATTTTACAGGCAGCTGTCTTCCTTCACACTGTACTACAACAAGAGACTACAACAACAGCAATAGTAATCCAGTAGTCCGAACCAGGCAACCCTAGATATGTGTAGTATTGTAAATTGCTCCTATAGTATATTAGACTATTAAGACTATAAAACATGTAAAACTTAAATTAAATGCCCTACCTACTACAAATGTGCTATATCCCAATGAGCCGGCGCGGGCTGAAAATCAGCGCTGTGTGCAAGCGCAGCTCAATGCTGAGCCCGAGCTCTTTGCCTTTGTGTTGTTTGTGCTGTTATAAATTTAAATTAATAATAATAATATTTTTAATTTTAGCTTAGTTTTATCTTAACTGTGTGTTTCCTCTAAATTTAAATGCTCGAATGATTGGACGATTGGATGTAATAAAGAATGTGAGATGTGATGTATGTCAGGGTTTTTAATATACGGATATTTTTAAGTCTGTGTAATTGTATCTTCTCCATTTCTCTTGTATGTGTATCTGTGTAAGGCAATATTTTTTTTATAATTTTTTTAGTAGTGATTTACGACAGGTTAACGGTAAAGATGGTGGTAGCAATCCCGACCCTGAAGAAGGTCTTTTGGGCAATTTCATAATTCAACAACTTCAAGTAGCAATTTTCTAGCAAAAACAACACCTTTTACTAACTCATCTTTCTTCCATTTTTCCAAACATCTAAACAAATCAAATCCGAATGCAATTCAACCCTAAATTGCTGCGTCGTGGGGAGTTTTCCACGATCTGCTGTCTCATCAGGAGATCATTCTTTACTCTGCCCGCACGCGGCGACGTCACCGCACATACGTGTTTTATTTATTATTCTGTCTTAAATCCGTTTAAGTCTATTGCGGAAGTTGGGTTGTGTTTTTTCGTCCAATTATTTTTCTCACTACCTCCTGTAGATTGGGATGTTATATTTTAAAAATCCTCGTTACCTGTTACTATTAAAATCATGATCCATATTGGATGAATGGGTTAAATAGCTAAAATCCTACAAAAAAAAAGTTTGTGTGTTTGTTTGCGACTTCTTCACGCTGCAACGGCTTAACGGATTTGTATGAAATTTGAAGTGGAGCTAGATTATATACTCTGAATTAACACATAGGATGGAAAAAATTGAAGTTCCCAAAGTAATAACAATAATCGAAACCTACGCGGACGAAGTCGCGGGCAGAAGCTAGTAGGTAAATGAATTTAAATAGTAAGAGTCAATCTCTCACAAGACCCACACATTTGACCATTGGTTATGTGACTGTAAAGCGACAAGGTACGTTCATCTACTTTTCATGAAAAAAGTAATAAAAAAACATAAGTACATAAAAAATCGAAGACTCGATCAGAAACAAATATTCGCGCTTATTACACAAAATGTGCCTTTACCGAGATTCAAACCCAGGACCGCTAGATTCCTAGGAAGGGTCAGGGTCACTACCAACTAGGCTAACATTATCTGTTGCTAAGCGACGACAGCTGTTATGTATGAGTGTTAAGTTAAAAACCCATAATTTATAACATTTCCCGGAACAATGATGTTTTGATAAGCCTTGAATTTATAAATCTGCTCTTACGATATTGAGTAGTTTTAAAATCCATAACATATCCACATGGATACCGATGATATACACTCAAGATCAAGAATCTTTCGATAACATTTTTTTTATGGCGCTAATATTGGTGTGTTTCACATTTTTATAGAAAAAAATAATGTCAATTATGTTTTTCAGACTTCGCCTTCGCTCTAACTTATTTTAATGTAAAAAAAATCAGTCTAATTTCAAGGTGATAGGACTATTCAGAGGTTGCACGAATTGACCACTTATGTGATAGATTATTGTTTTAAAAACAACAAAAAGTATTTAACTTCCCTGTCAACTTATGTAAAACACTAATGACATCGACCATCATCACCATTTTTGCCGCCTGTTGCGGCTTCGGTGAATTGCGATAACATGAGAATTGATTCAAAATGTTGTCAAAGTGTGCAACCCCTAAATACCAACTTATTTTATTATAATTTTGAATACTGGTCTATTAGGACCAAGAATTTGAGTAAATTCATTAAAAATTGCTAAGTGTGATAAACAAAACAGCCTAACGAACATTTGAATCATACGTCACATTTTCGTACTTTACTTATAGGGAATATATCGGTAGCATGAACTACTAAAACAGTCCATACATTCTCACTCACGTGTCCATACATTATCTTAAGTATACTCGATGACTTTACTAAAGCCAAGGCCAATGTCAACGTGCTAGGAAATACGAACGAACTGCAGACACGAGTCGCGGATTCCAAACGTCATACATACATACATTTTCGATATCGTTACGACAAAGTTACACACACACTTTTGTACCTTGTCGCTTTAACACCTTTGACAGATTAGTGGAGCAGTTTAAACATGACGTTAAAGTGTCAAAGCAGTAAATTGGCAGCTACGTATAACTCTGAAGCAAAATAAAGCTAGTAAAAATACGACTAAAACGACATAAAATTGCCCCCATGCCTTTGCCTCTTGTAAAGTAAAGGCTTTTTAATGTTCCTACAGACGGTCTACTATTGTTATAGTAGACAACGATAGACATACTTATATACAGAAATAACATAGGTATGTTATCTGAAACACTAAAAAACGTTTGCCAGCTGTTTCATTTGCCATAAATTTCATTTGTCCGAAAGTCATTTTTCTCTGAAATCGTTTAACTTTCCTGAATTGTTATAAAATAAACTTAACCTAACCTACAGGCTGTAAGTATATCTCATTAAACATTTTGAAAAGTTATTGGGTTTCAAAATAAAATGAAAATTATGGCAAATGAAACAGCTGGCAAACGTTTTTAGTGTTTGCGATAGGATACCAAATATATAGACAACGTCCAAAAAAAAATACAAATTAATACCTGCGTTCATCATGCAAATATTTGCCCTTACTTGAACCCAGGACCACTAGCTTCTTAAATAGGCAGGGTTACTACCAAGAAGGCTAACCAACGCATCGTCAACGAAACATATCAACACAATAAATCAGAGGGCCTCTATTCAAGGCGGCAAAAATTATATCGTATTTGACCTGTTATGGAATTTCAACTAGGCCGCCATTACTGTCAAGTAAATAAGAGCAATCAAAACGTTGAAAATACGATAACGGATCAAAGACTATATTGTTTTTACCACCTAGAATACCAGGCCTGAACTTCTATTCCACACGGTAAAACAATATTGCTTTTGACGTATTATCGTGACGTCAACGTTACGATACTTTACGTTAGGTATTATTTACTTGACAGTAATGGTGGCCGAGTTAAAAACAAACTATAAGGCGTCAAAAGCAATATTGTTGTGTCTTCGCTTACATACCGCACATTAAATCCAACAATGATACTAAGTTACGACAAAAACTAATAGAATAATGACATTATTACGGTTAAAAAGAGTTAACTTTTGTATGAATTCCTTTTTTGCATAGTGTTACTATTCGATTTAACGTGTTATTACTATTTCCCATTCAGTTTCTTCTGAAGGCAACGCTATAAGTTCAATGTCAAGGCTTCGCGATGCAACAATGAGTTGGCATTAACGTTCGCACATTGCAATTTACCAAGCCCAATAAAACCTGACCTTAAACGTAATGAGTTGTACTATCGCACTCTGCACAGTGCATAAAAATGACGTATTAGGATGTAATAGGTAGTATTTTATACTATAAATCATCGCTCGCGCAGCCCGATTGATTAGAATCGGCCAATCTGCGCGCTAGGTGCGCGGTTACGGAGTTTCATGTTTGAATAATTCCTATATTTTCGTAAAGCGTTACTACTTTGCTGATCTATGGGTACGTTTCCTAATATAGAACTTACTAAGTAGTTTACAGTTCTCTGATATCTGAGTGGTTATTGCGGCTTAGATATATTTAGGTCCAACAAGTTGCATTTCCATTCCATTCATTTCAACGAATGTAGAAAACGATTTTTTCTATGGAATTGACGTATATCCAAATTTAAATCTCAACTTTATGTCAATTCCATCCACTTAAAAAATAATATTAATATCTGTTTCGTAGAAATAAGGTAGAATATCGCAAACTTGTACGGAATCGACGTATACATTTGCAACTTCAAGGCTTTATCAATCTATTACGCGTCTCCTTACGTAATATTTTTTCTAGAATGCAACATTTTACATAAGTACGAGTAAATAGTAAATACCTAAGCATTTGTTCGTACGATTGAGAACAATTAAATGCAACAAACAAAATGATTACACCTAAAGAGAAGAGCAAAGTCTATTCGCTTTACGCATTTTTTATAATAGTAATTGTAGATGGACTTCTTTAGTCTTACTTAAGTTAAAATGAACTAGAATGTATAATTTTTAATTTACTCGTTTAACCAGTGAATTGAAATAATTCTTGCGTGAGTGTTTATAGTAAAGAAGTTAATTTGTGACTAGAAGTGTTCAAGAAGATATTGTTTGTTTTTCATCTGTAGCTGTATATTCGTTTTAAAGTTGTATAGTGCCTGATTGTTCGTAAAAACGTGAGTGTCTTAATTTTTTCCAATCGCATATTTTCCTTTCCGAATTTCTCCCAATCACAATTCTTTCCATTATAATTAGGTCGTTTGCGAGGGATTGGAAAGAGTGCGCTCTGGATAGGGACGAGTGGCGAAAAAGAAGGGAGGCCTTTGCCCAGCAGTAGGAAACAAAAAAAGGCTAGAAAAAAAAATAGGTCGAAAAAGCAAAGTAGGTTTAGGTTATGTTAGTCTTGCAGCAGACCCGAAGGGCCAAACCACGCAGAAATAGGAGCTCCGTTGATACTATCAAACTCATTTCTGGAATGGTAAAAATACGGCTATGAAACATTAAGATCGGGGAAAAATGGGAATGGAAATAAGTAGGTAACCAATTTTGATTTTCGGAAATTATGGGCCACATTCCCCACAATATTTTTAATCACAAGCAGACTTCAGTTGCACAGTTGTTTTATTTTATACTTTTTAGTGATATAAAGAAAGAAAAATACATTTATTCTTTACACACAAGGCATTTTGACATTTATGATGTAGTCCCACTGCTCAATTAATAAGAAACTGCAGGTTATTAATAAGGAACTTGATACTTTCTGAATGCAAATGCTGGTCTTGTTTGGGAAAATACCAAAATCGCTATATGTATGCCTATAATATGTGAGGAGTTCCTACAAATTCTCACGGGATCCCCTCATCAGATACCAATTGTGACCATGGGACCACCTCGGAAGTATTACCCTAACAATAAAAAAAGATTTTTCAAAATCGGTCCAAAGTTGACGGAAAAATCGGTGAACATAAAAAAAGAACATAGGTACATAGAGCCCAACATAGAACCTCCTCCAATTTTAAGTCTAAAAAGTCACAAAGAGACATAATATAATAAGTATATAAACAGAAACCCGCATGAATACATATTTAACCGAAAAACATAACCTCCTGTTTAGGGCTACAATTTTTTTTATTTTACACTCAAGGTGCCCGGAAAACCTTCGGTGTGCGAGCCTTTACCTTACTTAACCCATTTTTTCAGAAGTGGATCTATTATACCAGACACTACTACTTATAAACACATAAAACCTTTACCTCTTTACAATATAACTAAATCAATACTCAACACGACCATAAACGGCACACAGCCATAATACTCATTTCCCAACTCACACAAAAGAAAAATCCATTCTCAGATTGTTACCATACTATGTATCTTTGAGTTCGAGGCACACGCTCTGAAATATTTATTCCTGAAACGTAAAGATCGGGTGGTGGGGTTGGGGGCCGCGGTTTTCCTCCAGCATGTTTTACTTTGAGAATGGGAAGTCGCCGGCGTCGGGTCGATAAAGGCAAAGAGGAAAATGAACGTTTTGTTACAGAAAGGACACTCAAAAGCATTCCAGCGGCCTAGTACGGTTGCGTTTATCGCGTGACAAAATGTGGATAAAGCATCCGTCACTCTCGGACTATGTAGAGTCAAAAAGTGACGGATATTAGGCCCGCTGGCCCTCTATTCTACGACATAAAACAACATTGCTTTTGGCCTGTTATCGTATAAAGCTTTGACAACTCTTGTATACGGCCGAGTTAAAAACAATGAAACATTAAAAGCAATATTGTTTAACGTGGTAGAGAGGCATTGGGGCTCTATTTCTACTGGGTAATATTTCTTTTGACGTCTTATGATATTGTTTTCACCTAGGGCGCCATCATTATCAAGTAAATTATACCTATCGTAACGTTGAAAATACAATGACACGTCAAACGCAATATTATTTTACCGTGTTGAATAGAGACCCTGCTTGCCTGTGACCCGGATCATTTATAACAGGAGACGCCTAACACAGACTCACTTGCCGACACACTAACACTAACACTACAAGTTTTTTTTTCTAAGGCGTAACATCAAATGACCTTACGTGATTACGAAATTACCACTTTAGTCGGTTAATACCTAACTGACATTATTAAAACCTTATAAACTTAGATCATTTCGTACATTTACGGGAAGAATAAAATGGAGTTCATTTTCATGACGTTGTAAGCCTAGTTGGCAGTGATGGGTTTCCCTGCCTACGAAGCAAGCGGTTCCAGATCTGATTCCCGGTAATGGCCAATGTTCGTGTGATTAGCACGAGTATTTTGTTTCCGAACCTTAAATGTTTTTTATGTAGGTATTTAAGTTTGTACCTTTCTATCCACCGACAGTCTCATGGTCGCTAATAATGGGCGATTTGCAGTTTTAATGCTCTAGGTTCGTATTGGGCTGTCGGTCCTGACTGCTTCAAGCAGTCCGCCTATGAAGGCCCTTACAGGCATAGAGCTGTTTGGTATTGTTCTATTAATTAGTATTAGCTCGTTCCTTGTATTTTTTATCTTATTGAAATTGATTCTATTGTTCTATCATAAACACAAAACCCTCGCACCATCCTAACCGGCTTCATACTGTGCACCAGCCCGATTGTCAAATCCCAGCTTCATACCTTAATCTAACACTTCCATCACGAAATCACAATCCCTTGCTCCATACAAAACATCGGCACCGAGGTCTTAAACCAAGTGTCCGCTCCGCACACTCCCCCCTCTTTCCCAGTTCCCCGACCTCCGGGAGGCGCCCCCCCGTTCGATTGTCTGCGGAGGCTGGCCCGCCAGTGCCATCTGATGTGCTGAGAGCACTCTAGATCTGCATAGATCGTTGCCTTCGTTTTTTCCCTATCGAAAAATCAATATGGAATCCACTCACAGCTTTGTAAAGTCGCAGAGGGCACTTCTTAATTCCGTTAAGGTTGAATACCTACGTATTATATTTTAGAGCGTACTCTTTGTTCTGTGTTACAAAGGTTTAGAATACGGGCCTAATTCGAAACTGTTTTTAAATTTCTATATGACGAGAATTATTATATTAAGCGACGTCGATTCTCGTAACAAGAATAGAGTGTGACGTTTTTTAATTTCATATTTTGAAGCATCTCAGTTTAGAAATTACGTACAGTGTGGTTTATTTTATTAGACACAAAACCTTTTGTTATTGTTATACTTCGGCGATTACGGGTAGACTTACAAAAAATGACTCATGTAACTAGATGATTAGATTGTCTTACTGAGCAAAGCATCTTCTAAAAATCTCTGCTACTATTTAGAGACTATTGAATTGAACGAAATGTAAGTAGGTCATTGAGGCTTTTAAGGACTTTGGTACATAATGTAAAGTGTCTCCGTCCTTTCCGCCCATCCTCAAGGGGAAAGAGGCTCAAACACCAAGCAATAAAGCCTCCAAATCCAGCAAAACAAATACAACGAGAACATTTCAATGCTAGATATCATTCGCCACGCCCACACAGTCGGCATTACGAATGTAAGCGCTCCCATTGGTCGCCGCGAAGCCTTCTGCATTTCGAATTGGTTATATTTTTTTCTACGATTGAAATTGGAGCTGTACGTTTGTAAGGCGCAGGCGCGAGAGGCGTCACGTAGACGTAGATACGATTTGGGGCTACAAATACGAATGTTTTATTGCGTTCGCTCTGGATTCCTATTCGTATTTGGAATGGAGATGTGATTCGCAGACGGCGCGCAGCTGTGATGCGGCCGATAGGCGGTTTCAGGAGGCAGGTTTCAGATACTATATAATGAAATTATTTTATTCGTGCTTATTCTTGTTCAGTCCTGATGTTAGTGTGGTTGCATTGAGATAGGAGTCGATGTTTGCGAATTGGTTTTAGTTAAAGGTGTCTGTGGAATTTATTAATAACATTGTGATGGTTTTATGGTCTTACTCTTTCATTAAAAGGGGGTCAGAAATTCCTCGAAAGAGTAGATAGTTATACTGAAAACTGAGTATTTTATGAAAAGAAACAATACAGTGATAGAACCTTGTTGTTTTTCAGTCCAAATAATTAACACCTCTTACCAGCTATACTGTCGCCAAGCAGCAGTGTTTGCACTGCCGTATTTCTGTGTGGAGGTAATACAGTCGGTAACATCGCTGCATAGGAGTATTAAAATCTTATTACTTATATCTAATCTATTGACTGCAAATGGTCATTGCTCTCAGAGCCAATTAACCACTTCTGTCCTCATTTTCCTTCTCAATGTCATAATAACAACAGTCTGAAGCAATAAATTATAAATTAATGCAGCATTTTTTATGGTTCCTTTGTTCTTTATTCAATTACCTCTAGCATAACTGCGCCTGCACAGGTAACAATAGACGCCCCAAACTAGACGACCGTCTAATCTGTGCATAAATGTCTTTCCTCCGCCGTTTGGTAAATACTCCTTATTGTCAGGAATGCAATAACAAACTGCAACTGCAACGCAAACCGTGCATCTTAACACAATGCACTACAGTGCAGGGTTGTCTAAAGCTACCGTCAAACGTAATAACACGCCGGCATCCATCTGCAACTCAAAACCAAATCATCTTACTCCTTGTGAAATGTCATGCAAATCCAATAGCACAATGCTAGCAAGAAGTGTCACTATCGCTTGTAATGTAATATGGACTTCAGTCGATTCGGTTGTAAAGTACAGCCATAGCTTATACTGTCCGGAACAATTTCATTTGCGACTGGGCGAGTATAGCGTTGTAATTACGACAACAATCGATGGAGGCGCCACCGTCTGCCGCACGTTTAATCTCGCTAGAATCAAAGGACTGTCGCCTCACACCCACCCTTATACCACAAACACCACCCCATCAATGCAAACTCGACTTAAACCTTCATGTCACCCACCTATTACTCAGCTACTACTAAAATCGCTAACCAACTCATAATCCAAAGCGGCAATGCAAAGCGATTCGCTTGTAAGCATTGTTTCAAACAGGTTGTTTGGTAAAAACTATGTCTCCAAAGCTATATCTGCGGAAGTATATTTAGTCCCCAGACCAGATAGTTGCATTTCTAGTTTAGTATACGTTTAAGCGTTATTGGAGTTTTAGCAGCTTTTTAAGTTGGTTAGGGCTTTGTACGAGGATGCTGAAATTATTGCCTGGGATTATAAAGGTAAATGACAAATAATTTCTCAGAAGTCAGTGTTTCTTGTTTTTCCTTAAATGCTAATAGAATATTTCAGGATTATACCTCATTTACGAAGCATCGTAAGTGCTGATTATGCTACACAAAATTCTACATTGATGATCGGGTAAAGGTAGCAGAAATCAAAAGTACAGATGCTAGTTGTACGGGACTGGGTGTCGAACTAAGCCAGTGTGTTTTTAACTTTTGCCTTAAACGATGATGATTTTAATGAAGGGCGATGTCGCCATTGTGGAAGAAATAAAGTGGAAAATATATGAATATTATGTAACCATAAAATTAAAATTAAGCAGATTGGTGTTATTTTCCAAAACAAGGTCGATACGTGGGCCACTTTTCACTTAGGAAAATCGAAGAAAATTCCCAAAGAACAGGAAACGAAGTATAGAGTATATAATTATATAGGTAGTCGAAATACAAACACTAGAGTATTATTATGCTTTTAATACGATATGAGTCGGCTATTTCACATTAATTACGTATAGTGCGAATTAACGCAATTACGTTCCAAGCGGAGAAGGCCGCTACGTTTAATGCAGGCCCGTATCGATTGACATTAATTTCGCGAATCGCTGCAGAGTGGCAGGCAGACAGATAAATAGTTATGTGATGTCCTCGTGTTTGCGATAAAAGCAATTTACTGTATATAATTTGTTTATCGTTTATGTAATGCTAGGTAATGTTCAGTCAAAGTAAGCAAGTTTTGAAAACCCGACTACCAGTACAGCATGAGGACTGAGGAGGTTCTATTATAACCTATGGCACTCCTGGGCTAAATTATCATTCCAATGATACCCCGCACTTTATAATCCGTCGTTTTGCCTACATGATGTTCTCAAAACATTACTCTTAAATGGAATTACTAATAATCTGGCCACGACTTTGCGCGTCAGCGATTGCGGTAGCGGTGAGCGGTGGACGGCTTAAGCAAATGCATAAAACTCGCCTCGTCGCCTGTATTGCGTCGCGTGTATTTTTTTTAACCGCTCTCCGCTCGTCGCCACCGCTGCCGTTTCCGAGCTGTCGTACCTAAGCCATAAATTGAAGTGTGAGTTGCAAGTTGCACGTTACAAGTGATGGTAGTATATAAAGGGTATGAGAGATGCACGAGTGTGAGTGCAACTCACACTACAGCATGCATTCTTATAAATTCTTATTATTAACGTACCTAGTATCCTAGGTCACTTTTATTTATTTTCAATTCTCGTTAAAGGTGTATTGTAAGTTGTGCAAATTTAATTTATGTTAATTTGAAGCACTTTAGCTTCATGATTATCACCATCATCGTCATCATCATCATCATCATCATCATCATCATCATCATCATCATCGTCATCATCATCATCATTAACATGACGGCCATAATACGTCCACTGCTCGACACTGGACTTCCCCAAAAGATCCTAATTATGATCGGTCCTGTGCATCCAGCGGTGTTGCAATTCTCTTTTCTTAATCATTTCCTCCACAAACGTCATTTCCATGGATAGAATTCGCTTAGATGCAATTTGCAGCCAAACTTTTAATTTTCAATTAAAATATTTATCCTTTAAAACGCTCACGTTACCCACCGTTACCTACTTAGGTATATAGAATAGGAAGCAAGTGTATGTAATGGCGCAAAATAGTGACGCAGTATTATTGCAGGAGGGGGGCGGGAGCCCACTCCTGAACCCACCCCCCTATCCCGAGCGGGGGCTGAAACGTCCACGGGAAAAATAAGATCCGTACTCCGTCCTGCTTATTCTTATGAAAAGGTTTTTTGTATTTTCTGATCTTTAGGTAGCGTTGTGTGCGTGAGGTTATGGTTATGTGTGTGTTATTTAGGTATGATTGAGGAGGTGGAAAATAAAACAAATGCTTGCGAGGTTATACAGTCTGCGAAAGGAAATACAGGGTGTAGTTATATAATATACAGTGTCTGTTCGCCGTTGTAATTGTATCGTAAACATTATCATAACTTAATATCTTGACGATAAAGGCTGAGTCGTAAACAATACGTTTGGAATATATGTAAAAACGTTATGGAATCGGGGACAAGAAACACATAATTAAATTAAATTTTGTCAAGCTAGCAACGTTTGAAATAACTTAAGTTTAAATAGATTTAGAAGCCATTTCTCGAACTTTCTCCACTTAACAAAAATGTAGAACTTTTTCATTTATAACATACGATTGAGAAGAAATGTAATTTTAGGTAATGTTGTCAAATTAAACATTGCCAGCTTGTTAAGACCATACGAAAACTTGCTTTACCTACCTTTTTTCTGAACTTAGAATTTGTACTTGAGGTGCTGTACTAGTCACTAAGGTACATTTTTGAGTGAAGAGTGTTTGTGATAATTTTAAAGGATATCATTGCATCTTACGATAGATATATATATATTATATCCGAGTATATAGGTATAACAAGTAACTACGTGGTTAGAGTTAAAGAGTTTTACTTTGTATTAGGTACATGGTAAAAATTAAGTATGGTACGTTACATGATGATCAATTTAACCTAAGATTCCGTATCTCAGACTGTTGTTTCTATTTCATTCGATTTTAAACATTGCCTTAGAGATAGTACCGGACTTTAAGTCAGCGATCGCTTGCTGGAATTGCGATAGAGGATACGTCTTGATACCAAGTTTCTTGTAGTCCAGATATCTGCAACAGATACAAAATATGAGTACAAGTAACGTAATGATCAGTTGGGCTTAGTGAGTGTAAAGTGCGCGGCTGCGGCAAATGAGCACTACCTATCTCTAAAATTGATAATTATACATGGTCATTTGCAAAAACTTCCAATGCGTTATCTGAAAAAACGTTTTCTTTACACAGCATAAATTTGTTACTGATTTAATAAATTACTACAATATCATTTGCAATACAATTTCCCATCGTATTTTATACCTCATTTAACAGCTAGTAACCTAAAGAAGTTACAAGTGCAATATGTGCGTTATTATGTCGTACCATTTTAAAAAATGTAGTTCGATTAATGAAAATTTTTTTTTTGCCGCCAGTGAGTTAGAAGGAATGTATCACTTTACCAAAACTAGCCAACTAAGGTTTTAGATTCCCAGTAACACTCGCGACAATAAGACGAATTTAACGAGACCTCGTTTGTCGATTAGGCCATCCTTTCAGCCTCTACAACAGAACGAAAAACCATAACATACATACCCACATACATACATACTTCAACCAAACACGCAAAAAACATTATTTGGGCATTCAAGTAAACAATAGAGATGAGATCAATAATAAACCCTGGCAAAGAATTAGTACGCTCTGGTTCAATTCTGCCCTGCTAAGCCAAATAGCAGTATCTCAAATAAAACTCCTGTAGCAATCACAACCTCATTACTAAGAGGACAAGATTGAATCTACTCTGGCAATTGAATCTGACATACTGTTTATATGCTTATGACGGCAGAATTGAGATTCGTTTCTTGTTGGAAAATTCTAGGCGCAAACATCTTTTATCATACAGCGGGGTCAGCGCTGCCCTCCTAAGACAAAAGGCGGTATCTCTGACAAAAACCCTGTAGCAAGTGCAACCTTATTACTAACGGGAGAGGGTTGTATGTGCGTTGGCTATTGAGTTAGAGATATCGCCTTTTGACTTATGAGGGCAGAGCGGGTGATACAAGTAATGTAAAGTAGGTACTTAAGAACTCAACGTTAATAACTAAATATCGTACTTTTTTGGTCTTTAGCAGCTTTACAGTTGATATTAAATGTCGCAGAAAGTCAATAGCGGCCTGCACACGTAGGGTTCGGACCGCGGGAAACGCCACGCGCCATTCCAATCTTCACGCCGAACTGTACGTGTTAATGCAACTGTAATAGTAAAATAGTAAAAAAGCTACGGTTCGGACTGGCGCGTGGAATGGCGCGTGGTATTTCCCGCGGTCCTAACTGTGCCGTGTAAAGGCCGCTTATGTCTCGGGTTTTATCTATCCACATATGGCCGGGCTCTACGGTGGCCAACAATAGGGTTTCTAATTTAATGACTCACCTGTTTCCCATAGATTTGAGCCAGCCAAGGGAATTTGGGAAAGAGAACGGGTTCACTTTCACACCAATCACGGTGAGCTCCCTCTCGAATATCTCGAACGGAGCAATACTGCAAAATAAAAAATAAAAGACTACTTAAAAACACGTACAAATACTTTGGAAAGCAGATAATTATTGGAGGTCATATGGACATTTGACGCTTACTCTCATATTATTCCAGCGCTACTTCTGGACCTCTACGACCTAGGGACCTTCAAGAGACGAGCATGCACTTTTCTCAAAGGCCATTAACGCATCAGTTGTTCCTCTCCTAGAGTTGCGCACGTCCATTGGCAACGGTGATCACATCCTATCAGGTTCCCACTGGCTCGTTTAGCTCCTCCAACATTAAAAACAAACACTCCAGAGGCCGATAGATGTTTGTAATCTTAAGACTGCAAAATACGTTGCCAACCGTGAGGATCAAGATCGGAATGCCTCCATGTTAGTCATTTTACCTGTTGCCTTACCTCCGTGCCAAAACATAACAATTCTTCGTGGCAGGTAAATGGTACGATGGTGATAGTGATGTGAACGTAAGTACCTTGCATAACCATAGAAAGGACAGAAAGATTCATCAAGAAAGGACTTTGACTTAAAGGAGAGTCAGAGGGACAGGGCATGGAAAGAAGTAAATTAAGTTATTGTGAGGTAACCCACCTGGCCCGTTGCTTTTGGGGAGCACAGCCGAAGAGCACGTACTTGCCGCCAGGCTTCATGTACTCAATGCTGATCTCAAACACCTTGGCCACACCTGAAATACCGTGTTTGAAAACAGTTTCCACTACCTCTTCAATCCAAACTACAAACGCAACACTAATGACACGTCCGTTCAGCGTATGCGATGTAAAAAGTTAACATCCATCGAACACACACAAACTCACACACATACACACGCGCACACAAACGCACGCAAGCACACGCACATTTTAATTGACAGAACTATCTGCTTCTTTTGTTATCTCTTAAACTTGAAGAATGTAGGTAACCTTACCAGTGCAATCAATAATGACGTCATATTCCTGTCTCTCCTTCTCCAACACATCAGGTGTAATCAACCTGTAGCCCAAATCTATAAAAACAATACAGGAACGTGAGTTACTCAAGATTTTAGTATATACTTAAATTTTCTTCTCAAATTTGAGTTTTAAGGGACACGTACCCAACTGCTTTACGATTTCCAGTCGTGCTTTGTTCATTTCTGACACCGTTACATCTCTGTGCCCGTGAAGATGCAGCGTCGTTAACCACAAGTTACCTAAAAATAACCACACTTTCTAACTTGCTCTCTTTAACCGCTATCGCTATTTTGCGTGTATATTTTTATAACACGATTTCTAGAGATATTCACATCACTGACAACAAACTCAGAAGTTATTCTATGTTAAACGAGTTTAAATTATTATTATCATGTAGAGTTCCTATGGCCCACTCCCAGCTCCATCATGCTACCAACTCGATGGTATCCTTATAATGATGAATCAAATCCACAATAAAAAATGTGCTGATTTCCAATTTTCCTACAAACGCAGGAATTTTGCTATCCCCTTATTCATAAATCATAAACGCACAATAAATCTAATTTAGTTGAAGTATCTTTAACACTTTCTGTAAAATTTTAATGTTACAATGAAAAATAAGGACAACGTATACTTTAAGTACACTATTGCTCTTGGGTAAGTACGCAAATTTAGCTTTTGCGAGCAAGTGGATATACTCACCAATGATCCCAGCGCCCAATACTAGTACCCTTTCCGCCACGGACAGAGGCGATGCCCGATCAAACCCGTGGGAGACGCAGGAGTACGGCTCACATAGGGAAGCTGCAGGAAATTACATTGGATGATCGAAGAGTTGAAATGGTAAAACTTGATTATACGACATGACAACTTGATAAAGAACATCAAAGATAGAAAGGTAGAAGTGAAGCAAGATAAGTGAAATAATACGGAGAGTTGGTCATGTCGGATAAGGAGATAAAGAAAACGACTACGGATAGAGAGAAGTGGATGACTTTGCATTGCATCATTAAAGCTACACTGACAAGAGCCCTGGTCTGATATAAGAAGAAGAACAACAATAATAATGTACGATATTTATTGCTCTAAAATGTCAGGATAATGGCAAAAAGGCCAATGCCAATGTAGTTACTCCCACTTGCCTCCTAATGCGTTTCTTTCATGGTGAACTAATTAGAAGAAGACTGGGCATAAAAGTAGAGGACAAGTTGTACTATATGGGGTGGCTTGTCTCCATTACCTTGCTCCAAAGTGACTCCATCAGGGATCGGATAGACGTAGTCCTGGGGCACGACGATGTACTGAGCCCAGCCACCGTCGGTCCACACGCCGATGCTGTTCTTGACTGAGCAGTACTGGTACCTGCCTTTACGGCAATACTCGCAGAGGAGACACTGGCTGGGAACAAAAGGTTTTTGAGACAAAGTTTACTAAAGATCTTAAAGGTTACAAGCACAGCAGTGCCTATTTTACTGGTATGAAAGGTAACAAAAAAAACGAAAACAAATAACAAAAAAGGTTAAATCAACTTCGTGGGGTAAAAGAACTAAACATAATTATGTACTTATACATAGGCATTAGACTTATTTTCCCATATTACAGGAAAGCAGACAAAATACTTTATAATACAACACAATTACTAGAAGAGACCAATAAAAATGTTTTTTTTAAACTCAAATAGCATTTACAAACCTATTAGGGTCCACGACTACATGCTGCCCTTTTTTCAAAAACACCTCCTTTCCCACTTCTTGGATAACTCCGCTGAACTCATGTCCTAGAGTGAAGGAGCGGTCCTGGCACGCTGGAAACTCTCCCTGAAACATCAAAGAGTTATAAAACTAAAACAATTTATACTCACGTAAGTCATTATAAAATAAAATAAAACATAGGTCTGTACGCCTTTACTCGCGATGAAATGTCAGGAAACGCAAAGTTAAAATCGCGAGCTAACAATAATAAGTGAACAGTCAGCGACTGTAGAAAACGGTCAAAATGTAACGTCCGTCTTTTAAAAATTCATTGAATTCTGCAGTCTTTAGTATTCAGAAAATGCCACTTGGAGAATGTCTTGGGTCAAAGCTTTGGAGAATTATAAGTATTTAGATAGTATCGTTTTTTAGTGCCATCGAAAACGATCCAACAGTGAGAACTAGAATGCTGTGGAAAAGGAGAACGTTTTCCAAAAGGAGAACGTGTGGCTCTGGTATGGTGTCGCCAGTGCGCAGCTTTGTCCTTAATAGAGTCCGTTGATGAAAGGTCTGAACCGAAAGTTTCATTAATCACTTCAAGAAGTATTCAGTAAAAACCGTTCAATATCTGTGAGAGAACAACCCAAGCGTCAGATTCAGACTGCTTATGATCCTAAGAATAGTTCTTGAGTGGGGGATCATTTACAAGAAAGTGACTTTATTGGCAGCCCAACAACAAGGTGGACAGACGATCTGTTATGTGTCGCAGAAAACGGTTGCGAGTATCACAGGACCGATCATGATGTCGATCTTTGGGTTTGATCTAGAAGTGTATGTGTTTCGGCTGGCTGATGATGATGGTGATAATGTTGAACGAAGCGAGATTACTGTTCTTTCTCAAAATAAGGTTTTCCAACCACAGAATATTGGATCTATTGCCCACCTGGATGATGTGGAGGTCAGTTCCGCAGACTCCGGAATACGCCACTTTGACGAGCACTTCATTGTCCTTCGTTATTTTTGGCATAGGGTAGTTGGGCACATACTTCACCTCCTTCGTCTTTGGGTTGAATGCGATGGCTTGCATGTTTCTGGAAAATTATTTAAGTACATTTCACCCATCGAAGAAGTGGTTTCTCGCTAATACTCTCGGACAATGTACAATTTTCCAGGAAACGTGAGAACGAGAACAATAAACTATTTATAATACGGAACAAACAAATAAACAAACACACTTCAGCATCCCAGAGACTCGTCGTAGGTACTCGTAGAAGTCAGTTATCACTAATCCCTCGAAAACTATACATATTTTTTATACAAATAATAATTGTGTATCCTCATTTGGGATTCAATTCAATGGGATTTAACTCTAAAAGTGAAACAAACAAACACAGTTACTATAGCATTTTGTCGGTGAAACTGCAAAACCGCGTAAGTAACATTTTTAATGAGAAGCAAACTGCACCTTTTTTCTAAGATGTTAAGGTTTATTTTGCTCTATAGTAAATTTGTTGGTTACGCGGTTTTGTAGTTTCACCGACGATTTATATTATCTATTAGTAAGTGTAGTTGAAAGTTTGGATTAGTAAGGATAAGATTAACGTCGTAAGGCCCAGTATGCAGTAGGATGTACATAATCAAGGCAATTTAATTTGAACTGTGTTGCAATGACAATTAGGTTTATTTTCCAATATTCATAAACTGAAAATGGAATTATCGAACAAACGTAATTGAACTTTATTGCCTTGATGGTAGATTCAAAGTCCCGCTCACAAAAAACTCCCTGTTTGTAGTATGGTGGGCCTTACGAGGATAGATATACCTGTCTAAATTCGAAGAGATCGAGTACCTAATAATGATCATGATTGATTGTACCTATGTACATACATACATACATAATCTCACGCCTTCGTTCCCAGAGCGGGGTAGGCAGAGCTACAGAATTACAAACATCTCTAAAAACTTGTTGATAATTCTATAACCACAATTTGCACAATTAGGCTAAGATGTTTACCAGCGTATTAGTGACAGGTTGCAAGCCCATCGCCTAACAGTACTACAAGCCTTTATTCCCTTAGTCGTCTCTTACGACATCCACGGGAAGACATGGAGTGGCACTATTCTAACTCGGCAACCACACGAGGCCACCTGTACCTATGTTAGAACTTTTAACCAATATCAGGGGAAAGTCTCACACGAATTAACTTAGTGTCAAACTAATCTCTAGGCTTGTACTACAGTTACTATGTACATAACGATAATCAAACTCGTAGTTATATACTAATTAATCCCTTTATTCATAAATTCACAAATAACCTATTTGCATTAAAGTATTCTTTGTCCCTTTCTGTCGAGCTCACATGTCACAAGGATAGAGTTTACTTCAAGCATACTTTAGTTATTCCTCGTTTATGAATGAGAAGATAAATTTTCTGCAATGTATAACACCAAAACACTTACTGAGATAAACTGTTATTGAACTTCAAGAAAAACTACGTTACGTTATTGGAGAGTCACAATCACAACTAGCAAAATTACATAATATTGTAAACAAGTAATTCAAAAGAAAGTAATATTATGTACAACAAGACGTACTTAATCAACCTTATAATTAGGCAATTAAGGATATTTTTTCATTGAAAATTATATTGCACATGAGGTCTTTCAACTTGGAGCAGAATAAGTCAAGTACAAGGCCAGATTACAATTGAACACAAGTAGCAATACGATACCAAACCAACTATGAACATTTTTACAATGGCCTAATTCAGACTTTATTTGCAGATACGTGAAGTCTAAATTACAACAACCATGGAGATAATTACAGGCCTTTTGAATAGTATATTAAATTGGACAAAGTTAACTTTGCGGGCGGATGAAAATGGAACTATTTTTTTACATACCCGCTTTTCATTAGCTAATAGATACTAGCGACATATTACCCAGTACCAGTTCAAAAGTAATCTATAAATCTTAGTATTGTTGTTATATAGGGTGACCTTGAAAATATTCCTGATAATAATGAATATAGATCATCTAGTCGAGAATATCTTGAATTAAACGTTGTTGTCCGAGCAATTGCGAGCAAGTTGGAATTTAAAACCAATATGTTTATGTTATTGTTATATTACAAGGTTTTTTATAACGTGGGAAAGGCAATATGAAAAACAAGGAAGTGAGTACTAAGATGAGATGACGGCGGATGTGGATATTTTGATTCAAAAGACGTACTGGGCCGACACCAACTGATTTTGGGTCTCCCCAGATCTATCGACGCGGAATCGGCTTGAGCCGGTAAGAAAAAGTTTTATGTCCATGCAATAAGAGCGAAAACGACGTCGTTCCGTTCGCAACGCCGAATCGAGCCGAGCCGAGCCAAGCGACGTCGTTTTCGCTCTTATTGCATGGACATAAAACTTTTTCTTACCGGCTCAAGCCGATTCCGCGTCGATAGATCTGGGGAGACCCTTTGGATTGGATAAGGCTATGATGATGATGTTTGTTTTCTTAAAATAACTACCAGGGTATCCAACTCTAGAAAGATGTTTATTCAAGCTCCTTCTTACACTACTGTTACTAATTAGTACTAATACTAATTTTTCAATTAACATTTAATTACTGCCGTATTAATTATTATAATCCAGATTTGCCCCTAAATTTAAACATTGAAAATTCTCGCACAAAAAATACAGTACATCTAAGACTGGACAGAGTATGTAGGTAAATTTGATGCTATTAACATCAACCTTTCCTTTTTAAATATCTGGCAACACTTCGTTTGGCCAACTAGTTCGCTTAAAAAAAAGTTTACATTTTGGTACCTGCTTTTCCCAGTGCCTGTGCGCTAGCGCGTTAGTTCCACGACTGAATCGTAGATAACTGAACGACTTATCTTTTATAAACACGGGTATCTGCTTAGGTTTTATAAACAACGTCATTACAATCATCATAACAAGTAATAAAATATTTTATCGACATTTAATTATTACATTTTGTAATATATTATCATCGGAGCATTTAGGCAAAATATTTTTGGAGAAATTTACCATTTTCCTAACTTTTTTTCGAAAAAAATACTAGTTACAAAGCTAGGTTATGCTGTCTTGTGTCTAGAACCAAATGTAAACTGTTGTGTCGGGAAAACACGCTTTAATTAATTAAATGACATTTGGGAAAGATAGAAGAAGTAAAGTATAATTAATCAAAGCTCGCTTAAGTAGCCTAAAACTAAATTGTCTAATTTTTAGACATAGTTTAGACGGCAGATTTAACAAGTGCTATTCCAGAATGTCAATGTAATATTGATTAGACTGTCTAAAATAAGAAGCGTCAGATTCAAATTAGCGCTGTCATTTGATTATGACAGCTGGGGGGTTACTTTTAGGTAGCAATGCAGTCACAGTATAGAGAACAGTAGATCGTCTTTAAACAAAGGTACATCGCGCGGCTTGCGGCTGTGGGCGGGGCGAACCTCCCACACGAAACTAAATCTCAAGATATTACAAGGTAACTTAGTCGGGGCCGCGGCGTCATTCCGTTCGGTCACGTTAGGTTTTAGTGCGCCTACTTGCCTATCGAGCGACAATGTCTCTGCCGAAAAGTCGTAAATATTGTTCTGTATACGGATGTCTAAAAAAAAGTACCTATACAAAATCGGAAGCTATCCTACATATCTATTTAGAGTTTATGTTGTGAAGAATGCGGTTCATTTTTTGATATTTATAGCCCACTTGCAGCTTTTGTTAAATCTATTTTATTGTCAGCGTGACATTTTCATTCGTTTCAAAACGCCTAAACTGTACCTAAACCTAGCTTAGGTAGGTACAACTATATCCAGATTTAATAAAAGCTGCAAGTGATTAATGTAAATACCTACGTAATTCATTAGGTATTTCCTACCGGCCTGCCTATAGTATACCTAGGTGAAATAAATACGTATTAAGTAGGTAATTTAAATTATTGAGTGTGACGTGAACAGGTAACATGTAACATTTAACGACGTGGATGGCCTAGGTAGTTGGTAGTGACTTAGTAGTGACCCTGCCTACGAAGCTAGAGGTCGTGGATTTGATTCCCGGTCAGGGCAAATATTTGTGTGATGAGTGCGAGTAGGTATTTGTTTCTGAGTCTTGGGTGTTTTATAAGTATGTACCTATATAATATAAAATTTTCACTAAGTTCATAGGTATGTTTATCGTTGCCTAGTACCCAAAGTACAACACTAGAACCTAGTTTGGGACCACCTAGGTAAATTCGTGTAAGATTTTCCCGTGATATTATTATTCAGATATTTATTTAATTTTCTGTACATTATTATTACCTATAAACATATTACTTAGTGTCAAGAGTTAAAAAGGTATGTAAGTAAAATAATTTAAATTTGGTACTTACCTAACATATTTATACTTACATTAGGTTTGTGAAATTTATGAAAATTACTATGATTATAAATCATAGATCAAAGTATGGCCAACTAGGTGATTAAGATTGAAAAACATGTTTTGGACAACCCTGACGCCCGAGCGGCAATAGGTATCAGAATCTCCTAAAGGGCCGGAGTCGAGCTACTTTTCTATTTATACTATGATGCAATTCAGTCTACGTTGAGAAAAAAGGACGGAGCTATATAGCTGCTATAGCTCTGTCCTTTACGCTCGCCGTAAAATGAACTGCATAGCAATGTCATAATAACCTCCTCATAAAATAGCAAAGCGTTTTAGCGACACCTAAATAAAATTAGGAAGTTTAGCGGCCGCTGCTGTAGAATCGGGTCCATTGTATTCTTAAAATTCAACTCTTACAAAGTCACGTTCAGTGACACGTTGTATTCCATACTCATACTCACACCAATACTCATACTCAAGTATTTACAAAATGAAGTATTACATTATCAAATATTTATATATTTGATAATGTATAATAATTCCTTGTCATACTCATACCCATTCTCATACTCACACTCATACTCATCTTATTACAAAATCAAGCATTACATTTTCAATATTGATTATTGTATTATCCTCATCATACCCATACCCATACTCATACTCATACTCATACCCATACTCATACTCATACTCATACTCATACTCATACTCATACTCATATTTATTTCATATTATAAAAGATTTCATGGCAAAGATTATTGTATCACACGTACACATATATTATACTACACACACTTTCAAACGTGTCCCCAATGTGATCCTTATTGCATAGTACAGTAGCAAGTAAACCGGAACGTCAAACAGATGCACATTCATAATTGATAACTGTTATCTTCTTACAATACTGAAGGTCACTGGAAGTCACAGTAATGATTTTATGCATTATATACGCTGCACTGCATGCAATTGTCGTAATGACCAAAGGATGTTTATACTTATTTTGCTTGCTAGAGCAGACAAGGTTAATCACATAAGAATAAACTTTAAAGTAAACCCGCCTACGATAATGTTTTAAAGTCGGCTGCTCAAGAAAGAGGGTAATGTTTATGACATGTAAGGTAATCTTATCTCTACTCTTCTATTACTCGTTTTTAGGGTTCCGTATCCGAAGGGACCCTATTAATATGGTACGCTCTCCGTCCGTCCGTCCGTTAGCCCCAACTTAAAAGAGCTGTATTTAGTAAACTACGGTTTAACTATCTATCGGGTATCTATTACGATAGATAGCGGGTTTTTTTTCCAGAATATGTGCTATTACGATGGATTTACTAACAAATAAAAAAAAGTGAAATCATAAAGGGGCCCATTACAAAAAAAACGGCCAAGTGCCAGACAGAACAGAATTACTTTGCAAATCCACAAATTCACACTCTGCATCTGACTCTGCCTCTTCAACTCTGCAATAGCTTTGTGGAACAGAAATACGTTTGGAGAGTGGGATTTGTGGAGTGCAGAGTTGCAGAGTGGCTTTCTGGAACGGGCCCCAGCTCTGAAATCAGTGAAAAGAATGCAGCTGATTCATACATTTTGGTCGAGTACGTCGAGTAGGCTAGTAAGCCTGACACCATGCCGAGTGGCCACCTTTTCGGTGTTAGTTCTAGATTAAGTACTCTAAGTTTGTATTACTCTCCTTTTTTTGCTTTGCTGTTGTTTATGTTCATTTTATTTTAGCACCGAATAAACCATTTCTATTCTATTCTATTTCTATTCTATTGAACTTTTCTATGAAGCAGCTGCATTCTTTTTCCTGATTTCAGAGCTGGTTCCATTGTGAAAGTTGCTCATACGCGTGGGTAACACAGAGGTGATCACCTGAACCACGACCCAGATTTCACCTAGTATAATAATACCAACTGTGAGACAGTACGGAACCCTTGCTCTGCTAGTTCCAGTCGCAATTGACCGGTTTGACGAATTATTAACTGGCAACGCGTCAGTGCATTAGGTTTTATCGACGATGGAATCGGAATAAAATGATGAAAACTAATAATTGATAACATCGCCACCTATCGCTTACTTAGCAAACTTCAAACAACGTTAGGCACACAGATCACTCGTGAACTCCATTGAACTCCAGTTTTCTGACAAGGCAAAGAACGTTTTCAATGGTTCTCGTCCTGAAACAAAGATGGCGGTGAAATTAAAATCTTTAAATTGGTACCTTTTTTGATATTAATGTGTAATGTTGATAATGCAGAAGGTAATCTTATTCGTTTTTTATAACCTCAAAATTGTTAGTTAAAATTATAGGTAATGGGTTTCGCGAATGATTCCAAGTAGCTACCCTAGACTAAAAATATTTACAAAAACTGGCTCCGTCATTTAAGTATTCTTGATACTTTATAATGCTAAACTAATCTAAACCTACGACAGTTCTTTTGACCTCAAACATAACCTGCCTTAAGGTCCCTGCTATTGGGCCATCAAATTGAAAAGTTAACCGCCTAAACAACATTCCGGTCTCTATCGCGCTCATCAAAAACATGATGCACGCGAAAGGGATGTCTAATCAATTTAAAATTCGGTAGTAATTCGTTGGGGCAATGCACCCAATAACTCGTTGAGAAAGGACGAAAGTACGAATTTTTTGCAACGACGTGCGTGCTGATTGGTATGATAAGTTTGTTTCCTGTTGCTCTTGAGACCTACCCGAACGAGGGGCACTTATGTCTAATGTCTGTTCAAGTATCAACACTAATCCGCTAGTATTAAACAATATGCAATGTCATACTTTTGACTAATAGCTATGCCAAGGATTCAGTAATACGTGAGTTTCCATGATAGCCTATTAAATAGAAACAGTGAACCGATTGTAAATTAGCTTTTAAATAACAATTCACTACATATTAAAAATAAATGTTCAAAAAAACTAAATCCACTTTCAAAACCGCAGAAAATTCTTTTAACATTGTAGGTATAGGTCAGTCAAACTGAAGTCGGCTTTTGGTTACAAATATTGTGAGTCGCCGACTTCAGTTGGACTGACCTAAGTATACCTACAATTTTAAAAGTGACATTAATTAGTTTATCTCTTTCCCACTTATGCATTAAGAACGACTATGCACGAGACTAGAACAAGACGCGATCAAAAAAAAAAATTTAATTACTTGAAAATTACATGATACTTTTCTTTTCTAACCTTAATTTCTTACTGTAGTTATAATTTAAAAAAAACAACCACTGAAACGTAGAGAGATCATTTAAGGGTTAACGTCATGTTTAAACTTCCATATGAAATTGTCATAGCGGATAAAGTGACAAGGTACTAAAGTGTAAACATATCTTTGACTTCGACTGTACAAAATTAACATTTTAATTCAGAAACTCGTCTGTTCTGGAAGTCAATAACAGTACACTCAAAAAAATGAGAGCCAACAAAGAGAGATTTTCACTTAGTTGACATAAAATGAATACCATAGTTAAGATATTTATTTATATTTTATTTTATATAAACTAAATCTGATAGTAACAAACAGCAATTTCTTTAGTCATTCAACTAACATCTTAGTTGATGTATTTGACGTCTTAGTTGGTGTATCTATCGTCTTGTTAGGATCGTATGGGATCAAGACTCTTATGCACAAGAATCACAATCTTGTTACAAGCGACCAATTATTTTTTTCAGTGTAAAAAGAAGATAATAATAAACCCTGAAACCCATCGTCGCAGTTCAATCTATAACCTACTAGCTGTTGCCCGTGACTCCGTTCGCGTAGAACCCGTTTATCGCTTTTACGTTGAGAACTGTCAAAATTTAGTACCCTATGTCCTTTCCCGGGGCTCAAGCTATTTCTATACCGAAATTTGTTAAAATCGGTTCGGTGGTTTGGCCGTGAGAGCGTAACAGACAGATGGATAGAGCTACTTTCACCTTTATTATACTGCCCTCCTAAATAAAAAGGACGCATGCGCACTTTGATCGTCAAAGTAAATTAAACCCTCCATGTTAAGAAATAAGGTCACTTATACATACGCGGTTCTATGAGACATACGCCCTTTTTTCTAAGGACGGCAGTATAGTAATAATAAGTATAGGTTTTTTAGTTTGGTTCGGCGTCAGGATTGACTAAAACTACCTACTTACTTACAGGAGTAAAGCAAGAAGAAAAGAAAAAACGACGAAGAAAATGAAATCCAATTTCACGTGAATATGTTTTTGGTAACATCCTGTATTGCCAGTGAATATGATTTGTCAACAAGGTTTCCTTATAGTTTCATTGTCTGTCTGTCCGCGATTTAACTCAGATACTATTAGTACCTTGTAAAGATCGCGGGAACGCGGTGGATGCGAAAAGCACAAGATCGGTCTGAGTGGAGAGCCTTGGGGGAGGCCTATGTCCAGCAGTGGACGTCTTTCGGCTGACATGATGATGTGATGATGACTATTAGTACTACAAAGCTGTAATTTATCATGGTTATATACAGGATGGAATCTAAGTCGTGATCACAATGGTCACCTCTGTGGTCTACCCACGAATATGAACAACTTTCACTATGGGACCAACTCTGAAATCAAGAAAAAACAAACAGCTGCTTCATACATTTTGGTCGAGTAAGTATTGAACTTTTCTATGAAACAGCTGATTATTTTTTCGGGATTTCAGAGTTGGTCCCATAGTGAAAGTTGTTCATATTCGTGGGTAGACCACAGAGGTGATCATTGTGATCACGACTTAGATTCCACCCTGTATATTTAAATTACGCCGACAACGTTGTAAAATAAAATGTAGAAAAAATAGGTTTAAGAAATATTGAACTCGAAAAGTATCATTTTCGCTAGAGTTGCGTGACCCTTACACAGCCAAAACTACGAATAATAAAAATTAAAAACCTGAAAAATATTTCATTAAAAAAAACACTTAAAAAACAAGAAATACACAGCATTCATTACCACACAGTTTCAACAGATAGAGTTTACAGTGTTTCATTTTTCCAACTGCAATTTTCCACGAATTCGCTCGCATTCGCTCCTAGGTATTTGTCTAAAAGACCAGTAAAAAAATATATATAATGAAATTAGTTGGTATTTAGGGGCTACCACATTATAACAAATTTAAACGGAACCCTTCACTAAGCATGGTCCAACATGCTCTTGCCCGGTTTTACTTACAAAAGTAAGTAAAAGTAAAGTACTTTAATACATATTTAGTAGGCGTGTATTGAAACAGGAGTTCTAATGTCATTCATATGTTATTCAAAATGAAAAATCGTTTAAAATACGACAATAATCTAAACTGCATGGCGTAGGCGTATAAAACTTGGGACTCATAATAGAACCAACTTTCTCCAATACAATAAAACATATTCTAACGCATAATGTGACCGGTTATGCATCTTCCATGCTTTCTCGATGTCACTATCGAGATTTGGGTGGTCAATTTAGTAATATTCGGGCATTGCGTAGGTATTTAAGGTCTGTTCATTCTTACTTGTCTTGTATAGTAAACAACTTTCTAACCTCAAAATGAACCTTTTTTGCCTAAAACAGCTCTTTTATCGTAAATCAAGTAAACTGAGTAAACATTTTGGACATCACTTGGCCAATGTATTGTCTTTGATTGCTTTATTTTGTTTAAAATAACTGTTTTATTAGCCAAAAAAGGTTCATTTTGAGGTTAGAAAGAGCTTAGAAACCTTAGGAATATGTCGTCGCTCCCTTCGTTTCTGATTTGGATTGACAATTGACCAGAGGATGTTTATGAAAAAGTTTTCTGATAAAAGTCATGGTTCGTCTCAAGAGCATACCATTATTTATTATTATTATTTACTACGAAAAAGTATCTTATTAGTGCTTGCTTCGCTTGCTTTGAACTAGTGGTCGGGATGACGTCATTTTGTTTGTAGCCGCGTTCTGAAGGGTTAGTCAAGCTCCTTAACGATAACGTAAACGATTATCGAAAACTGACGAAATGTAATGGGCCTTCTAGACGGTCGGGTAGTTGTGCCAACTGAGAGGGACGCAGCTATCTGTAGGAACGAGACATATATTACTATCTCATTCTCACAGATAGCTGTGTTCCCCTCGGTTGGCACAACCACCCGTCCGTTTAGAAGGCCTTTAAGTATTGCGTAGGCGTTCGACACGACCGTCTGACATACGCCAATCCTGTACAATTTTGATAACGATAACGAATGCCGAATGCATTAGCGGCCTGCACACGTAAAGTTCGGACCGCGGGAAACGCCACGTGCCATTCCAATCTTCGTTCCGAACCGTACGTGTAAATGGAACTGTAATAGTAAAATAGTAAACAATGGTTCGGAACGAAGATTGGAATGGCGCGTGGCGTTTCCCGCGGTCCGAACTTTACGTGTAAAGGCCGCTAATGTCTAGGGCCTTTTTAAGTCTAACAGCTGTGAAGTAGAAAAGACCAAGTTTCTAAGCAATTATCAGAACATATGTTAATTTATTTCCAGTAAAAAAAAAATGCTTTTTAGATCAACCTCTATAAGCATGTTATTTTTCAGAACACCTTTTAAAAAAATCCTGTTGAATTATAGCTTTGAGATCATAGGTTACTATCGTATCGTTTATACCGTATTAGTTGCTTGAGTTAAGTTAAAGTACGACCAAGACCGAGACACGTCTTAGTACGTGTTTTAAACGCCCAGACGGGTCAAAGTACGCTCGTCAGTGTCTACTGTCTCCTCGACGAAGTTTCCCGTGAGTTGTACAAGAGACTGACGCGGTGTCGCAACGCTTACCAAACTGGATATATTTATTCCATGGTTGAGTCTAAAGTGATGTCAAACTAAATATTGAATTCTATAGTAAAACCGGGTAAGAGCAAGTTGAACACTGGTGCCGAGGATTCCGTAGTTAATAGGGTAATTAGATGCTTAAAGCTTTTAACTTTATTTTTCTAATCAACATAAAAATTAAGAAGTAATAAGAGATAAGAACGTAAAATTCCCCGTCACCGTTCATTATTTATTTAGTAGTCCGCGTAGATGTCGTTTATCTCACTATTCCCTCGAAAACTGTCAAATTTTCCGGGATAAACAGTGGTCTATGTATTCCAGACTATAATCTATCTCTAGCTCTGTGCCAAATTTCATCCAGATCCGGTCAGCCGTTCTGAGGTCCCAGCCGAGTTTCAAACGCTACTGACGTTTTTCTTTTCTATCAATTAAAAATGTATGGGATGACATTCTCGTGCGTTACGATCAACCACGTGCACTGTCATCCCATACATTTTGAGTGATAAAAAAGAAATAAAGGTTAGTAGCGTTTGGCGTAAATGAGTAACAAACAACCATCCATCCAAACTTCCGCATTTATAATAGTAGTAAGATTCTGTGGCGCATAAACTTGTATGATAAAATGCAGATTATGTTTTACGTTCTAAGTAGGTACATAAATTATGAAAATAACACCGTAATAAATGCCTTTCTTCAACAGCACAATTCTTATGCTACAAAAATATATATTTCTGTCCCACTCCAAGACTAAAAGCCATGACGGACACTCTTGTCTTAATCTCACCATGAAGGTCCCTTACGGAACCCTACTAACATGGGATGACGACATGAGAAGAAGAAGAACATGGGATAATCATCCCACATGATGTCGTAATACAAATAATGACCGTTACGTAATGATGACTACTAGAAATTCCGGATAAATTGTACGGGATTTCCTAACGCGTTAAGTACTAAGAAATCATTATATGTGTGGAAATCAGAGGTTGAATGTTTTAAGTTCCTCATATTCATTTTGCAGTAAATTGACATTCGTCACATAAAAAAAATGAATTTTTTCCCGGATTATCGTCGGCCAAATAACATGTGGTTTTACTTTTTTTTAAACGCGTTTAGAGCAGTTGGATCCCGGTCCCGGTTTCGATTTCTGGTAAGGAAAAATATTTTTGTATATTATACGAGTTCTAAGTATACATATGAGCATTTAAGTATGCATGTCGTTGTATAGAGACTAGTAAAGTTTGGTACGGACAATTTGTGTGAGATGTCCCTTTACATAACACATATGTACCTAATAATATTGTTAAGAGATTGTGAAGCTAAACATGTCCATATAAAATGATAACGTTCCACCACAGGTTCCACTCCTCTTAAACCTAGTCCGAATTTTTCGGTTTTTGAATATGTTGTAGATGTAGATATTATGAAAAATTTGATCTGTAGATACGGTTTCCTTTCCTAGAAAATATTTAATAAAAAACACAAACAAAACATAACATAAAAAATAAATAGAAAACGAGAACGTACAAGCCTAGTTTTTCATAAATATAAACATATTATTAAAAATCGTAAAAATTTGATTTAGTGGTTGAGAAGCGTTATCGCCTGGAAATAAATTTGTATGGTTTTTTTTGACAGCTATACGAAGTTAGGGTCGGTTCACAATCCTCAACGTAACCTTAAACTTTATCATACCATGTTATTCATATCGTCCCATACTTAATTATGGATCTAGTTGGCCGTCCTTATTTCCTTATTTTCTGACTCTTAATAATACATATTTATACGAAAATGTGTTTGTATCTCATATCCGTGTTTACGGTTCAGCAGCGTGCCAATCATTCAATGTGAATAAAAATTTCAATATTGGACGGAGATAGTTTAGAAATAAGTAGTCCACAATCTGACATAGGCACCCCGTCCTGCCAAATCAACTATTGGTGAAGCAAAAGTTGTTAAAATATAGGTTTCCGAAGTCAAACTAGGAACCCTTATAGTTTTGCCATGTCCGTCTGTCTGTCCGTCCGCGGCCTAGCTCAAAGAGTCTTGGTACTGTAATGAGGTAAGGTTCTGCTACTGAAGGTGGACCTTATCACATTAAACTATTTGTACGAAGTGTCCAATTTGGTTTAAAATTTATAGATTTGAAATCAAATTGGTTCGAAGGAACAACGGTGCTTTGTTTTATTGGAAAAAATGAACAGACGCCGCTGTGATACCGCTTAGGACACAACTATTGTATTCGTTAAATCTGGAAAACAAATAAAAAGAAGAATACTGCTTCATAAAGTGTTTAATTGCTACAACCCCCAGTCCCCCATTATTACAGTACCTACTACAAAGCTGTAACTTGGCATAATAATTATACTTACATTTAAATTGTGCTGACATAATTGTAAAATAAAATAAGTAATTAAAAAAAAAATCGGATACCTTCCTAGCTCCCAACACACATAAATGTAAATCAAAGGGTTTTTTTAACATTACAAGTGAGGTATGATTGGATATCTCTTAAAAATATTATGTTCATGTACATACTAATAAATTTTTAGGTTTGGGGGACCGTTTAGGAAACGAAAAAGTGTCCCCCCTACAGCCAAAACTACAAGTAATAAAAATCTGAAAAATATCTCAAATGGAAGAACATAATAACGAACTTAAAATGAAAACTATCACGACTAAGTAGACTTGATTCGCCTGTATTTCTGGAAATAATAAACTATATTTCCAGAAATACAGGCGAATCAAATGTTTATGCCTACTAAAAATCATCTAAGACAGCACCAAATATCTTTTAATAAAAAATTCGTCCACACTTGTGGTTTTTCGAAATAGTTTTTTATGTTTATAGTAACAGCCCGGTTTTTTTTAAGCTAATTTCAGTTAACTACCAAAAGCTGGAGTATATTTTGGCTTAAATATAATTTAACAGCCGAATTTATAATCCGGGTGTAAAATTAGCGGTTGGTGCCCCGCGACTCCGGCGCACGCATCCCCCCCCCCGCGCGGCGCTTGAACCCGCCGGGGTGACATTGAGGACGATGGCTACGTGCTCTCCTTTCAGCACCAGTTTTGATACTTGAAATTAAAAAGTCTATCAAAAAGCAAGCTTTAAAAATACAAATGCTGTTTGAATAATGTCGTCAATGTAATTTTAGTTATCATGTACATATATTTTTTACGTCGCCAATTTCACATTAAAAAACCCGAGACCCTAAGACGAATCCAGCGACACCTCACTTGTCGAAATTGGACCACCCGTTCAGATTTTACAAGGGAACAAAGAACCATACATACAGTCAAGGAATTTAATTTGTGACCCACCTTAGGTCCAAAGTCAATCTGACATTCTACAGCAATAAGGTTGAATTTCCTGTCAATTACAAATGACTTGACATCTCTATTGACAATGACATCTTCAAGCAGATTTTCTTTGAAAAGGGTAGCAAATTAACTTCCGTGACCGTACAAACAGGTCAAAAATATCGAAACACCCAAAAAATCCGAATTGTTCTTTTCCGAATATTCATACGTCCGAATTTTCATTTTTCTAAAAGGTATATTATGCTGGAGCTATTTTAGAATTAATTTATAATATAATTACTATACGTAAGTTAGGTTAAATCACATTAAATCGTTTAGGTTAGGTTTAATTAACAAGCAATATCAAAAAATAAAGTCTTCTATCAAAACATTGCATTCGGGATTCCGATCAATTCGGAATTATGACTCTTTGGAGTTTTGTAGTGTAAAAAATATTACCCTCCTCAGCACTCGGATATAAAACGCTTTGCAATGAACGAATAATAATGTAGGTATATTTAAAGTAATTTAGTAAAAAGGTCAAATAAATGTCAATAGCAAAAATACTAATGACCAATCGAAAAATATTACTATATTTTTCAACATGGTTTTTAACACATACATTGCAAAAACGTGGTGTATCCCAATTTTGTAATAAAACGAGGATCAAGATCGTTGGCACGCGCGTGCATTAAATGCACTGCACTTGCATATAGCATATGGATGCACCAAAATTTTTTTCGCCGGTTTCTTGCATGCCCTTGAATTTCGAGTTTAGATTACGACGTGCATTGCCCAAACCTGCTGCACTTACGTCGGTAGGTATGTAGGTGGGGACTTGTACATTTCGCTTTGGGTACCAGAATGTGGTCTTACTTTTTAATTATCAACTGTTATAAATTATAACAACGTCTTATTTTGGTTTATTAGACGACATAATAGAGTTGTATAATGATGTTGATTATGTGATCACAAACAACTATTTGAAAAAAAACGCAGTTTTTACATTAAAATGTTCTTCAAGATATTATTGAAAATATCTAACTTAATAATTTATATTACTGACTGACTTATATCATTTTATAATAGCACAGTCATTAATAATATTAATGCTACTTTAGCGCTCTTACAAAACTTTACACTGATTAAAAGTCTACAAGCAAACCTAGATCAAACGCCGCTTTCGCATATACTCAGCATACCATGACCATCTCAACTTAAATAACATTAGGCTAGGTCAAGCCGCCTAACTCAACACAAGCACAGTAGACGTAAAAAAAAAGCAATAAAACTAAAAGACCGATGCAAGGGGCAATGCACTTTTTCGTGGCCGGTCAAAGAAGATCGTGCAAGCGTCTGGTCCCAAAGTGAGTTGCATTACAATTTTTTTACACTCCCACACATGTTAAAAGAACACGTATTACTTCCGCGATAAGATGCGTTTTCACTTCTAATTATAAATAAGAAAAGACTTTTTGGAATTGTATTATGACCGGCATAAAATTTGAATTGCGCATAACTTCGGCGAAAGAAGTTTAAATTAGCGAGTTATTTAAGTAGTACAGTTACTATATTTATGGCTTATTATAGGAGGCTAGAAGTTTTACACAATATCAACGTTTATATTTTTTTGGCAGAGCAACGCGACCTCGGCGAGATGAGCTTGATGCCTTCTATCAAGACTGGTGGGAGACTGCCCAAGATAGGTCTACGTGGAAGAAAGGGAGAGAGGTCTTTATCCAGCAGTGGGACATTATAAACAGTTAAATTTTAAAAAAATGCCGTTATTATAAATCAATCCGGCGACTATCTCACATACGTTGAATTACTCCAAACCTAAGCTCTGCGCTTGAACTGTGAGTAGACACAGGTAGGTACTTAGTATAGAGAAATATATAGAAAACATCCAAAACTCAAGAATAATTACTCGCACTCATTACACAAATAGTTTCCCTTGCTGGAATCGCACCAGGGGCCTAGTTTCGTAAAGATCAGATCAACTAGACTAATGTTCTAAGATCCGAATAGGAGACGACCTACACCGGGCTGTTTATTCGATAAAAAGTATTTTATATCAAATTTAATATGCTAAGTAATGTATGGTGAATAGGTTTACTGAAAAAATTCAGTCCAGTCCATATATGATATAAAAAAACTGAAAATGAACTTTTTTTTAAATTTCTATTGCTTGTTAAATAGACCAATTACATACTAATCGAAAGCATGAAGCCTATAGAATATGCAAACGTTAGGTTTAGTGCAAATTATTAGTACTGACTTACCTACCTACCCAATAGTTATGACGTGAAAAAATATTCAACCTAACGTTTGCATATTCTATAGGCTTCATGCTTTCGATTAGTATGTAATTGGTCTATTTAACAAGCAATAGATTTTTTTAAAAAAGGTTCTTTTTCACTTTTTTTTTAAATCATATAAGGACTGGATTGAATTTTTTCAGTCAACCTATTCGCCATACATTACTTAGCATATTAAATTTGATATATAATACCTACTGTTTATCGAATAAACAGCCCGGTGAAGGTCGTCTCCTATTCGGATCCCCTACTATAACTGGGTCGTCAAAATATTATGAAATACATAGGTAGTTAGTTTAAGCAGAATCATAGTAACTCAGGTCAGGATTGTTGGTCGGTTGCAACGGCCATCGATTCTCTACGTGACTAACATAATGCCGGAGGACTCACCCTGATGTCCTTTTTAACCGACTTAAAAAACCAGCCAAGTGCTAGTCGGACTCGCGCACAAAGGGTTCCGTACCATTATCTATAAAAAACACGTTTGTTGTATGGTAGCCCCGCTTAATTATTTTTTAAGGTGAATATAGAACTATATATTCTGTGAATATACTTATTAAGCGTCTACCTGTTGCCGTTATTAATATCGAGCAAAAAACGGCAACAAAATCACGTTTGTTGTATGGGAGCCCCCCTTAAATATTTATTTTATTCTATTTTTAGTGTTTGCTGTTATAGCGGCAACAGAAATACATCATCTGTGAAAATTTCAACTATCTAGCTATCACGGTTCGTGAGATACAGCCTGGTGACAGACAGGCAGACAGACGGACGAACATTAGAGTCTTGGTAATAGAGTCCCGTTTTTACCCTTTGGGTACGGGACCCTAAAAAGGAGGAGGTTCTATTTTCCGCTGTATGTATTTTTTCGTGTATGTGCACCGATTTATTTTATTTGTCAATTTTTATTTGGAGGTGATACTCCCAAGGTGGTCTCATTGTCACCAAATTGTTATCTGATCAGGGGATCTGTGAGGAATTGAGGGAACTCCTCAAATATTATAGGCATACAGTAACAAGTCTACTATCATCAGAGATTATGTCTAATCATTCAGAAAGTATCATTTGAAGTGGAACTGTAAATTAAAAATATGTGTTTATTTATAAAGACCACGTATGGCCACCGGAACTCCTCAATGGTACCTATTTCAAGGATGGCGATAATATATCTGGATTAAACTAGATGAGCGACTATGAGATAGCATATCTAAATGGTTGTAATATATGACTATAACTTTGGCGTTGCTCGCAGCTAGCTTGAAATGTCCTATAGTTTCTTATTAATTGAAAAGTGGGACTACATAACAGCATAATAATTATTATCTAAGATCACATAAAAATATAAATTAAAATCAATTATTAAAAAAAGAAAACAGCCTTCAAAAACGAAATTTTCAAAGAAGTAATTTTTTGCATTGTTGAAAGCGGAAGTCTTTTTTAAACATTTAAATTTTTGAATAAAGAAACGGAAACTAGGCACTGAATGAGTAGTACTTACTCAGAGTAAGCGTTTACATAATTGTTACACAGAGTAAATATAAATGGCGTACTTAATGCTAAGGCCTTCTATTTCATTCAGCCATTAGGACAAATTGGACAAACAGACAAGTTGAGGTTGGTGCTGGATTTGACAATAACCTTTAATTAAATAATTACAAATAGCACGTACAAACCACTAGCTGTTTCCCGCAACTCGGTCCACGTAGAAATCGGTTATCGGCGGTAAAATGTACCCTATGTCCTTCCTCGCCATGCCAAATTTCATCGAGATCGGTTCAGTGCTTCAGCCGTGAAAGCGTACTCGTAACAAACAAACAAAATGTAGACAGAATGACCAATTCTTAAATGTTTTTACCCTGACAGGACAACTTCCACTCGCCGCTTAATAATTGTTGCGTCGAGTTCAAGAGCGAGTTGTTAAATAGAACCTACCAGGGGCCTTAAGTGGCTGCGTTTATCGCGTGACAAAATGTGGATAAAACATCCGTCACTTTTTGACACGTATGTAAGTGCGAGTGACGAATGCTTCATCCACATTTTGTCACGCGAAAAACGCAACCATTTGGCCCGCAGAAGTCAAACACTGATTAAAATAATAACTTCTTTACATACACAGTATAAAATAAAATCGCTTCCCGCCGTCTGTCCCTCTGTATGTACGCTTAGATCTTTGAAACTACTCAACTGATTTTGATGCGGTCTTCATCAATAGATAGAGTGATTCAAGAGAAGGTTTTTATGTATAATAAATGGATTATGTACGGGTGCTACAGAAAACTCACATAAACCGAAGCGAAGCGAGGGCGGGTCGCTGGTAGGTACATAATAAAATAAATGTTTAAAAAAACAAAAAACCGCCTTCAAAAACGCAAATAATAAGTTCTTTAAAATTGTAGGCACCTAATAGGTTAGTCCAACTGAAGTCGGCGACCACAACATTTTCAACAAAAAGCCGACATAATAAAGACGAATAAAGAAGTTATTATTTGCGTTTTTGAAGGCGGTTATTTGTTTTAGTAAACATTTATTTTATTTTATACTTTTTAGTGATCATAATACGCTGTTACGTAGTCCCACTTCTTAGTTTAAATGAAACTTTAACTTATATCAAGCGCGCCGCAAGCAACGCCGCGGGAAAGTCATAGTCATATTTGAACAAGTAAATATTCTTCGTTGTAGTCGCTCAACTATCTTAATCGAGATATCTTATCGCTACCCTTTGAATCGGTACCGTTAAGGAGTTCCGGTGGCCATCTGCGGTCTTCATCATAAGTTCCACTTCACCAAATGATACTTTCTGAATGCAAATGCTGGACTTGTTACTAAAAATACTAAAATCGCTATATGTTTGCCTACAATATTTGAGGAGTTCCTTCAATTCCTCATGGATCCTCTCATCAGATTCAGATTTGGTGACAATGGGACCACCTCAAAAGTATACTCTATCAAACCAAAAAAAAATTTGAAATCGGTCGACAATTGACGGAGTAATCGGTGAATATACATAAAAAAAAATACAAACAGTAGAACGTATAACCTCCTCCTTTTTTGTAGTCGGTTAAAAACAAAGTCCCCTGCCGCTTCTGTCTGTATGTTCGTGATAATAACAAAAGCTACTGAACGAATTGTCTTACGGTTTTTACCATCAGTTAGATAACTTTTCAAGAAAGGTTTTAATTATAATTAGTTCTGGGGTGTAATTCTCTCAACAAGCAAAGATGAGCGAACGCAAGAGTGAAGTCCAAGCGGCGAGTTTAAGTAGTCCCGACAGAGCGAACAAAACACGTTTTAGCGCGTGTATTCTCAATTAGGCAGCCTTATACGTCCGACCCATCGTTCACTAGACGTTTATCACGGTATTCAGTCGCAATGTGAGGCCTGTTTTATAGTACTGTTAGGCGATGGGCTTGCAACCTGTCACTAATACGTTACTAAACATCTTAAAGCCATACATGATCTGTTTTGCCTTCAGGTCTAACTGACCGGATGCAAAAAAGCATCGTGTATGTGTAATTTGGCCTGAAGGCAAATCGCATCCGTCCGCCTGAACGATTTGCCTGACCGGACAGAACTCCATACATGATCAGTTTTACCTTCAGGTCTAACTGACCGGATGCAAAATAGCATCGTGTATGTTTAATTTGACCTGAAGGCAAATCGCATCCGTCCGCCTGAACTATTTGCCTGACCGGACAGAACTCCATACATGATCAGTTTTACTTTCAGGTCTAACTGACCGGATGCAAAATAGCATCGTGTATGTATAATTTGGCCTGAAGGCAAATCGCATCCGTCCGCCTGAACGATTGGCCGTTGGAAAAACTGATCCTGTATGGCCACTCGATCCGGTCAGGCGGAACTGACGCAGTTCGGCCTGAACCGATCGGCCTCTACATGTATGGCCACTCAATCCGGTCACGCGGAACTGACGCAGTTTGGTCTGAACACATCGGTCTTTACATGTATGGCCACTCGATCCGGTCAGGCGGAACTGACGCGTCGTCGTGGTTACAGAATCATCAACAAGTTTTTAGAGTTGTAGGAAATTCTGTAGCCCTTCCTACCCCACTCTGGGAACGAAGGCTTGAGTGTATGTATGTATGTATGTAGTTCTGTTTTATGTACGGGTGTAACACAAAACTTAAATAAACCGAAGCGAAGCCAGGGCGAGTCGCTAGTGAAAAGTAAAATATGGTTACCTATCACAACTTCGAAAAATGTTTGACCGAATTTTGGTTCGACAAATACTTTTCGTCAATTATGGTTTGGGTTTTTTTACGTTTGGCCGAATGATCATTTCGAATAGTTTTATTTATTCATTACTTGTTTTGGTTTTTTAACGATTTGACAAATTATCTATACCTCATTACTGGTTTCGGCGTATCAACAGTTGTCCAATGTAATGCTTTGTCTATTTGTCTTTTTCCTATTTCTGATTTTACCTTAGTATCCTTTGCCCAATATTACGGCTCGATTTATTCATAGTTTACCTAATTTTAAATCGGGGCAGAAAAAAAATAACCTCGAAAGCCAAGGCGGGAGCAAAGCTCCCGCCTTGGCCTTCTAACCTAACCTATCTGAGTCGGTTCTGCCCTGACTCGTCTTGCTCGTTGCATTTTGTAGATAGTTGAAACTAATTACAAGCAAGATTTTTTGGCCGAAATGAATATTTGACGTAACGTAGCAAAATCTATATGTAACATTGATGAAGTGAAAAATGGGTTAAGAAACAAAATACAAAACGATCCACAGGCTAGTTGTAGCATTGGTGTAATGAAAAATGGGCTTTGAAATAAAATACGTAACAATACATAGGGTACGTGACTACAAGGAGAAAAGTTGCTTGGACTAACGAACCATTTACTTAAAGTCAAATGGTGAAATAAAAAAATGACGAATCGTGCCATCGGAGAAACGATAAAAAACGAAATGTTTTCGGTCAAATGAAATTCGGTCAAAAACTTTTCGAGGTTGCGATAGGTTACCGTAAAATATGCTATCTTTTCCATCCATATTGCAGACGAATAATAGATCGCCGGATGTTGGTAGTACCTATTTAACGTTTTTTATAAGGACAAAGTCAACAAGTTATATGCGCAGTTTATTATGCGTGATTCTAATATGATACGCAGCGATGATACGTATCTTTTTACGACTTATCATAGTTAAGGTTGTCGTTGACGCGTATCCTGGTCTTTGTACAAATTAGTTTTTTATATTAAGACGATAATACGTAGGTTATTGGAGTATTTTTTGAGTTTAATTTAAAGGGAGATTCTCTGTATCCTACTAATATTGTAAGTGTAGGAAGTTTGTGTGTTAGTTTGTTACTCCTTCATGCTGCAAAGGCTGGACGGATTTGGATGAAATTTGAAATGGAGATTGCTCATAACCCTGGATTAACATAAGCTACTACTACTACTAAAATTAAATGTTGCCGAGGGAAGCTCGATAGTCGAAATCTACGCGGAGTCGCGGACGAAGTCGCGGGCACAAGCTAGTGTTATAATGCGACAGTTTGTGTGTTAGTTTATTTCTCCTTCACACTGCAACTGCTGGATGGATTTAGATTAAATTTGAAATGGAGATTATAGAGCTTAAATCTCGGTATAACAAATACATAGGTTACTGTAAATGCCGGAAAATTGTAAAGTTCCCGAGGGAATGACTATAACCGAAATCTACGCGGACGACTTCAAAGTTGGATAAGATATTATTGAAGGCAACCACAGAACACAAGTACCCTGCTAATCCAATACGCAGTATCTCAGATAAAACTCCTTTAGCAATATCAACCTTATTACTAACAGAAGAGAATTTAAACTGCTTTGGTTAGTAAATTTGGGATACTGCTGATTAGCTTGGTAGGGCAGAGTAATACTAAAGGTGACTGTGCATCCCACTTTACAGTGTACTAAATATTTTCTGCGACTCCGTCCGCGTAGGTATTGTTTATTGCTAATCACTTACAAACTGTGTATTTTTTGGGATAAAAGTATGGAATATTCTTCCTCAGGATATACCCTATCCCCTTGCCAAAGGTGGTTGGTCGTCTTTGTATGGGAGTTGGACCAAGTGCTGCCCGGAATCAACACATACCTATACCTACCTATACACATACTAGTCATTGCATGTGTTCTTATAGCTAGCACTAGACTGTTTCAAGAACTGTCCCGGGAGTAGGTAATGAATAAAAAAAGGACAACCAAATCATCAAGCAAATCAATTTAATAGTACATTACGTACTAATTGTCGTCATTGATTCTACCGAGGGAAAGTGGGTGTGATTCTCTCAAAAGCGGCGGTCGGTCGGACGAACGAGCGAACTCGCAGCGGCGAGTTTAAGTAGTCCCGTCACATTTTAGCGCGTGCATTTTCAATTTGGCAGCATGATTACTTAAACTCGCCACTGCGATTTCGCTCGTTCATCCGACCGACCGCCGTTTTTAAGAGAATAACACCCCAGCCGGCCTATTATGGTCTCGTTTATCGATGTGGATAAACGTGGACAAAACATCTGACACTGTCTGATCAGTATGCAAGAGCGGAGCTGTGCCAATATTAACCAATAGAATCTAAACTAACGTGCGCAAGGCGCGCTCCACGTGACCGCTTGCGCTTTCTATTGGTTAATACTGGCACAGCTCCGCTCGTCTCCGCCTCAGTGGAGCCGCAGCCTAATACGGGCCCAGGGCGCCTAACAATGTCTAGGTGCCTAGCCACCCTAAAGAGTCTAAGGGCCGGTACAGACGGACTACAAAATGGCAGTTCGAGTGCAGTTCTGATGCAGTTGACGTAACTGCTTCAAAATGTACGTACGCCAACTGCACTCAAACAGCACTCGAACTGCTATTTTGCGGCTGGGTTGCAGTTCAAATGCTGTATGCTGTACCAGCCCTATGAACTAATCTAGGCGCATAACGTGCGCACAACAGCCAATTATAAACATTCAACAACAACAACATCTTTAGTCGTCAGTGGCGTTGTGGGCGTGAAAGTATTTTGTGACGTCGTTGGCGTTCAAAGGGTCCATTTAGATCAGTGATCCCCAAAGCGGTCTATATCGACCCCCAGGGGTCGACGACGACCTGCAAGGGGTCCATGTGAGCGGATAAAATAAATGGGGGTCCATGAGATTAACATGGGGGTCCACGATAGTGGATCCAATTTAAGCAGGTCGTGACTTTAATTTTGGCTTTCCATTATCTAATGGAATAATACATATTCATACACAGATAGTAGGTACGGAGGTACCTACCTACTTACTTACGTAATACTTTCTTATAAATATATAAATAAAAATAAATATATCTATATAAATTATGTTTAAATTTTCTCTGTGTATAGTCTTTTACTTTGTAAGAAATATTTTTCTGCCCTTTTTCACTGTAACATTTAGCCTGTGTCAATTTTTAGACGGCTAGAGCTCCCACGTTATCCGCGCAAATATTTTTGCTTTGTTTTTACGTGATAACGTAAATATTAGGTAAGCAGGGGTCCACCCAAAACCGAAACAAATGCCAAGTGGTCTATGAGACAATAAAGTTCGGGGACCTCTGATTTAGATAATTGCTTACAGAAAGACCATAACAAACCAAAAGTGCAAAGTAAAAAAAGGGTTTTTTTAAATAAATGTACCGTAAATCGGAGTGAGTAGGGATTAAGGGGTGAGTAGGGACACAACCTAAAATGAAGCATATGTTACTAATTATAAGACTGAAATTATTTCCAATAGACGTAACGTTGTTGTCCGTTTAATAATTGTTCTTATTTGTAACAAGCTATGACTCATTTTAGCTTGTATCCCTACCCACCCCTTAATCCCTACTCACCCCGTTTTACGGTATCGAATGTTCCTCAGGATATACCTAACCTATCCCCTTGCCAAATTTCAAGTTACCATCAACCGTTTTCTCCTGGAAAAGTAACAAACACACAGAATTACTTTCGCATTCGGAATATCACTAATCCTATTAATAAATATAATAAATGCGAAAGTTTGTGTGTGTGTGTGAGTGTTACTGCTTCACGGCTGGACGGATTTGGATGAAATTTGAAATGGAGATACGAGTAGCTTATACACTGGATGTTACACATAGGCTACTTCTTTGTAATTAATATCTATAATAATTGAAATCTACGCGGACGAAGTCGCGAGCAGAAGCTAGTTAAGAATATCTCTCAGCGACAAGGTTCTACACAGTCTCTACGACCATGCCTATTTAAAAAAGGAAATATGAAATCAGTCGCACCGTAATAGAAGTTATCAATCCAAACAAAAGGCGTTTATTTTTGTTGAAGAATAAGGTCTCGGTAAGATTATTGCGTAAATAAATACCTATTCTTTTTAACCATTTGTTATAGTTAATCCAATTGTTCTTTTATCCGTGTTTATTGGTTACTTTAAGTTACCGTTGTAAACAGAGTTAAAAAAACTCCGTAAGACGCGTTTACGGGAACAATGAAACCTGATCAGAGGGCCCTGCAAAGATGCACTACACTAACTAACGTTTCTATTCGATTCGTTTTTTAACCGACTTCAAAAAAAGGAGGAGATTAGTCTTTTTTTTTTTAAATATTATTTCATTATTATTATAGCACCATTTTTTTTTATAATCTTTTACAATTCCTGAGATACGGTCCGCTGATAGACAGACGGACAGCGGAGGTTTAGTACCGTTAGCACCCTTTGGGTACGGAACCTTAACCTATAAACGGAACGACCTCTGAACCGGGCTGTAAAGTATACTTGGACTAACATGGGATAAAAAGTATATTATCCCGGAAAATTGGACAGCTATCGAGGAAAGCGGGCAGTGACGCAGGAGCTGGGTGGTGATCCTCTCAACAAGCAAAGGTGATCGTTCGCTCGAGTGAAGGTCCAAGCGGCGAGTTTAAGTAGTCCCGACAAAGCGAACAAAACACATTTTAGCGCGTGTATTCAATTTGGCAGCATGACTTCTCGAACGTATAAGGCTCCCTAATTGACAATGCACGCGCTAAAATGTGTTTTGTTCGGTCGGACGGGACTACTTAAACTCGCCGCTTTTATTCGCTCGTCCTTCCGACCGGCCGCCGTTTTTTGAGAGAATAACACACCTGAGAAGATATTCTTAACTTTTTCGGTCGTGATGAAGAGCTAATTAGGGTTCCGTACCTAAGGGCCGGTACAGACGGGCTGCATTTGAACTGCAACCCAGCTGCAAAATAGCAGTTTGAGGGCAGTTCTGATGCAGTTGATGTAACTGCAAACCAACTGCGCAGTCCGCTAGCAGTTGGCGTGCAGTCTACCTTAGCGGACTGCGCAGTTGGTTTGCAGTTACATCAACTGCATCAGAACTGCCCTTGCATTTTGCAGCTGGGTTGCAGTTCAAATGCAGTCCGTCTGTACCAGCCCTGAAGAGAGCCCTATTTATATGCCTATGCTGTGCGTCCGTCCTAACTTTATTTAATGTAATTTACTTTTTAACCGACTTCAAAAAAAGGAGGAGGTTCTCAATTCGTCGGGTTTTTTTTTTTTTTTATGTATGTTCCCCGATTACTCGAAGACCACTGGACCGATTTGAAAAATTTTTTCGTTGTTCGAATGGGTATACTTTCTAGTTGGTCCCATTGTCACCACGTCAGGATCTGATGATGGGATCATGGAGAAATCAAGAGAACTCCTCAAATATTATAGGCACACCTATAGCGATTTTGGTATTTTTCACTGTAACTCATGCATTTGCTTTTGAAAAGTACTATATGGTGAAGTGGAACTGATGATGAAGACCACAGATGGCCACCGGAACTCCTTAACGGTACCTATTTCAAGGGTGGCGATAAGATATTTCGATAAAGGAAGTTGAGCGACTATGACGAAGCACATTTAGGTTTAAATATGACTATGACATTCCCGCGGCGTTATCTGCGGCGAGCTTGACATTTTCTATAGTTTCTTATTAATATTTAGAAGTGGAGCTACGTAACAGCATAAATAGGATCACTAAAAAGTATAAAATAAAATAAATGTTTAAAAAAACAAAAAACCGCCTTAAAAAAGCAAAAAATAACTTCTTTAAAATGGTAGGTAAATAGGTCAGTCCAACTGAAGTCGGCGTCCAACAATATTTTAACCAAAAGCAGACTTCAGTTGGACTGACCTATTTACCTACCATTTTAAAGAAGTTATTTTTTGCTTTTTGAAGGCGGTTTTTTGTTTTTTTAAACATTTATAAGTATTGTTGTTGTCTGTTTTATGTTTGAAAAAACAATGCTGGAGTTTCTTGCGGCGCTTCTTCTCCGCAATGATGGTCTTGTCCGAAGCGCTGGTAGATTCACTCTATATTACCGAAGTGTAAAAGAGCTCTCATGTGGCCTATTTCCTGAATAAATATTTTGAATTTTGTTGTTTTTGAATTTTTAAACTTCTTTATCTTTTGACCCGTAGAGCGGGTTATTCTTTTTCCGAATATGTCTTATTACAGCGGATTTACTAACATATTTTTTTTAAGAAAATGAAATAATTCAGGGCTTCCCCATACAAAAACCTTTTTTTTCAGTGTTTTTGTTGCATTGTAAAAACGGTAAACTAATTATACAAGCGTCTGGTAGATTATAGTACAAACGCTGACGAAAAACAGCAAATACTAAAAAAAATGCTCAACTGTGAGTTGGGCTTGCGCTGATTCGATTGGAAATCGAATTCAAATCGGAATATAATAATAGATACCTACCTACTGTGTGGCGTACGGTACCCTCCGTGCGCGAGTCCGCTTCGCAATTGACCGGGTTTTTTAAATTTTTCTTCATAGACATTAAATTGCAGCGTAAAACCGTGCTTCTCATCTACCAAGTTAGTAACTTTAATAAATTTAACAAGCGTTTATTATTTGTAGGTATGTTTTTAACACCTTCAAAAAAGAGGGGTGTTCCCAGTTTAACATGTGTATGTGTGTTTGTGTGCGTCTGTGTATCTAATAGCCCGCAGGCATTCCTCCATCAGAGCAGATCCTTTCCAGGTCCTGAACTTCTAGTTGTAGAGTGAACACGCTCATCTAATGATCTGTGTGTCTTTTTATGTATCTGCGTATCTATACTATGTAACATCGTAACTCTCAAAAGTTTTTTTAAAGGCCACTTTAATCGGGATTGTTCTTAAGGCCCCTGTATACAATGGCCAATCATGGGCCAGCATAGGGACGGAGTGATGCGTAAGAGTGGGATGCAAGAATATGTTGCTCGCTCTAAGTTGTAAATGCGTCCTTTACGTTAGCCCATGATGGTGCCTTTAGTTTAGGTTTCATGAAATCGGTTGTGCCTTTTAAGAGATATCAGTGGCCCGTTTCACGAAGCTACAAGTTACAAATTACAAGCGGAACTCTCTATCTAGTAAAAGGAGTTAGAAAGAAACTTCCGCTTGTAATTAGTAACTTGTAGCTTCGTGAAACGGGCCTCAGCTGTGAATGTAGGGGTTGCCATTATGCGCGCCACTTCACGCTGTTTGCGAGCGTAAACAAAACTATGAATCGATGCTATTTATAATAATGTAAATCACGAGACCGTGACTTTCCGTTGAACTCATCCATGTACCTTTAAGAGGATTGTGAAAATAAAATCTCCATACAAAATGCGAAAACGTTTCTCTCCCCTTGATCCTCGTCCGATTTTTACGATTTTTGAATATGTTGTAGATATCATGAAAAACTATGACTGTACGTTTTCCTTTACACTAATATGTTTCTTAGAATGAAACAATTTTAAAAAACAAAAACAGAAACGTACAGACCTAGTTCTTTATAATAACTACAACATATTCAAAAATCGTGGAAATCGGACTTGATTTAGGGGGTGAGAAACGTTAACGCCCGGAGCTAAATTTGTATGGTTTTTTTTTGACAGCTGCGCGATTTTAGCGGCGCTTCACAATCCTCTTAACTACAGAGATAAAACTTCCATAAAATACGGTAACGCTTCCCTCCTCATAAACCTATCCCGATCTTAACGATTTTTGAATATGTTGTAGATATGATGAAAAACGAGGAAATTAAAAGAAAAAGGAAACTTACAATTATAGTTTTTCATAATAACTACAACGTATTGAAAAAATCATCAAAATCGGGTTTGTAAGTATGTATGTCGATCACGAATATTTCAATCATTCATCACCTACTTATTCCAAAAGCCTTTAACTATTCAAAAAAATATTCTTAACCTATCCGTAGCACGAACCCCTAAAACAAACTCAAGTTCTCATACATAATTTTACGTAAATTTCTTGATGACGATATACGATAGTCAACGCCAATGTCAACTTCCCGACACATTTCAACTTCCGTTAACGTTCCGAGTAGGTATATAACGTCATCAAGAATAAATGTACCGCCAAGCACCGCCATTCTTAATAACAGGCCCTTTCATTTCACATTGCATTAGCCATCTTGCTTTGATAGCGTTATCATAATGTTGACGATATCGAAGTAGGATGAGCTAAACCCAAGTCGAATTAAAGTTCAGACATGACGAATAACGCTTTGAAATGTAATTGACAATTATAGTTTTGCCTGTGCGTTGCGTCGCAACGCTGCCTTAAAGCTAAAGAAGGCGGCTAACTGCAATGTAGCACACAAAGCATTCTGTTCCTACTTTATTAGTAACCACATTAAATTAATTTAAAATGCTTATACTATTGCTATGCTGTTAAACGCCTTCTTTGGTATTACAATAGAACGTTGTGATTTCAACATAGAACGATGCGAGTATTTCAACGCATTGTGTGGCATCTCGTTCTAATTTATTGTAGAACAACGCAGCGACGACGCATCGCACAGCCAACGCTCGTGTGGTATCCCTCATAGGTAAGCCCACGACGCTACTGACGACAGCTTATGTCAATACATTTTCGATAACGATACCTTTCGTAGAATACATCTTGTTTAGGGCCACAGGTGTAGGTCGGTCAAGAAAGTGGTCTACCATTTTCGACACAAGTTTCTGTGAGATCTATTAATTATCGCTTAGGTTGACACTTGTCACTGTCATAATATCATTGCAAGGGAAAATCGAACTTGTTGTATCATGACGTGCAAATGAACTTCAATCGTATGGTGGTAGACCACATTTTTTGGCCAACTGTACCTAAGTAGATTGATCGTCAACATAGGGAAATTATCAAACATCTTTACCGACTTCAAAAGTAGGTTCTGTGTTTTGCGACTTACAAGACCTAATAGGAAAAAATACACTTGGGCCTCTATTCTAGCCATAAACCATATCGTCTTTGACCTGTTACGGGTTTTTTTTTTACTCGTCCGCCGTCACTGTCAAGTAAATAAGAGCTACCAAAAAAATGACAATACGATAACAGAGAGCACTGCCAAGATGCACTAAGCTAACTAACGTTTCTATTCGTTTCGTTTTTAACCAAACGTCATCTACCAGTGACGCGATTGGTTTAAAAACGAAACGAATAGAAACGCTACTTAGCGTAGTTCATCTTGGCAGGGCCCTCAGGTCAAAGACGATGTGGTTTTACGCTTTAGAATAGAGGCCCTGATGGTAACTGAGATCCATGACCCATAGACACTTGCGCTCTTAAAACTATAATCAAAAGACTGCTATCCTAAGACCGCAAATGCGTTACCAACCTTGAGGACTAAGATATGGGTTTATGGGACCATTTCTATGTAAATTAGTGAACAATAATATCCATACCAATTTACATACAATACCATCTTCAAGGATAATGTGACCTAGAAAATGTACTTTACAAATAACTGAATAAATATGAGGGAACAATAACACACAAATTGACCTAGTCCCAACCTAAGCTCTAGGCTTGCACTATGAGTACTAGACAATGATAAATATACTTTTTAGGGTTCCGTACCTCAAAAGGAAAAAAGGAACCCTTATAGGATCACTCGTGCGTCTATCTGTCTGTCCGTCTGTCACAGCCGATTTGCTCCAAAACTACTGGACCGAACGAGTTGAAATTTGGTACACATATGTAAGTCAGTGACCCAAAGACGGACGCGTAACGTAATTAAATGAATTTGGGATAAGGGGGCCACTTTTGGGGGGTAAATTGGGAATTTAAAAAAAAATGCAATGCTTATTGTGTGACATGTCAAATGAAAGGGCCTCTTGTGAGCATCTCAAATATATATTTTTTATTTAACAATTTTTAAGTAATTTAAGAAAATATGCAAAAATCGACCATCCCCCTCCCTTATCTCTGAAACTACTGGCCTCAATATTTTGAAAAAAATACGGAAAATAATTCTTCACCTATACATTACAAGAAAACCTATAACAAGTTTGAGTGTTCAAAGTAACATAGGAAAATGAAGAATGTCAGTAGGTACGCCAAATGGCTTGAAACTTTGTAGCAGTAAAGTTTATAAATAAACAAACATACTACTTTTTATTTTATTCAAAAATACTCAGTAGTTTTGATTCTATGAACGTTTAAAATTTGGGTCAATAATATTAAAGCGCGCGGGGGCCATCTTGCTGGGGTGACGTCATCGCTTAACAGCGGTACGCGCCCTTATACGAAAAAGTAAGTTTACAGGGCTATAACTTTTTAACCGTAATAAGTAGCCAGTTGAATATATCACAGAACACGTGTTATTATAAAATCTATCGTTTAAAATTGTACAATGAACATTAAATCAAATCCCAAGAGGGGTCCCCATACAAGAAACATGAAAAAAAAAAACATTTTTATACGGATTGTATTTTTATAATGGCTTCTTTTTTTTTAATTTCCTAATGTAGCCCCCTTGTTCAAAATTCATTTATTTACGTTACGCATCCGTCTTTGAGTCACCGACTTAAATATTTGTACCAAATTTCAACTCGATCGGTCCAGTAGTTTTGGAGCAAATCTGCTGTGACAGATGGACAGATAGGCAGACAGACTAACAGACAGGCATATGGTGTGGAGACTCCACGCGAGTCGAACTCGCACTTGGTCTGTTTTTTTTCCTAGCATGTATTATTATTTTATTTTGTTTTGTTTGTGTTCTTACTTATATAGAGAAATACATACTTAAATAAAAATAGAAAACACCCAAGGCTCAGGAACAACTCGCGCTCATCACACAAATATCTGCCCTTACCGGGATCTGAACTCGGGCCCGCTACCTATCGTAATATTGACCGAAATAGCTCTTATTTACTTGATAGTAATGCCGCCCGAACCATACGATAACATGTAAAAAGCAATATAGTTATATCCAGTAGAATAAAACCCAGGCCAAATCCAGTTTGCGATAACCAGTGATCGGAAATAGGTGAGCTAATTTGCCTAAACTTGATGCATGTTCATTCAATAATGTATTCCCATCTCTCTCACGCATGAATGAATATGCGTCAAGTTTAGGCAAATTAGCTCTACCTATTCCGATCACTGGCGATAACTCTCGGAAATTGTAAACTTTGACGGCATCGTTATTACAGCGCCGAGATTCTAAGCAGTGATAACAGAGCAGAGCGCCCTGCCAAGATGCACTACGTTAACTAGCGTTTCTATTCGTTTCGTTTTTAACCCAATCGCGTCACTAGTAGATGACGTGATACGAAAAGTCACGTGATCTACCGGTGACGCGATTGGTTTAAAAACGAAACGAATAGAAACGCTAGTTAGCGTAATGCATCTTGGCAGGGCCCTCAGGGGGGGTTATTGCCTAACGCACTCGCAATCGTTTTCATTTTGAAAGTCGAAGGCGAGTCTGCATACAAAACGAAAACAATTGTTCCACTTTAGATAGAAGTCGATTGCGATTTCGAGTGCGTTAGGCTATGGGCCAGCTGTATTGTTTTCACCTCGGCCGCCATTACTGTAAAGTAAATAAGAGCTATCAAAACGTTGACAATACGATAACAGGTCAAACACGATATGGCTTTTACCGTCTAGAAGCTCGGCCCTGATAGGTATATAAAACTGCTAGAATACCATAGTAGTTTAGATTGTAAAAACAAAATAAAAAAACGGTCAAGTGAGAGTTGGGTTCCGTACAGTCAAGGACTTTAATTGTTATGCCACTATGGAACCCTGTCATAATCAGCGTCAAACCACATGACAGAAATTACGCTTTAAATGAATGATTAACGTTATGCGACAGGGTTCCATAGTGGCTTAACAATTAAAGTCCTTGACTGTGCCGTCGCACAGTAGGTATTATTATATTCTAGTTTGAACTCGATTACGAAACGAATCAGCGTGAGTTGACACTTGAGCATTTTCAGTATTTGTTTTTTTTTTCAGGGTTTGTACTATAACTATACAAAATTTGAGTCTTGTATGTTTTACCGTTTTTATGATACAACAAATATAAAAAAACGTTAAAAAAAATCTTCTATGCCAGTGATCCCCAAAGTGGTCTATATCGACCCTCAGGCGATAGACGACCTGCAAGGGGTCCGTGTGAGTAGAAATAAAAAATAGGGGTCCATGAGATGAAAATGGGGGTCCACGATAGTTGATCCCATTTAAACAGGTCGTGACTTTAATTATGGCTTTCCATTAATGGAATAACTTTTATATTGTATAAAAAAAAACCTCACTAAATTGTAATTGTTGCCCGTGTCAATTTTTAGCCGACTAGACCTCCCATTTTATCCGTGCAAAGGACCCCGAAGATAGTTTTATAGTAAGTTGGGGGTCTACCCAAAACCGAAAAAAATGACAAGTGGTCTACGAGACAAAAAAGGTTTGGGAACCTCTGTTCTATACGAACCCCTTTATTATTTCATTTTCTTTGATTATCTTTATTTGTTAGTAATAATACATATTCTGCAAAAAAAAACCGATACCTATTACGGTTCAAAAGAAACAGCTTTTTAAATTTATGACGGACGGACAGCGTAGGCATATATATTAATATAGGGTCCCGTAGAGCTCCCTTTGGGTACGGAACCCTAAAATTATGGTCTTTCTGACAGTTTACCTATCCCTGATACTAGGAACAGGGCGGAAAATCCCAGATCGCGCACGTCAGACATTTTTCTATGCGCACACACACCGGTATAAGGAAATAGATCACAACTAGTTACTTTAGATAATAAGTAAGTACCTATGCGATTCGTAATAATAATATATGTTTGTAGGATAGATAGTTTAGTGTAAGTCGGTTTGGGTGAAAGCGAGAGAAGATTTAAGGAGAGAGACCCGGTTTTAAGAGGTTTCCCACTGTACTAACCTTTATTATTCTCGGGAACGCCTAAGAAATTTGTTTTTTTTTTCCGAATAGATATTCATCTGACCAAATAAAAAAAAGGCGAGTCGGCCTCGCCCCCCGAGGATTCCGCCATGACACGGTTAACTCAATTCAAAATTTGCCCCGCCGCCGTTCCTTGCATAAATACCCGGTTGTTTCTAATTTAATTAAAAATGTTGGGTTTTCTGATTTTTCCCTATATTTGTAGTATAAGACGGTATTACTTGCGAAATTTCATAGTTCTAGGTCAACTTTTTACACACTACAGCGAGGAAAATAAGCTCAATTCCGCATTTTTCACGGTTGCCCGTAATTCCACAGGTGTTAAATACGTCTTTCGTCACTCGAATCAAAGAAAAACATGCGAATATTTAACGTTGACGCAAAGATGAAGGAAAACAGAGGCCCTACTTTAAAAATCGAAGTTCGAAGTTACGTTAGCTCCATCCCTTTCTCTCGATTTTGTCCAGAAGGACGTGTGACAGAGATGGAGCTAACGTAACTTCGAACTTCGATTTTTAAAGTAGGGCCTCTGCCTTACTACCTCTATGCGTTGACGGCTTAATTAAAAAGTTTTGACTTAAGTTTTTTTTTATTATTTTGGATGCGTTTTGTTCGCACATCGACTTACTTGAACTGTCAGAACATTTTATCCGTTTTTACAACAAGAATGAAGGTTAATGTTGAATGCTGATATTTATGAATTAAAATAATGTTGTAAGACTGTATTTAGTATTTTTTACTCGATGCAATTCAATAAATGTGATGTTAAAAATTCAGCGGTTTTAACGTTTTACGTTTTGTTAGCTGTCAAATATCACTAAAGCTGCCTTCAAATGTCAAAACTCTTTCTTCACATGTGGATAAAAAGCGATTTTCTCAATAGATATCAAACAAACAAAAAGGGCTTTCCGAGCTAGTGAGATGAAAATAACTATTACGCATGAGTATGATAGAAAATCATTTTTGCTGTAACTTATTTCTATTTTCTACAGGCATGAAAGAACGTATTGAATATGCATCAAGGTGAGTTAGCTCTACATTTATTAACTCCAACTATGCTGATCGGTGGAGTTGAGGGACAATTTTAAAAACAAAACACCCAACAGAACGGGGTGTTTTGTTTTCTCTCTCTTCTTCTCTCCTATCTTCCTATCCTATCCGCCCATCATGTTACGAAAATTTTCAATGGAATATCAACCTATTAAATATGTATGCATAAAAATATATGTGCAATAGAGTAAATTTTCTTATATAATTGTCAGTCATAAAAACAATGGAAATTCCACTTTATCTCCTTTGCAATGGATCTTTATTTCAATTACCCATGATCCTTTCTAACTAAAGTCTGTTCCTATTAGTTCCGAGACTCTTATAAACAAATCAATTTAACATCATAACTCCATATTCGCGTACTTATGAAGGTTGAGCCTAGTTATATTATTTATTTATACACTTTGATGAAAAGCATATTCGCTGAAAACACCATTACACTGACAGAGTCCTGTCACAAAGATATATTTTATTCGAACTATTTCTGACATTGAAAATGTAGTGAGGTTTGATAGATTTGATTGATAAGTGAGGTCTTCGTCTCTGTCGCACCCAGCATATAATACGATGAAGATGATAAATATATATTCAACCTTTATAATAAACTAATTAGAGGTAACATTATTCTCATTACTATTTCATCCTCTATCTAAAGACAATCACAGTCAGGTATACTTGTTATTGTCATTGGCAGTCTGAATAGGAACAGACTTTATCTGCATATTGATCTTTCAAACTAATCCGCGAACTTATAGATTTTGGATAAAGTCCACTCCACTAATAGGATCTCTACTAAAGCTGTCATCCAAACGATTTCAAATCCACACAAGCGCTACACTGAACTAAAGTCGTCGTCAATAGAACTTGCAAAAGATGTAAACAACACCAAACGAACCAATTCACCATGATTACTCGATAATCACGTTCTTTTAAAGATCAAAGTGAGGTCTTTGCAATGATTTATATGATATATTAGATGAAATAACTATTAATTATACGTTATTTTTACCAAAAACACGCTTAGTAAATATTTGAGGTTATGTGTCAAACAGTACTAATTTGTTTATCGTTCACAAGTTCTATTGACGGCGACTATAGTCAAGTATTGCTCAATAAAGTTAAAATAAGTAGACAAAGCCAAATGTAGGTCCTATATTGTTGTTCATTGTGAAATTTGAACAAGACGTCACTCTGTATTGTGAAGAGCGACAAGATGAAGGCCGGCGATATTTTACTATTTTATATACTTACAAAGGAACACGCGAACGAGCATGCTGCGATCGTAGAGATAGTATTACGTATTTTTAGATTGCTATAAGGAAAATTGTCTAGCTACTTAATGTCAATGGATTGGGATGGAGGAAAATGTGTATAGTTCAGGACCTGACACTTAGAGAATCCTATACCATTAAACGAGCAATATTTGCATATTTGTGTGAATCAACTTTTAAGGTACTCCTTTTCTTTTGCGGTATTAAAACTTTCCTGGTGACTTATAATTAATAGTAATGTATGAATATTAAAATCAATCCACCAAATTTACAGACCTTACACGTTAAACAAACACCTCAAATATTTTTTAATCTTCCAAAAAACCTGGTAACCCAGGGTAAAATGCACATTTTCCATACAAAACCTAGGTACAACATCGTCCCCTGCGTTACCAACTATATTATTATTTAAAGCTGTACTATTTTAAATAAAATCATCTCAAATGTTAGCCTATTTGTCTTATTTAAGAAATGTATAAGCCACGTCGTTAGCAAATCTATAGTTTTTCTAAAAACATAATTTTTGAAACACGTCGAAAAATGGGGTGCACCTTAAAAGTTGATTCACCCATTTATATTTGTAATTACGTTCTCGGAATTCGCTCTAGCGATTTCGATGTATGCAATGTATGCAACGGGGGTGGAAAATCTAACAAAGTTGTCATCTTCGGAAAAAATCGTTTTCAACTCGAGTGACGCTCGGTCTTCCAGGTACTAAATATAAAATATGGTAAAGAGCAATGAAAACTGGTCACCTTTGTATAGAATTTCCATAGAAAGAGACCGGTTTTCATTGCTTTTGAGTGTAGATACTACTTTCAAAGCTAATAATTTCTTAACGGTCCTCGGATTTTCATCAAACTAAAGAACAACTAACTGTACTTTTGACTAATTTATAGTCGCGCCGTTCCATGAGGCCCGATTTGACAGCTGTCAACGCAGTACGAAATATAACCTCAAACATGCCTCAAACAAATATTTTGTAGAGATACCACGAATATTAAGGTGAATGAATTCGAATGAAAACGCACACGTTACTTAAAAATTAATTTAAATAAATAAGACGAAGAACCTGAGATATTGTTTTGAAATAAGGACTATTATAAATACAATTTGATGTAATAATAATGACGCAAATGATGCGTATCGTGACACTATCTACTCGCAAATTAACCAAATACTGCCTACCGCACGCACCGTAACGGGGCGTAACCTGCTACCCGCAAAATGCAGACATTATTCTCTTCGCGCTTCGGCCGAAAGAATGGACGAATATTCGGTATTTCGTATTCGGCAATTTCACTATTCGTGTGTTCTGTCACGCGTCTTATCCGTGAACCCTTACAGCGAGCCTAGTATGGTTGCGTTTATCGCGCGACAAAATCTGGATAAAGTATATCCGTCACTCTCATACATACACGTGTTAAAAAGTGACGGATGTTTTATCCACATTTTGTCACGCGATAAACGTAGCAATATTAGGCCCCCAGCATAGACTGCCCACAGACTACATATGCGAGCCATATTTGCCCGAGACTACACACCCCCTTAGTTAAACTTTCTATTAAAAATAAACGCGTCAGAATCAGTTTATCCTTTTGGAAGTTACGTAGCCACACACAGATACACAAGTTAAAATTATACACCACCCTAATTTCTGGGTGAAAAAGAACCTAGTGGAAAAGGGTATAAGTCGACTTAACTTGTTCTACAAAAGGGTATATACATGAACGGAGTATACTAGACTTAGACCCTTTTTCACTTGATCTTCAGAAGAGTTACACCCTTGTTCACTAGGACCCCAGATTTAATGGTGGTAGGACCTTGAGCAGGGTACATTTATTCTTTAATGTACCACCAAGCAACATTCGCATTGTTGTGTTCCGGTGTGAAATTTTTAGAATAAAGAATTTCCATATTTGTCATCAAGGTTGAGGGTCTTAGGATTGCAGTCTTGAGAATGCAAATGTCCGAGTCAGATCTCATTTACCATGCCTTTAACAATTACTACACCAAGTATTTAGTCTTCGAGTGCGGGATTTCAGCGTTGCTAGAGAGATTTATAAGATTTTTTGTCTCAATTGACTATTTATGCAAACTCGTATAGTTTAAGATATATATCGTTTGCATAATCGTCAATTCAGCCAAAACTGTTCTTTAAAATCTCTCTGCCATCACTGAAAATCCCGCACTCGCCGACTGAACACTCTGCGGGGCTAGACAAGTTGCCATCGAATACAGTTGACAGTTTCTTCGCATAGTTACCGCCCTTGGATACCGACGTTTATATTGTGATAGTGCTCGTGTTGAATTAGACCTGTCAAAATAGTACCGCGGAACGACCGTAGTTGTCAAAACTATCACTATTTGATTAGCGCGAGTGATAGTGATCACTTTACAGCGTGTCAGTTGTAACGAGTGATATATCACGTGACTTCTCACGTCAATTCCATACATTTTTCAAAGCGACAGATCACCTAACGCTAGCGTTTGTATTCGATGGCAACTTGTCTAGCCCCGCTCTGTATAGTACTTTTTTAATGGCATTGCAAGTGGGATCTGACACATGGACCTTGTCAACTACAAACTCAAAACCTAATAGTTTTATGTCTTGTAGTTACTATAGTGTCGTCAATTCACGAAAACCCACGTCATAAAAGTACATTGACGCATCCATGCAACGTCAATTGGATGGCGTAGTGCAACGTCATGGATATTAATCTCTATAATGATTTACCTCCTTTAGGAAAATGTGATATAACAATACGACAGCGTAAGAGCAAGTACGATCGGCCTAATAAGTGGCTGGACACTTTTGTACCTTGTCGCTTTAACGCCTTTGACAGATTAGTGCAGCAGTTCAAACATGACGTTAAAGTGACATAGCACTAAAGTGTGCAGCTAATACGGCTGACTCAAAATACTTTAAATGTTGATCCACCGTAGAGCCTTGTCATAATGACAGGGTCAAGTGACGAGATCGAAATAACATAGGAATTAATCGTTGGTTTTATGCGACAAGGTTCTATAGTGGTTCTTCAATTAAAGTCCGTGAGCGTGCCATGACCGACCGTAATCCGAGAAATACGCACCGAGAATTATGAACGGTGATAGGTATATAGATTATGGAAAGGAATGACTCACAACTCTTCAAAATATAAGTTAGTGCTTCTCTTAGATAAATCTTGTAAACATAAGCTGCGTCCAACCAGCAGTGTTCGTATTGGTTGTTGCGGTAAGTTCCTTGGTCCTTAGGGTTGGCAACATTTTCAATCTTAGGATTACAATCCCTAGATTGACACTATTTATCTCGGCTGAGATGCCCGTCTCAAAAAACATCTATGTTTATTTTGACTCTAACTTCTGCCTGCGACTTCGTCCGCGTAGATTTCGATTATCGTTATTCCCTATCAGGAACTTTTAAATTTTAAGGGATGAAAAGTAGTCAAATTTCATCCAAATCCATTCAGCTGCTGCAGCGAGAAGGAGTAACAAACTAACATACAAACATTAGCATTTATAATATTAGTAGGATGTAAGAAATAAAAGTCTTGGTTGTAAAATTACCATCCTAACCATTTCGCTACACACTTCAAAAAAGTTAGAGTTCAAATATGACGTTTGGCTACGTCAATAACAACTGAATTTTATATGAATAATACAATTTAAACCTGCGCGTGAGTCATTATATAATTACAGTATTCCCAGCTTCTAGCTTTCGGCTGGCTGTCGCTATCACGCTTGCACTTTTATTATAGTAAAAATTTCAGCCAGGTGCCAGGAGTATATTTTTAAAAAAATTATTAAAGAAATAACGCATAAAAATAAATGGCCATTAAATTATACATCAAACTCTCGAAATAAACTGTGTGGCTAGAAGAAGACGACATTGTCAGAAAATTGAAATAATTGATAAATGAGTGAATAAATAATCATTAAACCACGTTAACTCAGAGCTAGGACGCGAGATTGCCAGCGGCGGTGACGTGAAAGTGCAGTGACTTCATTGTCATACGTTGTTGTACCAGTCAGCGGTCCTTTGTTATCATCACGCGAATTGTTTTATTGAGATGTTTTTTGTTAGTTAGGATTAAAACGATGAACGCTAGAGTGCGAGCAAATAAAAACAACCTCAAGATGAAGCTAGTTACGAAATGCGTTTCGGTAAATTACAGCGCCAGCAGTACATCACTATTCCGGTACCTGCAACAATGAAGTTTGACATCTGTTTCTTTATAGTTGCTGTCAATATTTAGGGAACTTCATGAGCGAGCAAACTTGAAAAGTGCCATCACTCGATGCCGCTACTGTAAGAAAATGGTTGGTGAGTGGTCACCAATTGTGTGTATACATGAGGCATCAGCATGAGGCTCATGCTGGGCAGGAACCATGTCACATGTATGGCTACTGATGTGCCAAAGGAAACTTTCCAAAATTGCGGAACATTTCATGTAGGAAAATTTCGGAAACAACCCACAATTTTGTATGGGGAGTGTAACTTTCCGTTTCTTAAATTTAAATTTCCTTTATTTCTAGTGAAAGTTTCCGGAAATTTCTTAGAGGTTTTCCAACTTTTTGGAAACTTTCCGCAACTTGCACATCAGTATGTGTGGCACTACTAGGTCATGTGTATGGCTACTGATGTGCCAAAGGAAACTTTCCAAAATTGCGGAACATTTCATGTAGGAAAATTTCGGAAACAACCCACAATTTTGTATGGGGAGTGTAACTTTCCGTTTTTTAAATTAAAAAAAAAAGGATTTTTTCTAGTGAAAGTTTCCGGAAATTTCTTAGAGCTTTTCCAACTTTTTGGAAACTTTCCGCAACTTGCACATCAGTATGTGTGGCACTACTAGGTCAGGCAGTCATTCTGTATTTTTTTACAAGGTCGTATTCACCTTCACATTCAGTCACAGCTAGAGCTACACTTAAAAAAAAACGCGGTTACAAACAAAATGGCGTCATTCCGACCACTAGTACAAAGGCGTAACAAACACTGATATTTAATTTTTCTTCTCTCAGTAAATAGTAATTAAAAAATACGTTTAAGACATACTTGATTTTTATAGAAACCGCTTTTCAAAAACATTCTGTTGCCAGAATTATCATAAATTAGTAATTATTTTTTCGTAAAACAGTTTAACTTTCCTGTAGGCCTAGTATGGCTGCGTCTATATCGCGCGTCAAATGTGGATAAAGCAACCGTCACTCTCGTACTTATTTACGTGTCAGAAGGTGACGGATGCCTTATCCACACTTTGTCACGCGATAAACGCAGCCATGTTAGGGCCCCTGGATTGTTATTAAAAAAAACCTAACCTTACAGGTTCTCTTTATATCCATTAAACATTTTGAAAAATAATGGGTTCAGAAAAAAAAACTAATGAATTTTCGGACAAATGAAACAATAGAATAACAAGTTCAGACGTGCCGTTGGATACCTTTTTTATTATTTGTTTTTCTATCCTTTTGTTAGATTTATGTGAAAAATCGACTTCACCCGCGTGGAAAATCACAACAAAATTGTATGACCAACTAAAATCCTTCACCTTGTTATTGTTGTCTTGTTGTTGTGTCCTTGAGTACTTCATCATCAGCCTCATTAGAACTTGCAATCTATTAGTCATCTCTTACATCACTTATATGGTATCCTGCGTTTTGGCCGAATTTCGTTTGGCAAAATATATCGTTTCCCAACCATTTCATTTGCCAACCCGTTTTTTTCTGTAATTATAAATATTTCAGGAATTATTTCAGTACCATCGTGTAAAACCCCATAGGTTCGGATAGGTAATTTTTAATAAAAATCCTGAAATATTTACAGTTACAGAAAAAGAAGTTGTTATGATGGATTCACCACTACTCTCATAAACGGCAACCAATACATTGATGAGTTGGTTTTCACGTTTGAGGCGAGAGCTATTGTAACGACGCAATGTACTTCTACTGCATGCTTTTGCTGGACCAATGTAATCAGCAGTAAAGCCCGTTTAACATTGGTCAAGGACAGTGGCAAGTACAGTGGCAAGGACAGTGGAGTGAAAAAATAGAAAGCGATTCTATTTGGCTCCTCTGGCAAGGCAACTTGACTCGCTACTGTCCGAGCGGTTTACACTACTGTACTGTCCTCTGTCCTTGAACAATGTAAATCGGGCTTAAAACTTTGACGACACGTTAAGCCTATTCAGTAGTGACCCTGCCGACGAAGCTGGCGGTCCCGGGTTCGATATTGGGGAATGTTTATATGATAAGCGCGAGTATTTAGTTCTTCCTGAATCTTGGTTTTTTTCTGTGTATTAGCATCATTTCTCTATAAGTAGGTACACGGCAGGCAGGGCCGACCTGGACCAGAATCGCCGCATCAAGGACTTCATGGAAATCCATGGAAGAGGCATATGTTCAGCAATGGACGAGTATATGTTGAGAAGAAGAAGAGAAGAGGTATACATAATAATAAAGCAGTAAAAAAAATGTTTACTTTAAAAAAAATTTACAATAAATAATTCAGGGGCTTGAATTATTTATTCTATATCTACCAGAACAAATTTGGTGAAATTTGTTGTAGTGATAATGCATACGTTGAAGTAACAGACGACGGAGTAATTTTTATTAAATTAAAACTCTACCCTAGGGATAAAACGGGTATGCAAGTTTTAATGGAATTTTCATCATTTTTTAAGTCACGATCGTGAATATCGGTTTTTCACATACTCTTTTGAAACAAAAAACCCCTTTCTTTATTTTTTAAAACATACTATCGAAGGGGGTGAAACGGAGGATGGGAATTTATAATTACCAACCTGATGCACTTAACATCTTTTTAGGGTTCCGAGGTCAAACAAGGAACCCTTCTAGTTTCACCCTGTCCGTCTGTCTGTCTATATGTATGTACGTCACAATCACTTTATATTAGAAACTATCAAAGTTACAAAACTAAAATTTTGTATACATATAGATAACTATAACGCACATTAGGACCAATTATGATATAAATTATAAAAAAATATTATGTGACATATGGTTAGGTAGCCTAAAAAGAAACATGTGTATATCCTTATCAATTATGAGATTTATGAGATTTGGGGACCGTTTTGAAAACTCGTATATTGAACTCTAATAGTTCCATTTTCGCTAGAGTCACGTGTCCCCACCCCCTAAAGTCCAAACTATGAATAAGTAAAAATCTGGAAAATAGATCTCTTAAATGACAGCACATAATTATAACAAATTTAAAAGGAAAACTGTCACGACTAGAGTAAGTTTCCTAAATATGGACTAGGCACATAATATGGACCATGCTAATATTTCAAAAGATGTCGTTGCTATCGTAGCAAAGTTGGTCGCATTCGACGCGCTTGCAACGCGGCCTATTACCCTATATACCCGACGTATTACCCTGTTAGTATTACCGGTACTTTTTATTTATTAGAATATTTATAATTTATATCATATGTACACTATCATCACGACTAAGTACTGGTTTATCCATGTAATAAAATCTTTTATTTTATTTCTTAAGGTCACAGCACCAAAAAAAAGTTAGAAATGGGACGAAAATTCATGGCTATATTGGGTATTCGTGAAAAAAGACAGCTTAAAAGAAAAGGAAAACAAGATTAAAGGTCCTCCTTTTTAGTTCTAAAAACGATGATTTTTAGTGAATATTTAAAGTCCAAATCGGAGTCAGAATGAAAAATCTAGATCTTTGTATTGTGAAGGATGATTCTAGAAGAATGGATACAGTATTGTGCGTATTACAAGTTAATAAATAATTAGAATTATAAATACATTGTGATTCGGTCATACTAAAATTATTGTGGTCCATATTACGAACACTTGGTCTATATTGAAAATCCCATGGTCCATGGTCATATTATGTTACCTTGATTGCTTGTCTTATGTTTGACATATTTTATCAAACTTATTTAATTTATTTTGGTATTTTATGATATTTTTATTATAATCACATACGACCACATTGATTCTTCAATGATTAGTGTTGATTACACTTATCTGACTCTGTGGTTTATTTCATAAAGTTTATATGGTAGTCTATACTTAAGGAACTTACTCTAAGGCCTGATTTCAATGTTCAGATAACAGTAACGGTTGGGTAAATTGTAGCTTGGTCCTTTTCTATGTCAAATAAAAGAAAAGGATCAAGCTAAAATTTACCCAACAGTTACATCTGGACATTGAAAAATCAGGCTTAAGTAGACTTGATTTGTTCTTGAGATAGAGGCGACTAAAAAGTTTATACCTACTGAATATCATCACCGTCATCATCATCCCGAGGGGGTTGGGAGTCGATTTTCGGAAAATCCCTTCTTAATACACCCTTAGACCTCATAAGGAATCTACGTGCTAAGTTTGGAATCTCTAGACCCAGCGGTTTGGGCTATGCGTTGATATGTCAGTCAGTTTCTTCTTTTATATATTTAAAAAAGACTAGCTTCTTCCGCATTAAATTTGTAATTTTATCATCCCACGGGAACCATACATTTTCTTGGATAAAAAGTAGCCTATGTGCTATTCCAGGCTATAATATGGCCGTTCTGGCGCGATTGAGTATCGAACGTCCAAACTAATTTTATTAAGAAGATAAGATTAAAATCGGATTAAATACTCGTACTCTATGACACACACGTTCTATTGACAAATCATAATGGCAATTATTAGAATCGTTTTAATAGTTCAGGAGCTAGAGTAAACTATATGATTTTTTTATTACATTTTAGAACTTTTATTTTCTTTGTTAATCAACTGTCTAGTAATTATTAAATTGCTGGTATGATTTAATGATTGAAAATGATAAAATAAATAAATTACATTGACATATTTATGTAATTTTAATTTAAATTCCTACCTTCCTGGTCAGGCTTCGTGATTGTACAAAAGTATATTTTTGTGAATTACAGTTAAATTTCGTACAATCTAACCTTTACATAAGGTTATATTCAATTACCTATGTAATTTTCCATTTTCACAAACTATATATTTACAATAACCTAACTTAACATATTTTTTGTTCAGGAACCATGTTGCCCGGGAGGCGAAAGAGTGTGCGGCGTCGCGCCGCGCGTCAACACATACCACTATAAATACATACGGCCTGCGCTCGCGCCGATACTCTCGCCTAAGCCGCACAAGCGGACTCACCTTGCGCACGCATCAAAAACAACGCCAAAAAACAAAAATGAACAACGCCGAATTATACACGAAAAATCACGCTCTCCAAAAAAGAGACACCATTGACTGTTTAGAAGAATACACCGCGAAAATTAAATGGAAACAATGCGGTGCCAGAATTATCGATATCGGGTGCGGCGACGGCAGCACAACTGCGGATATTTTGAAAAGTTTTGTCCCGAAACATTTTGATTTGATCATTGGAGCTGATGTTAGTGAGAGGATGGTGAAGTTCGCCAACGACCACCACGGCGGCGAGCGAGTGCTGTTCATGCGGCTGAACATCGAGAAGCGGCTGCCCGAAGAACTTGAGGGAAAATTTGACCACGCGTTCTCATTTTTCACACTGCATTGGGTTAAGCGGCAAATGTAAGTAGATCTTTTTTTACCTTAGGGAAGTGCTAGGCAATTTTTGTGCTTACTCAGTACAGTATTTTTTGTAATGGTATTTTTTTTCGAAAATATTTATTGGTTTTACCCGACTGCGTCTAAAGTTTTTCGAGTGCAGTAATGTCGTGTTTCTGTGCCACGCTTTGCACCCTAAACGGCTTGATGGATTTTAACATATGAGTCGTCGTTAGATTCGTCTTGATTGTGGGAGTGACATAAGCTATTTTTATCAAAGTAATTAGATAGTTATGTATATTATATAGACAACAATATCAAAAAATGCGGTCCGGTATTTAAAGTTTGCTTTTTATTAGACTTGTTTATTGTATCTTTATTAGTGCGTCAACGTGAGGGAAAGTTACTTTAGTCAGAAATAAAATTTATGAACAGGTATTTATAAAGATTTAAATAAAAAACCCTAAGTTGGCGCCGTAAAGTCGATACCTACTTCTTCGACTGAGAGGGATTTGTTGGTAGTGGAAAATCCGCAACTGATATTTACGTACTTTTTCAATTATTGTGTGTTACATTTTCTTTATTTGAAACAGTTTCCGAGTGGGCAAATTAAAATAATGAAATGTTAATAGAACGCGGTAAAAACCGGTATCTATGTTTCTTTCTTACTTTCCCACTCGGTGGGAAAATTAAGGTGGAAGCAAAATAATTATAAGTGTAGCAAGCCCTTACTAATATTATAAATGCAATAGCCTTTATATGTTATTTGATCTCTTTAGCGGATCCTCATACAATTTCATACAGCTAATTTACGTGTAATTTACAAACCGAAAGACAAAAAAATATGTGATTGGATTTTTTTTTTTTATTAAAAAAAACTGCATAATCCAGGTGTCAACGACATTTAGCTGATTATAAATCTGTGTCAAAGTCATTGTCATCAACTAAATGTCACCATTCTTAGGGTTTCGTATTCAAACTAACTACCCGTTTTTCCATGTCTGCACGTCTGTCTATCCGTATGTCAGAAACTTTTTCTCATTACTCACAGAGTTACAAAGCTGATAAAGAAATTGGTCAAATAAATTGCAAGCATAATTTTTTACCATTGAGTGAAGTATTTACTTATTAGTATTCGGCGGACTTAATGCCTCATGGCATTCTCTGATAAACGACTTAGTAATCATTAGCCAAACAGCCAAAACTACAAAAACAAAAAAAAACAAGAAAATGAAAGCATAACGAATTTAAAAGGAAACCTATCACGACTAAGTAAACTTGATTGATCATTGAGATACAGGCGATTAAAGTGTTTATACCTACTAAATATCATCTCAGACAGCTCCATGTGTATGTTTGTGAAGAATAAAGATGTTTATCTATCTATCTATTCTAACAACTTTAAAAAGAAAATTCGTCATCATGGTCAATGCCATGCTCAGTGTGTTTCCAACACCTCAAAAAACAACAATTATTTATACATTCAAACAATTACTTGGCATCCGAATTAGTTAGCTTTTTGGGTTGGTCCCGTTTTTATCTAGCAGTTTATATGATTACGATGTAGGTACTTAGAAGCAAGATCGTCTAAAACAATTTGGAAAACAATCCCGGAATTTTCAAAAAAAAAAACAATGAAAACTGATGAAACAATGAATGATGATCTTCATTTTTAAAAGGTTTTCTGTAGAAAATCATGCTTATACATTTGTGTTGATTATTTAGGTACTGCGAAAATAAATAAACAATTTTCTGCTAATGGCCAAAGGACTTAACCGCCGCATGGTCTACGAAGTCTAGGTCTAGAATAGTAGGTATATGGTCGAGACCTTTTCATTCCGTCACTCATATAAACAAATCGATTTACCATTATTAATCATAGCATGGTCATATTATTTATTTATAAACTTAATCATATACTTCATGTATTATTTTGAGGTAGTAATCTCTATTTGTTTTATTTTTCGATAAAAATCACTTTCACTGAAAATAGAATGAGACTGACCGATTTTCAAAATGTCCTTGTCGTCAAAAATGTAATGATATATTGATAGATTTGATTGATTAATTAGTTAAGAGAGGTTTTTATCCAGCAGTGCGAAAGAGACGAATTAAACGGTTTAAGTAACAAAAAATCAATGGCGCGTTTTGTTTTAAAATGCATAACATAATACCAATTAAAATGGCTACAAGAGGATCGTGCCGTGTTAAATCCCCAAGTTAAATTCGATGTTACATTAACCCTGCCCTTTCCCTTTCTTTCGATCACGTAATAACTGGAATAAAAAGGTTAAAGCTATAAAAAATTGTAATTAATATTTCGGAGTACCTAACCCACCTGGGTGCGCGTGACGGAAGCGCGACGCCTACTCAAGGTCCGCGGGGCGCGCAATTTTGCGCTGCGTTGGCATCGCGCTACGTGGATGTTGCGCCCTCTGAGTGTAACACTTTAGTTTTGAACTTTTCGATAGGAAAATGATGTGATGTCTAATTTACTATAGTCATAGTTGACCAACACAACAAATTGGCTAGCTGGATATTGCAAAACGACGCCTTGGCTACGCGATTTACGGATATTGTATTTTCTCCTAAAAAATAATTGACTTGGATGACTCCAGAAGTTAAGATTTCAGAAAAGTATCCAGACAATTTTATTACCATTACATTCTCGTAAAAAAAAACAATTTAATTTACTCAAATCCAATTCTCTGTTCGTGTGGAAGAGCACCTTCAAAATTACCATTCGAACATATATAATATTGATTATGAATAGGTACTAATTAGGAGTAACACTATTCCCATCACTATTTCATCCTCTATCTAAAGACAATTATAGTCAGGTATACTTGTTATTATTATTAGCAGTCTAAGTAGGAACAGACTGTACGTGACAGCAGGTTCTCTGCCTTTTGGCCGAAATACGTTTGGTCGAATGTATCGTTTCCCAACCGCTTCATTTGCCAACCCACTTAAATTTCTGTAACTGTAAATATTTCAGGATTTTTATAAAAACTAACCTAACCTAACCTATAGGGTCTACACGAAGGTACAGAAATAAAGGGAGCGCCAAAGTTCAACTAAAATTGCAACTCCTATTATCGGAACTCCGAAAATGAATTTTTTATACCGCTGGAACCGTAAACTTTTCAGAAGTTCTGAAATATTCAATGTGTAGATAAGACTAGGTTAGGTTAGGTTTGATTTATAAAAATCCTGAAAATGTAACAGTTGCTGAAATAAATACGTTAGGAGTTGCGATAATTAGGACTTATGAGTCGTTATGAGTAAAAATAATTAGGTGAGCCAATATGGACCCATTCGACCAAACGTATTTCGGCCAAAAGGCAGGATACCGTGACAGCGCTAGACTTAAAAAAACACAACGCGGTTACAAACAAAATGACGTCATTCCGACCACTACTCCAAAGCGGGCGTAGCAAACACTGATAATATTCAATACAATTTTTTACCAGTAAATTGTAATTAAAAAAAATAGTATGCTTGAGACAAACCATTATAAACATTATTTTATCACAACACCTTTTCAAAAAAAACCTGGAGTCCTAATATGGTTGCTTTTATCGCGTGATAAAATGTGAATAAAACATCCGTCACTTTCTACGAGAGTGACGGATGCTTTATCCACATTTTGTCACGCGCTAAACGCAACCATACTAGGCCCACTGTTGTCAATGCGGATAAATCTGATTTTTGACCGAACGAAGTCAGTCAACTCAAACAGCGTGGCATTCGTATATTTGTGTATTTGTTTGACATTAACCATGAGTGTTGTTTAAATCCGATCTTCATGAAATTTTGTAAAAAAGTAGTAGAGAGCAACATAACTATTAGGTTTAAATATGAACAGGATCGATTAAGGAGTTACGGAGTAAGGGGGGAACTGTGAAGTCGCTCAAGGCCTTTATTCTAGGCGGTCAACACCTTTCGTCTTTGACCTGTGATCGTATTGCTAAAGTTTTGATAGCTCTTATTTAAGTAACAGTAATGGCTTCAAATACTAAGTCAAAGATGATATGGTTTTTACCACCCAGGACAGACGCCCAGGGAGCCTAGTCAAGATGCATAACGCCAAATTAGCGATTTTCGAAAATCTACGAACCCCCTTACTAATAAACGTTGAGTAATGGTGGTATAGCTATACAATGTTTTGTCCTTATCTATCATTAAAACATTTGAATTTGACAGATAAGGACAAAACATTGTATAGCTATATCACCGTTGACTTAAGCTGCTGCCAGATCGCTCGACCGCTTATGTCAAGTCCATACATTTCGAGTCGATAGAAAACAGAAACGTTCGCAGCGTTTGCATCTTGGCTAGACCTACAGGTCAAACTAATAGATGTTTAACTACCTACTTAATTATTTCTACAGGATGGCGTTTACGAATATCTTCAACTTATTGGCCGAGGGTGGCAACTGCCTGGTGTTGTTCACGAGCCACATGCCGATCTACGACGTCTACCGGGTATTAGCGAAGAACAGGAAGTGGAGCGCCTACCTCCAAGACGTCGACAAATTCACCTCCCCGTACCACGATTCTCAGGTAATTCTAATAGTAGGATACCTACGTCATAACTTTACGATGATATATTATTTTGAAGAATAAGCCTGCCCCCGTGTTATGGTCGCCTTTGTCGTGGTTTATAAATGTCAACATAGCATCCGCTTCTCTCGCTCGTCTCTCTGGTTAGAAAGTAACAGATCTTTTATCCACGTTTATCCACATCGATAAACACCACCATAATAGACCCCTGGGGCCTGGGGGCCTAATAAGGCGGCGTTTATCGAGTGACAAAAAGTGGATTAAACATCTGTCACTTTTTGACTCTTATATAAGTATGAGAGTGACGGATGCTTTATCCACATTTTTGAAACACGATAAACGCAGCCATATTAGGCCCCCTGGTTTCTATTCTACTCGGTAAAACTTGGTTGCTTTTAATCTATTCGGTCTTCCGTGACATCAATAAACCTCTTCAGAATTCCTTTCTAAACATCTAATATATACATTTTCTGTTTACCTATACTTAAGTACTGAGTCTACAGGCATTCCTTAACATTAGTTTTAATTTTGTTTCAGAACCCTGAAGAAGAGTTACGAGCCCTGATGAAAGGGATCGGCTTCACCAACGTGGATGTGAGGGAACAGGACAAGTCCTTCGTCTACAACGATCCAGACACCTTAAAAAGTAAGTTTTTTTATCGCAATGAAAAGTTTAACGAGCACACAGGCCACCCGAGAGGCCGAGACCCTATTATGGCTGCGTTTATCACGTGACAAAGTGTGGATAAGGCATCCGTCTCCTCCTGACACGTAAATAAGTACGAGAGTGACGGATGCTTTATTGACACGCGATATAGGCGCACCATACTAGGCCCGCTGATGGTAAGTTGGATCTGAGACCCATAGACATTTGCATATAGATAAATGGATTAAGTCATTTGGTGATAGCATGGTGACTCCCCTCCACGGGTTCTCGAGTGGAGACCGCGCATTGGCAAACGTAGTGTAGGAGGACGAGGAGGATGCGAGATGGAGCAATGATCTCCGCAGGGTGGCCGGCAGTAGCTGGATGAGGGGAGTTGAGAATCGTGCTCACTGACAAAGGCCTCTTCATATGCACGCGCATATGAAGAGGCCTTTATCATTGGACTGCTAGAGGCTGATGATGATGATGATGGTGACAGCTAATAAATTTGATATTTTTACCAATAAAACAAATAGCATAGAGGCATTCCATATTAGACCTCAGGGTAACGCATTTTCAGTCTAGTGCGGTCTTGTGATAGTAGTCTTGAGTCTATGGGTCTCAGACACCATAGAACATTTCGCTCGCCTCGCTCGTTCGCCTTTGCCATGCCAAAAAATCGTGCGTGTTGAGAATGCACGCCCTAAAATGTTATTTGTACGCTCTAGCGGACAACTTAAACTCGTCGGTTAATAATACGTCCGTCGAGTTGTAAAGCAAGTTGGTTAAGGTAATCCTACCATATTACACTGCTTATCTTATCTTACGCTACAGATGGGCCCTTTCACTTCGACCCCTTTGGGATCTTTTATGCGATTACCCTCTTACACAATCAGCTGTTCGAATGTGTAGGTTTCGTCACGATGTTTTTCCTTCACCGTAAGACCTTCGGGTAATGTACTTAAATAAAAACTCATTAGTGCATGGTAACCGCAGGGATTCGAACTCAGTACCTTACGATCACGAGTCGATCCCCTGCGCCATTAGGCTACCGACGATGTTGTACTTCCACTGCTAACTCCAAACTTCTCTCTTTTCCAGAAGCGTTAAAAGCCGTGAATCCGTTCAGCATACCAGATGAAAAATGGCAAGACTACGTGGCTGACTACATCCAGGTCCTCAGAGAGATGAAGATGCTGGAAGAAAACAATAACGGGAAGGACCCCTTCCTTGTATCGTTTAAATACAGAATGTTGTTGGCTGTGGGTCACAAGTAGGATGAGAAGAAGTTATACCCTGGGGTCGGAATAGGTAGAACTTATTCCAAATAGAACGGGGCAAGAGCAAGTCGGACCATGCTCAATGTAGGGTTCCGAAAACGTTACCACAAACACAAGACGATGATAACTCACTCGATGTTATACTGTAAAAAAAAAATTTACCTTCGCTTTATCAGACCATATATGGGAGATACCCGAAAAAAAAATGGTTCAAGATTATTTTTTACAACTTTGTCAGCTTAATGTAAGTATACTCGTATAACTATGCTAAATTACAGCTTTGCAGTACCTGAGTTAAACAGCGGACACATAGACATGGCGAAACTATAAGGGTTCCGTGACTACGGAACCCTAAAAACTCGACGCATGTACGGTCAAGGAAATGTATTCGCGTACCTTTTTCACTCTTGTCACAATGGCAATAAGAGTCAAAAAGGTACGCGAATACATTTCCTAGAGTGTACATTCATGCGTTATTGAGACGGAAAAACGTTGTTGAATGAATATGCGTCATGTTTCGGTCAATAAGCACTATTCCAACCCCTAGCTATATGACACAGAGCACCCAAAGGTTCAAAGTTGTAGGAATAAGATTGCATAATTCCACACGTTTTTAACCCGACTGCCAATAGAAAGGATTTTTTCATGGAGTATTTATGTACAAACACCAGCAGAAGTAGATGGACAACCAAATCTACACAAGTTCTTATTCTCTGGACAAGAGATTAGTGTATAGACGCACCTTCAGAACAAGAGAGACCTAATTCAAAATTTAAGCTTTCATACTTCAAGTCATAAATTTATTATTATAGAGACCTAACTCGAAATTTAAAATTTCTCAATTAGGTCACTATTGTTCTGAAGGTGCGAATGATGAGCTCTCTGACTGTCCAGTCCACCTACTTTTGCTGCTGACTTATCAATGCACAAGGTCGTAAAAAGTATTCGGAAAAAGTCGGTGATACTCGTATAAGACCGTGTGAGAGCGAGTGAGGAAGAAATACAAACCCGAAAGACCTTTTAAGAGCTAGGTACAGGGGCTCTAGCCAAGATGCAAACGCTACTATGCCCTACTAAGCTAATAAGCAGTATCCCAAATTTAATAACCAAAGCAGTTTTAATTCTCTTCTGTTAGTAATAAGGTTGATATTGCTACAGGAGTTTTATCTGACATACTGCGTATTGGATCAGCAGGGCAGTACTAATGTTTTTATTTTCTATCGCTCAAAATGTATGGGATGACAGTTGACCACATGGTTTATCGCAATGCACGAGAACGTCATCTTAGGCCATGTTGTTTGATCAGTAGTTAAACTAACTAATTGTTAAAATTCGAAAGTAGGAATGGAAAATTTGACACATTTCCTTGGGATTTTAACCATTAGTAACGTTTTTAACCGACTGCCGAATGAGGAGGGTAATGTGTTTCACAGCCTATATATGTATGTTTGTTGCTTTGTGGCACTACAAAAACTAAACCCGTTGTCCGATTTAGATGATTCTTATGTTATTCGATTTATCTGAATCTGGTGAGTGTCACTGAAGATATGACAGTAATCAAAATTCAATATGGCGGCAACCAGACGCCATATTGTGCAAATTAAAAAAAAGAAAGTCGACCAAGTAAGACAAGTGAGGTATCATTGAATAGGGATTTAAAAATCATCTATAGGTTTCTTTCATCATTTTTAATTTTTAATGATCGTTTAGGATTTATAATGATTTAAAGTTGGTTAGCAACTGAACAGTCGGGTTTTAAAAGCTTGCTTTTTGTTAAAGTTATTTGACCGTTAGTTAGTTTAACTACCGATCAAACAACAGAGGGCTCAGACAAGAAGCACTACGCTAACTAACGTTTCTTTTCGATTCATTTTTAAACCAATCGCTAATAATGCTTGATTAAAGTTGCTGCTGTTTCTTTGCTATAGCAATAGAATAAGACAACACGTCACTCGCGGCAGTTAGTATAGTATCTGAATGAATAGTACATTTCAAATTATATCACTATAAAGCAAAATAAATAAACTTTGACCTGATTGTATGTATGATTTTATGCCTCGTAGAGGCTGTACGGATGTTTTCGTTTTGTTTCGTTTCGTTTTAATTCGTTAGCTAGTGTTACCGAATAATTTAATTTCTATTACCGAAATGGCATTTTGAGAAAATATCTACATAAGTGAACCACTGGCTCTTTTGCCTCCTCTAATATTAAAAACAAGTGTGATTCAGACATTGCTACCGAAGTACGGTAGAAAAACTATCTCTAAGAACCTCAAGTATTAGTCTATTTATATTTAAAGTTATTTCTTAAATGATCAGTAAGTTTAAATATTAGTCGGCTCAAGAAATATTGACGTCTTCCTAAAGTCTGTTCCTATTCAGACTGCCAATGACAATAACAAGTATACCTAACTGTAATTGTCTTTAGATAGAGGATGAAATAGTAATGAGAATAATGTTACCTCTAATTAGTTTATCAAAACGGTTGAATATATATTCATCATCATCATCGTGTTATTATGCTGGGTGCGACGGGGACGAAAACATGACTTATCAATCATAATCTATCAAACCTCACTACATTTTCAATGTCAGAAATAGTTCGAAAAAAAAAATCTTTATGACAAGACTCTGTCAGTGTAACGGTGTTTTCAGCGAATGTGCTTTTCATCAAAAAATACAATATTAAATAGAAATTACTACCTTAAAATGGACATGAAGACATTGATAAAGTGTACAAATAAATAATATGACTAGGCTCAACCCTCAAAAGTACGCAAATATGGAGTTATAATGGGAAATTGATTGAAATTGTTTATAAGAGTGACGGAACGAATAGGAACAGACTTTAGTCGTAATAGTTTTCCTTAAAAATCTGTATACTTACTTACGTGCTTTAATTTATAGTATTTGTAGTTTTGACTGTAGGGGGTGAAGACATGTTGGTTTAAGGGAAAATTACAGTTTTAGAGTTAAATATTTTCTAAGTTCACCAAATCTAAAAAATATCCGACGATAGCTCTCTTCATGTTGTAAAACACTTGCTTTACATGTACATATAGGAGCTCGGTATTCTAAAGAGTTCACTTATTTAATTATTTGGTCTTATGCGCTGTATAAATGTCCTGAGATATAGTGACTGCGACATACAGTCAGACAGAGAGACGAACATGGTGAAACTAAAGATAGCGACAGACTTGTAACATTTCGGTGTAATGTATCACCTGCAGTCCTTATCTTATCGCGCCCATTAGATAAAGACCGCGAGTGATACATTACACCGAAATGTCACAAGTCAGTCGCTGATTTAAGGGTTACTAGTTCTACTACGGAACCATAATAAAGTCGGGTTTTAAAAAGGTTTTTGCTATACTTGTTATTTTATAACATTCGACTTAAAGTGCACGAGGTTGGTTACAACGCCTTTTACTTTCGATCTCGAAAATAATTAAAGATAAAAAAAAGATAAAAGATGTTTATTCAGTAAGTAGGCTTGGGGTACTTTTACACGTCAAAAATCTACCAGTTTTGTGCCTTGAACTTTATTTTAATAGCGAAAGTGTTAAATTAATTTTGTAGTAGGTAAGTAGATTATTTATTTAGTTATTTTTTAATATTAACCTTTGGGATGCTAAAGCGCTGATCAGTGCCCAATTTGATACTTGATACTTTTTTATTCTCCAGCATTCCTAAGGTTAATTTTACTAGTATGCTGATAATATTTTAAACATATTTCTTGTTTGCCGAAAGTGTATGGCGAAAGTATTACAGAGATGCATTTGTATTTTGTCGTGTTTAAATTAGAATAATTGTGTAGACTTTATTTATGAATTGGTTAATATTCTATTTAAATTAAAATGGGACTTTTTAAAATATATACTATTTGCTGCAATAACCCAGATTTTTTCTACCTATTTTATGTGTATTTTTATTTACCAATATCGTTGTGTGAGTGCGTCGTAAGCACAATTTAAAAAAAAACGTTATAATTATGCAAACCCTTATACATAAAAACGGACCATTACGATTATTTGGAGTACTTTTTACACAAATTAAAATGTAGGTACCTATATATTACTTATTATGTATATAAGTATATAGTAAACTCATATAACTATGGTCGTAGCTTCAACAATAGTCCAAATTTTCCTTTTTTACAGTACCCTTAACATATGATAGCTTACTCCTATAATTTCTGTAATACTATAATAATAATATGTTTTGGCTAAAAGTCTGTTGCTCTAAACTTTACCTATAGCTAGCCGTCATATGTTTAGAAAAATGTATGAGAAAAATTGGACTATTGTTGCAGGCTAGGAAATTAGTTGTATGGTTTTACTCGGAGCCTTTCGTTTGGCAAAAATATGTTCGCCAAATGTATCGTTTCCCAACTTTTTCATTTGCCAACCCAATTTTATATAAATATTTCAGGATTTATTTCAGTACAATCGTGTAAAACCCTATAGGTTAGGTTAGGTTAGTTTTTATAAAATCCTGAAATATTTACGGTCACAGAAAACAAAGCGGTTGGCAAATGAAACGGTTGGGAAACGATACATTTGGCAAACATATTTCGCCGAAACAAAAGTAACACAGTTTTACTATTATTACTATTTTTTTTCGTAAAATATACTTTCTTTATCGATGAAATGTAAGAGTATTTAAACCGGTTTACCCTTGAATCGCCGACACTCACTTCATAGAATGTTTATGTTTTCCTTCGCCGAATTCTCATTTCATCGATAGGCGCAGGAGTTATTTTTTTTGGTGGTCACAGGCTTAACCTTACTTAAGTAGCCCATGCTTAAGATAACCTAGAAACAATGAGGTTTCAGCAGAAATTAGCCTTCGATGAAATGATACATCGATCAAGTGAGTACGTCGGTGATACAGGGATCAAATTTAAATTACAAGGAAAAATCTAATTTGGCCGTTTTTCGAGCGGATGTCGAAAAGTGTGTGTAGAAGCGAAACTCCCGGCTCCGGACGCGCGCTCGGCGCGTTAAATACCTACCGCCTAGCGACACCTGAGGTGTCTAATCAGACAGGGGCGTCACAGACGGAATATATAATTATGTATTAACCAAGATATTGTAATTGTGTCTTGAATTGGTTTTCGTATTTGTGTTGATTTTAGTGTTGAACTAAGATAGTTTTTTAAAAAGTGAACGTCTATATACGGCAAAATAATCAGAAAAAGGTAATTGATTGAATGAATGAGGGACTTTATTTGTTAAATAGTACATCCTCTAGATGTTGAAGATAAAAAAACGGAATGATTAAAAACGAATTAATCGATAAGAATAGTATTTTGTAATAAAGCTTTTTCAATTTAATAAAAATTGAAATTAATGGTCCGGAAAGGAACGTAAGAAGTAACTCCGGATCCCAGACTATACTTAAAACTTATTGAGCTTAAAAGGTTGTTTATTTATAGACTCGTTTCTGTGTTTTATAGATGATTATGTCTTTAAACCTAAACCTATTAATGGCCACATAAGCCATTAAATTTTCTGGAGATAATCTTAATTATCATCAAAAATATTATTACCTAATTCGACCTAAGTCGTTTACCTATTACCTAAGTCGACCAAGTAAGACAAGTGGGGAATCATTGAATAGGGATTTAAAAATCATCTATAGGTTTCTTTCATCATTTTTAATTTTTAATGATCATTTAGGATTTATAATGATTTAAAGTTGGTTAGCAACTAAACAGTCGGGTTTTAAAAGCTTGCTTTTTGTTAAAGTTATTTGACCGTTAGTTAGTTTAACTACCGATCAAACAACAGAGGGCTCAGACAAGAAGCACTACGCTAACTAACGTTTCTATTCGATTCATTTTTAAACCAATCGCGTCGCTGGTAGACCACGTGACTTTTCGTATCACTTCATCTTCCAGTGACGCGATTGGTTTAAAAAAGAATTGAATAGAAACGTTAGTTAGCGTAGTGCATCTTGTCTGAGCCCTCTGGCCATTAGTTATACATTTTGAGTGATAGAAAAGAAAAACGTTAGTGGCGTTTGCATCTTGGCTGGGGCTATGTTGTTTTATCTCACGAAAGCCGGCGGGCCATACTTGTGTGAGTAGATGCTCGTGCACGTTGTCTCTGAGTGCGTAACCATCGTGGCTAAGCGTCGCCGTAGTGTGCGTGTCTATACGCGTTACAACTACAAGTATAGCTCAGTTGCTTTCGTGAGATAACAACTGTATCGCACTGTATGTGATCCGTATTACCATTAAGCATTCCAACGGCTGGACCGATTTTAATCACTTACTGCCGCACTCAGAGACGTCAATTAAATTTAATGCTTGATTAAGTTGCTGCTGTTTTTTTGCTATAGCAATAGAATAAGACAACACGTCACTCGCGGCAGTTAGTATAGTATCTGAATGAATAGTACATTTCAAATTATATCACTATAAAGCAAAATAAATAAACTTTGACCTGATTGTATGTATGATTTTATGCCTCGTAGAGGCTGTACGGATGTTTTCGTTTTGTTTCGTTTCGTTTTAATTCGTTAGCTAGTGTTACCGAATAATTTAATTTCTATTACCGAAATGGCATTTTGAGAAAATATCTACATAAGTGAACCACTGGCTCTTTTGCCTCCTCTAATATTAAAAACAAGTGTGATTCAGACATTGCTACTACTTCGGTAGAAAAACTATCTCTAAGAACCTCAAGTATTAGTCTATTTATATTTAAAGTTATTTCTTAAATGATCAGTAAGTTTAAATATTAGTCGGCTCAAGAAATATTGACGTCTTCCTAAAGTCTGTTCCTATTCAGACTGACAATGACAATAACAAGTATACCTGACTGTAATTGTCTTTAGATAGAGGATGAAATAGTAATGAGAATAATGTTACCTCTAATTAGTTTATTAAAACGGTTGAATATTATATTCATCATCATCATCGTGTTGCATTCATCATCATTATGCTGGGTGCGACGGGGACGAAAACATGACTTATCAATCATAATCTATCAAACCTCACTACATTTTCAATGTCAGAAACAGTTCGAAAAAAAAATCTTTATGGCAAGACTCTGTCAGTGTAACGGTGTTTTCAGCGAATGTGCTTTTCATCAAAAAATACAATATTAAATAGAGATTCCTACCTAAAAATGGACATGAAGACATTGATAAAGTGTACAAATAAATAATATGACTAGGCTCAACCTTCAAAAGTACGCAAATATGGAGTTATAATGGGAAATTGATTTGTTTATAAGAGTGACGGAACGAATAGGAACAGACTTTAGTCGTAATAGTTTTCCTTAAAAATCTGTATACTTACTTACGTGCTTTAATTTATAGTATTTGTAGTTTTGACTGTAGGGGGTGAAGAACATGTCTTCACCCCCTACAGTCAGGTTTAAGGGAAAATTACACTTTTAGAGTTAAATATTTTCTAAGTTCCCCAAACCTTAAAAATATCCGACGATAGCTCTCTTCATGTTGTAAAACACTTGCTTTACATGTACCTATAGGAGCTCGGTATTCTAAAGAGTTCACTTATTTAATTATTTGGTCTTGTGCGCTGTATAAATGTCCTGAGATATAGTGACTGTGACAGACAGTCAGACAGAGAGACGAACATGGTGAAACTAAAGATAGCGACTGACTTGTAACATTTCGGTGTAATGTATCACCTGCAGTCCTTATCTTATCGCACCCATTAGATAAAGACCGCGAGTGATACATTACACCGAAATGTCACAAGTCAGTCGCTGATTTAAGGGTTACTAGTTCTACTACGGAACCATAATAAAGTCGGGTTTTAAAATAAAAACTTCTTTAAAATGGTAGGTAAATAAGTCAGTCCAACTGAAGTCTGCTTTTGGTTAAAATATTGTTGGACGCCGACTTCAGTTGGACTGACCTATTTACCTACCATTTTAAAGAAGTTATTTTTTGCTTTTTGAAGGCGGTTTTTTGTTTTTTTAAACATTTATTTTATTTTATACTTTTTAGTGATCCTATTTATGCTGTTACGTAGCTCCACTTCTAAATATTAATAAGAAACTATAGAACATTTCAAGCTCGCCGCAGACAACGCCGCGGGAATGTCATAGTCATATTTAAACCTAAATGTGCTTCGTCATAGTCGCTCAACTTCCTTTATCGAAATATCTTATCGCCACCCTTGAAATAGGTACCGTTAAGGAGTTCCGGTGGCCATCTGTGGTCTTCATCATCAGTTCCACTTCACCATATAGTACTTTTCAAAAGCAAATGCATGAGTTACAGTGAAAAATACCAAAATCGCTATAGGTGTGCCTATAATATTTGAGGAGTTCTCTTGATTTCTCCATGATCCCATCATCAAATCCTGACGTGGTGACAATGGGACCAACTAGAAAGTATACCCATTCGAACAACGAAAAAATTTTTCATATCGGTCCTTCGAGTAATCGGGGAACATACATAAAAAAAAAAAAAAAAAAAAAAAAACCCGACGAATTGAGAACCTCCTCCTTTTTTTGAAGTCGGTTAAAAAGGGTTTTGTTATACTTGTTATTTTATAACATTCGACTTAAAGTGCACGAGGTTGGTTACAATGCCTTTTACTTTCGATCTCGAAAATAATTAAAGATAAAAAAAAGATGTTTATTCAGTAAGTAGGCCGCTGGGGTACTTTTACACGTCAAAAATCTACCAGTTTTGTGCCTTGAACTTTATTTTAATAGCGAAAGTGTTAAATTAATTTTGTAGTAGGTAAGTAGATTATTTATGTAGTTATTTTTTAATATTAACCTTTGGGATGCTAAAGCGCTGATCAGTGCCCAATTTGATACTTGATACTTTTTTATTCTCCAGCATTCCTAAGGTTAATTTTACTAGTATGCTGATAATATTTTAAACATATTTCTTGTTTGCCGAAAGTGTATGGCAAAAGTATTACAGAGATGCATTTGTATTTTGTCGTGTTTAAATTAGAATAATTGTGTAGACTTTATTTATGAATTGGTTAATATTCTATTTAAATTAAAATGGGACTTTTTTAAATATTATTTGCTGCAATAACCCAGATTTTTTTTACCTATTTTATGTGTATTTTTATTTACCAATATCGTTGTGTGAGTGCGTCGTAAGCACAATTTAAAAAACGTCATAATTATGTAGACCCTTATACATAAACACGGACCATTACGATTATTTGGAGTACTTTTTATACAAATTAAAATGTAGGTACCTATATATTACTTATTATGTATATAGGTATGTAGTAAACTCATAGAACTATGGTCGTAGCTTCAACAATAGTCCAAATTTTCCTTTTTTGCAGTACCCTTAACATATGATAGCTTACTCCTATAATTTCTGTAATACTATAATAATAATATGGTTTGGCCAAAAGTCTGCTGCTCTAAACTTTACCTATAGCTAGCCGTCATATGTTTAGAAAAATGTATGAGAAAAATTGGACTATTGTTGCAGGCTAGGAAATTAGTTGTATGGTTTTACTCGGAGCCTTTCGTTTGGCAAAAATATGTTCGCCAAATGTATCGTTTCCCAACTTTTTCATTTGCCAACCCAATTTTATATAAATATTTCAGGATTTATTTCAGTACAATCGTGTAGAACCCTATAGGTTAGGTTAGGTTAGTTTTTATAAAATCCTGAAATATTTACGGTCACAGAAAACAAAGCGGTTGGCAAATGAAACGGTTGGGAAACGATACATTTGGCAAACATATTTCGCCGAAACAAAAGTAACACAGTTTTACTATTATTACTATTTTTTTTCGTAAAAAATACTTTCTTTATCGATGAAATGTAAGAGTATTTAAACCGGTTTACCCTTGAATCGCCGACACTCACTTCATAGAATGTTTATGTTTTCCTTCGCCGAATTCTCATTTCATGGATAGGCGCACGAGTTATTTTTTTTGGTGGTCACAGGCTTAACCTTACTTAAGTAGCCCATGCTTAAGATAACCTAGAAACAATGAGGTTTCAGCAGAAATTAGCCTTCGATGAAATGATACATCGATCAAGTGAGTACGCCGGTGATACAGGGATCAAATTTAAATTACAAGGAAAAATCAATTTTGGCCGTTTTTCGAGCGGATGTCGAAAAGTGTGTGTAGAAGCGAAACTCCCGGCTCCGGACGCGCGCTCGGCGCGTTAAATACCTACCGCCTGGCGACACCTGAGGTGTCTAGTCAGTCAGGGGCGTCACAGACGGAATATATAATTATGTATTAACCAAGATATTGTAATTGTGTCTTGAATTGGTTTTCGTATTTGTGTTGATTTTAGTGTTGAACTAAGATAGTTTTTTAAAAAGTGAACGTCTATATACGGCAAAATAATCAGAAAAAGATAATTGATTGAATGAATGAGGGACTTTATTTGTTAAATAGTACATCCTCTAGATGTTGAAGATAAAAAAACGGAATGATTAAAAACGAATTAATCGATAAGAATAGTATTTTGTAATAAAGCTTTTTCAATTTAATAAAAATTGAAATTAATGGTCAGGAAAGGAACGTAAGAAGTAACTCCGGATCCCAGACTATAATTATTTAAAACTTATTGAGCTTAAAAGGTTGTTTATTTATAGACTCGTTTCTGTGTTTTATAGATGATTATGTCTTTAAACATAAACCTATTAATGGCCACATAAGCCATTAAATTTTCTGGAGATAATCTTAATTATCATCAAAAATATTATTACCTAATTTAACGTAAATGTAAAAAACTCATTTTGCACCAATATTTCCACGTTGAAGGAAAACATAAATAAACTTGTATAACACATCCATAAACCGATTAAAATATTTCATGAGTGACAGCCCTGACATTAGACGCGGAAGACAGAGGGGCGTAGCGGGGTGAACGGGGAAGTAGGTATTAAAAGCGCGGCATTTGGGGCCTGGGTAAAGGAGATTCGCTTCTACGTGTAGTTATTGTTTATTCTTATGCAGATGTATTATTATATGCAGATCATCTAAATAAATGTGAACAGCACCTCTATTCCAGGCGGTAAAATCCAAATCGTCTTGGACCTGTTATAGCATTGTTTTTAACTCGGCCGCCATTACTATCAAGTAAATAAGAGCTATCAAAACGTTGAAAATACGATCACAGGTCAAAAGCGATTTGGTTTTTACCGTGTTGAATAGAAGCCCTGTATATTTGATTTACTAACCCAGTAACCCTATGCACTCGCAATCGCAATCGACTTCAAAGTGGACAATTGTTTTCATTTTGAAAGCAGACTCGCCTTCAGACTGTCAAAATGAAAACGATTGCGATTGCGAGTGCGTTATTATTATTTATTATTGGGGGGGTTGAGATGGGCCTTGTGAGCCACTTCGACCATTGCTGATCTTTTGTGGCAGCCCTTAATTTAAAGTTCACCGCAAAGGCCCGTTGCGTCTAGGAATTTCCAGATGCTTTGGGCAGTGAGGAGTTGTATCTCTTGTGGGTCCATGATATGTCGCCCTAGGTAGATACTTCTATTACGCATTAGTGGTCCGCAAGAACAGAGGATGTGCATAGCTGTCTCCTCTGTTTCTTGACAGAACCTGCATGCCGCTTCTTGTTTGATACCCATTAGAAACAAGTGTTTGTTCAATTTGCAGTGGCCAGTTAGGATCCTAGTCACTGCGCAAGTCTTTTCTCTTTTGAGTTTTAGAATCTCCTTGGAGAACTTGCTTTTGAACCCTGTAATTAGTGATTTCTTGCGAGTGCGTTAGGCAATAGGCCAGTTGGACACAAACAGGGTGTTTTAAGTTTAAAGTATCTGTGTATCTGTGGTATCGTAGCTCCCGAACTATTGAACCGATTCAAAGAGTAACGGTTGCAATGTCGAGGGTTTTTATTAAGATCTTTCATTTTTGACACTTTGCAATTTTTAATGAATTTGATTGAATTCTTGGTCATACTTATTAAAGGACCTGAGGGGCTATTACCTATCGCACTCGCAATCGCAATCGTTTTCATTTTGAAAATCGATGGCTTCTCTGCATACAAAATGAAACCAATTGTTCCGCTTTGAAGCCGATCGCGATTGCGAGTGAGTTACGTAATAGGCATGCCGTATTCAAAATTATAAAATACAATTAGTTAGTATTTAGGGGTGGCACACTTTGACAACATTTTGATTAAATTTTCATGAATATGCGATTCTCCAAAGCCGCAACAGGCGGAAAAAATGGTGATTATGGTCAATATCGTTAGTGTTTGACATAAGTTGGCAGGAAAGTTAGTTTTTGTTGTTTTTTTTTGGCAAAATAGTAAACATTGAAAATCTGCTCCTCCCTAAGTGGTCGATTTATGCAACCTCTAAATACATGATATGTGATAGAACTATCACCTTGAAATTAGACATTATTTTTTTTACATTAGAAAGAGGTAGGGCGTAAGCGAAGTCTGCAAAAAATAAGATTTTTTTCCATTCAAAACACCATCGTTTTTACATAGAATTATGGATGCGTTTTTATATTGTATACATTGATTTCATAGTTATATATGAACATTTCGTGTAGTTGAAATATTTGAAATAGAATGTATTTTCTTTAATCGTTTTGTTTTTTCTTAATTGTTTGACGACACGTTTGGCCTAGTTGGTAGTGATCCTGCCTGCGAAGCTAGCAGTTCAGGGTTCGAATCATTTAAATTGAAAATATATGCTACTAGCCGTTGACCGCGACTCCGAAGTGTAGCGTAGAGTTCGTTTATTCTTCTTGTGGAAAAAAGTACCCTATGTATGTCTATGTCCTTCCTCGGAGTTCAAGCTCACCAAATTTCATCGAAATCGGTTCAGAGTTCAACAAATGGGATCTTACGCTAGTGATAATATTGGCATACATGGTAAAAAACGTTATGGTTTATCCATTTCGTAGTTAGTTAAATGAAATTATGCAAAAAGTTTTTATACTGTTTGAAACGCACCCAACTAGGCGGCGTACACGGTAGATGAGAGTTAAGCCGGAGCGCCACTGCTGCGCACGCTACGCACGGACACTCTATACACGTCGCCTACGTTGGTCCATTTGGATATTGGATACGTGTGTCAACATTTTCACAGCAACCAATGCACGCACACGTAAAACGTGTGGGCTACGTGGCTACGTTGGTCAGCTGCGTGTGTCTACATTCCCCACTGCGGGCCACGCACTGCACGCGCGCGCGGGGGGTGCGACTCCATTGAAGCCACCTTTCCACTGCGACTCACGGGCACGGTCACTCGTAGCGTGGACAGCGTGGGCCGCGGTGGGGCTTTGTCTGCCACGCGCGCTAGCGTGTGCGTGGCAGGCACTTCGGAACAGACCACGCGTGTATTAGTGACGTCATTTCTTGCGCAGCGTGCTCGTGCACTACTGTGGAAGTATCTACCTATATTTTTATACAAAGTGTTTTTATACCCACGTGTGTTTGAATAGACATGGCAGATCATGATTTTGCTATACTTAGTTAGTCAGAAGGCTCTGCAAGTAATCCCGATGTGGGGGAACATAAGCCGCACAAATGTTAAGTTTCGAATCAAAAGCATCTTGACCCAATTCAATAGTAACCCATAAAATCTTCGCATGGAGATTCCCATGCTCGTTTTCTCAGCAGTACACAGCACTTCATATTTTTTAGGATAGCCCGACAAACCCCCCTAGCGTCTTTTTTATTTAATTGACTTGAAGTTGATGCGCGCTGCAAAATACCTAAATTGTAGCGACCGTCGAATACCTCATGATCAAAGACTAAATCATTTAACCACGATTCCGATAGAACGATTACATCGGACTCACAGTTCGTAATCCGGTTCAACAACATGATATTATTGCTTGATGAAATCTTACAGACGCTTATTTTCTACTTGAGTTTAGTAACAAAATTATGAAACAAAAAGGGGGTAGACTATTATTAACGTGCGAGGTTTAGCCTTACTTTCCTAAATTCCACCAAAAAAACAGCCAACTAATGCTTTAATTCAATTACACGTAATTTTCTAAATGAACGATTCACACGCACTGATTACATGACAACCCCTATAGTAAACCCTGAAATCTTAATTGAAATACGTTTAGCCGTTCCAGTTTCTATTTGCGACAAACTTTCAGTCAGAGAGACATTCAAATTCACAATTCTAAAAACAGCCATTCATAAATAAGTCATAATAGTATAAATAGCAGTTTTCGCTAAAATTTGGGGATTCGTTTAGAAGGTAATAGGTACAAACGAGGAATAGACAACATCTTCTAGTGGAAAAACATGAAAAAAAATTGTGTTTTTTTTTAATATGACCATAGCAAAGAAGTGGGTTCTGCCTACCCCTCTGGGAAAGAGGCGTGAATTAATTTAATGTATGAAATAGCATTTTAGCCGGGTTATATTATATCCTTCTGTACTTTATAACATTATCTTATGCCCGATGCACACTCTCGACGAAGTTGGGCAAGGCAAGCTTGCCATCCTTCTCAAACATTTAATACGTTAGAAAAGGACGCCATGTCTGCCTCGCCCAACTTCGGCGAGAGTGTGGCGGGCATTAAGTGCCAGACCGGTAAAAAAAATGCAAAAGTTGATTGCTGTCTTACTTTAACTCCTGTTCTAGAGCAGGAAGCACAATTATTCTGTCTTTTTCTAACTTAAAAGTTAGAGTAAGACGGCAGTCAACTTCTGCAATTTTGTTTGCCAATCTAAACCTAGCTTTAGATTATAATATAACATGTCGTTTATACTTAGTTTATGTCACACTGACATATTGTGACGTACCCGTATAATCTGTGACAGTGGGAAATCACTGTAAGAAAAGTAAATAAATTAAAACAAAACTAAGAAGCAATCAACATGACCGAAATGGCCAACATGCCCAACACGGGCAACGTGGCCCACCCTCAGGTAAAAATTCTATCAAAATATGAAGAATAAAAAATGCCTACCTTACCTACCTTACCTTACCTTTATTTAGGCTCGATACTTAACTTGTCGACGGATGAAACTTGTTTAAGAGAACCACCTAAAGCAGCGGTTCTTAACCGGTGGTCCGCGGGCCACTAGTGGTCCTTGGAAGCATCTCTAGTGGTCCGCGAGCCATGCCAATAAATAAGTGACAAGAGTCTAAAATAACCCTTTATTTACTTACCATTTATTTACTGAATATTACGTCCACGGCATAACGGAAATTTTGTCAAATTGTCCCCTGACCTAAAGGAACAGTTAGGTACACGGTCACGGAAGTTCATTTGCTACCCATTTCAAAGAAAATCTGCTTGAAGATGTCATTGTCAATAGAGATGCCAAGTCATTTGTAATTGATAGGAAACTCAACCTTAGTGCTGTAGAATGCCAGATTGACTTTGGACCTAAGGTGGGTCACAAATTAAATTCCTTGACTGTACCTGCCTACATTGCTTAGTCGGTCAAATGCGGTCGCGGAGCTAGTCTTAAACTACTTCTGTCAACTAATGTTGTCTTTACATTAGGCCGACCGCCTGGTGCAGTGGACGCACGACTCCCAAACGGACTCTATTAACCAACGTCGTCTTTACACTAGTTTGTCCGCTTTATGTCTCTGCCTCTAACGCATGCGGTGACCTTAATGCTACCGACAGACGCGGTGTTCACACTACGGGCCCATTTCTCGAAACTCACGACTAATACAATTTTCTACTGATATTATTCGTCTAGTGAGATTCGAGAAATGGGCCCTAGGTCGCTCACCTAATAAGGAGATCGCAGCTGACAATGTTAACTGCGGCTGACTACTTATTGTGGTCTTGCACTATTCATTGAGTTCGTCGTGTGATACGAGGCGGACTCCACAATGCAATTGTGCCTTAACTGTTTCGGGGCTCTTTCTTACGTGCATTTTCTTCCACTCCAAAAATATCTGCCCCAACTCTTCTATAAACCATCACACAAAGAGTGATGGGCAAATTGGACCATATAACCAATACAAATCTCATGTATACCACGTGAAAGCTAGTTACATAAGATTCATTTTCTAATACTGGGACAAACTACAAAAACCCCTGAGAAGAGAGTTATCAGCCTGCAAATATTCACACACACACAACGTTTATTACTACACTAGCAGTGCTGCGCATGCGTTGCAAAGCTATTTCCCGTTTATCCGGCTCACGCTTGACCGATTTTTTGGACTAAACTATTCCTCATGCAACTGGCTATCATGTACGAAAAGATTTATTCCAATCCGACGGGTAGTTCCAGAGATTACCCCGTTTAAACAAACACACACACACACACTTACACGTCGAACTTATAACACCCCTCTTTTTTGCGTCGGGGGTTAAAAAAATATCTAGATTCTCCCAGCCTTCACAGTCTAGTCGTCATAATAACAATTACAGCAAATAGTGGGATCAGTAAGCCTACATACGTTATAATTCTATTCGTGATTGGACTGGGTTCCATACATTTTGCCCATCATTCTTTATTTACTTCCAAACAAAGTTCTAGCTTGTTTATAGGTTCTAGACACCAATAAAAATACTTATAAAAAAGATTCAAGTCTCAGGAACTAAATACTCGTGCTCGGCACTCAAATATTTGCCTTTGAATCGTACCCGAGACCACTGGGGTAGCCTAGAAGGAAGCGTCACTACCACGTCGTATGTAGCTGCTTTGGGCCCGCGCACATAACCCATGGACGAATTTGAACAGAAAGGCGATAATAATCATTGCAAAAAAACATCGGCCAGTTTTGTTCTGCGCATAGAATATGGTGTTTTTGGTGGTTCAGTATATGTTGCATTGCATAAAATTGATTGTCATAATTTCGTTTCGCATAGCAATCCTTGGCAGAATCATCATTGTTGGGCATTTGGGTTTACCTGTAAGTTCACAAGAATAGACTATAATAAATAAATAAATAAATCATTCCGCAGAATTACATACTTTCATTTTGCACAATTTCCTTTGGCATCATAGTAAATTGGCATAATGTTGATTAGAATAATAGTCTTATGGTGGAATAATTGTTTCGTCGAATTTTTAACGCATACCTACTATTTAGTAGGCATAAAATAAATAAAATAATTCTATTTTATTTATGTGTTCTACGTTTATTTTTTAATCTTATTTATCCTACTCCACCAATTAGATCCTGGAAATAAAAATACTTAAGAAATTAAGTGCAATTTATTTGGCCACTTAAATATCCTAATGTTATGTTCTAACCTAACCTACTTTTCTGGCACAGTTTCGTTTTTGTTGGGATCCCAGTTCTAACCTAACCTAACACTTTTCTGACACAGTTTTATTTCTGTTATTGTCGCAGTTATAACCTAACCTAACCTAATTTACTGGTAGCAGTTCGTTACTAATATTATGCTATGGTACAATCAGGCCATAATAAATTGGGCCGAAATTATCTTCTGCCACATAAAATTCTGCGAAATAAAAGTACCCGATGTTAGTATTCTTCTGTTCAAAATTTTGTCGAATGAATGTTATGCGTTATGAAATTTATGCTAAAGTATACTATTATGCTAAAGTATCATTCGGCTAAAAATGTTTCTGCGATAACTGTTATGCGAAGTGTATTTCGGACAATAGATATTATGCAAGATAAAGGGAACCCGTTTTTGGTATATTATATTTCTACTTGCTAAGACGGTGCAAGATTCTGCCAAATTTTCGGCATAGGTTTGCTTCTAGCCTTAGACAATAAATCGAACTGCCAAGTGGTCATCTTCGGGAAAATTTGCTATATCTACCCGAGCGACATTTGGACTCCGTTGGACTTCAAATTCACATAGAAAGGAGAATGTCGCCGGGACTCAAACCCAGAACACCTCCTCCGCAGTTGTAACGCTTTTTTATTGAGATGATAGAGATAGAGAGGTTTCTGAAGAAGTTATAATATCATGATGCAGGAAATGTAATATTTTATTTCTTGCAGGTAGTTTCTGCCCCCTCTTTACATGACTCATCAGAATACTGGATGGAAGAAGAGGATGCTCCAATAATAGATACACTCATAGTAAGAGTCAAGAGTCTCAGACTAACAACTGAGGATGCCAGACGCTACCTCATCAAGATCACGTTCATGGATCAAGTGCTGCTGAGCACCACTATCAAGCCAATATGGTCGAGAGACGTGGTCGAGGAGGTCACCATCGCTCAAGGAAAAATGAATTTTGACCCCTCGAGTTTTGAAAACATGTCCGTTTTCGCTGACCATCCCGTAGTTGGTATGTCGCCGTAGCTCTTGGTCTTTAGACTACAGATTTACGTACATTTTATCTGATTGCAAAATAGGAGAGTGAGGCTTTGACCAGAGGGGCTATTGCCTAACGCAGTCGCAATCACAATCGTTTTCATTTTGAAAATCGAAGGCTTTTCTGCATACAAAATGAAACCAATTGTTTTGTTTTGAAGCTGATCGCGATTGCGAGTGAGTTACGCGAAAGGCCTGCTGGGTCGAGTTTCTACACGGTAAAAACCATAATATTGCCTTTGACGTCTTATCGTATTTTCAGCGTTTTGATAGCTCTTATTTACTTGAGAGTAATGGCGGCCTAGTTTTACAACGACGTCAGATGCAATATGGTTTTATCGTGTTCAAAGAGGCCCTGTACGTAATTATACAGGGTAGGGTAGATAAAACGAACGCCACTTGGACGATAACTACCTTAAATATTGGAAATGGAAAATTCTATGCAAAGAAGACTTGCTTTTATTTTTGAATAGAAAAATACTGCATTTATGTTTTTTTTGTCTGCTTAAACGGTTATATTGTTTAAAGGTGTAGGTGTTGTAGATATACAAATGATCACTATTAATAACCCTTTCAATCTATAGAACACGACTTCACTCTGTCATATTCGACGAATTGGCTCCCCAGTCAGGAAGATGAAATTTCAAAACCAAAATGCAATATTTATCGTTTTCAAAATTAAAATTAAGTCTCCTTTGCGTAGAATTTGCCATTTCAAATATTTGTTTAATTGCCGTCCATGTGGTGTTCGTTTTTGCCAAGCTAATGAAAATGCATTATTATAGTGTCTAAGAACTGATCTGATGGAGTCATACTATAGTGAACGTTGACCCTTCGAGTATTTTACTCGTTTATTCAAGAAAATTAATAAAATCAGGGGAAATAGTTCGTGTAGTTTTGTAAATTGGTACCGTTATTCCTTGCAGTATCCAGATGAACATACTAAAAGTCCTCAAGGGTGGGGGGGTGCTGGGGGTGTAAGGGGGGTGTTGAGGGTACCTTTATTCAGATTTTTGCTCATATCTCGAATATCTGTACGAATATCACTATGATGACTTCTGACATAATTTTTTACATACAATTTTCTACAAAATTTGTTATAATTATTTTTACTCTAAGATCAATACTTTAGGAGCTACAGGGTACAAAAAAGGTACTTTTAACCCTCCTTACAACTAAAAGACATTACATACTAAAACACCTCAAAGGTGAGGGGTGTGCTGAGGGTATAAGGGGGGTTGAAGGTACCTTTTTTGTACCCTGTAGCTCCTATATCTTCTTGAGCTTAGTAAATTAATAAACTTATCTTTATCTTTATTCCAGTTCGCGTTCAGCCAGTCAAGAGAGCCAACACACCGGAGCTGGCGGTATGGTCCAGCGACTCCGGCTCGACGGTTACAACCACAGCAGCAACAACCACAGTGAGTGCGCCGGTGTCGGAGATCAGCTGCTGCAATATTGATGTCATGGGCCTTTTCATAGGTATCCATCCATCCATGCATGCATTAATCCATCCATGTATCCATCCATCCATCCATTCCCCCATCCATCGTGGATCGTGGCGGAGACTGATTGTAAGTCAATCGGAGCTGCCCCGTTGCCAGGTTCGTAAAGATAGTTCAACACCGGTGTCAAAGTTCTTGACGGAAAGTCAAACAAACATGTAAGTTACCACCTGATTGTAAATGGAATCTGAATTATGAATTCAAATGTGCTAGGGTGACGGCACCAATGATGGACACTTTTAGCTGACAGGCGCCAGTAATGGACACTTCACTCTTAGTTCTAATTTCATACGGGCCTAATTTGATTGTTGCAAGGCGTTTTCACTAAGAAGTGTACCCAATTAAGGAACTTTAACTTTGTCAGTTTTGTGACGAAAATTAGCTAAGTATACATTGTCGGCCGCAATGTATGGCTAATTTTCGTTACAAAACTGACAAAGTTAAAGTTCCTTAATTGGGTACACTTCTTAGTGAAAACGCCCTGCGAAACAAATGAATAACCCTTATCTTCTGTAAAATAAGAATCAAGTGTCCATTATTGGTGCCTTGTCCATTGCTGGTTCCATCAACACGGGTTCATCAGAAAATAACTTTCTATGAAAAGAAAATTCTGCGAAGTCATACGTTCTATGAAGTAATTGTAGGAGTAATTGAAGGGGACACCAGATAAGATAAGATAAAAATAAGGTATATCATATAAGATTATTGTCCCCAGATGTAGATAAAATGGAGGTAAGGAAGCGTCTACAGCCCATCGTAGACCCCCCAACCCTACACGTCAAGAGTTGGGAAAACCATCCACTACTCAGTCTAGAGTTTGAAGCGAAACGGCACCGAATCAACACGGAACACCAGAAGGAGTTGCGAAAGGCCAACATTATAAAGATGACCATGGTTGCAGCGTATAATATTATACACCCGTTTGACAAGGATAATATGTATTTTGCTGCTACTAAGGCTCCTATGGCGAATATTGTAATTAAGTTTACGTTAGCGATTTAAATAACTATTAACTCCTGATTATTGGTCCTTACATATGAAATTGGCTTTTTGTTGAAGTGGCCACTTTGGATCAAAATTTCTGGTGTATGGCTAAGAATTCTAAATTCAAATTTATTTTAAATTTTAGCTCATGTATTTGCGCTTCGAATTCAGCGATTCATTTGTTATCGCGTCATTTGTTTTTTCTTTGACATCATTCTGTTCACAATATGGAGAACTTAAAATATCGCGTTATTTACTAATACTAGATCCACCGTGGCACCAGTGCTGCAGAAACGGCTCGAAGGATTAATGATGTGTATGAGCCCGCTACTGTAAAAGAAAACACGGTACGTTTTTGGTTCCAACGTTTTCGTTCTGGAAATTTGACCTACAAAACAAGCCCCGTGGACGGCCAGAGACCCAAGTTAATAACGAAGAATTAAAAGTGATTGCGGAAGCGGATCCATCGCAAACTACGTCAGAGTTAGCGGCAGGCTTCGGTGTGAGTGATAAAACAGGTTTAATTCACCTGAAACAAATTGGAAAGGTGAAAAAGCTCGAGAAATGGGTATATTATGGGTTATTTTTGTCATATAAAACGCCAATTTCATAATGTAAGGACCTTATATTATATGGATACCAACTCCCGCTATAACGGTGACCCCGTCTCTCAGAGCTGATATCTCTTAAACGGCTTTACCGATTTTCGTGAAACCTAGCTAAGAAACACCGCTAAATAACCAGCTTCTATATAAAAAAAACTGTATCAATTCGGTTCACCCGTTTAAGAGCTACGGTCCAACAGACTGACATACACACACATAGCGGTCCAACTTACAACACAACTTACTATTTGCCTCGGGGATTAAATACAATGATCAATGAATAAACATCAAGAGGCAATAATCTCACATCTACACTAATATAAAGAGGAAAGATTTGATTGTTGGTTTGTTTCTTTCTTTAATTATTTTTATTTATATAGTAAATCCGCTGTAATATGTGTTACATATTCTGAAAAAACATTCAATCCGCTATCTATTAGGGTTCAAAAGATAGAGCTCTTTAAAGTTAGGACGGACGGACGGACAAATGGACGGACGGACGGACGGACGAATGGACGGACGAGCGGATTAATGGACGGACGGGCGGACGGACGGACGGGCGGACGAATAGACGGACGCACGGACGAATGGACGGACGGACGGACGGACAGCGTAGGCATATGAATAGGGTCTGTTTGGACTGTAAAATAAAAAATTCTCTAAATTTCAGGATGAAGGTCTTCTTCAGTTTAACTTTGGCTATCAGTATCCACCGAGGTTCCACGGCAACGCGTTTCACCCGGCATGGGAGAGTCTGAGATCGGCGCAGGATCTTTTTACAAAAGGCGACGAAAAACTGACTTACACAATGCACGAGTTGAAAAACTACGATAACGTTAATGTTGAAGATTACTTACGACGCGTAAAAATGGGTAGTAAGTTGAAACTGTTGTCCTTGGTTTTTTGTTAGAAACCACAATAGCTTAACTCACAGATATAAATACACATAGATAACGCAAATGCATCTACTTCGCGTGTCCGAATCCGGACTTAAACCCCGACCAAGCGTCGGCTGGCCATAGCTACTGACGTTGTGAGCGCCTGTTGTTGCAGCCGGTCGGCCGTGAAAATTAAGAAAATTCCTCATTGCGTGATAATAAACTGCAATAGCCAAAAAAACCGACGACTTTGAATCGATTTTGCGCGGAAAACGGAAAATTCTCTTCTCTTCGTACTTCCCAGTTGGTAGAAAAAATTGACACGGTTGGTTTTCATACAGATTGAGGTGTTTAAGTTATCTATATGTATTTATATCTGTGGTTTGACTGCTATAAAGTTGCAAATGTACTGAGTCCTAAGGCGTTGCGGCTCCTATCTATATTAAGCAACGTTCCCAAAGCATGGTGGAGGCTTTTTTATGGTTCCGTAGTAAGCCTTATAGTTTCGCCATGGCCGTCCGTAGGGTTGCCAACCGTACTATAATATATAGTATTGTACTATATTTTAACCCTATGTACTATATACTGTTGAAAAAATATATAGTACGCAAAAATACTATATTTTGTTTTATTTATTTATTTATTTTTTATTTTATCCGGCGGCAGTTGCGAGAACTGATAGATGCCTGTATCCAGCTGTTCCTTGATCAAGTGTTCTTTGTACTGCTTATGAGTTGGTCTAGTCGGTTTTTAAACTGGTTGACGTTCAGTGCTGAGACTACTCGTTCTGGCAGTTTGTTCCATGCTTTCACTACCCTGTTACATAAGAAGTGTCTGCGAGGATTGTTGTGTGAAAGCTCAGTTAGTAGTTTAAATTGGTGGCCCCGTAGACGAGTGTTGGTATTTAGCTCAGTTCATATTTATCATATTTGCATATTTGCATATTTGGGTCAGTCCTTATACATATGCAGTTTGGGTTGGCTGTTTCAACCTGATTTTAAGGACCAATGTAGTGGAGAAATAGAGATAGTTGCCCCAATAGCAGGCAGAATGTTAGTAAGAAGTAAATACTGTGCATTATATTTAATGAATAAATTTACTCACTTTTTAAAAAGCTTTTCTTAAGAGTACTATATTTTCTTTCCGTGTATAAATAAGTGATCATTTATGTACCTTGTCGCTTTCAATCGTTTCACAGTTATGTATGACATTTCAAACACGACGTTAAAGTGACAAGGTACATAAATGATCACTTATTTATGCTGTTGACTGTACTATATTTTTTATAGTTTGGGCTGGAAAATACTATATTTGCCTAAGAAATAGTTACCCTAGTCCGTCCGTCCGCAGCTAGCTTAGCTCAGAGACTCTTAATTCTAGAAAGCAGTTATTTGGCAAGAATATACCTGTTATTGTTATTCACGCCGACAAAGCGGTAAACTAAAACCATTTTTTTTCTAGGGTAAGTGTACACTTGTACAGTCAAGGACTTTAATTGTTACGCCACTATGGAACCCTGTCATAATGACAGCGTCAAACCACATGACAGAAATTACGCTTAAATGAATGATTAACTTTATGCGACAGGGTTCCATAGTGGCATAACAGTTTTAAAGTCCTTGACTGTACGTCCCCTACACGTAAAGATCCGCAAAGGATTATGTTGTGAGGCTAAAATGTATATACAAAATGCGATAACGTTTCTGTCTCTTTAAATCTAGACCGATTTTTTAGATTTAAGCAAAGAACTAGGTTGTTTGCTTACATTTAATTCAGTGCCTAAACAAATGGAGTTAGGACGGGCTCGAGTTCATAAATATGTGTACACTTTAGTACCTTCGCTGTGACAATTTATATATGGCAGCTTAAACATAGCATTAAATAGACAAGGTACTATAGTGTACACATTTCGCACTGCCAGATCAACACAGCATCATTTCAAAAAACTAGCTTGTTTCGTTTCAAGTTCATAGGAAATGTAATAGAGTCGATTTTAAAATGTAGTCGTATTTTGAGTTAATGCTGTATTGATCTGGCAGTGCGATTTATGAACTCGATTTTACTGCGTGGCTCTACTTTTTACAGTAACCAATGCCCGTGTACGTTGAGCAAGGTAGCTGAATGGGTCCGTTTGTATAGCTGTGGGTTAATGTTTTCACACAACAAAGCGAACACTGCTCTGAGCAGATACTAGTAACATCGTGGTACCTACCTAGCGATTGAACGAATCCTGAAACTAGCAACTCCAAATTGCATACTCAAATCCTACATGGCAAGCCAAATCAGCTAGGTACATCTTTAAAGTGTCAAAACGATAACAAGTACCTACTCTCAAAGTCGTAACAATTCTCTATTGTCAATATCGCCATGGTTTTTCATAACTTAAAAATCATAAAGATAGTTAATCTTAAAGGGTATCATTAAATTCCTTCGAGACCGGCAACGCATTGATGACGCCTCCGGTATTGCAAATTTCCATAGGCGGCGTGACCACTTTCCATCAGGTGGGCTGTCTGCCTGTTTGCCCGTCGAAGGCAATAAAAAAAAAACACAAAAAGTTCTGCTTTGGTTGGAAGTGGTTCCTTTTAGTGTAAAATACTTACAGGCCTACATAGTCGTGGCTTTCTAAAAGGCCTAATCTGACAGTTCAACTCAACTCAGTACCTAAAAAATATGTGTTAAGGCATGTTTGAGGTTATATTTTGAACTTATTGAGAGGTGTCAAATCCGGCCTCTTAGAACGACGCGACTATAGCAAGTTGTATACGGACCAGCTAGTAAACACCTTAAAAATCACAGAAATGCAGCCTTGTTTGTTAGTTTAACATACGATCGTATTTTTGACGTAATGTCGCCAGTTAAAAAAATAGTACCACTGGAACTCCATGACATGGTGAGCGTTTTTAAGTAACTAGTCAGGCCAGGGGGGGTTACCATGATATACGAATGCCGTTCAGTTTAAGTTGAGAGAAAGGGACAGAGTTGTATAACTGATATAGTTCTGTCTCTTTCTCTCAACCTAAAGCGGACTGCTTTAGTACCAATTTCACCATGCGATGTTAACCACTTAACAGACGATTAGAGCGTTAACAGCTCTCAAAATGTATGAACCAACAGTCGATTAACATTGATTAAATTTAACATCGTACGGTAAAATAGGTACTTAGTATGTCATAGTAACCCTCCATTTCTTTTAGTCATAGTCGTAGTCGTTAGCGCAAGCAGAACCTTCGACCCTCGCCAACAAAGGGATGGAGGGAGAATCGCGTGGTTTTGAGTGGGTATTTCTCCTGGTTGGTAAGCCCTACATGTGTATTTACCAATGTCAACACCCTGGATGTACTGAAATATCCTTTCACATCGTATTTTCTCGGAAATGTTCGTATTTGTCATGCTACTTCAGTCTGACTCAGTACCCATAAAGACAACGTGGGGGAACGTCGCATCGCGAGACTGATAATCGATATAGAGTGGTTCATACCAGAGTATTATTTTGTTAATTAAGATTAAGTTTGTTTCCAGTTCTTTTTAATAGTCATGCCGAAAGCATTAATACCTGGGAAACGTTTAGATCGACAAGCCTGTGAAATTATTTTCAACAATTAATGATATTTCTTCTTGTTTACCTACACCTTTTCTCTATATAATTTGATCGTGGTGGTTTAAACATCTCAATATGATATACTTTCGTCTGATATTTGACATTAATAACTAGAGCACTCTATTTATTTAATACAAACATGTCACTTAATAATTCAATAATCCATAGACACGTCGGCATCATTCGGAAGTAGACGTGAGTTCCGAGTTTTCACGATGTGAAAGGATTATTCACTAGATCTATACAATGTTGAAAGCGCAGTTTCATTAGGATTTTGCCCGCATGCTTGTAGCAATCCATTGACGAGTTGTTTCGACATTATCGAGCCGGGATCTATTGCAGCGAGGCAGTATATCACGAAAAGCATGCGGGCTCGACCAATGAGACTTTACGTTATGTTCCAGCCACTGTGGTCTGGGGCTCGTTCCACCGCGTCATAATGTCCATGGAAGATGCCGTCTTGGTGAACCACCTGCGCCACTACCGCTGGCCTCTGGAGTTCCACGTCGCCGGAAAAGACGGCACCGGGTACAGTTTCATGGGTTTCATGAAGCTTAACCACCTGCTGTATCCTGGAGGTAAACGGAGTATTGGAAAAAATCAACCTTTTTTTTAGGGTTCCGTACTCGAAGGAGAAACGAGACCCTATTACTAAGCCTATATGATCCAGTCCTTCCGCCCGTCCGTCTGTCAGGACGTTACAGAGCTGTATGTTTTGAAGTTAAAGGGTTCTTATTTACACAATATTGTTATAACTGCGGATTTTCTAACTAATAAAATAAAGTAAAAAATAAAGGGGTCCCCAAACAAGACAGGTTTTTTTTTATATTTACGTATTTATTTTTTGGTTGTATCGTAAAAACGGTAAAACATACAAGCGTTAAATTTGGTATGATTATAGTACAAGCCCGAAAGTAAAACGACATATTCTTAAAATCAATGAAGCGTTATTTCTTTATTTGGTAAAGGCATAAATACAGTGCGGCAGTGCGGAATCCTCGGTGCCCGAGCCCGACTCGCACTTGACCAAGTTTATTTTATTTATTCATCAACTACAGGACGCCCGCGACCTTGTAAGTATTATAATTTAGTTTCCAGCTGCTCCTCTTTCTCTCCCTTGAGGGACGATGTTCCAAAAATCATCTCTTGGTGGACTCCTAGGGCACCCAAGTAACATTACACCCCAAAAGTGAATTTCAAGTCATAGGTTTAGCGGTTTATGCTATGCGTTGTATGTCATTCAGTTGCTGAGGAGTTTTCAATACATTTAGTATGTAATGTGACAGTAAATATATAACGCATTGAAGTAAGAAAGAAAGAAAAAAAGTATATTTGGCAGGCATTTTAAACTAGTATATAGATTCATAAAAACTAATATAATAATAAGAGAACTAGGGACTTTGACATTGCACGTCAAAATATACAAAATCGTACAGAATATAAAATGAATTTAGTAATTACTAGCGATACGCCCTCGCTTTGCTTTGGTTTATGTGAGTTTTCTGTAAGACCCGTACATTATACCAATATTCCCCGATTTGTTGTGTTGCAGTGTGTTTTTGACAAATAAATGTGTTGAGAGGTTCTCTCTCTAACGCACCATATGTGGCCTCTTAATACCACCACATATCATGGTGCTACGCCCCCAAAATAATGAAAAGGGATGGCTTTATATGCTTCCGCGCGAAAGTTTTAACCAAACACGTGCAAAAAAGCTGACATGTTTGAAAAATGAAAATATCGAGGATTTTATTTCTAATCGTGTTTCCGCGTTTACCAGTCTCAAGCAAATATGATCAAGTTTAATATATCCAAAGGACAGATACAAAGGCTTAATGGTTATTCAGATTCAGATCACAGAACAGTACCGACTTTATCATAGTTTAGGCCTCTTAATACTCTTATGTTGGTTGGTATTCTCCATCAGAGACCACGGTGAAGCTGGCCGTGCCCTTGTACTGGAGTAACCCTTTGGAAATGGCCGCCAACTGCGGCTGCGACATGCTGGTCACTCCCAATTATAAGGACGCCGCCACCCAGTCCGGGAAGAAGTAAGAATTACCCCTGATTTTAATCCAACACACTTATACAACGTATTACAAATTTTAACAAATTAATTTATAGAAACAATTTATAGGGTGTATGACATAATATAGTCCTGGCAACGAAAAATTGTGGATGGAATGGCTGAAATCAGAAAGTTTGACTTCGGAACTTTGTTTGGACTAGTTATTAGATAAACATACTAAAAGTCCCCACCCCTCGGAGATGAGCCCTAGGGGGGCGGGGGTAGAAAAGAAGGTGCCGTTGTTTTGTTTTTTGTTTACATCTTAAAGACGATGCGTCATAGGAAATGTTGTTGTATTGCATTAATATAGCGGATAAAATTCTGTACAACTTTGATTCTATACATTTTTTACCTATTTTCAATAGTTGTCTAGATATGAGCTCCGAAAAACAGACGATTTTCAAAAAAAGTGTTTTTATCTACGATATTGCTGCACGGCACCTTGCACTTGGGAATATGCGCTGAAACTTGGCAAAGTTGATTCTTAGCTGGTCTTGAGTAGATTCAGACCCCGAGCCATCGAGAGCCACTGCGTATTGAGTTTCCCTTCGTCTTTGCGTCAACATTAAATATTCGCATGTTTTTTTCTAGTTTGTTTTGTTATTAAAAATGAGTGATTCGAGTGACGAAAGACGTTTTAACACCTGTGGAATTACGCGAGAGTCTAGAGGGCGCTGTTGCCAAGTAAACATTGGATCTTGTAATAAATAAAAATAAAAATAGTTTAACTTACATTAACAATCCATATATGTGTTTATCGTCAAACCAGTGATTCAATTTATAAGTGAAATTGTGGACATGTGAAACAAACACCACACACTTCACTCTCTACACATTCAAACGGTGCGCGCTCGCGGCGATCGGACGTGTTCGAATTGTGTGCGGGGTGTTATTAAGTAAATAAAATGTCTCAGAAGTGTTACGCATGTGACCTTTGCATTTCTGGAATCTCGTTTATGGAGTGTTCTCAAGAACTCTGTAAAAAACTGTTTCACCCAAAGTGTTTGGCGCTGACTAATGAGGCGTTTGAAGAACTCAGCGATGAATACAAAAGGAGCTGGATTTGCCCAGAATGCACACGGCATATTCCAAAGAATGATAATACTGATACACCGGCTCGAAGCAACGTAATGAATCAAACGTTTACTCCGGTAAGCTTTGTAAACACTGTACGTGGAAGCCGTTGCCAAACCCTAGTGAACCCAATGGGGGGAAGCGATAGTGACAGCATATTACTAAACGAGTTACGTGAATTTCGCCTTGAAATGAAGACCCAGTTCGATACACAATATACTGCCTTTAAGTCACTTCAAGGTCTAGTGCAGAGCACAGTGTCGCAAATGAGGGTACTTAGCGAAAGCTTGAATGCAATCCAAAAAAAAGTCTCCAAAATAGAGGAGTTAGAAATCCTCATTAAGTCGAGAGAAGTGCCGGTAAACAAAGAACTCTCGATATTGTTACCCAGAATGGTATACAGCGCAAATAGTTCACGACATTAAATCAAAATATGCATTACACAAAAAGTATAAATCGAGTAAGTGTACGGAGATTTACGAAGCGTTTTCTAGGATCCGAGCCAAAGTTAAAATAGATATTGCCAACGCTCACGACCAATACCGAGACCGAGTGCAAAAACAATTGGCGTTAGATCCTAAGTCTTTTTGGCGGTTTTTGAAATCTAAAAAGTCAACCGGTTGTACTCAGAAGTTAGTGAAGGAGGGACGGATTCTATCGGAGCAGGAATGCGCCGACGAGTTCGCAAAGTTTTTCTCCTCTGTTTTCAATCAGTTGCCGGCGGATTTAAACTGGGTCACTGCTGAAGCAGCGTCGGTAGCGAACAGCGCGCGAGTCCACATCCAACGTATGGATCTAAGCGAAGTGAGGCAGGCTTTGGCGCGACTCCCGTCCAAGCGATCAACTGGGCCAGATGGGATACCATCATTTCTCATGAAGGACTGTCGAGGCACACTAGCTGAACCATTGTGCTATATATTTAATGTTTGCCTTAGGTTACGGATATTTCCCGAGAGGTGGAAAGTTACAAGGGTGGTACCTGTCCCAAAGGGTGGGGGAGGGCCGAATACCAGTGACTACAGGCCAGTAGCGGTACTAAATGCACCAGCCAAGGTTTTCGAATCGGCTTTACATAAGACGCTGCAGTCGCAAGTAAGTGCTCAACTTACGGAGGCGCAATATGGATTCCGGGCAGCACGCAGCACGACTGGAAATCTGTTGCATCTTATGACGTTATTATTACCGGCCTTGGATGCCGGTAAACAGGTTGACATAGCGTACTTCGATTTTCGTAAGGCGTTCGACACGGTGGATAACGACATTCTACTAACGAAGTTTGCGACGTTCGGTTGCACGCCACATACGTTAGATTTTTTAGCCAGCTATATGCGACACAGGCAGCAGTATGTAGATTGTGCGGGCAGGAAATCTCAGCCGTACTATGTTAGATCAGGAGTGAGTCAAGGTAGCAATTTAGGGCCATTAGGGTTCATAATCATGATCAACGATCTCCCGGATGTGGTGCTAGATTCTACATGCCTTTTATTCGCTGACGACTTGAAGCTAGTTCGAGTGATAAATGATATCTCGGACTGTCGTAGGCTGCAGGAGGACATCGACAGAGTGGTGCACTGGAGTGTGCACAATAAGCTTTACTTTAACGAATCCAAATGTAATATAATTTCGTTCAGCCGGGTGCGCAGCCCATTGCACCATCATTATGATGTCGGTGGAAAGCCAATGCAGCGAGTGACGGAGGTGCGTGATCTCGGAGTTCGCCTAACAGCCGATTTATCATTTCGTGACCACATCATTTCTATCTGCAAAAAAGCATTTCGTAACCTCGGTTTCTTGCTACGCCAAGCGAAGGATTTCACAAACATCTCGGCGATAAAAGCAGTGTATGAAGCTCTCATAAAGAGTCACCTCGAAAGGAGTGCTGAAATCTGGAGTCCACGTGAAGCTAAATACAAGCTCATGTTGGAGCGTATCCAAAACAAGTATGTTAGATTTCTTTACTTCAAGCTGTATGGCGTGTATCCAGGATATCCGCTGTTGTATCCTACTCTCTTCGTGTTAGGAATGGTAGGGTACATTAAGTTAGAAATGAGGCGGGAACAGGCCCTCGCTTCGTATGTAGTTAGAGTACTACGAGGTGAGTTGTGCAACCCCGGGGTGGCGGGTGCCCTGGCGCTGAACGTGCCGGACCGGTTCGTGTGGCGCCGCCGCCGGCCGCCGCTGCTGGCCGAGCCCGCAGCTCGCACGAAGCTGCTGAAGGACGCACCGCTAACGCGGGCTATTCGAACAATTAATAAGGTAGCGCTCACATTAGACATATTTGTGTGCTCCCTGAACGATTTCGCAAAGGCCACTATGTTTGTACTATGCTATACTCAATAATTGTATAAATATTGTGTTATGAATGTAGGTACTGTTAATATTGCTCACTTGTCTATTGCATTAGGTAACAACCTGTAATGATAGATTTAAGTTATTTAATAAATAAATAAATAAATAAATAAATAATAAATAAATAATAAAACAACAACAAAACACATTCATTTCACGGTTTGAACTTTTGTCTTTTTAACTATTAATATTACGAACTAATCACAACAGTAAACAACTCTTAAACATTACTCGTATTGTGTCATCCATGTATTAAGTGAACTATAAACCAAGTGCAACTGTTTCTAGTGATTCATGCTTTGTGTTCTAAGCTAAGTGATAAACATTAGAAGTGTACCTTCGCATTTAAAAATCTAAAAACGGGTAACAACTCGTTAAACAGTTTAAAGTAACGGTGCTAACTACTTATAAAACCAAGTTTCGCAATTAGTCGTTAAGTACATAGTGGAGTAGTGGTCTGGTGACTAGCCTGTTACGCTGAAACCTCGAGTTCGATCCCGCGTTGTTGAGGTGTTTTTTTTTTTGTTTTTTTTTAATTTTTTTAATTTTTATTTAAATATTAATACTGAAACAAGAAATAATTTAAAAATCTAAGTTGCAACAAAAGCAGACTAAAAATCCCAGCACTAAAGATAAAGTTTCGTATTTGAAAAAAAAAACTTATAGAATTTAAAATACAATATGACATCCCGTAATTCAAAAACGAGAAAATGTTCAAAATGCGCAATTGTAATAAATAGCAGAGAATTTTTAAAATGTAATGCGTGTGCAAAAATATATGATTTAAAATGCACAAGCATCTCCCTTACAAGATTTCTCGTGATGAATTCTACCAATAAACAAGCGTGGAAATGCCCTACATGCCAGACAGCCTCTCACAAGAACAGCAATATAGCGTCACCCGAATTGAAAACGCAGCCACAGGATCAAGAACCGTCAAGTGCGTTGTCCACGCCGCGGTCTGCTAATGTAACCCAACGAAGGAAGCAACGCAGTCTTAGTCTTTCCCCGAATGCAACTTTCAACAGCACAATTGAAGACTTATCGTCTAGCAACAACATAAGTAGGCAAAGTCTACCGGCTCTAACCGATAATAGTGCTCAAATTACAGAGTTCAAGGAGGAGATTGAAGCACTGAGAATACAGCTTACGAGTGCTACAGAGGAAATAGACAATCTAAATATGGAAATCACTTCATTAAAAAAGGTTGCTTCAGAACAAGCCAAACAAATTTGTACTTTAAAAAAATTATTAATGGAAGATACCCCGCGAAAAGTACGTAATTCAAGGATAAACTTAGGACAAACTACAAGCATATCTCCATTAACTCAAGAACATAATAATATTGCTGTTGGAGGAACGGAAGTGAGATCGGAATATGAGACTGAAGCCTCTAAACCCGTGTTATCCAGACAGGATGCAGTATGTAGCAGGCATAACTTAACTTGTACTAACGATTTGAACACTACTTATCGTCACAAATCAACACAAGGCACTCCGAAAGAACCTAATAAAGTTTGCCTAATCAGCACCAATAATAAAATAAAAACATTACAGATAGCACAAAACACGCTTAAGAACGCAGAAATTTGTCATTACTTACTGCCTTCACGTGGTATAAGAGAAATTTTGGAGAGTATAAACTTAAAAACAAATAATTTAACTAGAAAGGACTACTGCATTGTATTGATCGGGGAAGAGGATTTTGTGAAAACTAACAATTACATTGAATTAATTTATTTGATAAGAGAAACTCTAAAGAAAATTGAACACACGAATATTATCATATGCATGCCAACCTATAACATAAATGGATTAAGCAACATGTATAACGCAAGAGTAGAAACTTTTAATAACTTGCTTCATCTAGACATCGATATATATAGGCACGCATACTTATTGGACTCAAATAAAACATTATCCTACGATTATAGTATGTTTCGCAAATCAGGCGAAATTAACAACCGCGGCATGAGAAGTATACTTGCGCACCTATTTGATGCCATTACTCGTGTTGAGCGTGAGCATAGTGCACTCATGCATGAAACCGAACCGGCGGAGGACAACACAACATTGCCGCCCGTAGAAGACACCTTTTTTCGTGAAGCAGCCGAAGAAGCAACTACTCCAATATCAAACTGACGTTAGTTTACTCGGAATCCTACATCAAAACGTAACCGGAGTGTTAAATAAACAGGATGATTTATTTTGTGTAATAAAAGACTTAGAGGCAACCGGGCATCCAATTGACATTATATGTCTCAGTGAAACATTTATACAGCTAGGAACAGAAAGTAACTTAAAGATTAAGGATTTCAAATTAGTAAATTCATACTCTAGAACAAATAAAAAACGTGGAGGAGTTGCTATTTTAACTAGGAATAATATTGAATGTAAACCTTTTATTGTAAAAAATAGTACAGAATTTGTATTTGAATGTTGTGGAATCAACATTCCAAAGCATGCGTTGTGTATTTTATGTGCTTATAGAACGCCTTCCTCAAATGTAGACTTATTTTTGTATAAATTAGATGAGCTCCTGTTTGAAGTAACAAAAAAACGTAAAATACAAATAATCTTATGTGGAGATTTTAACATAGATTTAATAAAAAAGACAAAATGCTCAATCAAATTTGAGCAAACATTAGAAAATTATAATTTAAAGCCTCAAATACTGGTTCCAACACGAATCACCCCTCAGTCCGAAACATGCATAGACCAGATTGCTACGAACATTGAAAGTGGGAGGGGGCGTGTCCTGGACCTGGGGATGTCTGACCATACAGCTCAGACATTCGCAATTCCAATAAAAAATCGCAGCCCCCCGCCGGTAACGTGGAAATTTCATTTCAAAAGAGATTTCTCAAAGGAATATTGTACAAAATTTATCACCTGTCTTTAATTCCCTGTCTTTTAGTGAAATCTATGCACAAGACGACAGTGAATTGGCTTTCAATAAATTTCACGAGCTTTTTCATCTATTCTATGTATTATGTTTCCCCGTAGTTAGAGTGAAAGTAAAAAATGGACCTATGACTTGCAAGTGGTTAACTAAGGGGTTACGTAAATGTTGTTACACGAAGAGGCAATTGTATCTAAGAAACCGTAAATTTAAATGCCCGGTAAAAAGATCAGTATACTTAAAATATTCACAGATTCTTAAAAAATGCCTTATGTTTTCACAAAAGAAAGCTAATGCTGAGTACTTAAGTAAAGCAAATAACAAGTGTAAAGCATCATGGAATGTTATTAAAAATTATACAAACTGTAAAGACTTTGACGAAAGTATTCAAAATATATTTTATAATAATGTTACTTATGAAGATCCTCAGCTAATATCAAATATGTTTAATGATTTTTTTATAAATACTGTAACGAATAATTGCTCTTTAGACTTAGATTTGTCAGAGATAGAACGAGTAGAGAACTTAATACCACAATTTGAAAAAAGCATATTTCTTTCGCCAGTTGACTGTTCGGAACTGATTAAAATAGTAAATTCTTTAAATAATACTAAGGCAGTTGGATGGGATGAATTGAACACTGAAATAATTAAGATGAGTATACATACCGTACCTGAACCATTATGTCATATTATCAACCTGTCAATGGGGCAAGGTAGCTTTCCTACAAAACTTAAAAAATCTATAGTGAAACCGCTTCACAAGAAGGATGACAAACGAATACTAAACAATTACAGGCCGGTGACATTAATCCCTATATTTTCTAAATGTTTTGAAAAAGTAGTTTATAATAGAATAAGTAAATTTGTTGAGGGTAATAATTTATTAAGTGGTGAGCAAAATGGATTTCGGAAAAACCGAAATACTACAATGACAATATTTCCATTGATGAAAACTGTAACCAACTGTTTGAACGAAAAAGTGCCAGTTTCTGTACTATTTATGGACATGAGCAAGGCTTTTGATTTTGTTTGCCATGAAAGATTACTCAAAAAGGTTTATAGGTATGGTATTCGGGGTCCTGCACATGACTGGATTCGTTCATATTTATCTGGTAGAGAGCAGTGTGTAGAGGTGTCAAAATACTGTCCAGATAAGAGAAGTACCCTTAAATACAGATCTTCATTTATAGCAAACAAATATGGCGTGCCTCAGGGAAGCATTTTGGGACCTCTATTGTTTCTGCTCTATATCAATGACCTTCCCAATGCAGTCTCCCAAAAATGCTTTTTATTTGCAGATGATATCACAATTGTAATAAGGTGTAATAATCGGCCATCTTATGAATCTGATATCAATACATCATTAACTGAAGCAATAAAATGGTTGGAGATAAATAATCTCAATGTAAATTTATCAAAAACTAAATTAATGCAATTCCACACTCGTAGAAGTAAACCATTTTCCCTAAATGTTCACTTTGATGGAGTTCAAATTGATCATGTTAGCAATTTAAACTTCCTAGGTGTTACACTTGATAGTTTCTGTGAATGGAACGATCATGTAGCGAGATTGTCCTCCAGAATTAACAGATTTGTATTTGCTTTAAGAAAAATAAGTCAGGCGGTATCCAGGGAAGCCGCTATTACAGCGTATTATGGATACACACATTCTATCTTGCGGTACGGTATAACTCTATGGGGTAGGTGTTCAAATATAGATACTGTTCTATTGATGCAAAAAAAATGTATAAGAGCAATTTTTGAATTAAAGCAAATAGAATCATGCAGACCATTTTTTAAGAAATATAACATTCTAACAGTACCGAGTCTGTATATTTTAGATGCATGTTTATTTGTGTATAAGAATGAGCATATGTTCAACCGCGCTAAATCAATGTATAAAAACTCCTTACGCTCGCAGTATCGCCATAAATTATTTATCCCAATGTCAAAATTATCACTTGTTGCTAAGAATAGTTATATTATGTGCATAAAAATATTTAACCAGCTACCTGACACAATAAAAGACCTAACCTTCGTAAAATTTAAACGAGCTCTGAAAAGATGGCTGGCAGAAAAGTGTTTTTATAGCATACAGGAGTTTTTAGATTATAAGTAGTTGCAGACTTTCTAATTTCACATGCCATGTTTGGTAGATTTTAGTGATACGAATATTATTTTTAAGATCTCATTGTACCTAAAATTAAGTGAAATAAATTATTTGTATTTGTATTTGTATTTGTATTTGTATTTAATGGGGGGAGAGGGAGGAAGTTTGGCGCTGCCGCGCTTTAATTGAAGCAACATTTCTCTAAAACTATACATATTACCTAGGGCTCACCTCCCAGGGGTGGGAACTTTTAGTATGTTTATCTCCTAACTAGCCCAAACAAAGTTCCGAAGTCAAAAATTGTGTTTATTGCGTGACAAAATGTGGATAAAGCATCCGTCACTCTCGTACTTACATACGTGTCAAAAAGTAACGAATGCTTTATCCACATTTTGTACGCGATAAACGCAGCCATAATAGGCCCCTGTTAAACGTTGTCCAGGCCAGTAGCAGAGAATATAGCTGCGACCAGCGTGCTGACCGTGGGGGAACTGCCCACGGGGAACGATGGGGGGAGCGCCTTCATGGTGGTGGAAATACAGGTCGCCAGGTCGCTCCAAAAACCCAGCATACCGCCGGTGGTGTCGGAGTAAGCAGTTAGAAAACTAGGGTAAAGTCACCAGTGGCCAGCCACAGACCTGTAGTCGGCCTCTGCCTATACTTTGTATGAGTGGGAAGAGTACGAAAAATATATCCCACTCTTTGCACTTATTTAAGGTCGACTATTGGTCTCTGGCTGGCCATCGGTGACTTTACCCTATATGATTATTTTTTTACAGGCACATAAAGACTTCAATTAGATTCAAATTTTAAAATTCCAAGTGATACTACAGTCATTGGGTAGTTTTACCTGGAATGTTTTCCGGGAGTTTTGAAAATTTGTGATTTTATAGATTTTGATGTGCTCTTTCCGAATTTTGACTTTGCGACCTCGTATTTTTGCCGCTTGCGCCGCCATATTGGCAAGATGGCGCCTAAAAGCAATTTTTTGAGATATATGGCGGCGAGAGCGGCAAAAATACGAGGTGGCAAAGGCGAAATTCGGAAAGAGCACATCAAAATCTATAAAATCACTAATTTTCAAAACTCCCGGAAAGCATTCCAGGTAACCACTATTTTTGAACCAAATGACCGTATTATGAGAAGTAAATTAAATATTTACATTGCGTTATGAATTGATGATTGGTGATGATGTGTTTCTGTTATCCCACCTCAGGGACGTAGGACTTGCTTTAAAGGGCTCCTTACCCGAAATCCGTCCTAACTGTAAAGAGCTGTATCGTTTGAATGGTTATAGATAGCGGGTTGGTTTTTTTTTTTAAGATTGTGTATTACGTCGGACTTACTAACAAATAAAAAAATACAAAGTAAATTAACAACCCCGTTGAAACCGTTTTTTTCAACGTATTTTTATTTGTGTTGTATCGTTAAAACGGTAAAACATACAAGCGTCTGGGTTACAGTATAAACCCTCAAGAAAAACAATAAATACTAATAAATGCTCGAGTGTGAGTCGCGCTTGCGCTGATTCGATTCAAAGTCGAATTCAAACCGGAATATAATAATACCCACTGCACGGAACCCTCGGTGCGCGAGTCCGACTCGCACTTGACCGTTTTTTCGAAGTTTCTGTGTGTGCTGACAGGTCTGAAATAAATCAAATGCTCATCCGCATAGAAGCGGAGCACAGGAAGCCGTGGTGCACTGGACGGGGGCAGCAGAAAGAAGAGTGGCAGGCCACCGTGCGAACCGCTGCCAACGCGCTACGGAGACTGCCCTACTATGGTAGGTCCTTAGCACTAGCAGTGCCGGTTCCGCCTAACTGAAGAACGTTTTGAAAAATGCTTCCTTTGTTCTTCGGAATTCGGGGCCTAAACAGCCTTTTTCAGAAATGGTCATTTGGTGTTTGGAGTTCGGAGAACCCGCTGCCATGCAGAACTTTAACCACAGAAGGATAACATGGCCACACTTTATTTCCAAAAAGTTCTTATTGAACATTGTTAATCAAGATGGTCGTTGTGTGTATTTGTACCTAAAAAGACCACGACCTGCCATGCCTATCATGGGGGTCTTGATCCTTGTCAATTGTAAAATTTTTGATCTGTGCCGTAAAAAGGTCGTCGAAAGCTGAATTCTGGATCCACCGTTGGTTTGTTCCAGGCGTGACTGAGTTCTGCGCATTCAACCGGCAGCTGAGCGAAACGCGCACGCGCGTGGAGCTTTCCACGTCCTGCTGGCAGGAGGCCGCGCTCTACGTCAACAACACCTTCGTCGTCCAAGACTACATGGGCTCGGACGAGAAGTTTGAAGTAATCCTGCTATTTTAAAATTCCATCACCTTCGTCATCGTTTCAGCTGAACGATGTCCAATACAATTTGAAGTAATTCTACAAAATTATAGATTTCGTTAACTGGTATTTTTGATGCTTAGGTTGCGGAAAATCGATGGATGCAAGAGGCGCAGGCCTTAGTCCTTAAGGCAAACCTTGACGAGGATCTATGGCCAGCAGTGGATGGTTTTCGGCTGAAATGATGATGATTAAGCCGATCCTTGCTTATTTTTTTATTTAAGTGCCTTAGAGCAACTGCCCACCAAAAGCCCCAGCCAAGAAACATTACGCTAACTAGCGTTTCTATTCGTTTCATTTTTAAACCAATGGCGTCACTGGTAGATGACATGATACGAAGAGTCACGCGATTGGTGTAAAAACAAAACAAATGGAAACGCTATTTCGCATAATGCATCTTGGATAGTTTCTTCTGGTTAACAGGAGATGCTGATGATGGCTCATGCCTGCCTGGTGCGGGACGCGTGCGAGACCCTGGTCGGCATCGAGCCGGTGGAACTGGACCCGATGCTGCGGGCTGCGAGGCACGCGCGCCACCTCCAGGATACACAACATGCCTTGATCTTGTATTTACAAGTGAGAATGAGGTCGCAGTCTTGCGATTTAAGCCCTCTCCGCACTATCCATCCGTGCTGTCTGTCCGTGCACGATGCACGACGCAAAACGATATTGCGTAGGCTTTCTGGATGACAATAATTATTATTATTACCGTGATGGACTCACCGACTTTTTGTCCAATGAGCCCCAACATCTGAACCGTCTTGCATGATAGATACATTACACGATAGTGCATACAGCACCATTGGACCTGACAGTCGTGCGCTGATGTCCTTCAAGATGCGTAGAGGACTATAGTTAAGCACCATTCCGATTAAATAAAAGAAAAGTGCGTCCAAGGCCCACCTGTTTGGGAGCCACGAATGCCACGATGCCCCAGACAGAAACACAGATAGGTATACACACAAACAGCTCTTTTTGCGTCGCGGGTTAAAGCAACGTTTGCTGCTTTTGAGACTTCTTATTATTGTGTACACATATTCCACTACATTTTCCAGACCATCAGCCCTTTCGCGTAAACACACTCGCAATCGCAATCGTTTTCATTTTGAAAATCGAAGGCTTGTCTGCATACAAAATGAAACCAATTGTTTTATTTTGAAGCCGATCGCGATTGCGAGTGAGTTACGCGAAAGGCCTGCATATCTATCTAGTGCAAAATCACTATTATAAGTATTCACTAATATCTTTGTCATATAATTTTTCATACAGTCTATCTCTTTTTAGATCTTGCACTTGCTTTGTAACGTTGTTTCACATTCATACTCAAAACTATTTCGTGACATGGCTTTCATCCCACCTCTTCACATGGCCATACATGAGAGTAGAGTACTGATTATGATGTACTATCACGTCGTAGTGGTCCTCGAGGAAGAACTATGTCGAGCAGTTACTTCTTTCGGCTGATACGATGATGATGATGATACCCAGGTGGTGACGCAAAATAAGAACGATGCGAACAGCTGGCGCGAGCTCAGTACGTGCCTGCGTGACGTCGACTGCGACCTGGCCGATGTCTGCCTCGACAAGGCTGTGTATCTGGATCCTCGACACCCGCTCACGTTAGTATACGAGTATTTATGATAATAAGCAGGAAGTGAAAGAGAGTATGAACAACACAAACAGCTAGCGTGAGCTCACCACGTGCCTGTGTGACGTCAACAGCGACTTGGCCAATGTCTGCCTCCACAAGGCGGTGTATCTGGATCCTCGACACCCGCTCACGTTAGTATACGAGTATGATAATGATAAGCAGGAGGTGACGGAGACTGAACAACACAAACAGCTGGCATGTGCTCACCACGTGCCTATGTGACGTCAATAGCGATGGCCGACGTCTGCCTCGACAAGGCTGTGTATCTGGATTCTCGACACCCGAGGGGCTAGGGGCGCACTCGCAATCGCCATCGTTTTTATTTTGAAAATCGAAGGCTTATTGTCTGCATACAAAATGAAAACAATTGTTCCGCTTTGCAACCGAGTGCGTTAGGCAATAGCGACGCCGCTCACGTTAGTATACGAGTATGATGATAATAAGCAGGTGGTGACGGAGAGTAGGCGTTACGCGAGCAGCTGGCGCTAGCTCAGCACACGCCTTCGATATAATATTTCATGCCCGACCTTAATACAGATGTTTTTTCTTAGAGGGACCGAAAGAGTAAGTAGGTACGTACTTTTTATGCTCTACTTTATTATTACCAATATTGCGTTCAATTTTAAATTAACATCCGGCAACCTGATGATCTAGAAACTAAGTCCAATAGAAAATTCGTTTTAAAAATGTAGTAAAAATGTAAAATAAAGTTAAATTATTCCATTTTCAGATTACTCGCGAAAGGCAGCATGTTGTTCGAGGAAGACTCAAACGCGGCCGAGTTGTTCTTCACGGCTATTTTGGACATCTATCCCTTCTGGACAACTGGCTGGGTTGCCGCGGTAGCATTCTACATCCACAGACAGGAGTACCACGTGGCCGACCAAATTATTCAGTGCCTTCTAAAGTAAGAACAGCTAAAGCCAAGTAAGGGCGCTCTCACGTCTAGTGTTTTTCGAAAGTCAGCGTCTCATTAATTCTGGTACTTTTACGCAATCATGCGCAAGAAATCCGTATTCATAATTAGGCGTATGCCGGGAAGCCGCAACGAGATTCTGCAGATAGTAACGGAATGGACTCTGGCGTCCTGAGGGCCCTGCCAAGATGCACTACGCTAACTAACGTTTCTATTCGTTTCGTTTTTAAACCAATCGAGTAGAAACGCTAGTTAGCGCAATGCATCTTGGCAGGGCCCTCTGAGCCGCTTCATGGACTTGCACGTGATGCGTACTGCCGTCCTACCAAAGAAGGCGGCTAACTGCATAGTAATAGTGTAAGCATTTTAAATTTAATGTAGTTACTAATAATGTATAGAATGGTCCGATTACTACAAAGCGTTAGTCTCCTTCTTCAGTAGGGCGGTAGCGTGGGAGCCCGTGATGCCAGTCCATTTATTAAGAGCACTTGTACTAACATGGTTCTATTCTCGTGACTAACAAATCTGCGGCCGTAGTGAAAAAAGGTATGAGTCTTATGAAGATCAAGGGAAAAAGGGTTTAAGTCTAGTATACTCTGTTTAGTTATGTAGCCTTTTTTATTAGGAGTTAAGTCAACTTATATCCTTTTTCCCTAGGACGCCAGAATTATGGATTGATTTATCTGAATTAAACGTTTGAAATATTTGTTCCTATATATCAAAACAGAATTTAACATGGAGTTTAAATATGGCCGACCTGTTACATGACGTCACAGTGCATATCGGATCTCTCTGTCTAATCCCTGTATGATTAGCAGTTTAAAATGCTTGTATCATCCGTATTTCTTGGCCGATTTTAATTCTAATTTCGCTTTTGGTGAATTCTTTAACGGTACTTTCATATTTTGTTGAGAAAGACGATTTAAAAAAATCCATGCATATAACCTATTTCAATGGCTGTTCAGGACCCAAGCTGACGGCCTGGCCGTAGACCTGGCGTCCCCTCGAGCCTGGGAGACTGAGCTCGGTGACTGGTGGGACCACACGCCTCTCCTGGCTGATGCCAGCCGGTACTACGACGCCGCTGATCTGCTGCTGAGACTTCGCGCTATGCCCGTAAGTCACGAGCCAAATCGATAGACATTTGCATTCAAGTGTGTGTAAGCAATCGTGGATCCGATAATGAACGTGGCAAAACATTGAATGAATTTGCATATCGATAATTTCAACTATCGATAATTGTCTCCTAAACTAGTAATTGCTTCCAGTTTTGACTGTATTTTTTTTTATAATAAAGAAGGTACGGATTCCTTCCTACTTAGGTACATAACAAATAAATATTAACCCATGATTTTATCAATTTTCACTTCGATCGATTGTACGTTTTCATCGAATTTCATTTCACCGAACGCTTTTCTGCTGAAACCATGATGTTTTCAAGATATCCTACACGTTCATTAGGGTAGGGTAGGGTGGGTTAGGGTAGGATAGATTTGTGACTACCTATCATAGTAGTTTACGTGACCGTTGCGTAATGACAGGCATTACAACATGAGTGTGGTTTATGAAACGAGCCGCAAGGCGAGTTGGTTGGCGTTGGCGTTGGTTAATGGATAAGATGGTGGTAGCAATCCGGACGGACCCTGGTGGCTACTTCGTCCACCAATGCCTCACATTGCTAGAGAATACCGTGATATGGCTCTGGTGAACGAAGGGACGGACGTATAAGGCAAGAATACACGCGCTATAATGTGTTTTGTTCGCTCTGACGGGACTACTTAAAATCGCCGCTTTGACCTTCACTCGCTCGTTCGTTCACTCCACCTTGTTGAGAGAATTACACCCCTGCACCAATGATATTTTATATAAAGATACGTCATCTACGCGCAAAAACGTTCCGCAAAAAGGAAGGCAAATTGCCTTACTTTTTATCTATTTATCTCTTTCTAACAATAGCGTTCGCTATGGATTGCCGTGTTTGTCTCTGTTAGTAATTGGTCACGGGTTTTGAATGCGTTTAGTATGAGCATAACGTATCTTAATATAAAATATCATTGCCCTGCACAAGGTCCTACCACCCCCAAACGAGTATTATTAGTTTTTCAACGTTTGGTTTAGGCACCACAGAGTATCATTCTGTTGGGCGATATTGGCCTGTCTGTTTATCGTATTAGAACTATCTACGTGTACAACTTTCTAATTTTAGCAGATAACTGCGTTCATTGACGACACAGTTAGCCTTTTTGGTAGTGACTCTGCCTACAATTCCCGGATTCGATTCCAGTATGGGTGAATATTTGTGTGATGCTTCGACTATTTATTATTGTCTTGATATATATGTATATATCAACTTTAGTTCGCTTCAACCAAAGTCACGCGCTCACGATCACGCGGACGCGGCGAGAATTGCATTTCGATAAAATGAAAGTTCTGCGTTAGATATGATACATTTGTGGAAAAGTGTTTCGATAAAACTAAAGGTACCCCAAATAAATAAATATCAAGAGACGATCTCACAAAAATTGACCTAGTCCCAATCTAAGCTCAAGGCTTGTACTATGGGTACTAAATAACAGTGTCCGAGAAACCGACGTCAACTTTTTGACTTTTTGACCTTTTTTATAGTATTTTTTTAAGTAATTACATGAAGTGGATTTTCCATACAAAGTGAAAAGCAACTTAGTAAGGAGAAACAAAAATGTGATTACTTAAAAAAATACTAAAAAAAAAAGAAACGGGCAAATAGGTTTAAAAACTTTGCTGATTCGTAATTATTCTAATTATGTAAGATACCACTGAAAAACTTATGAAAAAATTAAGATTAAAATGATCAATATCTCCGAAACTAGTAAAAATCGCTGAACATAGATAGGGGTTAAATCGATAGCTTTTTAGCTGCTCTATCAGCCCTAGGCGGGTTGACGTCGGTTTCCGAGACACCCTGTGTAGAGAAATAAATACTTAAATACATAGAAAACGTCCAACACTCAGAATCAAATACTCGTGTTCATCACACAAATATTTGCCCATACCGAGAATCGAACCCGGGACCGCAAGCTTCGTAGGCAGGGTCACTACCAACTAGGCTATCGAGGCGTCTACTGCACGATACTTCAAAATATTGTATTTGTATGAATAGCTAGCGGAGGTGTGCCTCGGGCGATCGTTGGTGATGGCGGGCGAGTCGGCGGCGTACGCGCACCTCGTCGCGCTGAGCTGCCGGCTGCGCGGGGACGTCGACAACGCACTGTGCCGCCTGCAGGGGGCGCTGCAGTACTTCGGGGAGGTACCTAGTTTAGGTCATACTTGTATGATTTTGAACAATACCTGCTCGGCGAATAGATGATATTCATAAAAGAAAATTGTCTCAATTTGCCATTTTTAGTAATTAATGATGAAAAAAAATTATGTTGCTACTGTTATCCGTGCTTGAACTGCTTGACTGCGATTGAGCTGTATTTAATTCTGATAATTTTACCGCTTTTTATTTCATATTTTATTTACAACATTTACAAAAACACTTTATTTACAAAAGAATAAAAATTAGAATTTTAATGCCTCAATCAAAATCTGTCAGGTACATGTCGGGTTAACCGTGTCATGTGGGGTATCGTATAAATACTTAAATACGGAACCCCCGGTGCGTGAGTCTGACGCGCTCTTGACCGGTTTTTTACTTATTTGTACAGTCGAGTTCATAAATATGTGTACACTTTACTACCTTGTCTATTTAATATCATGTTTAGACTGTCATATTATGGATTGTCACAGCTATTAACGTGACAAGGTATTAAAGTGTACACATATTTATGAACTCGACTGTACCACTTACTACCTCAACACCCGCTAAATCAGAGCACCCTGTATGCAGAATTTCATCATTTAAACGTCATCAGCCCCAAAAGTTCTACCCCTGTTAATAAGTGTGTGCATCATTGTGTCGCAGATCAGCTACCTGCGGAGTCTGGAAGCCGAGTGCTATCACAAACAGAACAATCGCGAGGAATCCCTTAATTCCCACGAGAAATCTGGGAACAATCCAGGTGCTTACAGGTAACGCAGATATTTTTTATTATATTTTTGTGTTATGGAATTAGCTTCCGGACCGCTACGACTTGGGGACCTTCAAGCATACTCTTTTCTCATAGTCCGGCAACGCAGCTGCGATACCTCCTGGTGTTGCAGGTGTCCATGGGCAGCGGTGATCACTTCACATCAGGTGACCCAGTAGGTCGTTTGTCCCCTCTAGCATAAAAATACATATACATATCTTCAATGATTTGACGACACGCTGGCCTAGTTGGTAGTGACCCTGCCTACGAAGCTAGCGGTCCTGTGTTCAAATCCCGGTAAGGGCAGATATTTGTGTGATGAGTGCGAATATATGTTCCTGAGTCTTAGATGTTTTCTATCTATTTAAGTATATATTTCTCTATATAAGTATTTATATCGTTATCTAGTACCCATAGTACAAGCCTAGAGCTTAGTTTGGGACTACGTCAATTGGTGTGGTATTGTCCCCCTGATATTTGTCCCGTGATAATATAATTAAAATTATTTATAATTTAACTAGCGCCCCGCCCTCCGCTTCGCTTCGGTTTGAGTTTTCTGTAACGCGCGTACAACCGTACATAAACCAGGGTCTCTATTATGGCTGCGTTTATCGCGTGACAAAGTTTGGATAAGGCATCCGTCACCTTCTGACACGTAAATAAGCACGAGAGTGACGGCTGCTTTATCCACATTTGACACGCGATATAGACGCAACCTTACTAAGCCCGCAGAATAAAGGTGTGTCATGGGTAAAAAAAATTAATCTAATTAGTCCGTCAGTAAGATTATCAAAAAATATTGAAACGTATTTTTTGCTTCTTCAAATCGATCAAAATTGACAAATATAACGCGCGTCAAAGTTCGGGAGTGGGGGCTCGTGACGTCACAACGTGGTATAAAGTGTGCCACGGCGTGACGTCACGCGAAACTTCAACGCACTGTATCTTCGTAATTTTTTTGTTTAATTGACAAAAGAAAAAATATGTGTTCAATTTTGATAATGTAAATTACGGACTAATTAGATTTTTTTAGGACACAAGCCTATTGAAACCTTCCGTGAAAAATTATCCAACTGATGTTGAAAACCGCATGAAATTCCGTTCAGTAGTTTTTGAGATCATCGCGAATATACAGACAGACGCGGCGGGCGACTTTATTTTATAATTTGTAGTGTTTTTTTCATTTATGGCCTTAAAAAATTATATATCACATCACAGAGCTATTCAACAGGTGAGTAAATATGTAATAAAATAACTTAATTGAATAGCATTAATTATAATTTAATTATTTAATCCAATAAGATAATGTAATGTGATTCAATTTATAGTAAGAAATAGTTTATAAGCAAATTAATGAATCTATTAATATGTTTTATTTTTATTTTTATTAATAACAAGGGACTTTGTAAGATTATTACCAATAAAGGAATCTTATCTTTTAGTCACTGCTACAAGGTTTATATTTGAACGTGCTTGTTGCTAGCACGCTGATCGGGCTGCCTTGCCGCGACCCTCAGCGCACGCGCAACGTCCTGGTGGACCTCCTACGCCGGGAACCCAGCGCTTACGCCTGGATGGCGCTCGCAGACGACTGGCTAAGGGTGAGTGATATTCTACTCTTAAAGGGCCTGCTACACGATCGCCAACAAGCCCTTCCGACAACGTGACCTTCGTCGAGACCGATCGTGTAGACAGTATTTGTGGTAATACCAAAGAAGGCGGCTTACTGCATACAAGTGCTCAAGATTTTTTCGGGTACTGTACCTACAAACCCTCGTTAATTCAACTGAGCAATGAGCGTTCCGATTGGTTGTTCAAAACGAACAAACTTCGGTAGTTCAACTCGAACATCCGAAGTTGCTGATAGATAGACTTGAGACTTAATTTCGAACAAGCTCACAAATTGGAACGCTCTTTCAGAGATCATTCTGGCGAATGCTCGAGTAAAGGCACTCGTCCCGCCACCGGCGCGGAAGCGATTAGCTATCGACTATTTTATCGCTCAAGAAACGAACAAAAGATATAGATCCCGTGTAAATAAAAGAGACGCATATATTAATAGTCGATCGCTGACTCTACTCTCTTTTCACTCATCGTCGGCGGGACGCCAAATGCTCTACTACCCTCATAAGCCGAAAAGTGGTATATCAAACTTCATAGCCAAAGCAGATTCCATCCTATTATGTTTGAAATAAGGTTGCATTTGCTACAGGAGTTTCGTTTGAAATACCTCCATTTATTTTAGAAGGGCAGTCTAGTCTATCTGCACCTTAATATTTCCAGCGGCAAGCCCAAGAGAAATTAGCGAATAACGAATGCGGTGATGGTCTCGAAGTGCCCATGTCAACCTGCGCGGCCGCATGCGCCATACAGGCCATCAAGTATGACCGTCGCTACGCCGTGGCGTGGGCGCTGCTAGCGAGACTCGTCAAGCCCAGGAAACGACGGCGTTACTGCCGCGATATGGCTGTAGCGGTGAGAAATCCTTTTTTTAATCACGACGCAAAAAACGTGGTGTATAAGAGCGATGCCAGGCAAGCGTTGCCGGTGCGTTGCGTGATCTCAATGCTGTGATTTCAACATAGAATGACGCAAGTGTTTCAACGCATCGTGTGGCATGTTGTTCTAATTTGTATGTAGCACAACGCTGCAGCGACGACGCTCGTGTGTCTTCCAACGTTTCTACCCGTGTCTGATAAAAGTGATATACCAAGTTATTTTCATAAAAAGGAACCGAAGGTTAAATCACGTAGCTGACAATTTTTTTCCATACAAATTTAGTTCCGGGGAAGTTGCTCACTTTTTATTAAATCATTTCCGATTTCCACGATTTTTGAATACGTTGTAGTTGTTATGAGAAACATGGTTCATACGTTTCGGTTCGGTTCTTGTTTTTATTTCTTTGAAAGAAAAATTTTCTTGGAAAGGAAAACATACAAACCTAGTTTTTTATAATTTCAACAGCATATTCAAAAATGGTAACAATCTGACTAGGTTTAAGGGAAGAGAAACGTTATTGCATTTTGTAGGTATATATATTTTCTAGCTTTACGAGTTATTAGCTCGAGAAAAGAGTTGCAATTATTTTCCAATATTTTAACTATTGAATAGTTAATTCTTTTTAAATGCTTTTAGTTAATTAGCGTCTCACGCTACTTCAAATTTCATACATTTTCGCAACTGTGCAACGACAATTTAACTGGCCGGGGGCCGCTGTGGATTGTAATCTCTATAGCAGTGCTTTTTCATTTTAATATACATTTAACATAGATAAAAGTCAGTGTTATCTAAATTCCCATTTTATTGTATCGAATAAGAAAATACGCAAAAGTGTCATTTTGCGAAAGAAACGATCTGCGAATGGAACGAAACGTAAAGGGGTTTCTTGCAAACGGGACATTTTGCATACATAAGTGACATTTTGCTATAGTGACAAAGAGACCTTCTTTCTACCAATGGGACTTTATGCGCCCGAACCCTAATTAAGAACATCATCTTGACCTGGGCGTCTATTCTACCGGTTATATTATGGCCTTCGACGTGTTGTCGTATTGTCAACTTTACGATAGCTAGGTATTTACTTGACAGTAATGGTGATTAAAAACAGTATGATAAAATGTCAAAAGCAATATGGTTTTACCCAGCGGAATAGAGGCCCCCTGAACTGGGGAGGGTTAGGTTAGGTTAGTTTCAGTTCAGAGTTGTTCTTCACAGAGCTATAACAGCTGTACAGCCCTGTCCCTTTCTCTCAACCTAAACTGAACTGCTTCAGTATGTCATGGCACCCTCTATACTCGTCGTCCTTGACCTGTTATCGTATCGTCAACGAACAATACCATAACAGGTCAAACACGATATGATTTTTTACCCTCTTGAATAGAGGCTCTGTACACGTTTGTTTTCAGTGCGGTTACAAATGGTCGAAGGAGCAGCTAAAGTTGATCGAGACGTCCCAGCACTCGCTGTGCTACAGGATGGGAGACGCCCTGCAGCTGTGCCTCTGTGAACAGTGCACCGACGAAACCGAGTTGGAACCCGGCTGGAACAGACCGACCCCAGGCAAAATTACATACGATCTCGATTAGAATGGACAACAAAACTGCGGCTCTATTCAAGACGTTAAAAACAATATCGTATTTGATCTGTTATCGAATTGTCAACGTTTTGATAGCTCTTATTTCCTTGACAGTAGTGGCGGCTGACGTCATAACAATACCATAACAGATCAAATACGATATTGTTTTTACCATGTTGAATAGAGGCGCTGCCGACTTAGCCAATAAGCAGTATCCCAAATTCAATAATCAAAGCACTTTTAATTTTACTCCCTTAGTAATAAGGTTGATATTGCTACAGGGGTTTTATCTGAAATATTGCCTATTGGCTTAGGAGGCCAGATAAGGTATCGAATTAACTTTACTGATTCCTCTTTTTACCGGTAGTTCTCGATTAAGTAGACCATAAAGGTGACACATTGGTGGCATTATTTTTCATATTACGACCTACTGTCGCGATGTGACACATTCCGAGCGCATGATTTACATTGTCCACATTTAGCGTAACAAGTTCTGTAGATTTGCCACGCAGTCCGATCCGATGGAACCCTACAGTGTGGACCCACCTTAATGTGCAGAATTTGCGCTTACGCGACAGTTAGGGCATGCAGTATCGGAAGATTTCCAGTATCGGAATTGAATATCGGTATTGAACCTCAATATCGGAATCTCGGAATTACGCAGGGCGTACAATATCGACTATTTCCAATACCGGAATTGAAATTCGGTATTGTGTCTCAACATCTATATCTACTAGTATCGGAATTAGGGATCTGTTAGAAAAACACACTTTCTATTCAATATTCAATACCGATTTTCAATTTCGATACTAGAAATCGTCCGATACTGCATGTCCTATAATGCATAGAAGGCAACTCCACAGATAACTTTGAAATACTAACTTTTTTTCGATATTACAATATCGGAATTAAAAGGTAATGAATATCGGATTTACGATATTGATAGGCCCAATATCGGAATTCAATTTCGATATTGAAAGTGTTCCTGTATTGCTCCGTCTAATCTCGGAATTATAATATCTGAAAAATTGGTCCGAGATTCCGAGATTTCGAGATTCCGAGATCTCGGAATTCATGCCCTAGCGACAGTGTCCGTCGAGTCGTGTGAAGATTTTGGAGTCCGTAATGAGTCCAAAGTTTCTCGAGCCTTTCAGTGGCGACTCGAGAAATGGGGGCAGGTAGGGATTAAATAACCAAGACATTTTTTTGTGTCGATTTTATAATTAGTCTATTATAGTTTTGTATTTCTTTATAAAACTGAAAATAAAATGGTTTTACCTTAAGTTACTTGGTTTTATTGTTTGATCTGAAGCGACGTTCCTTAGGCTGGTTGTCATCTATAAAACCGATACAAGTGAAATTCAAAAAAGCTTACATTATTATACAATAATACCATTAGGTAGTTTAAATGTTTCAAGACAGTTTTGAAAGTTTTGAAACAACCACTATGTTATTAAAATAGATTGAAAGACTAGCAAGATAATGGAAGCAAAAATGCCCTTTTGATATTATGCGGTGATTTATTTCTGTGAACTTTTTATTTACTAGTTGCGCAATTTTTATTTACTAGTTGCGCAGATGTTCGGTAATAGTAGATTACGTGACGGTTGCGTAATGACATGAGTGTGGTTTATGAAACGAGCCGCAAGGCGAGTTTCATAATAGCTCACACGAGTGTTGTAATGCTAATTACGTAGAGTCTCGTACAATACTTTATCTACACACATATTATAAGTACTCTAAGATGCGTTCAGAAGCTGAAAGGCAAATGACCAGCATTACCTTACCTGTGGTAGTAGGTGACAGCGATGACAGCTGTAACGTAATTTTGAAATTACGTTATCGAATATTGTAAGGTAATGAGATCCAAATTTGGAACATCTTACAAAATTTTCAGCCGTCATCGCTGTCACCTACTACCACAGGTAATGCTGGTCAATGCCTACGGATTTTGAACGCATAATAGAGGACTTATGATATAAGTGTAGATAAAAAAAAATACTCTCGATACAGCACGGGTAGCACAAGTTGTATTTTCTCACTTGTCGCTCAGTGCGTCTCTATCGTTACTGACTAGATGGAAAGGGAGATCCGAGTGACAGCCAAGTCGCGGGCAACTTGTGCTAGCCGTGCAGGTTGTCTAGATAACTCTTGACAACGTGTATCGTCCTGCGGGCCTAGTATAGTTGCCTATATGGTGGGTGGAAAAACCATCCGTAACTCTCGCACTTTCATACTGGTCAGAAAGTGACAGATTTATCCGCCTTTATTCACATCGATAAACAAAACTAAAATAGGCCCTCTGGAGCTCTAAATCTAAAACTATATTAAACGAAAGGAACGCGCCGCAACGCACCGCTTCCGCTCTCCTGCCGGCGGTTTATGGTCGCCTTTATCGTGGAGGATAAATCTTTCGTCAATCTCGCACTTACATACTGGTTATAAAGTGACATTGATTTGTCCACGTTCATCCACATCGGCAAACATTGTTCATCGGTTATGGTCTCCCCACACCTATCGACTCGGAATCGGCTTTCGCCTAGTGTTTTTGCACCACACTAGGTATTTACATTTAGCCGATCGGCCATCTCAGCGGTTGTAAACCTACGTTCAGCAGTCTCATCCTCGGCTTGTACTATTACTTATTCTGTGTCCTCGGTACGGCCGCAGAGACGCCTCTCGCGTGCCCCGTACTGCCGTCGAGACGTCAGATAGCCCTCCATGTAAAAGTAAGGGGCTCCCCACACCTATAGACGCTGAACGGCTGTCGCCAGCTCTCTAATCGGCTCTCATCGTAGCTACTCCACCGTGGTCGGAACAGTTCAGCCGATCGGCGGTACACGGCGATGTAAGATTGCGAACGCGTGCGGTTGGCTGCTAACAGCGTCGTACGGATGTGAACAGCTTTACGGCAAATCGTCGTTTTCCCGCCGATCGACGTCTTTTTCGCTCTTATTGCGTAGAAATAAAGAGTTATTTGCGTAAACATAAAGAGTTATTTGATCAGCTAACGCCGATTCCGCGTCGATAGGTGTGGGGAGACCTTTATTGTGCGTTTATGATAAAAAAGATTAAGTAAAGAAACACATTCTTCATAACATTACGTGATATTCTTTGTGATGACGTGAGTTATTTATTATAAAATGTATACGTCCATTGTTAAGAATCTTTTTAAACAAAAGAGAGTGCGATCCTCGCACTGTCTTTGATCGGTGGTCGCACCGTCTCGTTGTTCCGCACCGCAGTCTAAATCAACATGTTTCAAACGTAAGTGATTTTGATTTTATTGATTTTCATTTGATTTTATTGCAGAGAGCGTTTCATTTTGATAGTCATATTTTTGCTTTGCACCTTAATAGCTGTCCTGACACGGTTACAGAAACAAGTGCTACAAGTCATTACAGTGTTTTTGATGGATCTTTGTAAAGTTTCCAATCCTAATCAGAAACTACTTACTTATTTTGCAAAACGATCACCTCCTGATGAAATACAAAACTGAACCCTTAAATTAAAAATATAATAAATAAATATCAGGGGACAATATCACAGAATTTAACCTATTCCCCAACTATATCGCACGGTGAGAAAGAAAGTGTCTCAATTTTTTTTTGTAATTTGAGTTAAATACGTAAAATGACCCTCATGGTGAGACTTCGGTGTCTGTCTGTTTGTGACAGCAGTTTTTCTCTAAAACTATAGAAGCTTCCACCTTGGCATAGTAGTTGTATAAATCCCTTGCCCGCATCTGTTTGTAGTAAAAACAATAGGAAATTATTTTTCTAAATATTTGAAAAGACTAGAATGGGGGTTGAAAAGTAAATGTGATTTGATTATAGCAAACTAGGTGTCATATGAAAGGGCTCAATCTGCAAATTTCAAAACATTTTTTTATAATTTCCCGGGACTTGCTTTTTGATTTACAGACAAAATGTACAAAACAACCGAAAATTCCTGATTTAAAGATAATTGTTTATATTTAACGCGAAAAATAAAATGAAGTTGTCAAATTTTAAAGTTGTGGAATAATTATCAAAAAAAAAACTTTATTAAAATAAAGGCTAGTCAAAATAGACCTTATGGCATAGAAAATAAAGTTCATAATAAAATGAGTATTTTCTTTTGCGTTTTCCATCCATGTTATCTTCAATACGTAACCCTCGGTGCGCGAGTCAGACTCGCACTTGACCGGTTTTATGAGTTAAGTCCCTTTTTCACTAGGTCCCCAGCATAGATAAAAAACCGAGCTTAGATTTGTATCTTGTTTTGAAAACGAAATCGATCCTTCTCATCGCTGAGTTCACGTTGTCATGTAAACCTAATAATGTGAGAAGATTTAGCATGTGTAACACCAGCCTTAGCCAATGCTAGCCAGCCAAGCCAGCCAAGCCAGCCAACGCCGTGCCGAGCCTAGCCCGCCATCGAGTTGTCAGCCATTTGCAACTGGTAGGGTGCAAAGCCATATAAAGCGGTTGGAGCTTTTGTTTAAGAAGTGACTTTGTCGTTCTGACACTGGGTGTAGAAAAAGGGGCACTGGTGAAAATTGTGATTTATAGTTTCATTAAATGATCAGTGCGATTGCCGTTTTTTTATTGTTTTACATGTTTATTTCAAACATCCGTTCAAGCTACCATAAAAACTATAGTTACTTAACCAACTTTATCAAACCTTCATCGGAGCTAACTGAATACAATACAAGAAAAATGGGGAAAAAAATCATATTTGTGAGAATAGTTAGAAAAGGTTCTCGAATCTTCTGAACTTCAACTGAAACTCGTGCCACCGACGCCACGATGGCCACAGCCGTCACAAGATAAAAGAAACTTTGTTTCGTATCAATTAAGTTGTCATTTGCATAGCATAGCAAGCATAGCGTGTGGGTGAAACATTTTCTGTGCAGTCTGTGTAGTTCAAAAGGTTAAAGATGGCGTTTTTCAGATTCTCTGCGACAGGAGCGTTGCTGTATGCTCTCCTCTGGATTACCAAGAGGCTGGGAGATCTGCCCGACGTGCCACCCTACAAGGACCTCGTATTCGAGACAACCACTGCCGCCAGGGCGCCGAAATGGTGAAGAGGACAATAACAGCCTCCTAAATACAGCAGTGATTACGAAGCAGTGTCTATAAATTTATCGACCAATTCAATTTATTGCGTGACAAAATGTGGATAAAGCATCCGTCACTCTCGTACTTACGTACGTGTCAGAAAGTGACGGATGTTTTATCCACATTTTATCATGCGATAAACGCAGCCAGCCATATTAGGCCCCCAGGGGCCGTAGCCAAGATGCAACCGCTACTAATGTTTCTCTTTTCTATCACTGAAAATGTATGGGATGACATTCTCGTGCGTTGCGATAAACCACGTAGTCAATTGTTATCCCATACATTTTGAGCGATAGAAAAGAAAAAAAACGTTGAAAGCCTTTGCATCCTGGCTACGGCCCCAGATATTTTTTAGGAGCGTGTCTTAAAATTTTGCCGTTTTGAATGACATCTCAAGAGAAAAAAATATCAGGTAAGTAGAGATGATGGCACTAGTGTTGGACTGTATTAGCTGACAGGCACCAATAATGGACACCAATGATAACTCTTAATTCAAAGATCATAAAGTCATAAATTGAGTGTTGCAAAAATTAATAACCTTGATCTTCTGTAAAATAAGAATCAAGTGTCCTTAATTTTCCTTGTGGTTGAGTCCATATCAACCTACAGGATACTTTAAAACAATTATATAGTAAGTATCCTACACTTACACATACAAAACTCACGCCTTCATTCCCAGAGTGGGGTAGGGAGAGCTACAGAATTACAACTCTAAAATTTGTTGATAATTCTGTAACCATATTTTGCACAATAATATCCTAATGTGTCCTAAATAAATGTATTGAAACCTTTTTTGCTACCGAAATTCATACGTTTAATAAAAATCGTATGTATTAAAGCTGGAAAGAGTTTCAGCTCTACTTCGGAGCATTAATTTTGTAATTTTATTTATACTTGTTAATAGGACTTGTTTAACCTGTAAAATGAAACTTATTAACATAAGCATACAGGTTAAAAACGGTTAATTTTGTATAAAAAATTAAAAATGGGTTTTTTAATGTATGTAATTACCTATTACCACACCTATAAGTAACCATCCGACCTCAGTATTTGGTTTATATTCTGAAAGAAAACGCAAAATACTAAAAACAGTTTATTATTTAAGCAACATTCATTACAACAAATGTGGAAAAAGGGCACGCGCGCGTATATAGCATGAACGTGACGTAGTCCAACTCCGATTAGCCGTGGCTTCGCTTTGTTGATCCACGCCGGCCGCGCGGCCAGCCCGCGCGGCGACGCGTTGGTGGTGGGGAGAGAGAGACAGCAGATCTCTCGCTTCCATTTCGACTCACGCGGCGGCGCGGCGGCGTTTGCGGGAGCACACACATGATTGATATGAGTTCCTCTTCAATTAATTACAGGCTACAAATAAAATTGTCCAAATTGTCTACATCGTTTTATTATGTGAAACCTCCCTTATACGTATATCTACAGTACAGTCAGGGACTTTAATTGTTATGCCACTATGGAATCCTGTAATAATGACAGCGTCAAACAACATGACAGAATGAATGAATGATTAACGTTATGCGACAGGGTTCCATCGTGGCATAACAATAAAGTCCTTGACTGTACTAGGCAGAAAAGAAGTCAATCCTGGCACATTGCACGACCATGAAGTTTCTGACAATTGACGTTGTTGACAGCAGTAAAGCAATGCTAAACTTATTTGTTGCGCGGAAAATTATAGAGTTATAATTATAGAGTTAGGTCGTTTGGTGGCAAATCGTGGTTCTAGTATCCATGGAGTCGCTATTTCCTAATTATTATAATTAAACATCGGTATCGACATTCAGTTTTCATGTCAAAGTACGGTTTGCAGAAAAACGAATACATATAGTATTTTGAACGGTTGTCTAATGATTGGTATAACAACGTTTTATCTATTTGCCATTGGCATAATTTCAGTTTGTCTAAAATCACTTGTCATAAACATTCACTTCGCCTGATGCTCGCCATGATCGTTTAATATAATATTATTTTTCATAAACCCTCAAACTATATCATTTCGGTTTGTATAATTTTTGAAGTGCATAATATCAGTTTGTATAATACTCTTATTGCCTAATAATCATTTGACCAAATAATATTTTTTAAATAATCATTCATTTGATATAATTTTGTTTTGTTTTTTATTTATAGTGCATAATATCAGTATATATAATTCTCAAATACTCATATCGCCTATTATTGACTATTAGGCAATATTTTATATTTGATTATTCAGTGGAATTTAAAAAAGATGTATGTAGTTACCGTATGTTATACAAAGTAGGTAACACTTGGCATTCCGTCCCAGATATAAGAAATAAAATTATTAGCTGAGCCCATGGATACGATGTACATACAGTAACAAATAACATATCACATTTAAAGTTTCGCGGCAATTCTTGTCGAAATGTTCATTAAAAAAATATATATATATTTGTAGAATTCGGTATAGACACAATTTATTTACATTTTTTTCACATATATACCTAATTCAATCTAAAAATGAATCAACGGGGCAGATATTAAAATCAGTGGGCTCTCGCCAGAACTCTCGCTCGAGGGACCCACCCTACACTCGCATGCGAGACCTGCGCTTCGCGAGCTTCGCTCGCTACGCTCCAGCCTCCGCATGCTCGCTCCGCGGGCCCTCCTCGCGAGCTTCTGGCTCCGCATTTTGCAAAAACACTCTAGGGGTAGGGCAGACAAGACCACGTAGATTTGGGGTGCCCTGAATTCGGTTTTTAAATAGTATTCGACCTAACTTGCATGATAGTTGAAATAAAATATCGGTTTATATATAAACCCATGAAATAAAAAATATTAGACTATGGATCGAAGAAACTAACTTAAAAACAAAATATTCGAATCCAAGAATATCGAATGTGTATGAAAAAGGGATCACTCTTATTTATCTGCATTTAATTTTACGACATGATCGTTAGATATACGAATATTAGACTAAATAATAATATTGCAGAACGTCAATTAGGCTAAATGGATTTCGATCAAATGATCAGTATAATTATTTAGATTAAATATAAGTTATACTAAACGACAGTTAGGTAACTTAATCGTTAGGTATAAGAATATTAGACTATACGAAAATGGTGCAAAAAGTCTATTAGACTTAACGTGGTTCGATCAACTAAATAAAAAATATGACAAGTGTTGTTAGACAAATGGTTAAATATTCTAAACGATATTAGGCAAACCGAAAATAGCTGAAAAGTTGTTATATCAACCAAGGGAATACCATTTTGAACTTATATTTTTTATAAACAAAAAGAAAGACGCTAAAAATGTATTAAAGGTTTAATAAATTACTAAAAAAACATCCATGGATTTTGCTGTTAACCTTTGACATCGCTTATAATATATAGGTGAAAAACTTAAGTAAAGCTCCTCTTGCATGTAGTTGTAACACATCTATATAGACCGTTCGACATTCTATATTAGAAATTTGACGTAAATTCCAAATAAATTTTGTACACATTATTATTATTTATTTGTTTTAATGGCGTCTACAAGTTATGTAATTTTGCCAATGTCAAGTATATATAAGCAATTGTACGGTGAATCGTCGTTGTCGTCGGCTGTATCTCATGAACCGTGATAGCTACACAGTTGAAATTTTCACAGAAGATGTATTTCTGTTGCTGCTATAACAACAAATACTAAAAACAGAATACAATCAATATTTAAGGGGGGCTTCCATACACCAAACATGATGTATACGTCAGGTTTGATCTGCTACTGTGTAACGAGTGATTTCAACCTTGCTTATTCAAAAGTTATCATCTACTTATAAATAAATATCAGGAGACAATCTTACACTAATAGGGAATATACATGGATTTTTTAAATCAGAAATGTTCTGAACAGAATAGGTACATGAAAATACCCTAAGAAATCACCAAAAGTGAAATTTAAATTAAAATCGACCAAAAAATACGGATGACATAAGCGTTTTAAACTGCTAATTATACAGCGATTAGACAGAGAGATCCGATATGATATGATAAAAATAACCTATCATCACTTTGGTTATGCCTGTCACTCAAACGACACGCCGCTATGTTATAATCCCAAGTCATTTAGGCTGCTGAGCGTGCCAAAGAAATAAACGGTTTTCTCTTGTTTCACCGACACTTATTTCATAAAACGTATCACTTCGCAGCATTTTCGTTTCACAGAAAGCTATTTTCTGCTGAACCCGTGTTCATTTTACAAGGCTAATTATTTATTAGTCATTTACATACACTCGAAAACCATATGATATCCCTCCTTGTATAGCAGTTAGGTAAAAATTACGCTTATGTAATAAATAAAAAGAGCTATTTTTAAAAAAGCCGTTACATTTAAATACCCAACTACTGATTTTCGGATAGGGCCCTACAAACCTCATAACCTTTTTTTCTCAAACATGCAATGGAATGTTGACGTTATGTGCCTCATAATAGGCTGCGAAGTATGACGTTTCAGGTGCGGCTAGGACAAAAGGTCGATAATGGAATTTCATACAAATCTTGCAGGCCTAGGCCTGCAAAGTCCTCTTTTTTAATTTCCATTCCACATAAATTTGTGGCACAGGCATCATGACATTCTGCCACTGCATAGTGGAATCGTGTATAATAAAAACAATAAACTTTTTTTTTTGTGTTAACATGGCGGCTGTGTTTATGAACAGGCTAGATAGCTGTTTTTTTTTTTAATATACTAAGCCGTGCATCGAACCAAAGCATTTGCATGTTTATCTAAAGTACTAGGAGAACAAAGGTTATTAGGGGTGCGTAGCGCAACTTAGATCGCAGGCGGGCGGTGCGCTGCGGGGCACCCGCGGGCAGGCGGGCGCACACGACACAGCGCGGACGACTGAGCACTGTAGGTTCCTTTTAATGTTTATGCACTCGTAGTAATTTGACTTTGTAATCTTTGTTTTAATTTTTTAATGAATTATTATTATGTTTGATGTTTGAGAAAAGCACTATACATACCTCGGCGGGAAATTAGGGTTGCCCGCCTCAGACCTATCCGGCCTCGCTTTTTTTTTTTTTTTTTTTTTTTTTTTTTTAAATTTATTTAACATTTCAAATTACACTTTTAATACTATACATTTATATTCCCGCCAAACTGTTACGTTTGATGGCGAGACGCGCTCAGTTTTTATACTACTTAACCTATTAAACTTATCCTATAAACAAACAACAATTTCGTGGGCCACATTAAAGAAGGACATGTCCATGCATACACATACACACACATATCACATATATATATATATATACATATATATACATATATATATATATACATATACACACACACATGCGATACGTATGTGATACACACATATATATATATATATACACACACACAAGCAGCATAATAATAATATGATATAAATCGAGAAAGCACATGCCTGCGCATATACACATACACATACACAAACACACTCAATCATGACAGTCGAGAAGATACTCTTTTAGTCTAGCTTTTATCATTGATTTACTCAATTTAGGACTTAGTCTTAACAATTTAATCGTATTGAATATTTTCGGTACAAGGTATTTTGAAGTTCTCTTGCCATAATAGTTTTTCATTTTCGGCTGTACTATTCTTTTGTCTCTTACACTCCTAGTATTATATTTATTGTTAACTAATAATTTGTACTTATCACTGTAATAATGCTCTAAACTTAAGAGGTTTGTGACTTTCTTATCAACAGGTAGAACTTTACATAAGGGAAATAGTTTATTATAATCGTTTTCACAATCATTTTTGACCTTTTTACTAACTAAGAATTTAATCAGCCTTGTTTGCAAATTCCTTATATCTCTAATATATGTTATGAATGTTCGCCCGTATACAACTAGACCGTAGCTAATAAGTGAGTCGGCGAGGGCGTAATAGACAACCATTAGTGTTTTTTTACTCAGTGTTCTGTTTAATTGGTAGAATTTGCCTAGCACCGATCGTAGCCTATTACAAACATCGTTAATATGCGGCTTCCAATTAAAGTTTTTGTCAATAGTTAAACCTAAGTATTTGAATGTTTCCACATAGTTCAATTTAGTACAACTACAATTATTTTTATCTACATGCAGGCAATCGAAGGTATGTCCTATTATATCCAAATTTTGTCTATCTACTTTTTTGGCGACCTGGTTGTACGGCGAGTGTATGTGCATGCATTTTGTTTTTGCGAAGTTTAAGATGATTCCGTTGTCATGTGCCCACTTAGTGATACTTTCGAAGTCCTCTTGTATGCATTTTTGCACCTCTGTTACATCTTTCGCGGCATAAAGTAGACACATGTCATCTGCGTACATGAACACTCGGCACCATTTCACGACATTTGCGACACTGTTGACATGCATCACATATCCTACGGGACCATACACCGACCCAGTGGGCACTCCGAGCTCCACTGCTGCATCCTGCCCCATCTCCCCCGCGATGCTCGTGCGTATTTTCCTCCCAGTCAAGAAACTTTCAAACCACTTATTCGTGGGACCACGGATTCCGCATTCATCCATCGCTCGCAGTAAAATATCGTGATCCAAAGTGTCGAAGGCCTTTTTATAGTCTATGAACAGAGCTATTAGCTGTTGACCCGAGTCTAAGCAGTCGTTTACATAGTCCGCAAACCCCGTTAGGGCTGAGACAGTGCTGCGTCCTTTACGAAAACCATGTTGTGAGTCCGACATTATATTATGGCGCTCTAAGAATTGACTGATTTGACCAACGATAACTTTTTCGATAATTTTATCTACGGCAGACAGAATAGCGATAGGTCTATAATTTGCATATTCTAGATGGTTCCCAGACTTATATATAGACCCCGGTATCGGAGGTGCAAAATGGTAGCTGTCAATTTCGAGCCATTACTAGGGAAGGGTAAACATTGTTTTGAAATATTAACTTCATGTCGATAAACATAGTTATATGTCGATATTTTATTATATCATAATGATAGCGTTTATTCTATAAAGTAGGACTATATAATTACAAAACCAACATGTATTGAACATTTTTATTATTTACAAAAAAAAATCTTTCATCATTAAGAAGTTTTAGTTATCTTCTTAGCATAAAGCATTCATAAATAAATTTAAAACAAAATATAAACTCTTTTATATTCACCAAAGGTCATACCATGTTCTTGATGAATGATCAGATTCTTTGCAGTAAACTAGTGTAGTTACAATAAATATACACAACAATTATAATATCTTATCAATGATTATCATAGATCAAAAAAAAATAACTGTGTACAACCTAATGTATAGAAAAATCGTGTATCGATATCAACATCAAAAATATGATTACCCATCCCTAAGAACTTGACAGCTACCATTTTGCACCTCCGATACCGGGGTCTACTTATATATTGGCCGTATAATTGCACTTTTTAGCAGTTCAGGATAAACACTACGCGTGATGCAGGCATTAATTAGTTTAGCTATAATAGGGCATAACCAATTGCGCAGATATTTAATATCTTTTACCCTTATACCATCTAACCCCGGTGCTTTTTCACTTGACAATACATTTATTACTTTGTCTACATCTGCTGCGCTCACCGTTCGGTATCTAAAGCTTACCTCACATGGTTTCACATATTGCTTTCTATCTAAAAATTGTATATTGCAAACATGTTTAATTTCCCTTATTTCTTGCGTGAATGTGTTTGAAAAGTTCGTACAAATCTGACTTATACTTCCTGTTTTTCCCAAATATCTTAATATAATATCATCTACACTAGCTTTACTTCTACCCAGCCATGAATTAATATTTGCCCATATTTTTCTATAATCCCCATTACATTTTAATATTTCCAACTGTCTATATTTATTTTTTTCTTCATTAACTAATTTATTCACCTTATTTCTAAACTTTGTGTATTCTAATCTTTTGTTCATATTCTTGGGCTGTGCTTTCCATACTCTAAATAAATAGTCCCTACGTAATAACATTACATACAACTTTCTGTCTATCCAAGGCTGTTTGTTACGCTTACTGTTATTCTTAGTGTTATTGTTTATTACAATTGTACTCTCTTTATAAACATTGTTAAATACTGTACATAAATTTCGAAACAGCGTAAGCGGGCATACAATATTAAGTAATGATGACCAATCGTACGCGTCAAACTTTTGTTTTACGAGTTTTTCGCTTATAACTTTGCGCGCATCAACATTAAGGTTCACTTTTGTGTTATTAGTCCGGGCGGCGGCTGCAAATTACCTACCCCATCGAGTAACAGAAAAATATCGTCTTCCACGAAAAGAAAACCTAAAATAGGTAAGAAAAAATGTGGTCTTCCGGGGCTCAGCTTGGGGGGTAATACGGAATGAAAAGATATATGGTCCGCTTCTGACCATAATTTTACCTCATTTAGTAACCAAATGAAAACTTTTCGTTGGTTTTAGACACGATTAATAGAGTCTAAAAAAACATGTCTGCCGAGCCTAGTCTTGGAGGGTTCCGCCGTCCAACCATTTTTAGCAGCCAGATGGGGAGGTCGATTTTACCCCATCGAGTTACAGAATGAAACCCAGTGCTCGTAGTACCTAAAATTATGCTCTTTAAATATTAATTGGTCTGCCAGCTCGCAACCTGGTAGTTTTTACAGTCCAACCAATTTTATAATATTTGGCTGAAATATTTTTTTTGTTAGCTTGGTTGCTTATTTGCTTTATTTTTATTTACTTTCTTGTCCCCGTACTTACCTAGATACGTAGGGTGGGGAAAGTATTGCAATGCCGAAAAAAGTTAAAATTTTAATTATAAATATCCTCAGCTTATATCGGAAAACCTAATGCTTCTTTAATAATTAATGATTATGGCGACAAATCAATTTTAATGTACATATTAATTTTGCATCAGTAATTAAGCAATATTTTTTTTATGATGTCGTTGATGGGTTACCTCGGGCCGCGAGATCAATCTACCTGCTTGCCGGCGGCGACGACGACGACGACCGGTTAGCTGCGCGCGGGGCCTGAGGCACACACAATTATAAAAAGGGGAGGCATATACTATACAACAAGGTGTTAGCGGGAAAGAAACGCTTCATCTCACCTCAACCCAACTGTCGAGTGTCGACATCCCATTCATTTCATTCATTTTTGTATCGGCTTGAAACTTGGACACTAATCGCTCGCTCGTGTGTTTATTCCTCATTTACTTGTTGAAGTTATTGCGTTTAAACAATGATATTACGTATAAACAAGAAGTAGACAGTCACTACCGCTCCCGAGTTGAAACTTCATAAAAGACCCAATTGACCACTCTCGCTCTCAGTTCACACGAAACATGGCGACGAGACTGACGTGAGCCGAGGTTGAACAAAAATAAGTAAAATGGCGTCGTGTGTATTTCGGAAATGCACAAATCACCAAATTAAAGTGAATAAAGCTCAAGAGATCACATATCACGCGTAATTTTACTAAATATTTGATTTTACTTCGTATTTTACTTAAATTAAATATTTGTAAAGAAAACGCGTGCTCAATTAATGTCGGAACCCAATATTCAAACCGCGGATAGATAGGCTTACTTCGGATTGAAATTTGACACATTTTGTATGGGCAAATGTCAAATTTTAACCCGTAGTAAGGCTTATCTATCCGCGATTTGAATATAGGGTTTGGCCGTTAGAAAAGAGATACAATTTTTAATAAATTGCGTGTATGATCTATCCTTATCAATCTTATAAGGATGGATACATAGATTAAAAAATCAGATGCGAAATCGTTGGTATCCATTATATCCGGGCGAATTAAGATGATAAAGTCGGTTGTGTTCCGCGATTTGGATTCTGGATCTTAATAACCATAACGCCTATATGTCTGTTCTTTGGATATATTAAACTTTGTCATATTTCTTTGAGACTGTTAAACGTGACAACACAATTAGAAACAAAATTCTCGATAGTTTTATTTTTCAAACAAAACACCTTTTTCGCTTGTTTTCGGTTGAATCTTCGAAACCTAACGATATCTAATGATGATTTTTGATATAATAGTTGAGTTTTTGTAACTTTCGCGCGCGATAATATGGCAACTATTTATGAGGATGGTTATTAAGATCCAGAATCCAAATCGCGGAACACAACCGACTTTATAATATGTGGCCTCTTAATTCGCCCGGATATAATGGATACCAACGATTTCGCATCTGATTTTTTAATCTATGTATCCATCCTTATCATACACGCAATTTATTAAAATGTCTATCTCTTTTCTTAATTGAGCACGCGTTTTCTTTACAAATATTTAATTTAAGTAAAATACGAAGTAAAATCAAATATTTAGTAAAATTACGCGTGACATGTGATCTCTTGAGCTTTATTCACTTTAATTTGGTGATTTGTGCACTTCCGAAGCATACACGACGCTATTTTACTTATTTTTGTTCAACCTCGGCTCACGTCAGTCTCGTCGCCATTGTTTCGTGTGAACTGAGAGCGAGAGTGGCCAATTGGGTCTTTTATGAAGCTTCAACTCGGGAGCGGTAGTGACTGTCTACTTCTTGTTTATATGTCATATTATTGTTTAAACGCAATAACTTCAACAAATAAATGAGGAATAAACACACGAGCGAGCGATTAGTGTCCAAGTTCCAAGACGATACAAAAATGAATGAAATGAATGGGATGTCGACACTCGACAGTTGGGTTGAGGCGAGATGAAGCGTTTCTTTCCCGCTAGCACCTTGTTGTATAGTATATCCCTCCCCTTTTTATAATTTTGTGTGCCTCAAGCCCCGCGCGCAGCTAACCGATCGTCGTCGTCGTCGCCGCCGGCAAGCTGGTAGATTGATCTCGCGGCTCGAGGTAACCCATCAACGACATCATAAAAAAAATATTGCTTAATTACTGATGCAAAATTAATATGTACATTAAAATTGATTTGTCGCCATAATCATTAATTATTAAAGAAGCATTAGGTTTTCCGATATAAGCTGAGGATATTTATAATTAAAATTTTAACTTTTTTCGGCATTGCAATACTTTCCCCACCCTACGTATCTAGGTAAGTACGGGGACAAGAAAGTAAATAAAAATAAAGCAAATAAGCAACCAAGCTAACAAAAAAAATATTTCAGCCAAATATTATAAAATTGGTTGGACTGTAAAAACTACCAGGTTGCGAGCTGGCAGACCAATTAATATTTAAAGAGCATAATTTTAGGTACTACGAGCACTGGGTTTCATTCTGTAACTCGATGGGGTAAAATCGACCTCCCCATCTGGCTGCTAAAAATGGTTGGACGGCGGAACCCTCCAAGACTAGGCTCGGCAGACATGTTTTTTTAGACTCTATTAATCGTGTCTAAAACCAACGAAAAGTTTTCATTTGGTTACTAAATGAGGTAAAATTATGGTCAGAAGCGGACCATATATCTTTTCATTCCGTATTACCCCCCAAGCTGAGCCCCGGAAGACCACATTTTTTCGTACCTATTTTAGGTGTTCTTTTCGTGGAAGATGATATTTTTCTGTTACTCGATGGGGTAGTTAATTTGCAGCCGCCGCCCGGACTATATCACTTACGCACAAGTCCAGTACTATACCGACGGCGTGGTGGTCGGAGACGTGCGCCTCCAGCACGTAGGAGCGCATCAGGCGCAGGCCGATGTCGCGTCCCGCTCGCACCCACGAGTGGTCCAGGCATGACGCGTCGAGCCGCCCGTCCACTATCGCCTCTCGCGTTATCTCAGTGCTCGGTATTGCACACTGCAGGCCGCAACCACACAGAGTGTTTTTATACTTCGTGGTGGATGAGTTGATTACATCATTTAACATGTCGATGTTCATATCTCCGATCACAATAATGCTGTCCGACGCTGGTATGTGTCCTAATAAGGTGTCTAGTTGTTCCACGAACAGCATTTTATTTTTACTAGGGGGTCTGTATACGGCGAATATATGCAATGTATTTCTTTCCGTTTTTAGTTGGCCGTGAAGTATTTCTGCCGCGTCCGCATTAACTTTTTGAGCATTGAAATGAAGTCCCTCTTTTGCATATATTAATATACCTCCGCCCCTTTCACTCTCTCTTGTGCGTATATATGAATTATATCCAGCTATATTGTAGAAAGATAGCTCCTCGATTTTAATATTTATTTCGCTTAATATTATTACGTTAATCTTGTATTGGTTCTCTTCTAAAATGACCAAGAGCTCATTGTAGTGTCTCCGAAGAGACCTAATATTTAAATGAATAATGTGAATGCACTCTTTTTGGCATAGATCCTTACTTAACGATGTTATATCATAGTACCTTTTGTATTCAAAATCAGTAGTTAACTCTTCAGCTTGATCGAACATTGTTAGTATTCAATATGAAACCACCTAGTGTGTCCCGACGCGCTAGTTGCACCCGATTAATTACATTCGTCAATCTTCTTTAAATCGTCTTCAGATCTTATGTTATAGATTTTTTTCTCTTCGCTGTTTTTCTTTACTAGAATGTTACCATTTTGCACCCAAATATATTGGAAACCTTTAGTCTTTAATGAAGTTCTCACTGTCCACAGCAGTTGGCGTTTGTACCGCGGCAAGTCTTCATTGATAAATATTTGCCTATCGCTGCCGTTGCTGTATATTTTATTGTTGGTTATTTTACTTTGTTTCCTCGCTTGCAGCCAGCTATCGCGAGCTGTTTTGGATCGGAGTTTAACCAATACAATTTTAGGCTTAGTAACGTCCGGCTTTTCTTGTCCTACCCTCTGTGCGTCTTCAACATCATTCGGGTTTTGATTCAATTTCTGCGCGAGCCCCTGTATAACTGATTTAGTGTTCTCGTTGTTTTGTATGTCTAGTCCGTGAATCTCCAAGTTTTTTTCTTTCTCATGAATCTCCAGCTCCTGCACCCTTTCCTCGAGAGCTTTATTACACTTCTCCAAATACACATTTTTGTTTTCTAGCGCTTTGATTTTCTTTTCCGATTCTCCTTTATACTCTATTAGTGTTTGGTACATCTCAGCATAGAATTCAACACTGTTGGTAAGATCATCAATTTTCTTCTGGACGTTGTAGATTACCTCCAGCTTTTTGTTAACTTCAGCTAACACCTTTTCGCCTGTATCCTCACTGAGATTTAGAGACAGCTTTGGAGACTGTCCTGGCTGCACCGGGCTGCTTTTAGGTTTTTGGCAGTCATCGCAAACTGCTGTTTGCAAGAATTGTTTATTTTTCTGCACACATTTCCTATGGTACACAGTCCCACACATACCTTTACACTTCACTACTTCTTCCTTCGTCATGGACACAAACAGTTTGCATTTATTGCACTGTGTCATTTTTATACCGGTCTTGTATTAAATACGTTAGTTAAGTTTAACGGGTGGATCGTCAAAATGACTCGCTCTGTTGTATAAATCACGTCCGTACGCAGAGCGCGCGCGCACTGAACTTGCTCGGCCGTCTATATGTCTTCGGCCGGCAACCCCTTTTGTCCCGGCCTCTGTAGTAATGTACTATTCTGCTGTGAGCTCTTTAAAATCTTCTTTACATACTTAGTATAAATGAAGTAGCTTCCGCGGTCTGTTCGTTAAATCTTTTAAACTACTCAATGGATTTTAATGCAGTTTTCAGCAATACATAGAGTGATTCAAGGGGAACGTGTTTATGTATAACTAGCGACCCGCCCTCGCTTCGCTTCGGTTTTTTTTTTTTTTTTTTTATTAGTTTCGCAAACTGGACGTTACAGAATTATGACTTATAATAAAAATAGAACTAAACAAACAAGTTTGGCTGCATGCCCTTCTAGGTGCGAACACAACATGCACACGAGTAATTGCACTTAATACTTAATGATAATTAATAAAGTAACAAACAAATTAAAGAATTTAGAAAATACAAAGTAATGCATTATTGTACTAGATGATTGCTTACAATTTAGAAAAGAAAAATTGTTTAATATTTTTGACCGATGCACTGAAGATGTCTAGCTCCTGGCAATCATCGTTGTAGGTTGCACACATGCGAAACAATGGCGAATGACGGCTGTAGTTGGTGCGACATGGCGGGAGGCTAAAGGTTTTACGGTTATGCAGGCGGCTACTAATTCTTGGTATAGAAAATTTTACGTTTTTGAGAAGGTCAGGGCTGTCCACTGCCCCGCATATTATTTTGTGGAGGCAAATTATATCAGCAGCTTTGCGCCTTGTTACAAGGGGGATCATTTTGTAGTGTTCGAGTCTCGAATCGTAAGATGTTAAGTTCCGGCAGCTATTATTGGCGTAACACAAACAGTATAAAAACTTTTTTTGCAGTTTTTCTAGCCTATTGATGTGAACTGCATAGGAAGGACTCCAAACAGGGCTGCAGTATTCCAACAGGCTACGGACATAACAGTTAAACAAAATCATTGGTATTTCTGGTTCCTTGAAAGTTTTTGTTTGCCGTATAACAAATCCTGCCAAACGTGAACCCTTCTTTGCAATATAATGTATGTGTTCACGAAAATGTAATTTCTGATCCACAACGACACCCAGATCGCGTATGCTTGTGACTTCTTTAATTAGTTCGTCGTTTACAAAATAGTTGTAGTTTGGAATCTTTTTCTTTCGTGAGAATTTGATGTGAAAGCATTTTGACGAGTTTAAAACCATATTATTATTGCGGCACCAGAGATTGACAGAGTTCAGGTCACTTTGTAAGGACTCAAGATCAATGTCGGAGTTTATTATTCTGTACATCTTAAGATCGTCTGCAAATAATTTGTACTTGGAAGTTAGATTAGAACAAAGGTCATTAATGAAAATTAAAAAAAACAGGGGGCCAAGATGCGATCCCTGGGGCACGCCTGAGGGCACGATCCTAACTTGCGACTTGAAACCTCGAACAATGACCAGTTGACTCCTGTTCTGAAGGTATGATTCGCACCACCTCAACAGAGAGCCGCAAATTCCAGCGTGTCCGAGCTTTTGGATAAGAATACCATGGTCAACCACATCGAATGCCTTGGAAAAATCGGTATAGATTGCGTGGACTTCTTTTTTGTTTTCGTACGCCTCGAGTATGTCCTTGACATAACCAAGGAGGTTCGACATAGTTGATCTCCCCGGAAGAAAGCCATGCTGGTGGCAGCTGATATTTGGTTTTAGGTGTGAGTATAACCGTTTTTGTACTAGTGACTCGAACAATTTACCTACGGAAGAGAGGATAGAGATAGGTCTGTAATTGGCTATGTCTCCGTGGTCATCTTTTTTATGAATGGGGTAATATGCGCAGTTTTCCATTTAGTGGGAAATACTCCGCAGCTAAGAGACTTGTTAAAAATGATGTGTAGAGGTTCAGTTAATTGTGACGCACAAGTTCTGAGAAAGAGTGGGGGTATAGTATCAGGACCAGGACCCTTATTTATATCAATAAGTTTTAGAGATAAATATATATCCGATTTGGAAATGTAACACATGCTAAACGGTTCAGAATAATTATTCGAGTTATTATTAAGCGGGTTGGATGCTGCGTTAGTGCTGTTGAAGACAGATTGAAAATAGTCAGAGAATGCGTTACTAATTTGTTGTCCACCCTGGACGCATTCGTCTCCATGAAACATTTCGTCGGGTATTTCGTGGCTATTGGACCGGAATGATTTTATGAGGGTCCAAAAATACTTAGGGTTCTGTTTAATGTGTGTTTTTGCTTCTGATCTGAATTTCGACAAACACTCAACTATCATTCTATCACAGCGGTCGCGGAGCATTCGGTATGTTAGGCGATCCCTTGGGTTACCATATTTTTTAAATCGACAGTGGAATTTGGCCTTCTCTTTGAGCGTGCGTAGTAGACCGCTACTGAACCAGCACGGGTAATTGTTGTCTTTCTTAATGGTTAATGGTGTGTTATTAGTGATTATGGGAGTAATTAAGTCGTAGAATATATCAACAGCTTCATTAACTGTACATAATGGATTTAAGTGGTCACTCCAGGTAATTTTGTCCAGTTCTTGATTGATTTGATAATAATTGGCTTTCCAGAAATTGAGGTGAGGGATTCGGTTACATTTTATTGGTTTGTTGAAGTGAAATTTCATGGTAATTATTAGTGCTGGATGGTGTTTGTCTATTTGTACTAGAGGCGTGTCATGTTCTTTTACTGAGAAAATATTTGTAACGTTGGTTATTATAAGGTCAAGTGTGCGTCCGTTAGTGTTGGAAATTGGATTTATTTGGTGGAGATTGTTGAAAGAAAGAGCATCCACAAAAAGGTTGTCTATTTGTGAGTTGGCACAGTTGGAAACAAGCGTATTTGTATTATTATTCGGCTGCCATATTAAGTTTGGTAAGTTAAAGTCGCCTGCAAGCAACAACATCGCGTTTTCGGGCATTTTGTGTTGAACGACAAGGGCAATACTAGTGGTGATGCGATCGAGACGATCATAAGAAACGGGAGGAGGATTTTATAGAGTACAAATGCAGAGATGTTTAACCGTGGTACCCTGCTTTAATTTAATGACTATCCACAGGTCCTCATCAATCGTCTCCCACTTCACTTTACGAGTTGGTTCATATTTTTTTAATACAGCTACTAAGACTCCTCCTCCGTCACTTTTTCCGTTGTCCGTAGTGGCACGGTCGCGCCGGTATATTGTGTACCTACTATCGAGGATTTCATGATCGTAGATGGAATTTTTTAACCAAGTTTCGGTCAACAGTATTAAATCGGCATCTTGATTCAGTGCATTGGCCAGTACATGATCGGTTTTGGTCCGCAGACCCCTTACATTTTGGTATATTATCGTCAAATTACACACAGAATAGGTTTTTGATGATGTGAACATACAGTTAAATTGAATCCAAGAGGTCAAGGTCCCTAACAACAAAGCTTTTAGAGTTTGGGTTTTTCCTCATGAGAATTTTGCCGTTACGCACCCACACGAAATCGAAATTCTTGTCTTTGGCCACTTTTCGAGCGGCCGCGTGCAGCTGCTTGCTGGCAGGTGTCAAATGCTCACACACGTAGATCGGCCTTCTTTCTTCGTCGGCAATTCCCAAGTGAGAGGAGTTCAATTTATTGCTCTGGTGAGATCTATTGTAGGTTTTCGCCGCAGCAATCAGAGAATCCCGCACCAGTGGGCTTGAAAGTTTGACCACAATTGACCTTGGTCTGTTGGACTCTTTGTTTAATTTAGCAACACGATGGTGATTAATAAGTTGATGCTCGGGCAGAGGGTGTCCTACAGTGGTGGCCAGTTGTATCACCACCGTTTTCAGGTTTTCCGATTTGTGCTCTGGGACACACTGTATTTCTAGATTGCAGTCACGTGATTGCTGTTCAAACTGGTTCAGCCGGGTGTTCACGTCTCCCACCTGGGTGCGCAGCTCGCCAACTCGGGAGTGCAGTAAGTTATTGTCTTCCTGAAGCTCGCTTATTATTTTGTCCTTCTTGTCCAATTCCTCTTTAAGTTGATCGTATTTCGCCGACATGAAATTTACGCTCTCTGTAAGCTCTTGGATTCTGGTGCGTGTGTCAGCGCTATCCGAAATAAAATCCTTTTTGATATCTCTGTGAAGCCGCGTTAAGGACTTGTCAAGCTTTTTATCAAAGTACTGCTTCAAGTCCTCAATGGTGCACGTAGTAGAAGGAAGGGCGCTCCCTGTAGGAGTCTTAGCCTGTGTTGGAGTATGCAAGCTATCGCCTTGCTTGTCCACTAGTTTGCAGTCAGCGCATTTCCACGTACTTTTGAAGGCCTTTGACTCTTTGCCGAAATTTTCCGCTGAGATGCCTAAGCACTGGTAATGGTAGTTTACGCTACACTTTGAACAGATTTTAGTGTCACTTGTTTTGATTTGTTTATTGCATTTACTGCAGACACTCATCGTTGAAAAAAATCCGAACAAATGAATAAATTTTGTTGTAGTAGCAACACTGAGTGGCTTATGATTGAAATATGAGGGTATTTTCGTAATTTCTGTTAGCAGATTAAAGTGAGGGTATATAAATATGACTTATCTTGATCTAATAACTGCAGTCAGAGATAAGAACATCCAGACATAACACTAACACAGGTTTCTTGTGTGCGAGTCTTCACTTTGTTAACACTTTCGTTAAGAGATTAAGTGAAAAAATGAAAAGATATCAAGAGCTCTAAGTAAACAGTGACAGTGTTGGCAGTGTTGCCAGGCTAATCGCCAGGCCAGGGTTTATGTGAGTTTTCTGCAACTCCCTTACATAATCCAGAATGGTATTATACATAAAAACCTTCCTCTTGAATCACTCTATCTATTAAAAAACAGCATCAAAATACGTTGCGTAGTTTTGAAGATCTAAGCATACATAGGGACAGACGGACAGCGGGAAGCGACTTTGTTTTATACTATGTAGTGATAAATTGTGGATTATGAACGGGTTTTACAGAACTCGCATAATCCGAAACGAAGAGAGTGCTGGTCGCTAGTAGGGGAAGCCCGGGCAAGACGCATATGTTAAGGGAATGGGTAAAAAAAACACACTAACTAATCATCAACAAAACTCTTTGTACTTTTAATGTGTACTACATTTATTAATGTTTCAAAAACACTGTTAAAATATGAAAAACTTAAACGGCTTCTAATGTTTTTTTTAGTTTTAACAAAAATTGCCTATTATCCGTTTTGCCCGACCCCCCCGGGTAAAACGGATATATCGCAAGGGCAAAAGGAATATATATGAATATATGCAACAAAATCAAAAACTAGTCATCGCAGTCGTCGCTAAAGTAACTGCCAACCCCTGAATAAGACGTGCAGTTGTCATGTGCCCATCTTTTACAGTGACTCACTGTATCGTCTTCACTGGGTGGTTCTATATACGGTTCCGTACACACTAAACATAAATAGCTAGCTTTAGTCTTTCTGGTATTAGTTTTGGCGGAGGATCTTGATTTTTTGGCTTTGTTTGGTCCTGCCTTGCAAGATGTTTTTTCTTTTTGTTTTAGTCTTGCTGGGGCCTGCTATAGTACATTGTTGCAGAGTATAGAAAGTACGCGATTTTTGGACGAGTCATATAAGAGGGCCGAAACGTAGTTGAGGCCCTCTAGTGCACGAGTCCATAAATTGCACTTTCTACCGAGGCAGACATAGTGCTTTTCACAACTACTGAGAGGAAATAAAATAAAAAATCATATTCAAAACTCAAATTTTAATTCATGTTAATGTGAGATCACCGCCAATTTTACCATAGATAACTTTTTTTAATCTGGACCCCTATTCTCGTGGCACCCGAGATTAATAAACTAACATGCGAGATGAAGATGTCAACTCCATATAAAATTGTATTTGTTTCGCCATATCTCCCATGTAATTTCATCTCTAGTGGTTCGAGATCAGGGGCCAGGTTTAAAAAAAGCAGTGACATAGTTTTTAGTCTGTGTATCTTTTAGCAAAAATACACCTAATATTTTACGACACAAAATGGTGTGTTCTGATTGGTCGATTTCAATTTTTCATTTTAAGGAGATAACATTGATTGATTGATTTTCATTGGTTTTTTAAATTTGGACAACAATGTTCTCGACCAATCAGCAAACACGCGGACAAAAACATTCTTGGTCTGTCCTTATAAGTGACGTTTTGTGACCCCAAACAAGACCATATATGGCCATATTTCCGAGCAGTGTTGTGAAAAGTTATTATCCGTTTTACCCATATTCGTCTTGCCCAAACGACCAATATTTGATTTACCTAAACATAACGAAACCTTGAACTGGTAAATAAAAAGTTATAATCATAAATTAAACTTAAGTAAACACTCAATCGATGAAACAAAACTTATCTACAAATACTTGACACGTAATACAAAAACATTACACACATACCTTTCAAAATGTCATAACAAAACAGCCAAAAACTTTTATTTTTATTTACACAACAACTTCACTCGCGTTTTGTATTGGTCACACTGCGCACTGTCATGGCGTCACAGGGTCGCTGCTTTACCGAAGTGAGCAAGACCAGTAACGCCATCTATTATACTTTTTTGGTAACATCCATTATTCTTCTTACCTGGGTTATGCGTCTTGCCCGGGTTTTACCCTGGGAATTACCCTGACGTGACGCCTAGCCTCGTATAGTAATTCTAAACTTGTTGCGTCGAATAGATATTTCTCCAGAACTCGATTCGCTCGGGATTCGGGAGAGACTCCATGGTTAATTCCTTGTCTATCGTGAGGTATTTTAAGTCGTTGGCGTCGCTGGGGTCCCAATTAATGTCCAGTGTTGGCGATTTTAACGCTGTTGGATTCCTGAAAACCACAAACATGGGAATAAGAACGTTTTTGCAGTCATCTTCTGCTTATCGAGACTATCGAGTGACTCGGGGTTCTACGGTAAGTAGGTATAGCAAATATCCAGTTACTATATAATTAGATTAGCTCTTAGGCACCGCAATATTGCATTGTCATTGGAATTACATGCCTATGTATTTTTCAGTTCATTCCAATAACGGGGAAGTTACTTACATTACGGGGAATAAAAAATAATTTATTAAATCTAAAAATCTCGTGTCACGGTGTTTGTGGTCAAACTCCTTCAAAACAGCTCGACCGATTTTTATGTTTATTCAAATATAATATTTGGTAAGTATGAGAATAGATCGTAAAGTATATTTCAAAAGGTTTGTATGAAAAAAAAAGACGAACAAACAAACGTGTGAAGACCTATGCCCCTGCTCTACTATATAAAACTTCGTTACACTATAGGTACTGGTACAAACAAAGTCAAAAACATGAAGATACTCACCCAAACTTAGCGAAGTTAGTCCACATATTGGTCATTCTACCCACCACTTTCACATCATGTCCAATCAAAGGCACAGCCCACAATACAATAGGCTGGAACAAATAGTAGAGCTCATCGGTGTGAGCTGCCCCATTTACATCTTTGAATCCTGCAGATATCTTGGCCAAGTTTCTGTAGGAATCATACTTGAAGTAATAGTTATAGATAGGCAAGTGATTCTGATTTAAAAAGTACTCCGTGACCGATACTGATGGATAATGAAACATTATATCAGATATAAGATCTATTAAACTGTCCTTTGAGTCTTCATTTATGGTCTTATTGCCAAAATAGAACGCCTTAACTCTATCAGCAACGCTTTTCCTCTCCCTAATACTGGAGAAGTATAAATTGTCCGGGAGAAATGCAGCAAAGTTATCGTTTAGTTCTTGATACGTTTTTTTATTATATCGGTTCAAGTAAAATATGCCATCTTTGTCATTGTATCCAATGATCATAGACACTTTATTGTACAAGCCCGAATTTAGAAGTTCTTGTGGCTCCATCGTAAGAAACGGCGTAACGCTGGTCATTGGCTTTTCAATACACGGTCTAAAGATGTTTTGGGACATCAAATTAGTAGGTGTGTCCGCACTTGCTATAAGAATTTCGTTTTTCGTTGCATTCTTAAAAATCTTTAAAAGTTCGTATGGATTCTTAGTGTTGTATCCTAGTTTTGATGCAACCGACGAAGCCTTTTCTATTGGATCACTAGCAAAAGCAAATGGCGACAACGCCGAGCCACTTTCCATGATAGCTCGTTTGAACAATCCATTAGCAGCAGGAGATAAAATAAGATAATTCACAGATGACGAGCCAGCGCTTTGGCCAAAAATAGTAACAGAGTCAGGGTTGCCACCGAAGTATTTGATATTATTCTTCACCCATTCAAGGGCTGCTACTTGGTCCTTCAAGCCAATATTTCCTGGAGCACCCTTAATTCTGAGGCAGAGGAAACCGAAGGCATCCAAGCGGTAGTTGATGGTGACGACTATTACTCCTTTTTGGACGAGGAGTTTGGGATTGTAGAGGTAGTGGCTGCTGCTACCGGTCTTATAGACGCCTCCGTGGATAAAGACCATAATGGGGTAGAGTCGCTTGCCCCCGTGACCAGGCGTGTAGATGTTGAGGATGAGGCAGTCTTCTGTACCAATGGGTAGACCCAGACGCTCGTGGAACTGAGGGCAGAAGACGCTAGTGTCGGAGGCATTGTAAACTCCTAGCCAACGCGGCGGCGGACCTGCCTCCTATTAATTAAAAAGACAAGGATAGATCAATGGAGAAATATACAAAGTGTTTTAAATAGGAATAATATTTGCAGTAGACACTTAACGAACAAATATTTAGGGTTTAGTCAACTAGTTATTTGAATTTGTTAAGTTTTGGGAAACTAAGTTTACCTCACCCCTTTAAATATTTGTTTATGTAGAGATCTGCAAAAATCAGAAATAAGACTCAAAGTTCGATATTAATTAGGTTAAAAATTCTCTTCTACATTACCCCGTCATCCTATCACGCCTCCCTCGGCCCAGGACGACGGCTCGTCTGAGCCGAGGCGAGCGAACCGTCCTGGGACGAAATTGCCCCGTCTCGCTTGACTGTACAAGGTTCTTAATAGCTGTAGTCGCGCGATAAACATGCACTCCAATTCGGCACATACATTTTACAAATGCGTTCGACACTGTTGCATTATTGTTGTTTAAACACTTTAAACCTAAATTACTGTTTACTGTTATTTAGTGTAGGTATGCGGGGTTGACCTGTGATTGTACATACATGTAGTTAAAGACTACTTAGCTAAAATTTTATTGTACTGCTACAATGCAAATAACTGTTGGTAAACCAAAAAAAACCGGACATGTGCGAGTCGGACTCGCCCACCGAGGGGTCCGTACAAATCCTCAATTCAAAATTTGGACCGCCGTTCCTTGCATAAAGACCCTTTTTGTGATTTAATTTAAAATGTATAATTTTTCCCTATACTTGTAGTATAAGACGGTATTACTTGCCAAAATTCATAGTTTAGGTCAATGATCCCCAAAGTGGTCTATATCGACCCCCGGGGGTCGACGACGACCTGCAAAGGGTCCATGTGAGCGGAAAAAACAAATAGGGGTCCATGAGAGGGAAATGGGGTCCACGATAGTGGATCCCATTTAAACAGGTCGTGACTTTAATTTTGGCTTTCCATTAATGGAATAATCCATACAAAATACTTTCTTATAAATATATAAATATACTAACATCTATCTATATTAATTATGTTTTAATTTTCTCTGCGTGTAAGTTTGTATTTTGTAAAAAAATATTTTTCCGCGCAATTTTTTTATCGTAGCCTCAATTTTTAGCCGTCAACGGAAAATACCCTATAAATTTTGATTCCATTGAGTGTCGAAATATAAGTTTTGTACGGCATAAACGACCGTATCTTTTTTTAACGTTAATTTAGAAGTTTGGTTTTTTCACAGCTTCAACGGATTGTAGACCTGAGTACTTATATGTTTTTAATTTCAACTCGGGACCTCCACGCGTTTCCGAGATAAAGGTCTTGACAGACAGACGGACGGACGGACAGCAAAGTGATCCTATAAGGGATCCGTTTTTACCTTTTGAGGTACGGAACTCTAAAAATTAATAAAACGCTTCCAATACAAATTGATTGCAACTATGACGAATGTGACTACAATTAAATTAAGGTAAAAACAAATAAATGTAATTTTAGTGGTAAATAAGTTTCTGTCGAAAATTTCGTTTTTGGGACATGCTTTTGTAAACAGTACTTTTTTTTGCAAATTGATTATCTGCTTTTCTAGGCCAAACTAATGAGTTCCAACACGGTGGTTCTACGTTAAGTAGAGCGGAGATCCTTCGCCACCTTCCGAGTCCATCGTCAGATCAGCTGTTAGATACCATAATATTGCATTGTCATATATGTCATATACATGGTAACTGTAGCCCACTCCATTAACGGAAAGTGGTTCAAAATAGATTTTGAAGCGGACAAATCACACCAGTATACTTAGTTAAAAAACTGCGTTTAAGTACACAGTTGCGATACAGTTTATTTTTAATTTAAAGGCAAGGTTCTAGTAATATTTCATGTAAAGCCGAGGTCAATAGCAATGTCAAAAGTTGTAAACAAATCAGCGCCTCTATTCTAGGCGGTATAAACGATATCGTAGTTTTCCTGTTATGGTATTGTTATGACGACAGCCGCCATTACTGTCAAGAAAATAAGAGCTATCAAAACGTTGACAATTCGATAACAGATCAAATACGATATCGACGTTCGGCGTTCAGTACCGCGAATGTCAAATTGGGTTCGCAATTGGACATTCGCGGTACTGAACGCCGAACGACGATATTGTTTTTACCGTCTTGAATAGAGCCGCTGTACTGTTTGACAACTAACCTCAATATTTCTGCAAACGAGTTTTGATTTTAAAAACGTACAGTTAATAGTTTTTTAATCTTAAACAGAATGTAAAAGTAACAATCAAGCGTGTACATCATTAAAAATACCTCACGCAATGTCCAAAAGTACGTGATTATGGTGTAATAATGGTAAATAGGTCCGTTTGGTTTTGTTTACATCTTTTATCATTTCTATTGACCCCGACTTTAGGTACTATTGGATGAAAAAAAACCACGAATTTTAAAACCTGAGCGTCATTTCATGCAGCATGAAATTTCATTTAGGTACTATACCATTACAGCTATTTTTTTGCTTTAAAAAATCGAACGCGCCCGTTTTCTTTACAAGGAGGTTTATTTAATGGAACCTGTAGTCTACAAGTGTACCTACATTTGACGTTCTAACACTGATCATGATCACTCATAAATATAAATAAGTTAACTTACCTGAAACCTCTCGTCGACCGTGCCATAAGGTATCCCGAGATACTGACGTAAGTCCCCCCGTTTTGTTTCCACCCCTACCAACTTCCCTTGCGGAATCTGCAGCACAGGGGTGTATTGATAACCACAACCTATTTGAAGATACAATTGAAGAACACACAACGTTAGGAGTCTTGCCATGTTGACCAGTTGGTTAGTCGTTGGTAAGCAAGTGCAGAAGTATGCATGTTCTGTCACGCAGGTCTTTTTATGCCCTTTGGTTCGTGTCGATAATTGTTCCTATTGGATTAGCAAGTAGTCACGAAGTAAAGGTACTTATAAGGTTTTAAATTGCTAATTATGAAATATTTACACGCTGGACGCTAACCACTCAAGTGCTTTGTGCAACCAGAATTACCAGTGATAGCCCTTATATATTTATAAATAAGGTCGATCAAATTTGCATCTTTAACTATGTTTCGTTTACATTTGGGTGCATTCGGGCTTCACCTGTTTAGTTTTAAATTAAACAATTTCTACCAGCATTATGTAAGTATTAATGCGGTTTAAAGAATTAACATAATTATGCATCTATCCCCTTAAATTAAACGTATATTAACAGGATTGTAAGGTGACGGAGGTGACGCTGAAACCACGTAACTGTGAAATAAAAACCGTACAATTTTTTCTCTGTTCAATTTATGAAAAAAAATACATACAGTGGAACGTATAACCTCCTCCTTTTTTGAAGTCGGTTAAAAACTAGGTCAACACGTTTGTATTTTTTCTTAATTTGTTTCATTACGAGTATATGATATATTTAATTTCTTGGAAAGGAAAACGTACAGGCATAAATTTTCGAAATATCTACAACATATTCAAAAATCGTAGAAATATGACTAGATTTAAGGGGAGAGAAATGTTAACGCATTTTGTATAGAAATTTAGAGCTTCACAATCCTCTTAACGTCGCGAACTTTAATTTGGGATCCAGCTTCGATCCAAAGTCAATCTGACATTCTACAACAATAAGGTTGAGTTTCCTATAAGTTACAAATTACTTGACATCCCTAATGACATTGACGACTTCAAGCATATTTTTCTTGAAATGGGTCACAAATTAACGTTCGTGATAGTACCTATACAAACTCGCCGAGTTCCGTGTACAGTCAGCGTCATAAATATATATACGTTAACAAGGTTTCAGAAATAAATATACACCCTTATTCCCTCGCAGCAGAGTCGTGTTTACATATTATTATTGAAAGTTTTACTGTCTATATATTTGATGCTGACTGTACAATCACAGTCGGCAGCCTAAACACGTCTCAATGATGCCCTTTTTCTCACCTTTCACTTGGCTCCCATGCTTTCGATTCCATGGGATCGTAGTAAGCACATTTTTCCTTTTGTCTCCCATATTATTTAATGATCGAAAAACACGTTTTCCATAGTTACACATCTCCATTTGGATGAGATCGAAATAGTACATTGTTGCCTAGGCGCGGAAAGTAAGGGATTTCCTGACGAGGTGGTTAGGTTAGGTTAGGTTAGGTTAGGTTAGGTAAGTTTTTTTTTAAAATATAATACGTGGACTCAAACTATCACAATACGTCAGGACCCCAATTCTTGTGCCATTCGATATGAAGTTTCATTCGAGATGAAATGTCAGTTCTATACAATTTTCAAAAATCTCGCATATAAACTATTGATCTCGACTGTCACTAGAATCTGACTCCTGAACACGTTTGTCATTATCTGTGGTAAGTCATAGACAATGATGTAGTCTGCCGCTAATTTATAAACTGTGATTCAAAATAATAATTAAAAGGGTGTCTTTGTGTACATATTAAAATTTATAAATCAATAAAAAACGTGTCGTCGTCAGAAGAAATGGATAATGCGACTCCGCCGGACATCGCCAACGCGGCTAAAATTATTAGTGAGAATCGTAAGTTAAAAATAAGTATGATCTTTTGTCCAATTTCATTTCCTCGCAATTTTGATGAAAAACATTGTTTCACGGGCGATACGGGAATTACGAACCTCGACTCAGAAAGACTCTACTAGAGCCTCGATCGTAATTCCTTACTTACCGCCGTTAATACGCAATGTACTAAGTGTAACTAATAAAAATATAAAGTCGAAAACGGAATGTGTCCAAACAAGAATATGTCGAATCAGGAATACGAGGAAAAAGTAAGCCAACCCAAACATTACCCCCATTATTGATGACATAAGTGGGTACTTAAGTGGGTACTTAAGTAATAAAACAAATTCTAATGGCACTATCTTGGCCCTGCGCTGCGTGGGGTTCTGGAGTCGTGGACCCACTGCTTGTTGTCCCACTGCTATTTGACGACTGGCAGGGCTCCTATTCCTACAAAAATTAATGGCACCCCTATGGGAACTGCGAAGCGCGACTGCATCGCTACAAAAAGCCGACGTGTGGTACCTCCCTAAGCCTAACCTCTGCGTGCGTGACTTGGCCTTAATCTGCAAGTCAAAGGCCTGCTGATTGATCATGATCTGTGTATCTCTGGTGTATGATGTGGTCACGAACAAATTACGTGTTGAAACAAGATCGAAATTAATGAACACCGCAAAAACGAGGAGCCGCTTGCGGAGAATTTGTGGTAGTACGTTTTGAGCGCCAAAGCCGGCAAACACGTCATCGGAAATTCGGTAACTTCGGCAATTACCTTCACACTTCATACGCCGACCGTCACGTATTACTTCGCTGCTTGGCGTTCAAAATGTTAATTCATTTCGATCTTATTTAAATAAATAGAAAGACGATTATGCTTTGGCATTGAACTGCGCTTAGCTGTATTAATGACTTTTGATGTTTAGCACCTCCATAGCAACAAACAGGACAGGATGATAGCAAGCAAGGTAAAATAACAACAAATGCTGTCGGTTATGTTGCTTTTTACTATCAATTTTGGATGAATGTGTACAAGTATGAATTCGAGGAAAATAAAGGAAATATTATGTTTTATTATAATATATTCTACATCGCAGTACTCGTTATGAACAAACATTACTTATGTTACTTCCGATATAGTACTTCTACTCAATCATATTTTTGTTCGATCGCTCATAAGATACAATGAGAGCATGTTACTCGATACATGTCACAAAACAAAAACAAATATTTCTCTATTGATATCGAATCGATTTAAATAAAATATAGCCTAAAGAAACACCATTCGTCCTCTGCAAACGATCCACAAACAGTGCGTAACTTCTAACTGTACAGACTCAACATAAAAACGTATTAGATTCGTCGGTATCCACAGGTTATCATTACAATCGCTTACAGATGCATAGAAACGAACAATATTATCACTGCGTATCATAAAATCGGTGAAAAAGTCGCAATAAACTAAAGTCCACATACTGAAAGTCTAAAAATATATTATAATAGATTTCAAAGTCTATACATAGATGAGTGTTCACTACGCGCTTATAACGAGCGTCGAGCGCGTTCTTTACGTTTACAATTTAAATACGCTAAAGCGAACCGGCGTCTGCGCCGCGGCGGCCGGCCGGGCCGGGCGGCGACGCTCGCGAGAGGGAATTACGTGTACGTGTATATAGATTCAGACGAACACCTTGGCCAGCCCGTCGGCGCCGGCGCTGGCGATGTACGGCCGCAGCGGGTGGAAGGCGACGTCGAGGATGCTCTCGTCGAACTTCTTGCGGTGCGCCGTGATCTCCTGCACGCACGTCTTCGTGTCGAGGTTCCAGAGGCGCACCGAGCAGTCGTGCGAGCCGGACAGCAGGAACAGCCCGTTGGGGTCGAGCGCCAGCCCGGTGACGGCGTCCAGGTGCGCCACCATGGCGTGCGCGCAGCGGCCCGACACGGCGTCCCAGAAGCGGATGTGCCGGTCCTCGTGCGCCGACACCAGCAGCGGCAGCGTCGGGTGCGCGCGCACGCGCGTCGCCGGGCTGTCGCACGACACGCGCAGCACGCCCTGCGGGGGGGACACTCCTCATTCATTGATTGATCAAATTATATTTGAAGAATAAACTGAAATTCAAAATCCTGAGTGCAGTGCGCGTTTCAAGATGGTTTAGATTTCTATTGACCTCGGCGAAGTCCGCGGCGGCGGGCGCGGCGCCGACAGTACTCTCACCTGCGCGGTCTCCAGGTCGTAGAGCAGCATGGCGCCGGAGCGGTACACGACGGCTGCGCGCGCGCCGGCCTCGGCGAAGTCCGCGGCGGCGGGCGCGACGCCGACAGTACTCTCACCTGCGCGGTCTCCAGGTCGTAGAGCAGCATGGCGCCGGAGCGGTACACGACGGCTGCGCGCGCGCCGGCCTCGGCGAAGTCCGCGGCGGCGGGCGCGACGCCGACAGTACTCTCACCTGCGCGGTCTCCAGGTCGTAGAGCAGCATGGCGCCGGAGCGGTACACGACGGCTGCGCGCGCGCCGGCCTCGGCGAAGTCCGCGGCGGCGGGCGCGACGCCGACAGTACTCTCACCTGCGCGGTCTCCAGGTCGTAGAGCAGCATGGCGCCGGAGCGGTACACGACGGCTGCGCGCGCACCGGCCTCGGCGAAGTCCGCGGCGGCGGGCGCGACGCCGACAGTACTCTCACCTGCGCGGTCTCCAGGTCGTAGAGCAGCATGGCGCCGGAGCGGTACACGACGGCTGCGCGCGCGCCGGCCTCGGCGAAGTCCGCGGCGGCGGGCGCGACGCCGACAGTACTCTCACCTGCGCGGTCTCCAGGTCGTAGAGCAGCATGGCGCCGGAGCGGTACACGACGGCTGCGCGCGCGCCGGCCTCGGCGAAGTCCGCGGCGGCGGGCGCGACGCCGACAGTACTCTCACCTGCGCGGTCTCCAGGTCGTAGAGCAGCATGGCGCCGGAGCGGTACACGACGGCTGCGCGCGCGCCGGCCTCGGCGAAGTCCGCGGCGGCGGGCGCGACGCCGACAGTACTCTCACCTGCGCGGTCTCCAGGTCGTAGAGCAGCATGGCGCCGGAGCGGTACACGACGGCTGCGCGCGCGCCGGCCTCGGCGAAGTCCGCGGCGGCGGGCGCGACGCCGACAGTACTCTCACCTGCGCGGTCTCCAGGTCGTAGAGCAGCATGGCGCCGGAGCGGTACACGACGGCTGCGCGCGCGCCGGCCTCGGCGAAGTCCGCGGCGGCGGGCGCGACGCCGACAGTACTCTCACCTGCGCGGTCTCCAGGTCGTAGAGCAGCATGGCGCCGGAGCGGTACACGACGGCTGCGCGCGCGCCGGCCTCGGCGAAGTCCGCGGCGGCGGGCGCGACGCCGACAGTACTCTCACCTGCGCGGTCTCCAGGTCGTAGAGCAGCATGGCGCCGGAGCGGTACACGACGGCTGCGCGCGCGCCGGCCTCGGCGAAGTCCGCGGCGGCGGGCGCGACGCCGACAGTACTCTCACCTGCGCGGTCTCCAGGTCGTAGAGCAGCATGGCGCCGGAGCGGTACACGACGGCTGCGCGCGCGCCGGCCTCGGCGAAGTCCGCGGCGGCGGGCGCGACGCCGACAGTACTCTCACCTGCGCGGTCTCCAGGTCGTAGAGCAGCATGGCGCCGGAGCGGTACACGACGGCTGCGCGCGCGCCGGCCTCGGCGAAGTCCGCGGCGGCGGGCGCGACGCCGACAGTACTCTCACCTGCGCGGTCTCCAGGTCGTAGAGCAGCATGGCGCCGGAGCGGTACACGACGGCTGCGCGCGCGCCGGCCTCGGCGAAGTCCGCGGCGGCGGGCGCGACGCCGACAGTACTCTCACCTGCGCGGTCTCCAGGTCGTAGAGCAGCATGGCGCCGGAGCGGTACACGACGGCTGCGCGCGCGCCGGCCTCGGCGAAGTCCGCGGCGGCGGGCGCGACGCCGACAGTACTCTCACCTGCGCGGTCTCCAGGTCGTAGAGCAGCATGGCGCCGGAGCGGTACACGACGGCTGCGCGCGCGCCGGCCTCGGCGAAGTCCGCGGCGGCGGGCGCGACGCCGACAGTACTCTCACCTGCGCGGTCTCCAGGTCGTAGAGCAGCATGGCGCCGGAGCGGTACACGACGGCTGCGCGCGCGCCGGCCTCGGCGAAGTCCGCGGCGGCGGGCGCGACGCCGACAGTACTCTCACCTGCGCGGTCTCCAGGTCGTAGAGCAGCATGGCGCCGGAGCGGTACACGACGGCTGCGCGCGCGCCGGCCTCGGCGAAGTCCGCGGCGGCGGGCGCGACGCCGACAGTACTCTCACCTGCGCGGTCTCCAGGTCGTAGAGCAGCATGGCGCCGGAGCGGTACACGACGGCTGCGCGCGCGCCGGCCTCGGCGAAGTCCGCGGCGGCGGGCGCGACGCCGACAGTACTCTCACCTGCGCGGTCTCCAGGTCGTAGAGCAGCATGGCGCCGGAGCGGTACACGACGGCTGCGCGCGCGCCGGCCTCGGCGAAGTCCGCGGCGGCGGGCGCGACGCCGACAGTACTCTCACCTGCGCGGTCTCCAGGTCGTAGAGCAGCATGGCGCCGGAGCGGTACACGACGGCTGCGCGCGCGCCGGCCTCGGCGAAGTCCGCGGCGGCGGGCGCGACGCCGACAGTACTCTCACCTGCGCGGTCTCCAGGTCGTAGAGCAGCATGGCGCCGGAGCGGTACACGACGGCTGCGCGCGCGCCGGCCTCGGCGAAGTCCGCGGCGGCGGGCGCGACGCCGACAGTACTCTCACCTGCGCGGTCTCCAGGTCGTAGAGCAGCATGGCGCCGGAGCGGTACACGACGGCTGCGCGCGCGCCGGCCTCGGCGAAGTCCGCGGCGGCGGGCGCGACGCCGACAGTACTCTCACCTGCGCGGTCTCCAGGTCGTAGAGCAGCATGGCGCCGGAGCGGTACACGACGGCTGCGCGCGCGCCGGCCTCGGCGAAGTCCGCGGCGGCGGGCGCGACGCCGACAGTACTCTCACCTGCGCGGTCTCCAGGTCGTAGAGCAGCATGGCGCCGGAGCGGTACACGACGGCTGCGCGCGCGCCGGCCTCGGCGAAGTCCGCGGCGGCGGGCGCGACGCCGACAGTACTCTCACCTGCGCGGTCTCCAGGTCGTAGAGCAGCATGGCGCCGGAGCGGTACACGACGGCTGCGCGCGCGCCGGCCTCGGCGAAGTCCGCGGCGGCGGGCGCGACGCCGACAGTACTCTCACCTGCGCGGTCTCCAGGTCGTAGAGCAGCATGGCGCCGGAGCGGTACACGACGGCTGCGCGCGCGCCGGCCTCGGCGAAGTCCGCGGCGGCGGGCGCGACGCCGACAGTACTCTCACCTGCGCGGTCTCCAGGTCGTAGAGCAGCATGGCGCCGGAGCGGTACACGACGGCTGCGCGCGCGCCGGCCTCGGCGAAGTCCGCGGCGGCGGGCGCGACGCCGACAGTACTCTCACCTGCGCGGTCTCCAGGTCGTAGAGCAGCATGGCGCCGGAGCGGTACACGACGGCTGCGCGCGCGCCGGCCTCGGCGAAGTCCGCGGCGGCGGGCGCGAGCGCGTCGTCGGCGCGCAATGTCGCGAGCAGCGGGCGCGCGGCACGCGGCGACCACAGGCGCGCCGTGCCGTCCGCCGACGCCGATAGCAGTCTCCCGCCGAACACCGCAAGGGACCACACGGCGTCTGTGTGCTCGCGCAACACCGGACCCTGGAACCATCGGTATTATTATACACCGCCCGAAAGACATCACCTATTCCGGTCGGTTATACACCTAAGATTTACAAAAAAAAAACGTTTTTCTGGAGCTCTTCTCTCGTCGTAAACTAATTTGAACAAGGTGTATAATCGAATAAAGACGGTTGGTTTTATTAACACGCAAGATAATGTGAAGAGTGCTGTCATCTACATAGAAATAAATGTTGCTATTAAGCAACATGTCATTTATATGCATAAGAAACAGAGTGGGAGACAGCACACTTCCCTGGGAGACACCAGCCTACACGGGTTTTAAGTCGAAGCAAGATCCTTCAACAACGACTTTTGTTAAACTCGGAAAGAAAGCTAGCGATCCACGTCCATAATTTCTCAGAAAGGAAGCCCATAATATTATGACGGAAGTTTACACATTAGAGTCCTTGCCTCAATCTATCAAAGGCTTTAGCTATGTCCAGAACTCCAGATCAACTGCTACAGCCTCCCCCATAGTCTCTCTGAATTGCCTCAGCCCGACTGTGAGTCAGATAACCAGCTGAGCGTCCGCGATTAAAACCGTACTGGTGATCATTTAACAACTGGTGCTCCTGTAGGTACCTTAAGAGCTGCCAGTTGGTAATGTTCCCCATTACCTTGGAGAGCTAATGACAATTGGCCTGTAATTAGACAGATCTAAGCGAAAAAGGGACTCTACTTGGGACAACGCCAGAAATGTATTTATTGGTGTTTTGTGCTAACTGAGCAGAAAATATGTAAGGCCTTATCACAGTTTGATGATAAAAAAGGAGCTGTAGCGGATAGTTTACCACCAATAGTTTAAAAAAAATGTTGTATCTACCATATTTCATCAATCAACACAATGGAAGGAGGCTCGCATAACACCTATTCTCAAAAAAGATGCCCTATCAGTAGTCTCGAGGCCATTATCCATTCTCCCAGCAGTAGGTAAAGTTTTTGAATCGATTGTTCATAAAAAAATGTACTGGCATGTCAGAGATCAAATTCATAGTAACCAACGGTTCACGGTTTGTTATCCCGTTTGTGATCTATACTGACTTCAGCAAGGCTTTGACTTAATAGATCATGACATTCTCCAAACAAAGGTTTAACACGTGGGTATACACTGTTCTCTTCTTAGGTGGTGCGAGTCTTATCTTAGAAATTGGTCGCAGTTTGTGGCCCTCAGAGGCTTTAAGTCTAGCACAGTTGACATGCCCTCGGGAGTCCCAGTGGGATCCCACATAGGTCCGGTATTATTTTTAATTTATATAGATGATTTAGCAAACTACCCTGACGACCTCAATGTAAAGTCATCGAGAATAGGGTTTTGCGACCGATGTGATTTCAACTATATGAATTTAAATAACGGAAAGTGCTACCACATATAATTTACCCGAAAGAAAAACCAACTCGCACAACGTCCTTCATTGTCGCAAGAATGTTCACACGACAAAATTTTACGTCAACTAATCAAGAAAAAACTCATCATAATTTATTCAGAAAACTAGAAAGTATACAAAGCTGTTGTTTTACCTGTAAAAATATTTTTCTAAAGTAACGTTTTAAATACCAATATGTCACATTGACAACGCAATAAATATTGTGGGACAACCCTATGACTTTCAAGTTTTCAACTAAACTTTGTGAAAAACGAACGTTTGGCTTTCAGCTCGCGCAATGCGGTCTCGTTGGTGGTAGATTTTGACGCAACAGGTGTATAGCAGTCAGTGGCGGATCCACGGGGGTGGTCAAGTACGTCATGACCACCCCCTTCGGCACTCGTAGATACGGGTCAGAAAGTAAATAGTCGTGTGGCATTATCTCGCACTTGACCGAACTTCTGCGTTCAACAGTTAATGACCACCCCCTAATTTGAAAGCTGGATCCGCGCCTGATAGCAGTGGCGTAGCATAGGGGGGGCGGAGGCTGCGGTCCGCACCGGGCGGCACTTTGCCGGGGGCGGCGCTGCGGAGGTGCCAGTTAGAAAAAAAAATTAAATTTTTTAAAAAAGTTAATTTCCTTTAGTGTTTTTTTCGTCTTTTTTTTTATGTTACCAAATACCCAGGTACCTATGCAGGTTCTATGCATGGGGATTACAAAAATAAGAGGGCGGCAAATTTGGAATCCGCACCGGGTGCTAGTGACCTATGCTACGCCACTGGTGTATAGGAAATTCATCGGTTTTGGCTAGTGGTGGAATGGACGGCTGACTGTAATTCACCAAGTCAGTTCTATCTATATATATTTTATAGACCAAAATGCGCGCTTAACTGGAGTAAGAATATGTCTAGGACAATTTTTGGAGAATTAGAATGCAAGCGGCAAATCATATAACAGTTGGGGTGACAACGTTATCAGAGGGTTTTGACCCTGCAGAATAAGGATCTGCCTGTCGCCATTCCGAAATTTGAACCGGAAGTATGCTATACCGGAAAAGGTGCAGCCCATTCAACATTTTTCGTCGTACATTTTGTAAATAGTTGTTCCGGTACCCTAAAAAAGGTCTGATTGTTATGGCTTTTTAATATGTTGTAAAGGACGTGGAGGATGTTGTTTAGCCATGGTAACTTTTATCTTCAAAGATTTTTTCCACGACCCCTAGGGGCGAAGATATGGAATCGTCTATGGGGAGCTAGCGTTAAAAATTGCTACTTTTTTCTAGTTTTCCTTCCATATTTACATTTTAGTGCATTTTAGCGCAAACTTTTTTTCAACAATATTTTAGAGTACAAAATGGTAGGTAGGTCAGTCCAACTGTATTCAGCTTTCGGTTTAAAATATTGTGGGATGCCAACTTCAGTTGGACTGACCTACCTACTATTTTATGAGAAGTTTTTTTTTGCATTTTTGAAGGCGGGGGTTTTTGTTTTTTTAAACAATTATTTTATTTTATACTTTTTAGTGATCCTATTTATGCTGTTATGTAGTCCCACTTCTCAATTAATGAGAAACTAAGTATAGAACATTTCAAGCTCGCCACAGGCAACGCCGCGGGAATGTCAGTCATATTTAAACCTAAATGTGCTTCCTAGTTAGACCCAGTTATCAAGCGGGCAGTTTGGTGGCAAACTAACATTAGTGATGTGTAGACCCCAGAATTTAGTCGCAATGACGTCACAATAGGGTAGTTTGGGGAGTAAATGGAACGGTGTTAATCAACACGACAACGTAGTCTATTGGTGTAGCAGAATATATCTACTTCATCACTAACATACCTAATAAGGAAAAAAGAAAGCTTATTACTCATTAGATGAGTTATTCAATGATATGAGTGGGGAGTGGAGATAATTAAATATTGTGAACAATGCTGTTATTTGCCTGTGCTTTTCAGAATCTAGCGAGCTATCAAAATTACTTCTGCAAAAAAGAGGACGGAAAATATATGAAAAGTTGACATTGTATTGAAAAAAAAAACAGACTGATTTGCCACGTTGCGTAACATTAACGATCTTAATACAGGTCAAGCAATACAAATAAATCCAAGGAACCGTTACAAATCCTGCTTTGATAACCGCAAGCTTTTCAAATATGCGCCAATTTAATTTCCTGCAGTAATGACTACCTAATTTCTGATAAAGACTAACCTGCACGGCAGGATCGTACGGGTCGTACGGATCAGCGCTAGGCGGTGGAAGGTTCCACACGCGAATAGTCCCATCCAGGCCTCCAGAGAAGCACTCTTCGGACCTGGGAGCCCCCATGGCGAGACACAGTACGGGCGCGGTGTGCGCCCGGAAAGTGTACAGCGGCTCCACGTCGAGCCCGGCCGACTTCTTGGCCGGGACGGTGCGCTGGAGGTTCCACAGTTTGAGGGTGTGGTCTTCAGACGCGGTCACGAGGGCAGCCTCGGTCGGGTGGAAGGCGAGCGCTCGCACCTGAAAATGTGTGTGCAAGTGTAAACAATTTTATGCAAACGGCCAACAGCTTTACGGGCTGCTTGATGTAATTTTTTAAAACTTCAAAGAAGAAGAAAAAGAGAAGAGTGTATTTGGCGTTCCACGCAGGGCTTGGGAACGGTTTGAAAAATACCGGTTAATTATGGTTCTTAACCAGGTTCTTCGTAAACGCTCGCCGAGAGCGGAATCAACTCGCGAGTGTAATGTAATGATCGTTGGGGGTTAACCTGGTTAGGATGTTACCTAGTTTGGATGGCGTGGCTATGTAGTTTTAAAATGATAAGGCCTGCTTGACTTCAAACTGAGCAAGCGAAATTGCAACTAAAGAGAGAGAATCAATTAGGGCAGGAAACAATAGAAAAGGGTCGTGGTGGTGTGCGGTGCGAAAAAATTAGCGAGCGAAGTTAACCGTTATTTCGAGAAGGAACAGTTTTATTTTGCTCTTTGATCAAAACCGAAATATATCGATTCTGACCGAGCGGAATCGAAAAAAAATGCTCTGTACGACGTTTCTGACGAACAGGTTAATAAAATCCAGCTTTCCGAGCCCTGGTTCCACGGCCTAGGCTACGGGCCAGCTAACCCGGGGTGATCAACTACAAGGGCACTGAATGTAGTAATCCGACTTACTCCGTCGAAGTGCGAGCGCAGAGTGTACTTGGCGTTCCACGTCTTGCGGAAGGACTCCTTGTTGGCGCCGGCCACGTCGTAGGCCTCGGGCTCGTTGCTGACGGTGAGCTGCGCGAGCTCGCCCAGCGCGAGCGGCTCCTCGTCGGCCTCGCCGCCGCCGCCTGGGAATTTCACTGCAACATGTTACGGGATGCAGTGGCCGGGGATGCCTCCGCTGAGATCACGGGTAATGGCACACGACACCAACTTATGCTTGCGCAAAGTGTTTGCAGGAATGAAGTTTGTGACGTCAGTCGCAGTTGGCGGGAATGTTGGGCTTATTTCTATATCGTATCAAAAAATCGTCGCATACATATTTGTTTGCGCTTACAGTTGCAGCGTGTGGACGCATGTTCAAGTTTGAACTTTTGTTTGAATGATAGGCAATTACAAAATAATTAAGCTTCCAGAAATATACCACAGAATTTATAGATTTATAGATGAGATTTAAACAAGTCTCTCCCTGCCGTTTGTGAAAATTAAATCATATATGTATTTTTTCATAAGTATTCATAACTGATATTGTAGTTCTTGCTAACAATAATAAACGTCTACATTTATCTTCCATTTTATTGCAATTACGATTGTCCGCTTCACTTTCACTACAGCTGGACTAACGACACTACACGTCTGCTGCCAACGACCAACTGAATTGCTTGTGCCGTGTGGAGGATGGGACTCGTACAGACTTTTGTTTGTGCAACAGTTTGCATAATAATTTGGTGTCGTGTCGACCGGTCTTTAGTTAAAAGGCAGGTCCCCATTGGGCGACAAGCCTCGCCGAGGCGACGTTTGTCTGACTTTAACAAGAGCCGCGCGAGCCAACTCTATGCGTAACGTACGCAGTTTCGATCACGATCGTCATGAAGCCGCACGTTCGGTAAGCTAAGGCCACTACTGCGTTTATACTATTTTTTATAATAAAAACAGATTTAAGCGGGACAAAAAAATTAACAACGCTAGGCTCGGGCCGCGGCAGCCTCAGGCGAGGCTGCTCGCCTACGGTAGACCAAGTACAAGTCGTTTATCGTTATCCACTCGGGAACCGTCCTAGATGAAAGTACCCTATGTTGGTCTCCGTAAATCGGTTGACACGTTGAACCGTGGATACGGAACCAACAGACAAACGAACACCTTCTCATTTAAAATTCGTATGGATATCGCCTATCCTAGCCTAAATTATATATTTGGTATAAAATACAACTGAAACATAGCTACTAGCAAAGGTTAACGTAGTTTAGACCTGCGAACATGAAAAAATATGCGTGATAGGAACTACATTTTTGACAAATGAAATTTTTAAAGATTATACATTTTACAAAATAAGAGTTTGGTGAAGTATTAGTGCACGGTCACGGGTAATAGGGGTCCCAAAGACCCCCAGTGAGTAAAGTCAGGATGACTTACCAACAGGGTACTCGTCGCCCTGCCCGCCGGTGTCGGCCTCGCTCTCGGTGAGCGAGTTGAGCTCGTTCAGGACCTCCTCCGCCTCGAGGTCTACCTCTTCACCTGTTAAAACATATTATTTTTCTCAAACGTGCTCGGAAACGACGGCGTTCCTTTTGAAAAACAACGACGGAAAGAGCCTGATTTTCTAAAATAAATTCATTTACTTCAGAATTATTACAGACCAAAATTGTTCCAGAAATCGACTTTATTTGCGACAAGAAACAAACCTACCCGTTATAGCTAACATTTAGAACATCGTCTATTTGTAACTGACGTAACTGTGTTAAATTTCAATAAATAAAAAATACCTCATGTACAAATACTTTTTTTATTTATATAAAATATTTTGTCATTAGTCTGAAATTTAATAGGGGTGCATAGGGTTATAAACCTGTCCTAACGCATTGTTTGACCGTATTATCGTTTGTCGTTAACTGTTATGTTTTCCAAAAATGCATATCTAACTAATGAATTTTAGGAGAAAGAAAACAGTTGGGGAAAAAAACCGTCGATACAGCGATAGGTCACCGTACTAACCTTGTTTGGGCGGCGCGTGGTGCGCCTGCTTAGCGTCCAGATCGTCGATCTCGTCCATGTCCATCTCCCGGTTGGCGAGGAACTCGAAGTGCGTGAACACGACCGCCGTGTCCTGCACCGAGAGGCCCTCCTCGTTGTAACCGCCGCCGGAGGCACCTTTACGCTGCTGCTCCTTGCCTATCCAAATATAAATCAATGTTAAAGGGACTATTGTTGGTTTTTACCTGTCGCAACGTTCACACATACTGTTATAAATCTAAAACAGTACTTAATCACGTAAAAACATTATATATAACTCGACGTTTCGATCGTGTTGCAACGGTCGTGGTCACGAGCAGACTGAAGTAGGCTGGTGCTTATTTATGTTGCGTGCGAGTTTTTCGAACTACCCGTTCTTGGTCTTGTTTGATTAAGTCCCGTTTTAGATTTATAACAGTGCATATTAAAGGGACAATTGTGAAATGATAGAGGGATAACACTGACGTTGTCTAGGTAAACTAGAGACTTGTGCATGTATTGTTTTTTGTGTGGCCTGCCGTGAGGTCACCACATGGTCCCTGCGGAAGAAAGCGCTGGTTTGACTGCCTGCAACATGCGGAGCTGGGACCATTTCACAATGTCTATTGGGTCAGCCACATGTTTTATGTTAAGTTTTTGTTCTTGTTTTTTTGTTAGATATTTGAATAAACGATTTCCTTTCTTTCTTTCTTGTTAAATAATTATCATTATATCAAGTTTCAAGATGTACCTTACTGACTTACTCGCTAAGGTGTATTTTGCACCTTATTTAATTTGTTAGTTATGCGGTATTGCGGTATCACTGACTCAAAACAAAGGTCACTGGACAAAAATAAAGACTTGTTCATGTCATCACTCACCGAGGTCATACTTCCGGACCATAGAGTTCATAGAGTACTCGCACCGATCGCGCTGCTGCTTGTCATAGCTCCGGCAGTTGGGGTCCTCGACTTGCTCCTCGCTGTTCAGCCCGAGCAGCGTGCGCACCCGGTTCGAACGCACGTCCAAGATTGTGTCTGTATAGCCTATTTCCTGTAGAATAATATAAAGTTAGGTAAAAAACGAGTAAAGAAAACATTAGCATAGAAGAATTATGGAAAAGGGTGATTCCAAGGGCGTTACAACCGCCGTCAGTCCGCTGTCGTAAGTATTTAGGAAATAGGCGATAATATATATAAAATTGTGGCAAGAATTACGATAACAGTATAGCTCTGTGTGAATGTTGGCTGCTTGGTGTAGCTCATTCTTTCAATATTTATGACAGCGGACTGACGGCGGTTGAAACGCCTGTGGAATCATCCAAAAATAGAGGACGCCCGCGACTTCATACGCGTAGAATTAGTTTCCCACTACCCTATTTCTTCCCGTTGGGGGTCGAGTTTAGGAAAATCCTTTCTTAGTGCACCCCTAGGGTACCCAAGGAATACTCACTCCAAATTTCAAGTCCCTAGGTCCAACGGTGTGCGCTGTGCGTTGATATGTCAGTCAGTTTCTTCTTTTATATATTTAGAGAATTTTAGAAGATTAAACCGGTAATCATAAATCTTACCACTATTTATTATAAATGCGAAAGTTTGGATGGATGTTTGTGACTTTGTGGCTGAATGAATCGGGATAAAAAAATTTGGGATTATATATTACTTATAGGCTATTTTTTACTCCGAAAAAATAAACAGTTCCCAAGAAAGTAGCGGTAACAGACTTGCCAATTTTTGCAAAACAGGACCACGCTGTTCTGCCACCTTGGTGTTAGTTTTTAGGTTTTATAGTGTCATGTATAATAATATAATATTTCTATAATATTTGTAATTATCGGCCTCGTTGCTCGAAATAAAAAAATCTAATTCTTATATCCACCCACCTGCAGGTACTGTTTGATGAGCTGCCGGCCCTGCTTCCACTGCGCGCGCTCGTTGGGCTCGGGCTCTGCCGGCGGCTCCTCGGGCGGCGGGCGCACGTCCCCCTGCTGCAACTCCACTCCGTACTTAAGCTTATGGAACTTCGCTCGCTCCTGCTTGAGCGCGTACTCCAGCATCTTGATCCGCCTGACAAGATCGTTCTTTAGATTCTCCTGGCCTTTCCTCTCGCCCTGGAGGAAAGCGATCCTCGCCTGCAATAAAAAAAAGAGATTTCATGATATGTCGGAATACCGGAATGGCAACCGTGGATGGGAAGAAGTGTTTGAGATCAGTTGCAGAAAGTGATAAAGATAAATGTTGATTTTTCATTAAGTACTGGCACTTTTCCGTCAAGAATCTACCAGCGCCTCTCAAAATTACTGCTGAGAAGAAGAAACTCAAAAGTCGCGTTATTCTTTAACATTATTACGTATTACAGTGTCACTTAATCTAGCATTATATAAAACTATGAATATAAAATTATTATTATGTGTAGTTCAGCAGGAAAACGTCTCAGAATATAATAGCGATACAAGAGATAACAAATAAAAATTAATAAATAAGTAAGTATATAAATAAAGATGCCACCCATATAGATTCGATGCGATCGCGTTTCGATGTTTTCTTACATAAACAGTGTCCCCTAAACAAGATACAACATTTACATGTTTTACGACCAAGTTATTATAGGTTTTTGGTTTAGGCCAAGCCTTTTTGTGTGATCAGAAATTCAAAATATATATTTAGTAAATTAACCACATGATGGCTCTTTTACACGTCGGTAATATAGAGCGAATCTACTAGCGCTTCGGATAAGAATATTATTGCGGAGAAACGACGCAAGAAACTCCAGCAGAAGGTAATTTTTTTTCAATCAAAAAATACAACAATACTTGAAAGCAAGTTATATGTGTAAAGGCCATACCATCTGACTTGTCTTATTTAGTAAACACTTTTATATCCTCAAATTGCCCCCTTTTCGCCTAAAATAACAATTTCGTCATTAAAAAACCATTCATGATGTAAAATCAGGAAAATGGTGTGTAAAATGTGGTCTCTAGTTGCTTTATTCACTAGAAAACGGCCGTTTTAGTTAAAAACTATGCATTTTGAGGTTATAAGTGTTTACTAAATGAAACAAGTCAATTGGTATGGACTATAACGTAAGATCAGTCTACCGTCTAGCTTTCTTATAATATATAATAATAATAAAAATAATAAATCTTGCTTTTAAAGTTCTCTGGGATTACAGGCGTAAAGGTATGTACGTATGTTTCTTACTTGAGCATTGACATTCACATTCACATATTACCACCCCTTGTTTCTGGGCCTTAAGGCTCACTTGCCCACCACCTGGACCTGGAGGAGCTGCAGGGAGATCGGGTGGTGGTGGTGGTGGTGGTGGTGGTGGTGGTGGTGGTGGTGGCGGTGGCGGTGGCGGTGGCGGTGGCGGTGGCGGTGGTGGTGGTGGAGGCGGTGGTGGTGGTGGTGGTGGGTGAGTTCGCTTGTATTCCTCATGGCATATATAAACTAAAGTCACCACTAGGACTACACACGTCGTCTGTACGATTCGCGGATGGTTAGAGCACATTGATTTAATTCTAAACTCGCAATTACTAAAATATAATCGTAATATAATAGCGTATGTAATTAAATAAAAAGAACACCAGTAAAATATCTCCGAATGTCAGAAATTACTTAAAGAAACGTCAAACTTGATCAGTTTGCCTGAGGAATAAGTCAGAGTTTACAAATGTATTGAAATAAGTTTTGCTTACATTACCTGTTAGCTATTACCAAATTACTAAATGTTATTCTCAAACGCACAAATGTATCTTGTCATTTCCTGTCAAACTTAACTGTCACAATGAAAGATAAGATCTTAACATACTCTTTAGTTGTTAAACGGTTGATGTGATGACTAAAAAGGAAGACTTTAAACATCCATCTACCAGAGTGGGTACAGTTATCAGCAATAAATATATTAAACTAAATATACAATTTTATCGTAATAAAATGTTACAAAATGTTTCATAACGTTATAAGACCATAGTGAAGGAGCACTTGCAACTGGTGATAAATAAAATAAATATCAAGGGACGACCTCATAAGTACCTGCACACTTTGGTACCTTGTCGCTTTAACGCCTTTGACAGGTTAGTGCAGAAGTTCAAACGTGACGTTAAAGTGACAAAGCAATAAAATGTGCAGCTACTTATAGAGCCGACCGTACTGTACCCTGTCGCCGAAGACCCATCTTGCATATAAGCTGCACGAACCGATATTTCGTTTTTGTAATTTGGTACCCAAAGGGTCCCAATTACTATTGCGAATTAAATTGCTTCGGACGGACACATCACAAGGTCCTATGACCTCAAGTGTATAGACCTATAAGGGTCTTATAATTATCATGTCCACAAAAGTATTAAAAAAAAGTATAAAATCAGCTGGTTTTGTTTGGATTCAAACCTTGATCAATATTTTGAAATAAACCAAATACCTACCTACTTGAGCATCATTCCGTGAACACTGCCACAGCTGACAAACAGATGTCAGTATCACGTGTTTCTTATTAACGTTACTATATAAATTAACATTCTCATAAGATCTTCTAACTTTAAGCATGTTTTTGACATTAAATGTGTTTTTTTATGCATTCAGCGCGCATGACGCTTACGGTGCGTCAAATGATAACGAAATAATGATCAAGCAAGTCACTGACATCAACATGTCCGCATGAATAGTCTAACGAAAGGGACTAACTGATCGACAAACGAGAAAACGTTAAACGAATCAAAAGTTGACTAACGAGTTAAACTTTAACTCGTCTTTTAATAGCGAGTTTAACATCAGGTAGGATTCCCTTAAACAACTCGATCTTGAACTCGACGCACCAAATACTAACCGGCGAGTAGAAGTTTTATTTTTCCAATTGACGCGTTATTCTCAGCACGCTCTCATTTCTACCTTTTAATTATTAAAATAACACATTTGTACGGAAAAAAATAACGTCTTATTTTTGCAGACTTCGCTTACGCCCTAACTCTATTGTAAAAAATTAAAATGTGTAAGGTCTATTCATTCTTACTTGTCTTATATAGTAAACAACTTTGTAACCTCAAAATGAACAATATTTAGAAGTTGCAAAAATTGACCATTTATTAAGAGGAGCAGATTTTCAACGTTTTTTTCAAAAACAACAAACAATAACTAACTTTCCTGTCAACTTATGTCAAACACCAATGATCAATATCATTAACATTTTTTCCGCCTGTTGCGGCTTTGGATAATTGCATAATTATGAAAATTTATCTAAAAAGTTGTCAAAGTGTGCAACCCCTGACCTAAATACAAACTAATTGAATTGTAATTAGAATACTGGTCTTTTAGATAAGTATGACCAAGAATTCGATCGAATTAATGAAAAATTGCAATGTGACAAAAGGAAACACCTAACCGTTGATGTGACAATGATTTTCCTGCTGTATAAATAAAAGTTATTATAATACTTATACTTCAAACAGTTCCACAATTCTACATTAACAGATAAGTAGCGTGGTTTTTCGAATACATTCTTGGCACAGTGCAATGCAACCAACATAGAAATATGAATACCTATCGTATCTAAAAATAATTCATTAATACGTAGAGTTTGTGTAGATACTTCGGATAATAAACGCAGACTTTAAGCATCTCTAGTATCATTAAATAAATTGATTTTTATTTAAATGTATCCCCATATCCCTTTTTTGTGTATCTTTTAGGTGTAATCAAAGGTTTATTATGGTCGTGTTTAACGATGTGGATAAACGTGGATAAAATATCTGTCACTTTATGACCAGCGGGTAAGTGCGAGAGAGATGGATGCTTTATCCACCGCGATAAAGTCCAAAGGCCCAGCCACACCGCTTGCGTGACGTGCACGTGCGCGTTCGCCTTCCTCTGCGTTGTACAGTGACATGTCGTAATGAGAATTCATACTACACAAAGCAGTGGAAAGCGAACGGTTGGGTCTTTATACGGTCCCAGGTATATTTTTTTAAAGATTTTGAGTAGTCTTATCAATTAATATTAGTTAATTTACAACAACAAAACGTTACAGTTTAAGGTACCTAAATCATCCTGGCCTGGCATTTGTATGTTGTAAGCATGTACATACTAACGGTGAATTTGTATGTTTAGTTTATTTTCCACGTGTCATCACTCATCAGTCGTGTCACGTCGGGAAACGTATAGCATGGCTCAACGAATTTATTTTCGTCATAAGTAAATCAAGACCGAAGAAACGTTATCCATTATGAATTAGGTCCAATTTGCATGTTATCCATAATTAAATACGCACAAAGTGAATGTAGTCTAATATGAATTAAGATCAAATTTAGGTACATAGGTTAGGTACCTATGTAGTTTTTAAGTGACGTTATGGTCTGATCAGATATGGGTTTCTGATTGTATGTACCATACAAAAAGACATAGGTACATAATTAATTATCATCGACCTCAAATTTGATGATTTAACTAGGTAGGTATGATACTGAATTTTAGATGTTTTTGAAGTTGGACACAATTTTCCTCTTCGATGTTTTTCAAGTAGTAATTATAAACCGACTTAAATAAAGACGGAGATTCTCAATTCGGTTCAACAGTCGAATTCATAAATATTTGTACACTTTCGTACCTTGTCTATTTAATGACATGTTTAGACTGCCATATGTGACGTTATCTATGAAAAGGAACCTTATTGTCGATGGCGCTTCCGCCATTATTAAAGATGCTCCGATATAAATAAAACGTCGCGTGACGCAGTGCGGCGTAAGCGCCATCGACAATAAGGTCCCTTTACATAGATAATGCCACATATAAGGATTGTCACAGCGATTAACGTGACAAGGTACTAAAGTGTACACATACCTATTAATGAACTCGACTGTACCGGTTACCTCGGAACTCCGTCATTTAGGAACCGATTTGTTTTTTTTTAAATTTGAACGGTTTTTTTTTATGGCAATGAGAAGGCAGGCGAGCACTCAGGCCACCTGATGGTAAGTGGGATCTGAGACCCATAGAATACTTTCAGATTGGTGCCATTTTTATTCTGTTTTGACCTACAATTTTGCATTGTCGAATTTCTATTTAGACTTAAGGTCAGTGAACCGTGTGATGTGATGTGGTAATTAGTAACTAGGTAACTAGTTCTACAAGGTATTTTTCTGAAAAATGTCCGGAAATGTTGACATTCCTATCTACACATTGAGACGCGAACTACATAGTTTACTGACAGTTCTCAAATTTAAAAAAAAGTGCTCGCTACACAAGCCCGCAATGTTGCATACAAATTCAATTACTATCTAGCTTGTAACTTTATAAAAAGTGAAAATGGCCATAATAAAATGAGGGCACAAGTCTTATACATCCAAATTTTACTCGAAACATAACTTTTTTATTTGTGCCTGGAATAGCTTGTTTTTTTTAAAACAAGAATTGCGTTTCTCCTTGTCATAAACAAAAAGGAGGTAAGGAGTGATGGTTTTTTCACATGAAGTTTCTGTTTGTCTGCAATTCAAAAAATGGGTTCAAACGATGAAGATTTGACTCCAACACAATTTTTTTCTTGCGATTTTTGAGAAAAGCACTATATTTGCCTCGGCAGGAACAGCAATTGCGGGCTTCGTATTTTTAAACGGACTCGCAAGCTCGTCCGTTTAATCCAATACTCGGCCCGCAATTGCTAATTGCTGCAACTATTTAAATTTGTTGCAACTAAACTTGTGAAACTCTGCTTACACTACTTTAAAGGTAATGAGTTTTTATTAGCCCTTTTGTCGATTTACGATTTATCTTACGACTTGAATTTTTTAAAGGATTGTGAAGAATCGCCTAGTCACATATAGCTGTCAAAAAAACCATACAAATTTAGCTCCAGGCGGTAACGTTTCTCTCCCCCTAAATCAAGTCCGATTTCAACGATTACTGAATATGCTGTAGCTATTATGAGAAACTAAGTCTGTACGTATCCGTTTTTTTAAAATGTACAAACAGACCTAAATTTCATAATATTTACAACATAATATTCAAAAGAATAAATCGGAGTAGGTTTAAAGATATCGCATTTTCGTATAGAATTTTTTTAGGTTCACAATCCTCTTAAGTAGCGCCAAACTGGACGACAATGCAACAATTAATATGGTATCAAAAATTTAAAACATTGTAGGTATTTTTTTATATATAAATTATTTGTTCGTTAAAATTCGAAAAAGTACTTGAAAATTTGACACATTTCCTGTAGATTGTAACCATTAGTAACGTTTTTTGACTATTAGTTAGTTTAACTACCGATCAAACAACAGGCCATAAGCAAATCATAGTTACCTTAATCATTACGGAAGCTTGTTGAATACTTGCACTTGAATTTAATGTAAATTTTAGTTGTATGAATATTTAATGTATCCCAAAGCTTGGATACAAGGAAACTATACTGTAACTTCTTATCAAAAACATGAGTAATTTGCAAAGAAAACGAGTAGTTACGATTATTTCGAGTAGTTTAAATAAAGTGTAAGGAAATTATAATTTACTAGCGACCTGCCCTCGCTTCGCTTTGGTTTATGTGAGTTTTCTGTAACACCCGTACATAAACCAGAATTTATTATGCATAAAAACCTTCCGTAAAAAGTTATTTAACTGTTGGTGAAAACCGCTTCAAAATCAGTTGCGTGGTTTAGGAGGAGTTAGCGGATATACAGACTAGGATGGTCCAAAAAACAAGTGTGTAATATTGTTTCTCCACAAGTTTCTTTTTATTTCAAAATACTCAAAAATCCGCTTTACCAAGTTTTATTGCAATTGAAAGAACTTTACAGGTCGCCCATAATGTTAATTTTTTTTCATATAAAAATGTATAGAGCTTCACACATCTAATAAAGATATCGAATGAGAAAGACTTTGGACAGATCATGACACTGTATTCCGAGTTGCAGCAGGAGGCAAACAATATTCTACTTCTGTTTTTAGTTTTTGCTAAGTTTACTAGATATCGTTTTGTATGAGAATGAGATCTTTTTGGCATAAACTAAACGCTTTGGGCGACCAGTAAACGATCACATAACAAGTTTAAATTTGACACATAAGTAACTAATTTATAGCAAACAAAAATAAGCCTTGTAGAAGAAGGATTTGATATACTTTTTTTTTCTTCATACTATTTTGGACCACCCTAATACAGACAGACAGGCGCGGCAAGCGACTTTGTTTTATACTATGTAATATAATATAATATCTAAAGAAGAAGCTTTGCAAGATTCTACGGAGGTCTTATTAGTAGAGGATCCGAATACGACACGACCTTCACCGGCCGTTTAATTGATAAAAAGTATTTTATATCAAATTTAATATGTTAAGTAATATATGGCGAATAGGTAGGCTGAAAAAAATCAGTCCAACATATAATAAATTAAAAATTAAAAAAAATACTTTAAATTAAAATGCAATTGCTTGTTTAATAGACAAATTACATACAAATCGAAAGTATGAAGCCTATAGAATATGCAAACGTTAGGTTGACAATTTTTTCCTCATTATAACTATTGGGTAGGCAGGTATAAACAGGTAAGTCGGTACTAATAATTTTCACCAAACCTAAGGTTTGCATATTCTATAGTCTTCATACTTTCGATGAGTATGTAATTTGCCTATTAAACAAGCATATGCAATTTAAAAAAAAAGTACAAGACTGAAAATTTTCAGCCTACCTATTCGTCATTATATTACTTAACATATTAAATTTGATATAAAATACTTTTTATCGATTAAACAGTCCGGTGAAGGTCGTTTCCTATTCGGATCTTGGACTATATGGAAGAATAATTGAGATAAGGACAAATGCAGCTGAATATCCTTAGTAAAAATCAAGTAATTTAAAAGTCGAGCTCACTAAGTTTAAGCTTAAGCGTATTTTAGGGAAGAACCTCTAAAAAAAGCAGAAGAAAATATAGGGAAAACCAAGTAGCTGCTCTTTATTTTACTGTAAAATAGCCTTAGGGTTACAAACCAGAGACATGCGAGAGCATTTGTAAGAATTAGTATTTCCTCTATAATATCCTTATACTAATAGCAAACCACAATGGTAATGATGGGTAATTCATAAACTCTTGGTATAGTAGCGCATGATGCATGATACCCACTGTCCACAGAGTTGTAAATTGTAATATACACAGATAACCCCTGGCGTATAATAGCGTCCCCACTTTCAGAGCTGAAATTTCTTAAGCAGCGCAACCAAATTTCATCAAACCGAGTTTAGCCTCCTATTAAAAAAAACGGAATCATAATCAGTTCATCCATTTGTGAGCTATGATACTGCGGAAAGATACAAAGATACACAGATAAACTCCCCTCCATTTACGTTGGAGGTTAAAAATATTGTGTGATACAAATTATGCTATTCACCTTCTTAGATATTTCATATCTATAATACTAAGTGTGTATTTATCTATGTTAGTATTAGCATTGTTATCTAATATCTAATGTACAGCTTGGCAAATAAGAGTATGACGTGGTGACAGGTGTTTATAACAAACATAATATTTTGAAGCAGCAACTACAGCAGCAGTTTGTGTAAAAATTGGATCATGATGCCAATTTAAGTCCAAACGAAACCCTTATTTTTTCCAAGCTATACAAGGAGTCATATTGCTAGCTTAATGTTTTGGCCAGTGTACGAGATGTTATTACTATTGTTTATTATACTGCCCTCCTACAGAGAAAAGGCACAAGTGCAATTAATTCATAGAAGCATATTAAACGCTCAGGTTATAATAAGGTTGGAAGTGCAATACAATTCATATCGTAGATGTGCCTTTTGCTGTAGAAGGGTAGTATAGTAGACTAGCTGTAGACTGCGACTCCGTTCGCTGACATTTTAGCAATACACGGGAACTGTCCAAGTTTCAGGATAAAAAGTATTCTATGTCCTGAGGTTCAAGCTACCTCTGTCCGTACTAAATTTCATTCAAATCAGTTCAGTGGTTTAGCTGTCATAAACAAACAGTCACTTTCAGATTTACAATATTAGTTATGGATGAATAGTATGGATATGGATAGCACCTAGTACAGTCACCAGCAACAATGTATTATCCAACATTGGGCTCAAAAATATCTGACACTATGTTGAAAAATATATTTTTGCTGGTGGTGGTCATTTGCAATTTGGAGCAGCCCATTCATAAAACAAACAAACAAAGCTGTGTCTAGGTCCAAGAATCAATAGAACTACATCTACCGTGTTTATATTATCTTTTTATTTTGTACTTGACTATCAACAGGCACTGTAAGAGATATAATGAACAATAGAAATAGTATAGTCAGTCATTTGTAAGTGATCAGTCACTTTTGTACTTTGTCACTTTAAAGTAAGCTAAGTAGTTGTACAAGCTTGCTGACTTTTACCCAGTGTCTTAAATAAATAAATAAATATCAGGGGACAATGTCACGCCAATTGACCTAGTCCCAAACGAAGCTCTAGGCTTGTATTATGGGTACCAGACATCGATATTAATACTTATGTAAAGAAATATATACTTAAATACATAGAAAACATCCATGATTCGGGAACAAATACTTGCACTCATCACAAAAATATCTGCCCTTACCGGGATTTGAACCCAGTGCCGCTAGCTTCGTAGGCAGGATCTCTACCAACTAGGCCAACATGTTGTCAAAGGGCCTTGAATGTGTATGTGTCTTTACAGCTACATATAAAACAAAAGATGTAGTACCTAGGGGACAGGCTTGGCTAAAGGGACAAGAGTGAACATGTTGTCATACAAAATTAAAATAACAAGATACAAAAGTGATCATCTACTTATAATGTTTATTTATATATTTTATCTTTATTGCAAAAAAATACAAATGGTGAACTTAATTCCTAATGGCATCCTCTAGGCTCTAACACTTGCCCTTTGGGACAAGAAAGAAAGAAGAAGGAAGAAAATTGTTGTAGGCGGTGCAATATTGTAATAATGTTGAGTAAATACTAGGAATCATTATGGAACAATATTATTGCAACGTAGAGAAAATAATTAAGAATGTTTATTTTATATGAATAACAAGGAAAGGTAGGTACACAACTGTTCGGCTCCAATTTTCTTTATTTTGATATATATTAGAGAGTAGTCTAAAGGCCCAGCCGCACCGGTTGCGTGACGTGCACGTGCATGTGCGCGTTCGCTTTCCACTGGGTTGTATAGTATGAATTCTCATTACGAAATGTCACTATACAACGCAGTGGAAAGCGAACGCGCACATGCACGTGCACGTCACGCAACCGGTGTGGCTCGGCCTTAAAATAACAGACACGTATTTTTCTTAGCTGCCAAATCTCAACCTGTTGGTAGAAATTGTCCTCTAAAGTACTGAAGAGTGCCTAAACCCTCTACCTTAGTTATTTACCTAATTATTACGAAGGTATCTTAATATAATATGTATGAATTACATGCAGTGTTAAGACAGGGTTTATGTTGGCCATGAAATATTTTAAGACCATTTGTAAACACATAATGCAATAAGTGATATGACTATGAGTAATATGACTATGACTAGGTTTAATTATTGTTTGAGAAGATGAAAAAATAATTATGAACACATGTCTTGTTATATTGGCTCAAACACATATTTAAGAAAAATAACCAAAGTGGGACTTCAATGATGAGAAATATATTACTTTGAAGGGTGCTTTTTGGGAAATTTGATTTTGAGCCAATATAAGGAAACCCATGATCAATTTTTTTTTCATTGTCTCAAACATATAATCAAGCCCGTAATTAACTAGCAATTTGCTCTACAGAAGTTAGAGGGTTTAGTCACTTTTCTGCACTTTGAAGGACAATTTCTATCAACAGGTTGAGATTGGGCAGCTAAAAAAATATATGTGTCCATTATTTTAGACAACTCATTAACATATATCAAAATAAATCACATCAGAGCCGTACAGTTGGGTACCTTTCCTTGTAAAAAATGATGTTGTAGAAAACTCTAATTATATGCAAGAGCTGTGAACAAATAATTTAAACTTATCAACACCATTGATGTAGTCTTATAATAAATAAATAAATATCAGGTGACAATCTCACACACACTGACCTTACCCTAAAAAAGCTCTGGACTTGTACTATGGGTACTAGACAAGACATGAACATACTTATATAGAGAAATAAATATTTGAATACATTGTTGAGCCACTTGCCTCCGTTCCTATTTTGGTTGTGTAATGCAAATTGGGTGTAGTTAATACTTGTATATCCAGTATGAATTACTCGGCTAAATAATGAAGAGTAGCAAGTGGCTTAACATTCCCATGTTATAGCTATATCTGCACCACAGGCCGAATGCCAACAATGGATAAAACTATTACTATTCACGCGCATACGAGACCTGCGATTACCTTAAGCTTGTTATCCTTGCTGATTTTAAGCAGGCATTAGCATATAAAAATGAATTTGACATGCCGAAATACCTGATGTAAACTAAGCAAGAACTTATAAAGACCAGTAGGAAAACTAGATTTTAAGTTGACTAAAAGAATAGCAAATAAATAATAAATATTATAAAAAACCCTAAAATTAAATCAAGTTACAGAATCACACTCATACATAGACAAACAGGCTTTACATATTCATATTCAAGTTATATTCCATTGAGTTCATGTAAATTTTACTAGGGTTATATAATTTAGCTAAGAATAAACCTACAACATTCATTAATCAGTAATTTGCATAAACAAGCTGCTTTAAGTGTAGTCACATAGGAAATAATTTGGTTTCTTTTTTAAATATTTATACAGTATCAGAGGCCATTTGATGAAATATTAAAGCCTGCCAAGTTCCAGGGAGCAAAAAGGGCAGAGCTACATACATGATTTCTATAACTGTATCCTTTTTTCTGCCTGGTATTTTTTACCACAGGTTTAGACACCACATAACCTCTGATTGTTAATGACAATTATTTTCATCAATTTATAAATACACACATGCAAAGGACAATCCACCATACCTACCTGGACTAACCTTTTCTACGTATAACTGTTGTCTTTAAAAAAAAACACAAAATTAATAAATGAAATAAAATCATTTATATCCATCATATTGTAAGAACCTTCTTGAACTTGATTATCCTATTAATATGTAAAAGTTTGTGATGTTTAAATATTTGGATGTTTGTGATTATAAGTATAGCTCATGATCTAAATTAGGACTTAGGGTAGTTTTCAATTGTGAAAATTTTGTAATAATTAATTAGCTGGATAGAAAAAGCCAAAGCAATTTATAATTAACTTTTTTAAGGATTATTTTGTTAGTAAATAATGTGTTAATGGAAAAACACCTACCCAGCACAGATCTAATAATAAACTATTTATCTAAAACCTACCTGTATAAGATTATGTCTTATGATTAAATTTCAAACTGTTTTGCTACCTACCATAACAATACTAAATTTGTTTAAAATAATAATATTTGAACTGTACTTACATGTACATTATTAATAACATTGTTATTAAGAACACAATATAAAAAAAATTGGTAAATGTGTCCCATTTTTATTTTTTATTCATCAATATCACAAGTACAAAAGTAAAAGTGAGAAATAAATATATATTTGGAGCAAACATAATTAAAATATACTATTATCTAGAATAAGAAGTATGTTATTTATCCAAGCAATTCAAATGATAAATAATAAACATGTGTTATAAACACACACTGGCTCAAATGTTGGTGAGTAGATGCACAAAAGATAATTAGATATAGTGTGTGGTTTTTAACAATGAAACTTATCAGATTGGTGTAAGAAGACTACAATAAAGTTGTGAAAAAAACAAAAAAAACAAGGTAGATGTTAACTTGAAATTTGCTATGTTAAAGATACAAGAAGCATAGACAACAACCTGATTCAAAATAATTTGGATTATATGGATTCATCAAATCAATACTTTCAATTAAGTAGGTGGTCCTCTAATAAGACATGCATTATAATATAAATGAAATGCGTTTTAAAAATATACAGAAAAATACTAATTGCAAATAGAAAAATAAGAAACCATAATGCCCATTCCTATTGGGTACTTTCGTCTTGAAAAAACTTGAAATTATAGGAAATAAATCGTCGTAATTAAGACATAAATAATGTTAGTATGAAAGAAACATAGTTTTATATCTAAATTATTAAAATAGAATGCAAATAAAACAAGTATGATCACCTCAAACTCTGCTCTGTCCACCTCCCATTGTGATCTCTCGAGCTCGAATCTCGCCCATTCGTGTTGAATAAAATGCAAAATGCCCGGTATTGAATACTGGACGCTTTGGCTAGGTTCGTCATTCTGTTTGTTGTTTATACTGACTCCGATTTGAGATCCCACTTGCCCTCCGTTGTGATGAGATACGGAGCTATCATCCATGGCTGTGGGGATTTTCATGACATGGCCACCATTACCGAACTTGTCACAGACCTATCATATAGAACTACAAAGACAAACTACGCGAAATAAAATACTAACACATCATTTTTACTGTATTTCAACTAAAGTTCACGTAGGTGACACCATCTAAATTATTTTTTATCGACGAGTTCATGAATGACAAAATTTATTGCATGACGGAATAGAAAAGTCGAAACGACGTCCGTCCGCTACATTGCTTTTTTTTCGCACCAGTGTTGCCAGAATTAATTAAATGTGTCAATATGAAAAAAGTTATTGTTACCTTTGTAACTTTATATCTTGTAAATTCAAAGCAAAATCGGTTCAACATTATTTTGAGCTTTTATTTAATGTATTATTTGTGCAAGCGTATCGTAGTTTCGTCTACTCAAGTATCATACTTTAGTGACTATGTTCTGGTTATTTCATTAGTACCGATCATGGATGAATGGTAATGAATGGCAAGTTTTAAGCTCTCCAACCCATCGATGACTCGTTTTTAGAGTTCCGTACGTACACAAAGGGTGCCAAGCGACCCTAATACTAATTTGCGCGCTACGCTAAGGCCACATGGGCGGGATTCGACGAATATTAGTGTTGTTCTCTTTCTTTATTTATATTAAGACTACGCCGAGCGTCCAGTGGCGCCCTCATTACTATTATTGTGTTTTCTAATAAATTAAAGTATTGTACTATTGTCCCTGACATCGAAGGTGTTTTTTTTTTTTTGTTATTGTACAAATTAAATAAATTATTCAAAAGGAAAAAACGGAACCCTTATAGGATCACATTGTTGTCTCCGTCCGTCCGGACTCCATACCCGATCACCATCATCAATCAAGGAATCCTAACCTAGTAGTTGAGTAGGTATTATTAATTATAATTTATAATGTAATAATTAACAAATACATAAGAAAGTGTGTTTGTTTGTTCCGTTTTTAAGATCAAATGCCTTAACGGATTTTCATAAAAATTGGCAAGTACGTAAGTGTCAGTAGTCCCCGATTATTCAACAAAGCCTACTTTGAAAATCTAAGTTCGAAGTTACGTTAGATCCATCCCTTTCTCTTGATATAGTCTCGAATGAAGAGTAACAGGGATGGAGCTAACGTAACTTCGAACTCCGATAATTTTCAAAGTATAGTGCGACCAAAAAGAGTAGAAATGAAATACTTACTACTTATTACTTTCTACGTAACTGTCACATTTTTGACGTAAAATGCGTAAACATGGCAACAATTTTGTATGGAATTTTTTTAGTTGCAGCTGTCACCACTGGCTCGACTTTTTGGCCAGGCTATAAGGTGGAAATTTCTTAGAAATCTTAAGCGCTCAGAAATCGCTACTCGACAACAGATGGCACTTTATTTTACCTTATTATCCGTTAGATGTCGCTGTTAAACCGAAATGTGCTAGTTTGTATTGTATCTAGTACAATTAGTAGATTGTCATAGTCAAGCGGTACCTACCGATTTAGTCGTTTTTTTTTATAATCGCTATAAATAATTTTGATGTCTGAAGAGGCCTGAATAAATTATTTAATTTAATCCTTGTTTTATTGATCTTTAAATCAATGCACAATTAGGCTAAGATGTTTAACAGAGAGGTTGCAAGCCCACACATTATGGGCAGTGTTCCAGTTATGAACAATCCCATAAATATAAGTTTCTGAGATTGATATGCTTTTAGTGTTACAATTGGATTATATGAAATTATTCGCGATTACCACTATTAGAATAAAATATTCAGTATTGATAAGTTTTCATTTAAAAAAATGTTAATGTTCATCACTGGAGCATTGTCCATAATAGGTGCTTTTACCTTACAACGCTTTATTGAATAAAGGCTAAGCGACTAACGGAATAAAATTCCCTTAGTCGCCTCTTACGACATCCACGGGAAGACATGGAGTGGCACTATTCTAACCCGGCAACCCCACGGGACAAGAATAAATTTAAATAAAACGATAAACAAAAAGCTTGTTTAAGTATCTTTAATAAGGTACATAAGTACTTTATTATTGTTATCATTTAGAGCCGTACGCTACAATTAATTCATAATCAATCGTTAAGCCGTCAGGCGCGGCCACGAAGTAATCCTTCATGAACTCGTCCCATCGCTTGTTGAGGACATCAAACGGATTTATTGACTTGACTAGTCCTGAAACAAAAAAAATGCTGTGACATACAGACAGACAGACAACGAAGTCTCACCATAAGGGTTCTTTTTTTACCATTTTGGTACGGAACCCTAAAAAGGTCAATGGCATATCTAGTCATACTTAATGCAGGTGTTCGCCACCTTAGGTCCTACTTTTTAAAATGTGTTTTGTTCGGTCGGACGGGACTACTTAAACACGCCGCTTTTATTCGCTCGTCCGTCCGACCGGCCGCCGTTTTTTGAGAGAATAACACACCAGGTGTTCGCCACCTTAGGCCCTACTTTTTAAAATCGAAGTTAGAAGTTTCGTTAGCTCCATCCCTTTCTCTCGATTAAGTCTCGAATGACGAGTGACAGGGACGGAGGTAACGTAACTTCAAAATTCGATTTTTAAAGTAGGGCCTTATATCTTTTCTTATGTGTCCAGTGCCCTCTCGGATATACTTCCTATTTACCCATTTACCTAGTTAACGGAATGTGTAAGATTCCTCACAGTGTCTTTCTTTTACCTTATAAGAGCATCGGTTACGGCAAAAAGCGGTAATAGTGATACAAAAGCTTATTAAATTTGATACACCGTTGTTGCGTATCGAACTTCCTCGCTACTGGATCATAAGTCACTAGCCAGCTATTCTCAAAGTATGCTCCGCGGAGCCCTGTAGCTCCGCAAAGCTTCTGCAAGGGCTCCGTCGAAAGAAAAACGTAAGGAGGGGGGGATTACGTTACTAAACAGAATATCACATATATCATTATACGCATAACATCATATTAGCAAAATATCATATAGGTACGTATAGCAACACACGATATTCGCAAAACATGATAGCTATTTACAAATAGTCGGGTTTGTTTTTTTTTTTTTTTTAACAATTCAAATTACACTTTAAATACTATACATTTATATAATCGTACTATAGAATCGAAGGTTTAGGTTATGTTAGATTTGATGACGCCCGTAGGGCAAAACCACCCAGAAATAGGAGCTCCGCGGTACCGGAGCTCCGTCGACACTGTCTAACTCATGTCAAGTCATGTCTTACTAATAATGATGTTTTGCTAATGTGATGTTTTACTACTATGATGATAATTTGCGAATGTCATGTTTTGCGAACATGATGTTTTGCTTGTATGATATTTTAAGAATATCATAATAATCAATAACAACGGAGGGATGAAATTCAGAGGAACATTTTATTTTATTTTGACAAGGAAATAGGTTTTGCCTAACTTGGTGCTCCGAAAAAATTAAGTGGTTACGAAGGGTTCCGTAAAAAAGTTAGAGAACCGCTGCACTATAGGCCACCGATACTTTTACCAACAACTTAACTAAGGTTCTTGCAGTTTTTCCGACAAAAATGTTTGATTTGGGCTAATAGCTAATTTATTTATTTAACCTTTATTGCACCAAAAAAAGTACAAATGGCGGACTTAATGCCTAATGGCATTCTCTACCAGTCAACCAAATAATCATACAGAAACTAACAAAAGTGGTGCAAGCACGTTTTATAAAGCTACAAGTTACAATTTTACTAAACTGGCAATACTGCTCAAATGGCTGGTCGTCATTGGTCGAGGTTGTGTCAAATGGAAACTTGTAACCTGTAAATTTTAATTTGTAGCTTTATAAAACAGGCCCCTGGTGCACACAAAAAGAAAGACAGCTTAGAAAACAAAGCAAAGAACATAATTCAAAAAACTTACAGAACTCTTAAATTATTATTAAATGTTGTCTTTTTTGAATTTACTGAATTAGGTACTCTATATGAAATTTCTGCCCTGCGAAGACAAATTGCAGTATCTCAAACAAAACTCCTGGAGCAAGTGCAACCTCTTTACTAACGGGAGAGGGTTGAATCTCCTTTGGCGATTGAATTTGAGTTACCGCCTATTGGCTTATGAGGGCAGATTTGGGGTACCTAATGAAATGAGATTAGCGGTTTTTAAACAACATAAAGCTAACCTTTAAATTCCTCTTCGGTCTCGTAGGTATATCTGTGCTTCACAATTTTAACCTCAACGTCTTTGAACCCTGCCGACACCATCAGCTGTGATACCTCAGCCACAGGATCCTAAAACAAAAAGCCTAGCTTTTCAAAAAAGGATAACGGCGCCGGCCGCCGTTCGGGGTGAAATTGGCAACATGACATGAACCATCCCTGTCACTCGTCATTCGAGACTAAATCGAGAGAAAGGGATGAAGCTATCGTAACTTCGAACTTCGAATTTCAAAGTAGGGCCTCATGTTTTGTTTACCCCAAAAATGTTGCCTATTTGTTGTGGCTGACAGTATTGCCACTTGAGAAAATTATAGTTCTGCCTATAACGACTTCCAACTCTTCTGTTACCAAGCTCATCCCAAGCAAGATAAATGTTTAAATTGCATACCTATTTAGTTCGTAAATTTTCGGCCATTTAGGCTTAATAAATAAGCGTTCTCGAAAACGGCTCTAACGGCTCGATGAAATTTGCAATACAGGGTGCGCTCGCGGGGACGAAAAATCGATCCGACAATTTGTCATCTTCGGGAAAATTCGTTTTCAACCCGAGCGACGCGTGGTCTTCCGGGTAGGTAGGTACTTGTTTGTCTCTAAAATGTCTCTAAGAACGGCGTTAGTTTCGAAGTTGACATACGTGTGTATAACACGGGAAAAAAGTAAAAAAGAGGTCTTCCGGTTGCAATTGGAAAAATAAACCAATGTTAATCCAAGACTGATGCCACTTCGGTTGGGGTAGTATTATGTTCAATCAAAAGTAAAGCAATTTTTCAACTTGAGGCATTTGCAGTTAGATTTTGCGACTCCGTTGTTGGCGCCAATGTTATCTATCGATATTCCCCTCGGAAATTGATCTATTTTCATACAGGAACATAAACTACAATACCTATATACACTACAATACCTATACCAAAACACGTCGAAAGCTATACCCATAGTACTTATTGACTTTGTCATTCAGACCCAGCTCCTTCGACAGTTGTGTAGTCATAGCGTACCACGGTCCTACCAGTAGGACTTAATAGAAAACCCGCCATTTTGTCTTTTTAGTACTTGGGTCTGAATGAGTATAAGACAATAGTACTACTGGTAGGACTACCGGCCGTAGTGACTAGTACATGCTGAATTTTTCGTTGTGCCTTAGGAGGATACAGGGTGGAAAAACGAACGCCACATGGACACACAATTTACTAAAGGGTAAGTGTTAGTGATAATTTATGTCTAAACCACATACACCTTTAAATAAAATGAAGACCTTAAAAAATCCTTCTTTATTACTTTGTCATATTCGACTAGTTCGATTTCCGGTTAAGGCAGGCAAATTTTCAAAAATCCATAATTGCAGTAATAATTGTTTTCAAAAACAAGAGTATGTTTTATGTAAAATAAATGATTGATTGATTGATTGATTGGTAAGTCTCCTTTGCGTAGAATTTGCTATTTCCATTATTTAAGGTAACTAGTTTGCCATTTATTTATTTATTTATTTATTTATTCAGAAAACCAACCAGCCTTAAATTTATAGTTACATCTAAATAGCATGCACATGTGTATGGCGAATTATAGGTCTTCACATTCGATAATCAATCCGTGAGATTACAGCATTATTTCGGTGTAGTAAATACACTACATATGTATACATACTTACAGCTAAAAAACGTGTGTGAAGATGTGTGTGCGTGTGTGTGTACGTGTGTGTGTGTGTGTGTGTGTGTGTGTGGTTGTATTAAAATTTTTATCAATCCTTATTTACAAGAACTTGCTTCACCCTACGTTTGAAATTGTTTTTAGTAACAATAAACGGGTCTATTTTATTGAAATGTTTATTATACGTTTCGACAATTCGTATAAGCACAGCATTGCGTCCATAGTTCGTTGCATGAGCTGGTACGCTAAACAAGGGCCTATTACGAGAAACGCGGTACTTGGGAGCCCTAAAGCCGATGCTTGCGATGAGCTCGGGGCAGTCCGCGCGGCCGCTCACCAGGTCGTACAACAATCCCATGTCCAACACTGTGCGCCTTTCTTCTAGGGTTAACAAATGAAAATGACGACAATTATCTTTGTAAGAAACTTTGGGACTAAAGGTTTTAAAACATAAATGCTTAACAAATCTACGTTGAATTCTTTCTATGCGTTCTTTGTACGTTATATAATGAGGTGACCAAATCGGACTAGCATATTCCAGCACGCTGCGAACATATGCAAAATAAACCACTTTGATGCTGTCAATATCAGTAAAGGGTTTACATGATCGCATTACAAATCCAAGGTTTTTAAACGCCTTGTTTGTGATTGCATCAACGTGATTGTTTAATAACATTTTCCCATCCAGAGTGACACCAAGATCCCGAACGACTTCTGTTCTTTTTAACACGACGCCATTAAAGTTATAGGGATAGACAAAGGGATCCCTTTTGCGAGTGAAGCTAATACTTTGACATTTATTAATACTAAGAGAAATTTTATTGCGTTTATAGTAGTTGTAAAGTGAATCTAGGTCTTTTTGGAGTAGTTTACAATCTTCAACAGTCTTAATATTAAGATAAACTTTTTTATCGTCGGCATAAAGTAAGTGCTTAGAGAAAAGGAAGCAGGAATAGATGTCATAAATGTAAGCGTTATAGAGCAGTGGACCCAGATGGGACCCCTGTGGGACTCCGGAGGGTATATTTATGTAGTCCGACTTAAATCCGCCAATAACTACGGCCTGAGATCGATTTGATAAATAAGATTCTACCCATCGCAGAAGGTCTCCGTGTATTCCGAGGTGTTGTAATTTAGTTATCAGGATGACGTGGTCCACACGATCAAAAGCTTTCGCAAAATCAGTGTAGACCACGTCGACCTGGCCCCCATTTTCCATATTTTTTATAACAAAGCTAGTAAATTCGGATAAGTTGGTTGTTGCAGACCGACCTCTTAAGAAACCGTGCTGCATGTTTGATATACCGCGTGTAATGATAGGATACACTAAGTCATAAACTATTCTCTCGAATAGTTTACCTAGTGTATTTAATATCGATATGGGTCGGTAATTGTCGATGCGAGATCTCGAACCACTTTTGTGAATTGGCACAATGTTAGCCTTTTTCCATTCATGCGGAAAGATGCCTTCACTAAGTGAACGATTAAATAATAATGAGACTGGCAAGACTAAGCTCTCAGCTGATTTTTCTATGAAGATCGCGGGGATACCATCGCAACCAGGGCCTTTTGATGTATTTAGGGACTTGATATATTTAAGTAACTGTTCTGACGTGATCCTTATTGTTGCAATAGTCTCGCCAGCAGCGCTTACCTGTAGCATTTCAGCATTTGAATCTTTATTCGAGGGTTTTACAAAAACGCTTTCGAAGTAGGAGTTAAATGCATTACAAATACTTAAACCATCCGTATGTGTAGTTCCACCCATCTCGAGTTGCTTGGGGTAGCCAGAACTCCCCCGCATCGATTTTATATATCGCCAGAAGTATTTGGGATACTTTTTAATCATATTCTCGGCGTGTGACGTATAGGATTGGTGACAGGTGCCTTGGAGTTTGCGCAATCTAACACGCAGCAACGCAAACTCGTCATAATCGCGAGGATTACCAAATTTCTTCCATCGCGCATGTACTTTCATTTTTTCTCGGCTGATTTTAATTAACGCTCGACTGTACCACACCGGATACATTTTTTGAGTATTATGAGTTTTTGGTACATACATTTCACAACATTCATTTAGTATTGAGTAAAAAACTTGAACAGCATCGTCTACCGAACCCTGTTTTAGAAGAGAGCTCCAAGGCACCTTAGCCAGGTATGCATTAATGTCAACGTAATTGGCTTTTGAGTAACAGAATCTGGCAGTGGGTTTCTCTTTTAGCGGCGTAATAGAGAGATCTAAAAGTTGTAAATCCAAAGATGGGTGGTAATTATCTTCTTTTATTAATATGCAAGAGGATTTTATTACTGAAATGGGAAGATTACTAAAAGCTAAGTCAAGAATCTTATTAAACTTATTGACAACGCGATTTTGCTGGTTAAGTCCCAGATACTCTAAATCCTCGATTAATCTTACCGCTGCATTATGCAATTCCACGTTACCTTGATGCAGTAAAGCGAACCCGGACTCAACCCATTCGATGCAGGAAAGATTAAAATCTCCTACTACCAGGTAATTTACTTTAGGGTGTTGTTCCATAATCCGTGAAATATTTTGAGAAAAGTCATATAGGCGCGATGAAAGGTCTCGATCAGGAGGCGTGTATGCTAAGCAAATATGAAGATCGGCCGTGGCGCCGAGTGCTCGCGCCGGCACGGTCACCCACAGCATTTCAACGCCGGCGCAGCTCCATTCGGGTCGCGCTACGGCTCCAAGCCGTCGATGTAAACATGCCATAACTCCTCCCCCCGTTTTTTTATTTGTGCTTGATAAGTCGCGATCGGTTCGAAACACATCATATCTATCGTCACAGAGTTCCGAATTAAAAATATCGCTTTGCAGCCAGGTCTCTGTAAAGAGTAAAATGTCGTAATCGTTTTCCAAAATACTACTATAAAGGTCAAAACATTTCGATCTCAGTCCGCGCACATTTTGGTAGTATATTATGCAAGGATTACTAAGCATTATTAAAACGAAGACTAATAGAATTATACATACAGCTTAAATTCAAGTAAACAAATCCACAGTGATCGTTGTACGCGTTGCGACTCAATACAGCGAATGTTTTTATACGGATATCATAAGGCGCATTCGCTGAATTGAACGCCATCTGGCCGGGACAGCGCAAGTAGAAACATAATAATACGAATGTGCAACAATGCGCCTGCGTTGTATTGACGGCACAAAACATACAAGCCTGTGGCGGGTAAGTAAAACAAGTGTGGCCGTGTATGGAAATAAAAACGGACCTTATTATGATGGAGTTAGTTTTATTATAGCATAGAAGATTATCTATTGCAAATATTCGTATGATCATATGACCCTTGGTAACTTTATTTATACATGAGATGAGGAGACTAATTAACATAGTTTTGTTTGTGTGATTGAATGTTGTTTTGTGTAGTGGCGAGTTTATGGTATTGTTGTTTTTACAATAGGAACTAGCGTAGCAATTAAAAAAACTTATCTTAACCCACGAAATTAATAACACTAAAGTAAAATAACCAACTAAATTATTTTCTTGAGATCCAGGTCCGTTCTGATATAGATTTTTTTGTGTGTGTCGCTTTTTCGAGCATAGATTTTCCCGTTTTTTACCCAAGTGTATCGGTACAGTTTCTCTTTCGCTATTTCTCGGGAGGCTTTGAATAGCTTTCTATTTGTAGGGGTGAGATGCTCGTTTACGTAAATCTTTTTCTGCTCGCCTGGCATGCCTAAGTCTGACGTGGTAATACCTCTGTTTTTGCGCACGCCCGATATAAGTGAGTCTCTTAATAAATTGCACTTTAATTTTGCGATCACTGATTTGGCGCGGCCGGGTACTTTGTTTCGGGGCTCGACCCTAGTAATCAGCTCAATATCATCATTAACTAACGGCACGCCAACGCACAAAGCTATCTTTATAAGAACATCCTTTAAAATTTCAGTCTTAGTTTCTGGAAGGCAAGTGATCTCGATGTTACGGTTACGATTGTGTTGTTGCATCTGGTTGAGCTCATCTTCCAAATCGGCGACGTATAGTTTTAAGTTCGACATTTCCGTTGCGAGTGATTTGACACAGGCGCTGTCAATGGCCACCTCTTTGACTCGAGAGGCAAGTTCTTCGTGTTCGCTGACGTGAAATGCGAGTGACTGTTGTAAGGATGTTACATCAGTTATTGTCGTCCTTTGGTTTAGTTGCAAGCTCAGTATTTCATTTTTAAGCTGAGAATATTCTTGCCTCATTGTGTTCAGGTCGGTTTTAATGTTGTTGGTTGTGGTTGACAGACTTTGCAAGTCGGCCTTTATAACAGTGTTTATGTTGTTGTTTATTTGACTTATATTATTTTCCAGCTCTGATTTGAGCGAACCTAAGTCGTCCCTTAAGGATTTTGAGAAAGAAGTAAATAACTCAGCAAGGTTATCCTCCGTGTTTTTACGTTTCCGCCGGGTAGTGGGCATTTCGGTATCGGATGCCATTGCTTCCAGATCTTTTTGGTGTGATATGTGGATATTGTAAGTAGGTATATGGCACAAATACTCACAATCACTCACTTAATAACAGCTTCGAGTGGTAGAGGACGGTATTGTTTTAGACGGCGAACGGGTCGCGCGGGGGCGAAGAACGCACAGCGGGGATGGAATTTGTCACCGACACGCCAAGTCACACTGCACTTATTCGCTTGATTAATGATAATGAACTCAACTGTAATATTAATATGGTTTATTATTGTTCGCTTACTGCACCGAAATGATAAACGAAACGCTAACACGCGGCACGGCAACACGGCAACATCGGACGAATACCATGTGGCGTTCGCATTTTCCGCCCTGTATATGGTTTAGCCGTGTTGTATAGCGCTCATGTTGAGAGGTTAAACTGTGAAACCAGAAAACGTTCGCATTTTATAATTATGAGAAAGAATAACGACTTGCATCCCCTTCTTACTAACCTTAGAATCATGATACGGCGATGGGAAAATCTCTACGTCCTTTAAATCTTCTGCCCATTTCTTAGTGCGAGACAGAGTCCGAAATATCTCGTACACCGGATAGCGTCCAAGAAACATTAAGAGGCAATTGCCTCCATCAACAAGAGTGTTGTAGATATTCGAAAACGCCGCCCTGAAATAGTAATTTATGTGGCTGGTGCATAATAAGAGGCAAAACACGAGTGTGGTTTTATGAAACGAGCAGAAGGCGAGTATCATAATAAGATCACACGAGTGTTTTAATGCCTAATTATGCATAGCCGCATACATAACTTTATCTACATGCATATCATAAGTTTTCTATAATATGTTCAGATATGGCCTGTATTTTTATTAAGTTAGTGTTACTGTTAACTTGTTTGTAGTACCAAAGCTTAAATAAAAAAAAAAAAAAAAAAAACTTTATTTATAATGTACATATTATATGGCTTGCATTATCAAGTTAGTGGTACAGTATTACCGATACTTTAATGTTTAGGTACAGACACTTTAATGTAAACATTACGATGCACTATACTTTAATGTAAACATTAAGATGCAACCACAGATACAGGTTTCTTAATATAGGCGATTTGCTTATCGCTTCTGAACATATTGTAGGGAAGTTATGATATGGATGTAGATAAAATACTTTAATAGTCTATGGGGAAGTATGTATAGTACAGTTGGTCTTATAGGTAGCTGCACACCTTTATACCTTGTGGCTGTAACGCCTTGGACAGATTAGTGCAGTAGTTCAAACATTACCTACGTTAAAGTGACAAAGCACTAAAGTGTACAGTTACTTATAATAAGGTACCAACAAGCCTTTTCTTTGAAGATGTATCTGAACGGTTTTGATATTATAATGTTATTCAGGGATGGGTTGGGTTAATTTTTAATTAAAATCCAAGTTTCGACCTTTAAGGGGGAGGGTCTATGACAAAAGTGTCTAATAAGATAAAAAATCATGATCATTGAATTTATGCATGTTCATTTTGTAAAAAGTTACAAGCTGCGGATAAAAGATATTAAAAATTTATTTTAAATTAATATTTTGGTTTATCTCGGTAATTTGAAGTAAAAATCCGTAATACGTTGAGGATGTATACCTATTCCATACTATTAATAAAGAATATGCATATGAATAATAATAAGACGAAACGAAACTACTCAAAAACATATCCAACTTTTCCATATTCCAACTTTTGCATACTCGTAGCACAAATACCTACAGAGACTTAGTAAGATTAATCAAGAACAAAGTTGGCTATTGTTAATTTATCGTGGAAGCTTCATCCGCACATCCTTTGGCAATTTATTATAATGTAATAATAACTAATAAAGAAATCCTTAATGTCCCTCACACAAATACTATCATGTGCAGTCTTTCATCCGCTGCAGTTTTATTTATCAATTCATTTCTAGGAATAGAGGAATGTTTCACATCAAAAGAGACATTGTTTTACGCATTTAAAAAGGTTTTTTAACCGACTTCAAAAAAAGGAGGAGGTTCTCAATTCGTCGGGATATTATAGGCACACCTATAGCGATTTTGGTATTTTTCACTGTAACTCATGCATTTGCTTTTGAAAAGTACTATATGGTGAAGTGGAACTGATGATGAAGACCACAGATGGCCCCCGGAACTCCTTAACGGTACCTATTTCAAGGGTGGCGATAAGATATTTCGATAAAGGAAGTTGAGCGACTATGACGAAGCACATTTAGGTTTAAATATGACTATGACATTCCCGCGGCGTTGTCTGCGGCGATTCTTATTAATATTTAGAAGTGGAGCTACGTAACAGCATAAATAGGATCACTAAAAATTATAAAATAAAATAAATGTTTAAAAAAACAAAAACCCGCCTTCAAAAAGCAAAAAATAACTTCTTTAAAATGATAGGTAAATAGGTCAGTCCAACTGAAGTCGGCGTCCAACAATATTTTAACCAAAAGCAGACTTCAGTTGGACTGACCTATTTACCTATCATTTTAAAGAAGTTATTTTTTGCTTTTTGAAGGCGGGTTTTTGTTTTTTTAAACATTTTTTACTACAGTGTACAGAGTAAAAGAACAAGAAATAATAATGTATTGTTGTAGAGGCCGGAAAGGTGACAATAAGTTGACGAGTTATACCTACTCGTGTAACAAACGTAATAATATATTGTGGCAAGTAGAAGACAATCAACCGGGACTCTTCGTATCACGTCATCTAACAGTGACGCGATCGGTTTATAAACGAAACGAATAGAAACGCAAGTTAGCGTAATGCATCTTGGGTTCACGCAGCGCCTTCAGCGCCGGATAGCGCAAACATGCGCTGAACGAAATCTGCTAGCGAAAAAGGACCTCTAGCCAAGACGCAAACGCTACGCTACTCACGTTTTTCTTTTCTATCGCTCAAAATGTATGGGATGACATTCTCGTGCGTTACGATAAACCACGTGGTCAACTGTCATCCCATACATTTTGAGTGCAAAGTGCGAGCCGGACTCGCGCACGAAGGGTTCCGTACCATTATGTATACAACATTAGCAAAAACCGGCAAAAAAATCGCGTTTGTTGTATTGGAGCCCCCCGTAAATATTTATTTTATTTTAATTTAATTATTTATTTTTAAAGTGAATATATATATAAAGGTCGAAGGACGAAACCACTGGACCAAGGGACTTGAAATTCGGAGGGAAAATGCCTTGGGTATCTTATGGTATATAAATTCATCACAAGTATTTAAAAAAACCGGGAGAAGGGGGAAACTAATTCTAAGCGTACGAAGTCACGGGATATCACGGGCTTAGCGATATAAAATCGGGTCGTGACGCAATGAAAATTCACGACAGAGATCGGATTAATATATAACTATGTAGGGTATGTGTATCTATACTGTACCCTTACCATAAGTTACAATTACAGAACTCGCTAGCTAGCGAGTCGAATGCTCTGTCCCTCGCACTCGATAAGGTGACTCTAAATACTTTGAGAGACAGAGCATTCGACTCGCTAGTGAGTACAATAATTGTAACTCATGGTAAGGGTACTGTACTTACCTGTCGTGAGTTTAGGCCTAGTATGGTTGCGTTTATCACGTGACAAAATGTGGATAAAGCATCCGTCACTCTTGTATCTACTTATTAAACGTGCCAGAAAGTGACGAATGTTTTATCCACATCTTGTCACGCGATAAACGTGTCAGAAAGTGACGAATGTTTTATCCACATTTTGTCACGCGATAGCCGCATCCATGACGCAATGAAAACTCACGACAGATAAGTATATATATCTGATCTTATATGTACATATTGATCTTATGTCTAATGCACACATGACATGTACATAAAATCAGGGCTTGACGCGAAGAAAACAGTAAACGCGAAAGTTAATAAAAAACAATATTACTTACTCCTTTTGTTTTACCCGATTCAGCGTGTAGAACGAGAAAGCATGATCGAATGCACTTTTTATACTAACTGGTATCTCCTTCGAAACGTCCCACACAGTAAAGTCGAACTTTTCATCAGCAAAATTTTCTTTAGCATATTCAATCATTTTCTGGCTGATATCAGAGCCTAGGACTTGCTTGTAATTGGCTGGAAGGAACTTTGGCAAAACCTCTTTAGTCGTACTGCCATCGCCGCAACCTATGTCGATAACTCTTGCGTTCTCTCTCCATCTCCTATTATTCGTAAACTCTTCTAACACAAGACTTGCGTCTCTTTTTGGTAACGCAGATGTTTTTCTGTACAATTCAGGTAACTCCATTTTTGGGTACATGTTTGAGTTTTCTTTGAGTTACCGACGAGGCGACCGTTGGCTCGGAATACTTAAAAAGTATTGTCTCCTTATTTTTGTTAAACGATACTTTATCTTTTCTACTCGGGGTGATTGATACAGTTATCATCATCTTTAACAGCTAGCGTTCTAGATTGTCAAATATGTATGTTACTGAGGCGATAAGGTAGGTACTAAAGTGTATTCATGACACTAACTGTAGGTATTTAACTGCTAGGTATATTATGAGCACCATAAGTTTGCTAAATAGCTCAGTACTAAATAGCCACCTTCCCGAACACATGGTTCAGGGAGGCGATGGCTGAGATATGCGTCATACTCGTGAACGGGTGCTGTTTGTGGAGCCCGGTCTGTTCACGTCTGCAAGGACTTGTTGCTCAGTTAATTATTCCAGTTATGGCTTTTGACGTAGAGACCTCGTCGTGTTGTTCTCCTAGTCATTATTTTTAGTTTAATGTATTTGACATGTAATGTTTTTAATTTTTACATTTGTAATGTTTTATTCGTGCTAGTTCTAATAATTTATAGTTGTTGTTTTATTACCTTGTAATGTAACTTACTTTTAAGTATTATTGTATTTTATGTTTGAAAAAATGAGCTTGCGGCGCTTCTTCTCCGCAATGATGGTCTTGTCCGAAGAGCTAGCTAGCTATTCACTCTATTTTACCGACGTGTAAAAGAGCCCGTATATGGCCAATTTACTGAATTAATATTTTGTTTTTTTTTTAGTATAGGTGAAAAGCTTAAGTAAATGACCTCTTGCATATAGTTGTAATCCATCCGTATAGACGCCATACTCAACCTTACTGTTTGTTATACGGGCCACAAATACGTTCTAGCTATTGATTCTAATGCACCTAATGCCTAATTTAGGTATTTTAGGTGTTAATAAAAAATGACATTTAGATTTATTTCCGAAAGTATTGCTTTTAGAGCTTGATAATGGATATTCAAGACCACAGACCATACAATAAATATGCGCAAATTTGAAAAAGTTGTCAATTTAGCTATTCCAGTATCTCCAGGTGGGCCACTCGTAAAAGCTCAGTGGCACGCACGCACGCACGCACACACACACACACATAGCGGTCAAACTTATAACACCCCTCTTTTAGCGTCGGGGGTTAATAAAAATACAGTAGGTAAATATATTTATAGTTTATAGGTAAAGTTTTTACTGACATAAAGGCCGGGCGCGGCGCTACATTCATTTATGTCGCCTCACTCCGCATAAACATTTGATTATAATTTAAATAAAAACAAGTGGAGTAATGAATGAGCCTTAACAATTTTGATAAAAGATCACAAATTTAATCTTAGGACGCCCTTCAATACATAACATCTTATCTAGATACAATTCTATTGAATCACGTGATTTTTCGTACGTTCGGAAGGTACAGTCAAAAACGTTACATTATGTAGGTAATTTATTTAGAACCATAAGCCACAATTAAATGATAATCAATCGTTCGTCCGTTAGGGGCTACCTCGAGGTAGTCCTTCATAAACTCGTCCCATCTCTTGTTCAGGATACTAAATGGATTGACAGCTTTGACTAAGGCTGAAAAAAAAAACAAGTTTTGTAGCATAATATTCATAATATGTAGGCACAATAAAAGACTTGTGTTATATTACTGTTCGGTCAACGAGTAAAGCAATATTGTACAGATACGTTTTTAAAGCTACGTAAATACATTGTTTCAGAGGACGGAAAGTAGGTAATAGATAGATGAGGTTTGTTGTAGGCTAAAACGGAGATGAGGCCGTCTAGAGTAGCAATAGTCACCATCTCTTGCTCTTTTCGCCGAAGTAGATATAGTAACAGAGGGCCCTGCCAAGATGCATTGCACTAACTAGCATTTCTATTCGTTTCGTTTTTAAACCAATCGCGTCACTGGTAGATCACGTGACTTTTCGTATCACGTCATCTACCAGTGACGCAATTGGTTTAAAAACGAATCGAATAGAAACGCTAGTTAGCGTAATGCATCTTGGCAGGGCCCTCCGTTATTTTCACGACTACTGCTGCGAAGTTATAAAAGAAAACCATTAAGAACGTAAATAATCCTGCCATACACATTTTTCTTCAATTATCCTTTTTTAAATTATGTTCCCTATTCTATACTCCGTTTTTAGATACTTCAAAAAGTGTAGGTAAACAATACAAACCACGTGGCAGCCTTAAACAGCCAATCAAAACTGTTTTATTGAACTTTGGTCCTCTGGGAGACAATTGAAAGAAGATTTTTTAATGTTGTTAAAGGCCGAGCCACACCGGATGCGTGCGCGTAGACGTGACGTGCGCGTGCGCTTTCCACTGCGGTGTATAGTATGAATTCTCATAAGACATGTCACTATACAACGCAGTGGAAAGCGAACGCGCACGTCACGTCTACGCGCACGCATCCGGTGTGGCTCGGCCTTAAGCGTCTACCTGGGCCTGTAATATGGTCGCCTTTATCGCGGGTGGATATAGCATCCGTCACTCTCGCACTTGCCTACTGGTCAAAAAGTAACAGATGTTTTATCCATTTATCCTCATCTATTTATAAACACAAGCATAATAGGCCCGCAGGTGTTAGCGCTTACCGTCTTGACATTAAAGGCCCAGCCACACCGCTTGCGTGACGTGCACGTGCACGTGCGCGTTCGCTTTCCACTGCGTTGTATAGTATGAATTCTCATTACGTCATCATGTCACTATACAACGCAATGGAAAGCGAACGCGCACGTGCACGTGCACGTCACGCAAGCGGTGTGGCTGGGCCTTAATACGTGAGTAAGAGTTTTTCTTTGGCGATATTTTAAAGCAGTAATATTGTGAAAAAAAATGAGTAAGGCTGACCTGTAAAAACTTCGCTCTCGAAGGTGTGGGTATACTTCAATGATTTCACCTGGACGTCTTTAAAACCGACCGACTCCATTAGGCTTGATACGTCATTTTCGGGGTCCTGAAATATAAATTAATTAAGGGTACATTAGTATAAAACAAATTCACGTTCCTTGTCTGTATGTCTGTATGTCCGGTAACCCTTCCTAAATCACGCAACTGATTTTGATACAGCTTTCACCGGCAGGGGCACGTTTTATAAAGCTACAAGTTACAATTTTACTGGTCTCAACTGGCAACACTGCTCAAATGGCTGTGGCCCGTTTCACGAAGCTACAAGTTACAAATTACAAGCGGAACTCCCTTTCTAGCAAAAGGAATTAGAAAGAGACTCCCGCTTGTAATTTGTAACTTGTAGCGTCGTGAAACGGGCCTCTGGTCGTCATTGGTCGAGGTTGTGTCAAATGGAAACTGTAACCTGTAAATTGTTTTTTGTAGCTTTATAAAACAGGCCCCAGTTAGATAATTTTTCACGGAGGATGGTGGGAAGATGTTACAGAAAACTCACATAAACAGAAGCTAAGCGAGGGCGGGTCGCTAATGCAGTTTTCTATGAGCACTCATTTAGCGAACTAGGATTTAAGGGAAATAAGGAATTCAATAGCGGGAAAGTTTCTGGCGTCCAAATGAAAAAGTTTTTTGTCTTCTGAGGCAGTACTTACTTAAACTTAAAGTTTTGTAGAATCTGTATATAATTTACTAGCTGTTGCCCGCGACTCTGGCCGCACAGAAAAATAAAACATAGCCTATGTTCATCAGGGATAATGGAGGATTCTAATGATGAAAGAATGCAAACAAACAATCAAATCTTTCTTCTTTATAATATTAATGAAGACTAGAGGACGCCGGCGACTAAAAACGCGAAGAATTCGATTCCCTTAATCCCCTTATTACTCGTATTTCTGTTGGGGACTGATTTTCGAAAAATATTTTCTTAGTGCACCCCAAGGAATATTTCCTCCAGCGGCTTAGCGGTTCATTATTGGGTACGGAACTCTAAAAAAGGGGGTTGTTATTAGGTTATTAATAGTTATTATACATACTTTTGAGTCATGGTAGGGCGAGGGAAATATCTCGACGTCTTTCAAGTCTTCGGCCCATTTCTGTGTACGGGAGAGAGTCCGAAACACCTCATACAACTGATAGCGGCCAAGGAACATAAGGAGACAATTGCCTCCATCGGTAAGTATGTCGTAGATATTTGTGAACGCAGCTCTGAAACAATCGGCATTGGGTTTTGTTTGAAGAATATTGTCATTTTTTTTTCAGCGGCCACGGATGATTTTTACATAGTTATACACATATTTATATATTTTTTTTGGTGTTAAATAATATCGGAGCGGAGATTTTAAAGATTTAAGTATTCAGTTTTTAGTACAAAAGTACGCCCAAGTATGAATATTTAAATATCTCGGCTCCGATTCACTCAAGAGTATTACATTACATAACAAAATATGTTTATTTTTAATAATTCTATCATAATTTACCACTTTTACGCATGGCCGCTCACCTTGAAAATGTATGAATTCTACAAATGACAACACTTTTACCGAAACCCCTTTATGTATTAGGGTGCGGCTCCACTGAGGCGGAGACGAGCGGAGCGGTGCGGAGCTGTGCCAATATTAACCAATAGAAGGCGCATGCGGTCACGTGGAGCTCGCCTTGCGCACGTTAGTTTAGATTCTATTGGTTAATATCGGCACAGCTCCGCACCGCTCCGCTCGTCTCCGCCTCAGTGGAGCCGCAGCCTTAATATTTGAAGCTTGTTTGTGTCCGTGTAGAATTAGAAACTTTTGCTGACAGCTCAATATAGAGGGTGTTACCTTTTCTCTTAAAATACGGCTGGTGAACTGACGGTCGATCAAACAAGCGAGCTCACTCACTTTACAGATGTCTCTAAAATACCGGCTAAGTCCGAATCGGACTCACTGAGGGTTCCGTACCATTCCCGTTGGTACCCTGTGGCTACGGAACCCTATAATCGACTTCTTTTCGATCGTTTCATGGACAAGAAGTCGTTTTTAGGTAGGCGTATGGTCGACTGTTGTCACACAATAGTGAGTTCCTAACAGAGTAACATGGCAGATCGATAGTCAGACCCTCACGCTATTCTCTCACGCCCCCTCTTAAGGAATGTGTAGAGAGTGTAAGGAAAGGGGATGGGAAGGGACTCTTGGAATATATATTTTATACAGTCACCAGCAATAATATATTATCCACTATTGGGCGCAAAAATATCTGACACGCTCTTACCTCTAGTAATAAAGACCTGTCAGATATTTGCGCGCCCAATGTTGTATAATATTGATTGATGGGGCACGTTTTATAAAGCTACAAGTTACAATTTTACAGGTCTAAACTGGCCACACTGCTCAAATGGCTGGTCGTCACTGGTCGAGGTTGTGTCAAATGGAAACTTGTAACCTGTAAATTGTAATTTGTAGCTTTAAAAAACAGGCCCCTGGTCACTGTACTCAGTTGACAGCTGTAAAAAAGACTATAACTCTACGCGTCATACAAAATAATGTTTATATCTACTAGTACACTGCAGTTTAGTATTCGGTGTAGATTTTCTTTCCTATCTAAGTGTTATTATTTTATCTTATCTCCCTCAGACCTCCTATCTATTATGTAAAAATGTTTCCATAAACAAAGAGACGCGTGTATGCCAAAGATCGATCATAGCCTTGACATATTCACCTATCGTGAGCTATGTACCTATAAGTATAATCTATCAGTCGCGTGTCCGCACAGTGCTTATTCAGCCCTCAAAGAAACAGATTATCTAGCCGCGATTAGAAAGGGATTATATTATATGTGACAGTTTTACCATATACTTACGTCAAAGTGCCTATGAATTGACAGCTATTCCAATCCCAAACTAATCGTTTGATAATATTGGTTTGAGCATGCTTATTTAAGGACCGTATTAGTAAACTAATCTCAACTCTAATGCTCGTTTCGAGATGCATCAAAAATGACAGTGTTCTATGGTTTGACTTTTTATCTTGTAACCGGCATCTCGGCCAAGATGTGTTTATTTAAGGCCGAGCCACACCGTATGCGTGACGTGCACGTGCGCGTGCGCGTTCGCTTTCCACTGCGTTGTATAGTATGAATTCTCATTACGACATGTCACTATACAACGCAGTGGAAAGCGAACGCGCACGCGGACGTGCACGTCACGCATCCGGTGTGGCTGGGCCCAATACGGCCCTAAGACAATCGAGTCTTGCATTTAATGTAATGCATATACTGCACATCCGCAGTGTCTGATCCAGGAGGGGGGCCAAAGCTCATATACCTAAGTACTTGTAGTTTTTGGAAATTGTATTTTTGTGTTTGTCTTTTTACAACAAAGGAACTCTTCGCCTTGTCCGTCTGTCCGTCCGTCCGTCCGTCTGCGATTTAATTTAGAGGCTTGGTGGTTTCTTGTGTTGGTAGTGGAATGGAACCTCACACGTACTGAGCATCGTCCGACATTATCTTGCTTTAATAGAACGGGCAATAAGTGTCTCAATTGGCAATTTGGTGTGGCGTTGGCCTAGTTGGTAGTGACCCTGCCTACGAAGCTAGCGGTCCTGGGTTCAAATCCCGGTAAGGGCAGATACTTATTTGTGTGATGAGCGCGAATATTTGTCCCTGAGTCATGGATGGTTTTCTATGTATTTAGGTGTAGGTATATTTCTCTATATAAATAATTATATCGTTGTCCCATAGTACAAGCCTAGAGCTTAGTTTGGAACTAGCTCAATTTGTGTGACATTGTCCCCTAATATTTATTTATTTAATTCGTTTAGACTTTGTATCACCTATTAAAGTAAATATTGTTAAAAAATAAAAAATCCAAATGTTACACCCCTTAAAGACATTGCACACGACTACGTCACACCCGTTACTATTAACAAACAAAACCGTGCAACCGTGTAAGTCGGACTCGCAAACGAAGGGTTCCGCCACTCTAGTATGGCCCCGTAAACTTTTGATTTTTATTTTATTTTATTTTATAGGCATTGTGAAGCTAAAAAAACAGATTAAAAAACAATAAAAAGAACTTTACAGTCCTAGTTTTTCATAATAACTACAAGGGTGAACTGCCCTATTGTTGGCCACCTACCGATCATTGGCCCCGTGAAATTTAACATAAGGTGATAGAGACGATAATTCAACAATCACTAGGTGCCAGTAACTGGTATTTTAGAGGCCAATTACTAGGTGTTTTACCAAACATACTCGTATTCAAAAATCATTGGGTGAGAATAGTTACGTATCGTCCGGAGCAAAAGTACGGATTTTTTTTGACGGATACACCGCGGCTTAAGCACCTTTCACATTTCACATTTCTTTTAAGCATTGGACCAAACAACGTAATATCATGATATCTATTTATTTAGTCTTTATTTAACTCGAGTTAAAGAAAGAAAATAAATACTTACTCCTTTTCCTTTACTCTATTCAGCGTGTAAAATGAAAATACGTGATCAAATGCGCTTTTCATGTGGAAAGGCACTTCCTTCGAAACATCCCACACCGTAAATTCAAACTTTTCTCCCGCAAAATTTTCTTTAGCGTATTCAACCATTTTCTGGCTAACATCAGAGCCTAAGACTTGCTTGTAACTGGCTGGAAGAAACTTTAGCAGAACCTCCTTAGTCGTACTACCATCGCCGCAGCCTATATCGATAACTCTTGCGTTCTCTCTCCATCTCTTATTTTTCGTAAACTCTTCTAGGATAAGACTTGCGTCTCTTTTCGAGAGATAGGAGACTTTTCTGTACAATTCAGGATACTCCATTTTGGACGCAAGTTTTTTTTATAGTATCGCTTAGACAGACGTTCTGAAGCGAACGCGGTCATAAATTAACTGCACGTTTTTCAGTCACAGTGATAGTAAGTATTATGTCATTCATCCTATCAGTAACCGGGTGCTTGTTACTAAGAATCGCAATTAATGATAAATTTGCGAAAATGAATGTTATCTCAAAAATAATGTTTATGTTCAGTCTTGTTCAATCTAGTTCCGTTGTCTTTCGTGGTATCAGGAATACGGTGATATAAATATACCTAACTAGATCGATAAATATTTAATTACGTAAAAAACATCAGACTCAGGATCGAATATTTTACTTTTGTTGTACCTATTTATTTAAATTATCTGTAATGTCCTTCCGTGTTTTCGCCGAGCGGTCTCACTCAACCCAACGGAAGACCAGAGCTGGCTTCACACCCAGCACATGCTGAGTTGGGACACTATCTGTCGACTCTTTTCCTTATATTTATGTTATTTTTATGTGTGCAATTGTTGTGAATAAATGTTTTTCTTTCTTTCTTTCTTTTAATATTTGCGCTCATCAGGTCCATGTTGGCCTACAAAGTCTGGGGACTTTGTAGGCCAACATGGTGTCTGTCTGTCTATATGTATGTTCGCGATGATCTCAAAAACTACTGAACGGATTTTCATACGGTTTTCACTTTCAGTTACTAGGTTAATTTTTCACGCAAGGTTTTTATGTATAAATTCTGGTTTATGTATGGGTGTAACAGTAAATCGAGGCGAAGCGAGGGCAGGTTGCTAGTGTAATAAATAAGTACATAATGGTCGTAAGTCCCAAAAGTAGGTATAATTATTTTATTTAGTGTATTTGTTCCTGAGTATTGGAATTTTTGGAATTTTTATACTTAAACATAGTAAATCACTACATAGTATAAAACTAAGTCGCTTCCCGCTGTCTGTCTGTCTCTATGTAGGTATGCTTAGATCTTCAAAACTACGCAACGGATTTTGATGTGGTTTTTTTTAATAGATAGAGTGATTCAAGGGGGAGGTTTTTATTTATAATAAGTTTTGGACAGAAAACTGGCATAAACCGAAGCGAAGCGAGGGCGGGTCACTAGTTTCTCTATATAAGTATGTTTATCGTTGCCTAGTACCCATAGCGCAAGCCAAGATCTAGTTTGGGACTAGGTCAATTTGTGTGAGATTGTCCGCCGATATTTATTTATTTATTATTTATTAATAGGTACTTATCTCAAAAACTATACTCATAGGTATGCATTATTTATTAGTAATATTCGTTACATATCATCCTTAATAGTAAAAATATTATTAATTGTGCGAAATACATTTTAATCCATTACTAGAAATGTGCAATAATTAATACTCTTATTATACCTACATAATAATAATAATACCAGCGTTTTCAATCCACGAAGTCCCGCCCCACTACCTAATTTTACGCGCATGGAGCAACCGTGTAATATTAGTTTGACTGTTGGCGGGGCGCGCCTTCGTTGGTTAAAAACACGAATGAAAGGTAATACTTTCTAGAGTAGGGGGAAGCGGGGCAGGTTGGTACGGAAAAATTTAACCTTATATTTTGGGCAGTAAAAATGATTAAAATTATACCATTTTTGCTTATGTCATAGTTAAACTAATTGGGATTGATGTGGCATTTAAATAAATCTTGAAAATTTAATCATAAAAAATAAAGAAAAAAATGTGAAAAATAGAATTTGTTTAATTGTGACCCATGGGGCACCTTGATACACATGTTTAAAAATGTAAAAAAGTTTTAAAAATGCCAACATTCAACAAAATGTTATTTAGTTTCTTTTAAGGAGGGTCTATTCTATAGGCATCCTATTGTGTTTCATAAAGATTTTAAATATTTATTTTTTCAATATGTTTTTTTTTGTATTTATTTAAATGAACTTTAAAATGTATGAGAAAATAGGCTAAACAAACCCTAAAACACTTTTAGACACTTAAACAACACAGTCAAAAATTACTTCCTCAAGCATTGATAGCACCAATGTGCCCTGTACCTTTGTGTATCGAAGTGCACCATCGGTCATATTCGAAAAATATTTGAATATTAATAAAACCAGTGTACTTTACAAAAGTTAAACATGCAATCCTGACAACGAAATAAAATAACTTAATATTGGTAATTTCAAATATCCAATAAACAGATAAACACTGCAACGATTAACTATTACATAAGGAGAATATTTTTAGTAAACTACACTAAAAACACTTTTTTACTTGTGAAATGCTAAAGAACAACAACCTAGCGATGCGTTTACAGCTGTCAAGCCCGCTTATGTATAGTCATGTTTTAGTGATATTTCGATATTACTACCATTTGTTTTTAACGAAATAGTGCTGGTGTATTATTGTGCCCCGTGCATCAAACTGCCCCGCTTCCCCTAGGTATATGACATAATAGTAGATTGTTCAACAAGAGACTATAACAAGCCATAATGACAAGAGATGTTTAGTTGGCTAAGGCTATAGTTCGAGTGTCATTATGGTTATTTAGTCTCGCATTAAACACTCTACTTTTCACTTTGAATGCGAGGAAAAAAAGTTCGTTTTAAGTATACATACAAAATTACAATATTATAAGTACAATTATAAGTTTCTGACAAATTTGTTTCGCGGTTGTAAATTTTTTGTAAAGTGACACAAATGCTTGCATAAGTATTTAGCCAACAGATACAAGCTGAAAACTATTTGGACCATGCCTAATAAATTAAAATTATCCTTAATATATTTCAATAGATTCATATTCGTAATCATTAATCGCGTTTCACGAAATTAAATCGTTTTTTTTAAATATTTTTGCACAGTTGTCATTTTGAGGTTATTTCCACGACCTAAAAATGGTCCATACACAATCACTGAAAACGGCTATAATCCTCCATTCACAAACACCGCGATTAGTTGTTTAGGGGTTTCCAAAGTTAATTAAAAAAAATACTTTAATCCCTAGAGATTAATAAGGAGCTTTAGTCCCGATGTGCAGAGATTAAAGTAACATTTTAAGAGCATGAGAAGTGAATAATACTTTATTTTTAATGAGTGAGAAACTCATCATAGCTACAATTACCAATTACTGCCACTACAGTCAGTGAGCGCTTAGAAGGTGCTTCGGGTTTTCTTCTCTCTCACTCGCTTTTAATAAGACCGTATGAGAGCGAGTGAGAGACAAGTACAAACCCGAAGTATCTTCTAACAGCTATCGCACTGTACTTTATCTTTAACCCCTGACAGGCGAGTTTCATTTCGGGAATGACAAAGGGCACAGAAGGGAGGGGAGGGGGTCATTTTTAAATCCCCCTCCCCGCCCTAACGCAAAGAGAAGATATTAAGTTGAATGTGCGTATTCGTGTGTCTGTGGCACCGTAGTTCCTAAAAGTATGAACGTATTCGGACGCGTTTTTTTTTATTGAAAGCATATTAATTGGGGTGGTTCTTAGCTAGATTTGATGAGAAAGGATTTCACCGCTTCAAAGTTATCAGGGCTGAAAGTCAGTAGGTTCTTATCTATTATCTATCTTTCTATTAAAAAAAATGTGTCCAAATCGGTCCATCCGTTTGGGGCTACATGTGGCATGATAGATAAATAATTAACATAATATACAGACACACAGGTGAACTATTCCATTTGCGTGGGGGAGGTGTAATAATTAATCAAAAGTTTTCGGTTCTCATTTAGAACCATAAGCTACAATCAAATGATAGTCTACAGTTCGACCGTTGGGGGCCACCTCGAAGTAATCCTTCATGAAATCATCCCATCTCTTGTTAAGGATATGAAATGGATTGACAGCTTTGACTAATCCTGAAAAAAACAACACAATATCAATAATAAAGGCTATCAAACAACAGATATCGTAAGGTTTGCTAAATAGGACCTCTATTTTAGATTTTACTGTCAAGTGAATGAGCTGTCATTACGTCAACAGCATGATTAAGATATCGAAGCGAGATGGTTTCTGCCACCTCCACAGTAATTCGATTGCGACTTGGTCATATCACATTTGTACGCCCTCTTTTCACGCGAAGATTCTTGTTTGGGATCATTCTCTGTGAGAGTCTATGTAGTGGAGGTAACTCCTGGGGCCTGTTTTATAAAGCTACAAATTACAATTTACAGGTTACAAGTTTCCATTTGACACAACCTCGACCAATGACGACCAGCTATTTGAGCAGTGTTGCCAGTTTAGACCTGTAAAATTGTAATTTGTAGCTTTATAAAAAGTGCCCCTAATCATACATACACATACATACTTTTTTAATTATCCCAATACTCCAGTTTCTCTATACAACTCTCTTTCTGATTTCATCTTTCGCCCAGCTAGCCTTAGTTATGTAAAGAAAGCCTCACTCTTGTAAATACTTCATTGTATGTATTTTACCGAAGTATATTAATGATTTACATACATACATTAAATCACGCCTGTTTCAAAGAGGGGTAGGCTGAGACCACTTCTTTCCACCTGCTACGATCCTGACAAATCTAAATTAAGTTATTAATATAAATTTAATGATTTTAATATTATCAATTGCCGTTTTAGATTTAGTATTAGTAGTTGTAATTAATGTACCTACATAATCTATTTTAAGAGTCCCCAACTGATGATTGAGCATCTGTTTTTGGAAAAACATTTTCACCGATCACGTGTAACTTCCAACCTTGACACTGGCAAAATTGTCCCACTGGACAGTAGCCATATACAAAGAATTGAACTTGAACTTGAAGCAAAATGGCCTAAACCAAATTGGAATATACTTACATTACACCTGAGGCACAGAATAAGTAATAGTACAAGTATGAAGTACTGAGGCCCGTTTCACGAAGCTACAAGTTACAAATTACAAGCGGAACTCTCTTTCTCACTTCTTTTGCATTCCTTTTTTACCGACTTCAAAAAAAGGAGGAGGTTCTCAGTTAGTCGGGTTTTTTTTTAATGTATGTTCCCCGATTACTCGAAGACCACTGGACCGATTTGAAAAATTTGTTTCGTTGTTTGAATGGGTATATTTTCTAGTTGGTCCCATTGTCAACACGTCAGGATCTGATGATGGGATCTTGGAGAAATCAAGAGAACTCCTCAAATATTATAGGCACACCTATAGCGATTTTGGTATTTTTCACTGTAACTCGTGCATTTACTTTTGAAAAGTACTATATGGTGAAGTGGAACTGATGATGAAGACCACAGATGGCCACCGGAACTCCTTAACGGTACCTATATCAAGGGTGGCGATAAGATATTTCGATTAAGGTAGTTGAGCGACTATGACGAAGCACATTTAGGTTTAAATATGACTATGACATTCCCGCGGCGTTGTCTGCGGCGAGCTTGAAATGTTCTATAGTTTCTCATTAATATTAAGAAGTGGAGCTACGTAACAGCATAAATAGGATCACTAAAAAGTATAAAATAAAATAAATGTTTAAAAAAACAAAAACCCGCCTTCAAAAATGTTTTTGTTTTTATAAACATTTTGCTATAAAAAGAGTTCCGCTTGTAATTTGTAACTTGTAGCTTCGTAAAACGGGCCACTGTAGCCTTGTCACCAAACAGCAAAGTCAGCAAGCCATGGGTATGGGTTACCTTTAAAAAGTTCTTCGCTCTCGTATGTGTGCGTATTTTTTAATACTTTCACCTGGACATCTTCAAAACCGACCGACTTCATAAGGTGCAACACGTCGTTCCCAGGATCCTGAACAGAGGAACATTTAGTCGGTGATTCTTTGAGTATCACCGGTGTCGCGTACAGACATAGGTATACATTAAATTCAATTAGTATAATATTTAATCCCTTGCAGAGAAAAGTAACCCCTGTGCATAGAAGTTACCTAGCGGAAGGAATTGTTTTTCTCTAAAGCTGACTGTACATATAAAGTGACGGTTGGTAGTACTATTAAAAAATACAACCGGATTGAGAGCCTATGTATGTTGAGCGATTTTTCCTAGTTTCGGAGATATTGAGCATTATAAGCTGAATTTTTGTTATATTTTCTTATGTCCTTATATGCCTCGGCGGAAACGGAGATTGCCTGACTCGGATTTTAGTACCTGACTCGGATTTTAGCACCTGACTCGGATTTTAGCAGGCCTCGCCAAGGCTCGGCCCGCCAACCACCTCGTCAGGCAATTCCCTACTTTCCAGGCCTGGGTAGGTAGGTTCTTAATGTACTATTACCGAACAATTGTCTTCGCGTATGATATCCTTGGACTTTTTTATTTAATCTCTTTAATAAGTCCATGAAGTGTCTAAAAATAACTCGACATTAATGAAATACACCTTAACAGGAGTGAAGCCATTAATTAAAATTAGAAATAGAATTTGACTTCGTGAAAAAGGTATTCAAATGCCGTGGCAAGTCAAGTGGGTTTAGACCAAACAAACAAAGAGCTAGAGCCAGAGTAGAGCATTCATTCTTGATCTTTTAGTGTAAACAAAAGTTCGTTTTCAGCGTTTACACCACGCGAATATGAACGAGCAAGAATCGAGCACTAGAACGCTTTGAAAAGATCGCCCCGGGAGCGAGCCCGTTCGAACACGAAATGACGCTCTAGGCGACTGTTCGCACGCTCGTCCGTCGTTTACATCAAGCGAGCGAGCATTCTTAGAATCTTCGCAAATAAACGGAGAACAACGAAATAATGCTCTGTGTCTGTTTACACAAAAATAATTTGGTAGAGAGGGGATAGAATGAGCATTCGCTCGTTTGGTCTAAACCCACCGTTACATACTTTTCTGTTGTATGCCGCATACCTTTGAATCGTGGTAGGGTGAGGTAAACATTTCGACGTCTTTTAAGTCTTCGGCCCATTTCTTCGTGCGGGAGAGAGTTCGAAACACCTCGTATACTGCATAGCGTCCAAGAAACATTAGAAGACAATTGCCTCCCTCAGCAAGCGTGTTGAAAATGTTTGAAAATGCCGCCCTAAAACAATCTTGATGATTAAACAACCGTTCATAAAACTATAAGAAAGTGATAGATATGAAATAAATAGTAGATTGTATAACTAGGGTCTAAAATAAGCCATACCTAGTACCACGAGATGGTTATTCGAGATTAAAATTGTTCGAGGGGTACCTAATATGGCTTTTAGACCCGAGTAATACACTCTATTTTTCACTTCGATTGTGTGAAAATAAAAACATTATTATTATGAAGGTAAAAAATTAGCAAAGATTAGGTATCCACCACAAATTCCACAGCAAAAATATTGTTTTAATTTGGCGGCATGTTTTTTTAAATCTACTTTGACACAGATACAAAATATAGACACCGCAAATAAACGCCACTGACCGTGTGAGTATTTAGCGTTGCACAATCGATTTAATCATATTTTAACGATTGTAAAATAGGGACTAAAAAACACCTAATGTTTTGAGAAATTAATTCTGTTACCTCATTAGTCGATTTTAATACAGCTGTATTCTGGTTGGTTGATACCAAACACAAAGTTTTTTTTAAAGAGTTAAGTTAGTTAAACAGTATACGTACCAAAGAGAAGCTAACGTTCCGATTGACAGTCGATGTGTATTGAGATTGGTGGATTTAATTTGGTGAAGTATTTTGATTGGTCAAATTAAAATGTTTTGTAAATGTAAATCATTCTATTTTCCATTTCATATTTTCCCTAGGGAAAATATGAATATAATGTATTCTCTATGGTTTACATGTACTACTTTAGTTTCGCTTGATGTCTAATATGACACACTTTTGGAGCATGAGAAGTGAAAAATCTATTATTAGTATAAAAGGCAAACCTGACTCACTGACTTATATATCAACGCACAGCTGAAACTACTGTACCTAGAAACTTGACATTTGGTACAGGGGTTCTTTTCATGATGTAAGTGAGCACTAAGACGGGATTTTTTGGACTCTATCGTAACGTTGGACAATACGATAACCAGTCAAAGGCAATACGGTTTTACCGAGTAGGTATTATAGAGGCACCTTTCTTGGCCTAGTGACGTGAAAAATTTGCATTATATCTATTAAATAGTTATTATTAGTTAGATAAGATACCTTATTTAAGTATTATTCTCAGCTAGCATCTGCCCGTGACTTCGGGAACTTTACTTTTCCGAGATGAAAAGTAGCCTATGTGTACCAGGGTATACTTAAGGTATCTCCATTTCAAATTTCATCCAAATCCGTTCAGCCGTTGCAGCGAGAAGGAGTTAAAAACTAACACACGCACACACACACAAACAAACACACAAACCTTTGCATTTTTAAGTGCGATTGAAAACGTCGCTAATAAGTTGACACTTAACCCCAAGAGCGAAAGATTAACAATTATTTGCTAGAAAACGTTTCACAAACATATCATTTTGCAAAAAGCTTTTTTTCCTAAACTGTAAATATATCAGGATTTTTATAGAAGTAAACTAACCAAACCTATAGGGTTCAACAAGATGGTCCTGAAATAAATCCTGAAATACTTACAGGTAGTTTCGGAAAAAGAGTTTTAAAAAAAAACAAAAAACCGCCTTCAAAAAGCAAAAAATAACTTCTTTAAAATGGTAGGTAAATAGGTCAGTCCAACTGAAGTCTGCTTTTGGTTAAAATATTGTTGGACGCCGACTTCAGTTGGACTGACCTATTTACCTACCATTTTAAAGAAGTTATTTTTTGCTTTTTGAAGGCGGTTTTTTGTTTTTTTTAAACATTTATTTTATTTTATACTTTTTAGTGATCCTATTTATGCTGTTACGTAGCTCCACTTCTAAATATTAATAAGAAACTATAGAACATTTCAAGCTCGCCGCAGACAACGCCGCGGGAATGTCATAGTCATATTTAAACCTAAATGTGCTTCGTCATAGTCGCTCAACTTCCTTTATTGAAATATCTTATCGCCACCCTTGAAATAGGTACCGTTAAGGAGTTCCGGTGGCCATCTGTGGTCTTCATCATCAGTTCCACTTCACCATATAGTACTTTTCAAAAGCAAATGCATGAGTTACAGTGAAAAATACCAAAATCGCTATAGGTGTGCCTATAATATTTGAGGAGTTCTCTTGATTTCTCCATGATCCCATCATCAGATCCTGACGTGGTGACAATGGGACCAACTAGAAAGTATACCCATTCGAACAACGAAAAAATTTTTCAAATCGGTCCAGTGGTCTTCAAGTAATCGGGGAACATACATAAAAAAAAAAAAAAAAAATATCCCGACGAATTGAGAACCTCCTCCTTTTTTTGAAGTCGGTTAAAAATGAGATGTTTGTGAAATGATGTTTAGCTAGTGATTGGATACAGAGCGAAAACAATATTGTTGTAGGTAAAACGTGCAATCGAAATTCAATCTTAGAGTGGCAACCATATGTTTTGCCGTCTATATACTATACATAAATTAAATAGTCCTAATAAACAATGATCTCAAAAGTACCGTTGCACAAGCAATTTTTCACGACAATTTATAGCCAGCAAAATAGCTGCCTTACTGTACTTATTTCGCGTAAGAGAACGAGACGCCCATAGATTGTCACCAAATACCGGAAAAATTGTCGTGTGGCTTACAGGGAAAAAGTACTAGGAATTACACCAGTCGGAAAACAATATCAAAATAACTTACTTTTGCTCCTTAACCCAATGTAGCATATAAAAAGAAAACGCATGATCAAATGCGTTTCTTAAATATAGAGGCACCTCCCTACTAACGTCCCATCGGACAAACTCGACGCGATCTCCACCGAAGTGTTGGCTTGCATAATCTATCATATTCTGACTGACATCGGACCCTACAATTCGCTTCCAACTTGCAGGGATATACTTCCGCAATATCTCCTTATTGGTACTTCCATCACCACAGCCTATGTCGATGACTCTTGCGTTCTCTTTCCATCTTCCGTTGCTAGTAAACTCTTCTAGAGACAGACTTGCGTCTCTTTTCGGCAGGACAGCGACTTTTCTGTATGATTTAGGGTCCTCCATTTTTTAAGGCACTGGGTAGACAGACGGCCGTATAGAAACGATCGTAGAGGTATAATGCATCTATTTACCTCATGGTTTTACTTATATGTAGGACTTAAGGGGAAGGTGTTCTTTTTTAATACTGCAGATCATTTGTTTTATACATTATTTTTAACTCATGGCATATGGCACTTCAATGTAAGTGGCACGGTGGCCTCCATAAAAGTTACATGGACATTTTAAGAACCGTTTCTAGGGTTTTACTTTACATGTCGTTTTTTAAACTAAAAAGTCATAAACGCGTCAACATAACGTCAAGCCTTTTTTTCAATTGTTGGTACATGGCAGGGGTCTCCAAACTTTTTGACTCAAGGGCCACAATGCACTTAATATAAATTCGCGCGGGCCAATACTTTGGTTTCATGGCTGGTCATGGGGTAAATATTACCCCAATACCTACATTAGTATTAGTTAAGTAGTCTTAGTAGGGGGTACCTAGATAACGCATAAGGAACGCACTTGGTGTTTATTATGTTCATGTGTCATCAGCAGTGATCGGAAATAGGTGAGCTAATTTGCCTAAACTTGATGCATGTTCATTCAATAATGTATTCCCATCTCTCTCACGCATGAATGAATATGCGTCAAGTTTAGGCAAATTAGCTCTACCTATTCCGATCACTGGTCATCAGTCATCACATCAGTGGCTATGATTATGACCAATTACCGTTAGGGGCGGGTTTCATAAAACTAATTACTAAAGTCCATTCCAATAGACTTGTCTTATTTAGTAAACACTTTTATAACCTCAAAATGTATAATTTTTGGCTAAAATGCCCGTTTTCAGCTGAATAAAGCAACTAGAGACCACATTTTGCACACCATTTTCCTGATTTTTGACAAAATTGTTATTTTGGGCGAAAAGGGAGCACTTTGAGGTTATAAAAGTGTTTACTAAATAAGACCAGTCTATTGAAATGGACCATAGTTACTTGTAGCTTTATAAAATTGGACCCTGTTGGTTCGCTGAACGTGGGCTTTCCGCTTTCTTTACACGGGCCGGATTAGAAGGGCCCGCGGGCCGGACCTGGCCCGCGGGCCGTAGTTTGGCGACCCCTGGTATATGGTATCCGCAGCGCACTAAGGACAAGTCGTAGTGTAGAAATTCACTACGACGACTTGTACTTAGCGCGCTGCGGATATGCACAACATTCTTAGACCCCCATTTACTCTGATCCATATATTGATCGGTCCTCACTAGTGATGCCAGACGTCCCGATTTTCAGGGGTCTATGGTCACGTTCCGATTTATTTACCCATAAACGACCGTCATTACTATTGGGTAGGCAGGTATAAACAGGAAGTCAGTACTAATACTGCTAATGAATTGCACCGGTCTATTTATTGAATAAAATTTATACCAAAATGAAGATCATTTCATTGCGAACACGGTGATATAGGGTGGACTGCGAAAAATCAGTCTCGATTCCGGGTTGCCGAGTTTTAAAAAGCGGCCAAGTGCGAGTGGGACTCGCCCATGAAGGGTTCCGTGAAAGGTAAATTGTGGTTTACGATTTATGACGAATTAAAAAAAACTACTTACTAGATCTCGTTCAAACCAATTTTCGGTGGAAGTTTGCATGGTAATGTACATCATGTATTTTTTTTAGTTTTATCATTGTCTTATTTTAGAAGTTGCAGGGGGGGGACACATTTTACCACTTTGGAAGTGTCTCTCGCGCAAACTGTTCAGTTTAGAAAAAAAGGATATTGGAAACCTCAATATCATTTTTGAAGACCTATCCATAGATACCCCACACGTATGGGTTTGATGAAATAGAGTTTCAGTTCTAAGTATGGGGAATCCCCAAAAAAAAAATTTTTTCTTTTTTTTGTGAAAATCTTAATGCGGTTCACAGAATACATCTACTTACAAAGTTTCAACAGTATAGTTCTAATAGTTTCGGGAAAAAGTGGTTGAGACATACGGACGGACAGACAGACAGACAGACATGAGGAATCCATAAGGGTTCCGTTTTTTGCCATTTGGCTACGAAACCCTAAAAACGAAATATTGAGGCGAATGAATACGTTTGACAGAGAGATCCCAGCGAAAAATCCAGTGAGATAGAAGAGGAGGCAGCATGGTTACATATCAGAACATCCAAAATTAATTTGCCTAATTTTATAATACCTACGGTCGAAATACCTAATTTTTAAAACGCCTAACATCATTTCGCCTAAATATTTAATAAAGTTTACAATGCCTAAATTTAAATCCCCTAATAGACTAAATACCTAATGGATGAATGTTTTTGTTTTTTTAATTAATTTAAAATTAACCCGAATTAGATGCGAGCGAAGCCGCGGGCAAAGGCTAGTGGTTAATAAATGTCGAAATTCAACTTGGACTTTACTTGTCATAAATAAAAATGTTTACCTGATGATTCGTACGATATTATTGATTATTACTTAAATAAACAGACTTCGTTTAATCATTTATTGCTTTTTATTTCACAAGTAATAGTTTTAAGATATGTCAGCAAGTTACCCCGGCTTGTTAACAACTTACCCCAAGTTGGGGTAAGTTCTTACTTTCCGACATCAGGCATTAAAAAATTAATAATAAAAATTCTCACATAAATTGACCTAAACAATTGTCTTAATATGAAAGTTACATAATATTTAAGTTGATTTTGACCGCACCGTATGAATACTAAAATCAAGAATTCTTAACGAATTTTGGCGTTAACTAAAAATCTGAACTTTTAGCCCCGCTCTTAGTACAAGCCTAGAGCTTAGTTTGGGACTAGGTCCATTGGTGCGACATTGTCCCCTGATATTTATGTACCTACCTATATTGAGTTGTTATTTTTATTAGGTACTTTTATTTAAATTCCGCATTTTGACATTTCCAAATATTATTGTATTCTTGACATTTTATGACTGTAGCATAATTGAGTTTTTTTTTTAATATTGTTTTTATTTTCTTTCATTAGTTTCATTACACTACACTTTACTAGTACTTTTAAACACATTGACATTATTTGATTTTGACAAATAGCAGATGCAATGCTGCGTCCTCTTCTACCGCACTGGATTTTTCGCTGGGATCTCTCCGTCGCACGTATTCATTCGCATCAATATAAACAGACCGGTGCAATTTATTAGTACCGACTTCCTGTTTGTACCTGCCTACCCAATAGTTATGACGGGAAAACAATAGTCAACCTAACGTTTGCATATTCTATAGGCTTTATACTTTCGATTGGTATGTAATTTATCTAATAAACAAGCCGATGCAATTTAAAAAAAAAAAACTTATTTTTTTATTAATTATATACTGGACTAAAATATTTCAGTCAACCTATTCACCATATATTACTTAACATATTAAATTTGATATAAAATAGTTTTTTATCGAATAAACAGCCCGGTGCAAAGCGTCTCCTATTCGGATCGACCAATAGACTTGACCTGGCAACACTAGCACGGAGTATTTCTATGGTGAATGGTCTGTATTGGTCCCAATGCGAAAACTTCCCTAAACTTGTCTCTTACCCTAATACTCGTAATTATAGATCCGTAATCCTTCATTCCATAAAAAATGTCGTCAATATACAGTCTTGGCCCTGAAGAAATGATACTGTTTCCTTGTTCAGTCTAAGTAAACCTAGGCCATACCTCATACGGCCACGGTTCGTGCCGATCTTATCTGAACCTTATTCTATATATACATATAACCTTAAAAACCTTTAGCAGAATCTTTACTTTAGCAAGGCCTGTTTACATTATATGTATTTGGTATTCGGTTAAGCTTACGAGAAGAGTTTTGAGTAATTAATGTAGAGTATTATAAAGCAAGAGGAAGACCTAAGTAAAAAGAGATGGATGGATTATATGAACAATGATATGAATAACAAAAAAGCAAGCTTTCAAAACCCGACTGTTGCTAACCAACTTCAAATCGTTATAAATCCTAAATGATTGTTGAAAATAAAAAATGATGAAAGAAACCTAAAATCCCTATTCAATAATACCCCACTTGTCGTACTTGGTCGACTTTTTGTTTTTTTTAATCCGCCCAATATGGCGTCTGGTTTGAAGCTGTGACGGTGCAATTTCAGCACCAACAGTGATGGTCATTCAAAAAAAAAAGCCGAGTCCCTGTCACTCGTCACTGGAGACTAAATAAAGAGAAGGGATGGAGCTAACGTAACTTCGAAGTTCGATTTAAGTAGGGCTTCTGGAATTCCCGTGATGAAATTTGGAATCTTTGTAATGTTTAGAGGTCCAAGTCCTCATCATTAGAAATAAAAAAATAACTACTTACCTATTTAACTACTTTGAGATGCTTCCAAAGTTTCGATTTTAGTGCTTACCTACCTAACCTAACCTTTTTTTTTTGGCAGGGTGGGAAATGCTCTATGCATTCCCATCACCATAGGAGTGGTGAGGGGATATGTGGGACTCACCCATCCGCCCCCTCTCCGAACGAGAGGGGGCAAGAGAGTGCTACCCACTAAAAACCACCCTGGCGTACCCTCCTGCCGGTTTGACGCCGTGGAACCGCAAGCATTGGCCACGACGCCTTCCGGCAGCCCTGTCGATTGCCAGGGCTACCCGCGCCAAAGGAGAGGGGGGCCAAGCACGCGTGGCCCCCTTCCTAGACCACCTAGTGACTATTCTACGGCAGGCAGGGGACTCCCATCCCCCACCTGCAGTCACTAAGGGTTGAGGCGGGCGGCAAAACGCCGCCGCCTCAACCCCCGCCGTCTACGCCGGAGCGGATGCGCGTGAGGAGACTCCTCGCGCTCCCGCTCCAAGCACTCGCAGAAGGAGGCCGCAGCCCTCCAGGACCTGTCGCTGCACCCTAACCTAACCTAACCGTCCGGTCCTGGCAATTGGCATGCATACATACGTCCAGCGTATAAGTAGCTGCATACTTAAGTGCTTTGTCACTTTAACGTGCTGTTTGAACTGCTGCACTATCTGTCAAAGGTGTTAAAGCGACAAGGTACGAAAGTGGGCAGATACAAAGCCGACTGTGCCCTGGCCTTGACATATCTAACTATAATATTTGCATAACCTGATGTGCACTTGGAGATTTTTTATTACTGTTTAACTTATGACACGGATGTCGCGTAAAGCATCACGTACACGCAGTTTTTAATCGTTTTGTTATTCGATTATTTATTTTTTTAAATGAAAATCATAAATATTTGTAGCATTATTACCTATAGAAGTACAGGTATAGTAACGTGGTAACATTATAGGTACAGGTGACAAAAACATTTATATAATTGACCACAAAGTCAATATAGGTAAAACATTAGAACTGTTTCCTTAGATATCTAATTCTATCCTAATTCAAATTATAGTCCATTCGCTTATATAGTGTCACTACACTTGCACGTACTTGTCCTTATTGTAATAAAATACGAATATAATTCGACATAAACTGCCAAATTTACTTGCGCCGTAACACCCGCTAGTATTTTATTCTAATAACCACATGTACAGTCAACAGCATAAATAAGTGATCATTTATGTACTTTGTCGCTTTCAATCGTTTCACAATTTTGTATGACATTTCAAACACGACGTTAAAGTGACAAGGTACATAAATGATCACTTATTTATGCTGTTGACTGTACGTGCGAGTGTAGCGACACTATCTAAGCGAATGGACTATATTTGCACAGTACAAAATAAAAACCCTTTCATATTATAGTTCGTTCGTTTAAATAGTGTGCATTGCAACCCTTTGAAGTAACAATACAAACGACTTTTACGTGACGATAAACATGTAGTGAATAATCCTTTCCCAACGTTTTTTGTCAGTTAAGTTCGTATTTAAGTATCTTGCTTTCTCTTAGGCACTGGTCCCACCGCCGGCGAGTAAGCGATGAACTATCGGCGATTTTCTTGCCCAAGAAACGAAGAAAAAATATCGCTCCCGTGTAAATAAAAGAGACGAGTATATATTTATAGTTCATCGCTGGCTCACTCGCTCAGCGATGAACTATAAAAATGTATCTATCTCTTTTATTTACACGGGAGCGATATCTTTTGTTCGTTTCTTGGGCAAGAAAATCGCCGATAGTTCATCGCTTACTCGCCGGCGGTGGGACCAGTGCCTTAATCAGCAAGCTCATCAATAAGCCAACTGAGAAAGCAAGTTAAACACGAACTTATCCGAAAAAACCGATGGGAAAGGATTATTCACTACTTCTGTATACTTACCATGAGTTACAATTACCGTCGTCGCTAGCGACTCGAATGCTCTGTCCCTCGCAGACCTCGCAGTATTCGTATAGAGTGCGAGGGACAGAGCATTCGACTCGCTACGCTAGCGAGTACGGTAATTGTAACTCATATGGTAAGGGTACGTACTGTACTTGATACGCGAAAAACCGAACGCAAATACTTATACAGGAGGTCCCAAAAACCAACAACAACCCTTCTGATAGAGCAGCTAAACATATCGATTTAACCCATGTAATTTTCCCTTATGTCCATGTCACGAAAAATCGTTAATTTGTTGTTCATTATTAGAATCATTACAAATCAGTGAAGTTTTTAAAGCCGTTTGCTCGTTTTTTTTAATCAACCTTTTAAGTACCTCATGACATAAAGTTTGTTTCTCGATACTAGGTGTCCCAGAGTTTGTTTTTCACTTCGTATGGAAAAAACAACATGATGTGATTACTAAGACAGTTGCTTAAAAAAAAGGGTAAATACGTTTAAAAACCTCGCTTATAATGTAATTATTCTAATAATGTAGGATACTACTTTAAAACAACTGAAATAAAACAAAAAATAAACAAAAAATCGCTGAACATACATAGGGGTTAAATCGAGAGCCTTTTAGCTGCTCTACTAGCCCTAGGCGGGTTTGACGTTGATTTTTGGAACAACCTGTATATAAAGCCTAATATTTGTGCTAAAGTATATAAAAGGGTTTTATTTTGTACTGCGCAAATAATTTTAAAATGTGACTTCGGAATAAAAGCCCATTCAGAGGAGTGATTATCTATGACCTTATTAGTCTAGGATCACGTGGCTAATGTGGCTATAACCACCTTACTTGTACAGTCGAGTACATAAATATGTATACACTTTAGTACCTTGTCACTTTAATCGCTGTGACAATTCATATATGGCAGTTTGAACATGACATTAAATAGACAAGGTACAAAAGTGTATACATATTTATGACCTCGACTGTACGTATTCTGGAAGTTTCCAGTAACTAACATATTATTACTACTACCTGTTACTTAATTGCTACGTTATAGAATGGCGTTAATTATTATAAACGGTATGTTACTCCCTGATGTCCTCACATAACTAGGTAAGTGGGGTAGACTACACGTGGAAAAACCAGTCACGTGCGAATCGGACTCGTGCACCTTTTCTGGTTCCTATGGGGCCCCATAGACTATTAATATTATCACGCCATAGGTACATACAACAATACATACCGCGCGATACAACTGCCTATAAGAGGTAGAGAATGCCATTAGGCATTAAGATCACGTTTTGTACTCAAAGGAGTTTGGGAAAAAGTGTTGTCATTTGTAAAATTCATACATTTCCTAGGTGAGCGGCCATTCGTAAAAGTGGTAAATTATGATAGAATTATTAAATAAAACATATTTTGTTATTTAATGTAATACTCTTAAGTGCATCAGAGCCGAGATATTTAAATATTCATACTTGGGTGTACTTTTGTACTAAAAACTGAATACTTAATTTTTTTAAATCTCCGCTCCGATATTATTTAAGTCCTCTAAATGACTATGTAAAAATCATCCGCTGAAAAAAAAAAGACAATATTCTTCAAACAAATTTACCCAATATCCTTTGTGTTTTCGTAAAATAAAGATTAAATGAATAAATATCGCGATACGAGTACGTATTACAGAAATATTGACGACGCGCTGGCCTAGTTGGTAGTGACCCTGCCTACGAAGCTAGTGGTCCTGGGTTGAAATCCCGGTAAGGACAGACATATATTTGTGTGATGAGCGCGAATATTTGTTCCTGAGTCATAGATGTTTTCTATTTATTGAAGTATATACTTATTTCTCTATATAAGATTTTATATCGTTGTCTAGTACCCATAGTACAAGCCTAGAGCTTAGTTTGAGCTAGGTGAATAGGTTTGACATTGTCCCCTAATATTTATTTTGTCAACCATTTGCCAGCCGGATAACATTGCTTGCGCCTCTATTCTAGGCGGTAAAAACGATATCGTAGTTTGCCTGTTATGGTATTGTTATGACGTCAGCCGCCATTACTGTCAAGAAAATAAGAGCTATCAAAACGTTGACAATACGATAACAGACGAAATGCGATATTGTTTTACCGTGTTGAATAGAGGCGCTGGTTCTTAAATAACATGACTATTAAGTGACAGCCAACGCCATCTCTGGTGGAGTAGCTTTGAAAAGTTGCTTTGCTGTTATATCTTGTTTAAGTCATATTACGTTTACATTTATGTATGGCATTTCAGTATCAAATCGTTTAATAAAATTAAATACTCAGCCGTCAAACAATGTTTGCAAATTATATTCCTAAGCTATTCGCCCAGAGATGCGTAGGCAACACTAATATTGTATTAAAGTAATAAATTTGATTATAAAGGTTCATAACCTTTTACTTATGAATAGTTACTAGATATTTTACTGTCACAACTATTTATTGATTTATTATTGTTTTAGCTTTAAAGGACAATGCCAGATCTTGGCTTAAAACACTTTTAAATAAAAAAGCCCGTGGCTACGAAGGATGTTGATATGACCTGTTTTGTATGAGATTTAAATTCAGTATTTTATTACTTGCACATTTAGGGAACTTATACGAAAAATAGGGCCATCTATTAACATACTCGTACTTTGTAAATAAGACATCTTGCGAGTAACTTGTTGTTACCGATTATTTCTAAATAATGTTTTTTAGACAAGTTCTTCAGAAAAATTAACACCATTGCATTGTTTTTTAAAAAAAAACTGCACCAAATAAACCCAATTCTATAAGGTAAATGTACCCCTTTTCGTGCTAGTACACTATTTCGTGAGTTTTTGTTTCCGCGTCGAAAATAAGAAATCCAAGAACTATTTAAAAAAAATGTAGATGCCTAAAGAAATTCTATTATTCAAGCTGTTTGAAAAACCAACTTCCGACGTTAGGATGGCTAAGCTGACTGTAATGTAATACAACAACGCGTTAAACTCTCAGTCGGCCACGAACAGCTGTGCGAGCCCTGGCGGGTACCTTGAGACGTAAGGTGAAACATCGAACTTGTTAAGCTCATTGACAAGAAAAGGAAAGTCAGATTTAACAAAACTTATATTTGTACTTTTTTGTACGTCGTATCAATTAAATTAAGGTATATTTCCAGGTACTTTTAAGCATAGAATTGATAAAAATCGCGATTAACTGATTCAGTTTATTTTTCGCTAGTGCCCTATTCCGTGGTACTCCCGAATTAGCGGTTTTTTAGGGACTTTTCTGTTTCGTGTAAATGACCATAAAAATATAAAATATTTCAAATGTGATTTAAAATTCAAATAATGTTTGAAATGTAGTTTCTTATGACCTAAATTCGGTATACCTTTTTTCCGCTAAAATTCATACAATACGAGTTTAAATTGACTCTGAGTTTAGATTTTAATGAAAATGCGAGTTACTATGTGTTTTATCTATTTTTTATGATATTTTAAATTAATAACTAAACATTTTATTATTATGGTGTTACGATAATTTACTCATTTTTGCGGGATTGTTTTATTATGAGTAACACGAAGTAAAGTTCTTAATTTTAAACCCTGTATGTCCCTAATTTCGTGAGTAATAGTCTCAATTTTTTCATACGCCAAAGCTTCTATAGCTATATCTGGCATTGTCCTTAGGAAGCGCCCATCTATCGAGGATATGCATTTTTTATTTCTAGCATTTATAAGATTGCTTGGGATAAAGTAAAGTTCATCTCCAGTAACAGACTACATAAGTGCTAATTTCAATAGAAATCTGTTCTGTTGTTTGGCCGTGAAAACGGAACAGACAAACCAACACACTCTCGCGATTAAAATATAGTAGGTTTATGCGAGGTTACCAACTGTAAGACTCGTACATAATCCAGGATTCATCTTTATCTTTAAATAGTATAAAGGTTTTAATGTATAACAAATTCTGGTTTACAGAAAACTCACATAAACCGAAGCGAAGCGAGGGCGGGTCGCTAGTTATACACAAAACCTTCCGTGAAAATGATCTGTGATGGCGAGAACTGTATCAAAATCCGCTGCGCCGTTTAGGAATTTATTATACATTAGCGACCCGCCCTCGCTTCGCTTCGGTTATAATATAAGTTAAAATACCTAATCCAAGTTCATGTGGAATAATATACTTTTCAAATTATAGATAGGTGCATATGCATAGAGGTTTTATTTTATGACGATTTTAGAAAGACGTCCTATCGGACACTTTTTGCGGAATTGGGTTTTTGATGCCGTAAGATTTTAAATTCAATTCAAATCATGACCGCCAGTTGTCACAGAATCCCTCTATATACAATGTTTACAGCGGACTTTTCATTGCACAATACAAACAAATTTTGCCTGGAAGTGACGCGCGAAAGGGTTATAGGTACGTCCATGGGAAAAACACTCAACGCTCAGCCCTCTATTTCACCATCTTGACAATGACACGTGACAGGTGACAATTCAGAATACATTGCAAAGTTAACACGCTAATACATGACTGGGTTTCATAAGCTGCGCTATGTACACTGAAATGTCACCTATCACCTGTCATTGTCGGGATGGTAAAATAAGGGGGCTGGTCTAAGCCCGCAACTTTGAATGTTTGACCTTGTTGTGACTTGTAAATTGTCATTGAAAACGATAATTTTACTGGATATCGCAGTCGTTTTAACTGGAAAGTTAGATCCGTTGGTATTTATGGACCCGGGGAATTAAAACGACTTTTCCATCCGCATATCCGGTCAGTATTGTGCACTCTATTATGAACGTTTTAAAAAGATGTTATTTGTGTGGATTAGGGTTCCGTAGTAAAATAATAGGACACCATTCTTTCAAAACCAATTTATGTGGGGCGGTTGCAAGGAATTGAGAAATTCCGTTGGGAAATGGACAGCCTCTTCCAGGTCGAGCACAGTGTGTATGTGCGTGTGTATGTTTATGTTTATGTTTGTGTCGGTGCATTGATCTTCGATAGAATTAAGCCATTTTCTATACCTACCTGACTATTAGTTGGTGATAAAATAGCTCTCTCCTTAGCACAGTCTTAGAATTAATATTATTATTGCGGAATAAACATTGTCGAATAATTCTTTTACTAAAACGCAAAAGTTTTCATTTTGAAGATTAATGCTCCTATTATCGTGGGGCATCTGAACATTTCCTATTTAGAGCAACAACTCTGCAAAGAACCGGTTTTCATACGTGCAGACAACGAAACTCTCATAATAATGGGGCCTAGTTAGTACCGGCGTCACAATTGCATATTTTAACATGAAAAAGTAGTTATTGTGACATAACTGTAATAGATAGACATATGGTATCGCAGACTTTTTTGTATAAATTAATATCCTCTATAAAACTTTAGTACATCACTTTGCTCTATTGTCAATAGTTTCCGCAGCGTACGCGATATAAGGTTGTTTTTTGTTTTTTTTTTCACACCTTGGGTTACATTATCCAAGTTTTCATACGGAACCCTAACTTTTTTGAAAATATAATAAAGCCTATGTTCATCAGGGATAATGAAGGATTCTAATGGTGAAAGAATTTTCCAAATCGGTCCAGTAGTTTCGGAGCCTATTCAATTCAAACAAACAAACAAACAAACAAAAAATCTAATCTTTCCTCTTTATAATATTAGTGTAGAAGTGTAGATAGATATAGTGGATATGGACAGACGCGCAAAGCGACTTTGTTTTATACTATGTAAAAAAAAGATAAAGCAGAAAAAGACGTAACTATAACGATTTGTTTTGTACTAATGTCTACCACATTCTACTTTTCTTATTTTCCTCAATTACCCAAAGCTTAGCTGGAAGAGATACCTTAAAGGGATAAGGTCGCCTTTGTACATTCCAATTCTGTAAATATTGTATTGGATTTTCTGTTTTTTGTACAATAAAGTGTTTACATACATACATACATACATACATATTTACATAATGTCTATAAAAATATATAATAAATTACCGAATAATATAAAAACTGAAAAAAACGAAAACAAATTTGTAAAACTCTTAAAGGAACTTCTTATAAGGAAAAGTTATTATACTATAAATACGTACTTGGAAGACAAACTGTAATTTAAACTTAAACTTATACATATAAATAACAAACAGTGACATTAATAAATATTATAAATAAATATCATATTAAGTAGGTATATTGGGAAGATAAGTTAGAGATAAATACAAAAATATGATAATAATACACAGAATTAGTGATAATTATACATAGGTATATAATACATAGTTTGATTAAATAATACAAAATTATTACAACAGATATTTAAGTTTAATTACAAAGTTCAAATTAAATTTGACATAATTTAGTTTAAATTATATACCTTATGTGCAATATAATTAATAAGTGCAATGTAGAATTATTGAGCTAAAGCCCTCTCTTAATGTTGCTGTGCCCAACAGGGTCCATAATTAAGTTATAATAATTATATTTATTACTGTAATAGCTTAAGTTAGCCTGTCATCTGCCAACACATTGTGGAATGCAATAAACGTTTGAGTATTTGAGTATTTGAGTACATAACGATAAATAGTGAAGGGCACCAAAGACTGTCTGTCGAGACGATGAGCAAGTAACTTTAACAGAAAAACGTGGCCCCCTTTTTCCGTTAAGTTGACTACACGACGGTTAAAGGTTTTAACCTTGTCATAATAATATTTATACTGTATATTGTGTATTCATTTGTACAATTAACCATCCTTCGATTTCAGACAGTGCTTTAACTATAGTTTATTAGAACACAAAAATAGTAATGAGGGCGCCACTGGAGGGTCAGCGTATTCTTATGGATTTTGGATTGTCAGGCGGCCTGACAGGAACGCATCTAAACTGTTAGTAAGTAGTTAAGCGATATAATGATTGACAGTCGGAGGAGCCAATGTCTGTATTTTGACTACGGAACCGCACAAACCTCAGGGCCCCCTCACATCTAGCGTTTTTCGAACGTAAGCGTCTCATTAACCTTTTGAACGCCATACGTCGAATACAAAATGTGCCACCCACACGCCAAACATGCTTGCTATGCTATGCAAATTACACCTTATTGCTACCAAACAAAGTCTCTTTTAATCTTGAACTCTTGTCGGCTGTAGCCGACGTGTCAGTCAGTCAGTCAGTGGGTCGTCTCACACACACCGCCGAGGTGGGGTGTGGGGAGGCCTTCCCAGGGTTGGGACCCTCTAAGGCGGCTGCTTACGCGGTCCGTGACTACGGACCGGTCTTGGGTGTGGTCAGTGCCATCTTGGCTCGTGTGGGCCTATCTGCGGCTTTGTGGTTCTTCTTCTTCTTCCGTGGGTTGTGGGTGAAGTCCTTCAGGACAGGAGATCTCTGCGGTGGTGGTGGTTGCTTTGGTGTCTCTCGCGAGCTCTCTTGGCAGAGCCCGCGAGCGGTGATCCGGTGGGCGTGCATGGAGCGGCGCTATGCCATGTAGCGCCGGGTGGGGCGAGTGATCGGCACGTTCGAACATGGAGCGCGCAAGGCGCCCCACGAAGACGTCCAGTCCCTCGTGCTTCAGGTCGCGCCCGATCGTGCTGTTGCGCACATAGCGCGGGGCGGCGACGATGGTGCGCAGGGCCTGGTTCTCCTGCGCACGCAGCCTCTTTTTGTTGGATTCCGAAGCGAGGGCGTACCAAGCCGGGGCGGCGTACGTGAGTCGCGAGCGGACATACGTCTTGTAGATCCCCAGCTTGGTGCGCACGGGGAGGCTGCTTGCGAGGACTGGACGTAGTAGGGTGCGTGCGCACTTGGCGCGTCTCACCACTTCGTCCACGTGAGTTTTCATCGAGAGTCTCCTGTCAATGGTGACGCCGAGGTACTTCACCGCGTTGTTCCACGGAACTTCCTGGCCGTTGAGTCGGAGCGGGTTCGGGAGCTTGGAGCGTCCGGTGAGCAGAGCCTGCGTCTTCGCGACATTCACCGACATTCTCCATTTGGAGAGCCAGTCGGGAAGGACGTCAAGCGTTCGCTGAATCTTCTTGGCGGCAAATGCGGGGTTCATGGACGCGACATAGTATGCCACGTCGTCCGCGAAGAGCCCCAGCTTGACGTCGCCGACCACCGGGATGTCGTCGGTGAAGCGCGCGTAGCAGGCGGGGGACAGGCAGCTGCCTTGGGGGACGCCCGCTAGGACCGGACGTTCCGATGACGTAGCCTCTTCTACGGCTACCACAAACCTTCTGTTGGCCAGGAAGGATGCCAGGACCTTCACGATGCGCCGAGGAGCTGCAGACGTCGACATTTTGTATAGCAGCCCAGCATGCCATACACGGTCGAACGCCTTCTCCATGTCGAGGAGTACTGCAACCGAGTACTCTCTCCGGTTGGAGCGATCGGTCAAGTAGTGCAGTACCCTCGTGAGCTGCAGAGTCGTCGAGTGACCTTCACGGAAGCCGTATTGTTCCTCACGGGGCTCGATGTGGGGCTGGAGTCGGTTCAGCAGGAGTCTTTCGAACACCTTGGAAAGGGTGTTCAGGAGCGTGATCGGCCGGTAGTTCCCAGGCTCGGTCCTCTTCTTCCCAGGTTTGGGAATCATGATGACCCGGCCCAGCTTCCAGGATGTGGGAAAGTGCCCAGTACGCAGAATCCCGTTGAACAGGGCGGTCACCGCCGCGATGGAGCGCTGCGGCAGGTGACGGAGGGCCATGTTCGGGATTGCGTCTGGGCCTGGAGCCTTCTTGGGTTTGGAGCGGCGTAGGGCGCGCGACACCTGTCCCGGTGAAAAGAAGACCGGCTCCTCCTCCGGGCCGATCGGTGGTGCGAAGTATTCTCCAAGGTGTTTCTCGACTGCTGAGACGTGCTCCACATCATCCGTGGGGTTCGGCTGGAACTGGCCCTCCAGGCACTTAGCGAAGATCTCCGCCCGGTCCTCTGCTTTGTACCGTGGTTGGCCAGTGTCGTCGTGAAGTGGGCTCACTGTGGATGGCGTCGTGCCGAGCTGTCGGCAGAGGAGGTGAATAGATGGTACATCACCCTCCAACGACGCCAAGTGACTCTCCCATGACTCTGCAGCGTGGCTGCGCAGCTCCTCTTTGACTCTCTCGACCATTGCATTAAGCGACGTCTTGAGAGTCGGGCATCTGGTGTGTTGCCATTCCCGCCTCAGTCGGCGCTTTTGCGCGATCAGGTCGGCGATCCGCTTCGGTAGTGGCGTGCGCCTTTCCCTCCGCGGAGCGGTGTGCGCTGCGGTGTTAAGCGCCTCCTGGATAGTAGCGGTGATGGCGGTGGTGGCTGCTTCGATTTCGTCTGCTGAGGAGACTGGCATGGTGTGGGATTTCTCCTCCATGGCCGCCAAGAAGGTCTCCCAGCAGATGCGGCGTCCTGGCTTCTGCGGTAGGGTCGTGGTAAGTGTTCCCTTGATGACGAGGAGGACTGGGCGGTGGTCCGACGGTAGGTCAGGGAGGACCTCCTGCGTCATGGCCTCATTGACTCCGGCGTGGATAGCGAAGTCTATGACGTCAGCCATCCTCTGCGTGTCCGGGTAGTGAGTGGGTTCTTCGGGTCCGCTGACATCATAGTGACGGGCGAGGGCTTCGCGAAATATGACTCGGCCCGTCCGGCAGGTCGAAGAGCTGTTCCACGCCGGGTGCTTGGCGTTCATGTCCCCCGCCAGGATTGTAGGCGTGGGGGAGCCTAGCAGCTTGGCCAGGTCTTGGGCGAGGCTGGTGTGGGGGGGGCCCGATGGATGGTTTGGTATCGATCCTTTATTTCCCGTACATTGACGCAACCGCGCAACGTTAAGTGGGAGTCGCGCTACGATACACACAAACATGGGGCACATGGATCAATTTATTGTTCTATAAATAGGTCTGACGTCATTTCGCGAGCGTGCTGCTTGTACCCTCATTCCTCTTGGCTCACATATTTATGGGATCGAAAAACACTTGCGTTTTTCATAGTAACACCCATAGTGAATCGCATGAATATACGATCATTCTTACATACTCTTAGGTGTTTCGGGTTTATAACTTTCTACTTGTCTCTAACTCGCTCTCATACGCTCCTTAAGAGAGAGCGAGATGTACAAACACGAAGCACCGAAGTGCTCAGACTACGTACTTTTCGCCCGCCATTGACTTGATATAAAGTTAGATTTAGGCCCTGTTGTTTGATCAGTAGTCGAATTTTAACTAATTGTTAAAATTCGAAAAAGGAACGGAAAGTTTGACACATTTCCTTGAGATTTTAACCATTAGCGCCTGTTGTTTGATCAGTAGTTAAACTAATTGTTAAAATTCGAAAAAGGAATGGAAAATTTGACACATTTCCTTGAGATTTTAACCATTAGTAACGTTTTTTGACCAATAGTTAGTTTAACTACTGATGAAACAACAGGCCCTTAGGCCCTGTCTACTGCTTTATACTTCTTCCAGTTTACTGCTTCCAGCCAGGTTTACGTAGGATAAAATGAATGTCAAAATGGAAATTAAGGCGTGAGAGTATGTATGTGTATGTAGAAAAACGCGCAATATTCTTAAAGTCACTTTAATGACTAAATTACTCCTGCATTACATCAATTCGGAATGATCCCGCTAAGAATCCAAACATTTTACTTAACACACAATATACTTAGTGGAAATAGTAAAGCAATTAAGCTTGTTAGTTGGACTTCTTGGATTCTTTGGATGGTGACCTTGACCGCGAGCGTGACATCGAGCGTCCCTTCGAGCGCGAGCGGGAGCGGGAGCGAGAGCGGGAACGGGAGCCCGAGCGAGGCGAGCGCGAGCGCGTGCGACGGCGGGACCTTGATCGGCTGAAATCACATAAACATCCCCATTACTCACAATGATAACCACTATTCTTTGCCTCCTTTCACAAGAATATGACATGTCTTCATAGTGCACAGTATAAGAACAGGAATAATATGCAAGGCAACCCAGTGCAGAATAAAGTTCACTTCTTGGAAAAGAAAGCATGTTGATGATTCTAGGTGAATTATCATATTAATAGCATAATTAGGACTAATTGACTTTTAGTTAAATTATGTTTCTAATATTATGGATATTTGACAAATGAGTTTGAGGCTTCTTCATGATTTGCTGATTTTCCATGTCCAATGCATAGAAATGACACCCCGTTTTGGTATGTCCAGTAGGTCACCTTCCTCGGATTCTTCATACCTGACCTAATACCCACCTTGTTACTGAAATAAATATTACTCAAAACAATGTGTCTGCTTTGATCTCAAATACGGGTAATAATGTGTAACTCACTGAGTGCACGCAGTGATTACATAAGACGTGCGTCGCGACGCGTAGAAAACGTTACACTCAATGTAGTTGTCGACAATTGAAGTGAGCACGTAGCTTGTAGCTACGTAGTTCGCAGAGGGGTTACCGATGCGGGCGACTCAATCGGAGTACACGCCGCGGAGTGAAAGCTACGTAGCGCAGACAATAAGTTGTGCAGATACTGAAGAGTTCGGTCTCGGCGCACAGGCCAATGATAACCTATAACATAGTTATCATTGGTTTATGTGAGTCTTAAACAGGGGGATGTAATCTTTTCATCAGTATTATTTTGAAAATGTAAATAAATACATAGGAACCTTACCCCAGCTAAATATGCACATTTAGCTCACGCCCACTAACCTCGCGGTTTTTCCTTTGCAAATCAGTCAATGATATAAACAACCTGCACATACACTTCTGTACAGTCATGTTTAATTCTATTAAGATGATAAGAAGTCTTTTAAAATGGCTATGATATAGTTTATTATGGCCTGTTCACTTGAGTGTGAAATTGATTACATGGAATCAAAAAATATATTTAGAATGTCATTAATATTTAGATTACCAGTTCTCAGCGCATGTACTATTTATTTGATTATGATGAGCGCACATTGGATGAATATTTAGGCAGCATATTATTAGTAAACATGAATGTTACAATAATTAACAGGAATGGATTTTTTTAGCGTAGAATAATGTCATTTTACCCCGTCAGAGTCTATGCAACTTTAATAGGAACATATTGGCACCTGAAAGAATAAGTTAAAGAGACAATTACCTGCGGCGTCGACGCCTAGTGCAATCGCGAGCGTAATGACCACGGTCTCCACAGTCATAGCAGCGGTCATCATAAGGCCGCGGAGGCAGGCGGGAGCGCGGAGGTGGCCCTCTGCCTCCGTAACCACGGCTACCGTTGGACATTTCAACACGAGCCCGACGTCCACAAATAGTCCGGCCGTCTAAGCCTCGAATCTAAAGAAATTATTCGCATGAATTAGTCTATGTCATTGATGATGAACTCATGGTATTTATTTATTTAAATATCACACGTTTAAATCGAAGGAATAGCATTAGCAGAAGTAATTACCGCATCTTCGGCATCTCGGGGGTCTTCAAATTCTACAAACGCAAAGCCCGGCGGGTTTCTTGCTACCCAAACATTTCTCAACGGGCCGTAGTATGAAAATGCGTCTTCAAGTTCTGGCTTGCTGGCATTGTTTCCCAGGTCACCAACGTAAACTTTGCAGTCACCGTAACGTGACATTGTCTGAAATCAGAAATTTTGTTTAAAACTTGCTGTAATTCAAACAATTAACACGTACCTTTTAGCTAAATGCGTAAAAAAAGTCACACAAACCTTGTTCTAAAGATAACCGATTTTTAAACAATTCACATTTATTATCTGAGTCTACCTTTTACTAAAAACCATACATATATTAACGCACTCAGATATACTACTATTTAAAAATCAATAGTCAAAATAGACGCAGCACATTTTCTAAACCTCACTCAATGGCCGGCGTCCATGTAGCGGAAAGAGACGCGTTCGTACCTTCCCTGCCCAAGCGTAGAAACCAAAATGGCGGATTAATTAACCTACCTACCTAACCATTGATTGACTTCTTGTCGTTTGTTTTCCATAGACAAACTATTAATGCGCGCACTACATTCACGCGCAATACGCGCCGCGAATTCTCCAAGGCTCCACATTCACAGTGTTCACAGTATATTTTGCGCTTTCGACGATGTAACTAGGTCTACATTAAAATTAAAAAACAATGGAAGAAACGAAGACGGTGGATGACGAGTATTCATCGTAATAGAATATTTTTTGTAATATTTTATCCAGAGTGGTATTGTATTGGGCTAATATTTTATAAAAGTTGCGCGTCATATATCAACCAGCCTTGTTGCGTTCGTGCGTTCGCGGCCCTTTGACGCGGGCCAAAATACCGAAAACAAGGCGTTCACAAGGCGCGAACCCGCGAACTCCCTCCACATTCACACTTTCACGCGTTCACGTATTGCGTTCGCGCGTACGCGCGTGAATGTAGTGCACTCAGTGCAGTTTACATTCACGCGCAATGCGCGGGTGCGAATTATTTTGCGCGTGAACTCTTCTTGGCTCCACATTCGCAGTGTTCACAATTGTGTTCACAGTATAGTTCGCGCGCTCGATCATGTCATTAGGTCTACATTATAAAAGTAAAAAAACAAATTAAAAAGAAATGGAGGAAACGAAGATGGTGGATGACGAGTATTCATCGTAATAGAACAAGGTTTGTAATATTTGTTCAGTATTGGTGGTATTGGGCTAATGTTTTATAAAAGTAACGCGCGAATGCAGAGTCTGTTGTGTCTCCGCAGCTTTCGCGCGTTCGCAGGATCTTTGACGCGAGCCAAAATATCAACACAAAGAGGTTAACAAGGCGCAAACTCGCGAAAAATATTATGCGAATCAGCTCTACATTCACATTTTCACGCGTTCGCGCATAGTTTTTCGCCCATTCGCGCGCGAATGTGTATGCCCATTCATGTTAAAATCATAGACACCAACGACGAATCCCGCATATATGACGCCGGCTTTAACGTTCTTGGTCGGAATCGGAGCGTATGGATTTGTTTACTTTGGTTTAAGGTTTAACTTACTTCCTTACTTTGTATTCATTTCTAATAGAATACAGATATACCGCTCCAGTGCAGAGTTTGAAAATCGAAGTTCGAAGTTACGTTAGCTCAATCCCTGCCACTGGTCATTCGAGACTAAAGCATGCGCCAGACGGCATTCTACCACAGTTTCTGCCAGGTGACCTCGGTAGAAGCGCGGTAGAAGCAAATGGTTTACATCAAGCGGCCAGACGGCATTCTACCACTGTTTCTGCCAATGGTTTGAAGCGCAAGCCAAGGGCGTTTAAAGGTCAATCGAAATTTGGTTTAAAACCACTGTTTTTCTACCAAGGTCACCTGGCAGAAACTGTGTTAGAATGCCGTCTGGCGCATGCTTTAATCGAGAGAAAGGAATGGAGCTAACGTAATTTCGAACTTCGATTTTCTAATTAGGGCCTCAGGCTGTACCATAGAAATCAAAACAAAGCAACAAATCCGTCCGCTCCGATTCCAACCCAGTGGACGCGCGATTTTGAAAATAAAAGATCGAGGTAACGTTAGATCCATCCCTTTCTCTTGATTTAGTCTAGAATGCCGAGTGAAAGGGATGGGTTACCATAAGTTTCGAATTTAGTGGTTCGTGCTGACCACCCAGAGGCCCTACTTTGTAAATCGAACTTCGAAGTTACATTACTTTTAGTAAGTGCCGAATCCCTGTAGTGACAGGCACTTCTAAAATCGAAGTTACGTTAGCTCCATCCTTTTCTTTCGATTTAGTCTCGAATCTCGAGTAACAGGGATGGAACTAACATATTCGAAACCAATTCGATTTCCAAAGTAGGTCTCGGCCAGAATTACAGTCGCCATCAAATATATCGAAACAAGGTACTCAAAATTATCGGAACTAAACTTTATTGTTTCAGGCATAAGAGCATGTGCGGATCCTTTTGAACACCTTGTATGCTTTGATATTTTTGATGGAGACTGTACCTAAAGCAATTATTGCTAAAAAAATGCCCGTGTAACTGTACCGTAAGTCGTAACGGCCAGTTATCCACTAAGGCTAGCGGCGGCCTGCAATTTTTTTTCAAGAACGACAATTTAAAGTAAGAATAATTTCTTGGACTTTCTTTTACGCCACAATAGGGAATGTGCATGACTTTTTTTACAGCTTCAATAAAAGCTGATTCATGTAACAAACACGTGAGAAAAATATTTTTTTGAATAGCTATAAAAATAACCAAGATATAAGCTAACAAAGATTTGTTCCTATCTCTTTCTAGCCAAACAGAATTTTACGTGGAGTTTATATGGCCGTACTGCACGATGATATCACCGGCGCACTTCGGATCTCTCTGTCTAATTAGCATTTTAAAATGCTTGTATCATCCGTAATACTTGACCGATTTTAATTTTAATTTCACTTTTGGCGATCTCTTTTACGGTATTTTCATATTTTGTTGAGAAATGCTATGTAAAAAATCCATGCATATTCCCTATTATTATTATACAGGTGCCTATGTGCTCGGGGCTTAAATGTAGGTGTCGACTCTACGATTACTTCTTTTGCTCTACGATTTTGAAAATAACTTATTTCTCAGTATGTGATTAAACTTTACTAGCAAACCAGTGAATTGAAACGGTGGGATACCTTTCACCAGTGTTCCCTGGTGAATTCCTGGTACAGGGGCGGTACTTGAACCTGTCTTTTGTTTTGCAATACGATACGAGTGTAACGACAACGGAGGTCGTGCATTGAGAAAATCCCGTTTATTTTGTAGGGAACTATACAAACTGAGAAATAACCTACTTTTTAAAGTTGTAGAGCAATAAGAGGTCTATTGGGGAGCTCCAAGGTACCCTGTACCGTAAAACGGGGTGAGTAGGGACACAACCTAAAATAAGTCATAACTTGTTACAAATAAGAACAAGTATTCAATGGACAATAACGTTACGTCTATTGGAAATAATTTCAGTCTTATAATTAATAACATATACTTCATTTTAGCTTGTGTCTCACTCACCCAGTTTTACGGTATAGGAATATTTCTATTTCATCGACCTTACCCTATTGTCTTTTTATTTTATACAAAAGTGAAGTGTACAAACATACATAGTTGTCTGGTAGATATCGCTAATCAGCTATAAGACCACCTGTTATGTACATGTATAATTTTTAATTGTACTGTTTAAGCGTTTATATTATCTGTTATGTTTCTGTATAGCACAATAAAGTGTTTTGTATTGTTTTCATAAATAAAGAAAGCTCTTTTAACATCCTTTTGGGTTGTGCTTATTTCTCACTCGCTCTGATATATTCTTATGCAAGTCTATCCGACTTTACCAGAGCCCGAAAGACTTTTTAAGAGCTAGCACACGTACCGTATTAAAAGTTAGACGTGGCTCGTGCTTTTTTACCCGTATATTTGTTCCTTAGTGGCACTATAAAAACTAAACCCGTTGTCCGATTTTGATGATTCTTATGTCAATCGATTTGTCTTAATCTGGTGAGTGTCACTGAAGATATGACGGTAATCAAAATTCAATATGGCGGCAACCAGACGCCATAACGTGCAAATTAAAAAAAAAAGTCGACCAAGTATGACAAGTGGGGTATCATTGAATAGGGATTTAAAAATCATCTTTATTTTCGTTTCATCATTTTTCATTTTGAATGATCATTTAGGATTTATAACGATTTAAAGTTGGTTAGCAACAGTCGGGTTTTGAAAGCTTGCTTTTTGTTAAAGTTATTCTTCATATTGTGGGTTACTTCAAATAAAAATACACGTATAGATTTGTTTCTTTATTAACACTTATTAAAACATACTACAATTATAATTTTACATAAAATGGCGACTGTCAGAAATCAGTTAAGACCCACGCAAACAGCGGCCGGTTCGGACCGCATCCATCGACGAGCTTGGCGGCAGTGTACATTTGACGCCTACTGGCCAAGATACACGATAGCAAATTTACAACGGATTTTTTTAAAGGTGTTCTGGTAAAAATCATGCTTATAGATAGAGGTTTGTCTCAAAAGCATAGTTTTTTAATTATTTACTGGAGAAAACAAAATACGGTGTTTGTTACGCATCTTATACACACCGAATTGACGACAACGTGTCGTCACTAAATACTCTCACTCTCAGCGTTTGTTGGCGAGGAATGTTTTGCTGTCAAGCTCTCTGTTTCGACGTCACGCTCACGCCACACTCCTATCCGAACCGCCCGCCGTTTGCGCGGACCTTTATGTTTGTATACATCCATTTCGGTTGCTACTAACTCCATGGTACCTTAACTTACAATTTAAAATTCGCCTTTGAGATCAATAACCATACTACTCCACAGAAATTACATACATCCTGAGAACATTCTGGACTTTTGTTGATTACACAGTGATCATTATAACTTTATGAATACAAAAATAACTCGAATAAATCTCATTACATTATATTAAACTTTTATAACTTAGAATGATAAATAAATTTAAAACACACAATTATAATGTGTGACATCCAATGCCGTTTTTATAAAATTAAAGTTAGTTGAAGATTGCAGTATAAGTTAATCGTGTAGTGGGGAAAATGGTATTCGGCATTAAAAATTAAAAACTATTAGCCGCCTTACTAATAAACGTTGAGTAACGGTGGTATAGCTATACAATGTTTTGTCCTTATCTGTCATTGTGACATTTGAATTTGACAGATAGGGACAAAACATTGTTTAGCTATACCACCGTTACTCAACGTTTATTAGTAAGGGGGTAAGAGTTTAAAAGCTTAGCGGTAAAAATATACGGTCTAGATCTATGACAAAAGTGTGATTGCCGACCTTATTTCACGTAAGCAACATAAAAGGCCGTATTAATATACCAATTCGAGGACTCTCGTTTCGAGTTACGTCAATGTAAATTATAAGTCACACTTTGAGATCAGTATATTAATAATGCCCTAATCTCTTCCGGTCTAAGGTGGCAAATCTGTCTTTAATTGTCCAGATCTACACATTGCATACATACTAAACCATATATTTTATTGCTAACTATTTAAACTTTGACAAGACGTAAAAATAAATATTATTTTACAAGTATTCTAGGCCTCAATCCTAGTTCTCAATGTTTAACATTAAATGCAACGTCACTCGTTTCTGACCGACAAAAAGTATAAAATGGACGATATATTTGAATTATCAAAACTCATGTTGATAGATTGCACAAAGAAACTAAAAGAAAATATTGCACCGTATTGTGAATGCTTACTATGATGAATAAATGTTAACTTTCAGCGGTACATAGTCATTATAAATATTTAAAAACCGCAACCGCGAGAGTAAGACAGTACGCCGACGGCAAACACCATCTCGCTATAACTATTGAAGTTTCTTCGCGACAGATAGAGATAGAGCTACATTTAAATGCGACAAGATCAGATCATAAAGGCTCATTCACATATTCGACGACATGCATAATTGCATCGTTCGTGATTGCTTATGTGAAAGGACTTTAAATACTGTATGGCTGAACATCTATTGTCACATCATTATATATTTCACTGTTTCTGTTTAGAGAAGAGACATTTTAGGGGAAAATGAGCGACTCATCATACAATAAACGTTCGTGTTACTTAGTAAGAAATAGTTGTCTTTTGTAAAATAAAACTGAGTTTCAATATATTATTATGTTACGTTAAAATTTTACAATGACCGCTCTCATTTGGTGTTAAAATTAAATTATATAAAAGCCATTTATTTACATCCAATAGACCAAGTTTTACGGAAAAACATAAAAAAAATATTATAAGAATAAATTTGTGCAAAATTGTCACTGCGGTATATAGCCACAACTTAATTTTAATACAATTTCGATTTAACCGAACATGGAAGAAGCAACGAATAATTTTCATGAATACTTTATTTTTAACAAACTTTCATCAATTAATTTGTTAAGCCTACCTACACTAAACACTACGTTTACGATTACATCTTACGAGTTTCCATCCAGTTTTCCAATTAAAAAAATAATTGACAAGAAGTTTACACAAATTCTAACAAGTTACGCACAGTACTTAAACGTACCCACTCGACGTTAATCATGGCAAGCTCGATAACCTTAGTAGGCTTACCCCATTCATAAACGTACTATAAACCTATTTTAGTTAAAGTATCCGTTGTCTTTTTCTATCAAATGGAAATGTCACAATGACAGGTAACGACAAAGTATACTTCAAGGACACTTTAGCTATTGCCGGTTTAAGAATAAGGGGTTAGTCGTAGCCCTATTCTATTAAGCCGAAATAATAGAGAACTTTTGCCAGCGACTTCGACTTCGAAATATAAAAAGTTCAGGATAAAGTTCCTTCGCCTAAACCCAGATCATAAATTATAAAAGTGACAAAATTGATCTGAATTCGTGATCTATACATGCACTTACGAGCAAAACAATTGCATCACTTTGCATTTTTTGATGTCCACCAATTATCTTTGTAAACCGACTTTTCTTTCTGAAAAATTTAAATAAATTCATGTTTCTTGCAATCTAAGCTTTACAATAAGTATACAAACATGGAAATTATCGAAACATTATTTTATTTAAATATTTCAGAAAGAAAAGCCGGTTTACAAAGATAATGGGAGGAAATAAAAAAATTAAAAGCGATGCAATCGTTTTGCTCGTAAGTGTAAAAGGAGAAACAGACTGACTGATCGATCAACGCACACCAATCTGGTCTATTTCCATTTGCCCCTACCCATTAACTTAGGAAGGTTTAAGCTGGCTGTGAAATATTGGAATACGAAAAATTTAAAACAGTTTATTTCAATTTAACACCATAATGGTTTAAATGAGTGTAACGGGCAATTTTTATTCCCATTTGAGACTATTGGGGAAAAATAATTAAGGTTTCCTCTCAGTCTGTTGTCCTCAGTGGTAACTAATGGGATGTTTTTCCCGTTTATCTCCACTGAGAACTAAAGGGTGGGGACAAATAGGAATAGACCATCAATTTATGGTAGATAGTTCTTACTTAATCAAATCTGCTCGATCGAAAGAATGATCGAGGTTGATCGACAGCTGACAACGCACAGCCTACCCTGCTGAACTTAGGGACTTGAAATTTAAAAGATATTTGAAAAATCAAGCCCTAACGGGAACGAATTGGTACGAAGTTGCTGGCATTATATATTATTTCAGCTTGATAGAACACAGTTTGGCTAGGCCTACTGTATAGAGAAAAAACATAGTCTTAGTGGAATCCGAGAATTCAAAGGATTATTTCACATTGTTAATTTTGCACATGCATGCAACTGATGCATTTCCTTATTATCAAAGTTATACTACAACAAGAATGTTTATTCTCATATAGTACCGCATAGTTAGTCTCATACATAATCAAAGCTGTTATAGTGAATTTACACTGAAATTACTTTTTATTGAGCAACATTTCCGTAGGTAACACCTGATAAAATATAATGTAATGACAAGTTATTCTATATTATAATGTTGCTCCACAAAAAATAATATCAGCGTAAATGCACCATTAGGCATTTTGTGTCAAGATATAGATAGAGCATATTACAGCAAAGAGCTTAAAACTGATCATAAAAGCTAACGAATCAATTAGTATCTCTTTGTTCAAATCAAAACTGATTTCCGATAAAAAAACATACTTAGGTATACATAATATACATACACATTCTAAAAATCTATTAAATATAAAGTAAGTATGACAATATGTTATTATTTATTATCACGTGTCATTATGACAATCCAACTGTGAGTTTTAAAATTGAGCGCATTGGACCGATTTTTGTCCAAGTCACTCCTCTATACGCAAATTTGTTATCCCTAATCCCTATACACTTGAAAAGCCTATCCGAAAATGCAAACAAACTGACCGTAGCTTTAAAAAGCGACCGTAACATTTTGTTTCCTCTACTTTTATCAAAAAAAACGAGCAAAATAATCTTTATTATTATTTACATCCTCCATTGGAGATAATATTCTTAAATTCAATTTTAGCAAGTTATGTCATGGACTCTTGGTACACTATAACGTTTTGAGGAATGAATCGAGTAGGCACTTCACGGAACATTTTGTACCACAGAAACAAGCAGGGCTCAAGTTTAAAAGGAAAGCCTAAAAGACTTTAAAAATTAATATCACATTAGCAAACACAAAAGTAAATAACAAATCAAGTTTTAAAAGAAACATACTGACTTAACGGAGTCCAACTGAAATTCACACAACATTTACATGACACATTATTTGGTACTCGCGTTTGTACAAGTTTTGGCTGTGTAATAAGACACTTTCCCTAAAGCTAACTACAGACAGCATGCAACTTAAACATACTTCACAAAATACTTTATCTCATGTTCCCAGTTTTTACATGCGTCCATAATAAAACCCAATCAAATTCATCAAAAACTGGACGCAATTAAAATTTATACTTTCGTTGTTGATTGGGCCATCGTTACTTTTTACGTAACTTCGCGTACACATTGAAAATATCACATGACAAATATGCATAGTTATCACATAATTATCATTTGCTCTTAGTCATATTCCGATCAGTGTTGCCCAGTTTTCAAAAACAAAGACAAACTACCCACAAAGCTTGAGTGTCAACCGAGATCATTATCACACTGACGAAAGTATGCTGATCATGTGAACTAATCACAGTGGTGACCATCACATTAGCTTCTTTAATCTTTCTATTTAAAATAGAAGACTAGAATTAGAACAACTCACATAAAATAGGTGGTAGGTTACTGCCTCTGTCTGTGTTGGTTAGAATAATGGGATTCCGGCTGTCCTTCTGGCGGTATTTCTGTTTGGTTCTCCTGTAATTTCTTCTCTGGTTTTTTAACCAGATGAGCGTAAACGGGATACTTCAAGGTGGTTCGTAGCTGATCATTGTGCTCATCTAGCGAATTTACAGCGTAATGAAGTACCAACTCATTCAGTGTTCTGAAAGAGAAATAATATTGGGTGAGTACATACATAATATTCAAATATCAAACTTGTTTCCCTACTGCTTAAAATGCGTAATAAGTAAATTGTTTCCTTTTAATCGTACAAACCGCGATGGGGGTATAACAAACAAATATATTATCCTCATATAATGTTCATTAAAAAACTCAAATTGCAAAGAATTCATGCTTAATCATATAAATTAGAGGGAAATAACACATAATCAGTCACCTATTTGTTAGTAAATATTGCCCACAACATTGGTAACAGGACTAATAAATAGGTCACAGGAGTTATATCCCAATAAAAAAAGCTTATTTGTACTATTTCAAGAAATTGTTACTGAAACTATATAAAAATTAAACAACCGGGCAGATTACTTCCACATTTAAAAATAACCTATTAGCTCATAACTAGAAAACAAAAATGTGAGTATTTAGTGAGCAAGAAAAATGGCATTTTAAATTTGCTAGAGTCAGTGATGTGTGACACAAACAACTCGCAAAAACTTGATGAATTTAGTCCCGATATTGATTAAGCGCGCATCAACTTTAAACTGTTTGAAAAATAATTATACATAATTATAGTGCATTCGCTTGGATAGTGTCGCTACACTTACACATACTTGCGTACGAATATAATTCGAAGTAAACTGCCAATTCACTTGCGGCGTAATACCCGCAAGAGAATTTGGCAGTCTACATGGAATTATATTCGATTTTATGACAATAACCGCAAGTACGTGTGAGTGTAGCGACACTATCTAAGCGAATGGACTATATGATTTAATTTTAGATGGATCATCATCTCATCACAAAGTAAAAGCTATTTTTGACACAAGTTAGTTACACTTGGCAAGCTATCTTGCATTGCAGATTATCTAGTCAAGGTTGTTATCCTAGTGAACTCTAGAGAATTCCCATATCCATTTGCAATTGCGGATGTGTTGCCAACCCAGAACCGCGCGTGCCGCGTACTAATTGGAGGCAGCGTGGCGTGAGGCACCGCTCGCCTTTTTGCTCAAAGTGATCACCGTGAGCTATCCAGAGTCGGTTTTTTAACCGCATTCAAAAATGCCTTGGCGTGCCACGTGTACATGGACGTATAAGATGTAATGCAGGCAGATATGCTAGTAATTTGATTGATTTTTATTTATACCCTAGCTCTACACTGGAACATGACACAAAAGCAACAGCGCAATACCTGCAAACACTGCCCAGGGTCCTACCACTAACTAAAGGATAAGGTATAAAAAGCCATGCATAACAAAAAAAATACTTACTTATAAACATTAAATGGCTCAGCAAATCCATATCCTCGTTTAGTCTCATAGATAATACAGTGATACACCAGATTGTTACAACATATAGACAGGGCCAGCTGTCCTTGAGAGTTAGGACGAATTAAGAATGTGCCAGTAGGTTTCCCAGCAAGTATTTCCTCTGCCTCAGCTCGCTTGCAGTTATCCACTTTCCAACTAATACTTTCGCGGTGTGCAGACATTTCCTCCAGTCTGTGTATATTATCTTCTTCTAAAACTTGCAAGTATTCGTCAGTCTTACCACGCCTCTGAAGCCACCTGGAATTATGAACAAGTTTAATATTATTTGAGAAGGAAAGTATAGAAGAACGGTCTTCTTCTTCTTCTTCCTAAAGTGCCTCGCCAACTTAGTGAAGGTTGGCTATCAACTGCTGATAACTCGGACACGCTCGTAACTCCTGTCCACTTCCGGATGTTATGAGCATACGGTAATTGGGCTCCGAGGCTCAAGGACATTTTCAATTTCCCTGAGGACGAAGGTCGGATGTCCCATGCCGCCCCTACCCCTTTGCTAGTGATTTCACTGGCAGTCTAGCTCTCCACACCGGAACACAAGTCTAATACTGCTACTGCAGGGTTAATGGATAAAATAATCAGCGGGTCGAATTTTGAGCATCGAGCGCTTGTTTCATTCGAAAATGAAAATAACACGAAAGATATCATCTTGCCGTTGTCCGAAACATAATTGCTACCAGTGGCCCGTTTCACGAAGCTAGAAGTTACAAATTACAAGCGGAACTCCTTTTCCAACAGAAGGACTTAGTTAGAAAAAGACTTCCGCTTGTAATTTGTAACTTGTAGCTTCGTGAAACGGGCCTCTGAACGTACATAATTAGCGAGCTGGGATTTGCAGCTATATATAGTGCACTCGAGTCTTAAGTTTGCCAGGTAGTCGACTGCACTCCTTTTTTAGGGACTAAGGTATTTTTTGCTGGATACGTGCCCCAATGCACGGCATGGTTGCGGGTCAGCACCATTCTTGTAGTTATTGAGTGTGGGTATTTTCTTTTTTAATTTCCTCATTGATTAATGTCTCTGACGTGTCATTTCACTTTTATATTTTTACGTGATACGATACGTTTAAAAAGTTAATTTAAGGGGTATAATATTGTACAAAAATATAATAGAAGGCTTATCATGCATGTAAAATTATTGCCATGTTAATACCTAAAACAACACAATGACGAAAATAAATAAATACAATTTGTTACTTACACTTTGTGCCTGTCTTTAATCTTGAAGAGATTTACAATTTCTGGTTTGAGTTTTGTTATCTCTCTCTCCAATAGCAAGTTATTTTCAACAGTCTCTCGCAGTATATTGTGAAGCTGAACTCTAGCTTGCTTCAAGCTGTTTACTCTAGATATTAACTGCTTATTATTCTCAATAAGATCTTTCTTTTCATGTGGCTGTGCTTTAGTTTGCATTTCATCTTGTAACTTGAGATGTTCCTCGCAAACTTTAACAGTCTCCTTAAAAGCATCAAGAGCTTGCTTCTTAAACTTAACCTCCTCTCTAAGTCTCATGTATTTATCAGAACATTCATCATAGTTCCTTGTTTTAAGAACATATTCTTTGTGAATCTCTCTGTATCTGGTTTCTAGCATCTCATCATTAATATTTTCACCGCCATCAATTTCTAGCGGTCTTGACAGGGGATACATAAGTGTGATGTCCAGATTTCTATTGCAAGTTGCAAGGGAACATTTAGTGTAGTACTTAACTAGGTCAACAACTGAACGGTATTCAAAGGGTTCGCAGAATCCGTATAAACCATCTTGGTTGTAGATTTTTATCAACTTGTTGGTTCCTCCTTTACGCACTGTTAATGTGTAACCACTACCTTTATTGGAAGCATTGCGAACTAAGAAAGTTCCATCACAGGTGTCTTTTAGTTTTTCATTCGCGTCATCTCTGAAACAAGACAGATATCATCAGTTAGTATTAATCAGAAACATAGCTTGAAAATACCAAATTTGTCGAATTCCACAATCGTGTTAGGTAATGTGTGAATCGTTGCCAATAGTTGTTCAACTTAATAATGTGATAGATATTAATTTTTTTTATATATTATTACTTTAGGTACGAGACAAAACTTGTTACTATGCAGCAATACCTATTTATAGATGTAAGAGGAAAAGATAAGATTTTACAGACCGCATAAAATTAAATGGTACCTATAGTTTTATCACAGTGCCCGCATATAATGCATGCTTTCTATTGACATTGAAATAATTGTGGTTGACTACAGTTGGGGGTTGAATGAGACCTTTAGATTACAACAAATATGAAACATTGTTTATAATGTAGACAATAGATTGACGGCTGTCTTCTGTAATGTAAACACAACAATGGTAGGTAGACATATTACATATTAACCACAGGCACAGGTACTAGAACGTAGAGCTACTTCTGAGTTCGACCGAACAAGGTAAAAAAAAAAAGAAATTGAAGCTACTTAGTCGGTTCTTAAGTTTTTTTTACCGAGATTGATTACAATTAAAAAAAAATGTTTGTCATAAACTTGTACATGCATCAAAAGTTTAATTTATATCCAATAAAGAGGAACATAATGGACTCTACATAATGTATTGCAATAATTTGATGGAAATCATGGTTGAAATCACGACGATGATATTGATAACGCCCACAACCTTTTCCAAGAGTTCGCACACAAACCTCGTCAAGGTTCTGCTTAGATGGGTATTGTACCTAGTATATATTTTCTTTTGTCTTAATCAATAAATAAAAAAATAGAGACTCCAAATTTGCGTGACATATTGAGCAGACTTTTATCTTTAAGTTCTGACAAAAATGTATTCCAAGCAACTTAAGATCCACTTGTACACCGGTCAATATTCATGTCTCATTGAATCGAATTTACGATTTCACATCAATTTGCAGCAATACGAAAACACACGAAATCTCATGCATAGCATATCATAAGCTGATATTGAGTCTCGTTAAGAAATATAATACTGGTCTCTAAACATACACGGAGATGAGGGGCTTTATAATATTAAACAAAAACAAAGATTAAGTTAAATTACCTATCTGCCTGCAGAAGTCTTACTGCAGAATTCACGTTCAATGGCCTTACTAAGATCGAAGTTCGAAGTTACATGGCACCTCTTTTTTAGATTAATTCTTGAATTATGAGTAAAAAGTTTGGGGTATGCGTTCCGAATTTACTTCATTTAAATAAATACCTATCAGGGGACAATCTACCACATATTGACCTAGTCCCAAACTAAGCTCTTGGCTTGAACTATGGGTAGGTAAATAGTTAAAGATTAACCCTCTTATTCATAAACGTGCAATAGCTAAGGTGTGCTCTAAATATGCTCTGTCCTTATCTGTCATTATGAGTATTATGACATTTAAATTGGACAGAAAGGGACAATGAATAGCTACTTTAACAAAAATAGGTTTATTGCGCGTTTGTGAATAAGGCGTTAAAATTAAGAAACGGAAACTTTAGTCAGTTGCGTCACGAAAATTAGTCATATATTTATATACGGGCCTCATACGCCATTAAGGCGGCATCACAAATTGAATAAACGAAGCAGATTCATGTACCTACTTAATGTGGTCGCTACAGGAGTTTTGTCTGAGATACCACAATTTCCTTTATTAGTACTTAAAGCTAGTTAATTTTCGGGACGCAACGTAATAATGTTACCATTTTTAGGGTTCCGTACTTACCCAAACGGTAAAAACTACCCAACGGGGTACTGTCCGTATGTCTGTCTGTCACCAGCATGTATCTCATGAGGGCACTCTAATCTAACCCGCAAAATTAGAGCGAGACGCACCAGCGCCGCGCCGCACCTAGTCACTCACAGTGAAGTCGAGGTGAAGGCGTAGCAGACTCGAGGTAAAGACGGGCCTATTCCCAGTTGTCCACACCCCCTTTGTCCACAGTGTGGACAGCGGGGAATAATAAATCCCAGTTGTCCACACCCTCGAAAATAGGTGTGGACAACTGGGAATTTAAGTTTGGGAATTATTAATAAAAACTAACACAGTTAAGTCAAATTAAAGAGTGTGGACAACTGGGAATAAAAATTTGGGAATTATTAATAAAAACTAACACAGTTAAGTCAAATTAAAGAGTGTGGACAAAGGGGGTGTGGACAACTGGGAATAGGCCTTTAGGCCACAGTGTTGACAACTGGGAATAATAAATCCCAGTTGTCCACTCCCTCGAAAATAGGTGTGGACAACTGGGAATTTTTATTCCCAGTTGTCCACACTCTTTAATTTGACTTAACTGTGTTAGTTTTTATAAATAATTCCCAACAAAAAAAAAACCAGTTGTCCACAGTGTGGACAAAGGGGGTGTGGACAACTGGGAATAGGCCTAAAGACGTGGCGGAGGCGCGTGATATGCATGCGACTGCGACGCGACACCGCCTCCATTTTGTCATATCGTCTCTTTCGTTTTCGTTTAATGAACCGAAAAGGAACATAGCCAACCGCACCTCGACTTTTTACAAAGATGACGCCTAAAACTTCCTCCTCCAATTCAAAGTGAGCGACTTCGCTTAGTATTGAAATTAATACATATAAAAGCGGGTAGGTATGATGCTGTTTCCTTTTCTCTAACACAATCTACCTACATACCTCTACTTGGCATATCGTCAGTGATGCTGCAAAACCGCGTAACCAACAAATTTATTATAGAGCAAGATAAACCTTAATACCATAGAAAAAAGGTGCATTTTGCTCCACATTAAAAATGTTAGGTACTTACGCGGTTTTGCAGTTTCACCGATAGTGTCGGCCGCCAAACAAAATGTATACGGAAAGTAGTATATTCACAATAATTCATTTTAAAATCACTGGCATATTTACACAATATGCAGAGTCATAGGTATACATTAAAACTCATTTTCCTTTTGGTTATTCTACCAGGCAGGTTGTTCTGAATGAATACCTACCCTGACTGTAATTTTTAGTGGAATGGTTTAACTGATTAATCTATGAATACCTAATTATGCTTGTTTCATTTAAAACAAAATCAATAGTTATGTTTCTCATCATTCATTACAAAAACTCTATGCCTCTAGCATACAAAAGGCTCAAATGTCCAGTTGCATGAACAATACAAACATTAATGAAATAGAGAATATGAATGTTTTTTTTTACAGCTTCAATAAAAGCAAAAGCAAGCAGCAAAAAATGATTCATGTTACAAACAGGTGAGAAAAAACATTTTTTGAATAGCTATAGAAATAACCAAGATAATAAGTTAACAAAGATTTGTTCCTATCTGTTTCTAGCAGGGCTCGAAATTTCGTTCGAACGGATCGTTATGGAAAGCTTTTTTGATCAGGATCAAAATTTTAATCGTTTTCGATTAATAAAACGTTTTTAACCGGTTTTTTCCGATTTCTGGGGTGTTCGGTACGAAGCTACGAACGAATATAACAAAAAAAATCTTGCTTGCCTGTCCTGTGGATTAAACCGGTTTTTGAAAACGTTCCCGTTTCGTTTTCGTTCCGAACAAAATGTTGTATAAAGAACCGTTCGAAACGTTTTAAGCCCTGGTTTCTAGCAAAGCAGAATTTTACGTGGAGTTTATATGGCCGAACTGCACAACAACATCACCGGTGCACTTCGGATCTCTCTGTCTAATTAGCATTTTAAAATGCTTGTATCACCCGTATTTCTTGACCGATTTTAATTTTAATTTCACATTTGGTGATCTCTTTTACGGTATTTTCATATTTTGTTGAGAAATGCGATTTAAAAAATCCATGCATATTCCCTATTGTTGCTTTCTACCTTGGAAAATTTCAAAACGATAGATGGTGTCCATCCTTATGGAGCTTTTTTGAATGAAACCAAGCCTTCATCCACCAAACTTATTTATGAAATTATTTAAACGAAAACAGAAAAATCTTCTTACATTTCTCTGCGATCAAGCCCTTTTACCCCTTGTTATCTGTAATCTGTTCAAGTCAATTCCAGTATCTCTAGCCCTTCATTCAATCGTCAGTCATCTACCTATCTCATTGGTCCTTTATTTACTTCCTCCCTACACTCCTACATGTATGTATTGTTGTCATTGGTACACATTATACCTACTGTATAATGTGTACCAAACTCAGCCCATTTTCACCAACTAATCATCCTGGTAGATTTGAACTTAACAAACATTACTACCCAATGAAGTTAACCATTAGTATGCCAAGGAACATTTATAATATAAGCCGTATTGACGGGTGCAAAAATGTACCAGTGCTAGTGATTCATTAAATGTCGACTAAGCTTATCAAAATCGATAAAAAGATATTTTTTATCATCATTATCATAAGTAATGGCCAAGTTTGAATACCTTTTAATTATGTGCAAACCTCTTTTATTTATACTTATCGCAACTATAAACAACAGGTATCTGACATTGACTCTGGTCACTTTTGACAACTATAGAAATTACATTGAATAACAAATTCATTCAGTACAAAAATATTCTTTAGCATTCCTACAAATTGAGAACCTTTTTGTTTTTTAAGTCTGCTAAAAATGCGTTAAAAGAAAAAAGATCGTATATCTAAATGTTCGTTTAACTTACTTTTGCAAGAAATGTAAGATCCATATGTCACGAAAAAAGTTGTCGATAAATTTAGTCGATATTTAGTGAATCACTAGCACTGGTACATTTTTGCCCCCGTCAATCCGGTGTATGTTTATAAGCAAAATGTTTATAAGTACAGTCAAAGACTTGAGTTTTTTGACCCACATTAGATCCAATGTCAATATCACAATCTACAACAATAAGGTTGAGTTTCAAATGACTTAGCATCTCTAATGACATTGACAACATCAAGTTTTTTTTTTAAATGGATCTCAAATTAACGTTTATGACTGTAGGTACATCCTTATTTTTTAATTATTCATAATTATAGTATAAAGAGATTAGACTTTGTTTTTTTCAATTCGGTTGAAAAAGAGTAAACTATAAATACATTAGTATCTTTTTATTTGAAAATTAACATACTCTCAGTAAACTATAAATAAATAAGTATATAAAAGAAATGGTAAGTTCAATTCAAAATGAACAACAGCCTTTAAAAAAAAAAACTCAGCACAAATGTCTGTATTTTTTTTAAGTTTTAATTCTTATGTTTTTTGGTGTAATTAATGATTTGATCTTCAATTCGTTTTTAAGCTGATGTAATTAATTGAATTATTACATAATGACATCATTAAGATCACTTCAACAGTAGTCAAACAAATGATTAGTACTAGACAATGTTTAGATAGATAGTCTAGACTGTAACTATGCATCTTCAAAGATAAGAAAGAGTACATAATTTATTTACATGATGTGTGAACGTGTACATGTAAATACACCTATTAGAACAAGCAATCAATAAGGAATTATGCTTCATAAGTATTTGCTGGAACAAGATGTTGTGTAGAATATAATTATAATAGGCTAGACACATCAAGGAAAATGTTTTAGTTTCTGGTGTTAAATACATAGAAAACATCCAAAGGTAAAAAATAAATGCTCATCAGGCATGCAGGATCATTACCAACTAACTTAAGATGCATCCACATATTTGGTGTTTGCCACAAACACTGCAGGAAGCAAAAGTAAATTAGAGTGAGATAGAAATAGATCATGTTCACTTTAACATATAGTTGTGCCCCCACTGTTTGTGGCAAACACCAAGCATGTGGATGGGGCATTAACTGGGTCATCATATATCAACTACCTTTATTGTTTTATTAGTACATACTTTCTGCATGAAGTATTATTATTTTGTAATTATGTTCCTTGCTTTATTTTCTGAGCACCACCTGTGTTAGTTTCTTTATGATTATTCGGTTGACTGGTAGAGAATGCCATTGGGCATTATGTCTGGTTAGTATTTGTGCTTTTTTTGTGCAATTAAGATAAAATTAATAAATAGATAACAAGAACATCTTTGTGAAGACATATTAACATTAAACAAATAACCATCACCTTAACCCAACGGTCAGCAACAGGCGGACCGCAAAAGGTCGAACCTTGGACTGCCAAATATTGTAATGTATTGCATACCAAGTATAAATTAATACATATATAAGGTATACTATACCTTTATTATTAATATTTTTAAGCCACATAGAATCTAACTTAATACTTTTGTTTTTATCTGGACCTCGTTGAAATGTTCCCACAGTATCCGGACCCCACCTAAAACTACTTGCCGACCCCTGCCTTAACCCCTCATATGTTTAAGTATGGATCCTTGCTCAAATATTGTTTTGACCTAACACTTGTTTTTTTATACCATTAATAGTACTAAAATAGGTAGTAAAACTGTAAAGGCCCAGCCACACCGCTTGCATGACGTGCAAGTGCACGTACGCGTTCACTTTCCACTGCGTTGTATAGTGACATGTCGTAATGAGAATTCATACTATACAACGCAGTGGAAAGCGAACGCGCACGTGCACGTGCACGTCACGCATCCGGTGTGGCTCGGCCTTAATAGTTATTCATTAGAAACTACAATATCACTTAGCTTTTCACCTACAAATGGAAACATTAATTACAATAAATGAGTTAAAATTCCTGAAACTTGGTGAGCTTGGTAGTCATTAATGTGGTTTGTATTTCCATTGTAAGGAATTGATTTATTAGACCATTGACAATTCACATTTTTCTTATCTAATATATTTGTATCTCATGGATATCACAAATGGATTTGTATTAAAATACTTATATTTTTAAATAGACAAACCTTAATATTTTTTTTTGTTTTAGTAGAAGAAATACACATGAGATATTGTGAAAGGGTTTGAAATTACATATTAATTACATTGCAACCATTATAATCCTCTGCAACTGTGGTGACTTTTTTAGAGTCATTCTTCTGATATGGACTCTTGTCAGACTTAATTTTTGATAAAATATAAATATATTTTTCACATAGGTTAACTTATAATGTCACCAGTCGTTAAAAGAAGGTACCAAGTGATACAGAGCTATATCACAGTATACGGCGTTTTTTTTTGGGTGGGGTTTGATGGACGTCACGTCAGTCGCAGAGGGATAATTATAAACTACACTCACCAGCAAAAATACCCGCAATCACCTGCCTTTTGTTTGTCAACAAGTATAACTTCTCAAATCAGATAGTAACTTCAAAAATACTGGACAAATTTTGATGTAGCTTGTAGTGTTTTATTTAATTAATTAACCTAGGTCCGAAATGGCCAACAATTTTTTCTTTTTAAGTTTGTGGCTCTTTCCAAAGGAAAACAGAAGTTTCATAAATTTGAAAGTCATACAAAACACAATAATTTACTATGAACAGGTAATTCAACCCATTCTATGAAGATAATGTCTGTATAAGGTTGTTTGAATGTAATATAGAAATATGATTATGACCTATTTCATAAAAAAGACATCAACTTGGTTTTGTTAAAGAACAAATACAGTCCAAGAGGCAAGAATATAAAATTATGTCATTGTAAATTGATGTCATTGAGGCAAAAAATGGACAGAAGACTAGTTCAATTAATAGCTATTCAACTAATGCTTATTGTATTCTTCCTCATATAATTATTACTATTATTACTATTCTTGCACATGAAACGAATAAGTTTCGTATTTTTTTGCTGCTCTCAACATTATTAACATTCTGAAACTTCATGGTTGTACAATGCGTCAGGATTCACTTATCTGCTTAGTACTATAGGTAATGACTATTGCAGGAAAATATTGTGAAGATTCATCTGAAACATAGTTTCCTCTTAGATGTTAATGTTTAATGTTGAATAAGTTTAATAATTATACTCCAGCCTGCCTCATATTCTTTGTATCAGAAAGCAAAATGACACAGATCTATATCAGTTGGGTATTAAGAATGACAAAGATAAGCAAATGTAACGCAATCTTTGAGTTTAACCTATAAAAGATAGAGTTTATTATCTTTTGAATATAGACATCCATTATAAGTGCTGGGAGCATAGGAGCAATAATTTGTGGACATTCTTGAGAGGCCTATGTCCAGTGGTAGACAGGACAGTTTATATGCCCTTTTGTTGCCTTAGGTAGGAATTTTAAACATTTTAACTTAACACATTAAATGTCGAGCACTCCGATTTCCATACAAAATGGACCCGACAAGCAGGTCTTAGGAGCTGAATGTGTTAAAGCAACATAGTAAATGTTCTAAGGATGATATAGAAGTTAGTTTCATTATTATATTGTATACTTAATATGTGTAATGAAAGGGAAGACCATAGGAAATTGAGAAATATTGCATCAGTTAATAAAATGGTCCAGGGTTTTGAACCATTTAAGATGCAATAATATGCAATACAAATAGATTTACATGACATAAAATATAGAACGTTAGTTAGCTAACAAGGTTCACTAACGTTTAAAATGTGCTGTAGAAATATAAAATTCAAATTGAATGTATGATTTTAGGTCCATCACAAATATCATGCTGATGCTAATGAACATGATATTAAATTAATAAAAAAAGAATAAGGTCATATATGTTAACCGACATAGTTAGAACCTTTGCACATAGAGATGGATTTTTTCGTAAAACAAACTTACCTTGTGATGTCACCCCAGTACCATTCACAGTTTTCTAGGCTTTCTTCTGCGGCCTGCGGGGGGGCGCCTATTTCAACCATGTTTCATTATAAGCACCGGATATATCGCGCCTAAACAAGCCTGGTATCTAACAAGATTCCGGCATCTACCACTCGCGAAACTTCCGCCTGTTACTAACCAAGCGGTCACCTAATGCACATGGAAAGCATTGACGGAAGAAGTTAAAGCACTTAAATAACTAAAACACTTCAACTGTAAGTCATAGTACGGCGAAACTTCGCAGACACTTTGTAAAAGAGCAATTTAGTTCACAAAGGAAATGGGCGAGAATGGTGACAGTTACTAGGGCACAATTGTTCATCGTTTTAAAAAGGAATTACTACGCGCATTGACACAAAAGTTGGATTTAACGGTTTAACACTAATATTGAACGGATTGAAGGGCATACAAATACTATATTGTAAAATATAAAACTTGCAAGTACTAAAACTCAGTCTGCTGTGTCTCCGTCCGCCATATTTCAATGCCTCTTGAATTGTGTTGCCAGTGCCAGCATGTTACAACACGTTACGAACTATTATAGAAGCAGTCATGTCATTATCCAACTGAAAAGGGACAGGTTTGAACGTGAACAACCAACCTTCTTCTTCCTCTTTATTTTCCACCGCGGTTCCGTACTGATTTCGCCAACGTTAGGTACTGAATGAGGTAAAAACAGTAAATAGAATGCTGAACAATTTTAAAATAGCCATCTTCCTTCCCCGAAGGTAAGACGGAATCTTGGTTTAAAACTTAGCATTTATGGAATCGGGCTGGTTCGATTAATTCAGCATGGGTTAATTTGATCGAGTTTTGATTAGGATAGTAAAAAAAACGTTTTTACTAAATTTATCTTATCAAACAAAATGTTTTTATGTTATAGTATTGAAGTTATAAGAAGTCCGGTATCCAACTTCTCGAGTTCCTATTTCTAACATTGGGCAACCCTTCAAATGTATACAGATTATAAAATGATTTTAGAAAAAGAAAACGTTTTGTCGATGCTCAGTCGATCTGTCATTGTCAAACGAAATAAGATGACTCCCCTCCCGTTCGGGATTTGAGCTCTATCTCAGAGTCTCTATCTCTATATATGTGTGTGTGTGTCCCTCCCGAGATTGAATGGGAGGCTGTGATAAAGTAACAATAATTGCGTTTTATCGTTTATGAAAAAGAAATGTTAAATTCGCGATTAATTACCCGGACTTTCTGCCGAGAATTGTTTTATAAATAAAGGACTAATTGCCGTAATTCAGTCATCAGTTAATTTTACGGAATGGATTAGATATTGATAGTTAATACAAAGTGTTCAAAATGTTTACTAAAACTCTGTTTGTTTTATTATGCTACGTCCTCATCGATAATGCGTCGTCGACACACATAAAAGGGGACTTTTCTACGGGCGATTTCTTTAAATTCCTAGTGAAGTTCGGCTTTCAAAAGACAGACCTCCATTATCAGAAGGAAACATATGGATTCATATTTGGCAACATCACGTCTAAAGAGAACTTTATGTATCCGATAACGTTTGCCGTTCTGGACCGGAGGCACTTTATTCACTATTATAAAAGTCGAGATATTGACGACAAAGAAGTTGCTTGCCAAGTAATGTTCCAGAATTTAAATATGTCAGCATATCATCCCAAATGTAACACTGGTGGACAAGATTTGTTTAGAAGGATTCCTTGTCCAAATAATGAGCTGTGTGTTGATGAGGATACACCATGGAATGTAGTCAAGAAAAATCAATTCACTTATGTTATTCAGAATACTGGTCAACCAAGGTAAGTGAATGGTGCTTTTATTTTTTATTTAAAATGTGTGTGTTATATAGGTGTTATATATTTGTCTGACCTTTAAAAAATAGGCCAGCCTCTTAATACAGATTTATTTATCTTGCACATTCATTTATCACTCTTTAGTGTGTATGCTGGTGTGATAGGCAAAGCTGCTTTTTGTTTATGGTAAAACTGGTAAACATAGTGTGTTCAGGCTTGATCATTATATTTACAGATATAATATTTATATTTTAACACATTCACTGCCAGTACTGTTTTTTGAACTTTCGCCTGGTGCCACATCTTTTGTTTTATACGGAGCTTGCCTACTGTAAGAACGCACATATGCATTGAGGGCACTGGGTGGAAGTCAAGGTGACGCATATATGCATCGGTGGCAGTGAATGCGTTAATAATGATTGTTACCTCTCAGTATAATAAGGAATTTCCTGTTGCTCTAGATGTCATTCTGAAATTCATAACATGAATTATTTTTTAATTCATAAAATGTCTATTTTTTATTAAATGATTTTTTGTCCTCAGATTCTGGTATGTCTCAATGGTGTCATGCTATTTGGACGAGGCGTCATGCTCTTGGCATCACTATTCAGGAGCTCCGGCAAAAAACAACAAAACCTTAACAAATGTGCCACAGACTATCCATTACGATTTCTGGTTGGTGAATGGCAACCCTAACCAGTCCTTTTACAATACACTTACGTATCAGTTCTCGTTTGATCATCAGAATACGTTGGAATTGTATTTGGTGTTTTGGCTGTGCTATATTATTCTTGTACCAGTGCAGATTTATGCTGTAAGGTGAGCATATACAAATATAGAATGTGAATGTGTGAAGAGTTAATAGAAATAGTAACAACTTATTGCAAGTGTGTGTGTTGATAGTTAGCAAATAATAGAAGGAAAAGTAAACTAATTGTTGTACCAATTGAGTGCCATTAATGTTTTGTGTTTAACCTGGTGGTACTCGATAGGTATTTTGCTATTATCTTATTAATATAATCGTAAAGATCAAATTTAAGTACTGTGTTGTATTTTGTACCCAGTAGCGAGTGTCGCCAGGTGTTTTTGTGTTTTGTTTGTTTTTGTTATAGTTATATATTTTGATATATGTAGAAGATGGCTCTTTCCATATATCAACTGAATAATTATAAGTATTTGCTATTTAATTTTTGATTTGACTCCCTATTTAAACCAAAAATTGATTACAAATGAAGTCATAAAACTTGGGTTAATCATGGTATTGTTTTGTTTAAGCTGACATGATTTTTCTTTGTAATATTTCAGCTACATCATTATCGTCCCCTACTTCCCAATGATGATGTGATGATGATGATAATCTATGTAACCTTATCATGCTCAATATTTTGAAATTGTAAAGTTTAATATAAACTAAACGTTTTGAGTAAACTTCAGGTTAATTGATTTGCATAATTAGTTAGTACAGTACTAAGCAGATAAGAATTCAATCAGGATACAATGCACATCTGTAAAGTTTTTGAATGTTGATAATGTTTTCAGCAGTGAAACAATGCTGTTATTACAACTGCTGCCATGATTATCAATAATCAGATACTTTGTGTTTTTTCGATGTGTTCAGTTTGTCAAGTGTCGAACAAGGGAAAGTCAAAATCTCCAAAGGAAAACTCGGCTAATCTTCATCGTCGTTTTCACTCTTGACAGTGGGGTCGTGATCATCATATCAGGCGCTGGTAGCAAGCTTCACAACTAGGGCAATCACGGCAGTTAAAAAGTATTTATTTAAAATGTTGCATAAAAAATCAAAATGTAATAATAGGAACTTATTTCAACCCTTGATGGAAATGAGAGTTGTTATAGTTGTTTCGCGTGTTTGTCTAACGAATATAACCAACATTAACGGAATGTCTGAGTATGTATTCCGAGGAGGTCCTGAGAGGTCATGAAGTCCCAAGATTTCCCAAAAATTCGTATTCAATTACATATGATAGTTTAGTAGTATTACTGAGTATTGCTATTTTAGAGAATCTGTTTAATTTGAAACACTCATTAATGACTTTAACTGTTAGAATGGCATGTCTTATCTTTTTTTTTTTACTAGCCTATGTGTGTGTCCCTCTGCTGGGCAAAGGCCTCTCCCCTTGATCTCCATGTCTTATATTATCCTATCTTATTGTTGGGGTCCTTCCGGATACACTTCGACCCTATGGGATCTTTTGTGTTATTACCCCTTGAATAGCATGTCACTTACTTATGACACGTTATGATAACTCATAATTTGCTTATGCCAAACTACAATAATTAGTTTTTTTACTTTGCACCATTTTCTTCATCTTTTATCAACCTATATCCACCCACTGCTGAGGGAAGGTCTCCTTCAAAGCGCGCCATTTCCCTCTGTCCTGAGCCTCAGACATCCACCTTGTTCCTGCGGCCTTGGTGATATCCCCCCCCTAACGTGCCATTTGTCGGCCAACGTTTCTGTGTCCAGTTTGAGGATGCCAGTCTGATACCTTTCTGCTCCACCTGTCAATCCCACTTGTCACAACGTGACCTGCCATTTACATAATTAACTATTTGTACAATTTTAACAATTTATAAAATTGTGAAGGGTACACATTTTTCAACTCCACTGTACCTGTGCTGTAGAGTAAATTTATTACCGGCCGGAAACTTTAGCCTATACTAATGCGCTGCCGTAAACTCTCAATCTAATCACGATCTTGATTCCAAAATTTCGAGATGTTTTGTGATAAGATGAAATTCATCAAGCAACTTCATACACTTATCTTGTTTGCCAAGCTATACGATGAACAAAGACGCTGTGTTCAAATCCTGGCTACCGCATAACTATTTCCACTGTGCATGTCTATCATTATCATTATGTAAAATTCATTTAGCCATTGTCTGTTGTTTTGTTTCGCTCCTGATAATGCTAGCGCTACGCCATGCGCTGCATGTGGTGTTAAAGGCATGAAAATCGGAACGATTGATCTTTAGGCCAAACGAATCAATTTGACCCGTAGCACGAAAAAAAAAACAAAAAAGGAGAAGAGTTAAGCCGTAATATTTTTTTTGTATGGGAAATAAAAATTTGTTCTGAAACCTATCCTAACTCCTCTTGCATGATAAATACTAATGTTTTTATCATCCTCAGTGTCTAAAATTGAACTTTTTATACATATTCCAACTAATTGTGATTTTATCACATATTGTAATATAAAAAAAAACGAAATGTAAATATTTTCAAAATTGCTTTCTTGGGGCTGGATATGAGGCTCTTACATATCATTTTAGGTATATTTTACAAATAATGATTGAACTTGGTGTGTTTTGAAAATGATTTTTATTTAAATTTAAAACAATTTACTGAAATATAATGATGTGATATTTTTTTAGAATCGGCTTAGTAAGCCCTTTCATTAGATAGCTCACACCATAGGTTTCAGAACAAAATGTATTTTTTCCCATTCAAAAAAGAGATGACGGCGTAACTCCTCTCCTTTTTTTGTTTTTTTTTCGTTCTACGGGTCAAATTGGTTCGTATGGCCTAAAGATCAATCGTGCCGACTTTCATGCTTTTAACACCATTTGCAGCTTTTTACTGAATTTCGGGGTGTACCGCTAGCACTATAAGCCCTTATTATGAGCGCCTTTATCGCGGTGGATAAAGCATTCGCCACTCTCGCACTTACATACTAGTCAGAAAGTGACAGATGTTGTATCCACATTGACAAACATAATTATAATAGATGTCGCATCAGGGACCTCCTGGTGCGTTTGCCGTCTCTTTTCTTCTTCAATTTTTATTTTATTTCAGAACACAAAAGCACCCTGTGACGAAACTCTTCACGTCCAGCCTCTTTCTGGAGTTCATAGCCCTCTGCTTCAATGTGATCCACACCGTGAAGTTTGCTGCAGATGGCGTGGGTGTCGCAGGGCTGGCAGCGGTCGGGGACATACTCGATATTATGAGCAGAGTAAGTTTAAATTTAAATAACGTTAACTAATTTACCCAGGTTTAAAACTTAAACTATGGCCGCTATAACAACAAACAATATACAAATAAATTAAATTAAAGGAGTTCCCATGCACAATAAAGCGTGTTTAGCTCTGTCTTATTATTTGTACGGTGGTACGGAACCCTTCGTGTGCGAGTCCGACTCGCACTTGGCTGGTTTTTTCGTCTTTTTTGGTGATTCAGATTCGGATTGTATTACTCATTATTATCACACAGTATAAATTACATGACATGTCAAATTATTATGCAGTTACATTGAGGTCGTCGAAAATAGAATTAAATAATAATAGTAAAAGTAAAAGTCAACACAAATACAAAATACAATAAAAAAATTAAAAGTCAATCTTATTTACAAGTGAAGTTCCATATACTAATTTACCGAATAGAGTGTGTTATCCAACAAAAGATTCCTAAGCCGGCGAGCCACACCGGTTGCGTGACGTGCACGTGCACGTGCGCGTTCGCTTTCCACTGCGTTGTATAGTGACATGTCGTAATGAGAATTCATACTATACAACGCAGTGGAAAGCGAACGCGTACGTGCACGTCACGCAAGCGGTGTGGCTGGGCCTTAAATATTTCGTCAGATGGTTCGCGTTTGAGTTCGGCGGGTAGACGCTCGTAGTAGGTGGGACCGATGACGCGCGGGTTCTTACCTGCAAGTGCCATGCGACGAGGAACAGTTCTCAAACGCCCTGTGTGGCGGAGGTGTTTGCCGACGACATTTACTGTTGCAAACGAAGAAATAATTGATCGGACAAAAATAATAATCTTGAATATGTACAGTGAATAGTGCGTCATTATGCGATGCGCTGTGAAAATACCCCAATACAATACCACGAGTATGTCTTGGCTTCGCCCCAACCAACGTACGCACGGCACGTCTCTGCATCAGCATTACCCTGTTGGCATCCGTAGAGTTTCCCCATAAGAGTGTGCCGTACGACATCAGTGAGTGAAAGTGTGCATAATATACCTGTCTTAGAGCATCGTCAGATATAAGCAATTTCAGCTTACGCAACGCAAACACTGCACTACTCAATCTACCACGCAACAGGGCAACATGGCACTTCCAATTAAGATTCGAGTCCAACCGAAGAGAAACCTACACTGATCGCATACAGGCATCGGACTGTTTGCAACGCACGGAGGAACAGGAACACAGGAACCCGAGAAAATCATGACGTTGATTTTGTTATATTCAGGAGAAAGCCCTAACACGAAAACCACTTCTGCAGTTGATCACATGCGTCATGAATTTTCCCAGCGAGCTGGTCATACGTGCGCGCGCCAGCTATGACCGTTGTGTCGTCTGCGAACTGCACAGAAACGCCAGCCGTGATGCTGGTCGGAAGATCATTGACGTAAGCCAGAAATAGGGTGTTTCCCAAGGCGGATCCCTGAGGGATCCCTATTCTCTCGGTGCCAACATCAGATTCGAGTCGCTTGTCGCCCGCAGACAATTTGACAACTTGTTTCCGGTCGCACAGAAGTGACGTAAGTAGACGGTGGGAGGTGTCCTGTATCCCATAATAGTGCAACTTATCCAAAAGCAGCTCGTGGTTTATTACGTCAAAGGCTTTGGATAAGTCACAAAATATGCCTCTTATTTTTATCGTCGAGACCGGAAACAATACAGTCGAATACTTGGCACGCCGCAGCAGTAGTTTAAGTGGACATCTTTTGCCATTGGTGGTCCGTCAAAATTTGAGTTAAATTCACAAATGTACCTAGTCCTGTCCGGCTAATCTTGTGTATTTAAATGAATTGTGTATATTGCGATGTTTTGTGGTTATTGTATTTAAAAATATATATTTATTACTTAAATATACGAGAGTGCATTGAAAAGTTCTGAGCCTAAGTTGAAGCGCAGGTAATAGTGCCATATTTAGTTGCCATTATGCACTATCTTTTGTTTTTTTCCTGTCACAATTTTGCATTTCACGCTGGAAAACTGCTACATAAGGTCACTGATTTGAACTCCTACATATGGGTAAAATTAAGCACCGTTCTGTTATAAAATATTTGAATTCAAACTGCTCTATCGTATGCTACCATAAAAAGATGGGTAAGTAGCTGATTTCAAACGTGGCCGGGAGACTGTTCAAGACGAGCCTAGGAGTGGGCGGCCGTTGACGGCTACTACGGATGAAAATAGCAATGGGTATTTCTTATGGGCGGGCACAGAACATCATCACCGATGTTCTTGGATTTTCTAAGGTGTCAGCCAGGTGGGTGCCTAGACTGCTTTCAGTCGAGAACAAACGAGTACGAGTTACAATTTCATAAGATTGTTTGGACATGTTTCGACGTGACCCTGAAGATTTTCTCAATCGTTTTATAACTATGGACGAGACATGGGTTGACCACCAGTACACCAGAATCGAAAGAACGATCCAGGCAATGGAAAAGACTTCACCACCACCAAAACAAGCCAAGGTCATTCTGTCAGCTAATAAGGTAATGACCTCAGTTCTCTGGGATTGCATTTGGGGGGTTAGAATGATAGACTATCTAAAAAGGGCAAAACGATAATTTCTGTTGTGCTCTTTTACGTCGTCTGCGCGAGGAAATTAAAATAAACAGACCTGCAATGCTGTCGAAAAAAGCACTGATTCACCAAGGCAACGCAGCGATTCTTTTTTTTGCAGGCGGGTGGACTAAACTCATTTACTTACATTTATGGAGACTATGTAGAAAAATAAAATTGTTATAAAAAGTGAGCCCCTTCGTATTTTTACCTGGCTCAGAACTTTCCGTCGTATATTAGTAGAATTGAGCTTTAAACTTTTTTTTTTTATAATTAACGTTTATTAATATTTGTTTTCAGACCCTGTTTATGTTGCTGCTTCTATTGTTGGCTAAGGGCTGGGCGGTCACGAGGCTGGAGCTGTCGTACAAGCCCCTGGTCTTCGGAGTGTGGTTGGCATACGGCATCGTCCACATACTGCTCTTTGTTTGGAATACGGTAAGTTTTTTTTGTTAAATAGAAAGCAAACAACAAACAAGCAACAAAACTTTTCTTATCATTAACCTTTCTTTACAAAAAATGTTAGTAAATCCGCCGTATTAAGTATTAACACATTATTTAAAGTGGAGATGGACGGCGGATAAACGTAGGCATATGAATAGGGTCCCCTTGGGATCCCTTCAGGTATAGAACCTTGAAAAAGATTAATCAACCATTGTTTTTTTGATTGATTGATTGGCCTAGTTGGTAGTGAACCTGCCTACAAAGCTAGCGGTCCTGGGTTCAAATCCCGGTAAGAGCAGATATTTTTGCGATGTTCCTGAGTCTTGGATGTTTTCTATGTATTAAAGTATATATTTCTCTATATAAGTATTTATATCGTTGCCTAGTACCCATAATACAAGACTAGAGCTTAGTTTGAGACTAGATCAATTGGTGTGACATTGTCCCCTGATATTTATTAATTAATTATTATTTATTTTAGACGGAAGTCGACATCATAGAGGAAATCGACGAATATCAAACCTGGCCCGGCTGGCTCATACTGGTCCTCCGCGTCGCCATCATGTCGTGGTTCGTCCTGGAACTCCGGAACACGATGATGTACGAGCACAATATGCCCAAGTTGAACTTCCTCTTGCATTTCGGAGCGTCGAGCCTGGTGTGGTTCGTGTATCTGCCGATTATAGCGCTGGTGGCGCTGCAGATCAGTCCGCTGTGGAGGTTTAAGTTTCTGCTTGGTGAGTGGCAACCCTATGTTTTTTAACCCCCGACGCAAAATAAAGGGGTGTTATAAGTTTGACCACTATGTGTCTGTATGTCTGTGTCCGATTTGGATCCGTTTTTTTATTTTAAAGCAGGTTTTCTAGCGGTGGTTGTTAGATAGATTTCATGAAAATCGGTTGGGTCATTTAACCTTTTGAACGCCATACGTCGAATACAAAATGTGCCACCCACACGCCAAACATGTTTGCTATGCTATGCAAATTACACCTTATTGCTACCAAACAAAGTCTCTTTTAATATTGAACTCTTGTCGGCTGTAGCCGACGTGGCGTCAATGGCACGACTTTTAGTTGACGGCCAGAGCCGACTGTGGCGTTGAAAAGGTTAAGAGATATCAGCTCTGAAAGAAGGGGTCACCGTTATATCGGGGGTTTGTATCCATCTAATAGTAATTAATAACATTAAGGTCATAAATGTGACAATGATGATGGGTTGTACGCCCGGCCGGAGCAAGGTGGCCACTTTTTTCGGTTAAGTTAGATCGGTCAATTGTTATTAAGCTATGTCATATACCCTATAAAAAAAAGAACCACTCTTCGTTTTCAAGACAATGCTTTTGTTTATTAGAAAACAATAATAGTACAGTGCAATAGCTCTTAGAAGGTGCTTTGGGTTTGTACTTGTCTCATTCGCTCGTATTAAGAGCGAGTGAGAGAGAAGTACAAACCCCAAGCACCTAAGTGCTCACAGACTGTTGTGAGACCTCCACTGGGCGACGAGCATTTGCTGCAAATGTGCCCGTCTTCGGGTATATATTTGCACAGATTTAATGTTCCATGCATGTAGATATTTTTTACTTCCTTGGAACACGATATAGATATTAATTTATGATACCTACATTTGAAAAGCGATGGCTGGATATCTACAAGTTTTTTGATTTTATTGGGGTGTCAAATAAGCGATTAGACCACTTTAACATTTTCAGTGCCGCCGACCCGCTAGTCGGGTCCATTTTGTATGAAATAGCGGTCGGCGGCACTGAAAGTGTTAAGACTTGTTTTATTATTATTGTTTTGTTTTTTTTTGTCATGACATGCATGACTCATGTATAATTATTTATTTGTTTCTTTGACGATCATAATATGAATTCTCATCAGGTATAACGTACTCAGCGGACTGCCTGGCATTCTGTGTGATGGCACACCTACTCTGGCCGACGCGATCTGAGCAGTACCTCCTGCTCGCACCCGCTGACTACACAGGTTAGATTATGATATAAGATAGCAAAGGATGTATAGCTTGGTAAAATAGTATTTGTTTTTTTTTTAATATTGACAGGATGTAGAATATTCTCAAGTATACTAAAACTATAAATCGGGAATTAAATGCGTAATTAACAAACATTTACTTCGACTTTTCGATTGTGTTACGACTTACAACAGCCGTGGTCACGAGAAGACTACGTGATCATCTATTATTCCATTAAATCCCGATTTATAAATAAATGAATGAATGATATTTAATGAATAAATGAAAATATTTATTTCTTACAGCGGGCATCGAAGAACTAGACGAATTCAACGAATCTCCCCACGTAGTCCACAGTGACACTGTGGCCCTCACTACAGCGGAGAGCGTTAATATCGACGAAGAAGATATAATATTTACTAGACCCACCCACAAGAATGGTTCAATCTACTCATAGCAAGGTGCCTGCCTGGTGCAAAACTTATATCTTGTTGACTAGAAGTACAAGACTTGGTCGAATGAAGGATGGTCGAGGTAATGTTTCATACTTGTTATAGGTTGTGGGCGAGAGATTTAGTTTACGATTTTAAAATTAGCAAAGGCTATGGAATACTTAGGAAATTTAAGTGTACCAAGGTGTATAGTGGAACCAACTTCCTTCTGCGGTGTTTGAAAGGAAGGGATCATTTTCTCAAAGACCTGCAAAGGACAGATATACTTTAGGAGTTACGGGTGTTTATGGGTGATTACTTCCCCAAAAATTTAAACAATAACCTATACGTGTGACGCCTTGGTATTTACAAAAGTTATCCTTCGATCTGTCAGTCATACAGCTCAATGTTGAACATTTTTGTCAGTTCAAGACGATAGGATGAAGTGATTTTTACATTGGATTTTGTCAGTGTCGTCAGGGAGAAATATAGAAATCATATGAAATGTTTTTCAAATGGCTTCTGTTACATAAATACATATGTACGTTTTTTTATAAGTGTTAGAAGCAATGCACTGACTTAGGGTTAAAGTTACTGTATAGTTAGGAAGGTTAATTCAAAATCAGTGTAAAAGTATAGTTTTACACAAACTAATTTTGTTTTATTTGCAACACTGGCTTCGACTCGCTTTGTAGGATGCCATGGCAACTTATCTTGAGTAACTGGCCAGTTTTAAATCAATTGAACATTTTATATTTCCTTGTAATTAAGAAAAAATGGTACCCAAAACAATTTATCGTTCCGTTTTGTTACTGTCTGTATACAATTTTGGTCTCAAAACAGCTTTTTTGATAACATGTCAAGAATTCAGGTCGGTGGAGCCACCGACGGCCAATCTGAAGCAAATGTGAAGAAAAAAGTCTGCTCCAATTTATTGAAATTGCCCAATTACTAATTTCAGAATAACTGTCACGTTCCTTACACATGTTTTCTGCTCAATTCCTTCCCAAACTTTATCAAGGGTTGCTATGGTTTAGGTTCACTTCTGGCACTTAAATTAAAACAATTTTACTCACTGTAAAACGAAAAAATTTTACAGATTCCAAATTTAAAAACCCCAGAAGAACAGCACTGGTCCCACATATAAGTAATTTTTGATAGGCATATGGCTCAACGTCCATGACACAATATATCTAAGTTGCTTCCTAGAATAAATTGTTGTGTTAAACCTCTTGTAGTTGTATGCTTGGAAACGAAATTATATGAAACTATCATGTAAATGTGCCAATGTTTGATAATTAAGCTCTTAGACTATTTCGCAAGTCACTATGTAATTGGTATTTCACAATAAGTTTATTACAAAAAAACTTTGTCATATGTTTTTGTTGCTGACATCAGTTTAAACTTAGCTTGCAAGACTGACAAACAAACAAAACATGTGAAGTTATTTACTATAAAAAAATACCACAGCTGATTTTTTACACGCTAGTTCTTCGGTAGTTTTTTGACGTAACATACGCTTACGTTCGCGCGGTCTTTTAAATTATCTAGTACTTAAGCAGTTTTAATATTATGTTGGGATAAATCATAAATTAAATAAATAAGCTTATTTTACACTTGATTATACCAGGAAAATGATGTTGTAAAATTGTTGTTATTTGTTGTCATAATAACAACACAACACTGCCTAGAAAGTGGATTCGTCATTCCAAATCCAAATATTGAAACAAACTGTCTAATAAAATAATAGTGAAATCAAGAATCAGATTTAAAAGTAATATTTAAGAATCGATAAATAGATAAATTAAGTGTGATTTAAATGATATGCACAAAGCCTTAATAGTTCTAACAATAAATAAGACATACCCTTATCACCAAACTGATGTAACATAGGATAGTGACAATTCGATATACATTGCAAAGTCGACGAATTCCTGTCCTTGGGCTTCATATATGAGTTACGCAATGTACACTGATATGTCAGCTGTCATCTGTCAACACCAGGATAATAAAAAGGAGGCAGTGCGCCGATTTTTAAATTTATAAGATTGAGTCACATTCGAGATAGGTAATTGACTTTTATTTTAATGAAAATTAAAAATAAACTTATTTGGTCATTTCAAGCTATTCCCACCTGTTACTATCACTTTGTTACCACTTGTAACAACAGGGTTTATTCTGCTTATTCCATTATGCTCCCACTCTCACATCCCAGTGGGATCATACAGTTCATTAAGCTTTGTATGATCCTACTGGGATCATGAGAGTGGGAGCTTAATGGAATAAGCCGTTTTTTCCTGTTGTGTGGTAACAAGAGGGGACAAAAATCCAGTTATTCCCAGTCAGTGGTAACAAAGTAGTGGTAACATGTGGGAATAGCCCATTATTTCGTTTGTATTGACATTTGATATTTCAAGTGGTCAAAAATATAATGTGCAAATTAGGAGCTCTTCAATCATTTTGTAACTTTGCCTTTTTTTAAATATGGCTGTTGTAAGTTTTCAAGAAATAAAAAGTAAATCGCCAGTTACATAAAATAGTTTAAAATTCGAACTGTAAGAATCAACATTCGAAGATAGTCAATTAATAGTGCAGGAAACAAATGAATATCAGTTCCTTTACACAACTCGGATTGAACACTTAAATAATATTTATAATTAAATTGAATTTATTAAAATTTAAGATGTTATTTAAACTATTCAATGTTCGAAATGTTTTAATGTTGTAGATTAGGCGGCGTTTGGAACACGAGCACTTTGTAAATGTTAGATGTAAGGACAAGCCAAATCGTGGATACGTGAATTGTTATTACGTAAAATTTTAAGATCTAGATGCCTCCACTATTGTGAAAGGTCAGTCTAACAGTCAAGGGCAATAAACCAACCGAGAAAACAACATTTGGAACTTAAGCCGGGTCCCCCACGCTTGTTTTGTTCTACATACATGTAAAATTATATTTAAGGTGAGTCGGGGTAAGTGTACCAAACCAACAATATCTCCTAGTAAATATATGGTACGTCGCACTTACCCCGTTGACGCCCTTGTCTACCTTGCGGTAAGCGCATCTACGGGGCAAGTGCGACGAACCATATATTTTTTAGGAGATATTGTTGGTTTGGTGCACTTGCCCCTTAGGCGCCCTTACCCCGGCGTAAGGTGACTTACGCCTTTGAGTTACTTACGATTACTAGGGTTAAAATTGTTTTACATGCAATTTATTATCGTGTATTGTGGGTAACGACCAAATAGTTGGGCACGCTAACTCACTCAATTAAATTTTCTATGAAATAGCCATATAATTGTAGGGATACTTTACTTTTTTTTTGACTTCGTTGTTTGTATGGGTAACTGCGCTTAACTGTGGTCCATCTTGGTTCTCACCCTTATACGAACAAAATGAACACAGCTTCTGCTAGTGTTTATTTTGTTATTATTGTTTTAAGTAGTTTTTTATCAATACTGCTCGGAAATATGAACATTTTTGTCTGGTTTGGCGTCAGAAAACATCACTTTTATAATTGCGTAAATTACTAATTTAATAAAATATTTTATTTCTTCTTAGTAGTCGAGAAAAGCACTATTTCTGCCTCGGCAGACAGTGCAATGTATGGACTCGTCCATAAATCGCCTACTTTTTATCCTCGGCAACAATGTACTATAAACGATAAATTGGATTGTTGTTGTTGCCCCTGACTGTGATCCATAAACATTCTTATGAAGTAAATAAATTGTATACCTAAATATTAGCGATAAATTTATATGATTATTGAATTTTTCATATTGTATTGAGATTTTTAAAGGATAGCGTAATGCTTAAAGTACAAGTAAGTACCTAGATCTCAAAATAGGATTTATATGATAATGAGTTTTACTTTGAATTGAAAGGATGCTTAAAAGAAACAGCAGAATTGCGAAACATCCAACACTGTAAAAGTACCTCTTAAGTCGATATATCAAGTCTTTCCAATTTTTTTTTTTTATAATGAGCGTACATTTTCGTTTTGAATCGAACAATATTTTTATGCACCTTTAGTACCTACGTAAATTAGTCATTTTTAAGTAAGTATTCATAAGTAGTTTATGTTAATATTTTGTTTTAATTATTTTTTTAATGTTTTACACGTGAGTTATTTGTGCAGGTAATTAACAGAATAACTTGATTTTTGTTTATTTTTTTATAATTTATCCATTAAAAGTTGTGTAAAAGTACTAAAGCTGGCACAAATAGTCGTCGCCAGGACAGGCGCACATTCAATTTGAATCGGCCTGTGCTACTCCTAGGTCAATACTGACAGCTGTCATCGCAGTACAAATTATAACCTCAAAGTCCTCACAAGAAGTCTGTAAAGATGTTTAGCATTTTCATTCAATAACTCATGAATGTCTAAATTGATTCGGATGAAATTCGGGATTGAGATAGTCAATACCTTTTTGTCCTGGAAACTTTGATAAATTCCGAAGCAATAAGGACAAAATGAGTTCAACACGACACGCACGAAGTCGGGGACTTGTAAGTTGTCAATTTTACTGCGATAACAACTGTCAGAATTGACTTCTTATGTTGCCACATATAGGATAGTACAGACGAATGATACGATGCCTTCTTAAAATAGCATGATAAATTCAAAGACAAATAATTTATAAAAAAAACTTTTTATTCTAGTAATTTTTCATGTACCTATGAAATTATTTCTAATAAATTTACTGCCGCACTCGGAGACGTCAATTAAATTTAACACTCGTTTAGTGTTGTTTTGTCTTGTTCTATTGCTATAGCAAAGAAAGTGACAGCAGCAACTTCAATCAAGCCTTAAAGGACGAGGATGTGGCTTTAAAAACTTCCTTAGTTCATAGTGATTCTAATCATGCAAGAAAACACTGAAAAAAAAAAGAATTAATACATGTGAACCAATATCTACATAATTTTTTAATTTTTTTTTCTCAGAAACTAGTCATGGATTTAATTGCGCACCAAGTATTTTCATATATTGACCAAGACATTTAATATATTTTTTTTTTATCAAAATTCACCGAAGTGTTTTTTCCATACTTTCCGTGCGGTGTCCTTTAATTGAAGTCTCTGAGTGCGGCAGATAGTCTTTGAGTTACATTTGCTATCTTGAGTATTTTAGGTAGATTCGTTTTATAACTCGTTTATACTACACCCTTTATACATAAAATGTTTACTCTATCTTTACAATTGTGTCAGCTCTTGTTAAACTACCCGAAACCCCATCGATTGATTACTTACTATATTTTTCCATGTAGATATGTTATTTGTAGCATTTATGAATGATTTTTAATGAAAGCAATCAGAAGAAAAGGTCATAGCATCAAAATGTCTGTACAGGGATCGACAGTATGTTCCTTAATATCTAGTGAGCAAAATAAAAATGAAACAATGGAATTTAAAAAATATAATTACTAACTATATTTTAAAACTTACTGTTTGTGTATAAAATCGTTGAAAAATAGGAAAAGTAACTACATCTTTACATTGCCAGAACTATAGAATAACTTCACCTATTTTGTACCCTATGAATTATGTTATAGGTGTCAATATTGGTTCTTTTTATGGTGCTCCCACACCGCGGTTACAAAACGTTAAAATAAGTTTGTAAAACATTTTTGAACACACATTTTTCTACACTCTACCAAATCTAAGAATGTTGTCTTGTCCAAAAATTATTTCTATTTTTTTATCGCGTTTTGAAAGCACCATTAGCCAATATTTGGGTTATTCCCACCTGTTACCACCAATTTGTTACCACTGGTAGCCGCTGGGATTTTTTTTTCTCATCTTTTACCAGTGGGTGTTACCACTAACTACTGGGTTTTTTTTCCCAGTGCTGATCACCAAATATTTTATTGGTAACAAATGGGAAAAATATTCCCAGTTGTTACCACCGAGTACTTTAGTGGTAAAAGATAGTTACCAGTGGTAATAGGTGGGAATAGCCCCAATATTTCCGTTCCACAAGTTTCTCTCAAGCTGGCGCCAGGTTTAGTTCAAACATTTGAACACAGGGTCAGAAAACAACTTGTGGTACGGGAATTTAAGCATTTGTTCAAACTTTGAGCAAATATTTGCACTATGCCACCTGTTGTGGTTTTCAGGTGTGCATCATATTTTGTACGTTCAAATGTGTACGTGCTTGCCACATTTTTTTTAAAATGGCTTTCTTTGTTGGTACTTAGCACAGTTACAACTTCACATTTGCGCAAGTTCAGTTAAATACTGTGGGCGCACATGTTTGCAGATAATGTTGGGCAGGCAAATAATATTCAAATGTTTGTTCTATCTTCTTCAAACATACGTTTAAATTCATGTCTTTTTCTATACCTATATGGCCCCGGCATCAGAAAATGTCCCGAAATACAGGGCATAGGTGAATTTAGGCACTGGTCCCACCGCAGACGATAAGCGGGAAGCGAGTACAGCCAGCAATCAACTATTAATATTTGTGTCTCTTTTATTGACACGGTATCTATATTTTTTGTTCGTTTCTTGAGCGAGAAAATAGTCGATCGCTAATCGCTATCTCGCCGGCAGTGGGACAAATGCCTAAAATACTGCTACGGTTAGTATGTAGTAGTACAGTCAAGGACTTTAATTGTTATGCCACTATGGAACCCTGTCGCATAACGTTAATCATTCAGTTAAGCTTAATTTCTGTCATGTGGTTTGACACTGTCATTATGGCAGGGTTCCATAGTGTCAGAACAATTAAAGTCCTTGACTGTACGAGTCGTATTGATCAAATTAAGTATGTTACTTTCCCGGTGCATATCCACCACGTTGTCCTCTTACGATACATTTTAATGATGTTGAATTGTTGACGTATGAAATGAAACAACAATGTACCTATTGTAGTAGGTATAATGACGAGACCGATCTTGATTTGCATTGAATAGCTAAGATTTCCATGTTTGTTCGAATTAACATAATGATTGTAATTGAGATAATCGTTAGTTTAGTATTTTTTACACTACTACGGTTCTCTGAAGGGATATAAATATACAGTAAAACCATACAACATTGCCCGCAATTATTGATATTTTTTCACGTTTATCATAACTTTTTGAATTAAAAATCTACGTACTGCTAACACCTTTGCATACTGTTCTCGGGTTCTGTTAAGAATCTACTACAAAAATACGTTTATTTACTGGTGAAAATACGTCTCAAAGAGACGGGCCAATATTTTTTTTTTTTTACAACATTGCCCACTTTTGTATAATCGCTAATAACTTTGGCATTGTTGACTTTATTATCAGGTCCTTTAAAATCATAGAATAACTATAATCTCATATACAATTATAAGTCCTTTTTGACGTAGGATTCTCCACCTAACTTTAGTGGGCAAATTTGTGAATCGATTTTGTGACTCCTTCATACAAAAATGAAAATGAATTAGGGTTGTCAACTTTTTGTTTTACGCGGCTACGTCGAAACCTAAAGAAGGGTAATGTGTTTAAAACTGTATAAATGAAGAAAGTCTCATCTTAGCTACAGGTATCCATTAAAACATAAATAATAGGCTCATTAAGAATCAGATTTTTATTAATTGAAAACAAAATTAAATTATCTCAGATGTATTCAAGAGATTAAAAACAAAATTTGAACTGTACTATGTTTTTAACAATAAATATTTAAAAAAAATGGCGTGCTGTGTACAATAATAGAACAAATAACATTGTAACACAAACAATAGTGTGTAAACAAAAATAAAATTAAATAATTAACAAACTCATGAGTGACTACCCTAACGGTAATATTGTACCGGGCAAAGTTGCGAGCAGTACGCCCGGAATACACATATAACATTGCCCACCGTTATAACTGAGAAATTAATAGAGATACAGTAAAGTTAAGTACTTACTATAAAGTTTTAACATTCAAAAGTACATACCATTTGGGACGTCGCAGGTGAATTAACCACACAAGTTAACTTTTTACCACAGATTGAAAATAAGTTGTGCGTTTGATATTTTTGGTTTTATTTCGGTTATATTCAAAAGTGACTGCTTGGGCAAAGTTATGTTCGAAGGGCAAAGTTTTAAGGTTTTACGGTAATCATTCCTCTCACTCTCCTGCTATTATATTATCGATTGAAAGAGACAAAAACGGACTATTACCTTGATACTTGGTTATTTATATTGCGTAACTACGAAGTATATCTCGGCTAAAATATTTTGGACACGCGCCTGATTTCCTGTTCAGACATTTCCTTACGATAGATGAGTAACAAACGTACTTTACCGGTATGAATATTTAATTTTAATTTAAAATTAAAATTGTAAATAAAGATTTCGTATTATTTTAAACTGGTATTTTCATTTATTAACCTGTTTTTTTTTTTTTGTTTTTTTTTTATTTATTAAAAACAAACAACATGATACAATAATATTAAAGGCCCTGCAAAACTGTTACAACAGTTTGACTGCAGGAATAATGTTGGGAAGCGCTGGCAGATTTTTGACGTGTAAAAGTGCCCGTGCGTCTTTTTTTAGGGTTCCGTACCCAAAGGGTAAAAACGGGACCCTATTACTAAGACTCCACTATCCGTCTGTCTGTCTGTCTGTCTGTCACCAGGCTGTATCTCATGAACCGTGATAGCCCTGTTGTCGCTATAACAACAAATACTAAAAACAGAAATTTAAGTGGGGTTCCATACAGCAAACGTGATTTTTTTATAGATAACGGTACGGAACCCTTCGTGCGCGAGTCCGCCTCACACTTGGTCGGTTTTTTTTTACTATTATAGATTGAAAATTGAAACCCCCGATATAATACCAACCCTGACTTTGAAAGCTTATATCTCTTAAACGGCGCAACAGATTTTGATAAAACCTGCTGAGAATCATCCAGATAAAACTGGCTTTCTTTTTCAAAACACCGTGCTGAAATCGGTCCATTCGTTGGGAGATTCGTTTTACTATTGTAACCGATTCAGAAAACACGATTTTTTACATGTTATGTTTCTAACTAGCCAAAAATCGGGCAGCGATTGAGTTGAGCTAAGGCTAAATGTGATCATGTACTCTTGATGAGTCCCTGAATGATGTCATAGAGATCCAAAGCCGGGAACGCCGCAGTTTGTAAAAAAAGATTTGCGTTTACGTACAAAAAACGGTTTCTTATTTATTCTTCAAATATGCGTTATTTTGAACATGTCCATACCACAACTTTCGTTCCTTACAACATGACCTATCATTTACTAACCGTTTTAAGTAGCTTTGTAACAAAAAAATCAAATGGTCAATATTTTGGTGATTCTGCCCACCACCGTGCGGTGGGCGGTTCCGGACTTGTGGTCCCACTCCTTTTTGTTCCAGTGCAATTCGATGGAGCCTCATGGCCAGACCTTTAATTACCGTTATTTTCGTGTAACGTTATCTTTCATAACGTTATATTACACGAATAACGTCATACTATAACGTTATTTGACCCATCTACCTGTAGCGGTATCCATTATAACGTTATCTATCAAACAAAACGCTATTCGTATAACGATACTTCGGTAAGCGCTATAATAACTTTACATACATACATACATAATCTCACGCCTTCGTTCCCAGAGTGGGGTAGGCAGGGCTACAGAATTATAAACATTTCTAAAAAAAATGTTGATAATTCTATAACCACAATTTGCACAATTAGGCTAAGATGTTTACCAGCGTATTAGTGACAGGTTGCAAGCCCATCGCCTAACAGTACTACAAGCCTTTATTCCCTTAGTCGTCTCTTACGACATCCACGGGAAGACATGGAGTGGCGCTATTCTAACTCGGCAACCACACGAGGCAAGATATAAATAATATATACATAATAAGATATAATAACTTTAATAACCGTTATTTTCGTGTAACGGACAGAGTTGAAAAGGGACGGAAAAAGGACGGAATATATGAACGGACATCGAAAGGACGTTGGTTGCGATATCCAAACGGACAAATATCGTCCTTTCTGGGACGTCGGCCAGTCACGCAAAATGCCTACCTAAGGAGCGGCAACAGCGCGTAGTTCATAAGTTCCATAACGTTATTTAAGTTTAACGTTATTACGATTTCGTTACGGTGTAGCGTAACGTTATGAAAAAATATCGATATACTTAAACGAAATTTTGAGCACTACCGAAATATAACGTTATGAATAATATCTTAAAGTTAAAGTTAAAGGTGTGCTCATGACATGAGCTCTTCCCACTGGGCCTCTATTTCTATTGGGTAAAACCAAATAGCCTTTGCTATGTTGTTGTATGTTTTTTTTTTTAACTCAACGTTGTTGACAATACGATACCATGATATAGGAAATATGTAGCCAGTAGAAATAGAGGCCCAGTGTCATAACCATCATTATTTTAACCGCACCGGCGCCTCGGCACTACTATGACACGACAAATAATTTGTCACTTAAATGACAGCATTACTTTAAAATTCCTGTAATTTTTCCTGTTTCATGGGCCTAGGCCAAAAGTCAACGCATATCAGGCTCCTTAAGTCTTATAAGTACATAACCCTAACCACAGGCTGGTGATATAATTAAAATTAAGTACGTATTTATTTTTGCGGAGCGCATGATCTCACTTGTGATTATTCATCGTATGATAATCCTATTGTAATATTTATTTTATGGTAGCTTTCCAATAAGCGAGTCTACTATAAGTTTCGTTACCGATTCTGTACCTACCCAAATGAGTTCAAGCGATGAAGATTTTACTCCAACACAATTTTTTTCTGGCGATTTTTGAGAAAAGCACTATATTTGCCTCGGCAGGAACAGCAATTGCAGGCTTCGTATTTTTAAACGGACTCGCAAGCTCGTCCGTTTAAACCAATACTCGGCCCGCAATTGCCTACTTCCATGCCTAGGCAATAATGTACTATTATCTGGGACAGGATGGGGAAATTTAAAACGATAGGAGATACAGGGAAACTGTCTAAGGAATCATTAGGTCTTTTTTTGTTAAATCAATTTTGGCATAAGTAGTGATTTTGTCCATGTATCTCCTATGGTTTCGGATTTTAAAAAACACACTAGGTATAGACGATTTACCGAGAACGTGAAATTGCATATTTAGTGGTAATATGTGTTAACAGGCATTCTATATTTAAATTTCCTCTACTTCTCATACCATCAGCATAAAAAGAGTATTAAATAATTAAGTAAAAAAAAATGTCAGCGTCAAATTCTAAATACTTTTACAATGCACTAAAATATACGTCTTACTTTATTGTACTCTCGCAAGTTTCAGAATTATTTTGACTGGGCACGTACGACTGTAAGTAACACAGTTTGCAAACATTATGACAGAAAGTGGCAGTAATTTTGATCCGATTGAGAGTCAAAGTAAACAAATAATTTTAACTGTCATAAATACTTTGAAATCGAACTAATAAAAAAATTAATTCACCTTACACCGCTGCCCAATTAGTTGAAAAAGCTACAGGTGTTTCTCTTTCGACTATTTATAAAATTATGACTGAGAGTAAGAGTGACAAATTCAAAGCAACGGAAAAATTCCCCTCTCAGAGTAAGAAAAAGTTACGTACCTTTTGTCCGTCGGCAGTTGATGATTTTGATCAAGAAGTTATCAGGGGAACTATATTTGTATAATTTTACTCTGTCCAATAACTTAGCAATCCAACCTAAAAGATGAAAATTTAAATAAATGATAGCGACTAAAAGCAAAGAAAGAGCATACTTATTCGACTTGTTTAAGGTAATCTCATTAAATTAAGAAAACAACTTAAATGGTTTTCCTTTTTATGCGAACGGTACAACTACTACATGTGCAATTCCAGGCTCTCAGTAATGCGTTTATATAATTATGTATTATGCACCTATCTTCCAACGTGCGTCAGATAAACGTGGTCGTCCAAATAAAAAACGTGCAGCTAAAGGTTACGCTGATTTTCCTTATGATTATAATTTAAACGACTTAACATTTTTTTATGAATTTGTAAATAAAACAAGTGTTGCCAACAACAATAATTTATTTACCCACACATTTATGCACACAAAGATTTAAAAGCTAGCACAGCACTTATTTGAAATATAAATTAACACCAATCACCGAAAGTCTAACATCCTTGGGTAGCTACACATACAAATTTTCCACGTCTACTTAGGAAATAATATTCACTAGTGGGTCACCTACTCCGGGTCCCCTATTCAATAGTGTAAGTGAGACAGAAGCCGGTCTAAAACCAGGGGTGTTTTCTCTTGAGGAACATTTGAAAGTTGGGTAATCATAACTTAACCCGTGCGTTAACTTGTGCAGCGGAATTGTCAACGACCTAGACGAAAAGTAATTGAGTAAGCAGATCACAGTCACTGTTAGGAGAAAGACAAAAATCTGGCAAGTTATCTTAAAAATCAATCTATCATAAAAAAATCTTTATATACGGTACGAGATTCTACACAGCATTTATTATTACGATTCAATTAGTTAAATATAGCTTGAAAACCGTTGTTTGTCATGGAGTATCAGTAATACCAGAATGTTACCAACGTAGGTATTACTATGGGCTTGACACGTTATCACTATTCACATTCGACAGATTTTATTACAAAAAATATCTGGAAAGGGACTCAGCACGAAGAATATAATATACCCCTCTAGGTCTTGTTTGTTTTACTCACTAATGGGTGAAGTATAGGCTAGTCCGCGATGCCTTACTCAAGAGAAGAACACCCCGGGCCTATTTCTCGAAAATCACTGGACTAATAATATTAGTCCATGCGGTCCATTTTACTAGTAGACTTGTAGATAATTGTATTGATTGAACTAATATTATTAGTCTAGTGGGTTTCGAGAAATGGGCCCCAGTGAGACGAGGGAGACTAGACAAGATGCATAACAGTAACTTTAGCGATTCGAGATGTTGACAAAATGATAGGATTGATCTATCGCGTCGGCTGCCTTTGTCAATTCCATACGTTTTGTCAGTGTTCAAAAATCGCGAATATTAACATATCTGTCTATATAGGCTCCCAGATACCTCCTCAAAAAATTACCATTATAAGTAGGTACCTAAGTAACATCTCCCAAATAAAAAAATAGTAGTAACGTAGAAAAGTTCCTTTTTTGCTACCTTACGTATGAATTGTGGTAACGAAGAAATATCTTAGGGCATATAAGGATGTTATTTAATCATTGCATAGTTTATTCTCCCTTAGGAGATGTCACTTAAAACTAGGTTATAATTTTGGGAAATGCTTCAAATAGCCTTCTATCTGACATCATAACAACTTGACATTCGAAATTGGTAAATAGAAATCGTCAGATAAAAGTAACTTAACTGTTATTCAGCTTCTACACATTACAGAATAGAGGCCCTTAAAAATAAAACATAAATAAAGTACGCAAACGTTTTACATTCACATATTTTCACCTCTATTATCTTAAATATTGTTCAAAAACTATTGTTCTACCTAGTTCACAGGTTATGAAGCGTTCCGATGTTATTTTGTCATATGTAACCACATCGCGAAGTAACACACGGAAAACTAAGAATAAGTAGAATAGTGAGCAAAAAATTCGAGTTCAAAGTCCTGATTTGTGTAAAAATTAACATATTTTTTCGGTGTAGACACAAGGCAGTTTAATAAACCCGTTGCGTTTGTAGAATGTAGATGTTATTATAACTTGGCAAAAAAGAGATTGAAAAATATTGAAGCGCTGCTCGGAGTATTGCTGCTTAAAGTGGCACATATTATTGTGTCAGTTTTGTACGGCGATCTGGATCTCAATGACTATAACGCCTAAGTGTCTGTTCTTTGAATATTAAACTTAATTATGTCTCCATCTCATATTCTTCGCGCAAAAGCACATAAAGCCATCCGTTTTGATTCGTGTGTGGCGTGTTGTAGTTCCACCTGTCACTGTGTTATACCATATTTTGCTAAGCTGGACTCATACTTATTTATTGGTAATATTTTAATATATTAAAAGTCATTTGATTTTAAAATAATTGCAAATTTTGTACTCAAACTCAACGTTCGGTACAAACTTCATTAAATTAAAAGCCCAATAAACTTTCACAGCAATATGTGTGCTCCTGGCTTCACAGATTAAGTACTTCACACAATGCGACACCAATCCCTTAAACGCGGGCGTGGCTGATTTTTATCAGGGTTTTACTCACTATTAGCATTGCTATGGTATATGTATTTTAGTTTTAAGGTGTGCCGAACTTTTACATTATTTAGTGCCTAGTGACAAAAAACATCCATGTAGGTATATATGAGTGAGTCTGAGGTAACAATAGCACAGGTAAATTTTAAGTTTTATAAACACAGGTTGAACAAAAATCACAATGACATCGTTATTTTGTCGATCTTAACGTATTTACCTATATTGTTCTTAACTTTTCGATGGGTACAACATCACATTTACTACCTACTCTGTATCCTACAGTAAACGGTTCGGTCATACTCTCGCGGCCACCAAGTAAGATTTGTATACAATTTTAACACTCTAAGCATGTCGTCGGTACAGAACGTGTTAGAATACTAAAACAAAGGTGTGAGCAGCCAGACACCATACGTATGACCCCGGTTTGCTTACAAATGTATATATAGTTTATGGATAAACATTGAATACATCATACGATCGAAGCGAAGATTCAATCTCTAAATTTAGAAGGTACCGACCGCGAACATGAAGCCATATAATAAGCGGAGGTGATCCATTTTACAATCCAATTCAGTAGTGTTATTATTTCACTCACGCCTATAACTACATTGACAAGACTAACATGATTCGTGGATACATGAGTAAAATAAGACTATTTGTTTTTATTTTTGGTTTGCGAAAAATTTATGTTAGTAGGATTAATCATTCTGGATAGTAAAAAAGAAATCCCGACATGTCACCAGAAAGTTGTTCTTTTTTGTCCGTTTTGTTACCTAAATCCAAATAATCCCCCGGTAACAAAGTGGACATTTGGATTACACTTTTTTGGGAACATATAGGAATTTATTTCTGAAACTTGAATTCAAAATGACGGATGGAAAGTGTCTAAAAAACCATCCGATGTTCAAAAAAAAGATCTTCAACGACAATTCCAAAAAAAATACAAGTGCGTGGTAGGGGTCAAGGTGAAACAATTCGATCGAGCGAATGGAAACAGAATAACATCACTCATAACCTGGCCGCTATTTGACGAATAAAAATAACGATTGTTTACTGACACAGTAACTGCAGTGGTACAAACGCGATACGGTATTAATGCAAACGCCATACAGCTGCGTCAGAGACAATAAATTTAACATGCCTGCGCCAATTTTTTCGCGATGTCCATTTGCACACGGGGATTTGTAACTTTGCATTGACACAAACATGCATATGAATTAATTGGATCGCGCGGTTTGCATCGCTGCAGAAAGTCGCCGTGTGTAACTGGCCTTTCTAATATATTCCGAGTCGTTTGTTCTATGAAGCCTATGCTTAATATTTGGATATAAGGATTATGTCAATTAGTATATTTTACATTATATTGCTTAGTCTTACATAGGTCGAGTATAAAAAATAAAAACCTGCACCTACATCAAAATCCAGGGGAAGTCAAAATCACATACCTTAAATGCGTAAATTTATGAAAGTAAAATGAACCCAAGTAATATTTCCACTTAGTTACACTAAGGAATACCACAAGATTAATTTTGTCAGTAAAATAAATATTTCTTATTTCAATTATGGGAAATAATGTAAATTTCCCAAAAATACAACACTTATATGAAATTGGATACTTTAGTATCAGACAGAAGTATTTATTGCTTAGTTCTTAATTATTCTTCGAGGTGCAAATATAATTAATAGGTACGAGATAATTAATTTCAAAACTTTCCATAACAATATAAATATCTTTGAATCTGGAATATATTTTAAATAACCTTACATTACTAGGTAAATTAAGGTCCACTACAAAAATAATTTGTATGATATTAGGTATATAATATCAACAATAGAAACTTTTTGAGACATTCTTTTAAAAACTATAAATCGAGAACAATAAAAATTTATCGATATATATGTTTGTTTAGTAGGTACTTACAAACAGTACCGGAACATATCAATTGCTTTTGTGGTTATACTATATTATATTATATTATATTTGGCTTACGGTTAGTAGAGAGATACATAAAAAACAGTTCTAACCAAGTATTTATATCAAAAAACATACAAAGATAAATCACATGATTGAAATGGAATTGAACGTATGTACTAACTAACTAATACAAGTGCAATACTGTAGTTTTATTTCTCTACAAATACATATCTGAAATACAATTGCGTTTGTCAACATACAACATTAACAACGAATACAGAAAAATATATATTCAAACTATATCTTACTTTATTATTTAGATACATCTTACACGATCAACTAAATTTTGGGAACTTAGAACGGTATATCACTGACGCACAAACATATCAAATACTAGACACTTTGAAGTTCTTTTCATGTGTGTGAAAGCAAAAAAATCTAAAGACCTGTCTCAAATTCGTTCTGGATAATTGTTTTGTTGTTTATTTACGCCCCATCCATAGTCTTCCCTACTTCAAGTTATCTTTCGAGAAGAATCTTGCAAGTCTGATGACCTACTTGTACGTAAAAAAGTTGCCGTAACTTGTGGGTATATTTATATTACTATAATAGTATCCGAATACCTATCATGTAATATTAACGCTTACTGAAAATGTGATTTTTCTGAAATACCTCATCTCTTTAGTACATTTTTGGCCCTGAATTCGATAGAAACTATCTGATTCCTCTGCGTCTGAAAATGAAAGATGTTATCATTTTTCACGCATTTAAGAGACCGTTTGATTCTGTAGGTAGTCTGTGTATTCTCAGATAAAATTGAGCTGATTCATGATGTGATATGATCTAACTCAAATACCACCTTCACAGGTAAAGATATAGTATCGATGACGTCAGTGATGTGCCGGTCAGCGCTTACGTTATTATAAAACGAGGGCAGTGTGACACCGCTAGGTACGTTACGTAAGTACATGAAACCTACACGTCCTACTCGATAAGCAAAACTAGTATTCCACTACTACATTATTTTTTTCTTACATATTATGAACAAGATACATAGATACGACTAGAACATTGTGTTGGTATTAATGTTCAGAGATTCCCAACAATATAAATAACGATTGGTATTCACCAATTTAAAATCACGAGAAGTAGGTAACAAGAATTCTTATCACTACTAGATTATTAAAACAGTTGCACACGATTCGATATCTACAATAGAAGTATCTGACAAATCGTCTTTACTACCAATTCGCATGCTATCCACTTTAACACGTAAGTATACGTTTAACACCTCAGTGCTAAAATGACAATAGAAATATCAATACCGATTGTCTGCATGCTGAATTAGCGATAACCCCTTTTGTAGACAAAGAATGACGTACCATTAATGTTATTTAATATAGTAAGGTACATAGTGACGATAGATTGTCGAGCCTTTCCCTACGCAAATAAAAACAATGCTTAGCCATGAAAGCAATATGCCCGTTCATTTCATACATTTAGCGAAATAGACTAGTAGTTTTTGCTTAACTAGTTCAAAATGAGGCAAATAGGAAAAGACACTAAAAAAATTGTAATTGTAACCGAATAAGCAAAAAATTAAAAATATCATTTTGTATTGCTAACCATCTTCAAAACCATAAATGAGCGGACTTTTATTTTGTTGTCTCTAATTATCTAATAACGAAAACAAATAACGTACCTAATCCACTGAGTTACGTACGCAGTATTGAATACAAGCTTAACTCAGTGGAATACGATGGGACCCTACGTTATTATTTTTCATTGTTAGCAGCAACAAAATAAAAATCGGCTCAAATGCCTTCTCCTCAACCTTTTTATGGCAAAGAGACAGCAAAAGACCTAACGACGACCGCGGGTAGAGACAGTACTCACAGGGGCTAATAGACGTCTAGGGACAAGTAAACGAGCATTTCCCCTCGCTGGCCTAACGGCACCAGGTGACTTCAAATCGGCCAAATGGGAAGCGTACCCATCACTCAAAGTCGTAGCCATGTGACTGTACTTTTTACTAATACGCCCTATAGCATAAATCTGCTTAGCAGACAACCCACAGTTGTTATATACGCTTATATCTTTCCCAGAACCATAAGCAGCATTGAAAATGAGGCCATGCTCAGTTATAAGATTTTTAAGATGCGCTGCCTTATGGCCTAGAGGATCCGTTGAAAATCCGTCCGAGAAAAAGACTAAACCATGAGGGAAGTTATGCTCCGCTAGCCAAGATACAACTTTCCTTTGTTGCATATCAGGCCTGCCTGTAATGTACAAAATAAGGTAGCCCAAATCTTGCCAGAAACGTACGACATCAACTGCTCCGGCCCTCACTTTCGGATCTCGACCGGTTACAGAAACACTGGCAGTGAAGGAACCATCGATGCTAAATACGACACATTCTGTTTCTGGGGGCACAACAGCCAGATGGAAGGTACAACTGGTGTGGTCCCCTCTGACCACAAGTCTAACTGGGTAAATACCATAAGCAACGGTTTGTTTGTCAGTGAGTGTATACGAGATCCTCCCGGTTTTATCCGTGACAGCCGTTGATAACAGCGTCCATTCTCCAGCTGGAGGGTCTTTCATCATGTGAATGTCGACCTTTTCTCCTGTCAAAGTTATCATGTCCAAAGGACCGTACATAAATCTCGCCGAGAAACTTTGCGTACACCCTTCTTTCACAATGACATCATTGGCTCTATGGTTTGCTGCCACGTTTTTGAGTTTGACAGAGGTCCTCTTTTTCATCCACTTTTCTCTCTCCTGCCCAGGTTTAAAACATTGATTATCCTTATCGTCACCATGGCCATACAGTGCTAAATCAAAATGACCAACTTGGCGTAGTATAAAGGCTATTACGTCGGAACTCTCCCAATAGCTAGCGTGAAACAAATGTGGCAAAGCATTCATAGGAAAATTGGTTAAACCTTCTGGGCAATATAGAGCGTAGTCAAGCCGCTTAGATCCCCACCACTTTTGTTGAAGTGCATTCATAGTAATGAGGGGAATATTATCAACCAACCCACTGACAGTACTTTGCATAGATACTTCAGATAGACGCCTCAGCACTGGAGTAGGTGGCATTTGCAAATGATCTCCAAACAATTGTGGATGACTTTGGATCAGTTCCATTAGATGGTATGGTTGACCATTGCCCAAAGGATATTTGGCATATCTAGCAATATTTATAGGCGGTAAATTAGTAAACCGCGCTGAAAGCAAAGGCTCTACCCTGGCAGCTACAGGATCTGTAGGATGGAACAAGTTATACACTTGTTGAACTGGAGGTTTCACGATATCGTGATACTTGTCATTGGCAATCTTTCTTGAAGCTACAATAACTGACAGTGGACTACCAAATGTAAAGAAGTCAGTAACTTCAAATTCAAGTTTTACTTGATTATCACTTGTTGATGACGACCGCCTTCTAGGAGTTGGGGCTTGTAAATGAGACTTATTCAAATAATTGTCAGTTGGATCATTAGGAATGGTAATCTCTGTATCTAAAATACTGCTCTCGCTATCATGTCGCGATTGGTACTGTAAAGTGCGACAAACAGAGTCATACGCCAAAATAGACCCCATGCTGTCGCCTACTAAGCACACTTGACCACTAAACCCTTTCCCATCACTTGACCTAATAAATTCATTATAAACAGCATTAGCAGAGTTAATGGTTTTGGTAACAGATTCCACATAATCTGGTGAAGAGGTAGCTATTAAAGGAATAGCGCCAATTGGAATAAGGTCATTAGTAAGCGATGGCGAATCTATCGTAGATGGTGAGCAATCAAAACTATAAGGACTCAATGTTGATAACACCCCGAGACTTTCCGTACATATAGAAGGACATGGAACTAACTTTATTACTATATGACCAACTAGAGATGGATAGTGTTGGCGCATTACAGACTCAAAAGCACCTTTAAATGTAGTTACATCAGATTTTTTTGCGGTCATATCAATATTCGCATCTAAAACGCTACCACCATGGAACACTAATATTAATACAGTAGTTTGGCACGAACCATGAACGGGTGTCTCCGGGCAACCATCAATGCTCTGATGACTTTGCAATGTGCCGATTCTGCGAGAACCTCTTTCCGATGTCACTCGTTTTAAGAACGACGGGTTGAAAATGCTGTCTTCTTGATTATTATCACCTTGTGTCGGAGAAATATCAATATCGCCTTCGTCAAGAGAGCACATTGATGACCATTTATTAAAGGAAGTTTCGCAATCGTAAAATTCATCTTCAGAACCAGTTTCTGTCTCTGACTCCCTAACAAGCGTTTCCATTCGCCAGTTAGCTGCTTGCGCCTGCAAACTCTTGATGGATCCAGAAGAAGACGATCTGGGATTTGATTTAGAGCTTTTGTGTTCTGAAGGCGGAGTGCCCTCAGGGCTCAAATGCTTTTGCATTCTCTTTTCTAAATTATTCTTTTTGGTCACTAATGGAGTTGGCACGTCTTCATTTTTCTCAAGGCTGCTCATAGTAGCCGCGAGAGATTTCGAATTATCTTCAGAAAGATCTTGATCTTCACTTGTCTCTCCTGCCATCTTCTTTTGCAACGCTAGTTGAGTCTGTCGTTCTATTTCTCGGATGTCTTCCATTGTCAAGCCGAACCATTCGTCTTGCCAAGCCCACGCTTGCCGATGAGCCCGCAGCATTGTTTTCCGTAAAGCAACATCATGAATAAATTTCTCTAGTTTACTTTGCATACCCCAATATCGAAATTCTACCTTACAAAGCTTGTAGGCACACATAAGAGATTTCCCATTCGGCAACGGTTGTGTTTTTCCTTGTACTTCTTGCCAATAATCCTCCAACCAAGTCTCAGGTAAAGGACCTCTATTGCATTTCTGTGACACGAACAGTGTCGGGTCTTCTTCTTTTATATAATCAGCGCCATAAAGCTGATCTTTCACAACATCAATAACATCAACTACTCTATTTTTTAAATCACTGCCAGACAATTTGAATACATTTTCTTGGTGGCCATTATCACCATAGTAGTAAGTTTCTATTTCTAATGAGAATTTTTCGACAAACGGACAGGTATACCTTGTTTTTGTGTAAGGGTAAGCGTTCCAGGCTTCTTCGGATACCGTTAAAGCTGACTTTGGCAGTAGGCTTTTGAACCATCCTGGTAAGTGGCTACCAACATGGTATATTTTTTGTGTGTACTGACCTTTACCCCCTGGGCCATCTTCATACGGTTCATTGACCAGGATTTCTACTCCACTACCTTCACCGGAGCTCTCATCTCTGCTTTTCTTTGCTATCATATACAGCTGCGCGATCCTATACTCTTCTACGGTAAGAGGTAAAGGAATTCTATATTCTTTAATTAACATTGTGACTGGATTGTTGACTTACTAGGACCAAAAAGATCTGTAACAAAAATAAAAAGCAACTTTAATATAAATATAGTGATAAATACCATAACCTTAATTTAAATAGTAATTTTGTTAATTAGAAATTAAACTTAAAGAGTACAGAGGCTGTTTTTAAAGGTAATATGAAAATTATTTCAGTAGGTACCTAAAAATACTGAACAAACTGATTGTGTATCTTAGTGAAGAATCAAGGACAGTGAAGACTTATTAAAAGGTTAATTGTGAAGATCAAGAGACCAATTGAGCCTAATTAAAATCAGTTAAAAGTAACTTATAAGTGATGTAAATGATTTGCATAGCAAATTAAATGTTTATTTAATCAAAAACTCATCTGGGGTCCAAATGAGATGTAATAGCAATTTTAATCTGTGCCCCACCTTTAATCATTTTCCTTTTCGCAATTCTTTATGATTATGTTAATTCGTTTTTTTTTCCAAATTGGACTTTATGTGTGGCAATATTATTTAAATGCCTGTATACAGTAGAGTTCATAAATATGTGTTCACTTTTGTACCTTGTCACTTTAATAACTGTGACAATTCATGTATGACAGTTTAAACATGACATTAAATAGACCAGGTACTAAAGTGTACACATGTTTATGACCTCGACTGTACAAGGCAATAATGTTAATTGTCAGTACTATGGATATGTGAACATACAGTGGTGGTCACATAAATAGGGACACTTGTTTTTTCCCATACAATTGCCTAAAAATATAACTTTTAAATTTTGACCACCATTCAAAAAGTTCTTGACCAATTTTATTGCTAAATACAATTTAATTTAGATCATTAACTTTTTTATCTTATCTTTAGTGCTGACCCGTCCGTTATGAACGCGAGGTATTTATTTTTTCAAATCCTTATAAAATGAAAGATCCGTTTTCAACAGAGATGAATTGTACATACATTTAAACCTTAGTTCATTAATGAATGATGAGTGTAACCAAATATTAAATTAGTTTAGAACTTTTTGAATGGTGGTCTAAATTGAAAAGTCACATTTGTAGGCATATGGGAAAAAAACAAGTGTCCCTATTTATGTGACCACCACTGTATGTATGTAGTAATTTTATTGTAGAGTTATCACTATCAAATCAGCATTCTTAGGATTTTGTTTCGTTTAGATAAGGTTCCATTAAGCTAATAAGTATGATTCATTAATTGAAAACTTGTCCAAAAAAGTATTGAATTTTAAGATTGAATTGAAAATTTTATATAGTTTAATATAGCACTTAGAAAACATTGGTGCTTTTCATATTCAAATAAACAAAAAAATATATTCTTACATACCAGTAATGCCGCAATCAAAGTTGAGTAGCTTTTTTTTAATAGCTACCTGCCTACCTCCTTCACACAATTCTTTACATAGATTAAATTGTATCCTGTCCCAACCCACTTATGCTACTGACTAAATAATCTTTACCCCACAATCACACATAGCAGCCCTAACATCAAAACTCTTGGGATTGGTTTAAGTTATTCAGGCCCTAACTTTGTTTATTAAAATTAATAGACATTACCATAGAGCAGGGTAATAGCTAACTTCTTAGTTGCGTTCCTCATTTATGTAATGGCTAGAGGAAAAACACAAATATCCATAAAGTGAGCTGAGCATTATACAAAGTATTTTATATCCCATTAGGCTAATGGCAAATACCATTTATTTAAAGGTCAAATGAAGTAGATGTGTGTTTAATCCCCATTATAAAGTTCCAAAAACCCACACACTGTCAATTTGGACATCAATTATGAAAATTTTTCTTGAAAAAATTAGACATCCTCTTTTTTGGATTTTACGCAATAATGATACAGATCGTAAATAATTATATTGTATTAAGTGCAACATGAATGACAGCTTACCTGTTTTTACATATTTCACACACTAATATACGTTTCACAAAATATCACATCACAACAATAACACATTACACAAACATAATTTATTTCTTTTTACACAAAACAAACCCTCGTACGAGGAACTACAGATGAACTTTGACATTTACAGCGCGCAGGCTCGACCCGGAATGCCAAAACGCCTCAAACGCCGTTCCTTTTTATGTAAAGTTGAAGTTTCGAAGTAATACTCTGACCAAAATTTATGTGGTAAATAAAACATATTTTTAATTGTAATCTTTATCATATGATTATTATCTAATGGCACATCTAAATAAATTTAAACACTACAAACAATGGCTCGGTACGATATCGCGGAAAACCGTGCACGTACAATGGAACGTTCTTATTTTGCCGAGTCTGCGTAAATGTCGGTCGTATTCATAGTGACATCCAGTAATTTTGCATTTTATTTTCGAGTTTATTACCTACTAAAGTTGTTATATATTTCTTAGAACATAATTTCCAGTGATCGGAATAGGTAGAGTATATTTACCTAAAGTTTGCAAAAGGACATAATATAGAGTGGTTACAACCGGGTGAAATATAAATTTATTTTTATTCAATTCCGGATTTCCGGTATTTTTCTGGTACTAGTAAATGTAGTAGCAAGGAAGTCTCCAGTTTATGTCTCTGTTCTACGAAGTTTAGGTAAATACACTCCACCTATAAATTAGATACTTAAAAGAAATGAGTTACAAGCCCTTTTTATCACAAACTAACATAAAATATCCCATACCGTATCTTATTTTATCTTACAGATGGGCCCTTTCGGATACACTTCGACCCTTTAGGATCTTTTGTGCAATTACCCTCTTACACACTCAGCTGTTCGAATGTGCAGGTTTCCTCACGATGTTTTTCCTTCACCGTAAGAGCATCGGGTAATGCACTTAAGTTAGAAAAACTCATTGGTTACGATCACGAGTCGACCGCCTAAGCCACTAGGCCACCGACGCTCTCTCCCATACCGTAAGTAAATATTACGTATATTTAGCCGCGGGGGTTCAAACTCAGGACCTTACGATCACGAGTCGACCGCCTAAGCCACTAGGCCACCGACGCTCTCTCCCATACCGTAAGTAAATATTACGTATATTTAGCATTAAAAATACCGGAAATCTGGAATTCAATAAAAATAAATTAAGATTTCACCAAGTTGTAACCACTCCATATTACGTCCTTTTTCTAACTTTAGGTAAATATAGTCTACCTATTCCGATCACGGATAATTTCTATTTATCCACTTTAATAAAATACTTAAAAAAGAGTACAACCGCGTACTCTCCCATAACATTCAATTAATTTAGTTTTGTAAGTTCGTTCATTTAGTAAAAAAAAAAAAAAGATCTAACTTTTTGTCAACTATACTTTTTTGCGAAGTCATCATCCATCAACCCTACGTTAAATCAAGGTTAAATGGTTAAATCCAACAGTGACACTAACTGCCGAACTCAGAGACGTCAATTAAATTTTAGTATAGTGTCGTGTTGTCTTATTCTATTGCTATAGCAAAGAAAGTGAACTTTAATCAACCATTAAGTTTAGTTGACGTCTCTGAGTGCGGCAGTAAATCACTTACTAAAAAAACAACATTTCAGCAATGACATACCTTATGTTATTATACAAACAATTTTAACTTGTGCTTGTTTAACTAAGCGACTATACGTCATGGAGTTTTTAACGTTATTTTCGATTCAAAGCTAATAAATATATATAGCAAATGATTGTTTTAATTTAACCTAAATACTCGCAAATAATAGAAAATGCCTGACGCCTAGACCCTGGTTTTAAGGGTTACGTGGGTAATTCATTGTTACTTATATTAAAAATGTTTGTTTTTTCCGTCTTAACGGCATGGATATTATATTGCAGAGACGTGATATTTTAATTTAAGTCAGGAAAATGTAATAAGTTATTCCCGAAAAAAATATCTACGCGGACTAAGTCCACCTCATCACACCTTTATAGAACTGGTGGAAAATCAAGTATTAAGGCCTTTAAATCCTATTACACATAGATCGTCATGACCTATGTAATACATTAAAAAAATACTTTCAGTCATTTATCATGTTATGGTACGATCTTGATACCTACTTGATTTTCCACCAGTTCTGTAAAAGTAGGTATGATGCGGTGGACTCAGTCCGCGTAGAATTCTTTAGTTTTTCCGTTTTTCCATTGTAATAAAATAAGGTTTCAAAATAAAAACATATCTTTGACGTTGAGCATAAATAAATACAAATGAATTACCGTAGTACCTAATAGTCCTAGTGGTACCGTAATAATAGTTCATAATAACTTTATTTTATTAGTTCATAATAAGTATTTATAGGACATACTTTTGTCCTTGATGTTTCGTAGGTACAAGGTCATCAATTCACTTCTCATGGTTTAGCGAAGTGTACTATTAAATCATTTCTTCAATAAACTATGAATATTCCGCAGTTAGTCCTAGATGATGGACAGCGGAAGATCGATAACAGTCGGTGGCTGAAATAACCGCCACCGCGTTACACCATAGAGCATAGAGCATAGAGCTGTGTATTAGTCTTATTACCAAAGGTAATATATATCAAAACTCACAATGCAAATTTCTACTCTATCCTCAAAGAAACAAGCATAGAAATGGATCCGTCGCGTTTTGTATTTGGTATTTTAAATTCTTTGCGCGATACTCGAACTCGAAGCAGTGGGGTGGGTACAAATGGCGGACTATTTATTTTGAGTTGTTTAGTTAAAGGTTAAATTCACTCACTACGTGTGCAGCTTGTACAGCTAAATTATACATTTACTGAACAAAGGTCTAAAACGCAGTCTATTTTTATTTTATGTTTTTTTTTCTTGTGTTTTATCCCAGAATACCCAGAGGGAAAGGCAGAAATGGTTATACTTTCGGTGTCCGAGGTCGATAAATTGGATTATTTATTGGGCCTTCATCCTTAACCACTTAGCGAAAATTCTGTACCTACTCTTTCAGTTTTATTTTTAAAAAAAGGTCAGGAGTATGGTAAAAACTTTTTAAACTGGCCATTTCTGTTAAACACATCTCTTTGCTAATCAGGTAATTTCATAAAATTCGTACAGTACCTAACAGCTGAATATCAGACGACGGAACGTCTTCCCAGTCTAGACTCCTAAACTCCTTAAATCAGGGATCGTATACCGGTATTATTTTCATACAAAAATACCGGTATTCAATTTCGGTTTCTCGCTTATTATTGAATATTTTTGCTGTTCAATGAATTTATATAATAGAATAGTGTTATTACCTAAATTAAAGTCGAAAATATCAAGGAAATAATGGAAATTAAGGAAGATATTTTTTTTTTTATTAATACTGGTATTGATCCCTGCCTTAAATAGCAGGAACTGTCATTGTCAAACATATGTTTAGTGCTTATGTATGACCCCCTTTTTGTATTTAAAATAGAAAGCCTGGCGCTTACAGTTACGTCTTTCCAACGACAATACACGTCAGAAGCACAATCGAGAATTGTTTCGAAAGATAATGATAATGGTGTCCCGAATGTTTTGAGCCGACTATATGTAGGTACTTACTGAAATGGTACTAAATTTTTTAATGCTTTGAAAAGCAAATGTTGTGTACAGTTCGACACACGTAAAAAGAGCCCTGAGCGACCTACCTCGCAGTGAGCAAATTACGGACCAAATTGGTGGGCGCGGCGGAGCGTAAACCGCTAAACCGCCGGTTAAAGAAAAGCTAAAAAAAAAGGAGATAAAATATGTTTATTTCCTAAGTAGGCAGCTAAACGAGTTTTCTATAACCCTTAAATGCATGATGTAGGATGCATCTACACATCCTACATAACAAAAACTCGAAAATGTTTACCAATAATCAGCACACTATCACGTGTAATAGAAATTTTAAGAAACTAAAAAAATTAAATCATGCATTTAACGGTTAAAATATTGCGTTTTTATGTCACAGATAAATAGTAAATTTATTGACCCAGTGTAGACGTATTTATTAAATTTATTTTTTTGATGGTAACACAGTGGACCAGTTGCCCGTTTCACGAACCTACAAGTTACAAATCTGTGGTCCTAGTGAAAAAGGGTACAAGTCGACTTAACCCGTAATAAAAAAGGGTATATACATGAACGAAGTATACTAGACTTAAACCCTTTTTCACTTGATCTTGAGAAGACTTTTACCCTTTTTCACTAGGACCCCAGAAATTACAAGCAGAACTCTCCTTCTAGCAAAAGTTAGAAAGAGACTTCCGCTTGTAATTTGTAACTTGTACTGTTGTTTTGGCCTCAGGGGCCTGTTTTATAAAGCTACAAATTACAATTTACAGGTTACAAATTTCCATTTGACACAACCTCGACCAATGACGACCAGCGGTATGAGCAGTGTTGCCGGTTTAGACCTGTAAAATTGTAACTTGTAGCTTTATAAAACGTGCCCCTTGTTGTCCCTCGGTTTTGTACGAAAGCCGTGGTATATGGGTGGCTTTAGACCAAGCGAACGAACAAGAATTCTATGGCATTATCTCTAATGCCGGCACCACACTTCGCTATTCGCTATTCGTTATTCGGCTTATGCGCCTACATTCGACGAAGTGTGGAGGGTTTATTCGTCTATGTTTTCTTTATTCGCACGCATAACGCGTAAGCGCGATAGCAAATATTTCAACAAATACGGCGCAGCCGCATAACGAATAGAGAATAGCGAAGTGTGGTGCCGGCATTACGTTTTCTTTGTAAAAATAAAGACAAAACATGTTCTAGAGCATTCGCTCGTTTGGTCTAAACCCACCCTACCTGAGTTACCAGATTTTTTCGCAAAAAGGTTATTCTCATTTGGGTAAATTAATTGCGCTTTTACTGACAATTAAGTGAATTAAGTGATAAAAATATAGTTTATGCCCGGTTTCGGTTAACATTGTCGTAAAAATAAGACACTAATTAAAAGGCAAAAAAAATGTCGATTCACCTAATACGGTTTTACGAAGTACAGGCCATTTTAAAATAAAGTCATGTGGCGCGTTTTTGTGTACTTAGAACACTATAGGATAACTGCCCAAACCAATAACGAATATTTTGAATGTCAATAATTTTGCCTTTTAAGAGTAGGTACCACAGACAAACAATAAATAAATAACAGTCTAACTGCAGTCCCGAGTCTATCAGGCCTGGGGCCTGTTTTATAAAGGTACAAATTACAATTTACTGGTTACAAGTTTGCATTTGACACAACCTCAACCAATGACGACCAGGGGCCTGTTTTATAAAGCTACAAATTACAATTTACAGGTTACAAGTTTCCATTTGACACAACCTCCACCAATGACGACCAGCCATTTGAGCAGTGCTGCCAGTTTAGACCTGTAAAATTATAACTTGTAGTTTTATAAAACGTGCTCCAGCCATTTGAGCAGTGTTGCCAGTTTAGACCTGTAAAATTGTGACTTGTAGCTTTATAAAACGTGCCCCTGACAGTCCACAACAATAATTAGCCTGTCAGAATATTTGCTGCACATGTACCGAGTACCTATCCTTGCGACAGTGTAGTCAGATAACCGCCTTGGCTGAAATACATATAGCGTTTACATAGACTATAAGCTAAAAGGAGTAAATCCATAAAAGACATGCTTTTGCCTCGCGCGGGGATGATGACTAAAAATATTGATTGGATGCCATGTAGGTCGGTTCATATCAGTCTGCCGGACTATTTAGTTTAGTTGATCTTTTGACAAGCTAACTTCGGCCGACGAACTGTTAGTCTGTTGTGCCCTTTACTATTATAATAAAAGGGATATACAGCAAGTTTAAATAGTAAAAGTCATTATACCAAAAACATTTTATTTAAACATAATTTCAACTAACATTGATCTTAACTGAAATGCACAAACCGTATGTACTGTATCTGAAAAAAATATAACAGTGTACAAAAGTAAAAAAATGCAATAAATATATCAATAACCTTTCTTAATTGTAACAGTTTTTTTTATATAAAATACATTAAATGTTATTTCCATATGTGATAAATAGTAGCTTCAAAAATATTTTTCTCTTTATATTAATATCTTATAATACCTGCTATAGCTCTGTAAAAATACATAAAATATCTCAGTTTCAAGAATGTGTTTTGTTTGTGGAGTTTTTCTTATTACATTTATAAAAATAAACCTATTATTATATGAACATCAACTTTACATTTAAAGGCACTATATATTTTTTTTTTTTTTTTTTAGCTGTGTGGTTGCCGGCTTAGAATAGTACCACTCCATGTCTTCCCGTGGATGTCGTAAGAGTCGACTAAGGGAATAAAGGCTTGTAGTACTGTTTGGCGATGGGCTTGCAACCTGTCACTAATACGCTGGTAAACATCTTAGCCTGATTATGCAAAATGTGGTTACAGAATTATCAACAAGCTTTTAGAGTTGTTGGCATTTCTGTAGCTCTGCCTACCCCAAACTGGGAATAAAGGCGTGAGTTTATGTATGTATGTATAAATAAATCATGAAATTAAACAATTACTTCCCATTACGCCGTTTTACTTTGCTTAACTTAGAATCTATTATATTTGACAGCCAAAAAAATCTTAAATACAATTGATTTAGATCGCCGATTGTAGTTGTATTACTAAGCCCGGGTCATCAATCAATTAATCTTCGATACATTTAGGGTTGATTGATCGATCAATCCGTGTGAAAACACCTTTATTTCAAACCGGCCTAATTTAAAAATCGTACGGTTCAAAGAAAAACTAGATCCAGTAATCTAATCAATGACAATCAATAAATTGAATATTGATCAATATTAGTAAAACATAATATTGTTCTAAACTTTATTCTCATGGATTGCAAAGTTTTTATTTTAACGTTTTTTTTGTTATATTCTGACTTTACTATCTACCTACCGTAATATAATTATATCATGCTATATAACCAACCACAATAAGAAAAACTTTACTTCATAATAAAAAAAATGACTCCATTATTTTCCAGTGTTTTCGACTCACGAAGTGCTCCACTACTTATTCCTACTTACAGTCATAAACACTAATATCTATACGGCCATCGCGCCAAATATATGTTAACATAGGCCTTATTACCAGCGGCTTAGGGGCGTGTAGATATATTTGTGAACATATACTATTTATGACTATGTAACGTCAGCAGCAGAAGTAGCTACGCAATCGAAGAGGTCAAAATGATCTACACTCGACTCTATTGTCACGAGAATATGTCGTATCTAGATCATTTTGAGCATGTTATTCTGCTTAGCTACTTTGATGCTGACTGTACATTGACGGAACCATGCTCCGTAAATTGGTGGCGGGCGCTCCGTTAATTAAAAACACCATTGCTGCCTTTGTGAATCTTATCGTTATAGTGTAGTAAGTGTATAAATTAATAAAAACTTTCTGACTTAGGGCCTACTGTTGTTTTAACGTTTATAAAGAACATTAGAAATTATCGTATTGTTAACTCGGACGCCATTACTGTCAAGTAAATAAGAGCTATTATAACTGACAATACGATAACATGTCAAAAGCAATATATTTTTACCGAGTAGAATAGAGCCCCAGTGCAATATCTTCAAGCGGCCTTCTGGATTAAACTTCTTTCTCACTCGCTTGCATATGCTCTTATAAGTCTAAGCGAAATTACCCAAAACCGAAAGTCTTGATCTATTGAACTGTAAGGGCTCATTTATGGACACACGGAGCGAGCCACAGTATAAACAGTTGTTCGTCTTCAAACAAAGGTATATCACTTGCTTGCATGTGTGCGTGTCTACCGTACGCGCCGCGAGCCACCCCAAGCAAACTCAATAGGACGGACCGAGCCGGTTCAGTCGGGGCCGTGCCGTCGCTGCGTTTGATTGCGTGAGTGTTAAGTATCGAGCGTCGCGCATCGACGCAACCCTAGCACACGAGCGGCAATAGGTAACAGAAACTCTTAAAAGGCCGGGAGACGAACTACGCCTAAATTCCATACCAATTGACTTGTCTTATTTAGTAAACACTTTTATAACCTCAAAATGCTCCCTTTTCGCCTAAAATACAATTTTGTCATAAAAAAACCATCCATGATGTAAAATCTGGAAAATTGTGTGCAAAATGTGGTCTGTAGTAGCTTTATTCAGAAGAAAACGGCCATTTTAGCCAAAAATCATGCATTTTGAGGTCATAAAAGTGTTTACTAAATAAGACAAGTCAATTGGTATGGACTATACGTTTGTATTTACACTTACATATAAAAAAATCAAACATATGGCGTTGTATAAGAGCGTTCATGTTGAAGCCGTAAGCGTTTTAGTAGAGGCAACACACGCACCGTGTCTTTATAAAAGAGCCCTTAAGCGAACGCTAGACGTACAATAATTACTTTGGTCCATAAATATAATAAAAACTGATGGATTACATTCTATTCACGCAATATACAGGACGGCTATACGTTCAATATTTATCACGTCAGTACTGTAACGTGTTTCGTAAAGTCCAGACATGTAGTTTATATGGAGGCAAAAACTATACAGACATACGCAGTATTTACTGATCGTGTAATTTAGTAAATACCACAGTATTTATTGTACGTCTAGCCTTCGCCTTAGATTCGAGCTGTGTTTTCCTAAATAAAATAAATAAGAAATAAACTGCTTGCTAATAGTGATCTCCTCAAGTCGATATAATCTTCGTGATGTCGATAAAGGATTTGTGCAGCGCTTCGACGAACTGGGTACTGTCGTTGTGGGACTTGTAGCTTGAGACGGCAGCTCCCAGTTTGTCGGGGAAAGCTGAGTATCTGGTGACAAATGTTTCAAAATTAAAAACATTTATTCAGTAAATTGGCCACATTAGGGCTCTTTTACACGTCGGTAATATGGAGTGAATCTACTAGTTTATACATACATACATACAATCACGCCTCTTCCCCTTAAGGTCTGTACCCACTACACCGTATCATACTATGACCGTAATAGGAACGTGTCAGACAAAAAAATATTATTTGTATTGAAAAGGATGCGACTATGCCTACTGGACCGTTCCGTCACCGACCAACATTTAATTACTAATTACCTTTCGGGCCTGATACGTTCATAGTACGGTCATGGTATGGTACGGTGTAGTGGGCAGAAACCTTTAGGGGTAGGCAGAGACCACTTCCTTCCACTTGCTAGGATCCAGACAAACCTCCCTCGCTTCCTCCGGACTCATAAGTCACTTCATACACGTGTGTTGGTTTAGGGTCTCCTGACCTGGCCCTTTCTTAATATGTACGTCTCTGATCTGATCGTGGAACGTTCGCCTTGGCCTTCCCCTTCCAACATTTCCATTTACTCTTGCCTCATATATTTACTAGTTTATCCTTAATAATATATAATATTGTTAATGTAGGTTTGATTGTTACATTTTCTTGGTTTATCGCCTGAACCAATCCATGGGAGATTTGGAACAGATATAGTTTATACTGCTCTGCTAAGACAAATGGAGGTAACTCAGACAAAACTCCTGTAGCAAATGCAACCTTATTACTTATATTAGAGGATTGAATTTGCCTTGGCTATTGAAATTGATACCTCCTATGGCTTATGGTGGCAGTATAGCCCGCAGCAAACGTAATGCTAAAGGCGGCCATCTGCTATAGTAGTCGAAGGATTCTATACTCTAGTGGTAACGAAATAATTTAAAATGCTTATAATTACTATGCAGTTAGCCGCCTTCTTTAGTATTAAGGCACGGAGGTCAACTTAGGCGCAGTGCCCGAAAAATCAAACAGTTTCTGGGGGAATAGATATTAGGTCGTTCGCTAGTACTTATATAGAACCACTAGCGACCTGCCCTCGCTTCGCTTCGGTTTATGTGAGTTTTCTGTAACACCCGTACATAAACCAGAATGTATTATACATAAATTCCTTCCTCTTGAATCACTCTATCTGTTGATAAAAACCACATCAAAATCCGTTGCGTAGTTTCAAAGATCTAAGCGCACACAGAGGGACAGACGGCGGGAAAAGACTTTGTTTTATACGATGTAAAGATAAATACTTATGTAAGTACATAGAAAACGTGCAATACTCAGGAACAAATACTACACAAATATCGTCGTCGAAATAATATAAATTTTGACATTATAAATGTACTTACCCAATCCCAAAGCCTTCAGCAGTAACCGGTCCAAACCCGCCACCCATAACGCTAGGCGACGATAACGTACTAGTACTAAGAATAGACTTATTCAAGAACTTATACTCGTACGAGTCAAATAGTTCGGGCCGAGGCAAGTTCAGATCTTCAGCTATTTTCATTAGAGCGAACAAGTGCCGATCGAATCCTTGGCCCATGGCGGCTTCCTTGACCAATTCTGAATGATATTTGGAGCATTCTTGCATCATTGCGCTTAGTTCCCCTTGAGAGGTCTTGTTTAGGTGGAGGGCTTCGCAGAAGGCCTGAAAAAATCAAAGGTAATCACATGACAAAATGGAATGGGTTCTATTCAACACAGTAAAACCATATTACTTTTGACTTGTAATCGTATTGTTTTGTAAATAAGAGCTATCGTAACGTTGATAACTTGATAACATAACCCGTCAAAAGCAATATTGTTTTCCGTATTAAATACAGGCCCAGGTGTATATTGGGTTGATTAACGATTTTTTGTCATGAGTTTTTTTTCGAGTGTGTAGGGACTAAACAGATACATAGGGAGTTTAAGAACCTGGTAGGCATACTTATAAAACATTTCTCCTTTCAATGGTAACACGGTAGACCAGGTTCTGTTTGAAAATACTTAATGGTTTGAGGCTCCTGAGTTACCAGTACTTTTAGCAAAACTGATATACTGATTTTGATAACTTATTTGCACTTTTACTAACAGTTAATAGAGTAAGAGAGTCGTTAAAATAAAATACATGTATACGAACACTGATCAATTGTAAGATTTGGTCAAATACTAAGATACGCGTCAAGTTAAAAAAAAGAGTTAATAACCCAATAATTGGCATCCATAGTACCAGTTATTGCCACCTATAATTAAAGCCGTATTCTGAGTGGCCTAGAAATCAAATTCTTTCACTCTACCGCAGTTCCTACTACCATACTATACCTTAGTTTTTTCCGTACACGGCCTCATGGTTTCCGTCCTTCCGTGTTTAAAAGCCGACGTACTGCAGGATTCGTAGGTACCCACGAAATTACCTCGCATTAGGTGGTATGCAGCCTGTATGGAAAAATAAGTTTTATTTTACTGTGGCAAATAAAATTGATAATTAATTTCACTACGTCCGTTGTATTGTGTGTGAGTATGACATGGTCCAGGTATTGATCAGGATCAGGTCGTGCCGCTGACGCCACCGTCGACCACAGCCGACACAAGTTTAAGATGAAGGGCCTGGACACAACACCGCGGCACGGCGTCGTTAACGTGACACGGCGCGGCGCCGTAGAAAGGCACGTTGCCGCGTCGTGCAAATACACGGTGCCGTGTGACAACGGCTTCAACTATTTTAAACTCTAAGCGCAGGACATTGGGCTTAATATTGCACTTTATAATGAATGACGGCACCGTGTATCTGCACGTCGCGGCAACGGTCCTTTCTACGGCGCCGCGCCGTTTCACGTTAACGACGTCGTGCCGTGGTATTGTGTCCAGGCCCTAAAACAGACTTTGTTTCGTATGAATCAGTTGTAATTGGCACGGCATAGCAAAAATGTTTGGCGTGTGAGGGACAGGTTTTCGACGTAACGAGTTCAAAAGATGAAGGACAACGTACGGAGGGTATGAATAAAATTGGTAACAGGCTAGATTATATATTTTTTATGCTGCCAATCTTTTCAGTGTGCTTATTAACGCAATTGCAATCGCAATCGTTTTCATTTTGACAGTCCGAAGGCGAGTCTGCATACAAAATGAAAACATTTGTTCCCGTTTGAAGTCGATTGCGATTGCGAGTGCGGTAGGCCAGCAGTTCTTTATAAGGATCAAATGTATGGGACCAACTGCATTCAGAGCACTGCAAAAGTAATTTTCTATAAAAGTTACTATATCGACAGTGGAAAGGTAAAAATGCTTAAGCGCCACTTTGGCCGAAATTGAGTTATATATACAGTTTAATTTCATTTTTTTTTCTGCCTCGATCTGTCTAGGACCCACGTCGATCGGAGCACTTTTTTGGCGCTTAAGCAGGCTAATTTTTCACGTTTTTTTGAGAACGTGACAACTAAAGCGACGTTTATTTTGATGTTTTTCGTGTTAAAGCATGTTAGTCATTTAACCTTAGGTAAAATGTTGGTATGCAATCGTATTAGATTTTTTTTATTCTTATCTTTAGTCGAGTTATTACTGTTAGCAATTTCAAATTATTGTGATACATTTTTTTTTTTCGTATTAGCATTTTTATCTTCATGCAATAATTTACTATTTGGCGCTTAAGCAAAAATGCTATTCCACGTTTTTAAAGAAAAATGTGTTTAAGCACAATCTAGGTCATCTCAATCTGTAGAATTAGGATGTTAGAAGAATATAAAATCAAAAAAAATACTATTTACTTTGATTTAGTGAAAGTAGACATATTTCATTTTAGACTGTTACACTGCTTAAGTCTTATTTCGGATTCAGTTTCTTATAAAAATATGGGTTTTCAGTACTAGTAAGAAAAAACTCGAAAAACATTTAAGAAAATACAAACTTCGCTACGCAGTGTAAGCTCCCATTTATCGCATAAAACATGTTGAATCGGGACACTCAGTCCATGGTGACGACGAGCGCGACAGTGATGATGTATATAATAAGTAAGTGCATATCTTGTGAACTTTGCGATGTCAAGCATCTTGTGTGATAATACTGATAATAATAATACGTATATGGCCACAGCAGCAGCTAGTAGCGAGCTGTTGGTCCCGAGGGAAGGTCCTGTTCCTCCCCTCACGCTTGCCTTCACCGGCCGGTTGGAGTGTACGATGACGAGGAATAGACTCTCACCTCTGGCTATCTTTTATTAGCCGGTCAGAGTGGAGTTGCAAGAGCGTCGTTTAAAGTCCAGATGCACCTTTTTGACCATCTAAACTACTATTTGGAACTAATATTGCCTGTGTGGTACTGCGTATTAAGGCTATTTTAGGAGACCCATTTCATTGACTTGGCGAGTCACTGTCTGTCATTTCAACCAAAGTAATTGGCATTGGCGTCATAGGTTTATCAATAGCCTAGTTTACCAGTCCATCTCATTTAGTCTTACACTAACTGGTGTCTGCACGTGGGAGCATTACATCTATAGTGTGAACTCAGGGGCAAATGCCAGTTATTGTCCCATCACTTTACTAAATTAATATTGACTAAAGGGCCTCTGCATGTTGGCTTCCGCTCCATGTACGCCTTGCAAAGTTTTCCTTCCCATACAAACCTACGTATGTAATTTTTAAATTTTATTATATTAAATTAAAAAAACGGAATCCAGTTCCGATCTTTCGAAGTAAATACAAGTAGAATGTTGGCTAGTGGGTATAAAATCAACTTTGTTGTGAACGTATCCCCTTAGTTGCTATAAAATCAAACACTACAATTACATTTCCTCTTAATTAATTTGCTGTAAATTCAAATGTTATAAAAGTTAATTTCTAAAATCTTCGCTTAGCATAAATTTTATATACTTACCAAAGTCATTTCGTCTACTAATCATCAGCCATAAGATTTATTTAGTACCTATATTACCTTCAAATCTCGAGTATTTACTTGCTATAATCGAACCAACATAGCGAGTGGTTGTGGAAGGCGGAGGGCAATCCCCGCATTAAAACGGAGATAGGAGGGCAAGGCTCGCCATGAAAAATGAACCTTACCAATTTTTTTTGTAAGGTAGGTAGGTTTTTTAATATTATTTTGTTCTTCAGAGCACGAAATAGGAGCCGAAAGCCAAAAGGGCCTCGTCAAACACAAATATATAAAGAAAATAATAAGTATAATGAGTGAGGTTTCATATTATCACTTTTAACCGTATTCATTATAGCGTGAAAATTGGCCTTTGTTTGAGTTTTAGGTTTAAACGATTAAACATTGTGAATATTATAAAAAATAATGATAAAGGTTGTAATTGTATATAGGTTGTATTATGAATATTAGACATATTAAAATTATAATTTCTAAAAGTTTTAGAACATGGCTTTTGTAACCAAAATTATAGCAAGTGATTTAAAAACATATGACTATTTAGAATATAGTTCTATGTCATTTGAATTTATAGCAAATATGTTACATCCTATTTTGAATGGTAGGTTCCAGGTAGACTGGTAATTCAGGCTGGTATAACTTAGATTCTTAGTGAACTGTTAATAATTATTTTTATAGTTAGCAGAAGGAATTCTATCGATTCAATAGATTTTTGATGATGTTTTTAATTGCAATCTGCAAAAAAATATATGAAAAGGTTATTTTTCAACCGACTCCAAAAATTCGACACGTATCTGGGTCAATCAACTATTCTTTCTCACTAAAATTTTGCAAGTACCTAAGAGTTGCAGGTATCTAAAACTTCTACCAATAATAATGGTTTTATTTATGCAGCTATAAACTTTTCAGGATTCTTTAAAAGGTCATTGTATAGAACCCATTATGTTAGGTTAGGTTTATGTTATAACAATCCCGAAAAGTTTACGATTTCAGATAAAACACCATTTCATATTATGAACCATTATGTATCCCATTATTATTGAACTTTATATATTATGATACGTACCCGTTAAAAAACATTTCGGTACTTCTCTCTCTTAAATGACGTCAAAGTCACTAAATATTAATGTATTATTTAGAATTTAAGCTTTTAGTAGTCCGTGTTGAAACAAAAATGCTTGCTATAAACCATTTTATACTTGAATTATGAGTAAAATTAGGCAGTTAAGTGATATATAATTTATAAATAATAAATAATTAGTGGCTTTAAGTAAATTCACCATCCAAGATAACAGTAATTATCATTCGTTAGATTTTTTACTTTACCAGTTTGTAGAAAGATGAAGTAATATAAGTAAATTTTGTATTTTCTAGACATAAAAAATATGTACCGTTAGTCATTTTTGTTTATAGTTAGTTGCGATTTAAGCATTTTTACCTGACTGACATTTTTGGAACTAGCTACACAATTATTGCTTAAGCGACATCTATCTCTGTAACTAGAAGAACTAGGTCAGAACTTGTTTCATAAATAAATAGCTGGCATATTCTAACTTATACATTTTTATTTTCATGGAAATAGTCGTAAAACTTTTTGAGATATGATTTTTTTTCTCAAAAAAAAAACTTTAAACCTCATTTCTGTAAAGTTTCCAATATGGCGCTTAAGCATTTTTACCTTTCCACTGTCGATATTAAGATCTATAGCTAGGTAAGTTCATTGAAACTCTTAAATCTTGAGATTGAAATCTCATTGGTAAAATAAAACTGCCTAGACATGTTCTTCCCGTGGACCCTTATACACACAAGTATGCAAATGTAAGGCTAAAGTAGTTTAACAACAGTTTACCTGAAAACCAAGTTGCATCACACAGTCCGGACTGACTTTATATTTCTTGCAAGCCCCTTTTGTGAGTCCTTCGTATAAGATGTAGTCAATGCTCAATGACTCGCACCAATTCTTGTATTCCTTCGTAGCTTTCTCAACAAATTGCTTTGATTTATCATCCAGTTTGAAATCTAGGAAGTAGATAGACAAATTATTTAATATCATCATCGTAGCTTGCAACACATGCACATTTAATAATTAAAACTGATATTTTTTAATAAACTTTACAGGTAAAATAAAATGATGAATTTTCGAGAAATATGCAGAAACTTTTAAAACTCCTATAAAGATTTGCTTTTGTTGAAATACACCTAACTATGAAGGAAATTCGACTAGGTCGACTATACTTAACCTAATTCTTATTTTGATATTGATATTAAAAATGCAAACGAGCTTACATGCTACCATGGTCTTTTTTTCAATTGACTTTTTACATCTGACAATTGTTAGCGGGATGTATTTTGCCAACGTCAGATTGGACATCGGTCACATCCGGATGTTGGGTAAAAAGAACTTACAGGTGGTCTTTACAGTTTGCAATAGCAAATATAGCAAAGCTCCTTGCAATAACCAAAACGTTCACTTACCCAACTTACTAACACTAATATTGCTACTGGCAGGCTTCGTATCAGGATGAACAAAGGGTTTCTTAGTGGTTTCAGCATATATGTCCTCGAAGAATCTCAGGACAGCCACGCCATCGCCCCAAGAGTGCTCGAAGTTGATGCCGGAAACGCCATCGGCGGTCACGATCAGGCTAAAGGACTTGTCGAACCATCTACAAGGTTAAAAATTATAAGATTAACTTTCGCACACGGTTTTTTTTCAAGAGCAAACCCATTTTCTATAAAAAAAGGGTCCCTTGGCAGCTGTCCATGGAAAAAAGTATCTTATGTCTGTCTCCTGCTTTTAAATTATTTATTTACAATGACCAGCTAAGGCGGTGGTTCGTAAAGAGGAAACAAACAAATTCGAAGGTGCTTTTGGGTTGTACTTGTGTCTCACTTGCTCTCATACACTCTTATTATGAGCGAGTGAGAGAGATGTACAAACCCGAAGCACCTTCTATGAGCTGACAGACTGTATTTATCTTGCTCACTAAGATACCGGACTCATCCTTATCTAACAATTGTCGCTCATTAACGATATTGGTAGAATAAAAAAAAGTGAAAAAGGCACTAATAACTCAATTAATGGCCTGCATAACCGGCGGACGGGAAGGCAGAGGATATTTAATTTATCAATGTATATTATTTGCTATTTCAATTGAAATAAGATATAAATTTCAATGCTTTGAGACCGACCTCGGAGCATCGCAACGTATTAATTTAATCATACCTGTTTAATCCGTCTCCATGAAGATAATTCTTCAACAACGCATGCTTAGAATCCCCGATAACTTCATCATCAAGCACCAGATTAAATATAGCGGAATCTATCTTCTTCAGAACTTCGCCGTTGCCAGTTTCTTCTAAATGAGCCCGTTGTTTTGCCCAAACATCTCTGTCCTGGCTGGTCAGTATGCCCAGAGGGTGCTCGGCTGGTGTCGCGCTATTTGATACAATTTGATTTAAGTTAGCCATCATTTCTGTAGGTGAAAGTAGATTACCTGAAAAAGGGAAAGGAAAATTCGACAAATTAATATGTACTAGTACAATTGTGCATTTCTTATCTTATATTTTATCTACCTTCCTAAAATTATGAATGCAAAAGTGTGAAATAAGTCTCTCGGTTTGGGAAAAGTCACATTGACTTACATAAGAGTGTACTAGAGCAAGTGAGAGAAGTACAAGTGTTTTAAGAGCTATCGTACTAGTGTACAGCCTGTAAATTCACAACCATGGAATACCTAACAGTTCCCATGGGAATAGCTGTAAACAACTTCTACTTGGACAAAGTCCAATCTTCTTCTATATAATATTATAAGGCAAACCTGACTCACTGACTTAGATATCAACGCACAGCCGAAACTACTGTACCTAGAAACTTGAAATTTGGTACGGGGTTCCTTTCATGATGTAAGTGAACACAAAGAAAGGATTTTCCGAAATTCGACCCCCAACGGGAAGAAATAGGGGGAGTAGCGGGAAACTAATTCTATGCGTACGAAGTCACGGGCGTTGCTAATGAAATACAAAAAGTTTCTGTCAAAAATTTCATTTTTGGGACTAGCTTTTGTTGCTTGACTGTACTTTTTTTTGCAAAATCTTAAATCTCTAAACAGGTTTAGGATAAACTCTATTTAGTTATTTATAAGTATAACTTACTTTCACTTTTGCAAGTCACTCAATTTCTAGATTATTATTCATACCTAACCTACTAGCGGATTGAATAAATGAATGAGTCATTGACCCCAAATATTTGCAATTGCAATGAATGCAGTCTACATACAGGAGTTCAAGCTTAGATTGCATGCTTGCCTTGACTTGCCTTGATTTGACTGCATAATGCTAACTGCCAAGAGGAAATTACAGGAAAAAGTGGTACAATTGGTACAAGCCATTTATATAATTAAAATTATTATACACTACATAGGCCTGTCTCATGCATGAATTAATTAGTATTCCCAATTATTAATACACAATAATATTCTCAGTGTACCAGCAACTGAAAACCACCTGAGACCAGAAATTGAAATGCCCATAAGTTCATTTAGAGGGCGAAAATTTAGATTGATAGATTATTTAATCCTTGATGGAGATAAACAAAATAAAGTCAAGGTCTGTCACTCAAGTGAGCATCAACATCAGCAATAAAGATACAATTTTAAAACCTATCAGAAACACTGAAACAGTCAGAATTATTTAATTAATAATTACAGATTCAATCAAACATAAGTGTAGTAAAAAATTGGAAATAAACTGTGCCACAATCCTTACCATTAGCATCCAGGACATCAAACACGTAAAAGTTTCCCTTTCTTTGCACTAGTACATGTCTGCTGGTTGGGTCTCTGAAGATCTTATCTTTCTTCAATAGTGGGATGCGGGTGGCACCGAAAAGACCCACAAATTGACTCATGTCCAGGGGAAATGCCTTGAAGAGATATGCACCATACCTGGCACAAGATTAAGTTAGGTTTTAAGTGTGTTATATTGTTAAGTACATATTTTTTAAGCATGAACTTTCACAAGGGATAATTGGTTATCTTTCTCTCTTTACCTGACTGCAGCTAAGCAAAAGAAGGGTAATGATTTTGACACCTTATGTATGCATGTATGTTTATTAATATGTATGGATGTCCCACCCTAGTATCGTTCCTAATTAATTGATTTTGACAAATGAAAATGAAATTAAAATATTTTTTGACAAGAGGTGTCTATGGATTTGTCTCTATTGTGCGATGGTCATAAGTTATTTTGATTTATTTTGTAGCTTTTAATAGAAATAATAAGATAATTCGTGAATCTTGACCAATGTTATAATAAAGTTAATAATAAAAAATGTTATTTGTTCACCATAGTTCTTCTCCAATAATTTAATTTCAACAGTTACATTAGCTTCATGTCATTATTCCATTTAAAATATCAAATTATCCTTGTGAATGTGTCAATTCAAATAGCTGTTAAAAATTATAGTACCTATTACAAACCATGATACAGCCTCAGGCAACAATCCCGTAACAGTTCTAAACAGAGGAGTGTTACTCTTCTTTGGATTCAAATGGAAAACCTCCGGCTCCAATATTTGATTCCTTAAGGACTCCATAAACCTCACAGCACTAATTAAAAGGTTCGTGGACCGCACCAATTGGTCATTGTACGCTGGCCGTGTATCATTTTGGAACACTATTAGTGGATTGTAGTTGATAGGGAGAGGTTTGCGATCTCGTAAGTATATATCGAACCAGTAGTCGGAAATGTAGCTGGTGTGTTTATTAGCTTTGTCCTTCGCTATAAGCTTCTCTTGTAACGTCTTACCCTCATTATTTACAAAGTTATTCATTCGGTTTCTAGCTTCGTTATATTGCACATCGTTCAAAAGAGGTCGTAATGCGTTTAGGTAACGGTCCGAGGTTTTATTCAGTTCTGGTATCGGTAATCTCGGTAACGACTTTTGGAAATGCATTGTAGGTACCTTGCTTTTTTGTAAATATTGATATTTCTCATCGCGGCCTACTTTTGAACTACTGGCGTAACTTCTCGATATGTTTTTTAAACATTGGTTTTTATGTACATATTTGTTTAAGGCAAACATGTTTCACTTCGTTGTTAGTGGGAATTCGTTTTGAAAAACGCGTTCTACTTATTTTAATTTGATACTTTATACTTAAAATAATTTAAAGCTACAAACTAAACTCAATAACAAGATTAACAAGGGAATGAAATGAACTGAAATGAACTTTGACTACTCTGACGTCCGTCCGTCTCTGACGTTGACAAGTCAAGTTGTCAAAGAGAACTTTTTTTTTTAATTGAGCAATGGAGCAGGTTATGGCTTGGCCAACTTTACACAGTGATTTTATTTCTGTTGTAGCGATATACTATTATGTCGGAACCCAATATTCAAACCGCGGATAGATAGGCTTACTTCGGATTGAAATTTGACACATTTTGTATGGGCAAATGTCAAATTTTAACCCGTAGTAAGGCTTATCTATCCGCGGTTTGAATATAGGGTTTGGCCGTTAATTAATATAATGGCTCAATAACAACATTGACGGTATATCCACATCATTGCTTCAACGCCAGCGACGAACGAGAAGAAACGCAGAGCGGTTTCAGACTAGCGTTATTTCTGCGCGTTTTTACATGCGCGCTTACACGAGCGCCACAATTCGGGGCCAATAAACCGAACGCGCGTTACGCGCTCATTCCAGCGTGTTCGCTTGAATTAGTCTGTCAGTCTCAAGAAACGAATAAAAGATATACAGGGTGTTATGCAGAAGGTTGGACAAACTTCAGGGAAATAAAAAACAGCTGTTCCATACAGTGCCGGATTAACCCTCCGTGGTGCCCTAAGCATTTTCGTGCGTGGTGCCCCCTGTGACCCTAGCTATTACATACACAATGGCCTTCCTTAAGATTTCGTAGTTAAACTGTACTTTCGTTTGCCGTTCTTCAACCCAAGGACAAATATCTAGACTACACATGATATTCATATTGATTGATACCTATTCAATTACTTTTCTTCTCATTCACCCATAGATTAACTGCAAGAGAGCCCTTAGGGATAAGTTCGCCTCTGTCATCTTTGTGTTTTATTACGTTTTGTACAATTAAGTACTTACGCACATACATACATAAAAGTGTGCGGTGTGTGTGTACAGATATTCAGTTTGATGAAACAGTACGCCAAGACTTCCTAACCTTTAAGACAAGGACTAGATTGTTTTTATCAAATATATTATTTTTAAACTTATCTTTATAAAATCTAATTTGCGACTTTTGAGGGACGCAAATTGTCGAATAACAACATTATACTTATGTTTCCGTAGAACATCAGATTCTAAGTATAATCGTAATATATGTATCGAGCCTTTCCTGCCTCATTGTAGAACGCCTTTAATTTTTCAGTATTTTTAGCCGACTTCAAAATAGGAGGAGGTTCCATTTTGCACTGTATTTTTTATATGTAGGTTCACCCATTTTTCTGTCAATTTTGGAGCGATTATGAAAAATCTTTTGTTGTTTGATAGCGCATACTTTCTAGGTGGTCCCACTGTCACCAAATCTGAATTTGATGAGGGGATCCATGGAGAATTGAGGGAATGTTGGTATTTTCAGTAACAAGTCTAGAATTTGCATTCAGTGCAGTTGAGCGACTATGACGACAACTATCTTAATCGAGAGACCTTATCGCCAGGAGGAGTTCCGGTGGCCATCTGTGGTTTTCATCATCAGTTCCAATTCATAAAATGTTACTTTCTGAATGCAAATGCTGTACTTGTTACTAAAAATACTTAAATCGCTACATGTATGCCTATAGTAGTTTAGGAGTTCCCTCAATTCCTCACGGATCACCTCATCAGATTTAGAGTTAGTGACAATGGGACCAGATCGAAAGTATACTCTATCAAATCAAAAAATCCTACTAATATTATAATTGTGAAAGTTTGTATGTATGGATGTTTGTTACTCTTTCACGCTACAACGGCTGGACGGATCGGGATGAAAATTGGTACACATATAGGTTAGGCCCTGGAATAGGACATAGGATAGTTTTTATCCCGAAAAATTGGACCGTTCCCGAGAGACAAAAGCTATTGTATTATCCACTAATCCTATTAATGCGAATATCCTACTAATCCTACTAATGAGACTTATCTATATCAGTCATTACGTTAGACGTTAAAGTGACATAAAATGCTACCGGTCACCGATCATTAAATATTATAAATGCAAAAGTTTGTGTGTTAGTTTGTTACTTCTTCACGCTGCAACGAATGGATGGATTTGGATAAAGTTTGAAATTGAGATAGCTTAGGTATACCCCGGATTGAGCCCGGATAAACACATCATCGCAATTTACGCGGAAGAAGTCGCGGGCAGAAGCTATTTACAAATAAAAAATATATCTTTCAGCGATTTTGGAAAAACTACTCCTAAGGGATAAAAGGGGAGTGTAGAAATTTGTATGAATTTCGTCATATTTGTGGTTAAAAAAGTGAATATGGGTATTTAAGCTACTACACATAAATAAAAAATATTACTTTTAACGATTCTTAAAAAAATTACCTAAGGGGGTGAAATGGGGGGGAGAAGTAGTATATCGAAGATAAATAAACTCATAGCTATGAGCAACGATATGATAACAGCTGTAATGTACTGGGAGTAAGTAAGTATTACAGTTGGTTAGGTTAAGTTTTTTGGACCGAAATTAAATACACTAACTAGGTATTCTTTATTCTTTAAAAACTAATTGGGCACTTACACCTACTATAATACTTAAAGCACTAACATCTAAATCATACAATTCGTTTAGCGTGAAATAGTGCGACTTTAGTTTATACATGAAAGTACAGCGACAAAGTTCTTCGCAGCGTCGCGGACGCCGGGAGTTTAAATAGGAGCGGAAAAGCCCGCTCGCGCTCAATGCGCGCATTCATCGAAGAACTTCGTCCTAATTGCTTTGTTTGGGATATTGTCACACTTAATTTAATTAATACAAACGTATTAATTAAATACAAAATTGTGATAAAAAATGTGTATTTCATGGACAGTTGTATGCGAGATTTGAAAGAGTATGATAAGGGTTTGTGTATGGAAGAGTTGCTAATCAAATGCCTCTTATATGCCGATGATCAAGTTATACTTGCTCCATCGGTACTTGAGTTGCAGGAGATGGTGACAGTGATGAATGAAGGATTTAAGCAAAAAGGGATGAAAGTAAATGTTGCCAAGACCAAGGTCATGGTGATAGAGAAGGACGAGGAGATGACTGAGTGCGTGATAAATGTAAATGGTGAATTAGTAGAGCAAGTGAATGAATTTGTGTACCTGGGAAGTATGTTTACAAGAGATGGTAAGTGTGAGAAGGATGTCGAGAGGAGGGTGAATGCTGGAAACCCAATTAATGGGGCCCTGTACTCCTTTGTGAGCAGAAGGGGCGTTTCACAAAAAGCGCGACTGGCTGTTCACAATGGAGTGTTGATCCCTACTCTGATGTATGGTAGTGAATGTTGGGTGTGGCAGGACAAGCGTGAAAGTCGTATAAACGCAGTTGAAATGCGCTCTTTGCGTAGTATGTGTGGTGTGAAACTGATTGATAGAGTAAGGAATGAAAAGGTCAGAGAGAAATGTGGACTAAAAGAAGACGTAGTGACTAAGATTGAAAAGGGCATGCTTCAATGGTTCGGTCATTTGGAAAGGATGGATGAAAGAAGATTGACGAAAGAGATATACAGAGCAAAAGTGAGTGGGAGGGTCGGAAGGGGCCGACCTAGGCGTACTTTTTCGAATCAAATCGGAGAAATACTGGAAAAGGGCCGTATCTTAAGTACCCGAAACCGACGTGCATGCATGACTCGATGTATGAATGTGGAAGAAGCGAAAGAGATTTGTCAAGATCGTAGCAGGTGGAAAGAAGTGGTCTCTGCCTACCCCTCTGGGAAACAGGCGTGATTTAATGTATGTATGTATGTATGTGATAAAAAAATCTGCAAACCAATTTCTTTTTGTTGTATCGTAAAAACGATAAAACACACAAGTTTTAAAATTTGGTATGATTATACGTACAAATCCTAAAAAAACAACAAATACTGAAAACCGGTCAAGTGCGAGTCGGACTCACATATCGAGGGTATTTTTATCGACTACGATTTCGACCAGAGCGATTCTAGGCGCTGGATGTACCTACCTATTTACATCATATACTACAAAATATGTAGTATAGAATGTACATAATCATATATTATATGCGTGCGCGAGTTTGTTACTCTTTGCTAAAAGGGATGGACGAATTTGGTTACGTGCAATTAGGAATAGAGTTTGCTTAAACACTGGATTAACACACAGGGCTACCTTGAATAATAATCACTGTTCTCGTAGGATGGCAAAATTACTAATTCTACGCGGACGAAGTCGCGGGCGGAAGCTAGTAATTAATAAAACCGGTCTACCATTGACAGAGAAATCGGTCAACATACATAAAAAAATGCATACAGTGGAACATAGAAACACCACCATTTTTGAAGTCGGTTAAGAACAAAAACCTGTGTGTTTGTTTTATAAAACGCTTATTTTCATGTTTGAAAAAGATCTCTCTGCTGAATTCATCATCATTAAACTTAGAAATATCCGTAACACGTATTATTGACGGTAGAAGTAAGGGGGTAATCAGGTATATAATCTATCAATTATACTGTACGAGGGGTGATCTAAAAGTTTTGAGAATCAGTAAGAACCATATACATAATGATATTCTTTTAATGTGGACTATACCATGGCACTAATGAAACTTAAATTAGAGAAAAATAATGTAAACATTATTCATTTGTTTCCCTGTGATAGCTAAACAAAAAACATCTGTATTAACAATTTTACAAGACGGCAAAAATAAGAGTTAGTTTTGTAATAATTTGGAGTTGGGTGGAAAAAGTTTTGGTACACTAATAAAAAATATTGTTATTGAAAATGAAACCTTGATTTATCATTATAATTTAAAGGATAAATAAGTTATCATTGCAGTGGATTTTTCTATCTCCAGCTCTGTCACATAAAATTTAGAGTGGTTTTTTCGGCCTTTTCCAGGATTATTGAGGCCTACAAATAAATACTGCGACATTCTTTATTAGCAATTGAGTTCAAATAATCTAGGAGAGTTATATAACATTATTGTATCCTAATTATGGCAAAATAATAAAAATAAGCTAAAGAAAAAAAATTACTAATTTTCGGCAGGAATTGTGCTTCCGAGCCTTCTAATTGATAAGGGCCTTCTAAAAATAAGCTCGTCGACCAAAGATCAGAACCGATAACCGCAGCGCTCTCCCCGTTATTTAGTCCTAACTTTCGACTACTAATTCTCATTCACTAATGTTCAAAAACAACTACATAAAAATCACGAGCTGGTGATGACATAGTGAAGGTACAAAATTTGGCCTCCAAAAGTAAAATAATTTTTATAGTGGTAAAATAAAACAATTGAATGACGTTAATAAGTGTTCGGAAATATAGAAAGTGTGCTCATTCCAATTAAAAAAAAACGATTTACATATCTCCCATTTTTTATACCGATTATCAAAACTTTTGGATCACCCCTCGTATCATTCATAGATAATTCGCAGAAATTGGTAACTTTAAATTGGTCTCAATCAATCGATTTTCGCGGGAAAACCAAAATTGAATGTCTCGTTCTGAAACCGAAAGCGTTTCGTTTAGAAGTCCATAAAGCGACTGCAATTTTATGAAGCTTGCCCATAGCTTGCCAAACACTGTAATTTTTCTTATAAGCTACATTGAGATTCGAGATTCTCAAGTATTTTTCAAGCAATTAAATTTCATTTTCTGATTTTTGATCTGAGATTTTGGTGCCCCCTGACTCGCGATGCCCTAAGCAGCTGCTTACTTTGCTTATTGGCTAATCCGGCACTGGTTCCATACATTTCGGCTGTTTAGCTCTCAAAGTTTGTAAGGAACAGCTGTTTTTTTTTGCGATTTGGATGTTGGTCCAATAATAAAAGTTGATGAGTATGACCTACAGGGTTAGTCCCTGAAGTTTGTCCAACCTTCTGCCTAACACACCGTATATCCCGTGTCAATAAAAGAGATATATATTAATAGTTGATCGCGGACTGTTCACACTGCCGGCGAGAACTCTTTTTTCACTAATTTGTCGAAAAAAATATATGGGTCCCGTATGAATAAAAGAGACGCACATTATATGAATAGTTGATTGCTGGCTTAACTCGCTTCCCACTTATCGTCGGCGCAGGGACAACTGCCTTAGTGCACTTACGCTCACACGAGATGCGCGTATGGCACATTTGCGCGTTTATGAGCGTACATTAACGAGCCTATTACGCACTGAGAAACCGCTCCAAATCCGTTACAATTGACGGCACATGATACCAGAGTATCACAAGACTTGATTGGTTCCCGAGATAGAGGCGACTAGTGTTTATACCTACTAACAATCATTTATGACAGCGCTAAGTACCAATTTCACCATACGATGTTAGCCACTTAACAGACGACTAGAGCGTTAACAGCTGTCAAAATGTATGAACTAACAGTCGATTAACATTGATTAAATTTGACATGCATCGTATGGTGAAATTGGTACTAAATATAACTTTTTTGAGATTTATTTTTGTGTTTGTAGTAACGGCTTCGGAACCCTACACTAAGCAAGGTGCGAAACGCTGTTGCCCGGTTTTATAAAATAGTTTAGTAAAATAAAAAATACACCATAGTTCATTTAAAAATTCATTTACTATCTTCATTAAACTTCTCGCTCTTGATCTTTCTACTGACGTTTCCTTGTTTTTCAGCGTCTTGTATCGCTGAAAAAATGGCGCCTCTGTGAACTTTTTTTAAAATCTTTTTGTCGTGAAATGGATGGGTATGCGCAGCAATTCTGTAAAAAAATAACAATATTTTGTGAAATACTAGTTTTTAGGTATAGTAGTACTTAATAGGTATCTGTAATTTTTTGCGGTTGGTAACTAATTTTGATTTATAGTGATTTTAATCCACGATGAGATGCCGTGCACCAACGTCAATGTCTTCAATTTCAGTGGTAGGGCGCGCCATCTTGGATTGAAAACATTATACAGGTAAAAAAATTGAGATAGGTCAATAAGGGCAGCTACTGGAACAGTTGCCGCCATGTGAAAATGATCTTTAGTTATAATAATAGAAACTATTACTGTCAATGTCGCAATAGAAATAAATAAGGCCGTTGTAAGGTCAAAAATATGGGTGTCAAACTCGAAGTTAAATTACGGACCAATGATGGAAACTTGATTCTTATTATGCAGGAGTTAAGGGTTATTCATTTGTTTTGCAACAATCAATTTATAATCTTAGAGCTTTAAATTAAGAGTTAAGTGTCCATTATTGGTGCCTGCCAGCTTAAAGTGTCCAACAGTCCAACGCTGGTGCCAATGACAATAAATATAATTTTAGAGCCACCACTGCACAGTCACGAGATTAAATTTGGTACCCACCTTAGGTCCAAAGTCAATCTGACATTCTACAACAATAAGGTTGAGTTTCCTAAAAGTTACAAATGACTTGACATCTCTAATGACATTGACGACTTCAAGCATATTTTCCTTGAAATGGGTCCCAAATTAACGCTCGTGACCGTACCACCGATACACACATGTATGCAAACGCCAGGCAGAGATTCACTAACCTGTGTAGAACCATGTCGTCTTTAGTCACGACGTGAGCTGGACATTTGACTGGCGAAACGTAGTCGACACATCGCCATTGTCGACTGTTATTTCTATTAGTATGCTTTAAGTAGTACACAAAACGGTTCAAAATCATTTGAAGGGAGCCTTGATTTGATACTGTGTATTGAATTGCTGCTGGGCCTGTTGAAATTTTTAAACACATATTTCTAAAGAAATTCAACGATTTAAGGATAGATCACACGCGTGCTCAAAATACGCTGATGCACCGTAAACGTACCACCACCACCACCAACACGTTGAGCGAGAAGCGAGTAGCGGCTGTGATCAACTTTGAATATAATAGGGAATATGCATGGATTTCTTTTAATCACATTTCTCAACAAAATATAAAAATAGGTACTGTTAGGCGATGGGCTTGCAACCTGTCACTAATACGCTGGTAAACATCTTAGCCTAATTGTGCAAATTGTGGTTATAGAATTATCAACAAGTTTTTAGAGATGTTTGTAGTTCTGTAGCTCTGCCTACCCCACTCTGGGAACAAAGGCGTGAGATTATGTATGTATGTATATAAAAATACAGTAAAAGAGATCACCAAAAGTGAAATTAAAATAAAAATCGGCCAAGAAATACGGATGACACAAGCATTTTAAACTGCTAATTAGACAGAGGGATCCGCTACTCCGTGTAACGTCAGGTAAAACTTCGGCCATGTAAACTCCATGTTAAATTCTGTTTTGCTAGAACGAGATAGGATCGAATCTTTGTTGGCTTATATCTTGGTTATTTTAATAGCTTTGCAAAAAATGTTATGTCTCAACTGTTTGTTCCATAAATCAGTTTTATTGAAGCTGCGAAGAAAAGTCATGAATATTCCCTATTATGTGTCTCTTTTATTGACACTGTATCTACAGGGTGGTACAGCCAAGGACTTTAATTGTTATGCCACTATGGAACCCTGTCGCATAACGTTAATCATTCATTTAAGCGTAATTTCTGTCATGTGGTTTGACGCTGTCATTATGACAGGGTTCCATAGTGGCATAACAATTAAAGTCCTTGACTGTACGCGATAAACTGTACATATTGGAAGGGATGAAATTTTAGGTTAATTTATAGGTAAAACAATTTTTTTCAAAAAAATTTAGGCGTTGGTTTTTTTTTACAGAATGTCAATCTTTAATAAAGTTTGGGTAGTATACTTACTTGTGACGGTTTAACTTTTGATCTAATAGCCCAAAAAAGATAAAACAAAATGAATAGTATTGACATTAGTTCGGTTTATAATAATTGATAATAATATTAGACCAATTAAAAAAAATAACTGAGTAACTGCTTTTTTTGTGGAAAATTACTGCAAAAATATCATTTTGTTTTCATAAAAACACGATTTTCTCAAAATTTTGCGCATGTATTACAATTTTTTTCAACGTTATTAGATCTACAATTAAACGAGGAATAATAATAAGCAAAAAAAAAGGTGAATTATATACAACATTTTGAGAAAATCGTGTTTTTATGAAAACTAAATGACATTTTTGCTGTAATTTATAAAAAAAAATAAGAAGAATTTTTAAAAATTGTTTTACCAATAAATTAACCTTAAATTTCATCCCTTTAAATAAACTGTACATATTATGTACAGTTTATCGAGTACCACCCTGTATATCTTTAGTTCGTTTCTGGTGCGAGAAAATAGTCGATATATAATCGCTTCCTTGCCGGTTAGACAAGTGCCTTGTGCGTCACGTTTTTAACGCATGCGTCATGTTGAACATGAGCGTTTTTTGAGCACCGGTGTGCACGGTATAAACGTGATGCATAAATCACGTCACTGCGTTTATGGTGGGTCAGCGTATTTTGAGCACTGGTGTGGTCAATTCTTCAGATTTGGAACAAAAAATGCACGTTGGTGGGGGCCACCTGTCTGAATTATAATTTTTTTTTTTTTGGGATATCACCATCCTGACGGTGACACGCGTTATTATTGCATTTGACAATTACACTCAATATTACATCGATAATCAAGAAAAACTGAAACATGAGACGTGGCAAGAAGCATCGAAATGATGAATAAAATGCAAATCTGCCGTACATCAAGGAGCCGATTGTATCAGCCCAATGTCCTCATCCAATTATATTTTTAAACGTATGTTAAGTACTTATTTTAAAGTGTCATGTAAAGTATTATAAGTTTACTTGTAAACATTGTGCACCTGCAATTATTGTCAACTTTAAATAAAACTGCATTTATTAATGACAGTGAAAAAAATACTAAAATTATCTAGGACAAAGTCTGTCAGGTCAGTTATACTGCCGACACTGTTGTAATACTAAAGAAGGCAGCTAACTGCATAGCAATAGTATAAGCATTTTAAATTTAATGTCGCTATAGTTTAAACTTTTTGAACTGAGCTCTTCCACTTACCTGTAAACACAATTGTCATTGTATCTATACAATCTTATTATCTGCTTTTGTTCTCGAAACCGCCAACAAGTTACTTTACGAAAAACTTTAGAAGTACATTACATGAATGTTGCATTTTCAACCTTATTCCTTGTTGAGTAGGTTTAAAATGGCCTAAAATGGGTAAGTTCTTGTCGAGTGTCGGGCGGTTGTAAAATGCAAAAAAAGCTTGTCATTATTCTATTACTGTATTTTGTAGTCTATTGAGTAAAGAAATAGAGTCAATAATCCATGTTAACCTTCGAAGGCGGTTATAATCTGCTGTTACTGCTAGCTCGTTATCCTAATTTGTGGTTAACTACACAATGGCTTTGTATTATTAAGTGGATAAGCTCAGTTGAAAAAGTACTGTTGTTAGTTGGATACCAATAGAGTATAGAACTATAGAATGCTTTGACAACTAGATAACAGTGCCTTCTCCGGCAGATTTTTGATCTGTCTTGCGGCAGATATATGTATGGGTCTCAGGGGGCCTAATATAGCTGCGTTTATCGTGTGACAAAATGTGTATGAAGCATCCGTCCCTTTCTGACACGTATATTAGTACGAGAGAGACGGATGCTTTATCCACATTTTGTCACGCGATAAGCGCAACCATACTAGACCCGCAGATCACACTTTCACCATCTTGACAATGACAGGTGACATGTGGCAATACTCTATACATTGTAAAGTTAACAAGCTTTCACATCTGTGGGATTCAGATCAGCTCCGCAATGTACACTGAAATGTCATCTGTCACCTGTCGTTGTCAGGGTCACACAATAAGAAAATATAGCATAGAAATCGGACTATAAGACGTACTTAGCGTCAGCTATCTTTCTTTACTTTTTAGATTACGTATTACATGAGAAAAAATGAAACAAAAAGTAGGCTGTTTTTTCTTCTTTAACTGTCATTGTCACAAGGTTTTACACAGGGACTTCTTTGTCCTTCCTATAGGAAGGTTTTGTCTTTCCTTGTCTATAGGCCCAAATACTATAGGTGCTTATAGGTCCAAATCACGCCTTACTTATGACGATGTACCAAATCACGAAAGAACAGCTATAGATTCATCTCTTTCCAACTCACTATGAAAACCATAAGTAAAAAGAAGTGAACCATAATGTTCTGCTTATTTAGTACGGTTTCTATGCCTTAATCTTTATTCTGTGGCCAGGGTGGTGTCATTAGGCTTCTTCTAGGCATTTTTAAAATGAATCTTGACTGACTTACAAACTTGTTTAGTCGTTACGCTAACGACGTTCTCCTCGTCAACCATAGATTTGTCTTCCATATCCGCTCTTTGTAAGGACTCCATGAAGGATTCGTCCACCGTTCGCACGTTCTCCAAGTTCGTGGATAAAATCATTTCTTTATCGTCGTATTCCCTAGAAAAATAATATATAATTTAGTCATTGTTTACTTTACTTTAAATTTACATGTTTGATTATTTATTTTTAAGCCGTTCGCTGTCATTAGAAAATAAAAACCCGATCACAATATAATATTATGGCGTCTAGAACTGATCTGATGATGGAATTGGAAGGTGCGCTTAAGAGAATTGCGAGGCAACACTTAAATCGTGTAGCCGTCAAAAAAATCCATACAAAAACTCAGGGCGGTAACGTTTCTCACCCCCTAAATCAAGTCCAATTTCTACTATTTTAGAATATGTTGTAGTTATTATGAGTATGAGGTTTTACGTTTTCATTTTTGTTCTATTTTTTTCATAATATCTACAACATATCCAAAAATATTAAAAATTGGACTAGGTTTCAGTGAGAAACGTTATCGCTTTCTCTATGGATATTTCAGCTTCACAATCTTTTGACTCCAATGATAGGCATTGTTATCTATTGTGAAGTCCGACCGCAAATTAGCAGTGCAAAATGAAAATCATAAATAACTAAAGACTTCATATGAATAGCAACTTTACCGCCTAAAGAAGAAGTTTCAAATTGCAATGTCATTGCATTCGAGATAGTACTTTTTGAAATCGAAAGCGGTTTTTAAACGTAGCTTCGTAGGTGTAGCGTAGTGAGCTGATAGGCAGTTCTTGTGTGGAAGGCAGGTGTCTCAGCAATATACAATAAATAAAACAGCCGTTGCGGTGGTCACATGGAGAATGTAATGTAAAAAAGCTTTTACCGGAAGGAATGAAAGTAAGTACATGGTTACTGTCGCAAGGAATGACTTTACCAACCTAATATAATTAAACATAGAGAATATGTTCTGTTGGTGTTACCAACAGTAGGCGCGGTCACCAACTACGCTAGCAGTAATTTCAACGTCACAGGGAAACAAGTCTCGAGCCACGCCACCAGGCTTTATTTTCTCGACTGTAGGTTCAAAAATGTATGAGGGTCATACACAATCGCAAAAACAAAAGTTGTCTCTCCTGTGGTCAATAGTTAAAGGCTTGTGTGCATATAAGTTATGTTTTTATTTGATAGGACTAAAGTAGACCTGACGGCGCTTATGAGCATGTGGGTTAAGCCAGCAAATTAGGCCTTAACAACGTTAACTTCGGGTATGTCCACAGGAAAGACGATAACCTAAATCTGTGTATGACCCATGACGTTCAACCGCAGCTACATTACGCCGCGGTCGGAATCTATGTGACGTCGACTTCAGGCGGCACTGTGGCGCCATTAAGGTCGATCTCAGTACGGCTATACTGTGTGCCAGATATCGTGACAATATGTTACTTTGACCCCATATGTATCCCGATATCCTTGTTCAGTAGCAATCTATCGGTAAACCATTCATAAATAGCAAAAACTAATATCGCTAGAGTATCGTGGTACAGTCAACAGCATAAATAAGTGATCATTTATGTACCTTGTCACTTTAACGTCGTGTTTGAAATGCCATACAAAATTGTGAAACGATTGAAAGCGACAAGGTACATAAATGATCACTTATTTATGCTGTTGAAAAAATAAAAGATATTGAGTAAAATCAGCCCGTGAATAGGTACTACATACATACATAACTACATTAAATCACGCCTGTTTCCCAGAGGGGTAGGCAGAGACCACGTCTTTCCACCTGCTACGATCCTGACAAATCTCTTTCGCTTCTTCCACATCCACATTCATACATCGAGTCATGCATGCACGTCGGTCGGGTACTTAAGATCCGGCCCTTTCTGAATAGGTACTTATTATAATGTAAATGAAATATTTACACCTACGTTATTATTTGTAGGTACGTAGTAACCCCCCCTGTACCTTCTAAAATAACAGAATGATATTACGAAAAAAAATATATGATGTACATTAACATGCAAACTTCCACCGAAAATTGGTTTGAACGAGATCTAGTAAGTAGTTTTTTTTAATACGTCATAAATCGTAAACCGCAAATAGCGGCAGCTTGTTAGTTTCAAATTGAAACTTAAACTTAAATTTTTGCAATAATGTGAAAGTTGCAAAATTGAAACTTTCACCTAAAATTTCATGCAATATTCTGAAAGTTACCAAAGTGAAATCGGTATATTTCGGAAAATTACTATAGTTTTGACATGTAACGTAAGAAACGGAAACTTTACATGAAAGTTAAATGAAATTTAGCTGTGAGAGAACACGCTGTGTGTGTTCATACGCTGTAATATTCGCAGTTAAGGAAAGTTTTGAAATGTTTCAGAAATCGCCCATCACTAACCGCAATTTACCTTTCACGGAACCCTTCATGGGCGAGTCCGACTCGCACTTGGCCGCTTTTTTGCATTGCAGCATCGCCATTTCGTGTTCCCCGATTAATGACGTGTCTAATTATATATCTCATCTGGTAGTCTTATCGAACTAGGTTTAGTGTCGTGGGCTCCCCTTACTATTAGCTTCACTGGGTCATACATTGATTGCCTATGCATTATACGAGTAGCGAGCGCAGCGGCACTCTTTAATATGCTTACGCTGTCCGTGCGGCCGTCCTACGTTTAGGCTGCATTTCTACCAGAGAGCTGTGCGAGGCAGCTAAGCGGTGTTGCGAGGAAACATCCACCAATAGGATAGTGAGGCTATTAAAACAAAATAATCCCATTGGTGGATTTTTCCTCGCAACACCGCTTAGCTGCCTCGCACAGCTCTGGTGGAAACGCAGCCTTAAAGAATTGTATCTTTTGAACTTTTAAAAACCGTTTTCTTTTCAGAATATTTATTATTACAGCGGATTAACTAACAAATAAAAAAATTAAGAAAGTGAAATATTAAAGATTATTATAATATACAAGAAAAGTTTTTTTTCAACGCATTTTTATTTTTGTGGTATCGTAAAAGCATTCAAGTGTCGGAATGTTTATAGTATAAACCCTGAAGTAGCACCACGAATAAATAAAAAATTGTCAAGTGTGAGTCGGGCTGGTTCGATTCAAATCGGAATATAATAGTACCTACTGTGCGGCGGTACGGAACCGTCGGTACGCGAGTCCGACTCACATTGACCGAGTTTTGACTTTGGGCTACCATAACAAGCGCGCAATAACGTTCTCAAGAAATATCGATAATTAACGAAATTGTGTCATATCGTTATTTTTGATAACGATATGAAGGTCTAATAGAGGCTGAGCGTGGAATGATACTGGTTTAATAATAATTGACATTCGAGTGTATGCGATGCGTTAACGATATGCACAAATAAACGTGTTTTTGTTATGCAAACCGTCAGTATTCGGGTCATTGTCATCGTGTTATTTTTTTTATTTTTTTTAAGTTTGCCCGTTACTTTATCGAGATTTATCTATAATTCCACGGAAACAAAAAATAAAATATTGTGACGTTATGAAAAGGGACCTTATTGTCGATGGCGCTAACGCCGCACTGCGTCACGCGACGTTGTATTTACATCGGAGCATCTTTAATAATGGCGGAAGCGCCATCGACAATAAGGTCCCTTTTCATAACGTCACATATGATGAAAATGAGTTCGGTGGTTCAGCCGTGAAAACGTGCACACAAATAGACCCACATACAACACACTTTTTTATGGTTCCGTGTCCGAAAGGGAGCCCAACGGAGCCCTATTAATATGCCTCCCCGCTCTCCATCCGTCCGTATGTCCGTCCGTCTGTCCGTACTAACTTTAAACAGCTGTATCTTGACAATCTTAAGAATACAATCCTAAGACCGTAATTGCATTGCCAGCCATGAGGACTAAGATGGTATGCGTCTATGCTAGAAATTTCAACGGTCTTAACCCCACACCGTTACACAACAATGCGAACACTGCTGATTGGTGGTAGGTTAATGCGCAATTCACACAGCGGGCGGGAGCGGGACGGGCGGGACCCGCGCGGTCGTTTTCATCGCGGGACCCGCGCGGGTCCTCGTAATATACACAGAGCGCCGAACCGTTGCGGGCTCCGCGCGGGTGTGCGCGGATGATCGCAGGCGGCCATTCGGGATCGGGGTAATAGCGAGTATATAGAGTAGAATTTACAAGGCGCTCTGTGAGAATTCCTATCGGAGAATGCGTGTTATTACGACCAAGGACGCCCGCGACGGACCCGCCGCACCCTCGCGCTGGTAGTGGCAGGCGGCGGGCGCGGCGGGCCCGACCCGCGCCCGACCCGTCCCGCCGCGTGTGTGAATGCTTCCATATAACTCCATGTTAAAAACACCCGCCGAACTCCCGACCCGCCCGGCGCACGACCCGCTCCCGCCCGCTGTGTGAATTGCGCTTAAAGGACAAGATGGTAGTAGCGATCCGGATGGACCCTGCACGAGGTCCTACCACCACTACTTTGAGAAATGACCTATATACCATTTTTTTTTGCATTGTGGAATGCAATAAATGATTAGTATAAAATGTAAATCTATACATACAAAATTTTCTATAACTGACTTACAGACAACGCTCAGCCTAAACCGCTGGACCCAGGGTCTTGAAATTTGGTAGGAATATTCCTTGGGTACCCTAGTGGTGAAAAAAGAAATACTTTTTTTAATCAGCCCTCATCGGGATGGAACGGGGGAAAGTCGCGGGAGTCCTCAAGTAAACAATGTAGTACATTGAATGTGTAGATAGACATAAAAAAAATCGAAGGATCAAACTTATTCTGCATCATTTATATATTTTGTAATGCTGTACCGACTGCGTTGCGATATATTACCAAATGCAAGACAATATTATAAATCTGAAAGTAACTTTGTTTGTTACGAGAGCCCGTTGCTTGCCTTTTTTTTGGCCATAATGTCATTGTTTACATAATTATTGATAGTTTATTTTTAATTTTACTGGAAGCGTGACCTTTTCAGTTTTTTTTAATAATCTAACATAGAACAACAAGGCCAGGTTATATTAGGTTTAATTTATGAAAATCCTGAAAAAGTAAGTTTCTTTATAAGTACGTTCTTGGGATAAATATAACCTCAACATTATGACTAAAAATGGCAGACGTTATAGAGCCGTTTGTTATGCTTTCGCGGTTAAGTTTTGTGGTGGTAGGACCTTGTGCAGGGTCCGTCCGGATCGCTACCACCATCTTATCCATTAACCCACCGCCAAGCAGTAGTGTTCGCATTGCTGTGTTCCGGTGTGGGGATAAGACAACCGGTGAGATTACTAGCATAGAGGCATTCCATCTTAGTCCTCAGGCAACGCATTTGAAGTCTTAGGATTGCAGTTTTGAGATTTCAAATGTCTATGAGTCTCAGATCCCAATTACCATCAGGTGGCCTGAGTGCTCGCGTCCTTCCCCTTGCCACAAAAAAAAAACGCTAAATCGGTTTCGATGAAATTTGGAATGGAGATAGCTTGCGCGATGTCCAGTACGATCACCTGGTAGGATCCCCTACCTATTAATTTTGTACGTAGGGGATCCTACCAGGTGATCTTACTGGACATCGCGTGAACCCCGAGGAAGGACATAGGGTACTTTTAACCGAGAGTGGCGATGGGTATGAGTGGAGATGTCGGTAGGGGACGCCCTACCTAGACGCACATACAGTGATCAGATTGGCAATTTACTCAATAAGGGCCAAATCAAAAGCACCCAAAAACGACGTACGTGCATGGAGAGGTTGATGAATGTAGAGCAGAGGTCCCCAAACTTTTTGTCTCATAGACCACTTAGCAATTTTTTCGGTTTTGGGTAGACCCAGCTTACCTAATATCAAAAAATCTTCGGGGTCTTTTGCACGGATAAAATGGGAGGTTTAGCCGGAAAAACATTGTCACAGGCTACAATTAAAATTGATGAAAAATATTATTTCCAAAATAAAAACTTACAGGCACGGGCAAGCACAGAAAATAAATACCTGCGTTATTTACATAAAAATATGTGTTTATTTATATATTTATAAGAAAGTATTAAGTAAGTTTTTACCTACTATCTGTATATGAATATGGATTATTCCATTAATGGCAAGCCAAAATTAAAGTCACGACCTGCTTAAATGGGATCCACCATCGCGGACCCCCATTTTCATCTCATGGACCCCCATTATTTTTTTCCGCTCACATGGACCCCTTGCTGGTGGTTCTACTATGGAAGCCCTAATCGTCATTTGTCCTAATGCATCTTTTGTCCGAATTTTCATTTATACTAACGCCATTTCCGCTTAAATTTTAAAACTTTTTAGTTTTCTTATATTACAACCCTAACCTAACCGAACCGCAGATATAATTGGAAAACTTAAAAAGTTGCCTGACTCATCTGAAAACCAGATTAGGGCAAATGAAAATTCGGACAAACGATGTGTTAGGACAAACGTTGTTAGGAATTGTGAGGGTCGCTTGCTGGTCGCCGTAGACCCCTGGGGGTCGATATAGACCACATTGGAGATCACTGATGTAGAGGAACCGAAAGGCTTGTATGTTTAGGTCAGTTCACCAGGAGTTTCATAGTCTCTGCCTACCCCTATGATCTAGGGACTTAGTAAACACGTTATCGTGCAAAATAATTGCCTACGATTCGCTTATCAAATCTGGTCAACATTCGTAAAGATATTTAAGCGGATCAAGGCTTTAAACATCTATACAACATATAATTAACTCAGTTGTTAGCGTGTCTTTAGCTCAACTTGACCTGCGAATATTGAGCGCGAGTTTTTTTGTAAGTGTTGTTCGTTTATCGTGATTTTCAAGTGATAAGTAAGTACAAAAATTTCAAATAGAAAATTAGCGTTTTGTAATTAGATTTTTTATAGTAATATTTAAAATAAAAATACTTTTGTATCGTTCGAGTTTTAAGAAAAAGTTATAATTTTACTTAAACACTAAAGTATACAATTTTTAATCTTAAATTGTTGCAATTGGTTACTTAAAATTTGCATTTTTTTTCAAATTAGTTCTACTTTAATTTTACATTAAGAAAATATGCAGACTTTGAAAACTGTATTCATATTTCAATTGTTTACTTTGTTACAAGCTTGATTTTGATTTTAGCAATCTGTAAAAATATGCATACAAAAATAGGATCAGGAATATTAGTCACACTGCTTTTCGCCACATCACGGAGTCTGATTACGGAAGACTGGCCCCCAGATGCTGTTGTAAAAGGTACGCCGATTTTGAAATTAAACCCCTTTCATACAAAACGGGGACTTCTATTTCGAGTAGTTTACACATAGTGTTACAAACGACGTACTTAACCTAGTCAGGCTATCGGTCCCGGGTTCGATCCCCGGTAGTTTATTTTAGTTTATTTATGAATCAATGTAATATTACAATATAAATTGAATTGCATATCTAAAAATGCGAAATTACATTGAGATTGTCAAATATAAATACGTACTAATAATAAAAAAATAATTAATAATTTAAACAACAAAAATGAAACATCTTGTAAATAAATGGTCATTCTTCCGATGTTACATGACAAGAAAGAAAAGACGTCAATACAATAATAAAGGGCATTGGGTAAATTTGTTTGAAGAATATTGTAATATTTTTTTGTCAGCGGCAACGGATGATTTTTACATAGTTATTTAGAGGACCTCGGGACATACATTATATATTATAATTTATGGCGTTTAATAATATCGGAGCGGAGATTTTAAAGATTTAAGTAGGTATTCAGTTTTTAGTACAAAAGTACGCCCAAGTATGAATATTTAAATATCTCGGCTCCGATGCACTTAACGATGCATTACATTACATAACAAAAATGTTTATTTTTAATAATTCTATCATAATTTACCACTTTTACGAATGACCGCTCAACTTGAAAATGTATGAATTTTACAAATGAGAACACTTTTACCCAAACCCCTTTACATTGGCAAATAATAATAGAAAATCTTAATGGGTTCCCCCGTGTGGTTGCCGAGTTAGAATAGTGCCACTCCATGTCTTCCCGTGGATGTCGTAGGAGGCAACTAAGGGAATAAAGGCTTGTAGTACTGTTAGGCGATGGGCTTGCAACCTGTCACTAATACGCTGGTAAACATCTTAGCCTAATTGTGCAAAAAGTGGTTACAGAATTATCATCAAGTTTTTAAAGTTGTAAGTAATTCTGTAGCTCTGCCTACCCCACTCTGGGATTATAGGCGTGAAAATATGTAAGTATGTATGTAATATTAATGGGCAAATATTGGTGTGATGTGATCATGAGTGTATTTGATACTTAAGTCTTGGACCTTATTTATTATATACTAGCTTTTGCGTGCGGCTCTGTCCGTCTGGAAGTAGTTTATCGCTATTCCCTCGGGGACTGTCTAATTTTTCGAAAAAATAGGCTATGTACTATTCCAGACTATAATCTATCTCTGTGCCAAATTTCATCCAGAACCGTTCAGCCGTTCTGGCAAGATTGATAAACAAACATCCAAACTTTCGCATTAGTAATATTATAAAAGTTAGAAACACCGAATTTTTAATGTAGACTACTTTATAAAGAACATTTTTTTTTCTAGTTTATGATTTTTTTATCCCTTAAGGGTTCATGTGTACCTAGTTAGTGTGTAATTAGAAACATGGAAGGTATTATTAAGGCTAAATCGTTTAAGGATTTTTTTACATGTAAGGTAAAATTCAACATCCAAAAAACTATACTGCCCTCTTATGGAGAAAAGGCACAAGTGCAATTAATTCATAAAAGCATATTAAACTCTCAACGGTTATAATAAGGTTGAAGTGCAATACAATTCATATAGCAGATGTGCCTTTTTTGCGTAGGAGGGCAGTATATGTATGTTTGAATGACTTATTTGTTTTTTATTTTGACGACACGTTAGTTGGTAGTGACCCTGCCTACGAAGCTAGTTGTCCCGGGTTCAAATCCCGGTAAGGTCAGATATTTGTTTGATGAGCGCGAGTATTTGTTCTGAGTCTTGGATGTTTTCAATATATTTAAGTATTCTATATTTCGTACCCATAGTACAAGCCTAGAGCTTAGTTTGGGACTAGGTCAATTTGTGACATTGTCCCCAAATATTTATTTATATTTTACTTATACGTATTCTATAATTTTAGATTAATTTTCAAGCTCTCTAGACCTTACCTCCATTTACCATACAATAGACGAGACATAACAGCGGGTATGTTTTCTCGTACTAATGTTTAATTAACATATACGCGACAAAGTTATAGAGCTACAAAGTTGCACAACAGTCAAAAGACCGTGACCGTAACTATTGAACTTATATTATTTGGTATGCGACCTTGTCACTTCTGAACTATTCACAGCATTCGTAATTTCGTATACGTAATAGGTAAGTCATAAAAATACGGTGTGTTTATTTTAACCTGACTAAAAATAGAGGTGTTTTGTAAGTTAGGCCTATCTATGTAGCTAAGAGCTACCGAACGGAATGGACCAATGTAAATGTGTTTTTTTAAATTTCCTTACTTAACCGTATTCCGGAATCGTATAACCTTGGTTTTTTCAAGGAAAGAGTGAAAAGACTTTTTTATGGGAGATTGAATTCAAAAGTAAACCCATTTTGGCTTTAATAAAAAGAGTACTAACGAGTCCCCATATCTAAGCCTTCGCTGTCCGTCCATCTGTCTGTCAGCGAGCTGTATGAGCTGTATCTCATGAACCGTAATAGGTAGAAAGTTGAAAGTTTCACACATTTCAACAGGAAAAAAAAGTGGGGCCCCATGCTAGAATGGTACGGAACCTCTCCTTTGCGAGTCCGCTTCCAAAAAGGTCCATTTTCGGATCTACGATGCCAAAGACATACACACAGATACAAAACTTATAACACCTCTGTTTTTTTCTGCGGTTAAAAATACAATCCATTATTTTTCCAGATTCCGAACAATTCGACGTAATAATAGTAGGAGCTGGTTCAGCCGGTAGCGTGGTAGCTAACAGACTGAGCGAAATCGAGGAATGGAACATATTGCTAATAGAGGCGGGAGGGGATCCTCCGGTAGAGAGCATTGTAAGTGGATGTTTATTGTTTATTCACCATATATCTTCACCATCATAATCATCATCATCATAATCATCATCATCATCATCATCATCATCATCATCATCATCATCATCATCATCATCATCATCATCATAACCATTGTTGATTAACATAGAAGGAAAAGGCATACGAGCACATAATCACGTGCCTCTTATTTTATAAAGTTGACTGGGATGATTTAGTCGGTGGCGGGTCTAAGTTTGGCGGCACCGTGACTTCAAACTTGAGTTCAAATATTAAAAATCTGATTTCTTACAAAGTGCATGAGACAGCAAAAATGGACTATTTAGAGCCTGTACACAACACCACGGCAAGGCACGTTACCGCGTTTAGTGCAAATACACTAATTATTTTAAACTCTACGCGCAGGACATTGGGCTTAATATTGCACTTTATAATGAATGACATGATGAATGATGTACACGGAACCTTAAAATAATCCGTCCTCGACACGCACTTGGCCGTTTCTTCCTTGATAAAGTGTTGAAAGCAGATAAAGTGATTAACCTTGCTAACTCTGTTATTATAGACAGACAAACAGACGAGTTGAAAAGTCAAGCCGACCTTAACATTAAAGTCTGTAAGTTCAGGGACAATAATGCGTCGACGATATTAAAAAAAAAGATGCCATATAAAAGCATATTAGAGCTATTGAAGCAAAAAGGAAGAAATCTTAGCGTAAAGACATTCCATATCATTACTGTACGCGCTAGAAAGCTTAGAATAGATATAGATTAGAACCATTGAAGGGTACTAGTTCGAATTGATGTGCGATACTCGAACTATACATACTGATATGATAACAAAACAAGCATAATGAAGTTAAATACTTCTTATATTTAAAAACATATCCATTTGAAAAAATATGAAGCATGAAATTTATGATAAATATTTATATCTAGCAGTGGCATAGTAATAATAATTTCAAGCTAGACTAGTGTTTACAAATCGAATCTTGTAATCTTGCTTCTAACTGAACGTTAAAGTACGTTTCACTTGAAGTAATGTGTGTCCTTAAAGTGTCTTAAAGACTATTATAGTTTAGTGGTTTTAAATAGACAATTGCGGCAGATATGACTTCATGTAATATACTTTTTTTTAATTGCAGATACCAGCGATGTACTCAAGCTTGCTAGGTTCCGAATACGACTGGAAATATTCAACAGTTAGCGACGGATACACAAACAAGGCGAATGTAAACGAAACAGTATCATGGCCGCGAGGAAAGATGCTAGGAGGAAGCAGTAGCATGAACGTTATGATATACGTAAAAGGAAACGACGCTGATTTCCAAAAATGGTACGACGAAGGAAACAACGAATGGCACCCGAAAACAGTACGACAATACTACAAGAAAGCAGAAAGTTTCCAGAACGAGAGAGGATTGAGAAATCCTGTTGTTAGTAAAACTTATGGACACAAAGGGCCTTTGGCTTTAAATTATTTTAATGTCAGTTCAGATGAATTTACTGAAGCTATTTTAGGAGCTTGGGATGAAATTGGTTTTAAAAAGGTGTATGACATCAACGAAGCTAACACTGGGGCTGGTCCTTATGGAGCAACTGCTGCTAGTGGACGAAGAGACAGCACGGCCAAAGCATATTTAAACCCAATACAAAATAGGAGGAACCTTAAAATAATTAAGAACACCTTAGTAACTAAAGTCCTAATAAACGAAGTTTTAGAAGCATATGGAGTGGAGGTGGAAAGAAATGGAGAAACCATGCGTTTTTACGCAAATCTTGAAGTCATTCTTAGCGCCGGAGCTGTTAATACTCCGCAATTACTGATGTTATCTGGTATTGGGCCAAAGATGCACCTTGAATCAGTGGATATTCCATGCCTTTTAAATTCACCAGCAGTTGGCCAAAATCTTCAAGACCACATTTATATACCAGTTACAATTTATGGGGATCAACCAGGAGAATTAGATCCATCGGAAAAAGCCGAACAGTACATGATTTATCTTAATAACAGTACAGGTTTCTTCGCCACAAACACAATAGCGAACGTAATGTCTTTATATTCGTATAAAAATTCAACGGTTACACAATTCCAAAATTTGCTTGTCGTGTTTCCAAAAAACGCAACACAAGTCGAAAGATACTTCAGCGGTCTCTACAAAAAGACAGTAGCAGATTCCGTAGTTGAACAGTCATCTAATCACGCACTATATTTGTATTTGTTTCATAATTTACACCCATATTCAAAAGGAAACGTATCTTTAAGTTCAAATGATCCGAAAGACGCTCCACTTATTTATGCAAACTACTTTGAAGATGCACGAGACCTTCAAGCTACCGTTGATGGCATAAGAATGCTCACCAAAATAGTGAACACTACATTCTTCAAATCAATTGACGGACATTTGGGCCGTATGAAATGGCCTGCTTGCGATGATTTAGCTCTTGATAGCGAAGAATATTGGAGGTGTATTGCAATAAATATGGTTTTAACAATATACCACCCAGTAGGCACTGCTAAAATGGGTTCAAATTCTTTGAAATCAGTGGTTAATAGCCGTTTAAAAGTCCATGGCGTAGGTAGATTGAGAGTAATCGATGCTAGTGTGATGCCATCAATGCCTAGTGGTAATACTAACGGGCCTACAATAATGATAGCTGAAAGGGCCAGTGATATTATAAAAGAAGAATACTGGTATGATCAAAATAGAGTAAGAAGTTTTAATAATCTCTTATACTAAGTAACTCTACTTTTGATTAAGGTACAATTAACTATAGGTACCCTGTTCTGTTTGGTTACGTATTTAAGTATATGTAAACAAAGAAATCCACGCGTTATAGTTAATCAGACGAATAGTTAGATCTATTTCCCAAACTCGATATTATCCATTCTAATTTTTTTCCAGTCGCAAATTATCCCAGGTTTATTAGGTCCAAATAGGTAGGTAGGTTTAGGTTATGTTAGTTTTGCAGCAGGTCTGAAGGGCCAAAGCACCTAGAAAGGAGAGCTCCAGGTTAGCGGAGTTCCGTCGACTCTATGAAATTGATTTTCGAAATGGGAAACTTGCAACTCGGAAAAACCTAGAATGTAATAAATGCGTGAGGTTAGAATAATGAATGTGGAAAGATGCGAAGAAGGAAAATAACTAATAGGGAATAACGCTACAAGAAAAACTGCTACGCGGAATTATTATTATCATTACTTTTTGTATATTCACATCGAAAACTGACCCTTTATTAGTTGTTTTTAATTATTTGAGTGTTATTTTTGTATTATTTTTATATTTTTATTAATATTGACGATATCAATGTAATTTCGTCTTTTTTTACACGCAATGCAATTTATATTATATCATTCCATTGATGAATAAATAAACTAAACTAAACTATCGAATTTGGGAAACGGATCTAACTACTCAATCAGACAATAGAATGAAACACTGCTACGTCACGTCACATGGTTCAATTTGTTTCATCTATTTTCTCAAACATGCTCGGAAAGGATAGCTTTTCGGAAAAACTAAGAACAAAAGAGCCTCGTTTTCGTACTAGGAGTAAAATAAACGTATGAATGAATACCCATCCCTCATTCCAAAGCTCGGCCTGCTAAGCACCCAGACAATCCCCTACTTTCCGGGCCTGGGCAATAATGTAGTATTGAGTAGGTACTTAAACAGATAAATATAATAAAGAAAATGCTGACTGAAAAACGACTCTCATTTTATGTAACGCTATCGCATTCTGTAGCTCAGAAACAATATCTGTTAGAGCGACAAAACCTCAGCACCGGGCACCGGGCGCCAAATGTGCGCCTTAGATTAGCTGTAAAGCGCCTTTACAGAAAACTGAGACCGAATAAATAATTTAAATTCGGAATTCCTTAAAAATAAATTATATTATGTCCTTTTGCGAACCTTAGGTAAATTAGCTCTGCCTATTGCGATCACTGGCTTAGAAGAGAATGGAATTTTCGCCTTACAAATTTCAATTCACTCGAATCCAATTCTCCCCTAACGTCATCGGTAGAAAAGCACCTCAATTCATCTAATCTAAAGTCCGTATTAAAGAACTGATCTCGACTGAAATGCTCGTCTCAAGATGCGTCAAAAATGACAGTATTCTACGGCTTGGCGTTTACTTTGACGTATCTTGTGACGGGTATCACAACCAACGTACTGTGTATACCTTCCTATTGTCAGTTTTCATTGCGTCATTACCTGCGGGCCGTTTATCGAGTGACAAAATAAGCATAAAGCACCCGTCACTCTCGTACTTATAAACGTGTCAGAAAGTGACGGATGTTATATGCACATTTTGTCACGCGATAAACGCAGCCAGGCCCCCTGTAGTACTAGGCAGATACGTCAATCTTGACACATTGCACAATCATGAAGTTACTGAATATTGGTAATGTTGACAGCAGTAAAACAAATGCTAAACTTAATTGTTGCGTGTGAATGAATAGTTATAACTAGAGTTAGGACTTTTGGGGACAAATCGTGGTTCTAGAATGCATGTAGTCGCTATTTCCTATTTATTATATACATACCACTTTGATTTTGTCCTTCAGTATTTTAATATTTCAAAATTCATTTAGGTAGATTTTTGGTATGAGGATATTTCTGCTGTGAAAGCATTACAAACAAGCAAATATTAGTAGGTGTGGAATAACCGAACTAAAAATGTGTTTAGTTCATTTTGAAATATGACCATACTGAAGGTCAAAATCAAAGTGTCATGTATTATAATAATTAGGAAATAGGGACTCCATGGATTCTAGAACCACGATATGCCACCAAAATCCAAACCCTAGTATAGTCCATTCGCTTAGATAGTGTCACTACACTTGCACGTACTTGTGGTTGTTGTAATAAAATACGAATATAATTCGACCTAAATTGCCAAATTTACTTGCGCCGTAACAGCGGCTAGTGAATTTGGGAGTTTAAATCCAAATATATTCGTATTTTATTACAATAACCACAAGTATGTGCGAGTGTAGCGACACTATCTAAGCGAATGGACTATAATAACAGCATCTTTATACTACTGTCAACATTAGCAATATTCAGAAACTTCATCGTTGTGCAATGTGCCAGGATTGACTTCTTATCTAGTAAGAGCACTTACTCAGGTAGCCCAAAAATTAAAATATAATCCTCACATAGTTTTATGTTCCGTGTACATATGAAACTGGTCATCCTTGTCCTGCGAGTTGATCTCGAAGAAGCAAATGTCGTCATCGTCATCCTGGGATTGCATGCTGGGAGGATACTGCGCCGGCGTCGTCGGGGTTGACGCCGACACTTTCTGCAACAATTCAAGAGACTTTCAAAACTAACAAATAATTATGTGAGTAAAGATTATCCTCGTAAGGCCCACCATACTGCAAACAGTGAGTTTTTTTTGTAATTGAGACTTTGAATCTACCACCAACGCAATAAAGTTCAATTACGTTTGTGCGATAATGGCATTTTCACTTTATGAACATAGGAAAATAAACCTTATTCTTATTGCAACACAGTTCAAATTAAATTGCCTTGATTATGTACATCCTATTGTACACTGGGTTGTAGTAAGTGTATAATTACTACCCTATAAGACGTGAAAGCCGTTCGTGAACTGCAAAAAGGTGGGTAGTTATATTTAATGGAATTTCATAACTCTGTTATCAGGTAAGTAATTACCTTATGAAAAACCATTATTACTTCATTTCTTTAATGTCTAGATTACGTTGTTAATCAACCCGTTTCAACGCGCCCGCAATTTGGACCCTGCAAATCGGGGCGTCTTCACATTCTTTAAAAACTTTTGTTGCTGGTAAATGGCGCGCTCGTTCTTCCTCTCTCGCGACATATAATTTAGTTTATCACGTTTCTGTAAACTACGTTTTTTGTTTTCCCGTCCTTTGCTAACACGTGAAGATTTTGTGGACTTGAGTCTCGTGAGCACGCCACATGTAGTTCTCCATGGGAAAAACAGTTTTTTACTAAATGTACACCTGCAACTTTCATCCTTGTGCCTTATTTATTGTCATCGCGAATGCTGCTTTTAGGGGGACCTGGACTCTTTTAAACTGGTATGGTAAATCGGTCGGGATTATTATAATACGGGGAATTAGTACATCTTCTCCCTTTGCTGTTCCTGTTATAATGATTGCTTTTACAATATTGCGTCCCAGGTGTGTAATTTGCAGTCGTGTGCCATTACAGAGTCTCGGTGCGTCAAGATTTCGCATCAACAGGACCGGAACGCCAACTTTAAGTCTCAACTTATGGGAAGGCACTAACCAGCTTGAATAAATATTACCGTAGTAGGTTTGATGGACATTTATGAATAAGGGGGTACATATTTAAAATGTTGATTCCATTTTAAAAACTTCCTATAAGTGATGAAAACGGCATTACGGATTCGAAATATCTCTAGACCAATTTTTTTTTAACTTTATAGGGAATGATGATTTCCCGGATAAAGACTGCCCTATCATCTTCCATGGGCCATAAACTATATCTCTAAACCAAATTTCATAAAAGGAAATCGGAAAAAGTAGACCATAAAAAAAATATTAAATCCCCTCCCGTCCACCCATCACTCACCAGTAAGGGGATGATATTCGGGATAAAAATTATCGTATGCCCCTCCTCGGAACTACATATAAATATCCCTATATCAAATTTCATTTAAATCGGCTCAGCAGTTTTAATAGCTCCATGCCAATTTTAACCCTCCATTTCAACCCCTTAGGGAATTAATATCGAAAAAAAACTATCCTTTATCCTTTCCCGGGATTCAAACTATCTTTGCACCAAATTTCATCTAAATCGGTTCAGCGGTCTAAGTAGCTCCATACAAATTTTAACCCTCCATTTCACCCCTTAGGGGATGAATTTCGGGAAAAAACTATCCTATGTACTTTCTCAGAATTCAAACTATCTCTGCACCAAATTTCATCCATCTCAATCGGTTCAGCGGTTTAAGTATCTCCATACAAATTTTAACCCCCCATCTCACCCCCTTAGGGGATGAATTTCGGGAAATAACTATCCTTTGTCCTTTCTCAGGATTCAAACTATCTCTGCACCAAATTTCATCTCAATCGGTTCAGCGGTTTTAGTATCTCCATACAAATTTTAACCCCCCATTTCACCACCTTAGGGTATGAATTTCGGGAAGAAAACTATCCTATGTCCTTTCCCAGGATTCAAACTATCTCTGCACCAAATTTCACCTAAATCGGTTCAGCGGTTTAAGCGTGAAGAGGTAACAGACAGACAGACAGACAGACAGACAGACAGACAGACACACTTCCGCATTTATAATATTAGTATGGATTAGGAAAGTTAATTTTCGTTACTCACATGACTAAAGTTACCGCTTTTTAATTTTAGTCTTTAACTAGGGACACTTTTTGAAAACAACCTATTTAGAGCATAATCATACCATGTCTTCTAATCCTTTTATGTGTAATTCTCTACCAGCCTCCACCAGCTGATCTAAGTGGTCACTGGTCACCATCACTTCCCCTGTGTAAATATACTCTAATATCGAGCATAATGTTGTATAGGATATCCTCTGTAAGGAAAAATTTAATATTAATAAAAACATATGAGTATTACTTATGGAGCTTCAAAATGTGGTGACAGGCTTGTGACAATCTATTAGTTTAGTTAAAACATTAGAGATGGGCCGACTACTCAACGAATCAATAATAAGTTATACTACACAAATACGGTGTGAACGAGCGCCGAACAGCGACAGATAAACCGTAAGCGGTTTTCGCTCGCTGTAATACTCCAGGTTTTGGATAAATAAATTTAAAAAAAAAGTCGGGAAAGCCGACTGATCGGCATCATTTCTAGTCGGTGATTAGTCGGTGAGTAGTCGGCAAAAAATGCCGAATTTTCGGCACTTTATTGCCTATAGGAAATATCTTCAAAAAATTACCACACTTTCTTTTCGACATAGTTATAAAAAGCACTAGGTAATGGAACCAGTAATAGAGAAGGACCCATGATCGACACTTGATTCTTATTTTACAGAAGATAAGGGTTATTCATTTGTTTTGTAACACTCAATTCATGACCGTATGGTCTTTGAATTAAGAGTTAAGTGTCGATTATTGGTGCATGTCAGCTTAAAGTGTCGAACACTGGTGCCATTACCTTAGTTCGTTTTAATACTGTAATTAGGGTTCTAATTGTTATTTTTGTCACGCAGAAAAAACTTGAACAAAACTGGTCAAAACATGGTAGGGGTAGGTAACAAAGGGCGACGGACGGAGCGAAACGAACGTTTCCGAGTTCACCCGAACTTAGCAAAATCCCACAATCGGTATTGCCGACTAGTCGGCCGATTAATCAGCAAATTGAAAACCGATTAGTCGGCCGACTGCCCAGTCGGCAAAATCCGTTGTCGGCCCATCTCTATAAAACATACTTCAAGCAATGGTATTCAAAGTATGGCAGCACTTGGATATAAAATTATTAAATAAACCTAACTACAAGAAAAATCAAGTAAAATCAAAATATTGGTAGGTATGTAATAAACTAATGACTTAAAATGAGACTGTTTAGGTTTACCACTGAATATTAAAGGTAATAGCACTGGTAATTGACAAGGAGACTAGGACCAATGTTGGACACTTGCTCCTTATGTAAAAGACAAGGGTACGGGCCGGGTACGGGCCGGGGGGGAGGGGGCAGCTTTCACCCCCTCTAGAAGATGCATGAATGCTTACAAATCGTAAAGTGTCCCATTGCTCATGCAGCATTTACCTTACGTATATTCTTGGTTTGTGTACGCCTGCCCCCCGTTAACAAAATCCTAGCTACGCCCTTGGTTAAAGAAGATTGTTTTGAAACAGTCAGTTCATTACTTTGTTGAAAGTGTTAAATAATATAATTTGCCATGTCACTTAATAAAAAGCACTCAACATACATTTAAAAATATGATTGGATGAGGACATTGCGCTGATACAATCAGCTCCTTGATGTACGGGCTTGCGAGAGCTATGACAAGTTGGTGCACCTTTACTGAATGCCCATCAGCCGCTAATGTCATGTCCACAAATTCTCCATTCTGAAAATGAGATATAGGATGTGTAAAATTGTGAAAATACGTTGGATATAGTGTTATTAACTACATGCAATATCAAATGAAGTTTAGTACTATTGTATCCCTTCGAGTGGAAGTATCTGCTATATTTGTCTGTCTCTGTCTGTATATGGTATTAGTCACATACTTATTAACTAAAAAAAAGTAGATTTGAAAGCATGAGAAGCATTTTTAATATTTGTTTAAAAGTTTCTACCTTTTTCCTCATTCATACATACACTTAAAATAGATTTGGATTAATTTGGCCTACATATGAACAGATTCTGGGTTACATAGAATAGCTTTTATCCCAGGTATTACACAGCAGAGGAAGAAAAAATACTTAGGTAATACCTACACAGCAAATGATTAGATGCCACCATGATGCCACTGTTTGCAGAAAACAGGCGAAACTAATGTCGCGTTTAGTGGCAGGTTCAGTGGAATTATTGCACTATTAGATACATTACCTGATGTATCTGATTGGCTCCTCACATATATTGTCGAAACAGAAGATGAATTTATTTCGTTACATTAACAAAATGCTTTTAAGTATCAACCATATAATACTTACTTGCTGTAAGTGACTTAAACCGCTGCAGATATTATTTTTGTGTGCTTCCCAAGATAATGCAAACTGCGTTTGTGTCATAATGTTATAATTTCAGTTGAATTATATGTTTTTAGATATTGATTTGTTATCTTATCGTTTTAGTCAAAGCCTCCAAAAACACAACAAACAAATGAACTGTAAACTGACTGACAGTGACAGTCGGAGTAGTGTTGCCCAACTGCATGGAATAGATTGTACTATCATGTGCTCTATTGGCCCCTTTACACTATCGGCGATAATCGTTGATGCTCTTGTGGCCCGTTTCACGAAGCTAAAAGTTACAAATTACAAGTGGAACTCTCTTTCTAGCAAAAGGAGTTAGAAAGAGACTTCCGCTTGTAATTTGTAACTTGTAGCTTTGTGAAACGGGCCTCTGATCGTCTATAATCGGCACGATCATCGTACAAAAAGTACTATCGCCCTTAGTAGTTTTCGAACTCACTATCGTGCTCGCCCGTAATCGTCTGTATTCGATAGTGCAATGGGCCATATTAATCTCTCTTGTACAATTTAAGTAGAGAGGGTTCCATGTTTTAATGGATCCCTTTCTATTGCTTGTATTTTTCCAACCGCCTGTGTAAGCCTAATGTTTTACGCTAGTATTATTATGGCAAAATGTTAAATGTTCGCGGGTTCGCGCCTTGTTTACCACTTTGTGTCGGTATTTTGGCCCGCGTCAAAGGGGCGCGAACGCACGAACGCAACAAGGCTCCACATCACGCGCAACTTTTATAAAATATTAGCCTTATACCATTAAACTGGACAAAATATTACAAAAAATATTCTATTACCCCGCCATTTTACTGATTTACCCTCACTCGCTTGACATTGGCAAAATCACCGCAGAATACCTCGATGGACCGCCATTAATACAAAAAGAAGATATCGTCGCTTTACTTTCTCAACCTCGTATCTGATCGAATAGTTAGATAGGAAAAGCACTCATGTTTCCTAAAGAATAAAAACTACTTTCCTATCTAACTATTCAATCAGATACGAGGTTGAGGAAGTAAAGGGACGATATGGCATTGGACAAACTGTAGTAAAAATATCCGAACTATATCGATTCTGAGGCCCTACTTTGAAAATCGAAGTTCGAAGTTACGTTAGCTTCATCCCTTTCTCTCGATTTAGTCTCGAATGACGAGTAACAGGGATGGAGCTAACGTAACTTCAAACTCCGATTTTCAGAGTAGGGCCTCTGGATCGAGTTAGCACGAGGTTGTTTGAGCCTTCACTTATGTGGTGTAATCAACGTAATACTAACAGCATAACTGTTAACTGACCTCTTAGATTTTTATTAGGACCCCATAACTTAACGATATAGATACAAAAAAAAGTATTTTGAAAAAACTATGTATGCCTTTTAATACCCTACAGATTGGACTAACTAATGAGTCTTATTATAAGGTGATAAAATTCACAAAATATGGTCAGTTAACTGTGTTGTGAACCTAATCACCTCCGAATCGCAAAATTACGTTTCGTTCTTAATCAATAGAACTAATCATGAACCACTGATTGTCATGAAAACTAAATCTGAACACTGAATAAAAGATAACATACATAATCATAATCTATTTAATAGAAACACCCTTCTGAGTCAAAGTGTTATCTTCATAAGTTTCCAAAACATCGGCCAAATGTTCGTTGTCTCTCGGTTTCTTGAATTGCCTTTTCTTTTGCGATGCCTTTTTTCTTTTAGGTGCTAGCGGCTTTCTTGGTCCGTGGTCTTGCATCGATTTAATGCCCTGTTTCTCTAAATATTCTTCAATTTTAGCGTCGTCCATAGCGTCCACAGCTGTCGCCCGCCATAGTTTTACGAACTCTTCATCAACCTAAAAAAAACCGTAAAGGTATTATAACTCCTTAGGCCGTATTGCACAAAGTTATCACTTTGGAAGAAGCCTATGTCCAGCAGTAGACTTCTTTCGGCTGAAACTATGATTATTTGTCATGATGGTAAAGTCGCGTGCGGGACAGATGTGTCAACCTACTTAACGGGACGTTATTTAGTGCTAATGTGCGTCAGACGCCCAACTGTCTGAGTTGTTCTTAGGCTTGATACATTTTGCGTCACCAGCATTATATTCTGGCGCCCCTTTCGTCTAGTTTTATTTACAAGACAAAACACTAATATTATTAGACTAGAAGAGAAATAGGCCCCAGGGCAGTGGCGGATCCACGGGGGTGGTCAAGTACGTCATGACCACCCCCTTCGGCACTCGTAGATACGGGTCAGAAAGTAAATAGTCGTGTGGCTTTATCTCGCAGTTGACCGAACTTCTGCGTTCAGAAGTTAATGACCACCCCCTAATCTGAAAGCTGGATCCGCGCCTGCCCCAGGGGTCGAAGTTTTGGTGCCGATGACGTCGAAATCAAGAAATTTTGCGCTTAGCAAGTGTTTAGGTATTAATTGGTACAAATAAATAAACAATATAAAATAAACGGCAAAATTATCAGAGTTAAATACTGCTTAATCGCAATACGGATCACAGAAGCGCAATTTTTTTAAAACATTTATTACTAAAAATGGTAAATTGAGTCAATTCTCTTTTACGAACGTCAATTCGGCGAATATTGTTCAAAATTATATTGAAAGAATCGTATTTAATTAATCATAAATTTTTAATCACCAAATGTAAATTGACGTCATAGGCACCAAAGTTTTTCCCCTGATTATGACATTTATGACGTCTTGTAGGCGCTCACTCCCGAAATAAGTAGGTACCAGAATAAATACCAGGTTCTCAATATACTGGAATCCTAAAACCTAACATGCAAATTAGGATATTGTTCTTTATTTTAACACAAAATCACGAATTCGATTTTCTGGAAATTTTATAGAGTAATTCAGAATTTTGAAATTATGGTATTTTGGGAATAATCGCCTATCGGGAACAGTCGTTCGTGGCATTTAAAATGTTGACGCATTCGTCCCTTTCTCAGGTGTGCCGCCAGGTGACACTGGGTGTAATGTAGGAAAACTGAAAGAGGCTCACGGCTAGGGAAAAACTTGATAAAATATATAGGAATAGTGGTTGCCAGTTGAAATTATCTTGTGACGGCAAAAAAAAGTTTGGCCGACTTTTCTTTCCCAAGGTATACTTTCAGTAATTATCTATTATGATAGAGGGTTATTTTTATCAGACAATCAATTTTCACAACTCAATCTAAAGAACGTTTAGTTAACTGAATCTAATAAAAAAATTGGTCTTACGTCCAAAGTAGCAGTCTTATCATTGTAGAATAATATCTTCTTCTTATCAGTTGGTCTGGTGATATACAGTATCTCCAGCGCCAGACTTTTGAGTGCCCTTTCACAATGCGGCAGAGATTCTTGAACATCTTCCAGCAATATGCCCCCAAGGCCTTTTAAATCTTGTTGTTTTAATAATCTGAAAAAAATACGTATATAAATGAATTGGACCATTACGTATGTTGAAAACAACATGCGTAATGGTCCAATTAATTTATCCGTGATGACACCAGATCAGGTCACAATCTAATCTAATTAAGGATCAAATATACAGGGTGGTACTCGATAAACTGTACATACCTATTGAAAGCGATGAAATTTTAGGTTAATTTATCGGTAAAACATTTTTTTTTAAATTTGGCCACTTTTTTTTTTACAGATTCTTATTTTTTTTAATAAATTACAGCAAAAATGTCATTTTGTTTTCATAAAAACACGATTTTCTCAAAATTTTGTAGATATTTCACCATTTTTTTTGCTTATTATTATTCCTCGTTTCATTTTAGATCTAAAAACGTTAAAAATAATTGTAAAATATCTGCCAAGTTTTGAGAAAATCGTGTTTTTATGAAAACAAAATGATATTTTTGCAGTAAAATTGGAAAATTCCACAAAAAAAGCAGATACTCGTTTATTTTTTTTAATTGGTCTAATATTGTTATCAATTATTATAAACCTAACTAATCTCAATACTATGCATTTTGTTTTATCTTTTTTGGGCTATTAGATCAAAAGTTACACCGTCACAAGTAAGTGTACTACACAAACTGATTTGTAAAAAAAAACCAGTATCAAAAAAAAAAAAGGTTTACCTATAAATTTACCTAAAATTTCATCCCTTTCAATATGTACAGTTTATCGAGTACCACCCTGTGTAACGCAGTGTTGCAAAATTTGATCCTTGGATATTTGTGACGTGTACACTCAGACAGTTTGTTAATTTGCAGGTTTGTCAAGTTGAGTTGAGACTTGTTTTACTTGCCTCTTAATGACGAGTTACACTCTGTTTCATCTAAGATGATTCCTGTGACAGCTCATATAAACACGTATTATACTTGTTTCTTTAACTTTAAATAAATACTACATTGTTGCACACCTAGCGACGCCGTTCAGAAACTTGAATAATTAATCGCCTATTTTTAAATACCTCGCATGTGAGTATAGTTAGTGATTGAAATTACGAAATATGGCTGTCACAGGGATCATCCTAGATGAAACAGATTATAGTTATCATTGTTATCAGTGATACAAGTAAGTCATCAAAGAAACGTGTTATAAAAATGAAATTTTTATAAAAAAAACTTACCTTAATAGAGATTTCTTGTCTTTTATTTTGTATACTGGTTTGAAATTATATTTTCCATCCATGGTACATTCTATCTTTGGGTTGTTTTGCAGTGCCTCTGTTTGTAACCACTGCAAAAAAAAAAACATTTTGAATGTGATAGCACCTATATTGTGTAGTGTTTATAGGGGGAATAATATTTATATATTGGTTGATACGTCAATACGTATAAACTACCTGCTCTTTCGCGAACTTGATCGTATCTCGACGCAGGTCGGCCAAGGTACAGACGCTGATCTTATTGAAGAGTAAAGGGCTAACTTTAACTGAAAGATCAGGATCAGAAGAACAAAAATCAGGGATAAATCAGGCCACTTGTAGCTGTTCGAATGTGCAGGTTTACTAACGTTTTTTGTGGCCTACATCATGCGGGTGTTACGCCGCAAGTGAATTTGGCAGTTCACATCGAACTATAGTCGTATTTTATTACAATAACCACAAGTACGTGCGCGTGTAGATAGATAGATTCTATTGGTTAATATTGGCACAGCTCCACTCCACTCCGCTCATCTCCGCCTCAGTGGAGCCGCAGCCTGGATTCGGTACCTTACGATCACGAGTCGTCACCCTAACCCACTAGGCCACCGAAATGTAAATTCATAGAAGTCAACCATGGAAGATATTATTTAGCCTCTCCAGCGTCATGTGAAATGAAAAAGTCGACAGAATGAAAAGCGTTACCATTATCTACCTTACGATGATGATTATTTTGGGTCCAATGCATTGTTTGTCCAAATTTCCATTCATCCCAAAGCCCGGTCGTGACAACTTCAGGTATGTACAGTAAAACCAGACACAATAAAACTTGGCTGTCCATTGCTGCCACTCTCTAGCATCTAGGAGGGGTGATCCATAAGTTTTGAGAATCAGTACGAGGGCTGCCTTTTAAGTTCTGTCGTTTGCAAAACTCCCGTGATTATTAAAAAAAAAACTAGTATCATCTTAAAATATTTGAATTTAGAATTCAAAAACAAAAGAATGTCTCGAGATCGGCCGATTCGTTTTAGTACAGTGTCGGTTCAAAGTTTACAAGTCGGTTGTGAAAATGGAAATTTCGAAGGAAAATTTACGTGCGATAATATTTTACAACTTTAAAAGGGGTTTAACGCGTCTTCAGTGCTTTGAAGAGCTGACTACGGTTTTTAAAAATGAAGCACCATGCATCCCGACTGTGGAACGTTGGTATTTGGAATTTCAACGTGGTTGCTCTAGTCTTAGTGATAGGCATCGTGAAGGCCGACCAAAAACAGCTGTAACCCAGGAAAACATTGATGCTGTACGGCAACTGATCGTCGAAGATCGCCATGCGACATACCGCGAGATAGAAGCTTCATTAAGCATTTCAGGGACCAGTGTTCAAAATATATTGCATGATCACTTAGGTGTAAAAAAATTGATCTCACGCTGGATACCACATTTACTTAGTGAAGACCAAAAAACGGCTCGCGTTAGATGGTGCCGCAAAACTCTGCGGCAATTCAACCGAGGAGACTCTAAACACGTTTATGACATTATCAGTGGTGACGAATCTTGGATATATGCCTACGATCCGGATTCTAAACAGCAGTCGACTGTTTGGGTGTTTCAAGATGAGCCAAAACCGACCAAAGTAATACGCTCACGGAGCACTTCGAAAAAAATGGTCGCCACGTTTGTAGCGAAAAGTGGCCACGTTGCGACCATCGTGCTCGAAGATCGTAAAACAGTTAATGCTGACTGGTATACCACTGTTTGTTTACCAGAAGTTATCGGCGAGTTCCGAAAAAATAACCCAAGACGTCGTATAGTACTGCACCACGATAATGCTAGCTCGCACACCGCCCGGCAGACAATTGCGTTTTTAAAAGAACAAAACGTCGAAAATTTGGATCACCCGCCGTACAGTCCAGACTTAAGCCCTAATGACTTCTTCACTTTTCCAAAAATCAAGCAACGACGTCATGGTCAACGGTACCGGACGCCTGAAGAAGCGGTTGAGGCATACAAAACGGCCATTTTGGAGACCCCGACTTCGGAATGGAATAAGTGTTTCGAAAACTGGTTCGATCGAATGAAAAAGTGTATTACATATCACGGTGATTACTTTGAAAAACAAAATAAGAGTTCATTTTGTAATAATTTGGAGCGGTGTGGAGAACTGGTACACTATTAAAAAATATAGTTATTGAAAATGAAACCTTGATTTATCATTATGATTTAAAGGATAAATAAGTTATCAATGCAGTAGATTTTTTTTATCTCCAGCTCTGTTACCAAAATTAAGGGTGTTTTTTTCGTCGTTTTCCAGGATTATTGAGGCCTACCAATAAATACTGTAACATGGTTTTTAGAGAGTTATATAACATTATTGTATCATAGTTATGGGAAAATATTAAAAATAAGCTGAAGAAAAAAATACGAATTTGGGGCAGGAATTGTGCTTCAGAGACTTCTAATTGACAAGGGTGCTCTTCGACCAAAGATCAGAACTGATAACTGGTCTCCCTGTTATTTAGCCCTAACTTTCGACTAATACGTACTTCTCATTCACTAATGTTCAAAAACAACCACATAAAAATCACGAGTTGGTGATGACTTAGTGAAGGTACAACATTTGACCATTTTGACCTCCAAAAGTAAAATAATTTTTATAGTTGTAAAATAAAACAATTGAATGACGTGAATAAGTGTTTGGAAATATAGAAAGTGTGCTTATTCCAATTGAAATATAACGATTTACATATCTCCCATTTTTAATACCTATTATCAAAACTTATGGATCACTCTTTGTATCAATATATTTATTTATCTAATTATTTATTTAACCTTTATTGCACAAAAAAAAGTACAAATGGAAGACTTAATGCCTAATGGCATTCTCTATTATATTTGTATGGCAGCCAATATGTTACCTGTTTGACTTTATTCCCGACATCTAACTGGTTGGTCTCATCAAGCACTTCGTCAAGAGTCAGCGGGTGATCATCCCCCTCCTGGTGACGGGCCCTCATGTGCCGCACGATTCGGGCCAGCACACCGAATCGGTACGAGGAGCTGCCTGACATTGTTTTATAACTGGAATAAAAGTTTTCTTTTACTGCAGGTTGGTTTCAAAAAAATCTTTAGCACCTATTTTACATGTACCTAGTGAGATCAGAAAACTCAAGTTATACAGGGTGGTACTCGATAAACTGTACATATTGAAAGGAATGAAATTTTAGGTTAATTTATCGGAAAACCAATTAAAAAAAAATGCCACTTTTTTTTTCTTACATTTTTTATTAAATTACAGCAAAGATGTCATTTTGTTTTCATAAAAACACGATTTTCTCAAAATTTTGTAGATATTTCACAATTTTTTTTGCTTATTATTATTCCTCATTTAATTTTAGATTAAAAATGTTAAAAAAATTGTAAAATATCTGCAAAATTTTGAGAAAATCGTGTTTTTATGAAACAGTACTTTGCAGTAATTTTCCACAAAAAAAGCAGTTACTCAGTTATTGTTTTTAATTGGTCTATTATTGTCATCAATTATTATAAACCTAACTGATGTCAATACTATGCATTTTGTTTTATCTTTTTTGGGCTATTAGATCAAAAGTTACACCATCACAAGTAAGTGTAGTACCCAAACTTTATTAAGTTTGACAATCTGTAAAAAAAAACCAGTGGCTAAAAAAAAATTATTTACCTATAAATTAACCTAAAATTTCATCCTTTTCAATATGTACAGTTCATCGAGTACCGCCCTGTATTTGTGTTGGTGTGGGGAGTGTTAATGAATTTACTATCATTTGTCCAAGACTTTGTCTACGCAAAAATTGTTCCAATTGTTCCTATGGGAACTATCAAATGACTAGATTAACACATTCAATGCCTGGCGCTCTGATATTCTTACAAATCAGACCCGACTATCAGGTTGTTGTCGCTGATTGTGTTAAAAGCATTCCATCTCAGATTTCAGAGTTGGCAACACATTTTCTAGTATTGGGTTTAAAGTAATGAGATTACAAATGTCTATGGGTCTCAACCAGGCAATGTGTTATGATGTACAGAGATAGTTTAGCCCGGTAACAGATATACTGTCCAGCTAAGCCAGCATCTCAGATAAAACAATTTTTTATATTATTTTTTAATACCAAGAGAGGATTGAATCTGCGTTGACTATTGAATTTGAAATACTGCTTCTTGGGTAAGGAACGTAGTATAAGTACTTTAAGGGTACTTTTTTATACTGTAAAATCATGCAAGCATCAGCAATCATGCATAAATAATGTCAGTTTTGAAAGAGACAGGAAAGCAAGTGTACTATTTTATATCACTGAATGTGTTAAATTGTAACAAACATTATAGTAATTGACTCCTTGTATCACTGACATTGTCACGTTTGTGTCCTAGTCTCTATAAAATATAAGATAAAACATACTTCTGAGCATCGAGCTTCGGTGCTGTGCTGGCCGAGCTTGATGATGACTTTGACTTCTTCTTGCTGTCATCTTTGGAATGTGAAGCATCATCTCTTCTTTTCTTCTCAACACTGGAAATCACAAGAGAAAAAATTAACAATCATAGCACTCAATCAATCATACACCTTTGTAGCTGATTGATTACTCAATGAAACAGTTAGTGTTAACCAGCACAATATGGATTTTCTTATATTATGAAAATAAATATAGAACAAAATAAATTATTGTACTTCGGTATCATAAAAACCTACTTCTACAACAATCAATCAATCTAATACAGTTTCGTAAACAAATCTCGCCGAAAATTGGCCTTGTTGCCGAAAAGAGAACATCGATATTACTGAGGCGAACCGGCGCGAGTGAGGGAGAAAGTCACTGGCTAGGCGAGCGGCGGGAGAGACCTATCGGCCAGTCCTAAGTATGTCGCGAGCGCGTACCTTGGTGTCGCAAGTGCTTTTTTCTTAAAAGCCTCACGTTCCCGCAGCAAAGCTGGATCCATATTTTCGAAGAAATTTATTTACTCTACGATTCTACAAAAAGTAAGCATTGAAATAAGGTATTTATTGCTTAACATACACTAACTGTTCCCGTAACAATTATCTTACTGACCCTTTGACAAGTTTACAAATCAGAATGAAGTTTTATTGACACTTGACATTTCAATTGAAATGAAAAGTTGAAAATTGTGTTGCTAGCTCTTTTTCTGTTCTTCATTTAAAACTTAAACTCATTGGCATGGATACTAGTTATTTGGCCAGTTTAAGGTTTTTACATTGGACAACTTAAAATAAAATTGGTACAAATTGTGTCTGTAACTAATGTGTATTATTGTCGGGAGAGTTTAAACCTGCTAAATATTACTTTAGTATTAAGTAGGTTGGCACAAGAATTCACGTGCCTTGTTGAACCGGAGATGCGAGTGATAGCCCAAAAATGGTTTCAGCAGGTTTACACTTTTAGCCGGCGTATTCCGCTTGCCGCTCAGTGCGTCTCTTTCGCTATAGACTTGGTAGATATGCATTACCGAGTGACAAGCAAGATGCTGCCTCGAGCAACTTGTGCTAGGTTCCCATTGGGAACTTCCCATTATTACAGTGGGGATCTAGTAAAGGGTTCAAGCATTTTTACTTAATTACTTTACGAATACAAAATATGAGACTTATTTAATTTATAAAAAAAACCTTGCATGCGTAGCATTTTTAATTTACGAAGTCCCGCCCCACTACTTAGATTTACGTACATTGACGCAATCGTGCAATGTTAAGTAGTTATATATGGAAATTTAAAAAAGGCTAACAAAAAGCAACCTTTAAAAACACCCTACTGCTGTTTGGATGATGTCGTCAATATAAAGTTAATTATCATGTAAGGTAAAAGCACCTATTATGGACAATGCTCCAGTGATGAACATTAACATTTTTTTAGATGAAAACTTATCAATACTGAACATTTTATTCTAATAGTGGTAATGCCGAATAATTTCATATAATCTGATTGTAACACTAAAAGCATATCAATCTCAGAACCTTATACATATTTATGAGATTGTTCATAACTGGAGCACTGTCCATAATAGGAGCTTTTACCTTAGCTCTGACCTTACTTATATATATTTTATATCGCAAATTTCACATTAAAAAAAATGTAAAGTACCCAGTGACACTCGCGACGTTAAGACGAATCGAAGGACACCTGTCGAAATCAAGCCATGCGTTAAGCCATTACAGTGGAACAAAGAACCATACATGTATACATGTTTGCATGCATACATACATACATACAGGTAAAAAACATTACCCCAGCTTCTTCGGCAGTCGGGTAAAAAATGAGTGATTAATATAATATATAAAAAATCTCAAAGGACATCAAAATAATATGACTGGAATTTAAGAAAACATATATTTAGTTAAAAATCTGTAAGAATTCGGTTAGCACCTATGCGCTAATCTTTCTCATTAATCTTATCATTGTCATTAAAAAATGACGATTTGCGTGGTTGTGATTGTGATTGTGAGAAGAGTAGTTATGATGATATTGTATCTCACTCTATCGCATAACTGAATTCTCATATGATCAAGCATGCGATATATTACATTGTGCCTACATAAAAAAAAAACGAGTGACAATCTTCACAAATTGACCAAGTCCCAAACCATATGTCCTTTCGCATACACTTCGCCTGTGGGATAGGTATATTCTGCAATTATTATTATTATTTTACCTAACTCAGCTGTGCGAATGTGCAGGTTTCCCTACGATGTTTTCCTTTGACACAGCCGCTGGAGTTCGAACCCAATAGGTACCTCTTACTCTTAAATGGTTCATACTCGTATACTCGACTTCTGCTCAATTTTCAAGTATTGGTCCTTTTCTAGAAATATTTTAATGATTTTCTTAGTATTAATATTCGGTTTCAAGTCAACCTTTATATAGGATATATCATTTCCGGTCTGTAGCTTATTCTCTTCAGCTACTAGGCCAGGCGTACTTTTTTTAAAGCTCCTTAATAAATCGTACTGAAATGACAGATGGAAACTTTATTTCTTAAAATGATCGTTAAATGCTCTTGTATTTTTAAACCAAAAGATGAACATACATTTTGATGTCTTCTTCTTCTTATAGTGCCTCTCCAACTAGAGAAGGGTGGCAGTCAGCTCCGCATACTTCTGTCGGTCTTTGGCGAGGTTGAAAAGCTCCGCTGCACTTGTGACTCCAGTCCATTCCCGAATGTTTCGCAGCCACGATTTCTTTCTGCGCACGACAGCTCGTCTTCCAGCAACTTTGCCCATCATTATTAATTGCAGAAGTTCGTATCTTGGGTGCCTAAGTACATGACCTAGATAGGCAACTTTTCTCCTTTTGATGATCTGCATTAGTTCACGTTTCCCCCCAACTCGACGCAGAACTTCAACATTGGTTACTCGGTCTGTCCAGCTTATGGCCAACATGCGTCTATATGCCCACATTTCAAATGCTTCTATACGTTTTCGGAGTTGCTCGTTGAGGGTTTAGGCTTCACATCCGTACAGAAGTATGGGTATATAGCATTGCAGTAGACGAATGCGTAAAGAATGTAGTTTTCTTTTCTTTCTTTTCTTAAAGTAATTTTAGGGCTGCGACTGCAAAGTTCCCTTTTCATGTTGTTAAAAGCACTACGGGCGATTTCAATACGGGCTTTTATTTCGAGGTCACTCTCCCAGTTTTCATTTTCCCATGTGCCCAAGTATTTATATTTACGAACTCGTTCCAATACCCTGCCATCTACAGAAATCACGTGATTTATAACCTTCTTTGTGACCACAAAAATTTTCGTCTTGGACACATTCATACGCAGACCTGCCTTTAAACTGTATTCGTTAACCCGGTTTACAATTTGTTGCAATTCAGCCTCTGTGGGAGCTATCAGGGCTGTGTCGTCCGCATATCTAAGATTGTTGACGATACGTCCGTTAATCTTAATGCCACAGTCAGGCTATTCCAGTGCTTCAGCGATAATTGCCTCAGAGTATAGATTGAAGAGTGTTGGTGAGAGTACACAACCTTGCCGAACGCCTCTTCTGATCTCCACTTTTGATGTCTAATACAATGATTTTGGAGTTTCAATTACTATGAAAACTATGCTTGTTCAATAATAAAATGGGTGCCTAATACTTGAACAAATTAAAATTACTAGTTCATGTTTTGGATTCTATTCCAATAGGTGAACTCGAATTGTTTTTGTTCGTTCATTTCATAAATTCTGTGTCCTAAAGTTGAACCAAGTAAATTCAGTCGTTCAACTTTTAGTCATAGTTTTGTAATATGAACACTACTGGTGTTTACTAATATTATAAATGTGAAAGTAACTCTGTCTGTTTGTCAAAATATAAGTAAGTAATTTAGTTAATGATTTTAGATAAAAAGTACTAATTCGTCGTTTTTATAACTCATATTCGCCTGAAAAATTCCTATTTTTCAGGCGAATATGAGTTATGGAGTTAAGTAATATTAAATAAATGTACCTAAACAATTAAAAAACAAAGACTGATTTCTTTAACTAGCATTTTAGATCTAAAAGTTTCTTAAAATTACAATGATTTAGGTTTTTTATTATGTTCGTTCAAGATTTGGGGCCAAAGTTTTGGGGCAAATCGGTACATTTTTGTTTAAATTTGTAGATAAATACTGCGTTATAATAACAGGCTTTATAATAGTCATCTTCAACGATGTTAAATTTAATCAATGTTAATCGACTGTTAGTTCATGCATTTTGACAGCTGTTAACGCTCTAATCGTCTGTTAAGTTGTTAACATCGTTTGGTGAAATTGGTACTTATGTACATAGTATAAAACGGTACCTACATTTTTGGTTTAAATTTTTATAAATTACTGCGTTATCATAACAGGCTTTATAATAGTCATCTTCAATCTAGACCATATACTGTACCGTATAAAAAAATAAAATAGGGTGAAATTTATTAATTTCACTGAGAATAAACTGTATATTGGTGTAGTCGCTTAATCGTTCAACTTTTGGTGCCCCTACCCTATACCTAACGGTTTAATAATTAAAGTTGTTGGTAATTCTGTAGCTTTGCCTACCGCACTCTGGGAATGAAGGCGTGAGTGTATGTATTGTATTGTAATAATTGAAACCATTTTTTCATAAATAGAATATAATAGAATCAAATCATTAATTTCGAGGAAATTACAATTCATAATATTGTTAGTAGTTCCTTAATGCTAATTGTTGGTAACTTATTATTACTACACTTATTTTGTTACACTGACGTAAAACAATGATACCTACTTATTGACGCAGGCGAATGATTAATGGCCAGAGGGCTCAGACAAGATGCACTACGCTAACTAACGTTTCTATTCGATTCGTTTTTAAACCAATCGCGTCACAGGTAGACCACGTGACTTTTCGTATCACGTTATCTTCCAGTGACGCGATTGGTTTAAAAACGAATCGAATAGAAACGTTAGTAAGCGTAGTGCATCTTGTCTGAGCCCTCTGTTGTTTGATCGGTAGTTAAACTGACTAATGGTCTAAAAACGTTACTGGTGGTTACTAATGGTTAAAATCTCAAGGAAATGTGTCAAATTTTCCATTCCTTTTTCGAAGTTTAACAATTAGTTAGTTTAACTACTGATCAAACAACTAAATTATTAGTCAAACGTTTATTCCAATAATCATCTATCCTGCTCCTATAATGTCAAAGTCACAGTCAAAATATTTATTTCACTTGATTTTTGGTACAATGAGATCATTGAAAATACATTAGGTAAGTATCACTAAAATCTATCAAACAAGGCATGCGAAATTTAAAGACAAAATTAAGTCTACTTAATTAGAGCTCATAATTAAAAAACTCCTGTAAACTATAAAAGCAATTCAATTAGCCACTTTTTTAAGTTTAATTTAAACTTACAAAAAGTTAAATCTTTTAGGGTGTGTTATGCTCACTAATATTAAAAGTGTAAACGTGTGTTTGTCTGTTTGTTCCGTCTCTACTGTTCAATGCCTAAACCGATCGATATGAAATTTAATTCAAGAATAGTTTATAGAATAGAATAGAATAACTTTATTTCAGACTACAGGGCCCATATTTACAAATACCTTACAGATTAACATACATATCAATATATAACATAAAATGAACACGACTACTAAGAATCAATTTTCGCGGTGCCTACCGCCGAAATATGACACCCCTCGGCCAGAATTCCTCCTTTAATAAGGTCGACAGATCTTTTGCTCGGTACTCTCACCACAAATGACTTAAAATTAACCTTATGGCGGGGTTCTAACCACTCGACCCTAAGAGTAACTCCGGTCTTAACTCGTAGATACTCTACGAGATCTTTTGCCTCCGTAGAGTAATGTAATCGGGACACGTACAACTGCGTCGTGGGCGTAGCAGGACACAGCAAGTGGTTCGGTCCGGTCGGTGCGGTGCCGCACAGGTTCCTCGGGGCAGACTTCTTCTTCCTCTCCACCCGGGTAAACCCATCCTTGTCCTGCTTAGTCCGCAGCCTGAGCCCGGATGAACACAGTGTACATTTAAACAATATAACTATTCGATTAAAAAAGCCCCCTGATATAATGATGGTCACTTCTTTCAGAGCTGATATCTCATAAACGGCCGAACTGATTTTCATGAAACCTAGCTAAGAACCAGCGGTAGAAAACCTGCTTTCAAATAAAAAATACCGCATCCAAATCGGTTCACCCGTTTAAGAGCTACGGTGCCACAGACAGATACACACACACACACACAACTTATAACACCCCTCTTTTTGCAGCGGGAGTTAAAAACCGTTTCCAAAGGAAAAGGGTATAACCACTTCCGCATGGGTGGAACCGCGGACAAAATCTATATATGTATATTTCTAATGTCTATCTATGTATATAAAATAAGTGAAATGCCACGATAGCCACGAACATACGAAGGCCCGAGAATATTCGACAAATACCTGCAGAAAGGTGGTTAAACGGCCTTGACCTTTCGCGAAAGCACCGTGTAAATAACTTAAGTATTCCTTGTATGTTATTCACGATGTTTGGCTTACAGCCTAAGGGGTGTTATTCTCTTAAAAACGGCGTTCGGTCGATCGAACGAGTGAACCCGGCGAACCGGCGAGTTTAAGTAGTCCCGTCAGAGCGCACAAAACCCTTTTTAGCGTGTGCATTCTCAATTAGGCAGCCTGATACGTTCGATCTTATCGATAGAAGCCCTGCTGCCTAGTTGTGAATGCACGCGCTAATGTGTTTTGTACGCACTGACGGGACTACTTAAACTCGCCGGTTCGCCGCGTTCACTCGTTCACTCGTTCGAGCGACTGAACGCCGTTTTTAAGAGAATAACACCCAAGCACGCCGCACGCCGCCTTTTTATAGCCTGTAGGTAAAATGTATACCTTATGACAGCTTATCTACATACTTAAAACAAATGAAGTTGGAAAACCTATAACAGTATCAGGGAAGGAGTTAAAATAAGCGCGTAATTCTCTGCATGCTATTTTTAACATCTTTAGTACCAATTTCAACGATGTTAAATTTCATCAATGTTAATCGAGTGTTACTTCATGCATTTTGACAGCTGTTAACGCTCTAATCGTCTGTGAAGTTGTTAACATCGTTTTGTGAAGTTGGTACTTAGGTACATATAGAGGGACAGACAGCGGGAACCGACTTTGTTTTATACTATGTACGGTCACAACACGGGATTGTTGAGCCACTTGCCACAGTCGTATTTTGGCCGTGTAATGCAAACCTAGTTTAGTCGGTTATACTCGTGTATCCAGTATGTATTGATCGGCTAAATTACGAAGAATAGCAAGTGGCTTAACATTCCCGTGTTGTGACCGTACATAGTATAAAACAAAGTCGGTTCCCGCTGTCTGTCCCTCTATATGTATAGGTACGATTACATATTTCAAATAACGCAACGGATTTTAGGGCATTTTCACTAAAAAGTGTACCCAATTAAGGAACTTTAACTTTGTCAGTTTTGTGACGAAAATTAGCCATAATATTGCGGCCGTCAATGGACCCGATTCTACGTGCACATCGCTTAAATAGCCTAAAACTAAATTGTCTAATTTTTGACTTAATTTAGACGGCAGATTTAACAAGTGCTATTCCAGCATTTCAATACAATATTGAATAGGACCGCCTAAAATAAGAAGCGTCAGATTCAAATTAGAGCTGTCATTTGATTATGACAGCTGCTCATGGAATAGCGAAGTGTTTTAGCGACACCTAAATAAAATTAGGAAGTTTAGAGGCCACTCTAGAATCAGGTCCATTGTATAGCTAATTTTCGTCACAAAACTGACAAATTTAAAGTTCCTTAATTTCAGTCCTTAATTGGGTACACTTTTTAGTGTAAACGCCCTTTAATTCGGTTTTTATCAATGGATAGAATGATTCAAGAGGAAGGTTTTTATGTATAACTAGCTTTTACCCGTGACTTCGTCCGCGTAGATTTCGATTATCGTTAACCATTGGGAACTTTGAAATTTTTCGGGATGAAAAGTAGGCCCATGTAACGTGTTAATCTAGATCCTACGATGTAAGCTATCTTCATTTCAAACTATATCCAAATCCGTCCAGCCGTTGCAGCGTGAAGTAGTAACAAACTAACACACAAAGTTTCTCATTTATAATATTACTCGTAGTAGGAATTAGGATAAATTCTGCATTATGTACGGGTGTTACAGAAAATTCACATAAACAGAATTGAAGCGAGGGCGGGTCGCTAATAAAATTACATATAACAAGCCTTTAATTTAGAGCTCTTACACACTGCGACGTTTCGTATCGCTGTCACTTTCACACATTAGAGAGCAAAAGTGACAGCGATACGAAACGCGCGACTGCATCGCTACTAAAAGTATCGTAAGTATAAATATGGCCTAGTTATGGACACTCTTTGTACAAAGCACAGGTACAAAGCACAGACACAGAGTTAGAACTAATCCAACGACACTTTGGAACGATCTTGCGAATTCTCTCCTGGTGTTGCCAGGTCATGGGTGGCGGGGCGATCACTTTACATCAGGGGCCGGTTTTATAAAGCTACAAATTACAATTTACAGGTTACAAGTTTCCATTTGACATAATCTCGACCAATGACGACCAGCCATTTGAGCAGTGTTGCCAGTTTAGACCTGTAAAATTGTTAGGTACTTGTAGCTTTATAAAACGTGCCCCAGAGGCCTTGCTTTGTAATTCGAAGTTCGAAGTTAAGTTAGCTCCATCCGTCACTCGTCATTCAAGATTAAATCGAGAGAAAGGGATGGAGCTTACGTAACTTTGAACTTCGATTTTCTAAGTAGGGCCTCAGGTGACCCGCTGGATCGTTAGCCTCCTCTAGCATAAAAAAAACTTCGCACTAAAAAATTCTTCAAATCCTCTTATTTAGTTTATCCATAGTAGAACTGACACATTACTTTTCCAAATGGGGTTTAATGTGGGGTTGCCACTTGAAAATATTAAAATCACCATATCAAACTTTTTTAGCAAGCTATAGTATTTTCACGGAATAGAAAAAACAGTGGAAGTGGCATGAGCTTCGCTTAGTATCAGACCTGTTGTCGCCAATACTCAAACTATCATAAAAACAACACTCCACCATGGAAAATGTTTTTGGTGCGGCTATCGTTTTTATATTCCAAAATAGCACAATAAGGCTTGCTTCTGGATTTATTTCCTTTTTTAGAAATATCGAAATATCGAAATATCGAAATAAGCGATCGCGCGGAACTCCGCATAACCATGCCACGCGTTACACGCCCACTTGACACTTATACTGTTTTTTCTGTTCTGTGAGTATTTTATAGCTTTGTGTCAATGGATCATGTTGCCAATTTTATCCCGAGCTCCCTCATTTATTCCAAACTCTTTGTTATCAACCTAAAGATTTGCATACGTGACCCGCTTATAACCGCGCAAAAAAAAGATAAAAAATGTTTATTCAGTAAGTAGGCCGCACCCGGAAAAAACTGGTCTATACACATCTTGTACTCACCTATGGACTCACCAACCTCCTACTTTCCTATGGTTGTATCATAGGAAAGTAGGAGGTTGTATCGGCCCTAGTAGGACGAGATCACACACTGATCTTGTGTGAGATCCTCTTCCCCGTCTAAAAACTCGACAGAAGTGTCGATTTTCTATGACGACTTGAGTATCTTGAGACAGGCATCGGATTTGAGATCAGTTTATTACCTCCTAAACTACCTACCAAAAATTTGTTAACGACAAACAATAAGCATAAATAAACGACGTTCATCAATTCATTATCATTACATTATCGACAGAAAACTAATCGAAATTATATTGTTCCAACATATAACAAGTTTCTGAGTGCTGGTGCCAACGGCCAATTTAATAATGCTGTTGCGAAAAAAAAGCTGTTGAATACTACGCTTATTGTAAAGGAGTGAAGTCCATTATGGTAGGACTTTTGGCGTATATTACATGATCAAATGATTGTTAATTGTTGAAGGCAAGCAACGCGACGAGGGAAATCGACATTCAGTTCGTATCGTGTCGTCGAGCAGTCGTGTTTAGATTTTGTTTCGCTACAGTTTTGTTTATCAAACAACGTCGGCAAAGGTAAATATTTTTTTTAACATACGGAATATTCGGGTAACTTTGTAGGAAATAACGTTATAAGTTTACAACCGGCCAGTGTGTTCTTTTGTAAAGAAATCGACTTTGTTATTCGATTTTTATTTTGATCCATAGACAAACTAGCTAGCTATATTACCGCGCCTTTTGAAAAAAAAGAAAACACGGGACAGTCATACCATATACAAATTGACCTAGTCTTAAAGTAAGTTCTAAACTTATAATTAGGTTACTATTATAATCTGTTTCATCTAGAATAAGTGACAGCCGTATTTCGTAATTTCAATTACTTATTATACTCACATGCGAGGTACTTAAAAATAGGCGATTAATTATTTAATTCCCTGAACGGCGTCGCTAGGTGTGCACCAATGTAGTATTTATGTAAAGTTAAAGAAACAAGTGTAATACGTGTTTATATGAGCTGTCACAGGAATCATCTTAGATGAAACAGAGTGTAGACGACGATAAACATACCTACTATGTATAGAGAACTCAATACATTGATAAATAGTCACATCCGAGAAGCAAGATCATCACAAAAATATTTGCCCGTACTAGAAATCGAGCCCGGGACCGCTAGCTTCAACATCTTAAACCCTATTTAATTATTTTCAACATAATGTGTCAAAATAAGGTAAGAATTTCTTTCTCTACTATTATACTTATGTCGGTCTTTTACGGCCGTACTCATTTATATTTTACAGATAATTTACCTCGTTCCGTTAACTTGTGTATATGAAGTTGTTACTGAGTAGGTAACGACTTAATTGCCATTAACTGACTCTAGTGTAACCGCAAGACAACTTTGAACTAACCCATAAATTTAGAGTATCTTAAATTCAATAACCAAAGCAGTATTAATTTTCTTCTGTTACTAATAAAATAAGGTTGATATTGCCAGGGCCAGATTTAGAGGTGTGGAGGCCCTGGACCAACAAACAAGTGAATAATTATTTTTCAAAGATGCGCAGCAAAAATTAAAAACCGCATCAAGAAAAAACTAAACGCACACCAAATTACGTTTTTGATAAACATTTAGTTTTTTTGTTGTGCTCTTCAATTCTTTTTCATGTCTCATACTCTGAAAGAAGGCCTTTGTTTATCTTAGAAGCGGGTTGAAAGTGATACATGTCCACCCTAGGGAAGAAAAGTAATTTGAAAAAAGAACTATGTCTATTGTCTATAGACCTGTGCAGTAGCAGAAACCTATACAGCCTCTCAGTAGTAAGATTATTAAAAAAAAAACTAAGTTTGTACTGAGCCATGGTAAAATCTTATACAGCCACTAGCTCTATCGTAAAACTACCGAATCTTACTTTTATAAGTTTTATTATCAAGTTTCAGAATAAAGCACCAGTTATATATTAAAATATTTTTTTATTTTCTTATTAACTTTATTTTTATAAGTCACTTTTTATTTAATTCCTATTTGATTGCTTGCGGTTTGTAATAAAATAACCGCCTCAAAACCGCACCTAATAAATACCCTTCATGGCAGTCGGGTAAAAAGGCTGGCAAAAGTGCTCTAAAAAAAGTTCGTGTCAAAAACAAGAGCAGGAAAACAAGATACGATCTTCAGTACCTATCTAGTTGTACTACGTAATATACTGTGTTCGCTATATTTTTCATAAGTTTAGTGTTATTACAATGAGTTCCTCGTCTGATTCGGAAATAGATTTAACGCCAGATTTGATTAGGGAATAGGCTCAAGCAGTGATGGAAAATCTTCTACCACCAAAATCAAAGGAAATATATTTTCCGTAACTAACTTTTTTTTACTTTCCTCATAATCGAAATGAAAAGTAGAGTGTTTAACTCGGGTGAAAGTCACCATTTATTTCACACTCGAAATATTAGCGCTCTCGCTTTGCTCGAGCGCCAAAATATCTCTTGTGATATAGGTGCCTTTGTCCCTTGGTGAACAATCTACTATTACGTTCTAGGTTTTTTTTATGCGCGTTTAAATACTTACTTATCATCCTTTTTCAAATAGGTTACCTACTATTTAAATGGTTGCCCCTCTCTTGTCGGCCCCGGATATTACTACAGAGGGCCCTGCAAAGATGCACTACGCTAACTAACGTTTCTATTCGATTCGTTTTTAAACCAATCGCGTCACTGGGAGATGACGTTATACGAAAAGTCACGTGGTCTACCAGAGACGCGATTGGTTTAAAAACGAATCGAATAGAAACGTTAGTTAGCGTAGTGCATTTTTGCAGGGCCCTCAGGAGTTTTCTCTGAGATACTTGCAAATTGGCTGAGCAGGCCAGAATACTTGTTTGATACAGTGCTTTCAATTATTAATTCACGAATACGAACCCTGACCCGAAATTATAGTTTAATATTTACTGGCGACCCGTTCTCGCTTTGCCGGTTTATGTGAGTTTTCTGTAACACCCGTGCATAATCCAGAATTTATTACCTTCCTCTTGAAGCACTCTATCTATTGCTGAAAACCGCATTAAAATCCGTTGCGTCGTTTGAAAGATCTAAGCAAAGGGAAGCGACTTTGTTTTATATCTATACATAGTATAAAACGTAATTAAGTAAGTAAGTTAAGTACGCGCCTGTGCGTACTGTATTGATATTATGTTTACTTATTTCTTCGCATAGTTAACGAGCATCGTATGTCGTCAATGTACATTGACTGGAATGTGCATAAAACACAGAAAGAGGTGTCAGTGGATATTCTAAGTCATTATTAAAAAGGCCTCGTGTGGTTGCCGAGTTAGAATAGCCACTCCATGTCTTCCCGTGGATGTCGTAAGAGGCGACTAAGGGAATAAAGGCTTGTAGTACTGTTAAGCGATGGGCTTGCAACCTGTCACTAATGCGCTGGTAAACATCTTAGTCTTATTGTGCAAATTGTGGTTATAGAATTATCAACAAGTTTTTAGAGATGGTTGTAATTCTGTAGCTCTGCCTACCCCACTCTGGGAACGAAGGCGTGAGATTATGTATGTATGTATGTTATTAAAAAATCCGGGCAAGAGTAGGTATGTCGGACCAATCGCATATAACATACTATATGAGACGATTGGTTTTTTAAGAGCTTCTAACCAAACATCAAACAATTTGGTAAGAAAACTGTTGTTTTTTTTATTTTTGTTAGTGGTCGTTATGGCGGAAATAGAAATAGAAATAGGTACACAATGTGGAAATTTCAAATGTACGGTTCATGACTGGGCTCATGTGCTGTGGGCCCACTAACAGACAGACGGACAGACTGACATCGGAGGGTTATTGATAGGAGTCCGCTGACACCTTTTGGGTAATGAACCCTATAAAACACTTGCAGTGCTTGTGTAATGTACGATATTCATTATTAGTTTTAGTGCGCGACTTGGATCTACCTATATCTTATTCCATTGAAATAAGGTGCAAAGTGTTTTTGTAGTCCATAGTATACAGTGTCAGCTCGATGACTAGGGGCGATAGTTTCTGAAGCCCGATTTACATTGGTCAAAGACAGTGGACAGTGGACAGTGACAGTGGACAGTGGACAGTACAGTAGTGTAAAGGATGATTTCCACCAAACTGCTCGCATCGCATCGGATCGGAAAGGATACGTACGGATGCGGCGACAGCCGATCGCGTCTGTTAAAATTATTATTGACTATTTATTTCGGAGCCGATCGCGCGTCGTCGCATACGTTCGGCTACGATCGCGTGTCGCGGAAGCCGCCCGCGGTCAAGTTGCTGTGCGCGGCTTGGTAATATAGACTTTGGGTGTTCCTCGGAATCCCTAACAACGTTTGTCCTAACACATCGTTTGTCCGAATTTTCATATGCCCTAAACTGTTTTCAGATGAGTCAGGCAACTTTTTAAGTTTTCTAATTATATCTGCGGTTCGGTTAGGTTAGGGTTGTATTATAACAACACTAAAAAGTTGTAAAATTTAAGCGGAAATGGCTTTAGGATAAACGACAATTCGGACATACGATGCATTAAACTGACCATTAGGGATTCCATAGGGGAACCATAGACTTTAAATACTGTTAACATGATTTAATTTAATATCGCTTAAATGCCATAAAATTCTTTCCGTTCCGATCCGTTGCGGGCCGTTTGGTGGAAATAGTGCTTAAACCGGTCGGACAGTAGCGAGTTCAGCAAGTTGCCTCGCAAATAGAATCGCTTTCTATTTTTTCACTTCACTGTCCTTGCCAATGTACTTGCCACTCTCCTTGCCTTGACCAGTGTAAATTGGGCTTGAAAAAAACTGAGTGTGACAGACAGATAGACGGACATGGTGAAATTATGACGGTTCCTTGTTTGATTACGGAACCCTAAAACGGTGTTCAAAATGAGTTTACTTTATATCACTTACATCGTTATAACAAATCTATACATAGGTAAGTACCTACATATCGTTTCCTTATAACTTTGCATCTTTTCCCCTCTATTACCTATGCCGTGTGAATGAAATGTCAAATAAAATAAAAATTATCTCAAAAGCATACCAACTTTTTTTTATTGTTTTTTTGTTTATTATTTATTTACTAAATACTAACAGTGTTTGCTACGCCCGACTAGTCGTCGGAATGACGTCATTTTGTTTGTAACCACGTTTCGTAGCTGTGACGTAGGTACTATCGCGATCGTTAATTTGTGACCCATTTCAAGAAACATAGGCTTGAAGTCGTCAATGTCATTAGAGAGGCCAAATCATTTGTAACTTATAGGAGAATCAACCTTACTGTTGTAGAATGTCAGAATGACTTTGGACCTAAGGGGGTCCCAAATTAAAGTTCGTGACTGTACATGTCACTGGTTTATTCATTTTTTCAGTAAATAATGAACAAAAAAAGAATGTTATGCTTTTGAAACAAACATGTATAAGAATGATTTTTTTTAGAAAACTTAAAAATAAATCCTTTTGCCAATTATTTCATTTCATAATGAAATTTAAATTTACAATGATTGTATTGTGTCTTTAAATTTTCCTGTATTTTCTGGCCTTTGGATTGGGTCATTGAGTGTTATTGCTGTAAAAACCGTAGTTGTTCCGATTAGTTATATACAATGTTAATTAACTTAACTAACAGTTTTCTAGATAAGGAATTGAAATCGGAACAAATCTTGTTCAACTAACAACTTTAACTTTGTTATATACGCTCTTGTTTTTATTATTTTCGTATAGTAACACCATAGTATTAATGGTACAATCTGTGAGCACTTAGAAGGTAATTCGGGTTTGTATAATCAAGGACATCAATTGTTATGCCACTATGGAACCCTGTCATAATGATAGCGTCAAACCACATGACAGAAATTACGCTTAAATGAATGATTAACGTTATGCGACAGGGTTCCATAGTGGCATAACAATTACAGTCCTTGATTGTACCTCTCACTCGCTCTTAATAAGAGCGTATGAAAGCGAGTGAGAGACAAGTACAAACCCAAAGCACCTTGTAAGAGCTATCGCACTGTACTCGACTGTCTAATACTATCGCACTTGTATATGGCATGGCATCCGTGAGTATATTTTTGGGGTCCGTAGCATAATTTCGAAAATCAAATTTCCTAAGTACGAAATTCCTAAAGACAAAACTTCGAATATCAAAATGTCTAACGTACGAAATTCCTAAAGATAAAATGTCTAAAGTATAATACTGCTAGTGCACGAAAATACTAACGACATTTTTCCTACGTCCAGTTGATTTAAGTTTAAAATGTATAAAGTGCGAAATTTCGAACGACATTTTTCCTACGTCCAGTATACCTAAGTTTAAAATGTATAAAGTGCAAAATTTCGAACGACATTTTTCCTACATCCAGTAGACCTAAGTTTAAAATGTATAAAGTGCAAAATTTCGAACGAATTTTCAAATTCAAATGTCACAATGACAGATAAGGATACCACCGTTACTCAACGTTTATTGGCAAGGGAGTGAATGTTTAAAATACTTGTGTATTTGTTTTTTTGCAAACTATAATTTGCTACCATTACAGCACGTTGATAACGATCACTATTAATAAGGTATACCAAAAACATTAAATTCTGATATTCAAGCAATAATAGGGGTACACAACATTCATAATCAATTAAAAATAAATCAAGGGACGATCTCACACAAATTGACCTAGTCCCAAACTAAGCTCTAGGCTTGTACTATGGGTACTAGACAACGGTATAAATACTTATATAGAGAAATATATACTTAAATACAAAGAAAACATCCATGACTCAGAAACAAATATTCGTGCTCATCACGCAAATATCTGCCCTTACCGGGATTTGAACCCAGGACCGTTAGCTTCGTAGGCAGGGTCACTACCAACTAGGCTAGCACGTCGTCAAATTAGCCGATAATGTCAAACAAAAAGAAGAAGAATTGTCACTAGGCTTTTTGTATGTAGCTATTTTGAGCACTAGAAATATTGTGTTTTAAAGTATTGTCATTAGGCATTTTGTATGTAGCTATTTTGAGCACTAGAAATATTGAGTTTCTAAGTATTGTCATTAGGCATTTTGTACAAAGCAATATTGATTCTCGAAAATGAGATCATTCGACCAAAAGTGTATTAGGTAATGCATCTTTAGGAATTTCGTACTTTAGACATTTTGATATTCGAAGTTTAGTCTTTAGGAATATCGTACCTAGGAAATTTGATTTTCGAAATTATGCTATGGACCTTTTGTTAGGTACTCGTATGGGAGCGCCAAAGTTCAACTAAAATTGCAACTCCTATTATCGGAACTCCGAAAATGAAATTTTTATACCGCTGGAACCGTAAACTTTTCAGAAGTTCTGAAATATCCAATATGTAGATAAGACTAGGTTAGGTTACGTTTGATTTATAAAAATCCTGAAAAAGTAACAGTTGCTGAAAAAAATACGTTAGGAGTTGCGATGATTAGGACTTACTATCCTTATGAGTAAAAATAATTAGGTGAAACAATATGGACCCAAGGGGAGAGAAACGTTATTGCATTTTGTATGGCATTTTTTAGCTTCACAATCCACTTAAGGCTTTACAGTTTTACACATTTCTTCACAGAATCCTCTTAATTAAGGCTTTACACATTTCTTGACAGATTATGGAATGTCTGTAAACTGTCTGAGTACGGCGGTGACTGGCATACGAGTACGAGTAGGGTCCATATTGTTTCACCTAATTATTTTTACTCATAAGGATAGTAAGTCCTAATCATCGCAACTCCTAACGTATTTTTTTCAGCAACTGTTACTTTTTCAGGATTTTTATAAATCAAACGTAACCTAACCTAGTCTTATCTACATATTGGATATTTCAGACAGTTTACAGACATTCCATAATCTGTCAAGAAATGTGTAAAGCCTTAATTAAGAGGATTCTGTGAAGAAATGTGTAAAACTGTAAAGCCTTAAGTGGATTGTGAAGCTAAAAAATGCCATACAAAATGCAATAACGTTTCTCTCCCCTTAAATCTAGTCGCGTATTATCCGATTTCTTTTTGGCCACTCTAAATTTTAAAAGCATTATGAAATTACTAAATTATTTTAATATTTTATCTTTATATTAATCTTCAGTCTTAACTATTTATGAATATTATTTTTAATTTAATTTCAAATATTAAATAAATAATAAAATATATATTATACTTTTAAATATTAATGCTATATTTTTTAGTATTTTTGATACTAATTTCAACCTGAAGTGGCCAAAAATGGTATACATTGTCTACAAACGGTATGTACTTAACCCTAGATATTATGAAAACCTAGGTCCGTACGTTTTCCTTTCCAAGAAATAGAAACAAAAAAATAAAAATACGGAAACTACTAATCTAGATTTTCACCACAACTACAAAATTATTCAAAATTCGTCGTTATCGAACTTGATTTTAATGCGTGAGAAACGTTATCGCCCGGAGGTAAACTTTTATGTAATCTTATTTGACCTGTTAATCCTGTTATGGTATTGTTTTTGATTGAGCCGCCATTACTGTCAAGTAAATAAGGGCTTAACCGTGTGGAAACTGTTGATTAGTGGCCCTGATGGTCCGTGTAGAACACAGCCTATAAAGTTACGTTAGATAAAGTAAAGTTGGACAAAATATCCACACATGTACATGGCCAAATTATTTCTCATTTCTCTACAAACAGCCTGAACCGAAGTATGAAGAACATATAACTACCCTCCTAAGCCAATAAGCAGTATCTCAGATTCAATTGCCAAAGTACATTCAACCCTCTTCTCTTAGTAATGGGGTTGTGATTGCCACAGGAGTTTTATTGGAGATGCTGCTATTTAGCTTAGCAGGGCAGATAATTATTTATGTAGGTACTTAACGCTACTTTTGACGAAACATATCTTTGATAAAAAAACGCTATAAGTATTATAGGCACATATCATCACCACCTAATTTTCCATGACCGGGGCAACACCGAGAATTAATTTAAGAATTGGGTCATACAAAGATTAGGTTACCGTCTTTCCTGTGGCCATACTTACCCGAAGTTAACGTTTTTAATTTAAGGTCTACTTTAGTCCTATCAGATGAAAACATAACTTATGCACACAAGCCTTTAACTATTGACCATAGGAAATAACTCAAATAACTTTTGTTTTTTTGAGTGTGTGTGACACTAAAGAAAAAGAAGGGGAAGAAATCCGTTAAAGGGATAAGTTCGCCTTTGTACATATTTTTATATCAATTGTATTGATATGGTTTTTTTTTGTACAATAAAGTGTTTACATACATACATTATATGACGTTATGTCATGGATCCAACCCCTCGCCTTGCACCTTTAATCCCATATTAGGCCCATTTAATCTTTTCAACGCCGATGATATCTAAAGTCGTCATGAGTATTGCCAACAACACCAACGACGCTTATCATATGTACCTACAGTTAAACCGAGTTCCTTTCGCATGGGCGAAGTTTAATACGATGTTGACAGGCGAATATCGGCCAACGGACTTAAAATTTGTCATGTGACCCGTTTCGATTGCTCTTGAGTGCAGCTAAAACACACCTCAGAGCTGAAGACACGTTTGTGGTATTAAAATTACATACAGTTTCTAGTTGGTGGCTCCGAATGTGGAGAACAATTAAAACGTGACATACATGTTTAAAAGCGACCGTGGGATGAGTTATGTACGTGTGACAAAATGTGCGAAACGACATACATTCAGAGGGGTTATTATTACATAGCTATGCAGTTCAATTTACGCTGAGAGAAAAGGACAGAGCTATATAACTGCTATAGCTGTGTCCTTTACGCTCGCCGTAAAATGGACTGCATAGCCATGTCATAATCAAACACCGGATTGACGGGGGCAAAAATGTACCAGTGCTAGTGATTCATTAAATGTCGACTAAGTTTATCGACATCGATAAAAAGCAATTTTTAATCATCATTATCATAATGGCCAGTTTGAATACTTTTTAATTATGTGTAAACCTCTTTTATTTATTTATACTTATCGCAACTATAAACAACCGGTATCTGACATTGACTCTGGACTCGAGTCTCTTTTGACAACCATTGAAATTACATTGAATAACAAATTCATTCAGGACAACAATATTCTTTAGCATTCCGACGAATTGAGAACCTTTTTGTATTTTAAGTCGGTTAAAAATGCGTCGAAAGAAAAAAGATCGTTTATCTTCATGGAAAGCTGGTTATTCAGATATAGAATATAAAGGTACGACTTACTTTTGCAAGAAATGTAGGATCCATATTTGACGAAAAAAGTTGTCGATAAAATTACTCGATATTTAATGAATCACTAGCACTGGTACATTTTTGCCCCCGTCAATCCGGTGTATGGTCATAATAACCCCCCAGTACCGAGTTACTACACTCCTATAGGTACAAACCGGAGCCTATATTCATTTTTTTATGGCAAAGAATATCCATAGGCGGCAGTAATCACTTTCCATCACGTGGGCTGTCTGTCTGCTTGCCCGTCGAATTCAATAAAAAAAAAGTGAAGGCGAACAAGCACACAGGCCACCTGATGATAATGGATGAGACCTATACACATTTACATTCTCAAGACTATAATCCTAAGACTGCAAATGCACTGGGAGCACTGCGGACTAAGTTGGAATGTATCTATGCTAGTGATTTCTCCGGTGGTCTTATCCCCACACCGGAACGCAACAATGCGAATGCTGTTTGGCGGTAGTTAAATGGATTAGATGGTCCCTGGACAAGGTCCTACCATCGCTATCTCACCTGTATCTCGAGTCAGCCAAGCAGAAATATTCACATCGTTGGGTTACTGCACAGACCGGGAATAGTTATTTGTTATACAAGGGGGGAAAGTTGTATTTTACCTGCGAGTGTTCATTTGAAACACGAGCTAGCGAAAGGATTTTATGATTGATCACGAGCGAAGCGAGTGGTTCAAAAATAGAATCCCGAGCGTAGCGAATGTTTCAACACACGAGACGTAATAGTACATTATTACCTAGGCATGGAAGTAGGCAATTGCGGGCCGAGTATTGGTTTAAACGGACGAGCTTGCGAGTCCGTTTAAAAATACGAAGCCCGCAATTGCTGTTCCTGCCGAGGCAAATATAGTGCTTTTCTCAAAAATCGCAAGAAAAAATTTGTGTTGGAGTCAAATCTTCATCGCTTGAACAAATTTTTTGAATTGCATACAAACAGCAACTTCATGTGAAAAAACCATCACTCCTACCGCCTTTTTGTTTATGACAAGGAGAAACGCAATTCTTGTTTAAAAAAACATAAGCTATTCCAGGCACAAATAAAAAAGTTATGTTTCGAGTAAAATTTGGATGTATAAGACTTGTGCCCTCATTTTATTATGGCCCTTTTCACTTTTTAAAAAGTTACAAGGTAGATAGTAATGGAATTTGTATGCAACATTGCGGGCTTGTGTAGCGAGCACGCAATGTTTTTTTTTTTAATTTGAGAACTGTCAGTAAACTATGTACTTCGCGTCTCAATGTGTAGATAGGAATGTCAAGATTTCCGGTCATTTTTGAGAAAAATAACTTTTCACCCATGTATAACACGAAACTTTTCACCTCACTACAGCGAGGAAAATAAGAAAAAGGGTTTGTACTATCAATTATTATTTATTTACCACTTTGTCAATACAATAATTTTGATGTATAGAAGTATTGGTAAAATCAAAAATAATGCAAAGTAGCCTAAGCATATCCAGTCTTTATGGAACTGCTCCAATACCGACATAAACATAATAATAAACATCATAACATTCATAGTAACAAATGGACTAGCATAAATTATATAATTCCAGCTTCAGTAAGTAAGTAAGGTTTATCAAATGTAATTTGTTACTCATTTTTAAAAACAAAACAAACTGGAAAAACATGCGAAAATTTAACGTTGACGGCTTAATTGAAAAGTTTTGACTTAAGTTTTTTTTTATTATTTCGGATGCGTTTTGTTCGCACATCGACTTACTTGGACTGTCAGAACATTTTACCCGTTTTTGCAACAAGAATGAAGGTTAATGTTGAATGCTGATATTTATGAATTAAAATAAAGTTGTAAGACTGTATTTAGTGTTTTTTACTCGATGCAATTCATTAATTGTGATGTTAAAAATTCAGCACTTTTAACGTTTTACGTTTTGTTAGCTGTCAAATATCACTTCAAATGTCAAAACTCTTTCTTCACATGTGGATAAAAAGCGATTTTCTCAATAGATATCAAACAAACAAAAAGGGCTTTCCGAGCTAGTGAGATCAAAACATATATGCGGCATTATCTATGTAAAGGGACCTTATTGCGGATGGCGCTTCCGCCATTGTTAAAGATGCTCCGATATCAATACAACGTAGCTTGACGCAGTGCGGCGTAAGCGCCATCCGCCATAAGGTCCCTTTACATAGATAACGTCACATATACAGTGCAAGTTAAATAAAAGCTTGTAAAAATCCATCTCAGTCTTTAGAATGGGCAACGCTTGAGATTGTGGTCTTAAGATTTAAAATGCCTATAGGTATTAGATTCTATCTTACCATTAGGTTGTCCTGCGTGACTTCTCCAAGCTAAAAAAAACAAGGCAATGGCATTAACATTAAATTTCAGTACTATGCTAACTCCTCTTGTCTTTTGTATTCAAATAATAGCCTACCTAGTTTTCTCTCATAAGGTATTAATTTGTTCTTGAAGACTTGTATTTGTTGTATCGGATTGGTTAAGACCAATTCAATGGAAAGTTAACAATAGCATACAATTTAAAGTAGCGTGAGTCATTACTCATTACGTGAGTTAACAATACTGTCGTACGTTATAACATGAACCTTCAACTTGACCAGTATTCCGCTTATGAGATAGGTACTTTACAGGTTTTTTTTAAAGAGGATTGTGAAGCGCCGCTAAAATCGTGTAGCTGTCAAAAAAATCCATACAAAACTAGCTCCGGGCGAAAACGTTTCTCACCCCCTAAATCAAGTCCGATTTGCACGAATTTTGAATATGTTGTAGTTATTATAAATACCTAGGTCTGTACGTTTCTGTTTTTTGTTTTTTAAATTTGTTTCGTTCTAAGAAATATTTTCTTGGAAAGGAAAACGTACAGACATAGTTTTTCATGATATCTACAACATATTCAAAAATCGTAAAAATCGGACGAGGTTCAAGGGGAGAGAAACGTTTTCGCATTTTGTATGGAGATTTTTAGCTTCACAATCCTCTTAAACAAAATTAAAGAAAAAATCGTCTTATCTTATTACTTTTTTAGTCAGTACCGATGATACTATGAGCCTAGATCTTAAAGTCATTGAAATAGATTTGAGAAATTCTGCCCTCCTAAGCAAAAATGCAATAACTAAATAAAATAGCCAAAGCAGATTCAACTCTCTTATGTTTGTAACTAGGTTGCAATTTCTACAGATGTTTTGTCTGAGATATCGCCATTATGCTTAGTAGGGCAGAATTGTGGTCGTATATAACCTCGTAAGGCCCAGTGTTGCAATAGGATGTACATAATCAAGGCAATTTAATTTGAACTGTGTTGCAATAAGAATAAGGTTTATTTTCCTATGTTCACAAAATGAAAATGGCATTATCGAACAAACGTAATTGAACTTTATTGCCTTGATGGAAGATTCAAAGTCCCACTTACAAAAAACTTCCTGTTTGCAGTATGGTGGGGCTTACGAGGTTAAGAGTGTCCCCCTGATTAACTTTACCTAACTGGCGAAGGAGGAGGGTAACGTGTATGTATGTGTTATGTTTATGTATGTATGTATGGTTCTTTATTCCGTGGTTAAGGTTGAACGGGTCGATTTCGACCAGCGAGGTTTCGTTAGATTCGTTTGATGTATGTATGTTAACTCTTTATTGCACAAACAGAAAATAACATTTAAAAAAAAGAAACAGAAACTCAAAACGTAAGTACAAAGGCGAACTTATCCCTTTAAGGGATCTCTTCCATTTAACCTTCTTCTTAGCGGGTGACATTGTTTTTTTTTTTTAGAAAAGGTACAATTGGCGACATTAAAACTATGTACAGTCACCACACGGGATTGTTGAGCCACTTGCCACAGTTCGTATTTTGGCCGTGTAATGCAAACCTAGTTTAGTCGGTTATACTCGTGTATCCAGTATGTATTACTCGGCTAAATTACGAATAGTAGCAAGTGGCTTAACATTCCCGTGTTGTGACTGTACATTCAACCAATTGATTCCTACGCCATTATGGACTATGTTAAAGTGACGGTTGTAAACAGAACGTAAGAGACTTCTTATGATTTGGTTGACAACGTCTTGACATAGTCCACAGTGGCCTAGGAATCAAATTGGTTAACTGTACATGACGACTATTCCCAGTTGTCCGCAGCCCTTTATCCACACTGCCGTGTCCGCTAGTGTGGATAAAGAGGTGCGGACGCTGGGAATAGCCCGTATAGTCTGTGTCAATAGGGTATTTGCCTGACATTAAATTTCATATATTAATTTGGATAGTATATAAATATACATAGTATGATAAAATAATTCAAAATCAAATTTGAAATTGGTAATAAAATAAAAAAGTTATAGCCTTTTAAAGTTATTTGTCTATCTCTTTCTCACGAAACGATGTTTTGCGTGTAATTCATATGGCGGTTGAGTAATATGACGTCATATTACTGTATTTTCCTCTCTGTCTAAAAGCAAGTTTTAGCCAGATCTAATTTAGTATGTTTTACTTATTTAACATAGTTGGCTCAGGCATCGAGACAAACCTCTCTGTGGTTTAACTATTGAATGTAAAATTTAATTGTGTTTAAGATAATAAAATAAAAAATAAAAAATTAAGTTTATCTTTCTTATTTTTAAAGATATTAAAAAACTATTTATACCAGGCTATTCGGAAGGTAAAAAAGCTTCAATTTAAATACTAATAAAAAATTAGGCAAATACCCTATTGAAATTACCAAAGATGTAAACAAATTAGTACTGTTTGACACATAACTTCAAATACTCGTCGATCGTGTTTTTATTAAAGTAACCTAAAATTATAGTTATTTAATCTTAAACTTAATGTGAAAATTAAGATCAAGTGTACGTATAAATCATAGCTAAGACCTCACTTGATCTTTAAAAGCACGTGATTATAGTAATAATGGTAAATGGGTGCGTTTGGTTGTGTTTACATCTTTGCCAATTTCAATTGGCACAGACTATACATGATAACTGTGGCCCGTTTCACGAAGCTACAAGTTACAAATTACAAGCGGAAGTCTCTTTCTAGTGAAGGGCGTTAGAAAGTGAGTTTCGCTTGTAATTTGTAACTTGTAGCTTCATGAAACGGGCCTCTGACATTACATTGACGACATTATCCAAACAGCAGTTAGTACCTATTTTTAAACCTTGCTTTTTGTAGACTTGTTACCTTTCTCTTTCCCAATATGTAGCATGTAGGTATGTAATGTAAGTGAGTATTGATTTTCTATAGTATCAAAGTACTTGATCGATTTTTAGGGTTTCGTACCCAAAGGGTGCAATTGAAACCGTTTTACTAAGGCTTCGCTGTCCGTCCGTCAGTCCTTCCATCTATGCCACAAGGCTGTGTCTTATCAACCATAACAACTAGACACTTAAAAAATTCACATAGCTTACTATGGCCTAAAAAAAAACACCCCACAAAGAACGTGCTTTTTTCGGCGTTTTTTGTTCGGTCTTAATTTACCTACCGTATGGTGGTACGGAACCCTTCGTGTCCGAGACTGACTCGCACTTTGCCTGTTTTTCTATAAATTATGTCTCATTAAATGTTTAATCAATGATGACCGTCACAAGTGGCAATAAAAACGTGTGGTATGGTTTACGTTGACTATTTTTTCTGCGAGAATTTCACTCTAAGAGTTGTATTAACAAACTGAGTGAGAGGTCCGTCTCAAGATGCGTCAAAGTAACCTTTGAGAACTATCATTACGTGTCTTGCTTGAGACTTATATTCCAAGATCAGTTTATTATTACCACCAACAGCGAGCTAGATTGCCTAGATTACGAATACAAATGGGGACAGTTTTTTTTTTTTTTTTTATAAATTCAGATCTATAATGCCTTCCTAATCCAATAAGCAGTATGTCAAATTCGATAACCAAAGCAGATTTAATTTTCTTTTGTTAGTCATAAGGTTGATTTTGCGATAGCAGTTATATCTGAGATACTGCCTATTTGCTAGAATGTCTAATGTCTTGCCTGTCATTCGTGATTAAATCGAGGGAAAGGGGGCTAACGTAACTTCGAACTTCGATTTTCAAAGTGGACCCTCAGTTTAGTCCGTTATATTTTTAACTAGCTTCTGCCCGCGACTCCGTCCGCGTGGTATGCGTAATTTTGCCATCCCACGGAAGTAGTGATTTGTTTCAAGATTAAAGATAGCTTGTGCTATTGCAGACTGTAATCTATCTGTGTGCCAAATTTCATCCAGGTCTGTTCAGCCGTTTTGGATTGATCAGTAACAAACATCAAAACTTTCGTATTTACAATATTAACAAGAAGTAACATAAACTGGACATAGTCGACGTCTTTCGGCTGACATGATGATGATGATGATGAAGATATACTGTGCCTCTATTCTATGCGGTAAAAACCATATCGTCTTCGACCTACGCACCTTTAGAACAATAGTGACCTAATTCAGAAATTTTAAATTTAGATTTGGGTCTCTATAACAATAAATTTATGACTTGAAGTTTGAAAGCTGAAATTTTGAATTAGGTCACTATTGTTCTGAAGGTGCGCTATGGTCATGTTTTTAACTCGGCCGGCATTACTGTCAAGTGAGTAAGAGCTATCAAAACGTTGACAATACGATACCAGATACCTTGGAACTGTTTTATAAAGCTACAAATTACAATTTACAGGTCACAAGTTTCCATTTGACACAAGCTCGACCAATGACGACCGGCCATTTGAGCAGTATTGCCAGTTTAGACCTGTAAAATTGTAACTTGTAGTTTTATAAAACGTGCCCCAGGCCAAATGTTTTAATGTTTGTTACCTCAGAACTTTCGACTTGGTGAACCGATTTTGATGATTCTTTTTTTATTTGAAAGCTGGTGCATCCTGATTGGTTCCATTCTTATAAAAATGAAGATCTGATGGTGGAATCCGTGAGGAATCGAAGGAACTCTTCAAAATTTATAGGCACACCTATAGCGATTTTGCTATTTTTCATCGTAACTCGTGTATTTGGTCTTGGAAAGCACTATTTGGTGAAGTGGAACTGATGATGAAGACCACAGATGGCCACCGGAACTCCTAAACGGTATATATTTCGAGGGTGGCGACAAGATATTTCGATTAAGATAGTTGAGCGACTATGACGAAGCATATTTAGGTTTAAATATATGACTATGACTTTCCCACGGCGTTGCTTGCGGCGAGATTGAAATGTTCTATTGTTTCTTATTAATTGAGAAGTGGGAGAATAACAGCATAATTATGATCACTAAAAAGTATTAAAATAAAAGTTTAAAAAAACAAAAACCCAGACAGAAAGCAGACTTCAGTTGGACTGACCTATTTACCTACCATTTTAAAGAAGTTATTTTTTGCTTTTTGAAGGCGGGTTTTTGTTTTTTTTAACTTTTATTAGCTTCTGTCTGCCCGCGACTCCGTCCGCGTAGTATGACTAATTTTAGCATCCCACGAAACAAGGAATTAGTTTCAGGAATAAAGATAGATTATGTGTCATCTATTTCTGTGTCAAACATCATCCAGGTCCATCCAGCCGTTCTGGACTAACTGAGTAACAAACATCCAAGTTTTCGCATTAATAATATTAGTAAGAAGTAAGATATACAGACAGATGCAGATAGATTGTGACAGTGATAGACAGCCGCTAGCCGAGTAGGTAAGGTACCCTAGTTTTACTGTAAGCACGGTCACGGACATTTATTGATGAACCACTATAGAACCTTGTCGCATACCACCCACTATTAATTCCTTTGTAATTTCTATCTGGTCACTTGATGATGTCATTATCACATGGTTCTATGGTGGAATTGGTGGATCAACATTTGAAGTCCTTGATCGTACAGTCAAGGACTTTAATTGTTATGCCACTATGGAACCCTGTCGCATAACGTTAATCATTCATTTAAGCATAATTTCCGTCATGTGGTTTGACGCGGTCATTATGGCACGGTTCCATAGTTGCATAACAGTTAAAGTCCTTGACTGTACTTATAAGTAGTTCAGTAAAGAGGGCAGCTTACCTACCGAGCTGCACTTTTAACATGAACTATTGATTTTTACAAAAATAGCGTGACTATGCATTTCGCCAAGTTTTCTTTGACTGCGACTGCCGCATAACTTGCACGGCTAATATGCAATTATGGGATTAATATTTACAAAGGTACATTACTTGGGTTCAACAAAAACGGTTAACCGGTAACAACCGGTTTTTATGTTGTTTAAAAACAAAAAAATATTTTTAATCTTTTTACTTACTTAACACGTTCGGCGCCGGTGACACAACGTTATCAAAAAATTCTGACTACTATGCCGGTGACACATATGTTGTGTTTTTATTTTCACGCCTTTTTCTCGACAAATTTCCAATTAATTTTTTTTTCTATTAAATGTACAGTTATGTTATTGAAATATTAATCGAATTCCGCTGTGGTTTTAAAATCTGTAAGTTTTTTAGATTTCATAAAAGTTACCCTTATACAATGCCGATGACACATCTGTGTCATTTTTCGACACAAATCGGCGGTTTTCAAATATTTTGCAGTATTTTTTCCAGCACTAGCACCATTCGACTACACGTTAGAAAGACGACTGACGCCGCAAAATAAAAATAAACGCATTTTAATATTTTACCTATAAACTATGCCAGTTGACACGTATTTGTGTCCATGTAATTCGTACTCCTATGCCAGTGACACAAATACGTGACCACGATAATTTCACCCGACATAGCTTAGGGCTCAGTGAATCACTGCCGGCGCCGAACGTGTTAAGTTCAAGAAAGATTAATCTTAGTAACTTTTTGAGATCGTATTAGTAAGTGCAAAAATAAAGTTACTGTGATTGTTACGTGGCGGTAAGATCATTGCTACCACAAAACAGATAGGTACAGAAGTAAATCACATGTATGTACTTCACTTTTCATACCTACGCTCGGCGATCGCTCTAGGGTTGTCAACTATGGCTTATGCACAAAACACTATCGTGGTAGTGGCACTCATATCTAGTTGTAAAAAAAACAATAAACCTACCTACTATTACAATACAAAAAGTTTACAGAGCAAAGAAACATACAAAATTTTACGTTTGTCAATGTTCACTATGGAAATTCCCTAATAACTTCTAAACGATTACCCTAGTTACACAATTTGCATTGCCCCATCCGTTTTAGACCTAAACCTATCAAATTACACTAAAAACAACACAATATCTACACAAACAAAAAAACATGTTTTCATCTTACGTAAGGTGGCGTGAATTTACCTTACAATAATTTAGTTAAGTACTTCGTTTATACTGATTCAACATAACTAATATAAAATCGATCTTAGATATATTCTTCGGGGGCCGGGGCGGGGAGCTTACCTACCTACCTAACTGTTCTGTGTAACGTTAAAACGATCCATCGAAATACCTACAAGCAGATACCTACTTACCTCTCTGGAAGGTTAAAAAAATTACTGTTGAATTTAAACAACCATCTACTACTGGAAGCTTAAAAAAATTACTGCTGGAAGCTTAAAAAAATTACTGTTGAATTTAAACAACCATCCACTGAACAGTTATAATAACTCTTTTTTTTTTCTCCATAATTGCAAAAAAAAGTTCACAGACGCGTGTCTCAAGCGGATATGGCACTAGCGCTCGCACTGGTCCCAGCCGGTCCGAGATATCGTGTCCGTGAGCAGTGTGTCTATGTGTGCGTTGCTCAAGCGCACTTTGTATGTAGATAGACTTCTGTACCTATCTATTTTGTGGTGGCGGTAAGATCATTGCGAACTCTACATTCTGAGTTTATTTTTTATTTTTTTGTGTTTGTCGGTGTAAATGTAGCACATATCAGTAGTGTCAGTCCACAGGATTGGCAACGCCTTTGCAATCATGAGAATTTCAATCAAGAGTGCAAGAAGGAGTGTAATGATTTTGATCTACACTCATATCCTAAGTCCTCTATTATGCGTTCAAAACTCGTCGGCAATGACCAGCATTACCTGTGGTAGTAGGTGACAGCGATGACAGCTGTTAATTTTGGAAGATGTTCCAAATTTGGATCTCATTACCTTACAATATTCGACAACGCAATTTCAAAATTACGTTACAGCTGTCATCGCTGTTACCTACTACCACAGGTAAGGTAATCCTGGTCATTTGCCTTTCGGCTTCTGAACCCATCTTAGAGTACTTATAATATGTGTGTAGATAAAGTATTGTACGAGACTCTGCGTAATTAGCATTACAACACTCGTGTGATCTATTATGAAACTCGCCTTGCGGCTCGTTTCATAAACCACACTCATGTTGTAATGCCTGTCATTACGCAACCGTCACGTAAGCTACTATTATTATATAATTTCAAGATATTTTAAGGTATGTTATTTTTGTTTCAGGTCACAATGCGGCTAGATAAGTTTTACACAGCGTACGCTGTTTACATAGCGTGTTTAATAAGTTGGTAAGTTGTATTTATAACACAGTTAGCATTCTAGGGGTGATATTTACTTAAAAACGGCGCTCGGTCGAACGAGTGAACCAGTGAACGCGCCACACCGGCGAGATTAAGTAGTCCCGTCAGAGCGCACAAAACACATTTTAGCGCGTGCATTCTCAATTAAGCATCGCTTCTTTGAGATAAACCACGTGACCAACTTGTCATCCCATACATTTCAACTCGATGGAATGGAAAAACTAACATATCGCTTGGATCGCTCGGATGTGTTTTGTACGCTCTGACGGGACTACTTAAACTCGCCGGTTCGCTGCGTTCACTCGTTCACTCGTTCCACCAAACGGAACGCCGTTTTTAAGAGAATAACACCCCAGGTTTCTATCTTACGTACCAGATAGTGATAGAATAATGTAAATTCAACAAGCTCTTTGTCTATTCGTTTTCTTTTTCTCGATCGTACGAAGCCATAAGGAGGGTATTGAATTGGGCAGTAGGTATAAACCGAAACCGATCTTAGCTGAGATGTCCTCAAGAAAAATTTTAGTGACTGTAGGGCCTTGTGCAGAGTCCGTCCGGATCCATGCCACCATCTTATCCTTTAATCCAACGCCAAGCAGCATTGTTCGCATTGTTGTGTTTAAATGTATTCCGGTGTGGGATAAGACTTCACTGAAATTACTAGCATAGAATCTTAGTCTTCAGGGTTGGCAACGCATTTGCGGTCTTAGGATTGCAGTCTTGAGAATGCAAATGTCTATGGGTCACAGATCCCACTCACCATCAGGTGGACTGTGTGCTCCTTGGCTTTCCCCATGCCATAAAAAAAAGTAAAAAAACGTCAGGAACGAATGTTTTCTATCTTGAAACTGGCATCTCAGGATCTTAGCAAAGGTCAGTTTATTAATAACTCCGTCACTAATACTACGAAATGTCATTTATAGTCTGAAATTATTTTTGAACGAGAAAGAATGTAACAAACAATTTAAGTAGGTATTTTATCTACACACATATTCTACATATAAGGCGGACTTGCGCGGACCAGAGTTAGCCCTTAACCCAGAGTTAAGCGTCTACTGTTGTACGTGGTTTGCCGCCTAACCTCGGGTTAAGACACTAACTCTGGGGTGTGATTCTCTCAACAACGACGGACGGACGGACGAACGAGTGATTGTCCAAGTGGCGAGTTTAAGTAGTCCCGTCAGAGTGAACAAAACACATTTTAGCGCGTGTATTCAATTTGGCAGCATGGCTTCTCGAACTTATAAGGCTGCCTAATTGACAATGCACGCGCTAAAATGTGTTTTGTTCGCTTGGACGTGACTACTTAAACTCGCCGTTTCGTTTCGTTCATCCGTCCGACCGACCGCCGTTTTTAACCGACTTCAAAAAAAGGAGGAGGTTCTCAATTCGTCTGTATTTTTTTTATTTTTTTTATGTTTGTTACCTCAGAACTTTCGACTGGGTGAACCGATTTTGAAGATTCTTTTTTTATTTGAAAGCTGGTGCTTCCAGATTGGTCCCATTTTTTTCAAAATGAAGATCTGATGGTGGAATCCATGAGGAATCGACGGAACTCTTCAAAATTTATAGGCACACCTATAGCGATTTTGGTATTTTTCATTGTAACTCGTGTATTTGGTCTTGGAAAGCACTATTTGGTGAAGTGGAACTGATGATGAAGACCACATATGGCCACCGGAACTCCTAAACGGTATATATTTCGAGGGTGGCGACAAGATATTTCGATTAAGATAGTTGAGCGACTATGACGAAGCATATTTAGGTTTAAATATATGACTATGACTTTCCCATGGCGTTGCTTGCGGCGAGATTGAAATGTTCTATTGTTTCTTGAGAAATGGGAGAAAAATGGGAGAATAACAGCATAATTATGATCACTAAAAAGTATAAAATAAAAAAAAAGTTTAAAAAAACAAAAACCCGCCTTCAAAAAGCAAAAAATAACTTCTTTAAAATGGTAGGTAAATAGGTCAGTCCAACTGAAGTCGGCGTCCAACAATATTTTAACCAAAAGCAGACTTCAGTTGGACTGACCTATTTACCTACAATTTTAAAGAAGTTATTTTTTGCTTTTTGAAGGCGGGTTTTTGTTTTTTTTAAACTTTTTTTTTTTGAGAGAATAACACTCCTGGTCCGCGCAAGTGGGCCGAAGTATCATAATCATAAGAGCTCTATTAATTCAGAACCCACACAATTTAAATAGGCCCCAATACTAGAAACAATTGATACGAAACGTTAGCTCGGTAGGTATAATATTTTCTTTAGTAGATTAACACCTATAGATATGTTACAGGTAGCAATGAGTAGCAAGTAGCAAGGTCATTTGCCTTCGGATTCTGTACCCATTTTAGAGTACGTACCTATAATAATATGTGTGTAGATGAAATAATGTATGCAACTTTATACAATAAGGCCTTAAAACACTAGTGTGATCGTATTACGAAACTCTCTTCAGCTTGTGATATGAGTGTAGATAAAGTAATGAAATATCTACGTAACAATTGGTGTATATATTTCGTTTTGTTGTTTCTAGATACAACCTAATTTGCGACCAAGATTTGGTTCATGTCCTTATATTGGCAAAGTTTCAAGTTAATCCGACGGACCGTAAACAATACGTAATCTATGTATACGGCGCCGCGAGCGTACTAGGGACTATTAGCTAGTAGCCTAGTAGGTATGTATGTCAGCAAAGCGGATGCTTCACTTTAGATAGGCTATTACAAATTTAATATATAGATTATCATGGTTCGTAACTCTATATGTATCTACACTATAATATAATAATAATAATAATATAAAGAGGAAAGATTTGATTGTTTGTTTGCATTGAATAGGCTCCAAAACTAATGGACCGATTTGAAAAATTCTTCCACCATTAGAATCCTACGTTATCCCTGATGAACATAGGCTACTTTTATCCCGGAAACATGAACGGTTCCTGTGGGATGACAAAAATACGAATTCTACGCAGACGAAGTTGCTGGCAGAAGCTAGTTTAGTATGAAACAAAGTCGCTTTCCGCATCTGTCTGTTTGTACCTATACATACAGGGTGGTACTCGATAAACTGTACATATTGAAAGAGATGTTAGGTAAATTTATAGGTAAAACAAATTTTTTAAAAATTTTTTAGCTTCTGGTTTTCTTTTACAGATTTTTTAAACTTTTTAATAAAGTTTTGTAGAACACATACTTGTGACGGTGTAACTTTTGATCTAATAGCCCAAAAAAGATAAAATAAAATAGTATTGACATTAGTTAGGTTTATAATAATTGATAACAATATTAGACCAATTAAAAAAAATAACTGAGTAACTGCTTTTTTTGTAGAAAATTACTGCAAAAATATCATTTTGTTTTCATAAAAACACGATTTTCTCAAATTCTGCAGATATTTCACAATTTTTTTTTTTAACGTTTTTAGATCTAAAATTAAACGAGGAATAATAATAAGCAAAAAATATTGTGAAATATCTACAACATTTTGAGAAAATCGTGTTTTTATGAAAAAAAAAATGACATTTTTGCTGTAGTTTATTAAAAAAATTAAGAAAAAAAAAGTGGCGAATTTTTTTTTTAATTTGTTTTACCGATAAATTAACCTAAAATTTCATCCCTTTCAATATGTACAATTTATCGAGTACCACCCTGTATATCCTCTAGCTCCTCTTAAACCACGCAACTGATTTTGATGCGGTTCTCACCGGGTTCGGTCCCGTTGGCCTTACTTGCATTTAGCCTTGGCGAGCAAAACGTCTCAGTAGTACAATGACCAAGTATGCAAAATGACTTGTTTATCTAATGCCATGGTTACAAAATTGTCTTAGTTTCAGTAAGACTTAGTTAGCAAAACGTCTAGGTCGTGAATGCACAAGTAGGCAGAATGACTCAATTGTGTAAGGTCTTGATTGTATTGTCTTGATAAGTGAAGATTATCCAGACCATTTACCTATTAGAACATTATGACATGAAGTCGTTTTACAGCCAAGTCATTCCGTCTATACTATGCCTTATAGCAATGAGGGCGTTTTACAAACCAACGCATTTTGCTACCCGGACAAAATACAACTAAGGTGCTCTACTCGCCGAGGCTAAATAAATGCAAGTAAGGCCAACGGGACCGAACCCTTCTCACCATCAGTTGGATAATTTTTCAGATAAGGTTTTTATGTATAATACATTCTGGTTTATGTACGGGTGTTTCAGAAAACTCACATAAACCAAAGCGAAGCGAGAGCGGGTTGCTATAGTTATCAATATTCAGAAACTTCATGACTAAGCAATGGCTCAAGATTGACTTCTTATCTGCCTAGTACGGTAGGCGTTATAAGCAGCTGCACACTTTAGTGCTTTGTCACTTTAACGTCATGTTTGAACTGCTGCACTAATCTGTCAAAGGCGTTAAAGCGACAAGGTTCGAAAGTGAGCAGCTACTTATAAGGCTGACTGTACGGCTCGATCGATGTGAAAATTAGTCCTGAGGCCCGTTTCACGAAGCTACAATATACAAAAGCGGAAGTCTCTTTCTAACTCCTTTTGCTAGAAAGAGAGTTCCGCTTGTAATTTGTAACTTGTAGCTTAGTGAAACGGGCCACTGGGCGTCTATTCCACTCGGTAGAACTATATTGCCTTTGCACTGTTATGATTTTGTCAATGTTATTATAGCTCTTATTTGGCTAAGGTCCATAAAGATGGACATGATAACTCACGCTTTAAAATTTTCCATGAAACTTTGGCGTTAATACACTTTAGTACCTGGAAGACCGAGCGTCACTCGGGTTGAAAACGAATTTTCCTGAAGATGACATCTTGACAGATCGATTTTTTGCCCCGTATAATTGCAAATGTCATCGAAATCGTTAGAGCCGTTTTCAAGAACGTGCTTTCAAATCTATAAAAATAAAAATCTCTTGTCACGGTGTTTGTACTCGAACTCCTCCGAAACTGCTTGACCGAATTTTATGGTTGTTTTTTATATATCTTTGGTTTATATCAACAAAAAAAAAAGACATCCGGGCGGCGCCGAGCGTGGGCAGCTTGTATATACCTCTATATAAATATACAAATATTGCTAGTTTAATAGTGATAGGATTTGGTGATATGTCAACATTTTATAGCATTTAGGTGGTATAATAATTACTAAAAAACAATACAAGATCTTGGCTTAAACACTTAAAAAAAAAGCCTGCGGATACGAAGGATGTTGATATGACCGGTTTTGTATGAGATTTAAATTCAGTATTTTATTACTTACACATTTAGGGAACTTAAACGAAAAATAGAGCCATCTATTAAGATACTTTGTAAATAAGCGATTGCGAGTAACGTGTTGTTACGATTATTTCTAAATCTTTTTTTAGACAAGTTCTTCGGAAAACTGACACCACAGCATTGTTTTAAATATTTTTCTGCATCAAATATTTTCTATGTAGACGTGGCATTGTCTTTTGATCGGTGATTTGGTGGCCAATATTAAATTTGATCCGCTGATACAATTAAAACGACAAATATCACAAAAATAGGACTACTTATTACAAATTAAAACATTCATAGCTCGTAGTTTCGCTCGCTTAGTTTTGGTATTCATTTACTAAATTTGGTCTACAGAGGCAATTTAATTTGGCGGTAGTTTTTTGACCTTGGGTCTCAAAGATAATTTTTTTGGTCATAATATTTGTTGCCTTTAATTTTTACCTTTCCTTTCATTGTTTCCGTTCATTGCTGATTACGAATGATTGTCCTAATGATACTTTGATGGGTTTGTGGTTAGCTTGATGACAATGATCATCCGGACTTTATTGGTAAATTGCCTCGATCCTAAGTTGTTGTTGTCTGACAGTCTGGTCGGGTGACAGTCAAAAGTAATTGTTTTTTTAATCACCTACACAAAAAAGTTGTCATCGTCAATGCAGCCGTACGTGATATATCTAAGGCCGTTATCCGACAACTGCGGCACGTTTCACGAAGCTACAAGTTACAAATTACAAGCGGATCTCTCTTTCTAGCAAAAGGAGTTAGAAAGAGACTACCGCTTGTAATTTGTAACTTGTAGCTTCGTGAAACGGGCCACTGGTCGATTTTTAATTTATGATACTATAAGGTAATAATGAGAAAAAAAACTCTATCGAACTGTATTTGCGATATTAAAATCGACCGATTTCGGATAACGGCCTGATGTATCTACGGGGTAACTGTAAATAAATAAATAAATATTGGGGACAATACCATACAGATTCACCTAGTCCCAAACATACTTATATACAAAACTTCATTGTAAATGCCCAAGACTCAATATTACCTTAAAATACGCTTTAAATGCTGCGTCAGAATCGCATAAAGTAATTTTCATCACACTTGCTCGTAAATGGTGTTATTCCATGCCTGTATACAGAAGGACAATGGCCTAAATTGTTCCCGCGGGAATTATGGCGAGTTTGTCATCCCTAGGGAGTAATGACTTTCTTTTTAAAATTTGCAACTCTTTCGTACATCATTTCTGACTAAGGATGTTTAATTTTCAGCCAAAAATTAAATCGGTTTCTAATTTCATCTTTAAAAATTAGCTATAGACTAACTTACATTACACAAAACCTATACGCTTCATTAAACTTCATTATTTTTATACCTATTTCAAGTTTATATCCACATTTATCATTAATTTTAGTAATTATACATTTTTATCAAATTGGCTAAATCTGGCTCGAATCCAGGTCGAAACTAAACGCAGTTATTATCTGTGGTAGAGGTCACAAAAAAAATATCGTTTCCATCTACGTTCCCGTTCGTCAAAAGTTATTTCTTTATATTTTGCAGAGTTAAAGTGTTTTATTTTAAAATAGATAGGAACAAAACAAAAAAGAAAATGGCTTCTTCATCCCAGGATTCGGACACGAGATTAATTATCACCAATACACCACCGGAACTAAGAGATGCAGCTGAAGTAATACATGGCAATATGTGACCGCCAAATCGAAAGAAATGTACTATTTAATTTTCTCTTTGTTTTTTTTCCTCGCAAATGTGATGAAAACCATTGTGTGTATCACAGGAAGTAAGGAGATTACTAACTCGAGTCATTAAAAGCCCTCCGCCTTCGGCGTCGGGCTTCTAACACTCTCGTTAGTAATTCCCTTCATACTACCCTTGATGCACAATGTACTATACGTAGCGTGTTTTTGCATGCGTCACTGTGTATACGTTGCGTATTATGCCCTAGGGCACAGAATAAGTAATTGTACAAGCCTGGGGTGTTATTCTCTTAAAAACGGCGGTCGGTCGAACGAACGAGCGAAAGCGCAGCGGCGAGTTTAAGTAGTCCCGTCGGAGCGAACAAAACACATTTTAGCGCGTGAATTCTCAATTAGGCAGCCTTATACGTTCGACAAGCCATGCTGCCAAATTGAAATGTGTTTTGTTCGCTCTGACGGGACTACTTAAACTCGCCGCTTGGACTATCACTCGTTCGTCCGTCCGTCCGTCGTTGTTAAGAGAATCACACCCCATGCTTGTTCTATTACTTATTCTGTGCCCTAGGGCATAACATAATACGCATCGTATACACAGTGACGCATGCAAAAACACGCTACGTAATTGACAACAATTCATATGTACTAAGGTAGTACAACGGATTTGTAAAAGCGGATAGCCGCAATCTGCCCAAGTAGACGAATTTATGTTGTTACAGTTGGTATGGTTGACAAGTGACATGACAATCAGTTCCGTTTCTGTTTAAAGTTACTTTTTTAATTTTATATCATGCTAATATCACGACATCAGTATTCCTAACTTTGTATATACGTTCTTTTTAATGACTATTTCTTTAATAAATTATTAACGACGAATTTAAGTTAAATAAAGAAAAACCGAGAAACACGGGTAGTCTAATTTTTAACCAGCTATTATAAACGCGAAAAAACATAAATGCTTCTTTTTTTGGAATGTTGTCAATTACTTTATGCGATTCTGTCGCAGCATTTTAAGATTTGGTGTGGTAGATCCTTAAAGCTTCTTTATAATAGTGCCGTCTTCGCAATAACCTCCAGACATCCTTCAATAAATAATGATATGGAAATGAAAATGTTTTCTATCTTTGCGTCGAATTCATTAAGTATTTTTGGATGCCATCCAACTTTGCGTGATAAAAACTGCTCTTCTGGGTAAAAACTTAAAAAAAACAAGCTTTCAAAACCCGATTGTTGCCAGTGGCGGATCCACGGGGGTGGTCAAGTACGTCATGACCTCCCCCTTCGGCGCTCGTAGATACGGGTCAGAAAGTAAATAGTCGTGTGGCATGATCTCGCACTTGACCGAACTTCTGCGTTCAGCAGTTAATGACCACCCCCTAATCTGAAAGCTGGATCCGCGCCTGATTGTTGCTAACCAACTTTAAATCGTTATAAATCCTAAATGATCATTCAAAATGAAAAATGATTAAAGAAACCTAAAGATGATTTTTAAATTAGTCCTACTTGGTCGACTTTTTTATATTAAATTTGCACAATATGGCGTCTGGTTGCCGCCATATTGAATTTTGATTACTGTCATATCTTCAGTGACACTCACCAGATTAAGACAAATCGATTGACATAAGAATCATCAAAATCGGACAACGGGTTTAGTTTTTATAGTGACACAAAGGAACAAACATACATATATAGGCTGTGAAACACATTACCCTCCTCCTTCGGCAGTCGGGTAAAAAGAGCCCATGTGTTGTAATATCGTACTGTATGCTTCTTTATAAATAACTAACCATAGAGTCATAGGTTTCTATATTATGACTTGCATGTTTAGACAGACGTCATTTTTAATCAAAACAACACGAATAGAAATCTATATTACTCTTCGGTATTTCAACACATCAATTTAATAACCACGTCAATCATTATGATCCATTTTAATGTATTAAAATAATAAATAGACAATCAATACAAACTCTATTCAATCACACATCAATTTCAATTACGTTTGCAATAGGTATTTAGATGTAGGTTACAAAAACAATCACCAAATTGATTTCCATCGCAAGTATATTTCTATGCAAAGTTGATTGGCATTCATGTAAAATGCATATACTAATTTGATTTTGAATTCCAACTTCTAAAAGAGTGTAACAAGTTCGCGACCGTAAGTAAGAAATGCCGGTGTAAAACCGGTACTCTGATTTACCGAGTTGCAGGGACCGGAACCGCTTAGCGCGAAAGGGGTTTTCAATATGGTATTCGGTAGACTTGTTTTTACAAACCCCAAGGATGCGCTAAGCCTATCGTCGACTTAGTTCAATGAAAGGGCAACCAAACGATACACTTAATTCGACTAAGCGCTAACCCTATCCCAATACCCCATCGTCTGTTACCCTATTCAAACTTAATCGAACGGTTTCAAGCTGCTTTAATCTCTATGCGCAAGAGTTTCGACTTATTATTGCATTACCTAACAATTGATAGGGTAGCGGCAGGTAGTAGCCGCTTAAGCGAGACAGCCAGAACTCGCCCGAATGCGCAAAAAAGAGAGACGCGATCAATGGGGTATTACCCAGTCAATGTTAAGTGCTTAAATATTAAACTACCGAAGCCCTAATGAACTTGGTAAGTCTATGGATGCGGTTAACTACTTCAAAGGGGTTCGCCGTAACGTTAAGGTAGCTCAATCATAGGGCAATCACATCGAGTGGGTAACCAAATGATAGGGTTAGCCTATCGATAGGGTTAATCAAATGAAGGGGTTTTCCGGTCCCTGCCGAGTTGTTAGTGGCAAACTGATTTTTAGCTAGGTTTTTATCCCAAGATCTTTGATCATTCTCACCGATAGTGGAGATGCACGTGACAATTGTTTTGTTATAGCGTTCCACAGTTCCAGAGTACCTATATTTAGGAGTAAAATAATAATTCGGTATCTTATACCTATTTTTAAAAGAAAATACCATGTTCACGGTTAATGAATTGAGTTCCATTATACATGAGAATGGTCTGTAGTCTGTGTACTAGGAAAACAGCGTCCTCTAAGTGTTTTACAACTGCCTGGGCAAGTGGAAACATGAGACAGAATTTGGAAAAACATCGTTACACTAATAAATAACTATTTTGTATCCTGCTGGCAAACGTCCAACAAAGTCAATTGATAACATTTGGAAAGGTCTCGAACATTGTTTGGGCCTACCCATCACACCTAGAGTCCGTTATACCCAAGAAGATCATATTCGCAAAATATCATACTAGCAAAACATAATATACGCATAGCATCACATTCGCAAAACATCATATACGCATAACATCATACTAGCAAAACACGATATTCGCAAAACATGATATTTACAAATAGTCCGGTTTTGTTATAAAATCGTAGGTAGGTTTAGGTTATGTTAGATGTACAGCAGGCCCGGAGGGCCAAACCACCCAGAAATAGGAGCTCCGCGGTAGCGGAGCTCCGTCGGCAATGTCTAATTCATGTCTTAATAATAGTTATTTTTTGCTAATGTGATGTTTTGCTATTATGATGTTTTGCGAATATCATGTTTTGCGAATATGATGTTTTGCTTTTATGATATTTTTCAGAATATCATGTTTTGCGAATATGATATCCAACGACTGAGGGTCCTAACAGTTGGTAGAACCAATGAAAATTTATAAGCTCTAAAGGTGCTTTTCCATTGCTAGGATTGGATTGGGGCTGGTCTAATGAAAAAGGGTGTAAGTAGACTTAACTCTATATAAAAAACGATCTTTACATAAACTGAGTATGCTAGACTTCAACCCTTTTTCACTTGATCTTCAAGAGACTTATAACCTTTTTCACTGGGACCCCATTAATTGAAATTTTTAACGTAACGTTTTAGTGGGGTCGCTACCACCATCTTATCTATTAACCCACCGCCAAGCAGCAGTTCGCGTGTGTAAAGATAAGATAACTGGTGAAATAGCTAGCATAGAGTCATCTTACTTCTCAGGGATGGCAACGCATTTGCGGTCTTAGGATTGCGATCTTAAGATTGTAGTCTTAGCAAATGTTTATGGATGGCCATCGGATGGCATGAGCGCTCTATTGGCCATAAAAAAAAATCTGTACTGGGGAATGGTCTGTATTGGCGAGGTAAGGATGCATGTTCGAGACTGGAACCGAAGTATTTGTTGTTGTAATATTACGCCATATTACTACTTAACGCGTGTTTATTAACTCAGTAACGGAAACAATTGTCGCGATGGCTTGCGAGGTCTTGCGCGTGTGAAAAAGAAAGAACAAGTATAATCTCTCAAAGTATCAATTCCACACATGCAAAGGGTTCAATAAATTAGGAATGTGCCTTTATACTTTAAAGTAATTGAAAAGTTTACAGTGCTAAATCGTTCCGGCTTTGCCCTTTGTATATGTGTGTAGCGTTTATAAATAGATAACAATCGTAACATACAATCGTCAAAATCGAACCCTGACTCATTATACAACTGTGTCACAATGGCGTTTTGTTTGAAAATTGTTACGATTTGATTTAAAACGTGACTGTATGGAGGGATAGGGTTCCAACATACGAATAAATAATAACTACGTAGATAGGTAATCTTTATCTCTGGAGATAATCTTAACATCATCATAAAGTATTATTACCTAAGTTAACGTAAATGTAAGAAACTCATTTTGCAACAATGTTTCCACGTTGAAGAATAACATAAATAACATTTCGTGACTAAACTTGTATGACACATCCATAAACCGATTAACATATTTCAGTGGCGTAACTTTATCAACCGAGGCTCGTGGCAAATTCGTCGGATAGGGCTCTTCCTTTCACTTTCATTAAAAATGAAATAAATATTAGGTTCGTCCTGTTCTCACGGCCTTTCGGCCGGGGGCCCGTGGCATTTTGCCAGCTCCGCCACCCTATTACGCCACTGGTACCTATCACTTTATCAATAACTAACGTAGCATTACGCAGAATGTTTATTTCATCGGAAGACATTTCTCGCCGCATGAGTTTTTCACAAGTCTAACCTAACCTACAATAAATGGTTACCTACTTAAATAGATACAAACCCCCGGTACCTACCCCGCGACCCCTACTTTAAGAGCTGGGGTGTTATTCTCTTAAAAACGGCGGTCGGTAGAACGAACGAGCGAAAGCGCAGCGGCGAGTTTAAGTAGTCCTGTCCGAGCGAACAAAACACATTTTAGCGCGTGCATTCTCAATTAGGGAGCCTTATACGTTCGAGAAGCCACGCTGCCAAATTGAATACACGCGCTACAATGTGCTTTGTTCGCTCTGACGGGACTACTTAAACTCGCCGCTTGGACATCACTCGTTCGTCCGCCCGTCCGTCGTTGTTGAGAGAATCACACCCCTGATATCTTCTGCAGCTTGCACCAACCGATTTTCTACCGTTCAGGAGCTACGATGTCGTTCAATTGGGGTCCTAGTGAAAAGGGTATAAGTTAAGTCTGAAGATCAAGTTAAGTCAAGGTAAAAGGGTTTAAGTCTAGTATACTCCGTTCATGTATATACCCATTTTTATTACGAGTTAAGTCGACTTGTACCCTTTTTAACTAGTACTCCAGCATTTTGGAGCTATAGGCTATAGTTCTACAGACACACGTAGATATAACACATGTTAAACTTATAGCGCGTCTTTTTACTCAACCGGAGGAGGAGGGTAATGTGTTTATCACCATATATATATTATATGTATGTATGTAACTATGTATGTTCCACTATGGCGCTCGAGAAACTTAACGCGTGTAGGGTGAATTTGATGATTATTATGCCAATTGATTTGTTTTAATCTCGTGAGTGTCACTAAAGATATGACATTAATCAAAATTAAATATATGTCAGATCGAAAAAAAATAAGTTGAACTATGACAAGTAAGGTATCATTGAATAGGTATTTAAAAATCATTGTTCGGTTACGTTCATCATTTTTCATTTTGAATGATAATTTAGGATTTATAACGATTTAAAGTTGGTTAGCAACAGTTGAGTTTTTAATTTTAAAGCTTGGTTTTTGTTATATTGTTGTTGACTTGTTCGTACTTGTTACAGGAGATTGCGAAATGCAGATTTTTTATACTTTCGTGTTTCCAGTGTGGCGGCCGAGGGAGCCGAGTACAAATGGGCATGCGACAATGGAAAGTGCCTCAAGTCACGCATCGACGGCAAGGACAACACCCCGGCCCTATCCCTGGAGTCCTGCAAAATGTTTTGCAATGAATACGGTAATTTCTACACACTAATCTGTTTATTTTTTTTGGATCTAGTCCCAAACTAAGCTATAGGTGGCCATAAAGATGGTATCCACAGCCACACAAGTGGTCCAAAAAAGATCTCCGACCCAACCCTTCCATTGTCGGGCAAAAGAAAGGAAGCCCGTAGTCTGTAAGCATGCATGCGTCAGGATTCCCACTCCGCGACTCACATAGCTATAAGTCTCCCCCCCATCTCGACACCATTCCTATCCCCCTTTTTGGAAAAACCCCGCGGATAAGTAAACGGAGAAAGGACTTTCTCCTCCGGCCTTTCAGCACTGGCTGGGGTAGTACCGCGGGGTAATAGGGGCATTGGTGTTTTTAGCCGGTGCGAGCCCGGCAGTACCTGGGCCCTCCATTCCCAGGTCTCCGGAAGGGATTTTCACCTCTGCCCCTTCTTCTTAAAGTAATTCAAGCAAAAAGCAAATAAAAGCAAGGACTTTTGTCTTTGGCCCCTCAGGTGATTAAAAAAAAAAGAAACTAAGCTCTAGGCTTGTACTATGGGTACTAGACAACGATACAAATACTTATAATCGCGTTCATCGCACAAATGAAGAGTTTAAATACATACATACAAATATCTATCCTTACCGGGAATTGGTCTTTGTTGGTTGTGGTGGAATATGGATTTGACGACGCGTTAGCCTAGTTGGTAGTGACCCTGCCTACGAAGCTGGCGGTCCTGGGTTCAAATCCCGGTAAGGATAGATATTTGTGCGATGAGCGAGAATATTTGTTCCTGAGTCATGGATGTTTTCTATGTATTTAAGTATATGTTCTATATAAGTATTTATATCGTTGTCCCATAGTACCCATAGTACAAGCCTAGAGCTTAGTTTGGGACTGGGTCAATTGGTGTGACATTTTCCCCTGATATTTATTTATTTTCTTGCAGAGCAATGTGTGCTCAGTGAACTTATTACTGCTTCTGCATGGCCAAGAGTTCTTTGCTCTTATAAATCTACCTATCTTCAATTTAACTGCCAGTTTCATCAGCTGAGTTTCATTTTCCAGGTCTCCTTTGGCCAAAACCGACGGGCGAGGTGGATTTAGGAAACTTCCTGTCCAAGATCAATTTAGACGCTATTGAAATCGAAGTGGAGACGCCTGGGACGACTAATGACATCATGAGAGCCGCTGCAGAGGTATAAAGATAAAGAGACATTCATTCGCAGCAATACAAAATCACACTACACTCAAAAAAATGAGAGCCAACAAAGAGAGATTTTCACTTAGTTGACATAAAATGAATACAATAGTTAAGATATTAGTTATATAAACCAAAACTGATAGTAACAAACAGCAATTTCTTTAGTGATTCAACTAACATCTTAGTTGATGTATCTAACGGCTTAGTCGATGTATCTATCGTCTTGTTAGGCTCGTATGGGATCAAGACGCTTATGCACAACAATCACAATCTTGTTACAAGCGACCAATTTTTTTTTTCAGTGTAAATAGATACAAAAAGAACAAGACAGAGACATTTTTGCAAAACGGTCCGAACTCAGCATTCGCTAGCCGTAAAGCCAACGCTGGCCTGGTATGAATCTTTTGTGCAACTATATCTACAAGACTGACTGGATTGACGATCAGCTATGTTAATATCTGATGCGATCCACTTTTCAGGGCCGGTATTCTAGGCGGTAAAAACCATATCGTGTTTGAGATGCTATCGTATTGTTAACGTTTTAATAGCTCTTATTTATTTGACAGTAATGGCGGGTGAGTTACAAACAATACCATAACAGGTAATTTTTTTGTAATTGGGTAAAAACATCAGCATGATGTACACTACACGACTGGAGTGTCTTCCTTTAGGATTTTTAAGTTGACAGAGGTTATATTTAAGAAACGGCTGCTTGTTGAACGGTCGATGAGCGAGCCAAGTTATGCGAGCGACTTATAAGCTATTTAAGAATGCACGCCCTAAAATGTTTGTACGCTTTGACGGGACTTTTTATCGGCCGATCGTGATGTTGTCCCTATTCATTTCTACTCGTAATTAGTTTGCGGAGACAAACACAATCAGCCGATAATTTAGTTTGTAGGGACTTAAACTAGGCACCTTAATACTCCGAAATATTTTATTCCGAATATTAATTTGTCCGATTATTTTTTCTGATACCTATGTTATATTTAATGCATAATTCAATTGCTACACGTTGGTTAGGTTAAGTTTGAATCATAAGTTCATACGAAATATCAAAAAATTAAGTCTATTATCAAAACATTGCATTTTGAATTATGAAAATCCGGAATTTTGTTCAAGTTGGAATTATGACTTCTGAGTTACGTAGTGTACCCACTTAAACTAGCTGGTTAATAATCTAACCGTCAAGTTGACAAAATAGTAACATGGCTCGGTAACACGACCAGCAACAAGCGGATTCTAAAATCCATATTCAATTTACGAAAACATACGAATATTTAGAATGTATTTAAGACACAGACGAAAAATATTTTATTTTTAGTCTTGTATTGCCAGTATTTTTCCGCATATTAAAGTAAATAAATCCGTGAAGATGAAACTTCAATACGTTGCACGCTAAGACTCTCCTTGAGGCATGTAACATAAAAGAAATAATGGGGAGCTAAGTTGAATATGAATGAATACACATTATTGATGGATAGTGTAGGTACATATCTATTGTTAAGATTTAAACAGGGGGATGTCATTTTTCGAACAATTAAACGGACGGTTAAGTATTAATCAGCTGTAAATCAATACATTTGACACCCGTTAAATCGCTAATCATCCAATTAATTGTTGGTGAACTCGGCCTTTAGTGATGGAAGGACGTTGTGCAGGGTCCTGCGAGATCGCTAACAGTATCTTGTCCTTTAGCCTATCGCTAAGCATCATATTCGCAGTGTTGTGTTCCGGTGTAGGGATAAGACAACTGGTGAATTTACTAGTATATAGGCATTGTATCTTAGCCCTGGATTGCAGTCTTAATATTATGGTCTTGAGGAATGCAAATGCCTGTGTGCTCCTTTGCCTTTTACTTGCCTTTAAAAATAACTTTTTATGGTATCATAGTAAAGTTCATTTGCGGAGCATTTGCCGAAAATGAAATTTTTCTAAAAAAACTTTTAAGGCGTCTTCTGTAATGTTTATCAGATTTACTCGGTAGTTAAATTTGCTAGGTAGACAGTTATTGCAATATCCAATTCTGATGTTTTTATATCTCATTAAACAGCTAGTAAATTTTGGAAATTATTTAACCATTACGAACATTACATGTCAATCCCACATTAATTTTTAGTAAATTACCTAATTTTAATTAAAAAATAATGCGGCCTGCTTACTGAATAAACATCTTTTATCTCTAATAAAAATTAAAAAATTAAGTACCTAAAAGCTCATTTACGGATAGGGCTCTACATAACCTCTACTGCTGCAAGTGGGCTCTCCTATGACCGCGTAAAAAAAATGTATATGTGACAACCAATCACCCTGTATATGCTTCACAATTAATGTGAACACACTGTGTCTAAATTTTACTCTTAACGCCAATATTGGCATTTTTGGTTACATAGCTAAATTTGTATATTTTGTATTTCTTAACGTGTAAGTATTAAAAAAAACTGTTTAGGCGATAGTTGGACTCCTACCGAGGCCTTCGGTCATAAGAGCCCGCGACAAATTTTACTGTTTATCAGTTGACTGTTTTATCATCCGTGTTATTTTTATTTACCTGTATTACTAACACTAAAATTCTCTTGAGACGGTTATCTATCTATATCTATATCTATACTGTCTATACTAATATTATAAAGAGGTAAAGTTTGTAACGTTGTAAGAGTTAATCTCTCTAATATGTCTATGAACTGACTGGACCGATTTTGAAAATTCTTTTACTAATAGAAAGCCACATTATGTGTGAGTGTCATATGGGCTTTAATATATAATATCATAGGCTATATTATATTAACCTAAAAAAAAAATGCCTAACGAAGTGAGTTTTTTATATAAAAACATAGGTACTTATATTTCTTGGTAACAAAAACAAAAATTAAGTTGTGTGTAAAATGTTTTTGGAAAAGCATTGGCCTAAATTAACGACAAACCTGGGATTTGCCCAAAACGTCGGTCCCCGTCAACCTATCAAATTGGTATATTCGAATAAAATATTTTTTAACCTGCCATCTTTCATTTTGGTTTAGATTAGAACTCATTACGATGTTGTTGTTTCAGCGATTCAGAAATAATGTGGCTCTAGCAATCCCTGAAGGAGCGACGCTGAAAAACACCGGAAAAACGCTGGTGGTCCATCTTTATAATCAACTTCCAAACAGTAGAGGTGAGTAATATAATAATAATATGTCTTACCAAAACATTTAAACACCAAAATTTAGACACCTTCTCTATCACCCCTTAACTAAAAAGCTATTTAATCCGAAACACCCTGTAAATTTAAATTTTAATCAGGATGCGACAGCTACGTTTCATGAAGAATGTCAATAGGTACGCCAAATCGCTTGAAACAACAAACAGTAAAGTTTATAAATAAACAAACATACTACTTTTTATTTTATTCAAAAAGACTAAGTAGTTTTGATTCTATGAACGTTTAAAATTTGGGTCAATGATATTAAACCGCGCGGGGGCCATCTTGCTGGGGTGACGTCATCGCTTAACAGCGGTACGCGCCCTTATATGAAAAAGTAAGTTTACAGGGCTATAACTTTTTAACCGTTATAAGTAGCCAGTTGAATTTTTCACTGAATACGTGTTATTATAAAATCTATCGTTTAAAATGGTACAATGAACAATAAATCAAATCCTAAGAGGGGTCCCCATACAAGAAACATGAAAATAAATCATTTTTTTTAGCGTTTTTATACGGATTTTATTTTTATAATAGCTTCTTATTTTGATGCTATTTTGAGCTTAAATTGTAGTCTAATTTTTGTAGTTTACGACTAAATAGCAATGTCGAGTAAAACTGCTACAAATATGTGACAAAACTGATTTTATCAACACGATATTTTAAGCGGTCACCCATCTTGTTTTAGACTACGCGTGTAGTTGCTTAACTTTGGAAGGCGAAGTACGGGTTGTATTTGTATAATAGCTTTTTATTTCGGTGTCACATTAAGTTTAGATAATAATCAAAACTCCATACAAACATATATAGTTTACGACCAAACAGTAAACTGTAGTAAAACTCTTACAAATATGTTAAAAAGTGCCTAGTTTAAATCAACACGATCGATGTTTAGGCATAAGAATAAACAATAACTACACGTAGAAGCGAAACTCCCGGCTCCCGACGCGCGCTCGGCGCGTTAGATACCTACCGCCTGGCGACACCTGAGGTGTCTAGTCAGTCAGGGGCGTCACACACGGAATATATATTAACCAAGATATTGATATTGTGTCTTGAATTGGTTTTCGTATTTGTGTTGATTTTAGTGTTTATGGTTGAACTAAGATAGTGTTTTAAAAAGTGAACGACTATTTACGGCAAAATAATTAGAAATAATTGATTGAATAAAGGAGTTTTATGAGATAATCTTAATATCATCAAATTACCTAATTTAACGCAATGTAAAAAACTCATTTTGCCACAATGTTTCCATGTTAAAGTAAAACATTAATAATAATTCGTGACCGAACTTGTATACCACATCCATAAGCCGATAAAAATATTTCGCAAGTGACAGCCCTAACTTTGGGCGCGGAAGACAGAGCGGCGTAGCGGGGCGAAGGGGGAAGTAGGTATTTAAAGCGCGGCATTTGGGGCCTGGTCAAAGGAGATTCGCTTCTACGTGTAGTTATTATTTATTCTTATGGTTTAGGTGAGCGGTGGTTGCTTAACTTTGGTGGTAGGCCTTTCTTTACAAATTTCGTGTTAATTTAGAATTAATATCGCTACTGTATAAAAGAGTGAACTATAAAACATGAATTTTTGATTGACCTAGCAGTAGTTCTGATACTTCGTGTATTCATTCCATCGATTTCAAATTTCGCGCGCGGGCGCTACCAAATCGATAGACGTACCTACCTACATACCTACAACACTCTCGCTTTGCTAGGTCTTGGCATTATTGCCACTATCCCAAAATTGAAGTGCTTGATTATTATTCTAATTTTATTTAACCAACTTATTCGACAAACATTACAAATAGAAAAGCCGGTCAGTGACAGACAGTTAGTTATGTAATAAGTACAAAATAATAGATAAACATAGCTGCCATAGTAACATCAAAACCAATTCGTAGAAAATGTACGACTTACTAAGTTAAGCAAGTACAAGTGTAGATAGTCTATAACAGGATGGGTGACAGGTTGAGATTGCTATTTAGTCGGAAACTATGAAAGACTTTTAGACTACAATTTAAGCTTAAAATAGCATCAAAATAAGAAGCCATTATAAAAATACAATCCGTATAAAAATGATTTATTTTCATGTTTCTTGTATCGGGACCCCTCTTGGGATTTGATTTATTGTTCATTGTACAATTTTAAACGTATTCTGTGAAAAATTCAACTGGCTACTTATAACGGTTAAAAAGTTATAGCCCTGTAAACTTATTTTTTCATATAAGGGCGCGAACCGCTGTTAAGCGATGACGTCATCCTCCGTGAGCGCTAGCCGCCGGGTTTCGAGCGCAACATACGAAGTTTAAAATTTAATATCTCGAAAACTATTTGACGTATCGAAATGATTTTTTTACAGCTATTTTTAGTTTTTAATGAATAATACGGTAAGCCAAAAATCTAAACTGGCTGACATTCTCTAATATACTCTGTAAGACCATATTGCCTTTGACCTGTTATCATATTGTTTTTAACGCGGCCTTTACTGTCAAGACTCATGTAATAAGAGCTATCTTAACGTTGACAATTCGATAGCAAGTCAAAGGCAATATGGTGACCAGGGGGGCTATTGCCTAACGCACTCGCAATCGCAATCGTTTTCATTTTAAAAGCCGAAGGCGAGTCTGCATACAAAATGAAAACAATTGTTCCACTTTGAAGTAGATTGCGATTGCGAGTGCGGTAGGCAATAGGCCAACTGGATGGTTCTTAGTCTAAGAACAGACATCTCAGACAAAACTCTAGTAATAAGTGCGACCATATTAAAAACGGGTGAGAAGAGGATTGAATATGCGACTTTTATTGAATTTGAGATACCGTTGGGGACCTAGTGAAAAAGGGTATAGCTCTCCTGAAGATCAAGTGAAAAGGGAGCAAGTCTAGTATACCCCGTTTATGTACAGTCGACCTTGTCTATTTAACGTCATGTTTAAACTGGCATATGAAATTGTCATAGCGGATAAAGTGACAAGGTACTAAAGTGTAAACATCTTTGACGTCGACTTCAGGTATACAGGGAGTCCCAGAAACCGACGTCAACCCGCCTAGGGCTGATAGAGCAGCTAAAAAGCCATCGATTTAACCCCTATGTATGTTCAGCGATTTTTACTAGTTTCGGGGATATTGATCATTTATACTGAATTTTGTCCATGTCTCGAAAAATCATTAATTTCATGTTTTATTTCATAAGTTTTTCAGTGGTATCTTACATAATTAGAATAATTACGAATCAGCGAATTTTTTAAACCTATTTGCCCGTTTTTATTTTCAGTTTTTTTTAAGTAGTCTCATAAAGTTTGTTTCTCCATACTAGGTGTTTGCTTTTCACTTTGTATGGAAAAAACGACTTTAGGTGATTACTTTATTTTGACGTGATTACTTACAAAAAAAACTGAAAAAAAACGGGCAAATAGGTTTAAAAACTTCGCTGATTCGTAATTATTCTAATTATGTAAGATACCACTGTAAAACTTATGAAATAAAATATGAAATTAATGATTTTTGAGACATGGACATAAGGGAAAGTTACAAAAATTAAGATTAAAATGATCAATATCCCCGAAACTAGTGAAAATCGCTGAACATACATAGGGGTTAAATCTATGGCTTTTTAGCTGCTCTATCAGCCCTAGGCGGGTTGACGTCGGTTTCTGGGACTCCCTGTATACCCTTTTTTATTACGAGTTAAGTCTACTTATACCCTTTTTCACTAGGACCCCAGGGCGTATGAGGGTACTATAATGAATGTATTTTTTTTAAATTACCTAATGTTACCGTTTCTTAATGTTTGTTTTTAATTATGTAAAGATTTTTTTAAACCACAGGGCTAGATGAATAACATGATCTTGTAAAATTAATTCGGTGTGTACTATCTAATAAATAGTGTTAACATCTAGACGGGACACAGGAAAACCTTGTCGTGATAGTACTATGTTTTCTGAACTTGTATCCGCTGTTTCTAGAAACATTCGTATTTCGCATGCGAAATAATCAATAATCATACAAGTTCAACACAACGGAGTTCAATACACTTTTAACAAATACCAGTACCAGTCTCAGTTTTCCACTAATATTAGACCCCATAACAAGCCTTTGGCATTCAATGTATTCTATACAAATGTCTTTTTGAATATGCGTATCATCAGATCTCAAAATAAACATGTCCGACCGGTCCCAGAGTCGTGACATAGGATGTTGAACCCGAAAAGAAGTCAATAACTTGGTTTCTGACTTTGCAAACCTGATTTTAATGGTGACATGACATTTGAATGGCTTTGTTTGTGCAACCATACAAGTTTAGGCTCCGGTTTCACCCCTCATTTAAGGTACGGGTGTATTTTTAGGAAGCTTTACAACTCTACGTATATTTTGAATATAAATTAAAATGTCATGCGTAGCGTAGTTGAGCAGGAAAATTTGACAAAACTCAGAATAATTACAAGAGCTAATAAATAAAGATTAAAAAGATATACTTACCTACATGATATGTCGGTGCAAACCATTAAAAAAATCGATACGTTTTCCTAAGTGAAGATTCATAATTACTTATGATATATGTTGTGATGTATTTAATTTCATTCTTTTTCCAAAAATATAACTTTTTTTTTAAAATATTTAACTAATGTTTAATTTGAGAGCAAGGATTTAATGTATGCCGTTGTTCAATTTATATATTTACTGGCGTAAGATGTGGTTTCCTATCATAGGGTAAGCATCGATTTAGATGTTTAAAATAGATATAAGCACAAGTCGGATGTATTATCTGTTGGAAATCCTCAATAAATAAATAAATAAATAAAAGCACTAATATCTGGGAGCGCATTTTTCCCCATAACTTTTTTGGCTCATAACCGTTTTATTTCATAAAATTGTTATTCTTCATTTCTATAACCGCGGGAACCGTAAACTTTTCAGAAGTTCTTAAATATTCAATGTGTAGATAAGGGTTGGTTAGGTTAGGTTTGATTTATAAAAATCCTGAAAAATTATGACTTAAAATATGACTTATGCGTAAAAATAATTATGAGAGTCAATATGGACCCCTAATATCTATAAGGCCATCGCGCCAAATATATGTTTACTAGACCTTATTATTAGTGGCATAGGAAAGTGTAGATGTTTTGACACCTCGGGAACGTATCGTATATGGTTGTCCCAGAACTTGACGTAAATATTGTGGGATAAGGAAGCCTTTTCCGTCTGTACCCTTACCATGAGTTACAATTAACGTACTCGCTGGCGAGTCGAATGCTCTGTCGCTCGCAGGCCTCGCTGTATTCTTATAGAGTGCCATAATTGCAACTCATAGTAAGGGTACAGAATATAGTTTTAACCTTAAGCACTCATAAACTAGGTAACAAAGAGATTGAAAAGTTGAACCTAATTCGCTGCTTAAATAAAAAAGCGCACAAATCAAAAATAGATACAGTTTGATTTAAAACTTAAAGTAAATTTCGTTCCGAATTTAAATGCAACACTAACACATTTTGATTTGTGTCGCTTTTGTATTTAAGCAACGCTATTCTGGACCGGTGAGGAAAGGGCTTTATTATCTCTTAATATTTATATCAAGTTCTGGGACACCTTGTAGGTATATTGATGACTTCGACTGTCCAGTTTTTACAATGACATGCTTTATGATCAAGTTATTATTAAGTTATTTAGGTATAATCATAGGATTGATATGTTTTAAAGTTACTTATGTGATTTCAATGAATATACGTGTAAATTAATATGGAACAGTCAAGGAGTTTAATTGCTGAGCCACTATGGAACCCTGCCATAATGACAGCGTCAAGCCACATGAAAGAAATAACGCCAAAATTAATTATTAACGTCATGCGACAGGGTTCCATTGTGGGTCATCATTTCAAATCCTTGACTATACCATCGACCTTGTATGATGATGAAGACGGAACTCCTAAATGTAGATGGTATGATTCCGTCGAGTTTGGACTCATTTGTCGTTTGTCGTTAGAAGTGCACTCGGTAACAAAATTGTTTTATTATTATTAAATATATATTTTTTTAGATTTCTCCCTGAAAATGCACGAAAACTACACGCTATACGTGTCGTCGCAGAGCAACGACAAAGTGAACGCTACCATCGTTGGAGGGTCCTTCTTCGGGCTGCGCCACGGGCTGGAAACCTTGAGCCAGCTGATCGTGTTCGATGACATCAGAAACCATCTCTTGGTGAGTAGAGGTCCCATTGAAGAGGAGAGGCAGCCCGTTGTTTCCCATAATTCTTTTTGGTCATAATGCTATTGTTGACATAATTTATTCCAGGGCTCGGAAACGTTATTTAAAATAACGTTTTTAAAACGTTTCGAACGGTTCTTTATACAACACTTTGTTCGGAACGAAAACGAAACGGGAACGTTTTCAAAAACCGGTTTAAACCGCAGGACCCGCCGCGCGCTCAGCGTGCGGCGACAAGTATGAAATTATTCGTAATATTCGTTCGTAGCTAGTACCCCAGAACACCCCAGAAAACGAAAAAAAAAACGGTTAAAAACGTTTTATTAATCCAGAACGATTAAAAATTTGATCCTGATCAAAAACGTTTTCCATAACGTTCCGTTCGAACGAAATCGAAAAAAATCGTTTCTTAGGTATTAAAGACGAAACCGTTTCGAAAAATTTACCGTTTTCCGAGCCCTGATTTATTCATAGTCATATTTTTTATATCGCTGGAACCGTAAACTTTTCAAAGTTTCTTAAATATCTAACGTGAACACAAGGCTAGGATGGGAACACTACCAAGAACCAAGGGTGCCGAAGAACAATCTAAAAATATGGCTCTAACCTGATAAAGGGCTATTGTAGATTATTTATTTACTAGGCATGGTAGCAAAATTTACTGTAACAAATTAGAGTTGTTTCGCATAATTATTACTGTTTATATGACACGCCTCGGCCAGAATTCGTCCTTTAAAAAGGTCGACAGATTGGTCGGCACTCTCACCAAAAAGGACTTAAAATTAACCTTGTTGCGGAGCTCCAACCACTCGACCCTTAAGGCTCGAAAAGACTGCCAGCGGGACGGTAGCGGGGCGTGATAAGTGAGTGATGCGGGCGGGACACCCGGTCACACAGAGCAAGCGCGCATCGCGCTGGCCTCGCGCCATCAGCCCGCCAGGATCGCGCCATCAACCCGCCCGCATCGCGCCCTCCCGCTCGCTCTCTACACTTTGGTCATTCGTTTCGCGCTGCGCTGTCTGACGTCAAACTGACTGGTCGCGCCGCCGTAGCCCGTGGCGGGCGCGCGGCCTGCGCGCGACGTGCCGCGCTGGCGGGTCGCGACAGAAGCGGAGCGCGATGCCGACGGGGAGCAGCCTGTTTGACCACGCTAGCGGTTTGTATGGAAATATCGCGCGGCGCGCCCGCGACGGTGCTGTCTGGCCGAGCCTTTAAAGTAACTCCGGTCGTAACTCGTACATACTCTACAAACGCGCTCCTTCGCTCCCGTATAGTAATGTAATTGGGACATGTACAGCTGCGTCGTGGCCATACGATTATGTGTAACATTATTAGTAGGTACATGAGGCACATAAACATTACTTATCTTCAACTAAAATTGAACTTCAGTTTTAGAAGTAAAACTCCATCAACGAGTGGGTCCATGATTGATGAGATTGTTGTTACCTTATCTGTTGAAGTGTTGATGCAAGCAATATGATAAAAATCCGACATATCTTTGTTCTCATCTCTTTATCCAATGAAATAAAATACCTATTTTAACGTACGTAATATAAAATTAAAATGTCGATATTTTAGCCTAGGTTAGTGACCTAGGTACAGCTAACGGCACCGGGCCGGGGTTTGAATCCCAGATAGAGCAAAATATTTGTGTGATGAGCGCGAGTATGGTTCCTGAGTCTTGATGTTTTCTTTGTATTTAAATATGTATTTTTCTATATAAGTAAGCTAATCGCCGTGTAGTACCCATAGTACATGTGTCCCCTAATATTTATTTTATGGTATAAGTAGGAAAACGTATTGAAACTGTTGTATATGTGGTTTTTCCACACTGTCATGTATCATCACTGTCATTATATTAGTAGGTACATAATGTATACTTCTAATTTTTATTATCGGCTCTTGTAATCATTCTAAGTTTCGACACGTTTTCCTGCTCAGCTACGCATGTTTTTTTTACATATTCAGTTTCATTATAATGCAAAATTAAGTATGATAAATAATTAATTACGCAGCAAAAAAATAAAACCGCGTCCGAAAAATACATAACATACAAACTTTCTACACTTTTGATGAACATTTAGTTTGTTTACTGTGCATTTAAATTTTTAGGTTTTTTGATGCGCGTTTAAATATCACCCATTAAGTATTATTATTGTCATAATTAACATGTAGAGGAATGACCGACGTTGAGCTACTTACGGCGCTTCTCAGCAGTGGTCTGCTCATGAGAAGCGCTAGTAAATGATTGACGTTTAAAAGTGCCCGTGTGGCGTACCGTACTTACTGAATGAACACATTTTATGTCTTATACAGGGTGTCTGGAAAACCTTTGGAGAAATTTTAACAGTAGATAGGGTGGGTGATTTGGATCATCCCTATATTGGTAACTTTTTTTTAAGTTAATATTTGACTGAGTTACAGGCTGATTTATCATCGCCTTTCCTGATGATGATCTCAGTGTGCCCCTTCTTAACTAATTCATTCATTACATGTGTCACAACGTAATGTAAATAAACAAGTTGTGCCTTATATTGAACTATGTTTCTAATCATGGTTAAAAGCTCCATGGTGTTTAGAAAACTGACACATTATTCTGAAATGAAAAGACGGTCTCTGTTAAGGGCTATTATGTGAAATAATTTAAAATTGAAACTTACGATTCCGATTTTTATGTCCCACTCTTCTCACACTCACACAGCTAAAATAGCACTTGTACTCGTAGGTACATTCAACTTCTTTTACGAGATCATGAATCATGGATTTACTTTATTGATTTGTACCACTATCGGGGATTACTACGAAAAAAAAGCATAATTAAAACGAATCATTAAGTAAAGTTGTGATTGTGCTTTGACAATTTGACATTAGTATCTTTTTAAATCTTGTGCCATTAAAACTCTTTATAAAAAGAGTTTTAGGTTTATTTGTGAAAATAAAATCGTCCCTACACGTTACGTTTTATCAGAATTACATTTAAAGCTGGCATCATACACGTGGTTGAAAGATATTCGTATCCTAGAAAAACATAGGCTAGCTTCGTAATCTAAGGGCCGTATTAATAAACTCATTTCAGCTAAGATGCTCGTCACAAGATACGTCAAAGTAACTGTCAAGCCATAGAATACTGTCATGTTTGACGCATCTTGAGACGGGTATTGCAGTCGAGATTAGTTTATTAATACGGCCCTAAGAAGCGATCAACGTGGTGAAACTCTGTGGTGACACTACAGTATTCTTAAGTAGCAACCATTATTTACTCAGAGGCGTCAATTAAATTTAATGCTTGATTCAAATTGCTGCTGTCACTTTCTTTGCTATAGCAATAAGAATAACTGCCGCACTCAGAGACGTCAATTAAATTTAATGCTTGATTAAAGTTGCGTCCGTCACTTTCTTTGCTATAGTAATAGAATAAGACAACACATCACTAAACTAGCATTAAACTTAATTGACGTCTCTGAGTGCGGTAGTAAGACAACACTTCACTAAACAAGCATTAAACTTAAATGACGCTTCTGAGTGCGGCAGTTAATGGTGGTTATTTAGTTGGAAGTAATAGTTTATTAATCAGAAGGTTTTTGGCCAAAATTGAATCATGTTACCAAAGAACAATGCCAGATCCTGGCTAAAAACACTTTAAAAAAGGCCGCGGATACTAAGGAGATTTAAATTCAGTATTTTATTACACATTTAGGGAACTAATGCGAAAAATATTTATAATAATTATGTATGGAAAGATCAATATACGGAAACAGTGTAGTGGCGAGACGTAGTCGAAGTCCACGCGTTTGGGCCACCGGTACCAGCGCTATGACCATCATTTTTCTTTTCGTCATTACGTAATTAGACCCTTGAAGGGTCGCCATACTGGTACAAATGACCGGAAATTTTGTGTCAGTATCTCCCGGTCTACAGTCTTTTGTAAGGATCTAATTGGAAGCAATAATGTGAAGATATTTAAGATATTTTGGTATTTAGAATTCGTTTTCGTGATATACATTTATATTTATATTTTATTTACTTTATGTCAGCTATAAGTTCTAAAGCTTGACTGATACCAACAACCGTATATCATTCGGCTTTAGAGGCTTTCATTGCGATCTGAAAAACCTGTTTAATTATACAGAACATACTTACCTTCCAGAGGAAAGATTCAAATTATTTATTTTTGGTCGTTTTGAGTAAAAATTGGGTCATGCTGCCAATTTCACTCCAAGCTGCGATTTATTATGTAAAACGGTTTTAATTAACCTTTTTCGAACAATGACTCGGTAGTGCTATCAAGTGCTATAATGTCTTTGACAAGTATCAAACTTATGTCAAACTATCAAATGTCAGAAATAATTTTGAAAAATCTGAAAGACATCGTAATAAACGTAAAAGATATTGAAAGATATGTATGGGGCAAAAAAAGTGGAGCTATTTTAACCCAGATCTCAAAACTAGTAAGTATTTCTGCCTGGTTGTACGACTAATTTTTCTTTAGAGATATAGCGATGATCCAATTGTGTTTGAGTCCCGGGGGAAAAGGATAATATCTCCTCAAATATTGTAGGAAAACATATAGCGATTTTAGTATTTTTAGTAACAAGTCCAGCATTTGCATTCAGAAAGTATCATTTGGAGAACTGGAACTGATGATGAAGACCACGGATGGCCACCCGAACTCCTCAACGGTACTGATTTCAAGGGTGGCGATAAGATATCTCGATTAAGATAGTCGAGTGACTACAACGAAGAATATTTACTTGTTGAAATATGACTATGACTTTCCCGCGGCGTTGCTTGCGGCGCGCTTGAAATAACTTAAAGTTTCATATCAACCAAGAAGTGGGAGTACGTAACAGCGTATTATGATCACTAAAAAGTATAAAATAAAATAAAAGTATTTGGAAACAAAGTACCGTCTTCAAAAACGCAAAAAATACCTTCTTTTAAAATTGTAGGTACCTAATAGGTTAGTCCAACTGAAGTCGGCGACCACAACATTTTCAACAAAAAACCCGACATCAGTTGGACTAACCTATTAGGTACCTACACTTTTAAAATAAAGTAATCTTTTGCGTTTTTGAAGGCGGTTTTTTAGGGTGCCAATATTAACCAATAGACGGCACATGCGGTCACGTCAAGCGCGCCTTGCGCACGTTGGTTTAGATTCTATTGGTTAATATTGGCACAGCTCCGCGCCGCTCCGCTCGTCTCCGCTTCAGTGGAGCCGCAGCCTTATTAGGGTATGTTACCCAAAGGGTAAAAACGGGACCCTATCACTAAGATTCCTCTGTCCATCTATCTGTCTGTCTATCTGTCTGTCAGTCCGTCCGTCCGTCCGTGCGTCCGTCCGTCCGTCCGTCCGTCCGCCCGTCCGCCCGCCCGCCCGTCCGTCCGTCCGTCCATCCGTCCGTCCGTCCGTCCGTCCGTCCGTCTGTCCGTCTGTCTGTCTGTCTGTCTGTCTGTCTGTCTGTCTGTCTGTCTGTCCGTCTGTCCGTCTGTCCGTCTGTCCGTCTGTCCGTGTGTCTGTCTGTCTGTCTGTCTGTCTGTCTGTCTGTCTGTCTGTCCGGTCTCATGAACCGTGATAGCTAGACTGTTGATTTTATTTGTATTTGTACTGCCGCTATAACAGCAAATACTAAAAACAGAACGCCAGTATTATCGTGTCAATACATCAGAAGTCATAGCAATAGCTGTACAAGATTTTGAAAATTTGGTACGTAAAGGTTTCTTTTTAACCGACTTCAAAAAAGGAGGAGGTTCTTTGTTCCACTGTATTAATATTTTATGTATGTTCACCGATTTATCCCTCTATTATGGACCGATTTCAAAAAATATTTTTTAGTTTGATAGAATATACTTCCGAGGTGGTCCCATTGTCACCAAATCAGAATCTGATGAGGGGATCCATGAGGAATTGAGGGAACTCCTCAAATATTATAGGCATACATATAGCGATTACATTACAGGCTCACCAAGTTTGGATTTGTTAGTTTGGGTTCGATAAGCGTATAATGACTGTGTACCGGTCGTAGAATTTTCCTTATTCGTTTTGTCATTACGAACGAAGATCTTAACGAATCGAAAAAAAACGGTCTTAGGTATTTAGTACTGATGTTGTTTTTATTATGCCCCAAAAATCGTAGTTTTCAAGGGAATAGTGAAAAACAAATTAATCTTCTATTAGATAAAAATCACTTGCCTCATGTATCATACTTGAGAACGGTTTAACAAAGTTTGTGTGTCTAAATGAAGAAATTCATAAAAGCACGAATAAAATACCTAGCGTAAACACTAATAAATGATATCTAATATTCTCAATGTATTTTTATTGACGTTTAAGAGCTGATCTGATGATGAACTCGAAACGTGGCCAATATTACGTACGTTGTGGCATTTTATAAATAAATAAATACAGATGTAGATACTAATAATAGAGTCTGATTTTAGGTTAATAAAGGCGAGCAACACTATGACTTTTACATTTTAAAAAAGAAACAGAAGAAAGAAAACAATTATTAAAGGAAAACGGAGCTAAAAATGAAAGTTCAAGAGAAGACCGATGAATAGTAACCTTAAATTTTTAATAAGTACTATTATTATAAATACGTAGGTCAAAATGCGAAAGATTGCTTTTTTTCAAGCTTTTATTTCACATGCATTGTTCGTATGTATGTAAGTTGTCCGTTAAAACAAGCAAGTATATTTTGAACCAGTTCCCTTAATGGAATGGGCTGAAATTTGGACCACATACGTAAACCCGATGATATCTAAGAGCTGACCTGATGATGGAGTCGGAAGGTGGCGACGGCGATAGGATCTCCGCTATATTTAACGTAGACCTAACGGGTAGAGACTCCTTAGTTTGGTCTTGATAAGCAGATAACGATTTTGCAAAAGAAAAAGTACAGTCAACAACAAAAGCTTGCCTCAAGAATGATTAAGACAAACGGCAGTATGTCCGGCCAAGTTCGAAGAAAAAAACCGAGCGGTACCTACTGCAGTGTCTAATATTTACACGAACTCATTCAGCCCTTTTTCCCACCCTCGTAACTTTTTCCTAGTACAGCTAGGAACCTGTTTTTTTTACAGATTACTTAGGTCAGTAATAAAACTAGCCAAGTACCAGGAGATCATAAACAAGTAAGGGATACGAAAGGGTTTTTTACCCAGCCCGCGAGGAAAATATGCAATATGCAAAATAAAAAGTATCGGATGGGTTGCTACGTTCAATTTAAGTACTAGGAAATCAGAAACCTGTTAGGAATATGACTCTGGGTTTTCATTATTAGAACTTCACTCTAATTCACAATGCGGTCATGTTTTTTCAGTTAGATTAGATCCTATTTACCTACTACGTCCGTCCATATGTCTGTCAGCGGATGTTTCTCATAAATCGTAATAGGCAAACGTTAAGTCAGTGGTATAATGTGATGATGATGATGATGCTGATGATGGGTAGGGACGAGGGCAGTGTTCATGTATTTTATATTAACCTGTTTACAATACAATAATTATTAATAATTATTGAGGTTAATCTGATGATGGAGTCGGAAGGTGGGTGCAGAATATCCAGTGTACCTAATGTATAGTCTCACTGAGTTTGAAGTAGTTTGAACTTCTTTTAAGTATTCCTGTATGCATGTTCGTCTGTTGTTTTAATCCATCATAACTTCTATAAGCTTAGCCTAAGTACTGATAAGCAAGCAGATAGGTTTATAATTTGTTTCCTAGTTTGATCCTTATTTATATTGTTTCTGTTCCAGCCAGCTTCGTCAGTGTATGTAACAAACGGACTCTACCATTGGAAATGTATACATGTTCACAATCCGTCTTTCTGCATAAATCAGTTGCCTTTATGCATTTTTTCTCGTACGTTTCAAATTGCATGCTGTAAATAGCATGATGTCAAGCCCCTTTAGCCTCGTAAGGCCCACGTCAAATTCCGTTAGTTCGAAAAAGGATCTTGTGTCGGTCATCTAAAGACAAAATTCACTTTGACAAATGTCCTAATTTTAGGACGTCGGGCTTTACGAGGTCGCACTAAAGTAAGGTTATCTGTGAGTTCTACGTACCACAGATTAAATAATAGTAACTACGTACCAAGTTAATTCGACGTCTGAACACGCAGCGAACGCGCATAAGTGGCCGGTCTTTGGCTGGTGATCACGCGACGTAAAATTCTTCGGTAGGTACCCAGATAGATAGTTAGTATAGGGAATAGCGATAAACGACTTGTATGCGGAGGGAGTCGCAAACTAGTGAACATAAGCTAGTTGTTCATAAATTTCTATCGACATTGACAAACGAGTCCATTCGGCGTCTCGCTCCTACAAATTTTTACTCTATTCAACTACTCTGTATACTCGGCCGCTATTACTGTCAAGTAAAAAAGAGCTAAGTATAGTAACGTTGACAAAACGATAACATGCCAAAGTCGATATGGTTTTACCGTGAAGGACCTTGATAGGTATAGTCGTGTTTATCGATGTGGATAAAATGACTGTATTATTTATCCCCAATATTTGTATTTCCATTCGCGTATTTCCCCATATTTTTTACTTCCCGGTCGTTTATTCTTTTCCTTCTTTGTCCATTCGCATTTTTCCTAATTAATACCACACACATTTCATTTACATTGTAGCTTTTTCCGATTGGCATGTTTCAAATATCAATTCCACAAAGTCGACGCGGATTTCCTATTTGTAAGCGCTGCTGCAAAACGAACATAATTAACCTAAACCTACCTACGCCTCTAGTAAAATTAACAAATGGGGAAATCCGCGAATGGAAAAGGAGAAGAATAACGATAGACTGGGAAAAAAATTATAGCGAATGGCATGGCAATACAAATTTTGAGGGAAAATAATTTCGGGGTAGTTTATCCCAACGCTGTTGCTGTGGCTGTTTTAACTCTGCCGCCATTATACTGTCAAGTAAACAGTTGAGCTATTTTTAACCAAAATCTGATGCTTGATATGGTGGTTGCTACATGAGAATATTTTTGTTCCGTCAGTCAATTCACCATGTAAACTCTGGTTTGCCAAGGGACTGCGTACAATTTTCAAACTGTTTGTGGAATTTGGCGGAGCATTGTCATGGTCCTTATACCGGTTTTTTCAAATAAATGATTTACTTGTTTATTTATTTATTACTTTCAATGGCCGTTTTCTTGTGGTCCTACTATATTTGTCCTACTCAATTCTGCTGCCGTCCTGTTTCTGGGTGGTTTGCCCTTCGGGCATCTGAAGGTAACTAACAAACCTAACCTACCTACTTTTACAAACACAATTAGTATTTGGTGATCAAATCTAGGTGTACTTTTTGTGCAATAGGACAAATATGGCAGGATCACGAGAAAACTTCTCTTTCAATCGCATGTGCAAGAGGTGTGCTGAAGGCATATTTTTTGTGAGTATCCAGTCCGCAGATCAGAAGACAAGGTGCAACAGAATAAGTAGGTACTAGCATAGAAACCAGGCTATAACACTGTTAGACGTATGTTTGACCTTTTTATTTATGGCATTCATAATTAGTTAGAAAGAGATGTCCTTGTCCATACATACTTTCGTTATTACGTCACGTAAGACGTCACAAGGTTTGAATAGATCCTTATCTGTCTGGTCTGTCTGTAAAGCCCGAAGACGTACAAGAGGTCCATTCTCACAGTACACGTTGAATTCGACGTTGTGACCGAGACATTCGAAGGAGAGAAAACCGCCTAGTTTTTGTTTCATTTCCTCTTAAGAAATACGTAATCTAAAACAAAGGGCCTGAGGGCTCGGACAAGATGCACTACGCTAACTAACGTTTCTATTCGATTCGTTTTTAAACCAATCGCGTCACTGGTAGACCACGTGGCTTTTCGTATCACGTCATCTTCCAGTGACGCGATTGGTTTAAAAACGAATCGAATAGAAACGTTAGTTAGCGTAATGCATTTTGTCTGAGCCCTCTGTTTCACAATCGACAAGTAAATTTATCTGCCATTTAAAGTTGGCTCCCTCCTTGTCTATTATTACTGCTGTTAAACAGGCGGTTAGAGAAGTATACCTGTTGCGAAGTTCAACTTATAGTCCGGGTTCTATGTCAGTACTAATTCTATGTACCACGTTGATTAAGGTCTATCAGAAAAGTAACATTTGTCAATGGAAGTCTTTGATATCATAAACACAACACATCAAATTCATTTTTAGGGTCCCGTACCCAAAGGGTAGAAACGGGATCTTATTACTAAGACTCCGCTGTCCGTCTGCCTGTCTGTCTGTCTGTCTGTCTGTCCAGCTGTCTGTCTGTCTGTCCGTCTGTCTGTCAGCAGGCTGTATCTGATGAACCGTGATAGCTAGACATGTGAAATTTTCACAGAAGATGTATTTCTGTTGCCGCTATAACAACAAATACTACAAACATATTAAATTAATTACTTAAGGGGGGCTCCCATACAACAAACGTGATTTGTTTGCCGTTTTTTGCTCGATATAACGGCAACAGGAAGCCATTTGAAATATTCACAGAATATTTAGTTGTATATTCACTTTAAAAAGAAATAATTTAATTAAAATAAAATAAATATTTAAGGGGGGCTCCCGTACAACAAACGTGATTTTTTGTCGTTTTTTTTTCTAAGTACAGAATTCAACATTAGTACAATTAAAAATTACACTCTCACACGGCTATTGCTATAGTAGGGCAGTTTCTTGAAGCTTCTTATGTTACGAATATGAGTAAGAATAATGTCAGGTTATTTTATTGACTTATGAGGATTTTATTTGTTATCGTGTAGAATAATTTAATTTTGATCTTATACTCCGGTACAGGGGAAAGTTTCTGTAAGGCTTCTTACAGACGAGCGGCATTTTGGCCGTCAGGTGGCGACGGCTGCAGTAGCCTCTGCCGTTGGCAAAATGTCGCTCGTCTGTAAGAAGCCTAAGACGACTCCAGTAACGGTTATTAAATGCTCTAAGCCTCGAACATGAAATGAATATGTACTACGTACGTATATCGATTCCAATGCCGGAAAGGTCGGTCATTTATTTATTTCTCTATGACAAGTGCGATATCATCATACAAATTATAATCAATTATGCGACGGCCTTTATTAGCTAAACCGCCACGAATACAATACCATACAGACCAATACGGACAGCAATAAACGGATCGTCTATTTCATATTCATCCGAACTTTTAGAAGTCTATGAATTATGGTTGTCATTAAATGTCATGTTAAATTAAATTTCAGATTTTCAAATATGAATTTAATTTTTACTAGAAAACAACTTTTATGGTAAATGTTTAGATCTCGACATTAATAATAAAACGGACGGTATGATCGGGTCTCGGCAGTGCGTGTTCCAAGAAATCTGGTAAATATTTCAAAACGCGCTAAAATGTTCAATTGCAAAACGAAAATACAGTAAGTTGCATTAAAAGTAATCATTTTTTATAACGTTAACTTGATTTTTGTTTACATGGGGCGAACTGTTTGTTTACATACCATGTAAACAACGTATGGTCTCAGGTCATTGACCTTGAACTTGGAATTTTGACGTTAGTTACTACGAACGTTTGGAGTATTATAGTATCAACGTCAAAATGTCAAGGTCAAGATATCGGCTGCGATACATCAAGTAACAAAATGAATATAATTAAACCTTCTTTTTTTTTTACATTAACAGAAACAAAAATGAACCATACCCCCGTGATCAGAATCGTGCGAACTATTACCGCGCCAAATATCTCCAAAGGTTTTCCAGACACCCTGTATATCTTTTTTATGACGATGTGTTTCCAAGGAGGTTCATGCACTTAATAGAGAATTATAAGAATTGGCGGACAAGAGGGAAGGCCTTGGTCTGGCAAATAACTTGTTTGTATAATTAATTAATTTTAATTCGTAGTTTAGTTTTAACGATAAAATTCCTAATTAATGATAAGGTAATTTTCCTCAATCTATGGAATGAACAAACGATGTTCGAATTACCAATGTGGTCATTTGATTAGGAACAAAATCCTTTGCCTACAGTTAGACGTAGAATCTACCTAGTATATTTCTCAACGCTAGTCGTTAGACCCACCCTCGCTTCGCTTCGGTTTATGCTATTTTTCTATTACAAGTACATAAAAAAATCCGTGATTTTTTTTCTATGTAAAGAAAGATGACGAGAGTTTGGAATGTTAGATAAGGCACTTTTCTTAGGGATGAGTACAGACCATTTGCAATGGAGTCCCCAATCCAATACTAACATAAAGGCAATCCGTCTAAGTCCCGAGGGTTGGCAATGCATATCTTTAGGATTGCTAGAGATTGTAGTCTTGACCAGGTGGCCTATGTACAAATGTAGTGAAATATCCTTTCACATCGTATTTTCTCGGAAATGTTCGTATTTGTCATGCTACTTCAGTCTGACTCAGTACCCATCAGGGCAACGTGAGGGTACGTCGCATCGCGAGAGTGATAATCGATATAGAGTGGTTAATACCAGATTATGTTTTTGTTAATTAAGAATAAGTTTGTTTTCAGTTCTTTTTAATAGTCATGCCGAAAGCATTAAGACCTGGGAAACGTTTAGATCGACAAGCCTGTGAAATTATTTTCAACATTTATTTATATTTCTTCTTGTTTACCTGCACCTAATTTCTGTATATTTGATCGTGGTGGTTTTAACATCTCGGTGTGATATACTTCAAACTCGTAGTTTGACATTTGACACTGATAACTAAAGTAGGTACTCTATTTATTTAATCAAACAACTAGAAACCGTACTTAATAAGCAGAAAATACATTATGGTTCACTTCTTTTTACTTATGGTTTTCATAGTGAGTTGGAAAGAGATGAATCTCAGAGATGAGCTGTTCTTTCGTTATTTGGTACATCGTCACAAGTAAGGTGTGATTTAGACCTATAAACACCTATAGTATTTGGACATCTAGACAAGGAAAGACAAATCCTTCCTATAGGAAGGACAAAGAAGTCCCTATGTAAAACCTTGTGACAATGACAGTTAAAGAAGAAAAAACAGCCTACTTTTTGTTTCGTTTTTTTCTCATGTAATACGTAATCTAAAAAGTAGAGAAAGATAGCTGACGCAAAGTACGTCTTATAGTCCGGTTTCTATGCTTTATATTCTTATTCTTAGTATTTAATAATACAAACATGTCACTTAATAATTCAATAATTCATAGACACGTCGGCATCATTCGGAAGTAGACGTGAGTTCCGAGTTTTCACGATGTGAAAGGATTATTCACTAGATCTATACCTGTTTGCAAATCAGGTGATCTCAGTTCCGGGCAATAAAAGGGACAGAGTTAAAGTACGAGTTAGTCAGTCATAATCATAAAGCTTTACCCTTTTCTCCCCGAATTTGGCATGTTTTGCTAGCTATATGGCCTCAGTACTAGCTTGGAAACCATCAACAGGCTAAGCTGGGACCACTTTACATCGTCTAATATTAGTTTGGTCCGTCCATTTATTTTGTGGTCTGTTTGTTAGTTTGATATTCTTCTGTTAGATATTCGTACAGTAAAACCAGAATATTAAGAGGATTGTGAAGCGCCGCTAAAATCGTGTAGCTGTGAAAAAAAATCCTTACAAAACTAGCTCCAGGCGAAAATGTTTCTCACCCCCTAAATCAAGTCCGATTTTCACGATTTTTTAATATGTTGTGGTTATTATAAAGACCTAGGTCTGTACGTTTCTGTTTTTTTTTAAATTTGTTTCGTTCTGAGAAATATTTTCTTGTAAAGGAAAACGTACAGACATAGTTTTTAATGATATCTACAACATATTCAAAAATCGTTAAAATCGGACGAGTTTTAAGGGGGGAGAATGATTTTCGCATTTTGTATGGAGATTTTTAGCTTCACAATCCTCTTAACAATAGGTACTCGGCTGTCTATCGCTGTCACACTCTCTCTGGCATCTGACAATATATATTTGCTGTCGGAGAGTGTGTTAAAGGGTTAGACAACCGAGTACTATTAATACGCTGGTTTTACTGTAAATATAGCTACTTCTCTCTTTATTTTCGAGACATTTATTGTTGTCAAACGAAATGTAATATTTCACTTTATGAGTAAGATTAAGAGTTTATTATAACCTTGTAACCTTTATTTTCCAGGTCGTAAGAGATGTCAAAATTGAAGACCGTCCGGTGTATCCTTACCGAGGAATCCTGCTCGACACTGCTAGAAACTACTACAGTGTGGACTCTATTAAGAGAACTATAGGTAAATATAGCAGCGAAAATAACTGAGTGCACGTACTATGCATAATATCCGTAATGGCTATGGTATATCTAAACATTTATCTTACTATAGTATTATAAATGAGAAAGTTTGGATGTTTTTATGTTTACATGTTTGTTACTCAATCACGTTTCAACCACTGAACGGATAGGGATGAAACTTGGCACACATACAGGTTAGGTCATGGAATATATAGGACATAAGATAGGATAGTTTACATCCCGGAAAATTGGACAGTTCCCGAGGGAGCGGCGATAAACGACTTCTACGCGGACGGAGTTCGGCAAAAGGGCTCATATTTCATAAATTTTCATTGATCTTCACACGTTTTTCATAATGATAACAGGATGTCAATATTGGGTATAGTCACCAGCAATAATATATTATCCAACATTGGGCGCAAAAATATCTGACATGTCTTTATTACTAGAGGCGTGACAGAGGTTTCTGCGCCCAATGTAGGACACTACATAATTCCGAAAAGTCATAATTGCGAATGCAATGTTTTGATAGAAGAATTTTGATATTTAATCCAAAATTATGCGTTTAATCTAAAACTAAATGAAAATTCGGACAAATTAATACTGGCAAAAAAATCTTTTTTTTGTGTTCCCTATCAATATAGTATGTATATAAGAGCTAAGCTCATGAAGTCGGTAGACAACAATATCTGCTGTATGGACTCGTTACCTTATTCTTTAGGCTAAGCTGACTGTACTTCTTTGCATAGGCATCTGCATCGATAAGCAGATGCCTATGCAAAAAAGTACAGTCGGCGGCAAAAACTTCACAAAAAAAAAATATTGACAGGAACTTGTTTTTTTCACAGAGGGTATGGCAACTGTCAAGCTAAATACGTTCCACTGGCATATCACCGACAGCCAGAGCTTCCCATTCGTGTCTGAAAGAAGACCGTATCTTTCTAAGTATGGTGCCTACACGCCCGCCAAGGTAATAACATAAGAATAAACAATAACTACATTTAGAAGCGAATCTCCTTTACCCAGGCCCCAAATGCCGCGCTTTTAATACCTACTTCCCCCTTCACCCCGCTACGCCCCTCTGTCTTGCGCGCCCAAAGTCAGGGCTGTCACTTGTGAAACATTTTAATCGGTTTATGGATGTGTTATACAAGTTTAGTCACGAAATGTTATTTATGTTTTCCTTCAACGTGGAAACATTGTTGCAAAATGAGTTTTTTACATTTACGTTAAATTAGGTAATAATATTTTCGATGATATTAATTATCTCCGGAAAATATAATGGCTTATGTGGCGATTAATCATCTATAAAACACAGAAACGAGTCTATAAATAAACAACGTTTTAAGCTCAATAAGTTTTAAATATAGTCTGGGATCTTTTTACGTTCCTTTCCGGACCATTAATTTCAATTTTTGTTAAGTTGAAAAAGCTTTATTACAAAATACTATTCTTATCTATTAATTCGTTTTTAATGTTTCCGTTTTTTTATCTTCGACATCTAGGGGATATACTATTTCAAATTCAAATTCCAATTCAAATTTATTTATTTACATAATATGTGGTACATAATCTGGTTAATAAATATGTTTGTAGTCCCACACATTTTGCCAACAATTGGCATGCAAACAGGAGACAAGATGCATCACTAGGCTGGACATGGCTGGCTCTTAAATACTAATACATAAAACTACCTAACTTATTAAAATCTTATTCATGTACATTCCCAATATTACCAATGTTACTACCAATATTTCATAAACAAAATTAAAGTAACATCACTTACAATCATTTCATACTAGTAGATTAAATGATACTCATTGCAAAATAGTAAATATTTCAATGTCAGTAATAAGTAATATAATTAATTTATACAATAAAAACATACATCAATGTCACAGTCTAATGCTTAAAATACTCAAAATATTCATTGATAGAATAAAAACATTGCTCAATTAACCACTTTTTCAGTTTACGCTTAAATAAAGTAAGTGGCAAATCTTTAATACTATTATGTAAGCAGTTGAAAATTTTAATTGACATGCAAAGGGTGCTTTTGCCATACAATTTAGTCTTTACGGCGGGAAGGACAAGTCGGTTTGGGTATCTCGTATTAAATCTACACGTGTCTCTGTTTGTTTTGAATAATTCAGCATGCATTTTTACAAATAAACAGACTTCAAGTAGATACATGCTAGGCACTGTCAGAAGCTTTAAATGTTTAAATAATGGCCTACAAGAGTCCAACACGCCAACATTACAAATGCTCCTAATACACTGTTTTTGTGCTAACAGCGCGTTTTGCGTGGCTTGAATTACCCCAGAGAATGATACCATATCTAAGCCTACTGCTAACATAACCGTGATAAGCTTGCAATGCTGTCTCCCTAGTGCTAACCTGTGTGAGACGCCATAAGGCATAAGCAAATGAATTTACTTTACTGCAGAGCCTATTGATGTGCCTGTGATTAACTCGCTAAATTCGTCATCTCATTTTGACATCTTGATTTGTGATCTGATTTTAGAGTAATAATAGAAATAAATGTGTCTTATGACGGCATTAATGATTAAAAATAATAGTTTAATCGATTGGAATTTTAAACACTCCACCTCACTAATCTGTGATTTGCACTATGCTTTGTTTTATTCACTGTAGTGTAAAGGGCAGTAGGGTACTCAAGGATTATTCCCTTAAAATTTTCAACTCTCTAGGTCTAGTGGTTTAGGCTGTTGGTTACCGTCAGTCAGTAATAGAAGGGTCATTCCACCGTAACACCCATTACAGCTGATTTTTATTAAGGTTTATTTCGATATTGTACTAAGAAACTAGGAAAATGACTAGTGAATGTTTTACTATTTGGATAATATTTTATTTTCCTTAACACGCATATAGAAGTATAAGAGCATAACGAGAGAATCATTAATGAAAAGTAGCTGTAACGAGTGTTACGGTGGAATGACCCAGAAGCCTTTTTACTCGACTACGGAAAGGCAAAATTGAGGCTTGTATTATCAAAATCAAAATTAACTGGATCATCAAGTCTTAATAGGCTGGTATTAAATGGAACTCTCTACGATGGACCAGCGTAAGGGACGAATTGCATTAGAGTGAGATACAAGAACAATATATGCCGCTCGCAATAAGGTCTAAGGTATGATTGGCGATCGCAGAGGGGCCGGGCGGATCACAATGTTCCCAAATGCAACTACGAAGCATCAGTTGTTCGATTCTGTTGCCAATTTCATTTTAAACTGCGCCTTCATCCAAACTTGCCTTCGGCCTGAGTGCTCGCGTGCCTTCACCTTGATATATATAAAAAAAACTTAAGGTTTCGAACCTATTGTTTATCCTCAGGTCTACACGAAGGAACAAATCCAGTCTGTAGTCCAGTACGGCCTGGAGCGGGGCGTGCGCGTGCTGCCCGAGTTCGATGCGCCCGCGCACGTTGGCGAGGGCTGGCAGGACACCGACCTCACTGTTTGCTTCAAGGTATACTTGAGATTTTTTAGCAAAAGAAAGATCTTCATAGAAGTATTTATAAGGTTTTTTATCAGTCACGGTTTGCTTAATAGTCAACCAATTCGAAAATCATCCATTCCTGATTTTATTTTACGAACACATTATGTCTAGTTATTAAATAAATGAATCAAATGTAATATCTATACAAAATATCAATAATATGCGTTGTTTTGTTTTTAATTTTTTCGTTCACAATATTTCTTATTGTTGCATAATAAAATACCCAAAGAAGCAGAGGCAGTGAGAAATTGGATCGTTTTTATGAGTATGTATATACTATTAAATTAAAAAAGTCGCTAGCTGCATTAAGAAATGTGTTGTGCCACAGATATTTAAATCGGTCGCTTATTAAGCTTCATGTTGCTTATGTCAAATGTCTATTCTAAGTCTAAACGTCACTTAAATTACTCACCTACGGATATATTTTCCGTAGTTTTGTTGTTTGTTGTAATAATCTGGTCACAGGTAAAAGGTTATGTCGCCACTTAAAATAAAGATTTTAAAATGGCAACAATCAAAATATTGGTCCCGGACGCGTTCAAAACCATAACAAAGGCGATGAGGAGATGATCCGTATCGATTATATTGTAGGTGATGCAGTGGAAAAGTTCATAATTAATGTAAATGAATTAGATTCTTCAGACTCACTTTCTTACTATAATGGTTTTTTTTTATATTTTTATTTTCACCACCACACGTACAACAGCCTAAATATGTCTCTCTGCGGGGCACATGCCCCCTCTCGTAATAAGAGGGAATGGACATTAGTCTATACCCTGGCCCAGTGCGGATTGGAGATGTTTAGAAGAGTCCTATTTCAAATAAATTGAATCATATCATACTTCAATAATCATAATAAACCAAGGTTCTTTTGTTATTAGAAAATATTAGTATAATTAGCTAATAATTTAACCTCAATAAATACCTAATTAATACCCAATTGAAAAAAGTTTACGACTACTGCTTATTTGTTTACATGTTTTTATTTGTAAAAAAAAAGAAATTTATCCTCCTGACAACCAGACGTCAAAGAAGTTAAGTTATAATTTCAACACTATTCGACTATAATTAAGGCGTCATCATATTGATTCATTTTTATGTACTTTGTAAAGTACACGAGTCGTCACGAGGATAGACATCGGATTGTTGCATGTTCAAACACATTAGTGCTTAGCTACCATCACCACTACTACCAATACCATTATCACTACCACCACCACCACCACTAACCACCACCACCACCAGAACCACCACCACCACCAACAACACCCCCACCACCACCACCACCACTATAACTACCACTGTCATTCACCACCATTTTATCGCTTAAAGTACCGCCAAGCAGCAGTTTTCCGGTGTGTTCTGGAGTGAAGATAAGACAACCGATGAAAGGCATTTCGTCTTAGTCCTCAGGGTTGGCAACGCATTCGCATTGCAGTCTTGAGAATGCAGATGTCTATGGGTCACAGATCCCACTTGCCATCAGGGGCCTGTTATAACCTACTGAGGTTCCTTGTACTAATAATAGTACAAAATACGGCCATTCAAATAAAGATCTAGCGCAATGAAAGTAAAGTGGAATTTCTTTTGTTTTTATGACTAATGATCAAATTAGAAAATTTACTTTATTTCATTCATAATTGAATCATATTCTATTGACAAATTTCGTTATATGGTGGGTCTTAGGAGGTTATAAAGCTACAAATTACAATTTACAGGTTACAACTTTCCATTTGACACAACCTCGACCATGACGACCAGCCATTTGAGCAGAGTTGCCAGTTTAGACCTGTAAAATTGTAATTTGTAGCTTTATAAAACAGGGCCCAGGTGGCTAAGCGTGCTCGTTTGCGTTCTCCTTGCCATAAAAAAATAACGCGTTTCTCTAAGGCCGGCTACGCATCTACGATTCCTTTTCCGTTGCGCGTGTTCATAGGTCGCGGTGATCACCTTCCATCAGGTTACACGACTCGTTTGCATCCCCTATTCCTCTAGCATCCACCGATTCCACCACCATCCACCATCTTTTCGTTTAACCTACCACCAACCACTGTTCCGGAGTGGTCTGGTGTGGGGATAAGACAACCAGTCAAATAGCCATGCAAGCTTTCCGTCTCGGTTCTCAGGGTTGGCGTCAAAGTTGCATTTCAAAACAATAACAATATGGGTTTACCCAGTAGAGCATAAAAAAAGCCTTAATATAGGCCTTAAGAAAGCAAACGAGTCGAGTACCCTGATGGAAGATGATCACGGCCACCCATGAACAGCAATCGGAGATGCGACACCAGCGTTTGATTTAATCCCGGTAATCTATGGGACGTGTGTTCTTGGTCCCGCGGGATCCCGGTATTCGCGGGATCCCAGGCCTAGATATACAAACAAATAAACACGTTAATAAAGAGGTTAATAAGTGTTTGTGTTGCCAGGCGGAACCGTGGGCATCGTACTGTGTTGAGCCACCGTGTGGCCAGCTCAACCCGACTAGAGACGCGCTATACGATGTCCTAGAAGACATCTACAAAGACATGTCAGGTACATTCAGAGACAGCTTTAACCTTGTATTTGCAGTAGAGTAGATTATTTGAAATTCCGGAAAATAATTGTAAGACGAGAAATTGGAGATCCACTGAAAATCAGCGTTGCAGTATCAAGTGCCGCAACACATGCTGAGTGGGCCCCTATTGACGTCAGGATGCAACGTAATATTGTTTCTAATGTTTGAGTTTATTAAATTAGTGGAGGTCCTCTTTTGATTCCATTAAAGATAGTTCTTTATTTTTCTTTCTTTTTAAGAAGTGTTGTGGTTTAAATGCAGGCCTACTCATTTGCACGTCACTCACTTCGATGCAGGGCTATCTTAACGCAATTTTTCTCCAATAACTTTATGTCGTTCTTCGTCTGATTTTAGCTTTGATTGGGGCAAATCAAAATGTGTAATGTTCTACTTTGCAATGGTTACGTTAACCTGAATCTGAATTGTTTCACGGTATTTTTCCTTTAACATCGTTCAATTGGTGCATAGGAGAATTATGGAGATTTTCAAAGTAAATTTTTAATCAGAACCTGTAGGCGAACGGATGATGAAGTCTGAGGTGGAAACAGGATCTCCGCTGTGCAAAACGTGGTCTACGTTTACCGAGATTGAGATCGTTAGCTTATGATGCTTGTACACATATTGAGGCACTTGCACAGGGTTAATGCATAAAGTCGTGCAAACAACGGTTTAAAAAATGTGCGACAACATGAGCATAGTGCATCAAGTTTGGACATTCTGCTCACACAAGTAGCCTCCATTCCAGCGAACTTGATTTTATTTCAGATTTGTTCAGCCCCGACATATTCCACATGGGAGGAGACGAGGTCAGCGAGCGCTGTTGGAACAGTTCCCAGGAGATCCAGGACTACATGGTTTACCGGAACTGGGGTCTGGAAAAGAGCAGCTACTTGAAGCTCTGGAAACACTTCCAGGAGAAGGCAGAGGCAAGGGTTTTTAAGGTACGTTCCAAAAACTGTCCGTATCGGTACCACCACCTTATCTTAATTAAATAAATCTTTTAAAGTGCCGCAAAGTCTGACTCTACTTGTTTCTAGGATCAGTGTGACTATAATAATTATATTTTTCAGGCGTTTGGCAAAAAGGTTCCTCTAATCTTGTGGACAAGTACCTTAACAGACTACAACTACGTAGACGAGTATCTGAAGAAGGAGGATTACATTATCCAAGTAAGTAACTACTTATTTAATTTAAGATTTTGAAAATTGGGAGCTATTAGTTAGGTTCGCCGTTGACGGGTAAGGAATCATCAATCATCATTATCATAATCATTTGTATTTTTAGTTCTTAGAGTTGTCAACGCAATTGGAAGCATAGGATTGCAATATTGAGATTGTAGTCTAGAGAATGCAAATGCCTATGGGTCTATGATCCCGCATACCATCAGATGGCCTCCTTGCCATAAAAAGGTCACTTAGGGCAAGTGCGTCTACCTCATCATTATCAATATCCTTTCAGCCGAAATATGTCCACTGGTGGACATAGGCTTTCTCTAAAGGTCTTCACCATGATCGTTTCTGTGCTATTCATCATCAACAGTTTCCTGCGGTCGTTATGTTTATCACCTAAAGATGGCGTGTACTTCCTAGATGGACAATTGCAAAATATCAAAATAATGTAGCGATAGTATTGACATCCCTGGACATTTTTGATGTGGGTAATAATTTTAATGGAGAAATTCAATTTGACCAGCACCTGTTGGCGTGGACGAAGATTGCCAACGTAACCTATAATTGTTGTTTTACTATACCACTAATTTTAGACCAATTTCAATTTAAAAATCCATTGTTTCTGTTCCAGGTATGGACTACGGGTACAGATCCCCAAATACAGGGGCTCCTTGAAAAAGGATATCGCCTCATCATCTCAAATTATGACGCATTGTATTTGGACTGCGGCTTCGGCGCGTGGGTCGGCGCTGGTATGTACTAGTCCAAATCATACTGTACATTTTAATACCTTGTCGCAATAACGTACAAACTGAGAGTGGTTTAAATTTAGTATATCACTAGCTGCGATACGGTACTACAATGTTCAGCTAATTATGAGATCGACCGTACAGTCAAGGACTTTAATTGTTATGCCACTATGGAACCATGTCGCATAACGTTAATCATTCATTTAAGCGTAATTTCTGTCATGTGGTTTGACGCTGTCATTATGACAGGGTTCCATAGTTGCATAACAATTAAAGTCCTTGACTGTACAATAGTGCCGTAATACCAAAGAAGACGGCAAACCGTAGTACCTAGTCGAAGCATTCTATACTCTATTAGTAACGACAATAAATTGAAAATGCTTGTACTATTGCTATGCAGTTACCCGCCATCTTTGTTTTAAACTATTCTTGTGCAGTTAGCAGCCTTTACATTTACGGCATTACGGCAGTAAGCAGTATATTGTTACCCATAACCCAAAAGGGGGTGGAATAGGTTTAAAGTGCATGTCTATGTATCTGAGAGTCGGTCTGTGGCATTGTAACTCTTAAACGGATGGACCGATTCGGATGGTCTTTTTTAATGAGAAAGTTATTTTTATCGGAGCATTTGTAGTCAATTTTCATGAAAATTGGAATAGCCTTAGAGCATTCGCGCGTGCATTTTCAATTAGGTAGTGTGATATCATGACTCATAGCACTTTGATCACGCATCTCATCCTATTCTATTGTTCATAGGTAATAACTGGTGCTCTCCCTACATCGGCTGGAAGAAGGTGTACGACAACAGCCCCGCAGTAATGGCTGCGGAATACAGAGACCAGATTCTAGGTAAGATAAAAAAGATAAATAGATTTATTCAGGAAGTAGGCCGCACGGGAACTTTTACGCGTCAGAAATCTACCGGCGCTTGCCAAGAGCAGACTATAACTATACAGGGTGTCCCAAAAATCAACGTCAAGCCGAAAGGAGGAGACAGGGTAGGAGGTGACAGAAATAAGAAAATTAAAAAAAACCTCAATAATAATAGCCACTCAAACAAAAATCGAGAAAATTGACGCCCTGTGTGCCCAAGTGCTGTGACTGGAAATCTTATTTTTCTTCCATTGTTTTTTGTGATGTAACCCTGAATAATGCTTTTGTAAATAAGAGTTTAAAATTAAATCATCACTACTTCAGTTTAAAATAAAATATTACTTTTTATCCTAACCATTTACTCAAAATTAATTAATCACCCAATACAATATGAAGGGACTGTCGTGGAAAAAAATGTACTACGTCATTTAGGCAAGTAGCTTTAAAAGATGGCGCATTTAGTGTGGATTCCAAATTGGCATGGCACTTGCTAGATTGTCTAATGTTTAAAACAAAATGCTCCCACAGTACGTGCGTTCCTCATTAGAGAATACCCGGCGGGTTGATAGGGCGGCTTCGCGGCCTGGCACTATTTAATGGCCAACCCGTTCACCAGACTTGATTCAAATAACTCCACAGAAAAAAAAACTAGCGGATCTAAGGCCCTATCCACCTGTCGGGGTATTCTGAATCGAGGAACGCTCGTACTGCGCGAGCATTTTTTTTCAATCATTTGACAATCTAGCAAGAGAATCCTTTTGTCAATTTAAATGTAATTGCCAGGGTTAGAAAAGAATCTCCTGGGTACCTACACGTCACCGTGTATATCTGTAGAGTCGTGATGTTATGGTTGGCCGTTCCCCAGGCGGCGAGGCGGCGCTGTGGTCGGAGCAGGCGGACGCGGCGACGCTGGACGCGCGCGTGTGGCCGCGCGCCGCCGCGCTCGCCGAGCGGCTCTGGGCCGAGCCCGCCGCCACCTGGCAGGACGCCGAGTACCGCATGCTGCACGTCAGGTCACTCCAACCACACCATCTCGTCTATAAACAACCACCAGAACACCAGAACTGTACAAAAAGATCGGTGAAATTAAAAAAATACAGTTTTGCCAGTCCAAATGTTTATTCCATTAAAAGACTAAGAATTAGCTACTGTTAAAATGTGTATTTATTCCGTGCAAAAAATTAAATTTTAGTTTATTAATTAAAATAAAAGTTTAAATATCGAGTAAAAACTTTTTATTGCCTTTCAGACAGGCCACTTTACATTTTATTAAATTCATTTTCCTATGTACAAAGATTTTAATTTTAACTTCTCGATTATTTCCATATAATTAATCAAAACATGTACCTAACATAGTTTTTATTAAACTCCACTGGTCTTTCCTCCATACTTTCTGTGCACTTTAATATATTTAAAAAAAACTGTAATTTTAATTATCGTTATATTTTCACAGGGAACGTCTAGTCCGCATGGGTATTCAAGCAGAGTCCATCCAGCCAGAATGGTGCTACCAAAACGAAGGCTACTGCTACAGATAAGCTAGCCAAATACAGATAAAAAATATGTCACAATTGAAGTATTATATTCAGGTATTAACTCAGAGATTTAATCATTTTGACTGAGATTATTGTATCGCGTTTTGTTGAAACTAGTGCGTAAGTCGAAATTATTTTTGACACATGCTCAACGTGAAGTCTCATAACTCTAATTCAATTGTAATTGTATAAGTAGCATAATAGAACCATCTTGAGTATGTCATCAAATTGTTCTTAATTACGTATGATAATTTAAATAGAGCATTTGATTTTTTTAAATAAATTTTAAAATCAGTTATTTTGTGTTTTTATTTAGTGCCTTTAAGTCTCTTCCTGTTAGTTTAGTTCCTGCGGGACTAGCCAAGATGCAAACGCTACTAACGTTTTTCTATTCTATCGCTCAAAATGTATGGGCTGACATTCCCATGCGTTACGATAATCCACGTGGTCAACTGTGATCCCATACATTTTGAGCGATAGAATAGAAACTTTCTCTTGATTTAGTCGCGAGTGATAGAGACTCGGCACGCGAAGTTTCGAATTTAATGGTTCGTCGTGGTATCCATCCTAATCTTGGGTAAGATTCTCGTTTCAGTTAAGTTTAGAGGCCCTTGCTAAGATGCACTACGCTAACTAGCGTTTCTATTCGTTTCGTTTTTAAAGCAATCGCTTCACTGGTAGATGACATGATACGAAAAGTCACGTGATCTACCATTGACGCGATTGGTTTAAAGATGAAACGAATAGAAACGCTAGTTAGCGTAATGCATTTTGTCTAGGGCCTCAGTTTATTATTACGGCCCTTAGAAAATAGTTAAACATGTGTCTACTAATATCAAGCATCGAAAACTTTAGCTTACGGAGTGTCTACGGCGTGGTTAAGTTTTTTTGGTATGACCGGCTGATACGTAACTTTTTTTTTTTTGGAAATGTATTAAAGTACGTGCGGAACTGGTACTGATGTGCTAGTTGGGGAAAGTTTCCAAAAAGTTGGAAAAGATAAAATAAATTTCCGGAAACTTTCACTAGAAACATAGGAAATTTAAATTTAAGAAACGGAAAGGAAACGGGCAGACACCTCGGGACTCGTGTAAAATGTACTATTACGGTCTAAATTATGAGCAACAATATTAAACAAGGTTCCTCGCAATAAAAAGTGCAGAACCTTTCTATTGGGTAAAACCATACTTATTGCCTTTCACATATTAGGGTCATACACACTTGCAAAAACAAAAGTTGTCTCTCCTGTTGTCAATAGTTAAAGGCTTGTTTATAAATAATAATATCGGGGGACAACCTCACACAAATTGAGCTAGTCCCAAACTAAGCTCTAGGCTTGTACTATGGGTACTAGAAGACGATATAAATACTTATATAGAGAAATAAATACTTAAATACATAGAAAACATCCAAGACTCAGAAACAAATACTCGTGCTCATCACACAAGTATCTGCCCTTACCGGGATTTGAACCCAGGACCGCTAGCTTCATAGGCAGGGTCACTACCAACTAGGCTAGCGCGTCGTCGCGCTTCGTTTGCATATAAGTTATGTTTTTATTTGCTAGGACTAAAGTAGACCTGACGGCTCTTATGAGGATGGGGTTCAGCCAGCAAATTAGGCCTTAGAACCGTTAACATCGGGTAGTACACAGGAAAGACGGTAACCTAAATCTATGTATGACCCATTATCGTATCTTTTAACACGCAATTACCTACTGTCTAGTAAATATGAGCTATTGTAACGTTTACTATACGATAGCATATCAAAGGCAATATGGCTTTACTCTAGCATAGAGGCCCTGCCTTTTTATGTGTGAGATTTACCGTCCGTTTCGGCTGTCACCTATTTGTACCATCGACATTTACTGTAGTCATCGAAGAACTCTGTCATAATGAGTACGTTTAGTCACGTGTAAGAAATTACGTCGATATTAAACATTGGCTTTCTGCGACAGGGTTCTTCAAAGGCTCAACAATTAAAGAGGGCCGTACGTGCTCACTCACACAATTTGCAATCGCAAGGTGGAAGCGTTGTACTCTGTTGTTATCAAAGTCACGTAGGTACGAATCGAATATTATTACCCGACTAGTGACCTAATGTTTTCTCAGAAATATGACATAATATCGCAATAAAGTATATTAGGTAATGTACGCAATGCATGAACTTGAGCAAGAATTTTAAATAAAAAGACACAAATAAATTAAAATAGTAGCATTTTGCAAAGGTTCTTAAGAAGTTAATCGTGCTTATAAGGAATATTAAAATGTCTGGCAAAGGGATTTTTTTGCTTTGCGCTAATTTGATTCTGGTGCAGGTAATTATTTTGATTCTTTTTTTAATTATGTAAACAATGATCTGAAATATTTTTTTATCTCTTTGCTGTAACGACGTACCTAACAATATGCCATTTTTGCTAAACTCTTGGAATGCTAGCGAATTCGAACTACTAGCTTAACTTGACCCGTGCGCGTACTAGGCTCGCTTGGAGATTCATGTCCACGTCCTTGATACACGTAGGGTGTAAAATCATAGACCTTTTCCTATTTTATGGGAAGTTATCCTGGTTTCTACTTCTTACTAATATTATTAATGTGCGTTTGAATTGGCACGAATTTTTAATGGATTTATTTTGTTCTTTCTTATTTTTTAACTCTGGTATGTTTTTAGGTAGTGATGTCATCCCAACTTCTGTCGCTGGAGAACCTGAATCCAGGATCCGGCTCCTTCGTCGTCAACAGCCAGTGCCCGTTTACACCGTGCGGCATTTCAGTCAGCACCGACGGTGTGAGCTACGGCCAACAGTTCCCCACTCGAATCGGGAACGTCGGGAGACCGTATCGCTCTAAATAATTTATTTAAATGTTAAATATATTTTTGTTAATTTACAACAGTTTTTTTAGTTGGTGGTGGTTTCATGCACTTGGGTTTTAGCACTTCCGTTAGTCAAATATCCATTATATTTTAATTGGGTCATTGAGAGATAATTATAGATTTAAGTTATTTGCAGGCCGTTAAACGTGACTTGTATTTTTTTCGTTCACTCGAACTCATTAATAATCAATAAAACTTTAAACATATACATATTTTCGTTCTATCAAACCTGCGGACTTAGGCCGGGATTACACCTGTAAGTTATTACGTAAGTTTTGAAATAAAGCTATACGAAAGAGAGATGCAGATATTTGCCACTCACTCTTACCCATAGTTGCGTCTCAAAACTTACGTAATAACTTACAGGTGTAATCCCGGCCTTATACAAGTTGCATTCTACGATAGCTAACGTCTTTAGCAAACTGTCAAAATGTATGTGCCATAAGCAGCGCTCGACGCGACGTCCGGCAGCTTGCGCCAATCCTATCTATAGGTTAGGTACATGGTTTCGGTGGTCGAAAACGGTCACAGACTGCTTCTTGTCCGGGCCAAGGTCCAGCCAGGCCCACTCTGACCACTAAATCTGCAAAACTCTAAAGAGAAATGACGCTTGGCAACATTGATAATATTAAGCTTGGTAAAAAGAAGGATTTCTACTAAGGTACTCAAGCAAAAGGGTAAAGGGGTTATTTTGCGGCGTTTTAACCGCCGCGGCGGCCGTCATTATTATTATATAATATTAACTTAAAGAGTCTTTCTTGGGCGAAAGAGATTTTTTTATTGGAGCGAAGCTACATTCTTCCCCGATTCGGATTTTCGTTTGTCCGCATACTCCTCCCAAACTATTAGAGATATTAGGATCAAATTTAGCCCGTAATATGACATCTAATCATAGATGGTTTAGAAAAAAATAAATTGAAAATCGCACATAGGTACCACGGAGGAATAATCACCGAAAATCTGTTTCCATAGACTTTCAATGGGAAAATGGGAAAAGTGCCGAAACTTCGATAAAGTGAGCGAAGTGAGTGAGCGTTCCTGAGATTTCTAAAATGATGGCAGCAAACCGCTTCGCTCCATTTAGACTTGTCCGGGGACGGAAAGTGCACCTAGTACACAGAACCGAAACCGCTGGACCTAGGAATTTTATAGGGAATATTCCTTGGATATCCTAGGGGTAAATGCACCAGGGTGCACTTAGAAGGGATTTTATTGAAATTCATCCCTTAAGGGGTTAAAAAAGGGGGAGTAGCGGGAAACGCATGTATGAAGTCGCGGGTGACCTCTAATTTCTTATAAAGTCTGTCTAATGAAAGCTGAACCTGACAAAGAACGGCCAATTCAAAAAACCTTCATATTTTATTACCAGAGGTCGGAATAGGTAGTGCTTATTAACCTAAACTTGACTCATGTTCATTCATGCGTGAGTGAGATGGGAATACGTTATTGAATGAAGATGCATTAAGTTTAGGTTAATAAGCACTACCTATTCCGACCTCTGTTTATTACTGATCAAAGTAGAAATAGAATAGAAGTACGCGTTTTCTCTCCCTTAGTGCCCACCAAAATAAACAAAATAAGAATAGTATTAAAATCGTTTATTCCTACTTTGATCGGTAATAAAATATGAAGGCTTTTTGAATTTGACGCTCTTTGTCAGGTTCAGCTTTCATTACACAGACTCAGACAAAATCTTTCTTTTAGTGTGGTGAGAGGTGGTTATTATCAAATAGTAACACCACATTAAGCAATAGCAGTTGATGCTTTTTATTTCAAAATTTAATCATATTGCCAATATTTTACTCTGAAAAGTAACCAATATTGCTACGTTGATTTTAGTCGTCTGGTAACTTTATTAAATGGTACATTTAACTTAATAACCTGGCAATGCCATTAACCCAAGTGTCATTGTGTGATGTCAAGTGAAGTTTCGATTTGTCATTTTTATTTACATTTTCCGCTCTCCAATTCTTTCATCTTCACAAAATAGTCCAACAACAACAAGAAAAACATGAGCTGTTTCGAGAACATGTCTTTGCCAGGCTGTGTGTGGTTCGAAGGCGGGGAGAAGCGCAACATAATCGCGTCTATGGTTGCAGGACTTCTGGTAGGGTATTTTGTAACTCGATGATTCATTGTTCTTGGTGTTTTATCGTGTAAATATTTTGCATCATAGTGCGTTATCTTAGGCGCGTCATAACAATGCCTGTAGGATCGACTAGGGGTTTATCCCGTTACTGATTCCAAGGAAACTAAAGGATGAATCTTACAAACAGACACTGGCATTAGGTTGCCCTATTTAAGAGTTCCAAATGAGATGTAATGTTTGACGTAATTTTAATGAATTGTGTACAGTTGATTAATTTTGCTAAATGACTCCAAGCTTTGAAGAACATCGCATTTTATGGGATAAATATACGCGAGTAACAGAATATTCCACCGATATTAATAGTATAATTAGTAACACACATACATACACACACACATATAACACCTCAGCATTATGCTGAGCCAGTGTCCGATTCACTGCCGCGAAGACACACTCACTACTATTTTATTGCTGTTTTCTGTTTTTACTTTTGTTTTCTGTGTGTCTTATGTGTGTAGTGAATAAATGTATTTTTCTTTTTTTCTTTTTACATAAACCAGAATTAATTATACATAACAAACTTCCTTTCTAACTGACGGTGAAAACGACATCTAAATCCATTGCATGGTTAGGAGGAGTTAGTGGATTATATAGACAGAAAGATGCAGAAATCAACTTTTTTTTATACTATGCAAAGAAGATGAGGTTAAACTGGGCTTTCAATTTTAGTTTGACATACCGAGGCTTGCGGGGTCAAACCCGATAAATCGAAATAATTGTTAATTCAAATTTGAATTGTCTGGATATCATTAATGTTCTTTTTGACACAACAAGTTATACCGACTTATCAAATTTCACCACGCAACCCTCATTACATGGTCTGTCAAGTACAATACTATTTACATTATGCTAATATCAGATTATGTGAGGAATAATAAAAATATGATCAAGTGTCCATCAAAAGTCTTATCTTATTGGCGGGGTCCTTACGGACACTTCGACCTTATGGCATCTTTTGTATAAGTCCTTCAAAAGTAGTATTAATGTATTGGTTTAATAGCAAACTTTTGTCCAGTTCTTTACAGGATGGTGGTTCATCATTGATTCGGCATCTACCGGTAGTGACCTTCCAAATGCAGCGCATGTGTGTGGAGTAATGGCTACACTATCTCTGGTTATGATCAACTCGGTGTCCAATGCACAGGTAAATCTTTGTTTACGATCATAGTAACTGCCTGGCAATGCATAGAAAGAGGTATTCAAATTCAAAGTCGTTATTGCATATCACATTAAAAATATAAGGTGGAATTATTAAAAATAAACAAAAGACCCGACTGCAATAAAAAAATATCTGAAAAGCGAAAAACAAGCTCTGTAATCTATAGAAAATTGTAAGATTATGTACTAAGTGATATTTATAACAATTTAAATTTAAGGTTAATAAACAAGCTAGTCCAAATGTAATTTTTTTCAAGAAATAGCTTTTGAAATTCATTGCTTGTCCCCGCCTGCAATACCTTTTCCAATATTCAAGTTAAATTTAAATTGTTATAAATATCAATAAGTACATAATCTTGCAATTTTCTATAGATTACTGAACTTGTTTTTCGCTTTTCAGTTATTTTTTTTATTGCAGTCGGGTTTTTAGTTTATTTTTAATAATTTAATTTATTTAACTCTTTTTAGTTTTTATTAATAAAATAGTGGTTTAATTAATTATTATTGGGCAATATATGAGCTCTGGAGGTTAAATTTTTAATGTCGCGACGCTACAAGTGACAAATTACAAGCGAAACTCTCTTTCTAGCGAATAGAGTTTATTACTTAACATTTACGTATTTTTTTGACTTTCCTGTCAAAATAGTAGCATAAAAGTATTATAATGTATATATATTTGGAATGGGCTATTTAATAGCTTTCATTTGTTACCCGTATTGTTATAATAAAAAAAATATTTTTTTAGTCCCCCTCCATATTTTTTTCCGCGGATATATCCGCCATATTGAAATATTATATACCCTATGTCACTTCGGCAATTATGACGAATCGAATGACACCTCGTATGGTAACATCCGTCAAGCCGTTTAGGCTGCAGAGCGTGCCCAGAAATAGACATACATACATACATACATACGCTCGAAAAACATAACCCTCCTTCTGACGCAGTCGGGTAAAAAGGTGCAAGGGCACAGTAATTTTAGAGGGCTAACTAGATATTTTAATATCACATAACATACTGTAATATATAATATTAACATATAACATAATAAGTAACTTAATCCTAAATAGCTTTTATTAGAAAAAAAGAACAATTTTCTCAGATAAAAACTAGTTATTTTATAGTTACAGACATAGTTCAATGACACAATATCTTATTATGATATTTATGATGCATTGTTTTGACTTCAGGAGTTTGTTTGTATTTTAATCTATCTTAATGTCGTGTTTGTTTTTCAAGCCTAAGAAGGATTAAAAACAATAATTACAAAGTGACTGAGCGCAGCCCCGTATTTCACCAACCTGACAATGACAAGTGACAGGTGACATTTCAGTGTACATACATGGTGGAGCGAGCATAAGCTCGCTCCACCTTAAAGGAATCCTTCCTTAAAGGAAATATTCAAATGCGAAAGATGGTGTCTTATTCCTTCAAGCTGCAACAGCTGTACAGATTAGATGAAATTTGGATTGGAGATAGTTTGGAACACGTAGTTTAGTTTTCATCCCGAAAAACTTGAAAGTTCCCTAGGGAACATGATTGAAATCTACGCGGACCGTGGATCAAGGGGAACTGGGCGGATGGAGAGCAACTCGACCGCCCGCCTGCCTCGGCCGCGTCCCCACTCTACGCGGACGAAGTTGCGGGCAGAAGCACGTTGACTATAAAATAAAATAACCTAGTTAATATCGTGATTGCGTGTTCTCTACTTTCACTTCTGTTTGTACGGGATATTCATCCTTATTGTAATGGCTGTACTTACTATTTTTAGGTGCGCGGTGAAACATACACAGGGGGTTGCATGGGCCCCCGCGGCGCGCGGCTCTGGCTGTTCCTGGGCTTCGTCGTGGGCTTCGCTTCCCTCATCGCGGCCTGTTGGATCCTGTTCGCCAACTATGTCAACTCCGGTAAACCTACATCAGGTGTTTAGTGTGTTTTGTTAGCTTTTTTACAAGCTTTTATTTTTTGTATGTAATTTAACTTGCACTATTTGTATGTATGTAAGTATAGTTAACTAATTCCCGTTAGTGGAATGGGCTGAAATTTGGAGCACATATGTAACCCGATGACAATGGAATATTGTGGTATCGAAGAGTTAATCTGATGATGGAGTCGGGCGGTGGTGACAGGGTCTCCGCTACGCTATACTTGACGTAGACCCACCGTGTTGCGTGCGACTCATTACCTTGGCCTTGATAAGCAGATAATGACTTTGCAAAATTAAAGTGCATTCGGCAGCAAAAGCTTGTGTCTTGTAATTTTTGACAGAAACTTATTACTTACCTTTTCCATTGGGACCTATCAGGGACAATCCATATTTTCTAGGTCATCATTCAGGACACGACTGTTGGGTCCCGAATTCGTCTAAGGAGCTTTTTCCATCGCCTTTTAGACCGCAGTTTATAATGTCAGTTGAGATAAAGTCACATGTGAGATTTATCAAGAAGTACATGTGGACGTCTTTCGGCTGACATGATGATGATGATGATGACATGTATGAAAAAGAGCTCAGTAATAAAGTACTTGAATAAGTTTCTGTCAGAAATGTAATTATTGGGACATGCTTCTGTTGTTAACTTTAGTATTATTTTGCTGTATTTTTTTTAATCTGTTGCCTTTTTAGGGTTCCGTAGTCAAACTAGGAACCTTTATAGTTTCGCCATGTCCGTCCGTCCGTAGCCTAGCTCAGAGACCTAGAAAGCTGTAATTTGGTATGAATATACATATTAGTCAAGCCAACAAAGTTGTCAAATAAAATGTATTTTTTTTTTGTATAATTCCCCTGCTCGTAACGTGGGGATGTATTTTTTTTTCTAGTCTACCCCATAGTGTGGGGTGTCGTTGGATGGTTCTTTCAAAAATATTGCGGGTTTGGGACTACAATTTTTCGATTAAGGGATGCGTTTATGAAATATTAAGCTTTAAAGCGCTAATTTTTGTTAGAGTCAAGTGTCGTCCCCCCCCCCCCCCCCCAACTACAAATACTAAAAATCAGAAAAATATCTTAAATGAAAGCACATGTAACGAATTTTAAAGGAAAACTATGACGACTAAGTAGACTTGATTGGTTCCTGAGATACGGGTGACTAAAGTGTTAATACCTACTAAAATGACCTAAGACAGCATCAAATAACTTTAAATAGAGAATTACTTCATACTTGTGGTTTTTTGAGATATTTTTAGTATATTAACGGCTTCGGAACCCTACACTGAGCGTGGTCAGACATGCTCTTGCCCGGTTTTTATAATCATTTAAATTTAGTTGCTTTTTTAAACAATTATTTACGTTTGCATGACTGATATTCCGGGAGGCGACCATAATGCTTGATGGCCACGGTAGAGATTATCGAAAAGTGGCTGCTATAATGTACATGGACAAGACAAAATTGCAAAATAACAATATTTTCACATTAACTGCCTTGATGTAACTAATATTGGTCACTTTTATCAATAACAATTAAGGTGACTCAGGGTTATTGTATTTTACAGATATCTTCTCTATTTAAGTGGATTGTGAAGCTAAAAATTTCCATACAAAATGCAATAACGTTTCGCTCCCCTTAAATCTAGTCCGAATTTTACAATTTTTGAATATGTTGTAGATATTATAAAAACTAAGGGTGTAAGAAAATATTTCTTGAAAAAATTAACAAAATAAATACGGAAATGTACAAATCTAGTTTTTCATACAAAATGTTCAAAAATAGTGGAAATTGGGCTTGATATAGGGGGTGAGAATCGTCATCACCCGGATCTAAATTTGTATATTTTTTCAACAATGTGATTGAAGCATCGGTAAACAATCAGAAAGTATTGTTTTGAAATCGAAGAATGATTTTTTGTTGTACACAATTTGTAGGGTACATGACATAACTTAATAATAATTGAATTATGGGTAACGTAAGTTTTTGCGTAGGGCTAAAAACCTGCGATTCGTGTGGTACATTACAGAATCCTGGGTGCGAGAGCCCGACTCGCACTCGGCCGGTTTTTTTGTTGGTACTGCATTGCAACAAATGAAGGGAACAGGACATGGACGTATAGCGTACCTCTTTAAAAAAAAGACATACTAACTTAAAGATACGATACGATAACCCCCCCCGGGGGGTTATTCTTATCTATGAGTTCGTATCAGTGTATCAGATGGAAATAACCCTAAACCGGTCACCATAGTTATTTTTTTTTAATAGAAACAAAAATAATTAATCAATCATCTTTCCAGAAACTACCAGGCACACATGGGCGGGAGTGAGTCTCTTCCTCCAAAACGCCTTCATCTTCGCGGGCTCTCTCGTCTTTAAATTCGGCCGTACAGAGGACGTTTGGGGCTAAAAAGGGACTAAAAAGTCCAGAGGCTAAACGTAAGCTGGTAAATCAAACATCTATAGCTTGGCAAAGAAGAGTTTTGAAAAAAAGACACTGTCGGGAGTGAAATTGGCAACATGATTCATAAAACGGCTGCTTAATTTTGCCACTTCAGATTATTGTTGTTCCATCGCCAAGTCAAACTCTTTTTTGCCAAGCTTTACATTTTCAATTCCTTATTCATAAACGTGTAATATAATCCTATTTAACTAAAGTATGTTTTGTCACTATCTGTAAAATTCAAATATCTCAATGAAAGATAAGGTGAAAACATGTTTTGAGATATTGTGCGTTTATGAAAAGGTATGCCTGCACATTATTGTCGTGCCTTTAGAATAAAGGGATGGGTTTGTTTTTAAATTAGGACATCTTTATCGTGTTTTGCAGTCGCTTTCACCGCCCATGACGCAAATGTGCGTCAGAATTCCATTACCAAGACTATCTCGGGCCTGAATGTGGCAATTAAGTTAGATTAAACGATTGCTTACTCATGAATATTAGAAAATAACCATGAAATACACTCGCATTTAAATTAGCGTTTAATGGTTAGTTTTCTAAAAAAAAGGCAAGTAATAATTGACAATAGAAGTCACAAATCGTGTAAATAGTTCTTTTATACTCAAAATAGAAGCAGCTTAACTTGGAAAAAAAAATTCGGCCAAGTGCGAGTTTGACAGAATGATTTGAACCTAGCTAAATATACGTTAATGGGTGTAGGGACGTTTTTAGATACGTTAAAAAATACCTTTCGAAGTTGGAAAAAAATAAAGTAAGTCTCTTCAGTATTTCTCATTTATTGCAGCGCTAGTATAGATTGTATGATTAATGAATATTTGATATAAATTAGAATTAGACATAGAAACAAGTCTAATAAAAGCACGTTTTGAAAACCCGACTACCAGAGCAACATAAGGACTGAGATGGTTCTAATATAGATATGTATAGAGTTTCTATGACTACTGATGTGCCAAAGGAAACTTTCCAAAATTGCGGAAACTTCTCACAACTTCGTATGGGAATTGAAACTTTCCGTTTCTTAAATTTAAATATCCTATATTTCTAGTGAACGTTTCCGGAAATTTCTTAGAACTTTTCTAACTTTTTGGAAACTTTCCGCAACTTGCACATCAGTGTCTATGACACTCCATGGCACCAATTCAACGATACTCCGCACTTTTAAATCCGTCAAGGCGTTTAGTATACAGGAGGTCACAAAGAAACAGATTGATATATACATACAAACATTTGAAAATCATTACCCTCCTCTTTTGGTAGTCGGGTAGAAGTATTTTAACATTGAAATTGTAAAGCGATGTTGATAAACATGTAAAGCTCGATAAAAAGTTACTCATCTCACTTTAACTTATTTTAATGCATGTTTTTTTAAGTTTTAAAGCTCACAGTTCTCCAATTTCTACCAATTTAAAGTAAGAACACTAAAGATCTTATTTATCTTTTTTTTTATTGTTGATGTGAAAGACTACCGGAGTTTATTAAAATTGATTATTTTTGTTATGTTTAGATATTGACCTCGTCAGGCCCAGTGTGCAATAAAATGTACATTTTCAAGGCAATTTAATTTGAACTGTGTTACAATGGTAATAAGGTTTATTTTCCTATCTTGATAAACTGAAAATGTCATTATCGAACAAACGTAATTGAACTTTATTGCCTTGATGGTAGATTCAAAGTCCCACTCACAAAAAACTCCCTGTTTGTAGTATCGTGGGCATTACGAGGTTAAAAAGCTCACATGTAAGTGAATCTATTGTATTATTTCATTAATAAATATCGCTGTAATTAACATTGCTGTATTTTATTTCAAGGGGTTTTAACAAAATGTCTGGTATAGCTGGTAGAGCCAGCACACAATGATTAGGTAAAAACAATAGGCTCACGCGTATCAGTACTTCTGTAAGGTTGAGATTTTCATCTTTGAGTATTAGTCGTCATTTAACCCTTAATAAGGCACGGCTAAAGTAAGAATACTAGACCAAAATGAAATACGGTCATGGAATCGCAAGTCTCTAAAGAGTAATAATAGATGATGTTATATTTTAGGAAAATACAATTAAAATAGTATCATAAAATGTAGGTAGCAAAATTCAATTTCAGCTTATTGTAGTGTGGGAAATATACCTCTATCCAATTAAGGGTCAGGGACAGTGGCTAAACGCATTTTAAGGAGAAAGAAATATCGCATTTTTAATCTCACAATGAAATTTTTAGCTTCACAATTTTGACGTTAAAGCCGATATTCCACTGCGGCGTACGGTATGGACGCACACGCTACACACGAGCCACGTGGGTAAAATTGGTCTAAGCGTGTGTCATTGAACTCATTCACGTCATTTTGTGTATGCCGTGTAGGAGAATATCGCATTTATTTCCGAACATTTGCGTGCGTACCGTACGCGGCTGAGGAATTCAGGTTTAAAAATGTTTTATGAACTTAATTATTTAAGTAATGTATATGTATAGGCAGGTAAAACAAAGACCACATAAAATCACTTCACACTTTATTTCATTATTGTCTATCTCCATACTTATTTTATTTTTATATTGCGATGTTAACTTAGTAGCTATTTGTTTTGGAAAATGTGCTGATTTTTATTTAACATAGTATGTACATTATTTCATAACAATATTACTTGTTACTGTGACTAGGAAACTAGACTTTAAAATAAAACTCATAATGTTGAATATTAGTGTTCAAACGCAAAAAATTGCGAGTTTAGTAAATGAAAAACTTGGAGATTTTAGACGTCATAACTTACTATATTCCTTACATTATTATAAGTTAAAACAAATATATAATTACTTAAATAATTATGAGCTTGAATATTTAATTTAAATATATAAAAAATAAATAAGACGGTACACTCATTTCTTACATATAATGGGGGTTACCTTACTCAAACTCCTAAGATCCAGGTCAGATATCGTATACGTATATAATATTTAATGATACGAACTAGTATGACAGATAGTGTTGCCAGGTATTTAAAAAAATACGTTGCAGAATTGATTCGATCTACATGGTTCATGTCGTCTTGAGTTCTTACTTCGGCTGTCCAAAGTACTTTCTTTTACCATCAGAAAAGCCAATTTTTATAAAGTTACGGCAAATAAAATTAGGTATATAATATTTATAATTATAATTAGGTAACTACAGTACCGAAGAGGAAAATTTGATACCCCAAACCGTAAACCTTTTTTAGATATCATATGAAAAGCACAACTCATATTTTCTATGGCAACATTCGCGCCTGTACCTTTAGAGTTGTCAATGGTTGTCTAATTAAAAAAATATTAGAGTTGAAATAGAATCTTGTGTCATTTTTTAGAAGCTTAATAATAATGATTAACAGGGGCACGTTGTATAAAGCTACAAGTTACAATTTTACAGGTCTAAACTGGCGACACTGCTCAAATAGCCGGTCGCCATTGGTCGAGGTTGTGTCAAATGGAAACTTGTAAACCTGTAAATTGTAATTTGTAGCGTTATAAAACCGGCTCTTGGTGTTAAAGGAGGTTACCTAAGTTTGGGTTACACTTAATTCGGTTTGGTATATGCTGCGCCAAATCGAAACTAGGGAAGACTATAAAATGCCCATTATTATAATTTATAGTCACTTCATCACAATTAAATTAGCCTCTTCAAATCAAAGTTGCCGATTCACGAAACTTCTGGCGACACGATAAAACTTGTTTGCCGCACTTTATTGAACGACAGAGGCCCTACTTTGAAATTCGAAGTTCGAAGTTACGTTAGCTCCATCCCTTTCTCTCGATCTAGTCTCAAATAACGAGTGACAGGGATGGAGCTAACGTAACTTCGAACTTCGATTTTCAAAGTAGGGCCTCAGTTTAGACCGAGATGTACTTAACGACAAAGAGCAAGTTTTGTTAGCTACTGGCATAAAATACATTTAGAAGTCAAAAGCAATAAAAATGGATTCGCATTCACATTGAAGAATTGCACGCTATATAATAGCTGCTATAGGTACTATATCGCGTGTTTTGCTTTTTAAAATTGAGTCTGTTGGGGCAAGAGAAGAAACTACATCGCTCTCACGTAGCGTGCCGACCACCAAATATAGGAAAAGTTTTTAGCATTCAGCAGAAGTTTATTCCAAACATCGCCCATAATTTTCTAAACTCTTGTCAAACTACGATATGTTCGAATTTTCTTTATTACTGTGGCTACGGTAGATATTATTGGGAGTCTTCACTTATGTGCTAAAGCCATTGAACATTCATAAAAGGACTGTGAACTATACTCGAAATCGGTAGAGTTAGACAAGCAAGTGGTGACAAAAAAAAAGGCGGCAAATCCAAAATATCACTAGTTGGTTAGACGAAATGCATAGCGACTGGATAGGTACTGTACTGACCTCATCTCGAGTCAAACCTTCAAGCAAGAATTAAATTGTCTTTGGTATTTGACTGGTTAGAAAACGGTGAGAGAGTGTGTGGGGGGTTGCTAGGAAACAGTTGGGGAGTTGACGGGAGTGATCGTCGGGCTTGAAAAAATGTTTTCTTAAGATTTTTATTTGCTTTTCTTTATAATAATAGTGGTGTATCCACAAAATTTTCCTTTTATAATTAATAATGTGCGGTGTGCATAATTGTGAATAACATATAGGAGGTGATCTATAGGAATTTTGCAGGGAGACGTTAGGAGATTTTCGTGAGTTTTCATGTAGACTAAGTCTACTTAAAAAGGTAAATATTGTAGTCCTACCGTCGTTGGAAACACTTATCTATAAGAAATCATGTTTACGAATCATTTGGTTTATGGTTTGAGAACAAGAAAATCGAACTAGTGATTTCTCATAGGAATTTTAATTTTTCGTATATGTCTTATCATTTAGAATAGAGAAGCTTGGGGATGAGTGTTCTGGTTGAGGATCTGAAAGACGAATGGAAGGGTGATAGTCGTTGTTTAGAAAGGGTTCCGTATGGTGTTTAATTTATTGTGAATGTTTGTTGTGTTTCTAGGTATAGTAATAGAGTAAGGAAAACTTTCGTAGTACAGGGAAACCTTAGTTGCATATTTAACCTTTCATTTTAATACATTTCACGTGGGAGCATGACCCTGAGAGCTCCGTCGCTTACTACGAGGGCTTCTAAGCGGTTTGGTGTCGCTGTCGGGAGAGTTCGGTTTGCGGCTGCGCGGCCTTGACATCTCGTCGGGACCCGAAGCTAAGTGTTGTCTTTTAGTGGTTACTCGATGGGTGCATCGTTGCACGTAGGGTAGTAATGCAGCTGGTTACGAATGACATTTGATGTCTTCATTTTCAAAATATTTTGAATTATGGAAGATGTCATTGCAATTTTGACAACAAGGCTATTAGATCATTCGTAGCAAAGTTGTCCTTGTTAGAACATGTTTATTTGAATATTTTTCTTTGATTTTGATTTTTTTTATTTGCGAATATTTTCAAAATGTTTTGAGTTTCGAAATTTTATTTTTTTGGAAGGAACAATTTATTTAAAAAAACAGAACAATTTTTAAAAAATAAATCCTTAGAAGCAAATCATATTGAATTTAAAAGTGATATACGCTGGTCGTCGGGAAACCAAACTAGTGATAAATTTCTTTGAATTATTTCACGGGATTTTAATTCTATTGCGAAACTAATAATTATTTAAAGGTAAATAATTTTATTGTTCATTTGATATTCTTTTATAAATGTTTTTAATCAAGGGAATTCAAAGGTTTATTAATAATTCAGGACTGATCTAATTCTTTTGGATCTTGTGTACCTTTTAGGACTCCATGTCTAATCTTCAGTTTATTGGAAGAACTTTTCTAAATTTTCCCATGCTGTTTGGCTAAGATTATTTAGTTCTCTTTCGGCTCTTATATTGGGGTTTACAGTTTTGCTTGTGTCCTAGCAATTTAAATTACAATTTATCTTTACCTTTCTCGTTTAATGCATCGGATATTATACATGTTTCTATTCGAGTCGAAGAGGGTTTAGTGTCTTGGTGAAAGTTATCAGCGGGTCACAGACGTCGATGACATCTTACCGCCACTAAACATCTTGGATTAAAATAGCAAGCAGAGACACTTCACACTGTACGCTCAGTTTCCATACAGACTGCACAGACTGCTTCAGTGTGTTAAAGGTTCAAGGTTAATAGCTTCAAAATTTATCTTGGGGAACCGGGGGTCGGATTTGAGTTGCGTCAAGAGTCGATCTCACCTCTGGTCGAAAGACGTTAGTTAGTTGAGGTGACTTGCTGGCTTGGTTTTTATGATCTCATGTCAGCAAGGATGCCTGCGAGTTTAGCTCGGCAACTGCTTTCTACTCCCGGCTCTCATGTCGGTTCGTGGGGACTCGACTAAGCGAAGCGAAAGCTGAGCGTGTGATATCGGGTGCCTTGACGGATTCGAAGGGGAGGAGACCTCCAATATTCTGGGTTTGCTTTGATACCTGTCACACTGGATTGCAGAAAACACACACATTCCGTCGTCCTAAATATCCGAGGACACAAGAGGGGTAGTTTAGGTCAATAGTCTCTCCATCTAAATTATTAGGAAAAGAATTAAATCCTGTCTCTTGGAGTGACTATAATTTGTCGGGCCCTCTGCTCTCTTGGTTACGAGGACTTACTCTGACTGACTTGGCGACGTAATGGAAGCTCTCCCCAGACAAGTTCGGGACAGGCTGGCGGAGTGTGACCAGCCTGGAGTCGAGCACACGAGCAAGAGCGGGGAGGGGCTCTGCTTTTACCAGACCACAAAACTTGTCGAATTTCCATAAACTGAAGTTCTCTAGACGTTTCTTTTCTTCAACTAATACAATTATTTGAATTCCCTTATTTTTGAATATCTCTTTAATCAGAAGAATCTGTTATCCCTCATTCTCGCCTTAGGAACCATGGGTTACTAAAACATTTAAAAAAACCACACAACGTTACTACCACTATTTCGATTGGCAAATATCTTTTGTCTACCGGTCCGCCAAACAGATTAAATAAATTAATCTTTCTTTTATATTTTATAAGGCCTGCCCCCTGGGGTCAGCACAATTGGTGCCGCGTGACCAGGATTCTAGGGTATTAAGCAGATTGAGGGGAAGAGATTTTGTGAATTAAGGGAGAGGCATTACTTTCGTTTCTCGAGAATTATGAATAGTGCAATTTGAAAGGTTGAGGTAGCTTTTACTATTGCGATTGAGGGAATAGGGTTAGGGAAAGATGGGCATGGAAATTTATATCCCATATCGGCTAATAAGACTTGGTCAGATTTTGGTAGATGTGGTTTTGGGGATGAGAATAGAGTTCAGAATAAGGAAGTTAAGTTGAATTTAGATGCTTTTCCAAATCTTTCCCCAAGTTTATTAGATCGGCCACGTGTTTCTGAATTTTTACAAACTTTTGTTGCGGCATCCTTGTTTGATGAAGAGGTATGTTTTGATGAGGGTTCTCGCAAGGTTAGAGCGGAGATTGTTATTGAGATATTAGGGAATACAATAAATGGGTTGATAGATACTGGGAGTGAAGTGAGTTGTATTTCAGAAGAGCTTTATGAATCTTTACAAATTACTAAAGGTACAAGATTTCCATCATTACCAGTGAAACCTATACAGATTAGAGGAGCAGTAGGGCAGAAAAGTTTGAAAATACAGCAGCTAACATCTGTTGAGTTAAAAATTCAGGGGATAAGTTTCGATACTGGATTATTGGTAGTTCCAAAATTGACAGTGCCGGTGATATTAGGCTTTGACTGGTTACTTTCTCATGATGCTGTTATTAATTTGCGAGATCCTAAGTCTTTAATTCTGTCAGGTAATGGGGAAGAAGTTAATGTACCGTTTATTGATGAAAGTCAAGAGAGTGTAGATGTTAGAACTCTACGAGTCGGTCAGGATGATAAAAGGGATTCCACTGTGAAGAGTGAGGATTTTCTGGATAGGCTTAATGTGGGAGTAAAATTGAATGATAGTATGAGGATGGATTTAAAGCAAGTTTTAGAGAGTCATAAGATAGTATTCACGAAGCAAATTGGTAGGGCAAATTGTTATGTTCATCATATAGAAATGTCTGAACACACTCCGCGGATAAATAGATCCTATCCGATTCCGTATGCTTATCGTAATAAGATTGATGAAAAATTAAATGAGATGGTAGAGTTGGGGATTATTTCTAGAGGGGCGACTCCTTATAGTAGTCCTTTAACATATACAAGCAAACCTGATGGGTCTATTCGTATTTTACTTGATGCTAGAGAAATTAACAAGTACATGGTGGCAGAGTCAGAGGCCCCACCAATGCAGATAGATGTTTTAAATGCATTTCATGGTGTAAAATTTATAACTATCGTAGATTTAAACAATGCGTATTTTCAAATTCCTATATCAAAAGAGAGTAGGCAGTATACCGGGTTTACTGTGAATGGGAGGTCCTATATGTATAATGTTTTGCCACAAGGTCTGAAGACGTCTGTGGGAAGTTTTAGTCGAGCGATGGATGTAGTGTTGGGGCCAGGAGTTAGAAGTTTTTGTGTAAATTATTTAGATGATTTGGCAATATTAACGAAAGGGAGTTGGGAAGAACATTTGGAGCAATTAGACAAGGTCCTAGAACGATTAGAGAATGCGGGTTTGACTTGTAATTTAGAGAAGTGTAAGTTTGCTTGTCGGGAAGTGAAAATGCTAGGACATATAGTTTCTACAGAAGGGATTCAGACTGATCCAAATAAAGTCAAGTCGATTCAAGAGTTTCCAACTCTGAAAAAGGTGAAGCATGTGCGAGCATTTTTAGGGTTATGTAATTACTACCGGAGATTTATTCCAAATTATAGTACTTTGATTATACCTTTGACAAGATTGTTAAAAAAGGAACAAGTTTGGTATTGGGATGAGGAGTTAGATACGGCATTTAAGAATTTGAAACAGGAGTTTTCTACAACTATTATGTTGTCACATCCAGATGTAAATAAAGTTTATTATTTGCAGACGGATAGTTCAGGGGTAGGAATTGCGGGAGAGTTATATCAATATGACGATGAGGGTAATAAACGGATTTTGAGTTTTTGTGGAAGGTCGTTGAGAGGATCAGAATTGAGGTGGACAGTTACAGAACAAGAATTTTGGGCAGTAATTTATGGGGTTAAGAAGTTTGAGACTTATTTAAGGGGGGCGGAATTAATTATTAGGACTGATCATAAAGCTTTAGTGTTTGTAAAGAACATTAAATTATTTAATAGTCGGATTACAAGATGGATATTGTATTTAGAACAGTTTAATTACACAATAGAGCATGTTAGGGGGGTCGAAAATGGGGGAGTGGACGTTTTGTCTAGATTTCCAAGGGATGGGGACATTCAAGAAGGGAAAACTTGGTGTCCATCGATAATGTATATGGGGGTGCAGAATAATACTGAATTAGAATCTAAATTAGAACAGATGGTTCAGTTTCAGGATATGGATAATGTAGCTAAAGGCATTAAAGAACGCGTGCTAGGGCAAGTGGAAGGAGGAAGTCGATTGTCTAGGATAGCGATGCGTTGTTCAGTTGTCGATGGTGTGCTTTATTTTAGAAAACATGTCAATGATGTTGAAGTTTTATATTTACCAGAAGCTTTGCAAGCTGAGGTGTGTAGACAAGTTCATTTGGAGTTAGGGCATTTGGGGATTTATAAAATGATGAAATATCTAAAACAAAGATTTTATTGGCTTGGAATGAAGAGAATGGTAGAGAAGTTTGTTAGGTGTTGTCATATTTGCCAATTATCCAAAGTGGATAATGTTAAGTATGTGGGGGCGTGTAATTCTATTGTAACGGAGAATCCAGGGGATTTAGTTATGGCAGACCTTTATGGACCCTTACCAGCGTCTAGGGGGGGAATAATATACATATTCGTAATACAAGATTATTTTACTAAATACATTAAATTATATGGGTTGAGGGTGGCAACAGCGAAAGCGGTTGTGGTTAGGATGCAAAATTTTGCATTAACAATAAAGCCGAAAACTGTAATGACTGATAATGGAAAACAATTTATAGGGAATACATGGAAATTAGGACTACGGAATATGGGAGTTAGGGCTATATATACAACTATTAGGAACCCTAGGCCAAATACGACGGAACGTGTTAATAAAGAGTTGGGAAAATTCTTTAGGATTTATTGTCATGAAAGACATAAAAATTGGGGTTTATGGTTAGAGAAGATTGAGGAGTTGTATAACAATACATTTCATTTAAGTACGGGGTTTACACCTAATGAAGTTCTTTTTGGTAGTGTGACTCATTTATCAATAGATACCCATTTGCCTTATCTTGTACGTAATAGGGATATAGGAGAGATTCGGGAGCAAGCTAGGGTTAAATTACAATTGGCTAGTCAACAGAGAAAGACTAGGTTTGATTTAACTCATAAATTAATTCAGTATCAGGTTGGAGATTTGGTTAAGTTGCGAAGATTGAATAAGTCTGACTCTATGAGTGGAGTTACTCGGAAGTTTGATTTAACTTATGAAGGTCCATACAGGGTAGCAGCAAGACAGTTTGATAATGTTTATGTTTTGGTACACCCCGAAACTTTGCAAGAGAAGGGGATGTTCAATGCAATACATTTAGCACGAAATTATGTTTAATCAGGAAAATGAAGTTAGAAGTTGGGGAATTAGAAATTTTATAGGGACGTTGATGTCGGTTATGAATTTCCATGCAGAAGCGTTAGTGAGTGTTATGTGGGGTAGGATTAATTCGGAGTAATTTTGCTTTGGAATATATTTGAGTATTAGATTATATGGTATTTGGTGTTTAGTTCAATATTATAAGGTTTTAGAAATATTAATAAAGTATTTGCTTACTGGCTAGTGGTTTGGAATTCATATTTGGTAATGGAGGTTTAATTTAGGAGAGGGGGGGGGGAAAGATGTAGCATAGGGGAAAAAGGATTGGGGGGGGGGGAAGAAAGATAAAATAAGTTAGGGGACTCCTTAAATAGTTTTTGGGGTTCAGTTGGTGAATTGGTTATGAAATTTAACTCTTGTTTGGGATTGATTGGAGACAAGGAGTTGGAATAAGAAGGTTAAATCTTGGCTCCGTTGAATATCGTCAAGATTTAGGGGGGGATTGTACTGACCTCATCTCGAGTCAAACCTTCAAGCAAGAATTAAATTGTCTTTGGTATTTGACTGGTTAGAAAACGGTGAGAGAGTGTGTGGGGGGTTGCTAGGAAACAGTTGGGGAGTTGACGGGAGTGATCGTCGGGCTTGAAAAAATGTTTTCTTAAGATTTTTATTTGCTTTTCTTTATAATAATAGTGGTGTATCCACAAAATTTTCCTTTTATAATTAATAATGTGCGGTGTGCATAATTGTGAATAACATATAGGAGGTGATCTATAGGAATTTTGCAGGGAGACGTTAGGAGATTTTCGTGAGTTTTCATGTAGACTAAGTCTACTTAAAAAGGTAAATATTGTAGTCCTACCGTCGTTGGAAACACTTATCTATAAGAAATCATGTTTACGAATCATTTGGTTTATGGTTTGAGAACAAGAAAATCGAACTAGTGATTTCTCATAGGAATTTTAATTTTTCGTATATGTCTTATCATTTAGAATAGAGAAGCTTGGGGATGAGTGTTCTGGTTGAGGATCTGAAAGACGAATGGAAGGGTGATAGTCGTTGTTTAGAAAGGGTTCCGTATGGTGTTTAATTTATTGTGAATGTTTGTTGTGTTTCTAGGTATAGTAATAGAGTAAGGAAAACTTTCGTAGTACAGGGAAACCTTAGTTGCATATTTAACCTTTCATTTTAATACATTTCACGTGGGAGCATGACCCTGAGAGCTCCGTCGCTTACTACGAGGGCTTCTAAGCGGTTTGGTGTCGCTGTCGGGAGAGTTCGGTTTGCGGCTGCGCGGCCTTGACATCTCGTCGGGACCCGAAGCTAAGTGTTGTCTTTTAGTGGTTACTCGATGGGTGCATCGTTGCACGTAGGGTAGTAATGCAGCTGGTTACGAATGACATTTGATGTCGTCATTTTCAAAATATTTTGAATTATGGAAGATGTCATTGCAATTTTGACAACAAGGCTATTAGATCATTCGTAGCAAAGTTGTCCTTGTTAGAACATGTTTATTTGAATATTTTTCTTTGATTTTGATTTTTTTTATTTGCGAATATTTTCAAAATGTTTTGAGTTTCGAAATTTTATTTTTTTGGAAGGAACAATTTATTTAAAAAAAACAGAACAATTTTTAAAAAATAAATCCTTAGAAGCAAATCATATTGAATTTAAAAGTGATATACGCTGGTCGTCGGGAAACCAAACTAGTGATAAATTTCTTTGAATTATTTCACGGGATTTTAATTCTATTGCGAAACTAATAATTATTTAAAGGTAAATAATTTTATTGTTCATTTGATATTCTTTTATAAATGTTTTTAATCAAGGGAATTCAAAGGTTTATTAATAATTCAGGACTGATCTAATTCTTTTGGATCTTGTGTACCTTTTAGGACTCCATGTCTAATCTTCAGTTTATTGGAAGAACTTTTCTAAATTTTCCCATGCTGTTTGGCTAAGATTATTTAGTTCTCTTTCGGCTCTTATATTGGGGTTTACAGTTTTGCTTGTGTCCTAGCAATTTAAATTACAATTTATCTTTACCTTTCTCGTTTAATGCATCGGATATTATACATGTTTCTATTCGAGTCGAAGAGGGTTTAGTGTCTTGGTGAAAGTTATCAGCGGGTCACAGACGTCGATGACATCTTACCGCCACTAAACATCTTGGATTAAAATAGCAAGCAGAGACACTTCACACTGTACGCTCAGTTTCCATACAGACTGCACAGACTGCTTCAGTGTGTTAAAGGTTCAAGGTTAATAGCTTCAAAATTTATCTTGGGGAACCGGGGGTCGGATTTGAGTTGCGTCAAGAGTCGATCTCACCTCTGGTCGAAAGACGTTAGTTAGTTGAGGTGACTTGCTGGCTTGGTTTTTATGATCTCATGTCAGCAAGGATGCCTGCGAGTTTAGCTCGGCAACTGCTTTCTACTCCCGGCTCTCATGTCGGTTCGTGGGGACTCGACTAAGCGAAGCGAAAGCTGAGCGTGTGATATCGGGTGCCTTGACGGATTCGAAGGGGAGGAGACCTCCAATATTCTGGGTTTGCTTTGATACCTGTCACACTGGATTGCAGAAAACACACACATTCCGTCGTCCTAAATATCCGAGGACACAAGAGGGGTAGTTTAGGTCAATAGTCTCTCCATCTAAATTATTAGGAAAAGAATTAAATCCTGTCTCTTGGAGTGACTATAATTTGTCGGGCCCTCTGCTCTCTTGGTTACGAGGACTTACTCTGACTGACTTGGCGACGTAATGGAAGCTCTCCCCAGACAAGTTCGGGACAGGCTGGCGGAGTGTGACCAGCCTGGAGTCGAGCACACGAGCAAGAGCGGGGAGGGGCTCTGCTTTTACCAGACCACAAAACTTGTCGAATTTCCATAAACTGAAGTTCTCTAGACGTTTCTTTTCTTCAACTAATACAATTATTTGAATTCCCTTATTTTTGAATATCTCTTTAATCAGAAGAATCTGTTATCCCTCATTCTCGCCTTAGGAACCATGGGTTACTAAAACATTTAAAAAAACCACACAACGTTACTACCACTATTTCGATTGGCAAATATCTTTTGTCTACCGGTCCGCCAAACAGATTAAATAAATTAATCTTTCTTTTATATTTTATAAGGCCTGCCCCCTGGGGTCAGCACAGTACTCATAATGTGATTATTGTGACAGCTTGTTTTATAGGTAAAATTGTTGCCGCATGAAGAATTTGAGAAAAATGCTTGTGTCACCACTCGCTGGTCGAACTCTATGTGGCCCTAGACAAGATGCATAACGTTAGCGATCTTCGGGAAATTACAAAATAAATGTATGGAATTGACAAGCTGCCGCGATAGATCGCTGGGGCCTCTATTCTACTGGGTAAATCCATATTGCTTCTGAAATGTTATCATATTGTTAACGTTACGTTAGTTCTCATTTACTTGACAGTCATTACTGTCAAGTAAATTCAGCCGACTTAAAACAATAGGGTACATCAATCCGATACCATAATTATGACAATTTTTGAAAATTGATAACGTCGTTTTGCACCTTTTTTTGGCCCTCTGGTGTTTTATTTTTTAAACGTGCGATAGCCTAAAAGAAGGTTAGTATCTGTAAAAGTTGTCGCCAGCTACACAGGTCCGGACACCACTTCCGTCAGGTAGACACAGCTGGTCCGGTCCGCAATTTCCGTTCCGGTATTGGCACACGTTGGTAGCAGTCGGACACTGATCTGGGGCTACCGCAACTCCATACAGTCGGCGAGGTGCGATAGTTATTGGAACGAAACCTCTGGTTTGTGTTCGCGTGTCGATGTTTTCGAGTTTTTGCCTGTAAAAAGGTTTAAGTTTTACGTTTAGGATTGTCTTGTATCTATTCTCGACGGTTGGCTTAGGGAAGAATAGTTTATGCAGACCCAATGCCAATTACGCAGAGTCGCGTACAATACTTTATCTACACACATATTATAGGTACTCTAAGATGGGTTCAGAAGCCGAAAGGCAAATAACCAGCATTACCTGTGGAAGTAGGTGACAGCGATGACAGCTGTAACGTAATTTCATTATCGAATATTGTAAGGTAAATGTCATCCAAATTTGGAACATCTTCCAAAATTAACAGCTGTCATCGCTGTCACCTACTACCACAGGTAATGCTGGTCATTGCCTACGGGTTTTGAACGCATAATAGAGGATTTATGATATGTGTGTAGATAAAAGATTGTACGTCTACATTACATTTGAAAAATCTCTATAATACAATGTAGGTATGGTGGGACTTGTAAGTAGCTGTACACTTTAGTTCTATTTCACTTAAACGTCATCTTTGAACTGCTGCACTTGTCTGTCAAAGGCGTTAAAGCGACACGGTACAAAAGTATGCGCCGAAAAAAGGCCGATTGCATACCTACCCTACACATATATTTTTAACCAAAGAAAAGTAGTTTTTTTCATTATACTTATTAATTGTGTCTCACGTTAGTAAGTAGTTGTTAGACTTACGTCTTCCAATCCGTCCAATAGAACACATCTCCATTGATAGCCAGTCCAAATGGATACTGGCAGTTGGTCGCAATCGTCTCCCTCTCCATGGTATCCGGGTGCACACACTTGATACTGTGCAGGCCTGCATCAGCGTAGCACAGTCGGTCTCGAACCCAGTCTATGGCCAGGGAATTTGGGAGTATAACCTCTGAGCTGTCGACGAAAACTCCCCGTTGGGTGCCATCCATGTTTGACCACTCTATTTTTGGGCTCGCACGGTTCCAATCTGACCAGAAGATCTTTCTGGAATGTTTAAATAAAAGTTAAGCAATAGAGGTGTCATTTTACGTAATGCCGTTATACCCAAGAAGGCGGCTAAGTACACTGTAATAGTATAAGCATTTTAATTTTAATGTGGTTCCCAATAGAGTATTGAATGCTTTGAATAGGTATTACATTGCAGTTAGCCGCCTCCTTTAGTATAACGGCAGCTTATTGGTATTTTCATACCTACGTGTGTATACAAATGTATAAATAGATGGCCATCGCAACTGATAGGCATTCAAAAGTAATTTTCTTGTTTACTTTACCACTACACCCTTTAAACCAGGGATTGACTAGGGGTCAAACATACCGCGACACGTGTCGGCGAGAACGCCGAGCCAGGCCGAGTTAAAAACAATACCAAAACACGTATTAGCATTATTGTTTGACCCAGTATAGAATAGAGGTCCAGTTTTAAGGGTATAGATGTATTTTAAAGTGACGTATATTCTTACCCTCTACTGGGATGCACCGCTATGCCTCTTGGGTTGCTCAGACTATCGTTGAAAAGAGTCTTCCTCACTTTAGTGTCAAGATTCGCAACTTCAATGGACAACTTCTTGGAATCCGTCCAGAAAATGTTTCGCGCAGACCAGTCGATGGCTACACCTTCTGGCGCTTTGATGCCTGACGAATAAATAAACTATAATTCAATTAACATACTCGTATAACTTTTCTATTCAATAACAAGAGAAAAGCAAGGGCTGTTACAAGACAAGGACTTAGTTATAAGAGTTCCTAGTTTGGCTTCTGAACCCTAACAAGGGTCAAACAAATAAGCACAAAATGTTACTTTTTATTACTTACTGTCTGATATAAACAATTCGTAAGACGATCCATCATAATTTGTACTCTTTATAGAGTTGCTGACCACATCACCCCAGTACACTCTTCCGGCCTGACAGTCCGTGTCGATGCCTACGGCGATCTGGTCGATGCCGCTGTTGATCGGGGCCGTAAAATCTCTAGCTGAAGCTTGGAATGGCACTTTATACACGAACACTCCATCACTGGCCACTAAAAAGTTACCAGCGGGCCTACGATTAAGCACGCATCGTCTCCCACCAATTTCAGCTGATTCAGAATACCCAGAATTACACTCGCAAATGTATACTTCGTTCCGCTTGATGCATGAAGCGTTTTCATCGCACATGCTAGGATCAGTCCGACAACTCGGCTCTGGCCTGCAGAAATAACCGTCTCCAATAAAATCATCTTTACATATGCACTGGTAGGCGTCTCCAACTAATGTACATACAGCGTTTTCGCTGCAGTCGTGCGTCACGTCACAAGTCGCACCCTGTACCAAGCATTGCGTAATACCGTCTCCTGTGTAACCTGGGTCACATTGGCAAAAGTTGATTGGTATGCTTTCATCATACAGGCAAGAAGCATGCTCAGCACACATCCCTCCGTTGCATAGCAGGCGGTCAAGGATACATGCTTCGTTCTCATCTTTGACGTAGCCTTCTTCGCACTGACAGACGAATTCGCTGCTAGCACTATCTAGTCTGCATTCGGCATGACTTTCGCATTCGGAGTGGTTTGTGCAAATAATTTTAGGCTTACAGGTGTAACCGTCCCCGTGGTAGCTTGGATCGCAGACGCATATTTCGCCGCTTCCGGTGTTGTAACAATGTGCGTTTGGTCCGCAAGCGCAGGCACTTGTAGTTTGTTCCATGCATTCGTAAGGATCGTCACCTCCGTATCCTTCTGGACATACGCAGTGGGATACGTATTGTCCAGTTATGGGGTCCAACGTCGTTACACTACAAACAGCGTTTGGCGGGCAGTCTTCCTCGGTTGTACAAGTCACTGAAAAGAAAAACAATTTTATGCATAGGTATATGTTTTTTTCCCTTTATAGGGCAAAACTAAAAATAAGTAGAACTGAATTCTAGCCTTATCAGGTTTCACCTATTTGCACAAAATTCTTTTAATAAAAAATACAAAAAGTATCAGTTGTAAGTGGTCATTTTTAGTACAAGGTTTTAAAATTGACCTATAAAGGGTTAAAGCTTCAGTAGTCATCAAAGTCAATGCTTACGTGAAGTGTCGTTTCTCACTGGGACCGGTTCTGGCTCTGGCTGGCTATTCCGCTGTACACAGTAAGTAGCTTCTGCCTCGTACCCTTCAACGCAGACACAGTGGGATGCAAAATCTGAGTATGATAAGGTGCAAACTGAATTTACCGGGCAATTTTCATCGTCTGTACATCTAATGTCTGCTAATGCTGTGTCGTTATTTCCTCTTGACGAAGTCTGGGAGTTGAACCCATTAATACGACACAAGTTGTTGTTTCTTTCATCTCGAAAGTATGAGTAACCCTGTGGGCACTCGCAACCATCCTGGTTGCAGTGGGGCAATACGAATGTCTCATTGTTGTCTACTTCCTCAGTGTTTTCTTCAGTCGGTGGAGAAGTAGTTGTTATTGGCGGTGGGGTTGTTAATGGTGGTGGGGTTGTTGTAAGTGGTGGAAGTATCGGAGTGTATGCGTTAACTTCTACGGAACAATAGAACCCATCACCGACGTAGCCAGGGATACATTGACAAATGTGGCTATTGCTGACTTCCGAGAAGATACAGGATGCGTATGGGGAGCAGTTTTGCAAAACATCGCAAGTGAAAGCGCTGATTAGCCAGCACCTTTGGCCGTCCCCAGTGTAACCTGGGTTGCACACACATGCAGCTTCACCTACGTTATAGCTTTCTATACATTGAGCATATTGGTTACAACTCTTGTCTCTACATTGCGAGATACGGTTGCAACTAATGCCATCCCCTTCGAACCCAGCCCGACAACGGCACTCGAAGCCTCCGTCGTAGTTATAACAGTCAGCGTTCGAGTCACAGTTGTGGATTCCCGCAGTGCACTCGTCTACATCTATACACGCAACTTGATTATTTTGCTGGATGATTGAAAATCCTGATTGGCAGACGCACGCGAAAGTATCACCTTTTACGACGCATGAGCTACGATGCCCGCAGGTGCTTCTGCCTGCTATACAGGGGTCCTCTTGTCCTAATGGCGTGACTCTGTTACTCATTCCGTACCTGACTATGTTACTCGTAGCCTCATAACCTATGTAGTTCTTGCCTACCTTCAAAGTAGATGTAATTAAATCTTCAGATGACGTAGGTGCATTATGGCAGGGGTTGTAGGTAATTGTCTGAGACACTCTCTGTTCGAGAGTTGCTCCCGTTCGCTTGTTGGTGAGCGTGCGAGTCGATTCTGACCGGATGAGACCCGGATTTATGACAGTGTACTGTTCCTGATATTCTGTTATTTGAAATACGGCTCCAAACTCAATAAGTGGCAGCGATCCTCTAAGGTCGGATTCCAAAGAAATTTGATCAAAAACGTCATGACCTCCAAATTCTTGATTAAGTGTTACTTGGTTACCGGTTGCTGGAAAATAAATATCAGCCGTATGGTTGAACACAGCTCCTGTAAGTTGGTAGCCATTGTTAGCTCCTCCAAAAGGCTTGGCGAATAACCACCCGATGACCCCACCGAGAACGTTGACCAGTTGTAAGCTGTTTCCCAGAGCGCTAGGGACTTGTGCCAATGCCGTGTAGGTCCTCCCATCAGCTACCACTACGTACGCTTGAACATCTACATCGTTCAAAGCAATCTCGTTTACAATACCACTCAGTTTTCCGTGAACACGTAGTGGAGCATCATTTTTCACGCAAGACTTTCCGTTCCCATAGAATCCTTCGTTACATTGACAGCAGATTCCTGCTTGATAATCAACACATCTGGCCTGCGTGTGGCATACACTGGGCCCGCTTTGGGCGCAAGTTTTTGATTCTTCTGCGAATTCTAGGTCATATTGATTGTATAAGTCGGGAACGGCGATGTTGTCAGATATGTGTCCGATGCGGAAGACATACCTCCCTGGATCCTGCACGTTGGACCATCTGAAATGTAAATATGTGTAAGTAAGCGTTGAATAAATAATTTATATTCTACTTTTATTATATTCTGACTAGGAAAATAGACAGTAAGAGGTTTTAAACAGTTGGCATTCAAAATGGTTTTGTATAGTTAGTAAGTTCTACATACAGTGAATGTAGAGTGTTCGATTAAACTGTATAAATGCATGTACATAAATAGATGTATAAAAATAAGGTCCGACAGTAAGTATTTGTACCACTTTAATCTACTTAAGTAAGTTTTTTCAGCCTGCCGGTGATGTGACCATGGCGAAGAATTGCCTTGGAATAACGGAACTCATAATAAAATGTGTAAATCAATGCGTTGTAAAAACTATGTCGATTCGTTTTAGCCATAGCTTTGCCAATCAAAGGGACATTTAAGGTTATATACTTAACAAAATAGTAACTTACGCAGCTATATTTCGAATTTGGTGACTGCCTGACCCTCTGAGCAGCAACATGCGTCCATCTTCAGCGACAAATCCAGCTTGTGCTTTAGCATCAGGTAATTCATTCGGTGCTGTCTCCTTTTGTATCCATTGGATATCTCTGTTAGGGTACAAGAATTCCACAAAACTTTCGTTTCCATTGCTGATAATGGCTACTTGGAAAGTGTTCTTTCTGTTGTCCCTGGAACCAGTGTACGTCACATCTTCCCAAGTGGCGATGAAAACGCTGGTAGGGCGGAAGTCGAAGTATTCATGGAAATTATTCTGAATGCTCTCTGTTGCCTTCCTTAAGACGGAGCTATCGTCAGTTTCTCTAAAGTGTACAGCGCCAGTTTCTGTGGTGTCTATGTTGGAGTAGAAGGGTGCTATCGAAGGATATGGCAGTGGGAATTCGGCGTTCAGAAACGATGGTATATCTGTTCTGAAGGAAAGTACTCCGTAGTTGTTGACCTGAGGACAATAAAGATCCACTTAATTATTTGTCATAAGTTTAACTTCAACTCCTAACTTTTCATGTGTTTCAAAACAGGAGTTACCACGAGGGTCGAGTGGTTGGAGCCCGTAGACAAATTATAGGTACCTAGACGGGACACGAAGAAATAATACAACGAGTAAAAGAGAAGTATTTATACGGAAAAACATATAACTCAAGGACGGTATCATTACTTTTTATCTCACTCCATGTATACGTTTTTTAAGACCGACTTTGTTGGTCACCAGAACTGGTGCCAAACATTGGAGTGAATTGTTATTTGTAACTATTTTATTGTGCTGTTTGTGTTTTTGTGTATCCGTAGGTTTCGTAAACCATTTGTGATCTGAATTTTTGAATTTTATGCTGCAAAAACCAAAGTGTAAGTATAGTATAGTAAGCGTATCTACCGACTAAAGACCTGTAGACCTTTTTTTAACCCCCGGCGCAAAAAGAAGGGTGTTATCTCAACTTTCAAACGTAATAAATAACTCTAGAACAACCAAAACGGTTTTATTTTATATCTTTTTTGAGCTTATGTATACAGGGTGTCCGAGAAACCGACGTCAACCCGCCTAGGGCTGATAGAGCAGCTAAAAAGCTACCGAGTTAACCCCC